>CM061142.1:224072552-225371302 GCA_030789695.1 Scilla litardierei | reverse complement strand
TGAACGAACCACACCAGGTAGGATGACCTCCAAATCCATCTCTTTCAGTTCCTGCTGAATCCTCCAGTCAGCGGTATGCATCATCGCAGTAGGAAGTCTACTCAAGGCATCGGGCACTACGTTCACCTTCCCTGGGTGATATTGCAAGTCTATCTCGTAGTCAGCCATGAGCTCCAACCATCGTCTCTAACGCATGTTGAGCTCCTTCTGCGTAAATATGTACTTCAAGCTTTTGTGATCGGTGAAAATCTTCACGCTCTCACTCAGCAAGAAGTGCCTCCAGCTCTTCAGTGCAAATATCACCGCTGCCAACTCCAGATCATGCGTCGGGTAATTCTTCTCATGCGTCCTCAACTGACGAGAAGCATACGCGACCACATGGCCATGCTGATGCAAGACACATCCCAGGCCCTTCCCTGACGCATCATAATATACTTCAAAGCCTCCGCTCCGATCCGGTACTGCCAAAACCGGTGCCGTGGTCAACCTTGCCTTCAAGATTCTGAAAGCCTCCTCACAAGCATCTGACCACTGAAACTCCACATCCTTCCTCGTCAGCTTTGTCATCGGCTCTGCAATCTTCGAGAAATCCTTGATGAACCGCCGATAATAGCCTGCTAAGCCAAGAAAGCTCCTGATATCAGACGCTGACTGCGGAGTCGGCCAATCTCTGACTGCTCTGACCTTCTCCAGATCTACAGATATGCCATCACCGGACACTACATGTCCCAGGAACGTGACTCTGTCTAGCCAGAACTCGCACTTGCTATACTTGGCATAAAGCTTATGTCGCCTTAGCGTCTCTAGCACTGTTCTCAGATGACAGCTGTGTTCCTCCTCAGACTTCGAGTAAATAAGAATGTCGTCTATGAAGATAACGACAAACTTATCCAAGAAGTCGTAGAATATCAAATTCATCAGATTCATGAATACAGCTGGAGCATTGGTCACGCCGAAGGGCATAACCACGAACTCATAGTGTCCGTAATTCGTCTGGAAAGTGGTCTTGGGCACATCGTCCTTCTTCACCTTCAGTTGATGGTATCCGCTCCTCAAATCCAACTTTGAGAAAACTCTAAAACCTCCCAGTTGATCAAAAATATCGTCGATGCGTGGCAGCGGATACTTATTCTTCACTGTGACAGCATTCAGTCCCTGATAGTCCACGCACATCCTGCGGGACCCATCCTTCTTCTTCACAAGCAAAACTTGTGCACCCCACGGTGACACACTAGGGTGGATGAAACCCTTCTGCAGCAATTCATCTAACTGCTTCCGCAATTCCTCCAGCTCAGCAGGATCCATTCGATAAGGCGCATTCGATATCGGCTGCGCTCCCGGCATAAGGTCAATACCAAACTCCAGAGCTCTGTCGGGTGGCAGACCCGAGATATCCTCCGGGAAGATGTCGTCGAAGTCTCTGACGACTGCTGGTCGCTCGATCTCCATCTCCATCTGTATAGCTGCTACAACCGGTGCCTCCAGCTTGGCCCGAAATCTGATGGGCCCAAGCGACTCGTCTCTGCTGCGGAACTCGAACTCCGGATGACCTGGAATCCGGAATACAACCCTCTTGCTATGACATTCGATCGAGGCGTGGAAGTCTCCCAACCAATCGATGCCAAGAACGACATCGAAATGTGGCAGGTCATGGACAATGAAATCCGCGAAAAGCTCATGTCCACTGACCACCAATGGAATCGATCAACAACCCAAGTTCACTGTCACCACTCCGTTTCCTGTGGTGATGTCCCAACACTTAGGAAGTGTGTGGGTGGGAATGGAGTGACTTGTTACAAATCTCCGGGATATGATGCACATGGATGCACCGGAGTCGAACAAGGCCAAGGCAGGGTGAGAGGACACTAGAATGGTGCCTAAGATGTAAAAGGGACTAAGGTCAAACAACACTACTCTAGCAAACAAGGCAAACAAGCAACTAACAATAAGGATTACTCTATGAAAATAAAGACTAGATTCGGAGTATACCTGTAATGACTCCATCTAGTTCCTCAGTCTCAACAGCGGTCATGGTGTACGCTGGCCTCTGGGGTTGCACTGCCCTCCGAAACATCTGCCTCTGTGGCGCCAAGGGTGGTCCACGAACAGCAAGTCCTCCCTGGACTGGGGCAGGCGCTCTCATCTACAGCGGGGCTGGCGCTCCAACAATAGCATTACGGGCTCTCGGACAATCCTTCGCAGCATGCGAGGCATCTCCACAAACTAAACACAGTCCCAGCTTCCACCTGTAATCCTTTTGCACATGTCCTGGCTTACCGCAGAAGTGGCATGGTCCCTTACTCTGAATCTGCATAGGTGCTCCGGGCCTCTTGAAAGGCACTGTCTGAATTGGCCTCATCGCCGGCCTGGCGGGTGGCTGATACTGCTCCATGGGGCGCTTCCCTCTATCAGCTGGAGGGTCAGGCAGGTGCGATATCGTCTCATGATTCTTCGTAGCATCCAATACCTCTCTCATGGTCGATAAACTAGCCGAGGACATAGAAGCCTGGACCTTCGGACGTAGTCCCTAACGGAACCGCTCAGCTCGGTTCTCCTCCTTCTTCACCATATGTGGGGCAAAACGGCTCAACATCTCAAACTCAGCCTCATACTCATCGATGGACATGTCCCCCTGCTTCAGATCCACAAACTTGCCCATCAGCTCTCTCCTAGCTGCCTTGGTGAAATACTTCTCCTTGAACATATAGCGAAAGGTCTTCCACTCTACTGGCTTTTGCAGGCGCCTCTCCTCAATGCGCCACCAGTTTCTGGCAATCTCAGTCAGCTGCATCTTCGTTATCTCCACTCTAGTGTCATCTGGAATCTTTGTAGCTATCAGTTTCTCCTCCGTGCTCTGGATCCACTCGTCAGCACCCAGTGGTCCTTCCTTCCCAGAAAACGTCTTCGGCTGAAGTTCATTGAACTGCTTCACTCCTGGAGCAGCTCGAGGGGCAGGTGGTGGTGGTGGTGGTGCAAGTCGGGGAGCCTGGGCAGCACGCTGGGACTGCTGAACCAACTGATGTTGCACCTCCAGCATCTCTCTCATCATGCCCAGAAACTGACGAAACTCTCCGCCCTGGTCCTCCTGAATTCCATCTCCTGAGCTCCCCGATCGGGTAGTACGTCGTCCTGCCATCCTATTGACAGAAGACATATAGATTAGACTCGTACGATTACTGGATAACAATAAAATGAGTGTCGATACTCCTATTGTTCCATACTTACAGAAAGAAGGAAAGGACCTGCATGGGCCACCACTAAAACCTGTCACGCCCCGCTTCCCAAAACAACGGAGGCGAAGCGTGACTAAGGCCCGCTTAGGCCAGGGCTGAGAAGCCCAGACCCAATAAGCGTCTGTGTGGTTCACCAAGTCGAAGGTACAGGTCCCTGCATGTTAGCACAGAACAATAAGAGTACGAAAAAGAAAGACAATAATTTTTATTCCAAATTAAATATCCAAAGTACTGAGTCCAACAAAAGCCTGAGTCGGCCACAACGACAGAAGGAAAACTACTGGTGTAAGCACCCAACCTAAACAAGAAAACAAATGGTGCTATGCACCCAACAACTAAGATGGAACCTCTGGATCAGCAGTGGGGATCTCTAACTCTGGTCGTCCTCTGGCACGTACTCAGGATCGGCGTCCTCCGGCTCTACGTCCTCGGGTAGCTCAGTCTGGTCTTCGTACTCCGGCTCGACACCTGACGTACAGCACCAAAGACAGGAACTGTACGTCAGGTAAAGTCTACAAGAAACTGTCAGACTCTACTGCAAGTGCACTGTATTATTAAACATCGTTTTACTGGTTGATTAACATGCTAGGGTTATACTGAGCTGTAAAGTAGTAACTTAGCAGGAAAGTAAAACGAGACAAACAGTAGTCATAGCGTGTGCTACCGACTACGGGACTATCCTAAAGGTGTCAGAACAAGACGGAAACAAGACACGACATGACTGACAGGACTAGTAAAACACGAAGGGTTCATGCCTTACGGTTCGAGGGGGATCAGACCCTCTCACCGTGCGCACGCTCAACCCTACCCCAACCCCCAGAACTCAGGACAGGAAGCACGTAGATCACTTTCGCAAGGAAAGCACCTGAAATGCCCGTAGGCTTTTTGTAACATGGAGATCACTTCCGCAAGGGAAGCACCTGAAACGCCCGCAGGCTTTTTGTACAACGGTCACGGGAATCACTCTCGCATGGAGAGCATCCGAAACGCCCGAAGGCTTTTGTGTAACAGTGACATGACATGACAAGTGTAGGAAGGGTTATTCTAGGGTGTCCACACGCACGCACACACATGGAATCCTACGGTGTCAAAAGTTGTTGTTTGTCGAGCTTAGACTTCGTCGTCAAGTCTAAGTCGTCAAGGCGTCCCGGGCGCTATCATTTCACGTCCGATCCTACACACACTCATAGTCTAACAGTTCTAATAGTTCAAGACCAAGACGCGGTTGAAAATGCAAGTGGGTGCACTTGCCTGCGGTGGCGAGCGTGTCGTCCGTCCGAAGCGTCTCGTCTAGGAGGCGCGTCGGCGAGGGTCCGTCCGTCGGGAACGTCCCGTTGCGGTCAGAGTGTCGGGTAGGGTTTGCTGAAATGAATTTAGGAGACGGTATCAGGTCACATTTTAGCAATCCTATTAGGTGCATCACTAGGTTAATCGTGACGATCCTATCGGTTCCAAGATCCGATGTTTAATCGTCAGATTCCATTCTGCACTTCTCTACGTCGACATCTACCCTATATGCACAGTCAAAAGTCCGGTCGACGATCTAGATTAGCACATCATCTTAAATGAGCACAAAAACAACTTTAGTGATATTAAGTTTGTTGAGTTTTAGTTAGGGTTCAGATGGCGTACTGTGTTGGGTTGCTACGAGTATAGGGACCAACCTGAATGATGATCACGCGTAAATCCGGCGTCGGATCTGGAAACAGTTACGGATCACGTCGCTACTTCAGTTACTTGCCTACGGTAGTGCGGATCTATCTGCGTCATCAGATTTACGGTATTAAGTTAACAACCCCTAATCAAATTATTAGGTCTTACATATAAATATTGCCTCTGTATAATTATACAGAAAGTGACGTTTGGTTCATTATAGGCCTTAACAACTATATTCATACTGACTTATCACTAACCAATTTTCACATCAATGCTTTTAACATTAGCCTAATAATGAGGTGGCACTAACCACATACTGGATATGTAGCAATTTAATTACAATAAGACTTTACTGATAACTTAACATACTGAGTAAGTAATAATTTAACAACACACCGAATTAATTAATTAATCTACCTTACAAACTATCCATCAGATAGATGTTCTTAGGGTACCGCTCACGTAGGAAGCTATGTAGTATTTATGAGGAAAATCCCCACCAAGCACAGCACATGGAATATAATTCTGTACGTGTTCTTACCCATATTAAAATACTCCATGCATATCACTAATGTACTCCATGTATAACACAACTTATATAAGGTACTCACGGGTTTTGGTTGGCAGATGGCGGACGGCGTCGCGGCCTCGAGGTGGTGGCCTTGGCTGGACAGGGCGGCGGATAGGGTTGCGGCAGCGAGGTCCTTGTGCAGGTGCAGCTCGTCGGGATCCGAGGGGGATGACCGGCAGTTGCTGAGGTTGCGCTTGCGGGGTGTTGGCCGTGAGCGCTGAAGCGAAGGGGAAAAGATAGAAACGGAGGGTGGTCCGGCGGCTGTTGATGATGGCCAGAGTGCACGCAGGGGACGTGGTGGCCGACAGCCTGCGGGGAGAAGAAATGCCGACGGTTGCTCGGCATTGTGTGGACTGCAGGGAGGGGCCGGAGGAAAATGAAGGGGGTGCGAGGCCTGCGCTCGGGTTTTGGAGGAAAAACCTAGGGGTAGCTTACGTAGGGGAAGGACGAGAGAGCAGGTAAAATATAGGCTTGCTGCTCCTCTTGTGTGCGGCTCAAAAAAACAACGAAACCCTAGTGCTCTAGGTACAGGTATATAGAGAGAAGGGTGATTGAAGAAACATGGGTGAGAGAGAGTGCAGCACGTGGGGAACTGGGCGGTTGTTTGGATTTTAGGGATTTATTTAGTCTAAGTAAAATTTGATAGGAACGTTACGATTCTATCATGGAGAAAAAGTTTGTTAAGGTTTGATATTAGGTTAGGATTTGATATAATTTAAAATTTTTATATATATCTTTCTTTATTATCTTAACCCAACAACTCGTGTACAGCAAGTTTGCAACTTCTAACAATTAGAGTTAGGTTTAAAAAATGAGATTTATAGTAGTAATAATAAATATATATATATATATAACCCAAATTTGCAACTTCACCCCTGGGCATCCAAAAATTATAAACAAGATACCGGGACGATCGCGCCTCCGAGAGGGTCGTGAATACGGGGTCCGGTCACGCGTTTGAGCTACGGAAAGCAATAATAAAAAAATCAAATACTGAAAACGTATATGAAACACAGCTACACGCTAAAATACATACGGTCGGAACGTGACCGTTACAACCTGGTACTCCAGACCGACCATGCCTGCAAACGAAAACATGTTAAGTTAGAGAACAAAGATCGAACAGTTGATAGGCACTATCGAATCTACCATACAGTATGGCACAACTCCAAGACGGACTACAGCCACTTCGTCTTCCTCAAATTCTCCGGCAGACTCATCAATGCGTTAGCAGCTTCCTTCTCTGCTCTAGACAAGGGCTTATCCTCGGCAGGGTCTAAGTCAGGGACACCATATCCGGTGCAAAAGCTTGCCTCTCCTTGAAAGACCATGAATACGAACTCATCTTTCCAATTGGAATTAGAAGAAGGGCGATCGTCAAATAGCTCCATGCCTCGACGGGCCGTTATCATGTACCCGCCTGAAGTCTTGAGAGGAGGAAACGAGAAGAAGTAATTGAACAATCTTAGCGACTGTTCAATTGTAACGGCCGGTACTCACTATTCGTTATACGGCTATGCGTATAGTAATTTCGGGTACCTGATTGGTTTTGTTGCTTTGTATGTGAGTCATGTTGTTGAGTCGATAGGGCCGTAGTACCTTGGTTGCATCTTTAGCAAGCCAACCCCGATGTGTGCCCAACTTCGGATTACTGTCGTCTTTGGACCACGTATTCTTAGTACGCTTTACGTGCACGTAGTCTTATTCGTGCACGTATTTATTTTAGACTTTGTCTATATCCGAACCCTATAGTATGATATGTCGTTGTGACCCTCTCGAAGAATATTAAATTGTGGAATTAATTTGGAACGTCATTTCACGGGTCGTTCTCCCACGATTTGGCTTTGTTTGATGAGACGTCGCGATTTTCACTTTTGTCGTGAGACGTTTTCATTTTTAATTTCGTTTCTCGTCGTCGAAATTGTGATCCGTCTTCTCTGTCTTCTTTCTCTCGTCGTCCCGGTCACCACAGTATTTATTTCACATTTTTTGGGCTTCGTTTGACCTACTTTCACTTTTTGGCCCAACCTATTGCATTTTTTAGCCCTAAGTTTCATTGCATTATATCCCTAATAAATGATTAATAATATTACATCAGATTTTTGACTTAGTTTATTTTTTTAACCCCCTTAGCCGCACACACCCACGCAGGAGAGAGGTAGGGGATGAGAGTTATTATTTTTTTAATAATAGGCAAAACAAATCCTTGTTGTAACTAAAAACCTGTCACGCCCCGCTTCCCAAAAATTTGGAGGCGAAGCGTGAGAAGGTCCGCTCAGACTTGAAGCTACAAAGCTGCAAGTCCAATAAGCGTCAATCAACTTTAAGTAGTAGGTCCTTGCAACGCAAAACGAAACAAAGATAATAATAAAGGAAATGATACAAAAGAAATCTCAGAATATCCATAAAATAGATTCCAACATCACAGAAAAAGCCACCAGGCTAAAAGAAAAGAATCTAAAGGCCCAAACATGGCCAACAATAGTACAACGTACAAAGCAAAGGTGACACGCACCGACAACTAACAAAAATCCTAAAACAAAAGGAAACTCAGCAAGGTCGCTAAGAATGGTCACCGGTGACCGCAAAACTCCTCCTGGACAGACTTGGGCTCAGGCTCAGCGTCAGCAAAACATCACGTACTCAGCAATGGTCTCTGGCTCAGGGTCTAACATGTGACACCCAAAAGAGCAAGGGGCACATGTCAGCAAGTCTACAAGAGACTTGTGCAAGGAAACTGAAAGTGGAAGTAAAACAACCTAGCAGTTCTAGCATGATATAATGACATGGCAGTTAAAGTATGAGTGCAATATGTAAAGTAAAGTATGAGCATGGCATTTAAATCATGGCATGGATATCAAGTTTTACAAGAAACATTCACAAGGACAAGTACAAGTCTAGTAAGCACGTCGTGCACAGAGATTACGCCTTTTGGCTAGAGTGGCTGCGTGGCCAACTCCTAGCTCAAGTGATCGCTTATCCCTACCCCACCACGTGTATCGAGCCAGGGCCTTACCCCCGAACACGGAATGCTCGCTTCTGGATCACGGGCCAAGAAGTGTTTTTCATGATGGCATAGGGGTGCACCTAGCCGGGACAAGGAAATCAGGCATTGGCTTTTGACCAACACATGTGGCCCGCTTCTGGATCACGAGTCCAGGAAATATTTTTCATGATGGCATAGGGGTGCACCTAGCCGGGACAAGGAAGTACAGGTATTGTAGCGTGTGCTACGAATGCAACAATCAACTTGGATGACATGTAAGACGCAATGCATGGCAGTTAAAAGTGCGTACAGATAAGGAATTTAAACGTGGCAGATAACAATGCATGAATGACATGGCAGGGTGACAGATCTAGCTTCGTTGTCACGCTAGATCTTAAAGTTGCGTCTAGACAGCTATCATTTCACTGTCTAGTCTCTTTTTACGCTAAAAGCAAGGAAGTGGCCTAAAAACATGGCCCTAAGCAAAAGTTGGCAAGTTTCACTTGCCTGCAAGTCAAACGTCTGAGAAATGCCGTCCAAGAGAGTCCAAGTCACAAATAACCTACGTGCACAAGTCCACCGGCCTACAGTCCCATTTTATTAATCTTTGATTAGTGAATTTAAAACATTTAAAACACTTTAAAACATCAATTTTAGTCTTGATTAACAGGCAATAGGTTGGGGGTCCTAAGGGTGCAAAGCGTTACCTCAACACGACGCGAAAGCTACACTGGCGTCGGGTAGCGACGCCAGGGGTTGGAATAAAAGAACGCGCTCCTAGTACAGATTCCAAAAATAGATTCCTCGCTCGAATAATCTGATCAGCAACTAGAGCAACGAACCAAGATTCCAAAGCTTGCACGTGCGACGACGGGCTACGACGTATCGCAACGTCGTAGACGGCAAATCCTCGAAGAGAAAGCACCTAGGTGGGGCCCACAGTAGTTCTACGGACCAATGGGGGACCCACAATACCTCTGGAGAACTTGGGGGCCACGGTGGCAAGCGGTGTGACGGATGCGGGGTTGCGACGATTGCCTCTCGGTCAGACACAACCGGTGCGGGGAATTGGCTCGGTCAGACACGGCGGGCGGCTGTGCAGCGCAGCGGGGTGCGATGCGGGGTCGGTGCTCTCGGTCGGTGCGGAGCGGGCCTTCGGTCGGTGCGGGCGAGATGCGGGGTCGGGCGCTTGGCGGGCGTTGCAACTTTGCAACGGTGCGGGCGATGCGGGCGTGAGCGGGGGAGCTCTTCGATCGGACACGGGGCGAAGCGGGGGTCGGTGCGGGCTAGCGGAGCGGGCGCTGCAGCGGTGCGGGTGCGGTGCGGAGCGGAGAAATCTCTCGGTCAGACCGAGAGATGTCCCCGGTCGGACACGGGGAACGGCGATGCAACGAAGAGGGCGACTGTGCGGTGCGGAGCTGAGCTTGGTGCGGGGCGGGCTCTCGGTCGGTGCGGAGGAAATGGGGCGATTTCCTCAGTCGATACGGGGGTGGCTGCTGCAACGTTGCGACGAATCGTCGCAAGCGAGATTTTGGGTTTTGGGAGCGGCTAGGGTTGTTTGCTTGTGAAAATAGGTCTTCCTAGGGGGTTGTTTATATAGTGTAGAGGGGTTGACTTGGTCTAGGGCTAATTCTAATAGGATTAGGATTTTAAAATAATTTAAAATTCAAATCTCTCTCTCTAACCCTCACATGGCTAGGGTGCGGCCAAGATGAGCTAAGATTTGGCTCAAAAATATTTTGAAGTATTATAAACTAATAGAAATTTTATTGGCTCGAAAATAATTTAAAACTTGGTATTTAAAAATATTTAAAACTTTGTAAAAAAATGTAAAAGTGGTCAAATAAACTCCAAAAATTGTGAAATAAATATTAGGATGATCGGGACGATGAGAGGAAGATAACTAAGAAGACGGTTCACGATTTCGATGTCGAACGACGAAACTAAAAATAGAAACGTCTCACGTCAAAAGCGAAAATCACAACGTCTCTTCAAATAAGATTAAATCGTGAGGAAACGACCCGAGAAATGTTGTTCCAAATTAGTGCCATAATTTAATACTCTCAGAAACGTTCACAACGACATATCACACCATAGTGTTCAAGAGCAAACAAAGTCTAAAACAAACACGTGCACGGTCAACAGCACGTACACGAAGAAGATACGATCGGAAAGCGACCGTTACATCCTCCCCACCTTAGAATAAAGTCCGTCCTCAGACTTTCTGCCTATAAATATAACTCTAGCTAGACTGGTAGCTATCACAATCACATCACACCATAATTCACTCAGGTATATTACAAGTGCTTATATATGCACTAGGTAGTCAACCAATAACTCTGCTATCCTATATATATTCACGCACATATTTCAATCATATGTATACATCCCTTATATAACTACTACTTACCTAGCACAAAACAATAGTTCAGTTATTCACATAAGATTAGCCTCATACTAGCAAATACAATCATTGCTCTACGTATAGATAGCTACCAATGCACAAAACAAACACGGGTATACTACTCCCTAATATTTCCTAAATCAAGTTATTATATCTAATATACGTTTGCCACTACTATAATTTCATAATTTATAATCATTCATTTGCATGAAAATATTTCACCATAAATTCACATCACATACGGTCCTATAACTATATTCACGACACGCCACACATACCATGGTTGCCAATACCTATAACTAAGCACATACTTATCCGTGCGTGGGCACACCAACACACGCTAATATAACATTCATATATACCACTATATACTCAGCACATATACACACTTAGTTTTAGCTAGCACGTGTCTATTCACACAAGCAAGTCCTTAGTAAATAACTATACCACAAGGCCAACACCTATAACTATATACTGGTATAGTGACCCACAATCATGTGCGTAACACAACCAGGCACAAGCAATCCTATTGCTATGCATACATCATCCATCGCTATATTCAAACTTCAGAGATACATATCAATATACTTAAAGTATACCCACTCAAGCTTGAGTGAGACTCGAAACACATATCAGAACACTCTATATACGTAACGCGGTATCTATACCTATACTAATACCACTCCAATATATATACGTCTACCAATATAACCATATACATACCATAAGTCAATCACACTTAATATTTAGTCAGGTAATACTCACATAGTTCAATCACTCTATATGCCATAATAATAATACAGACATAAGCACACGTATAATTATAATACACTCCCTAATACTTACGCATTCATCGTATAGTTACACACATGTAACATATATATTCACACCATAGCCTACTACCTATAATTAGTATACCAACACATCTACACATACATAATTAAGATGTGCAATAGTCGTGTATACCTCACAGTATGCACGCATACAACATCCCGTAAAAGCAAGCAATACCAATTTAAATTATAATCTTACTACCATGTGTATATCACCTATATACTCATACAACAAAACATAACTACTTACGTCTAAGCATAATACATATCTACGTACGAGCACGCACTCATACGTACTAACATATGGGTCACTTAATAGGCCTACTCACTTATCTATACGCACACATATTATTATCACACCTAACATACACATAGCTTTACCAATCATTTTATTTCAACCATTATAAGTATCTCTAACTACATACACCCCATTAGATATTCCAACACTAATTCTTATATACACAGGCATCCCTAGTATGGTATAGCTAACCACACACAAATCTATAAATACTAACACACAAACAACTTCATAATATCACGAATAACTCCGAGTATATATATATCACACAATAGGCAAACATTAAAATACTATGGGGGAGTACACTCATTCAAGCCCACATACACAACTTAGGTACATGCACTACGACATCATCACAAGGTCCAAGGGCCTACTAACAACTTAGAGTTGCCACGGTCATTGACGAGCACTAAAGCCTAAGCAATAGAGGGAGGTCGAGGTCGAAAGCATGATGAGGGAAGGATCGATAAGCACGAGTTCAGATAGGACGAATACAAGGAGACAGCTTGGTTAGGTGAAACAGTGACTCACTGGTGAATGTTTAGGTAGAGGAAAGGGAGATGTAGTGATACTTATATTGGATTGAGAAATGAAATAGTATAAATAACATAAGCTAAAATACGCGAAATTTGAAAACTGTTGTACTTCAAAAGTTGGAATCCTCGTCTGTATAAAAAAATATTTGGAGACCGATAAAACGAGTTGTTCAAAATAAGTTTGAGTCGAATATACATAATAAGAGAAAATGGTCTATTGGTTTATATAAAATCATTATAAAAGGAAGTAAATCATTTACACGAATATTAAGGACGTGGTTTAGAAAATCTTATACGTCAGTAATTTAATATAATTTTGGCAAAAGTTTTGAAAGTCAAAGAATGAAATTAAGTAACTGAAGAATTTAAACTCATGTTAAATGCTTTCAAAGTCTTTAAGCTAGGAAAAATTTAAAATAATCAATATTGAAACTCCTTTTAGAGGAACCAGGATTTGCCCAAAAGAACTGATTTACACAAGCTCTTATCATACGAGCACAACGAGCCTGGTACGGATATATAAAAATATTTGAAATTCTATTTAGTTTATAAATTTTTCTAAAAGCATGTATGGTGGTCGGAAAGATAATAATAACTTTAGTAGTAGAATTATCAAAATTGGTAATAAGCTTTAAAACCAAACTATGGAAGGTCCAGATTAGGAAATGGTTATGAAATAGTCATTTTACAAAAATCTGAAATAGGGAAAACGATGAGCATAACTTTGACTTGCTGGAAGCTGAAATCCCAAGTGACTTGAAAAGTATATGAATGGCATAAATCAGGAAGGAAAATTATAAATCGAATTGGGCAAAATAAAATTATGGTTCAGAATAAAATTAATATATGAAGGGACAAGGTATTTACATAGGAACGAAAAGCATAGGCTGGAAAAATATCATAAGCTAGTATTCCAAATTTCGACAAAGTTTTAAAATTTTTTAGTCAACGAAAGAGCACGAAGTATAAGTATATATATTAAAATTTTGAACAAATTTAAACTTAGGGAAAAGGAAATCGAAAAATACTTTCGGAAGATTCAAGATTTGTAATGGAGAGATTCGAAAATTGACGACGATCGTCATGAGGCGATCTCGTGAATCGAGGCAAGAAAATTGGTCGGATGATCATACATACATACGCCTAGGATATGAACCAGGAAAATCTACGGGAAAACTCCTACAGTCGACCAACCAAGGATTAAGAAACTAAGCGCTAAGACTTTCTAAGGGGCTAGACGGTAATGAAATGCGTTCAGCTTGGTCCGAAATCGATGAACCCAAGCGAACGACCAAAGAAATTCTAGAAGTCTAATATAGTCAGAGTTAGGCAAGAACCACTAGGGTAACTCCTACGACGATTAAATCAATTCCTAGCAGGGAGTCTAACTAACAATCAGAGGCCTCTAACTAGTAAGCACAGACGTCTAACTAAGTCTTCTTACCACCTAGTGACATAAGAAAACGACTAGACTCAAGGCTTATGACTCGGATGTTGCAATTTATTTAATGGACATTCCGTTAATATCGGTGTTCCGTTAATTCGCAATTGCAAGACGGGACCTGCATGGGCCACCAACAAAACCTGTCACGCCCCGCTTCCCAAAAATTTGGAGGCGAAGCGTGAGAAGGTCCGCTCAGACTTGAAGCTACAAAACTGCAAGTCCGATAAGCGTCAATCAAATTTAAATAGCAGGTCCTTGCAACACGAAACGAAACAAAGATAATAATAAAGGAAATGAGACAAAAGAAATCTCAGAATATCCATAAAATAGGTTCCAACATCACAGAAAAAGCCACCAGGCTAAAAGGTGCCACGCACCGACAACTAACAGAAATCCTAAAACAAAAGGAAACTCAGTAAGGTCGCTAAGAATGGTCACCGGTGACCGCAAAACTCCTCCTGGACAGACTTGGGCTCAGGCTCAGCATCAGCAAAACATCACGTACTCAGCAACGGTCTCTGGCTCAGGGTCTAACATGTGACACCCAAAAGAGCAAGGGGCACATGTCAGCAAGTCTACAAGAGACTTGTGCAAGGAAACTGAAAGTGGAAGTAAAAAACCTAGCAGTTCTAGCATGATATAATGACATGGCAGTTAAAGTATGAGTGCAATAGGTAAAGTAAAGTACGAGCATGGCATTTAAATCATGGCATGGATATCAAATTTTACAAGAAACATTCACAAGGACAAGTACAAGTCTAGTAAGCACGTCGTGCACAGAGATTACGCCTTTTGGCTAGAGTGGCTGCGTGGCCAACTCCTAGCTCAAGTGATCGCTTATCCCTACCCCTCCACGTGTATCGAGCCAGGGCCTTACCCCCGAACACGGAATGCTCGCTTCTGGATCACGGGCCAGGAAGTGTTTTTCATGATGGCATTGGGGTGCACCTAGCCGGGACAAGGAAATCGGGCATTGGCTTTTGACCAACACATGTGGCCCGCTTCTGGATCACGAGTCTAGGAAATATTTTTCATGATGGCATAGGGGTGCACCTAGCCAGGACAAGGAAGTACAAGTATTGTAGCGTGTGCTACGAATGCAACAATCAACTTGGATGACATGTAAGATGCAATGCACGGCAGTTAAAAGTGCGTACAGATAAGGAATTTAAACGTGGCAGACAACAATGCATGAATGACATGGCAGGGTGACAGATCTAGCTTCGTTGTCAGGCTAGATCTTAAAGTTGCGTCTAGATAGCTATCATTTCACTGTCTAGTCTCTTTTTACACTAAAAGCAAGGAAGTGGCCTAAAAACATGGCCCTAAGCAAAAGTTGGCAAGTTTCACTTGCCTGCAAGTCAAACGTCTGAGAAACGCCGTCCAAGAGAGTCCAAGTCACAAATAACCTATGTGCACAAGTCCACCGGCCTACAGTCCCATTGTATTAATCTTTGATTAGTGAATTTAAAACATTTAAAATACTTTAAAAACATCAATTTTAGTCTTGATTAACAGGCAATAGGTTGGGGGTCCTAAGGGTGCAAAGCGTTACCTCAACACGACGCGAAAGCTACACTGGCATCGGGTAGCGATGCCAGGGGTTGGAATAAAAGAACATGCTCCAAGTCCTGATTCCAAAAATAGATTCCTCGCTCGAATAATCTGATCAGCAACTAGAGCAACGAACCAAGATTCCAAAGCTTGCACGTGCGACGACGGGCTACGACGTATCGCAACGTCGTAGACGGCAAATCCTCGAAGAGTAAGCACCTAGGTGGGGCCCACAGTAGTTCTAGGGACCAATGGGGGACCCACAATACCTCTGGAGAACTTGGGGGGCCCACGGTGGCAAGTGGTGCGACGGATGCGGGGTTGCGACGATTACATCTCGGTCAGACACAGCCGGTGCGGGGAATTGGCTCGGTCAGACACGGCGGGCGGCTATGCAGCGCAGCGGGGTGCGATGCGGGGTCGGTGCTCACGGTCGGTGTGGAGCGGGCCTTCGGTCGGTGCGGGCGAGATGCGGGGTCGGGCGCTTGGTGGGCGTTGCAACGTTGCAACGTTGCAACGTTGCGGGCGATGCGGGCGTAAGCGAGGGAGCACTTCGGTCGGACACGGGGCGAAGTGAGGGTCAGTGCGGGCTAGCGGAGCGGGTGCTGCAGCGGTGCAGGTGCGGTGCGGAGCGGAGAAATCTCTCGGTCAGACCGAGAGATGTCCTCGGTCGGACACGGGGAGCGGCGATGCAACGAAGCGGGCGACTGTGCAGTGCGGAGCTGAGCTTGGTGCGGGGTGGGCTCTTGGTCGGTGCGGAGGAAATGGGGCGATTTCCTCGGTCAGTGCGGGGGTGGCTGTTGCAACGTTGCGACGGAATCGTCGCAAGCGAGATTTTGGGTTTTGGGAGCGGTTAGGGTTGTTTGCTTATGAAAATAGGTCTTCCTAGGGGTTGTTTATATAGTGTAGAGGGGTTGACTTGGTCTAGGGCTAATTCTAATAGGATTAGGATTTTAAAATAATTTAAAATTCAAATCTCTCTCTCTAACCCTCACATGGCTAGGGTGTGGCCAAGATGAGCTAAGATTTGGCTCAAAAATATTTTGAAGTATTATAAACTAATAGAAATTTTATTGGCTCGAAAATAATTTAAAACTTGGTATTTAAAAATATTTAAAACTTCGTAAAAAATGTAAAAGTGGCCAAATAAACTCCAAAAATTGTGAAATAAATATTGTGGTGATCGGGACGACGAGAGGAAGATAACTAAGAAGACGGTTCACGATTTCGATGTCATAACGATGAAACTAAAAATAGAAACGTCTCACGTCAAAAGCGAAAATCACAACGTCACTTCAAATAAGATTAAATCGTGAGGAAACGACCCGAGAAATGTCGTTCCAAATTAGTGCCACAATTTAATACTCTCAGAGACGTTCACAACGACATATCACACCATAGTGTTCAAAAGCAAACAAAGTCTAAAACAAACACGTGCACGGTCAACAGCACGTGCACGAAGAAGATACGATCGGAAAGCGACCGTTACAAAATCTATTCAAATAAACCTAGACCTAGCCACAAGCCAACCTCACATGAGCCTACCCACGTTCTCAGCCCTAACCTATTTAAAATGACCTAGGTTAGCCTTTTGTTTCACAGCCTTCACAAAACGCCGCCGCTAGCTGCTCTTTCACACGCAACAACACAAAACGCCGCCGCTCTTCCTTCATTTCTCCCTCCACAACCACCGCCGACCAAGCCCTGACCCTTGCCCCGACCTTCCCCATCGCCTGCGCCTCCGTGGGCCCGTCCTTACCGTCGTTCTCGGCCGAAAAAACTCCATGGCGTCGCTGCAAGTAGCAGCAACCGCAGAAGCAGCGGCAGCGGCTGTCTCCGCCGCTGCCGCCACCGCTGCCGTCGCCCACGCCCCCCTCTGATGTGTCTTCCTCCCCCGCGACCTCTGCGTCACCGTGGCAGCCCCCGCTGGTCGCCGTTGCCTCTGAAACAGTGAACTCTCGTTGTTTTGCTTTTTACGACGTTCGGCACGTCGTATCGCCTCTTCGCCGTCCCCTCTCGCTGTTGGGATCTTCCGACGGTCCCCCACCACTCCTAGGGGTGTTTCCCGATGTCACGATCGTCCCCTACGATGCCCAATGTCGTAGACTTCGTGTACATCGAACCGTTCCCCTCGGTACATTGTTACGGCTCTCCGAAAGTCGTAAAAACGTATACCGACCGCCTACCCGCTGATTGGAATCTTGCTCGCTGATCTGGTCGCTGCCCGAGAATTGGCGAGCGTGGAATCTTAATTGGAATCTGGATTTGGAGCGTGTTCTATTTATTCCAACCCCTGGCGTCGCTACCCGACGCCAGTGTAGCTCTCGCGTCGTGTAAGGGTAAATTTCTGAACACTTAGGACCCCCAACCCAACCATGATAATCAAGATAAAAATCGGTATTTTAATTGGTTGATAATTCACTAATAAAGACAATTTAATTTGGGACTATAGGCTGGTGGATCTGAGCAATAGGTAGAATGGACTGATTGGACAATATTTGCAGAACGGCTGATTGTAAGCAAGTGAAACTTGCCAGTTCTTTGTTTAGTCTGTGCTTTAGGTCATTTCTTGTTTTAGGCGTAAAAGAGACTAGGCGTCGAAATGATACTCGCCTAGACGCAATTTTAAGTTCTAGCTTGACAACGAAGCAAGATCTGTCACCCTGCCATGTCATTCATGCATTTCTGCCTGTCACGTTTAAATTTTCATAACTACATGCTCTTTACTTGTACTCTGCCTGTCACGTTTAAATTCCTTATCTGTACGCATTTAAATTACAACTTGCCATGCCATGACATCCATGCTTGAGTGATGCATTCGTAGCACACGCTACATACTTCCTTGTTCAGGCTAGGCACCTGCGTTGCAGGCACAACCCTATGCCAAATACACTTCCTGGCTCGTGATCCAGAAGCGGGCTACATGTGTTGGTCAAAATCCAATGCCCGGCTTGTTGAGGCTAGGCACCTGTGTTGCAGGCACAACCCTATGCCATATACACTTCATGGCTCGTGATCCAGCTACATGTGTTGGTCAAAAGCCAATGCCCGACTTGTTGAGGCTAGGCATCTGCGTTGCAGGCACAACCCTATGCCAAATGTATTTCCTGGCTCGTGATCCAGAAGCGGGCTACACATGTTGGTCAAAAGCCAATGCCCGATTACACGTGGAGGGGTAGGGTTAAGCGACCACTCAGCGTAGAAGTGTGCCCATATAGCCACTTCAGCTGTAAGGCATAAACTCTGAGCACGACATGTTACTTGACTTGTAAAAATCCGTGTGAATGTTATACTTGCTGCCATGTCATACTTATTACCTTGTCTCACTTGTTGCATCCATGCATTAAACTGCCATGTCATCGCACATTTTAGAACTGCTAGGTTGCTTTCCTTCTTTTAGTTTCATTGCACAAGTCTCTAGTAGACTTGCTGACATGTGCCCCTTTTCTCTTTTGGGTGTCACATGTTAGATTGTGAGCCAGAGTTGGTCGTCGAGGACGAACAGTTTGCAGGTGTTGAGTTCGAGGACATTGGAGACCAGTCCTAGAGCTCCTTCTTACTGTTGTTGTTTTCTGCTTAGTCGTTGTTAGACTGTCGGTGCGTAGCACCTCTCTTTTCTTGTTGATGTTATGTATTATGTCGACCATGCCTTAGGCCTCTTTCAGACTCTTGTACTCTCCTTTTAGACTTTTCTTTTAGCCTGGTGGTTTTCTGTGATGTTGAGATTTTATTTGTGGACATTCTGAGATTGGAAATATATATCTGTCTCTTTTCTTTTATTATTATCTTTGTTCTATGTCGCATTTGCAGGGACCTATACTTGGTTAATCCAGACGCTTTACAGACTGGAGCCTCACAGCTCCAAGTCTGAGCGGACTTCTCACGCCTCACCTCCATTTTAGGGAAGCGGGTCGTGACAGGTTTTATTGGTGGCCCATGCAGATCCCTCTTGCAACTGCGAATTATCGGAACAACGATAATAAAAAAATAGAATGTCCATTAAATAAATTAAAACATCCAAATCATAAGCTTTGAGTCTAATTTTATCGTTCCTATGTCTTAGGTGGCTAGTAGACGTGTTGCCCGAACATCTGTCTCAGCTTAGTAGGGAATCCATTAGATCGGGACTTTGGTAAGACTTAGTTAGATGTTTGTGCTCGCTAGTTAGAGGTCCATGATTGTTAGCTAGACTCCATGCTAGAAATTGTTATAATCGTCTTAGGAGTTACCTTAGTGGTACTTGCCTAGCTCTGACCATATTAGACTTCTAGAAATTCTTTAGTCGTTCGCTCGGGTTCATCGATTTCGGGCCAGTCCGGACGCAGTTCATTACAGTCTAGTTCCTTAAGAAATCTTAGCGCTAGGTTTCTTAATCTTTAGTTGGTCGACCGTAGGAGTTCCCGGTAGAGTTTCATGAGTCACATCCTAGGCGTATTTTGTATGAGACCAAGCGATCTTATTCTTGCCCTCGTATCACGTGATCGCTTCATGGCGATTATCGTTAATCTTTCGAATTTTCTCCGTTGCAAATCTTGAATTCTTCAAAGTCAATTTCGATTCTTCCTTATTAAAAAAAAATTTCGCTCAGTTTAATTGTTGTTTTAAAAACCCTCTTCTTAAATATTTAATTCCTCACTATTCGATTGAGTTAAAATCCTCTTGTATATTTTGGAGTCTATTGGTTGTAATTTTTAATTACTAACTCGTAGCTATTTGCTAACCAATATTTCTCGTATTTTGGTTTTAAAACTTTATTACTATTTTGATAACTCGATATGCCTTTTTTCTAAAACTACGAAATTCATTTTAGCCATTTACCGGACATACTTTAGAATATCTTACAAGATAAATAGAACTTCAATATATATATATATATATATATATATATATATATATATATATATATATATATATATATATATATATATATATATATCAGTTCTAGGTTCGTTGTACCCGTACTTTAAAATCTTTGTATAAAACAGTTTCTTTTGGCAAATCCTGGTTCCTCTAAAAGTAGTTTCAATATTGATTATTTTAAATTTTCCCTAGTTTAAAGACTTTTGAAAACATTTAACATGAGCTTAAATTCTTCTGTTAATTTAGTTTCATTCTTTGAATTTCAAAATTTTTGCCGAAATTATATTAAATTACCGCTGTATAATATTTTCTAACCTACGTCCTTAATGTTCATGTGAATGTTTTACTTCCTTTTTATAATGATTTGCGATAAGCCAATAAACCATTTTTTCTTATTATGTATATACGACTCAAACTTATTTCGAACAACTCATTTTATCGACCACCAATATTTTTCTATGCATAAGAGTGATGGAAATTGAATTCCACCCCAAGTGATTTTGATGATGAGCACACCAAATGAAAGCTTAAGTGTACTAACTACACTACACTCAAGTGTGCAGAATTTGCGAAGCTCTACTCATACTCAAAGAAGCACACTTCAACGCTCAAAGACAAAGACGAACACGACTAAACTCAAGTGATGAAGCTCAAAGCTCAAACAGAACAAGAAGCACAAAGAGAAGCTCGCTTTCGCTTCACCAAATTGATCAAACTTCCGAAGACATGTTCTGAGTCTATAGTGAGTGTGTCGTGTCTCTTTAGGGTATTTGTTAAAGCCATATCATATAGACAAAACACACACACACACAATTTCGAAAATACTTTTAAATTATCTTCAAAATACTTTAAGAGAGCTTTCTCTAGTCACTCTATAACTTTCGTAGTGAAACTCCACGCACCCTGGAGTTAACTACTTGTCTGACTAGATAAGTTGCAGGAAAAACTCCTCTGGGAGTCGACTACCAAAAGTAGGGAGTCGACTACCAGACACATGTCAAGAATTCCTGGAACACTCTGGGAGTCGACTACCTAGATGAGGGAGTCGACTACCAGCTGTAAAATTCTGACGTTTTTGAATTTGAATTTTGAAATTCGTTGAGCAATTTACTCCGTAATTTTTGGGACAAAAGTCAACGAAAATTCAAATTTCAAATCTCAGTTTTTTCCCTATAAATAAGAGCTAAATTCTTTTGTGAAAAGACAACTATTGAAAATCAAAAATCTCTTGTGAAAACGCTCTTGAATTCAAAGCTCTCGTTTCTTTCTAGCCAATTTAATTTTATTTGTGATCTTGCAATATTCTCTTATCAATTCTTTTAAGATCATACTCTTATTTTTTATTGGCTAAAACGTTTTCAAAATCCTTATTACTATTCTCTTTATCTTGTTTAAAGGATTTTTGAAAAGCAATAGATCTAGATCACAAAGAATTTCTCTCGTATCTTTGTGTGATCTAGACTCTTATTCTATCAAGCCACTACACAAATTTGTCTATCTTTGATTGGCTATAGAATCGGGTGTAAAAACCAATCTCCATCATTTATTGTGGTGTATTGGATAAATATCTCATTGTGTTGATTGTTGGAACACTAGACAAGTCTAGGTGTTGCCAGTCGTAAAGTCCTCGGGTTGTGAGGCAAGGGTAAATCCTAGACATGTCTAGGTGGTTGGAAATCCTAACGAGTGAAGTTAGGTATTTGTATTGCTAAGGCAATAGTGGAAATCTCATAACGGATTGGTCGGGGACTGGACGTACCCAGGGTTGTGGGGAACCAGGATAAAAAATCCTTGTGTTTGCGTTTGATTCTCTCTGTGTTTGATTATTTATCTTTGCAAGTAATTCTTATTATTATATCTTTGTAATTCTTTGTTCATTTGCATATTACAAAGATCATACATTTAATTCCGCTGTGTAAAGATCTATCTGTGTGTAAAGATCTCTTATCTGATTGTAATCATAATTGTTTATCTTTTATATTTCTATAAGATTAACTTGTTGATTAAGAACCAAGCGTAGATCACTCTACTTGGCTTCTTAGGCAACATTAGAAGGATTTTATTTGTGCTAACATCAACGAGCGAAAAAGTATACTATTTGCACAACACTATTCAACCCCCCCCCCCCCCCCTTCTAGTGTTGTTTGCCATCCACAGGATCCAACACTTGGTATCAGAGCAAGGTATCGAGATGGCATCAACAAAGGTAGCATCCGTCCTCCAACGATTTGATGGAACAAATTATACGGATTGGAGAAAGAGGATGTTGAGAGACATTGAATCCCTTGGACATATGGCGTGGAGTTTCATCGAGTTCCCGTACATCAAGCCTACCACTCCTCCATCCAAATGGACAAACCAAGACATGGACAAAGCTGTTCTTCACTCTGAGGTAATGAGTCTATTATTATTTAATATTGACGATTCTATCTTTGAGTACGTTTCAGAGACCACTACGGCATTTCAAATATGGGACTTGCTTAAAGTCAAGTATGGAAAGGAAATTATTGAAAAATGGATTTTTGACACCACCATCACCAAAAGAGAAGAGAGCAAACTTAACGAAGAAGAGAACGATTCAAATCCGGACGACTCAAGTGATGAAGAAACGAAAGAGCAACCCACAAATAATATGTGCATGATGGCTTGTCAAGATAATAAAGATAAGGTATGTGAATCCAGTTCTGACGATGAAAATGATTTTGATATTGCTAGTGCATATGAAAATTTGTATATAGAATACGGAAAATTGACAAAGAGATTCAAAAGTTTAAATAATAAGTATAAAGTCTTGCTTAACAACCATGATGATTTATCTAGCAAACATAACAACTTACTGAATGATTATGATGATTTGAAAAATAACTGTACTAGTTCAAATGTTTCACTACATGATCATAAGTGCTTGAAGGACAAGTTTGATTCTTTATTGAGTGATCACTATTTATTGGAAAATGAACATGCATTGTATGTCTCTTGTTTAAATGATAAAATAGAATCACTTGCAAATATTATGGCTTCTAGTCGTATAAAGCATGAAGAATTAGTTGCAAAACTTGATTGTATCAAGAATAATTCTATCTCTTCTCCTAAAAATGTTGTTAATAGGTATACTCATGCTCAAACTTCTACTTCTAAAGATATGAGTAGAAATGTGAATGTCGTGCATGCCAATGTTAAAAAGTACGCTTTTATGTATGGTAAAGATGCCATACACAATAATGTACATAACAAACTTCATGTTATATCCTATAACACGGCACACAAAAATGGTGTACACAATGCACATCAAAGATCACACTTTGTACACAAACCTCACAAAGTACACAATGCTAGAAATAATATGATATGGGTGCCTAAACATTTAAGCTTGCATGATAAAAATGCTTACATTCATAACTTAACTTGTCACGCCCCGCTTCCCCAAAATGTGGAGGCGAGACGTGAGAAGGTCCGCTCAGACTTGAAGCTGCAAAGCTCCAAGCCCGATAAGCGTCAATCAACAATAAATTGGCAGGTCCTTGCAACGCAATACGAAACAACGATAAGAATAATGAAATGAGACAATAAGCAATTTATTCAATCTCAGAATATCCATAAAATAAATTACAATATCACAGAAAAGCCACCAGGCTCAAAAGGAAAAGCTAAGGCCCAAACATGGCCAACAAGGTACAACATACAAGCAAGGGTGCCCGCACCAACAACTAACAGCAAACCTAAACAAGGAAGAGAACACAAGCGACCTCTAAGACTGGTCACCAATGACCACAAACTCCTCCTCAGCAACCACTGGCTCAGCGCCAACAAACACTTCGTCCTCAGCGACAAACTCAGGCTCGGGATCTAACATGTGTCACCCAAAAGAGAAAAGGGGCACATGTCAGCAAGTCGAAAGACTTGTGCAAGGAAACTGAAAGAAAGGTAAACTAACAACCTAGCAGTTATAGTATGATGCATGACATGGCAAGTATAGTATGGAAGTGACAAGTAAAGGGAAGTACAAGTAGCAAGTAGCAAGTATGTCATGGATAACAAGTTTTACAAGTAAAACACGGACAAGTACAAGTGGTAGGTGTGACATGTATTGTCAAGTAACAAGTACAAGGGATCACCCACACACATGTGAGCGCCCTATTGCCCGCAGGCTTCGTCCAAGTACAAGGGATCACTCACACACAGGCGAGTGCCCTATTGCCCGCAGGCTGTATTCAAGTACAATGGATCACTCACACACAGGTGAGTGCCCTATTGCCCGCAGGCTGTGTTGAGCTCGTTTTCTGGACCACGAGCCAGATTTGTAATTGGCCTAGGGTTGTGCCCGCAAAACGGGTGCCTAGCCGGAACAAGTGGCACTAGTAAGTAGCGATGCTACGCAATCACGATGAGTGTTCAAGCATGCAATGACATTAGCAGATATTCGCGTACCGTTAATTGAATTTAAACATGACAGGAGAAATGCGATGACATGAACAGATATTCGCGTCCCGTTAATTTAAATTAAACATGACAGGCAAAATGCATTGACATGAACAGATATTCGCGTACCGTTAATTTAAATTAAACATGGCAGTTAAAGATGCATGGATGACATGAACAGTTAATACGCATACCGTTAAGTGAAATTAAACGTGACATACAAGCATGATGAAGGTGACGGACCAAGCTTCGTTGTCAAGCTAGGTCAATGGCGTCTAGACGGCTATCCTTTCACCGTCTAGTCTCTTTTACGCTAAAGCAAGGTAATGGCCTAAGACATGGCCCAAATCAAGAGATGCAAGTTTCACTTGCCTCGCGCCAAGGAAGATGATCAACGAGGCACGCCACAAAAGTTATCTACGGAGAGGAAATCGCTACCACGGAGAAACAATCATCAAACAACATCCAACCTAGTTTATTATTAGGGTTTAAATAAAATCACAAGGAGAGTTATGAGAAAACCAAAGGATCGAACACTACCGTATAGAAGCGGAAGATCGATGCCGAGCAAGCACGGAAACGGAAGAACGATCCGGGGAAACCTAGGGTTCAGATCTGGAATGGAGAGAAAATCTGGAGAAATGGGGTTTTGGGGATTTTTGGGGGTTTTTCGACGACCTAGAGGTGGTGGCCGGCCAAAATGGAGAGGGGGAAGGGCTCTTGATGAAGGAGGAAGGCTAGGGGAAGATGGAGAAGGATTTGGGGAAGAAGGAGGCTCAGGAGAAAATGAAAGAAGAAAAGAAAACGTTTGTGGGTTTAAATAGGAAGAGCTGGCGGCTGCCCAGAAATTAGGGTTTTGACACTGATTAGTCGGTCAAAGAAGAGTTACTGACCGACTAGTTTAGCAACTAGTCGGTCGGTCGACCAACTGTGACCGACTAGAATCAAACAGCGAAAGAATGGGAAAATCTGGGAAGTGAATTAGTCGGTCTGTGAAGGCCCGTCGACCGACTAGTTTGGAATCTAGTCGGTCGGTGAGTGTTCATGAACCGACTAACGAGGAACAGTAGCTTAGGTAAAATTAATCAAAGGAACTAGTCGGTCTGAGAGCAAGTTCTGACCGACTAGTTTCACATCTAGTCGGTCGGTGGTTGCTCTTAGACCGACTAAGAGTAAACAGTAACTCCTGTACATTAGATTTAAAGAACTAGTCGGTTGGAGAAGAGTTCCTGACCGACTAGATTGAATTCTAGTCGGTTGGTCCGCCTTCTCGAACTAACTAAGATGCACTAAAAGTGCAGATTCGAATCGCGGAGCTTCGGAAAGATTCCTATGGCTTCCAAGATCACTCTAACTCTAAGATATGAGCGATTTGAAGCTCGTCACGAATGACTTACTCTGAAATCGACGATCGAAGGAAGAAGCTAGAAAATCACGACGAAACGATCGAAAGTGAAAGCTACGGCGACGAAAACCACACATCCAAGGAGAAAATCCACCAAGCATATATTTTAATATAGATTATCCAATTACACGAAAACCAGTCGTTACATCCTACCCACCTTAGAATAAAGTCCGTCCTCGGACTTTCTAACATATCTAGTCGCCCTATTAACTATCCCAAAACATTTCACGTCATACTTTAAACCAAAGGTAGTCATTACATGTGCTTATATATATACGCACTAGATAGTCAAACATTATTACTACTAACACGTTTCATTCACGCACGTTATGCTCTTATACCTATCACAGTCATTCGTACTCATACATGTATTTCAATCATATATATACCTCCATTATATAGCTACTACTTACCTAGCACAAACAATAGTTCAGATTTTCACAAAAGATTTGTCTCACCTTAGCAAATACAACCATCGCTCTACGTGTAGATAGCTACCTATGCAACAACCAACCATGGGTATATTACTCCCTAATATTTCCTAGTACACATCCAATACCAAACACATCGACACATGTAGTCGCACCACGCCATTATTCAAACAAGTCTTACTATATCTAATACACATTCACCATTACTATAATTTCACAAATATAGTCATTCAAAGTGCATGTAAATATTTCACCATATCTTCACATCACATACGGCCCTATAACTATACTCACGACACGCCAAACATATCATAGTCACCAAAACTTATAACTAGGCACATACTTACCCGTGCATGGTGCACACCCATACACGCTAACATTTCATCCATGCATACCAATCATACAATTACAAACTCAGTACATTGACACGCTTAGTTTAGCTAGCACACATACGTTCACACGGGCAAGTCCTTAGTAAATATCTATACCACAAGACCAACACCTATAGCTATATACTGGTTAGTGACCCACAATCATGTGTGTAACACAACCGGACACAAACAATCCAAACATTATACATACATCATCCATCCATATACACCAACCACATACAAATACACCAACGTACATAGAGTATACCCACTCAAGCTTGAGTAAGACTCAAAATCATAGCAGAATAATTCCCTATACATAACACAACATCCATACATATACCAATACTATCTGATGCATACACATCTACCAACATAACCATATACATATCATAATGTCAAACATCCTTAATATTTAATCAGGTAATATCACGCATTCAATCACTTTATATACCATAATAATAATACACATATCAGCACACTAATAATTACAATACTCTCCCTAATAAATGTTGTCATCGTATGGTCACATACATGTATCATATATTCATACCATATCCATCCATCTATAATTGGCACATCAATACACTTACTTCATTCATTAGTTAAGATCTGATGTAGTCGGGTATACCTCATGGTATACACGCATACGACATCTCATAAAAACAAGTAATACCAATCAAACAGTTATAATCCTACTATCTGTCACGCCCCGCTTCCCTAAAATGAGGCGAGACGTGAGAAGGTCCGCTCAAGCGTGGAGCTGTGAAGCTGCACGCCTGATAAGCGTAAATTTAGTATATGCAGGTCCCTGTAATTGCAAACGAAACAACAATAATAATAATAATAATAGGATGAGACGGATATGAAATACCAACCCCACAGTTTGTCCACAAAATATTCAACAGCACAGAAAAAGCCACCAGGCTAAAAGAAAAAGTCTAAAGGCCCAGAACAAGGCCAAACAAAACCCAAACATAATAGAGTATCAAACCAGGTGCCACGCACCGACAACCTAAGCAATCTAACAAAACTAAACGTAGACACTAAGACTGATCTTCAGTGTCTACGAAGTCCTCGTCCAACACGGGCGCAAGCTCGGCGTCCGCAAACACCTCACCCTCAGCAAGTAACTCTGGCCCGGGGTCTAACATGTGTCACCCAAAAGAGAAAAGGGGCACATGTCAGCAAGTCTAAAAGACTTGGGCAAGGAAACTGAAAGTAACTAACAACCTAGCACTTATAATATTAGCAATGATATGACAGTTTAGTTTGATGCAGCAGTTTAAAAGAGAGACAAGCACGCACGATGTAGCGAAAGCTACCAATTCACTAATCACTTATCACTTATCACTGTTTATCACTTAGTGCATAGAGAGTCCACCTGCTGGCCAGCTCGTGGCTCAGGCCGCTTATCTCTTATCACTATTAATCACTTGTGCACTAGAGATTTCGCCTGCTGGCCGGAGTGGCGGATCAGGCCAACTCGGGGCTCAGGTGGCCGCATATCTCTTACCCCACCCATATGTGTCGAGCGTTGGGGTTTCCAACTAACTGCGCTCGCTTCTGGAACACGAGCCCGGAATATAAGTATTGTAGCGTGTGCTACGCAATCACGATGAATAATCAATATGCAATGCCATGAACAGATATTTGCGTACCGTTAATTGAATTTAAACGTGACATACAAGCATGATGAAGGTGACGGACCAAGCTTCGTTGTCAAGCTAGGTCAAAGGCGTCTAGACGGCTATCCTTTCACCGTCTAGTCTCTTTTACGCTAAAGCAAGGGAAATGGCCTAAGACATGGCCCAAATCAAGAGATGCAAGTTTCACTTGCCTGATACCGGGGTTGACGAGCAATGAAGATCGTCACAAGCTAAACTACGGGTGGATCACTGTTATAGCAAAACAATTATTAGAACAACGATTCTAAATCGATTTCTTAATGGAACCCTAATCATCTAATAATCCATTTTATTAGGGTTTCATAATGTCAATGTGGGTTATGCTAAAACTAAAGGAATCGAGTATTACCGTGAAGAAGCGAAGGAACGATGCCGAGCAACCACTGCAACGGAAGAACGATCCGGCTCAGATCTGGAAATGGGGGAAAATCTGGAGAAATGGGTTTTGATGTGGATTTTGGGGGTTTAATGAAGGTTTG
Organism: Scilla litardierei; assembly: GCA_030789695.1. Lineage (NCBI taxonomy): Eukaryota > Viridiplantae > Streptophyta > Magnoliopsida > Asparagales > Asparagaceae > Scilla > Scilla litardierei. The sequence continues at coordinate 225,342,134 of CM061142.1, read as the reverse complement.
GGGAAGATGGAAGGTGGGTTGTGACAAGGGAGGGTTTGGATGATGGAGGATGAGCTTGGGATGAAGGATTAATGGTTTGAGGAAGATGGGGGCTCAATGGGGGAGAAATTAGGGTTTTAGGTCATGAGGAAGAAGAAGAAAACGTTTGGAGGGGTATTTATAGAGTTTGGTGGCGGCTAGGGCAAAACTAGGGTTTCCTGTACTGTTTAGTCGGTCAAAGAACAACTGTTGACCGACTAGTTTGAGAACTAGTCGGTCGGTTGACCAACAACGACCGACTAAGTGTAAACAGTAGCTCCAGTCGAAAACCTGAACTAAGAGTTAGTCGGTCAAAGAACAACTACTGACCGACTAGTTTGGCATCTAGTCGGTCGATGAACGTTCTTAGACCGACAAAGAATAAACAGTACTCGACTGTACAGAAGAACTAAGAATTAGTCGGTCTGAGTACAAAACTTAACCGACTAGTTTAAAAACTAGTCGGTCGAAATATGAACTTAGACCGACTAAGAATAAACAGTACTGATACCAAAAATTAGTAAATGAGTTAGTCGGTTAAAGAAGCATTGCTGACCGACTAGTTTGCAACCTAGTCGGTCAACCAACGTTCTTAGACCAACTAACGACAAACAGTAACTCCTGAACATTTTACAAAGCCCACTAGTCGGTTCAAGAAGGTTTTTCGACCGACTGGATCGTCATCTAGTCGGTCGGTGCCCCTTATTACACCGGCTAATGAGCACCAAAAGTTCCGGAATGGAGCGCGGAGCTCCGGGATGGTTTCCTAAGTCTCCTAGGCTCGTTCTAACTCTAAGATATCGACGTTATGAAGTCCGTCACGAATGACTTACTTCAAACACGTCGACCGACGGAAGAATCTAGAGAATCACGACGAAACGAACGAAAACGAAAACTACGGAGACGGAAATGGAAATCACAACAAGGGAAAGCAACCAAATATATAAATATTTATAATAAAATCCATACATGAAAAACCAGTCGTTACACTATCATATGTATATCACACTTATACTCATGCAGCTAATACATAACTACCTACACACAACATACCAATACCAACCACAAACAACTTCATTTGCATCATGGAATTTAATACACTACGACAACACAACAAATTACACTAATGGGGCCCACCAAACTATACTAAGGTTGACACGGGCGACGACAAGCTCTATTGGCTAGACAAAAGGAAAGAAACTGAAATCAAAAGCGTAACGAATAGAAAGATCTAAAAGCATGAGAACGGTCGTGTAATGATGTAATGATGCTCCATTATGATACATGGAAAACAGTGCGTAAAAGATATAAGTTAAAATGAAGAGTATGAAACCGGTCGATAAAATGAGTTGTTCGAAATAAGTTTGAGTCGAATATATATAATAAGAGGAAATGGTTTATTTAGCTTATATAAAGCTATCACGAGTAAAAGTAAATCATTTACACGAACATATAGGGCGTATGTTAGAAAATGTTATGCGGCAGTAGTTTAAAATTTTTGGGAAAAAGTTTCGAGGTTCAAGGAATGAAATCAGATCAAATATAGTGTAGAGGGTTTATGCTCATGCCAAATGTTTTTCCAAGTCTTAAAACTGAAGAGAAATTCCAATAAACCGTATTGAAAGTACTTTTTGGAGAATCCAGGTTTGCCAGCAGAAACTGATTTATACAAGGGTCTTAACACACGAGCACAACGAACATAGTACTGATATATAAAAATAATTGTAGTTCTATTCTAAAAATCATTTTTAGAAATATGTATGATGAATGGAAAGGTAGTAACATCTTAGTAGTATGGAAGTAAGTGGGAGGATACTTATAGAATTATTAAATTGGTAATAAAGCTTTAAAACCGAATTATGGAGGTCTAACTCAGGAAATGGTTTCGAAAAGTAATTTTACGAAAATCTGAACTAGGGAAAACGTTGAGCATAAAATCGACTCGCTGAAAGCTGAAGTCCCATGTGACTTGAAAGGTATATAAGAAGCAAACACGATGCGGTATTCGAATAAGTTTTAATGGCATAAGTAAGAAAAAAATTATAATTCAGGTTAGGAAAAACAGAAGTACGGTTCAGAATAAAATTGGTATATGAAAAGAGGCAAGCCATTTATATCGATATGAAAATATAGGCTGAAGAATATTATAAACTAATAATCAAAAATCTCGACAAAAGTTTCAATGTTTAGAAAAGAACAAATAAATTTAAGTCGCGAAAGAGTATGAAATCTAATATACATATATTAAAAGTTCGCGAACAAATTTAAACTTAGCGAAAGAGGAACATCGAAAATACTTTTAGGGGAAACAAGGATTTGCCACAAGAATGGGTTGGTATAAAAACTTGAAGTACGGGTACGACAAACTTGTAATTAGTATATATTCATAAATTAATTGGAGTTCTATTTATCTTGAAAGAAGTATTTTAAAGTACGTAGGGTAAATAGCTAAAATGAATTTCGCAATATTAGAAAAGGTGGTATATCGAATTATCGAAATAGTACTAAAGTTTAAAATCAAGTGCGGACGATATATGTTAGAAAGATAGTTACCAGATAGTAATTTAAAATTACGACCAAATAGTCTTCAAAATCTAAGAATGACTTTTAGCTCAAATGGAAGTAATGGAAATATATTGAAAGAATGTTTAAAACAAAATTTAAATCGAGTGGAAACTTTTAATAAGGAAAATTTGAAAACGACTTTGGAAGAATCAAGATTTGCAACGGGAAAGATTTGAAAGGGCAACGATAATAGTAAGGAGGGGATCATGTGAATCGAGGGCAATGAATGTGGTTGTGTGATGAATGCACCTAAATTACGATTCAAGAAAACTACGACGAAAACCTACGGTCAGCAACACAGAAGTGTAGTGACCAGGAACAGATTGAACCAGAGAGTCCTAATCATCGGTTGACTAAAGGTCAAGAAAACTTAACACTAAGCTTCCTAATGGCTAGAGTATATTAGAGGCCTCAGGGAAGGTTCTAAAAGAATCGAGATCATGTTATGTTGGGCCCGAAATCGATGAACCCAAGCGAACGGCTAAAGAAATCCTAGGAATCTATCATGGTTAGAGCTAGACAGGAACCACTAAGGTAACTCTTAAGACTATCATATCAATCACTAGCATGGAGTCTAACAAACAATCAGGGGCCTCTAACTAGCAAGCACAAACTTCTAACTAAGTCTCACTATAGTCCTGACCTAATGGATTTCCTATCAAGCTGGGACAGGTGCTCTAACACGTCTACTAGCCACCTAAGACATAGGAACGCTAAAAACCTAGACTCCGGGCTTATAATTTGGATGTTCTAATTTATTTAATGGACATTCTATAATTATTATCGTTGTTCCGATAGCTCGCATTTGCAAATGGACCTGCATGGGCCACCAATAAAACCCGTCACGCCCCGCTTCCCAAAAATGTGGAGGCGAGACGTGAGAAGGTCCGCTCAGACTTGAAGCTGCAAATCTCCAAGCCCGATAAGCATCAATCAACAATAAATTGGCAGGTCCTTGCAACGCAAGACGAAACAACGATAAGAATAATGAAATGAGACAATAAGCAATTTATTCAATCTCAGAATATCCATAAAATAAATTACAATATCACAGAAAAGCCACCAGGCTCAAAAGGAAAAGCTAAGGCCCAAACATGGCCAACAAGGTATAACATACAAGTAAGGGTGCCCCGCACCAACAACTAACAGCAAACCTAAACAAGGAAGAGAACACAAGCGACCTCTAAGACTGGTCACCAATGACCACAAACTCCTCCTCAGCAACCACTGGCTCAGCGCAAACAAACACTACGTCCTCAGCGACAAACTCAGGCTCGGGATCTAACATGTGTTACCCAAAAGAGAAAAGGGGCACATGTCAGCAAGTCGAAAGACTTCTGCAAGGAAACTGAAAGAAAGGTAAACTAACAACCTAGCAGTTATAGTATGATGCATGACATGGCAAGTATAGTATGGAAGTGACAAGTAAAGGGAAGTACAAGTAGCAAGTAGCAAGTATGTCATGGATAACAAGTTTTACAAGTAAAACACGGACAAGTACAAGTGGTAGGTGTGACATGTATTGTCAAGTAACAAGTACAAGGGATCACCCACACACATGTGAGCGCCATATTGCCCGCAGGCTTCGTCCAAGTACAAGGGATCACTCACACACAGGCGAGTGCCCTATTACCCGCAGGCTGTATTCAAGTACAAGGGATCACTCACACACAGGTGAGTGCCCTATTGCCCGCAGGCTGTGTTGAGCTCGTTTTCTGGACCACGAGCCAGATTTGTAATTGGCCTAGGGTTGTGCCCGCAAAACGGGTGCCTAGCCGGAACAAGTGGCACTAGTAAGTAGCGATGCTACGCAATCACGATGAGTGTTCAAGCATGCAATGACATTAGCAGATATTCGCGTACCGTTAATTGAATTTAAACATGACAGGCAAAATGCGATGACATGAACAGATATTCGCGTACCGTTAATTTAAATTAAACATGACAGGCAAAATGCAATGACATGAACAGATATTCGCGTACCGTTAATTTAAATTAAACATGGCAGTTAAAGATGCATGGATGACATGAACAGTTAATACGCATACCGTTAAGTGAAATTAAACGTGACATACAAGCATGATGAAGGTGACGGACCAAGCTTCGTTGTTAAGCTAGGTCAATGGCGTCTAGACGGCTATCCTTTCACCGTCTAGTCTCTTTTACGCTAAAGCAAGGTAATGGCCTAAGACATGGCCCAAATCAAGAGATGCAAGTTTCACTTGCCTCACGCCAAGGAAGATGATCAACGAGGCACGCCACAAAAGTTATCTACGGAGAGGAAATCGCTGCCATGGAGAAACAATCATCAAACAACATCCAACCTAGTTTATTATTAGGGTTTCAATAAAATCACAAGGAGAGTTATGAGAAAACCAAAGGATCGAACCCTACCGTATAGAAGCGGAAGATCGATGCCGAGCAAGCACGGCAACGGAAGAACGATCCGGGGAAACCTAGGGTTCAGATCTGGAATGGGGAGAAAATCTGGAGAAATGGGGTTTTGGGGATTTTTGGGGGTTTTCCGGCGACCTAGAGGTGGTGGCCGGCCAAAATGGAGAGGGGGAAGGGCTCTTGATGAAGGAGGAATGCAAGGGGAAGATGGAGAAGGATTTGGGGAAGAAGGAGGCTCAGGAGAAAATGAAAGAAGAAAAGAAAACGTTTGGGGGGTTTAAATAGGAAGAGCTGGCGGCTGCCCAGAAATTAGGGTTTCGACACTGATTAGTCGGTCAAAGAAGAGTTACTGACCGACTAGTTTAGCAACTAGTCGGTCGATCGACCAACTGTGACCGACTAGAATCAAACAGCGAAAGAAGGGGAAAATCTGGGAAGTGAATTAGTCGGTCTGTGAAGGCCCGTCGACCGACTAGTTTGGAATCTAGTCGGTCGGTGAGTGTTCATGAACCGACTAACGAGGAACAGTAGCTTAGGTAAAATTAATGAAAGGAACTAGTCGGTCTGAGAGCAAGTTCTGACCGACTAGTTTCACATCTAGTCGGTCGGTGGTTACTCTTAGACCGACTAAGAGTAAACAGTAACTCCTGTACAGTAGATTTAAAGAACTAGTCGGTTGGAGAAGAGTTCCTGACCGACTAGATTGAATTCTAGTCGGTTGGTCCGCCTTCTCGAACCAACTAAGATGCACTAAAAGTGCCGATTCGAATCGTGGAGCTTCGGGAAGATTCCTATGGCTTCTAAGATCACTCTAACTCTAAGATATGAGCGATTTGAACCTCGTCACGAATGACTTACTCCGAAATCGATGATCGAAGGAAGAAGCTAGAAAATCACGACGAAACGATTGAAAGTGAAAGCTACGGCCAGAAAACCACACATCCAAGGAGAAAATCCACCAAGCATATATTTTCATATAGATAATCCAATTACACGAAAACCAGTCGTTACATAACTAGTAGTATGCATAGATTTTATAAAGATTCATTCGTTCATAGGAAATCAAATTCAAATCGAATTTGGGTTCCAAATAAGTAACTCTCTAATTTTCACACAAGCATTAGGGTATCCACTTGCTTCATGCATATTATTTGATACCCAACCTTCAAAATTGTATATAACAAATAAATTTCTTTTCTAACAAATCAGGACCCAATTATAAGTGGGTACCAAACATGTCAATATTACTTTCTTTCAGGATATATGGATAATGGATAGTGGATGCTCCGCACACATGACATGGAACGCAAGATTACTCAGCAATCTAAAAATGTATGATGGCGGAACTGTGACATTTGGTGACAACAAGAAAGGTAAATTGTCGGAATTGGCAATTTCGGCAGTCACTCAAAATTTCTCATCAAAGATGTAAGCTTGGTGAAAGGGTTAAAGCATAATCTATTAAGCATAAGTCAACTATGCGACAAAGGTATGAAAGTTATGTTTACTCTTGACTCATGCTTAGTCTATGACAAAGATATGAAAAATATCCTTGTTAAAGGTAAGCGAGTAAAAAAAATATATGTACTTAGACTAAATGAATATGAATCAAATGTATGTTTAATTGTTTCAACAAATGATCCACTGCTCTGGCATAGACGCTTTGGTCATGTGAACATCAAAAACATGGATAAGATTTCTATGAAAGAGTTGGTGCAAGGACTTCCTAAGATAAGCTTTAAATTAGATAAAATATGTGACTCGTGTCAATTTGGCAAAATGCATAAGAGTTCATTTAAAAATATTGGAGCTCTTAGTTCTAGTGGACCACTTGAACTACTCCAAATGGACTTGTTTGGCCCAACTAGAACTCCATCATTATGCAACTCTAGATACGTATTTGTCATAATTGATGATTTCACTCGATATACGTGGGTATTATTCTTAACTCATAAGAATGATGCCTTCCGTGAATTCGAAATATTTTTCAAAAGGATTGAACGTTTATATTCTTTAAAAATTATTTCTTTAAGAAGTGATCACGGTGGTGAATTTGAAAATGAGCATTTTAAACTGTTTTGTGAAGAACGAGGTATTTCTCATACTTTTGCTTTTCCCAGAGCTGCTCCTTAAAATGGGGTAGTTGAAAGGAAAAATAGAACACTCCAAGAGTGTGCACGAACAATGTTATGTGAAAGCAACCTTCCAAAGAGTTTTTGGACGGAAGCTGTAGCAACCGCGTGCTATATTCAAAATAAAGTTTTAATTAGAAAACCTTTTGAAAAGACCCCTTACGAATTATTGCTCCAACGAATTCCAAAAGTATCTTACTTCATAGTTTTTGGTTGTAAATGCTATATTCTGAATACTAAAGATAACTTAGATAAGTTTGACTCCAAAGCGGATGAAGGCATATTTATCGGTTACTCTTTACGTAGCAAGGCATATAGAATTTACAATAAATGTTCCGAAACTATTGTTGAAACTCTACATGTAACATTTGATGAATCTTTACCTCATAACATTGCTCATGATGATGATGATGATAGCATACTCATTGCATCAACTCCTAATAATGAATCTATCAATAATATCCCTAGTTCTTTGCCTAAAGCATTTCCTGAAGTCACACATCACCCACACACACAAGTCTTAGGTGACATTGATGCAGGAATTAGAACTAGATCTCAAATAGAGCACTTGACACATGTTGCATTTGTTTCTAATATTGAGCCGAAAAAGGTAGAAGAAGCTTTTGCAGATGAAGCATGGATCGAGGCTATGCAAGAAGAACTTCTACAATTTGAACGCAATCAAGTATGGGAGTTAGTGCCTAGACGGAAGATCGTCCAGTTATCGGTACTAAATGGGTATACCGAAACAAACTAGACGAAGATGGAAATGAGATAAGGAATAAAGCAAGGTTAGTAGCACAGGGTTACTCTCAAGAGGAAGGTATAGACTTCGATGAAACCTTTGCTCCTGTTGCTAGATTAGAATCTATTAGGATGTTACTCGCATTTGCATCATATAAGAATTTTAAACTTTACCAAATGGATGTAAAAAGCGCTTTCCTAAATGGATTCATAAAGGAGGAAGTCTACGTTGAACAACCTCCAGGATTTGAACATGATAAGAAAACAGGATTTGTTTACGAGTTAAACAAAGCCTTATATGTGCTAAAACAAGCTCCAAGAGCTTGGTATGAAAGGCTAAGAAAATTCTTAAGTGATTCAAGTTATACTGTTGGAAAAATAGATACAACCTTATTTGTTAAGAAAGTTCATAATGATATCATCCTTATCCAAATCTATGTAGATGACATCATTTTTGGATCTACTAATGATGATCTTTGCCAAGAGTTTGCCAAGTTAATGCAGGAAGAATTTGAAATGAGCCACATGGGAGAGCTAACATATTTTCTCGGATTACAAATCAAACAAGGAAAAGAAGGAACCTTCATTCATCAAACAAAGTACGCAAGAGACTTGATCAAAAGGTTCGGGATGGAAACTTCATCCGGAAAGAACATACCAATGGCAACATCCACCTCCTTAGACAAAGACAAAGCAGGTAAAAAGGTTGATCAGAAGACATATCGAGGTATGGTCGGATCTTTACTCTACTTAACCGCTAGCAGACCTGACATCATGTTTTGTGTTTGTGCATGTGCTAGATTTCAATGTGACCCTAGGGAATCACACCTTAAAACAGTAAAATACATATTGAGATATCTTAAAACCACATCTGACTTTGGACTTTTTTATCCCAAAGGGAGCACATTCGATTTAACTTCATTTAGTGACGCAGACTATGCTGGTTGTAAAGCCACAAGAAAAAGCACAAGTGGAACATGGCTTTCCTTGGACATTCCCTTGTTTCGTGGTTCAGCAAAAAGCAAAGTTCTGTTTCACTATCTACCACTGAGGCAGAGTATATAGCTGCAGGACTTGCCTGTGCTCAAATACTTTGGATGAAACAAGTCCTCGTCGATTATGGTGTTAATACATCTACATGTGTAATTTATTGTGATAATAAAAGCACCATAAATCTCACTAAAAACTCTGTTCTTCATCCTAGAACAAAACATATTGATATTAGAAACAGATTTATTGATGACCACTGTGCCAAAAAGGATGTTGAACTTAAATTTGTCTCCTCTGAGTTTCAAGTTGCAGATGTTCTAACAAAACCCTTACAAAAGGATACATTCTCTAGACTTCGTCGAGAATTGGGTATTGTTGGAGAAAAAGAATTGAATAATGCTCAGTTATAGTATTTTTTTGTTGATGACAAGGGGGAGAAAAATATATGAAATGCAAAAATGAAATTATATGAATTGTATTGCTAACATCTTCGATGCAGGGGGAGAACCGCATCAAAGCAGGGGGGTAAGTACACTTTCATGAATCTCATTTTTTTAACTTACTTCATTTTTTTTCACTTGGGTGTCATGATCAAAAAGGGGGAGAGTGATTGTCACGCTCCGCTTCCCATTGTACTTGGGGCGAGGACGCGACGAAGGTCCGCATGTGCTTAAAACAAGAAGGAGATGTTTTTTTCTTTTCCTTCCTCCTTGGTTTAAGCACATTACGCGTCTGTGTGATAACATCCTGCAGGGTCTTGCATGCAGCTCAAACAACACAGATAATTTATTTAATTACAATCTCAAGTCTCAGAAATAGGATACAACAATGAATGAAATAAAGGAGGGTCATAGAGCCCATACAAGTTGTGAAGGAATTAACAAAGTACAAATGATACGAAGACACAAATGCTTCTCAGCGACGAAACACTCAGCAGCAGGGCACTCCAGATCAACCTGTTTAGTCTCTAAGCAAACTCCTCTGTGAACCTGTCTAATACCTGACGTATATTTCACAAGACAAGAAATATACGTCAGCGAGGGTCGCTCGGCAAGATTTAGAAAATTATGATAATTGACCCTCGGCAAGGTTTTCAAAAGTCGATTTCATGACAACGTAAGTGACAAATAGTTAAAGCATGAGTACATCAAGCATAGTGCAAAAGCGGTGGCATGTAGTGTGTGCAGCAGATAATGTGGCAAGTGTAATGTGTGCAGCAGATAATGTGACAAGTGTCTTGTGTACAGCAGATAATGTGACAAGTGTCTTGTGTACAGCAGATAAAGTGACAAGTGTCTTGTGTACAGCAGATAATGTGACAAGTGTAATGTGTGCAGCAGATAATGTGACAAGTGTCTTGTGTACAGCAGATAAGGTGACAAGTGTCTTGTGTACAGCAGAAATGTGACAAGTGTAGTGCATACAACAAATAAGATGGCAGTTCTAAGCAGGCTGGAATAAGGTAAGACTTGGCAATTTGCAATTTCACGTCCGTGGTTTCTATTCACTCCTAGGGTTCTCGCCTTTAGGTCGTGATGAGAAGGTCGTTCCTCTCACGGGGGCTTACCGTGATTGACACTAACCCACCGCGTCGGGTGGTGCTCTTGAGGAGAGTACCTTTCATACGCCCAGTGGCCGCTCAACCCTAACCACACCCAAAAGTTTTCCGGAACACGAGCCGGCCTAGTCGTATTATAAGCACGAAGTTTGTCAACTCACATGACGCTCACGAAAGTCACGATTTTTGCCGCTTGGGCGCACGAATTTACAATCTCACGTTTTCAAGTATTTCATTCCTTCAATGTGTTCCATCAATAACCATTCAATTAAGTGTATACAAGCATGTTAAGTTATCGGCGTGACAGGCATTATGACATGTCACAACATTAGTGGTTCTAGGTTTGACAAAATGTAACAACACCTTAAAACACGTAAAAGAATGCACACTTGCATATCAGAGTGTCACAGGTCCAATCAATTAAAAGCAAGACATTTAAGAAGTGCACTTGCCTGAAGCGACGCGTTTTTGGGTGTCCGGGCGGTAGCAATGCGGCGTATTATATCTGCGTCGTTAGGTCCATAACATCAAGTTAGAAGTTATTAACTCAACTAGATTATTATTAGGCCTAACTACTTAATGTTGTTTTTCTTAGAACCACCATTATTATCTTTATCTAATATCACACCCTTAAGCTAACATTTTTAGGTAATTCAATATACATAAGTATCTTACTGGTCTTTTATTCGGGCATATGTTATAAAACTTGCTGACAACCACAAGCACCAGTTAACATTATAGCTAATATACTTAATATACAACATTAATAAAGTTTGTTGTCATTTTACACTAACCCGATCATACCACCCATTTAGATCATAAAGCTACTGGTACCAACACTAATTTATAAAACTGTTATAATAACATAACTAACAACTAAAATAATACACTAATTAAATATATAACATAACTAACATGCTGTCTACATCTGACTAACTCATTTCTGTATAAGTTTAATGTTTCCCTCTTAAAACACTCATTGGTTACAACTATCACATACCTACTACCATTATTACATACTAGAGTATCACCTAACAAAATATAGCTGTAAGTGCTGACACTTACCTGCTTAATAAAGGAGAACTGAGAACCCACTTGCAGAGGCGATCTTCGATACGGCATCTCGCTATTGGCGGACAGGCGGCAAGGGGCGGTCACCTGGGTTGTCACTGATCGGAGGAGGTGGCGGGGTTGCGGTTTCGTGACTGGGAGGTGCGGTGAAGCGACGCCGGAGCGGGCCTCAGGGCGAGGAGCAGGGCGCAGGGGTTGAAGTTGATCTGGGCGGTGTGTTCGGTAGCGGCGACATCGAAGAGAGCCTCGGAGCTCCGATGGTGCTCGGTGGCTGAGGGGTCTGCTCGGAGGGGCGGCAGAGGGTCATGGGCGAAATTCCTCTGCTCGAAGCAGAGGATGATGATCCGAAACAGGGGAATTAGGCGTTGGCCGGGCGATGGATTTGGGGAGCCGGCGGAGGCGGGAGAGGGGTTCGTCGATGAGGGGATGGCGGTGAAGGCTAATGGCGAGGGGGCGCCTGTGTGCGGTGGTCACGGGAGGAAGGCGGCGATCGGCGAGGTAGCAGGCAGAACCCGGGAGGCAGGGGAGGGACAGGCCGGCTGTGCGGGGAGATGGGGGCTGCGGGTGGCTTGGTGTGGTCGGCGACGGTGGGAGCTTGCCGTGGCCGCTGGGGATGGAGAGGAGGAGGGAGGCGCTGCGGCGTTGTGTGTTGCATGCGTGGGGAAGATGGTGATAGGGGGCGGCTGTGTAAAGTGTTGAGGGATACTAAAGAAACCCTAGGTTATTATTACGGGAGGTAGGGGCTATTGGTTTTAAAGCTAGGCTTGCTGTTGGGCCAAAAGCCTAGGGTGCATTCTATTATAGATTGTAGAGGTTTTAACAAAAGGTAGGCTCATAGAGAACATGGGGTGCTGTGGGAGTATGAGTTGATTCCGGCTTGGTGGGTTCGGCCTAGTGACAGGGTTCAAAACGTGGGGTAGAGTTTATTTAGGAAGTAATTTAAAAGAATTTAATAGGATAGGATTTGTCGTTTAATTAGGAGAAATAAGAGCTAATCAAAACAGTTTAAATGAGTCCAAACAAGGTAGGTTTCTTTTGGCTTTTAAAGTGATTTTGAAAGAACTTGAAATACGAATTTTTGAATTCGAAAATTTAAATCAGTTATAAGAATATATTATCAAAATAATTATACGAGGGATTTAGAGCTAATGAATATATTTAAAAATGGGTCTAAAAGGAAACTGCATTTGAATTCTAAAAGTTTTGAACACACGTTCTGAAATTTGAATTTGAATTGGAAGTCTAAATTAATTATGAGAAAAGATGTTAAAAATAATAATAACAATAATAAAGGATTTAACCAAGTGGTTTAAAATTGATGATAGAAATAATTAGAAAAAATATATATGAAAAATATCAGAAATAGATATGTGTACGAGGACAGGAAAGCCTAACAACGGATATAGGAAAAATATACGCGAGAGGAAAATAGATAAATTGCATCGATAAAAACCTGGTCGTTACATCATATCCACCTTAAAGACGATTCCGTCCTCGGAATCTTATCGGCTAAGACACGGGGAAAACGTAAGGGTAATGCTCGCTTCTCCTCTTCTAACGTGCACACACCGTAAAGGCCATATCCAAATAGTATTTCTAACACTTACATCAACCCCAATAGTATTATTACTGATAATACTAACCAACGCCAAAGCTACTAGTAGTAACTATACATACACACACATTACTAATTCCGTATTAACACAACACGTTAAATATAATATCATCCTACAAATACAATCCAACCAATAGTATACACGGGTGAATAGTAACACACCACTACACAACCACATCAATTTACACACTCACATTATTACTAATACACAAGGTAACATCATACATCTCATACACTCAGCACCTATACTGATATAGTACTACAAGTTACATAAACATACCACAAATAAAAATACAATAATTCCTAGTCAACTAACACTTCAATCGCACAATCACTCTCACACGCCGCATATTACCATACATACTTTATAATACACACCACTACACGTATATACATGCACGTAATACTTTACACCAAGCACAGATTTATACACGCCTTATTCCTAGTACTATGGTCGTCGTAATCTACCCACCTTAAGATCAAGTCCGTCTTCAGACTTCCTTAAATAGGCCGACGTAGGGGTGATCAGACTTAGACACCAAGGTCATTCTATCCCAGTCATACATACATTATAATGAAACAATATACATCCACATGCATATACTTACTCATGTATCACACACTTTCAAATACTCATACATACGTTTATTTCACATACATATACATACTTACGCTACGACACGCCTATCTCATATCTATATAGGACATATACACACCGGTATACACAACCATAGTAATCCACATAGGCAAGTATACTATTTCATACATTCACATATACATAGTCACAAACATACGGCCTTGCATACCTCCTGGTATACACATGCTCACACATCATCCCGTATGGGTAACATTATAATCTTACTATGCATACAGCACGCTTATTTATACAATACGTATATACATACGTATCTATAACTAGCCACATACTTATATACTCGCGAGTACACGCCATACCTACTAACACACAAATCACACAATAAATCCGCACACACAACCATGATACTTAACATGCACATCACTGTATCAGCGTACTATTACAACCATTAACAAGTACGGCTAAGGTACATACATGTCTAGTAACTAGCCAAAACCAAATCAATCACGCTCAGGTATTCCTATAGTGATATAGCTAATCGCTTGCCTAAGTGTAATTATATGCTTACCAATCTATACTCGACTATATACATATACATCACAAATTACCATACATGCACATATGACACCATAGACAATCACACCATACTAGCATATTAAAGGCAAACACACTTATTCATAACAGGTATTTAGAGATTCACACATACAGGTCCACACCCACTATCTATATACATATACCGCAACCACACTACAATCCATGTTAACGGTCTCACTAAGCAATGATAAGCACTAATGTGATGACCTAGTAATATGGAAGGATTCACAGTTGAATAAGGCAACGAGTTAATGTTGTGATGGACGGTCCCGAATATGGGATGGATAAGAGGTTAGCCGGTCGGGTGTGATAAAATACTTATGAATAATTAAATAATTAAGGGATAAGGATCTGTGTAAAATAATAACATCCTAAAAATAGCGAACATATGGTATAAGTTAAAACGCAAAACGTGATTAGTCAAATAATAAGTGAAGAGTGATTTGGGCTTAGTGATATAGTGTTCGTTTTGCAAATGGAAATAGGTTTGTAAAAAAAATTTGAAATATGAAGACAACGATATACCAGTTATTGAAGTTCTTTTTACATAGGAAAGTATTTTAAAAATGTATGTATGTACGACTGTTTTGGAATATGTTAGTAAGAAAAAGGGATGATATTTTGAACTAGCAAAATAGAAATAGAGTTTGTTTTTTTCCCTTTTTTTTCAAAAGTTCATTACATGAGAAAAATAGAGTAGCTATGCGAGGTCATGTGAAATAGAATTCCTAATCAAGATTGGGTTCAAGTCGAGTGAAGCGTAGAAATTCTAAGTAAAGAGTTTTCGAAAAGGATTTTAAACTTTGCAAAGAGTTCAATAAAAGAAATATCGAAAATACTTTTTAGGAGAACCTGGATCTGCAATGGGGGTTCAAGGTTAAAGATAACAGACCTGAAGATTTTACGCGAATCGAGGACAGGGAATATGTTCGACGATCAAGACGTAAGGACAACTAAGAGGTGACTCCGTGAATATGCTACGATGGTTTCTTGCGATCGTTAATATGGAAGTGCCAATGATTAGGGAAAAGTACAATCGGGGGAACAGTAATCATTGGGTCGACTAATAATTCGAAATCTAAGACGTGCTAGGATTTCTAAAGAACAGGGCTGGGATAGAGTTCAAAGAAGAGTGTTCTTGAGGATTAAGATCGTAATCTTGTCTATGTTGTTTAGAGTGTTTTGCATATGCATGACCTGCATGGGCCACCACTAAAACCTGTCACGCCCCGCTTCCCATTGTACTTGGGGCGAGGACGCGACGAAGGTCCGCATGTGCTTAAAACAAGAAGGAGATGTTTTTTTCTTTTCCTTCCTCCTTGGTTTAAGCACATTACGCGTCTGTGTGATAACATCCTGCAGGGTCTTGCATGCAGCTCAAACAACACAGATAATTTATTTAATTACAATCTCAAGTCTCACAAATAGGATACAACAATGAATGAAATAAAGGAGGGTCATAGAGCCCATACAAGTTGTGAAGGAATTAACAAAGTACAAATGATACGAAGACACAAATGCTTCTCAGCGACGGAACACTCAGCAGCAGGGCACTCCAGATCAACCTGTTTAGTCTCTAAGCAAACTCCTCTGTGAACCTGTCTAATACCTGACGTATATTTCACAAGACAAGAAATATACGTCAGCGAGGGTCGCTCGGCAAGATTTAGAAAATTATGATAATTGACCCTCGGCAAGGTTTTCAAAATTCGATTTCATGACAACGTAAGTGACAAATAGTTAAAGCATGAGTACATTAAGCATAGTGCAAAAGCGGTGGCATGTAGTGTGTGCAGCAGATAATGTGGCAAGTGTAATGTGTGCAGCAGATAATGTGACAAGTGTCTTGTGTACAGCAGATAATGTGACAAGTGTCTTGTGTACAGCAGATAATGTGACAAGTGTCTTGTGTACAGTAGATAATGTGACAAGTGTAATGTGTGCAGCAGATAATGTGACAAGTGTCTTGTGTACAGCAGATAAGGTGACAAGTGTCTTGTGTACAGCAGATAATGTGACAAGTGTAGTGCATACAACAAATAAGACGGCAGTTCTAAGCAGGCTGGAATAAGGTAAGACTTGGCAATTTGCAATTTCACGTCCGTGGTTTCTATTCACTCCTAGGGTTCTCGCCTTTAGGTCGTGATGAGAAGGTCGTTCCTCTCACGGGGGCTTACCGTGATTGACACTAACCCACCGCGTCGGGTGGTGCTCTTGAGGAGAGTACCTTTCATACGCCCAGTGGCCGCTCAACCCTAACCCCACCCAAAAGTTTTCCGGAACACGAGCCGGCCTAGTCGTATTATAAGCACGAAGTTTGTCAACTCACATGACGCTCACGAAAGTCACGATTTTTGCCGCTTGGGCGCACGAATTTACAATCTCACGTTTTCAAGTATTTCATTCCTTCAATGTGTTCCATCAATAACCATTCAATTAAGTGTATACAAGCAAGTTAAGTTATCGGCGTGACATGCATTATGACATGTCACAACATTAGTGGTTCTAGGTTTGACAAAATGTAACAACACCTTAAAACACGTAAAAGAATGCACACTTGCATATCAGAGTGTCACAGGTCCAATCAATTAAAAGCAAGACATGTAAGAAGTGCACTTGCCTGAAGCGACGCGTTTTTTGGTGTCCGGGCGGTAGCAATGCGGCGTATTATATCTGCGTCATTAGGTCCATAACATCAAGTTAGAAGTTATTAACTCAACTAGATTATTATTAGGCCTAACTACTTAATGCTGTTTTTCTTAGAACCACCATTATTATCTTTATCTAATATCACACCCTTAAGCTAACATTTTTAGGTAATTCAATATACATAAGTATCTTACTGGTCTTTTATTCGGGCATATGTTATAAAACTTACTGACAACCACAAGCACCAGTTAACATTATAGCTAATATACTTAATATACAACATTAATAAAGTTTGTTGTCATTTTACACTAACCCGATCATACCACCCATTTAGATCATAAAGCTACTGGTACCAACACTAATTTATAAAACTGTTATAATAACATAACTAACAACTAAAATAATACACTAATTAAATATATAACATAACTAACATGATGTCTACATCTGACTAACTCATTTCTGTATAAGTTTAATGTTTCCCTCTTAAAACACTCATTGGTTACAACTATCACATGCCTACTACCATTATTACATACTAGAGTATCACCTAACAAAATATAGCTGTAAGTGCTGACACTTACCTGCTTAATAAAGGAGAACTGAGAACCCACTTGCAGAGGCGATCTTCGATACGGCATCTCGCTATTGGCGGACAGGCGGCAAGGGGCGGTCACCTGGGTTGTCACTGATCGGAGGAGGTGGCGGGGTTGCGGTTTCGTGACTGGGAGGTGCGGTGAAGCGACGCCGGAGCGGGCCTCAGGGCGAGGAGCAGGGCGCAGGGGTTGAAGTTGATCTGGGCGGTGTGTTCGGTAGCGGCGACATCGAAGAGAGCCTCGGAGCTCCGATGGTGCTCGGTGGCTGAGGGGTCTGCTCGGAGGGGCGGCAGAGGGTCGTGGGCGAAATTCCTCTGCTCGAAGCAGAGGATGATGATCCGAAACAGGGGAATTAGGCGTTGGCCGGGCGATGGATTTGGGGAGCCGGCGGAGGCGGGAGAGGGGTTCGCCGATGAGGGGATGGCGGTGAAGGCTAATGGCGAGGGGGCGCCTGTGTGCGGTGGTCACGGGAGGAAGGCGGCGATCGGCGAGGTAGCAGGCGGAACCCGGGAGGCAGGGGAGGGACAGGCCGGCTGTGCGGGGAGATGGGGGCTGCGGGTGGCTTGGTGTGGTCGGCGACGGTGGGAGCTTGCCGTGGCCGCTGGGGATGGAGAGGAGGAGGGAGGCGCTGCGGCGTTGTGTGTTGCATGCGTGGGGAAGATGGTGATAGGGGGCGGCTGTGTAAAGTGTTGAGGGATACTAAAGAAACCCTAGGTTATTATTACGGGAGGTAGGGGCTATTGGTTTTAAAGCTAGGCTTGCTGTTGGGCCAAAAGCCTAGGGTGCATTCTATTATAGATTGTAGAGGTTTTAAAAAAAGGTAGGCTCATAGAGAACATGGGGTGCTGTGGGAGTATAAGTTGATTCCGGTTTGGTGGGTTCGGCCTAGTGACAGGGTTCAAAACGTGGGGTAGAGTTTATTTAGGAAGTAATTTAAAAGAATTTAATAGGATAGGATTTGTCGTTTAATTAGGAGAAATAAGAGCTAATCAAAACAGTTTAAATGAGTCCAAACAAGGTAGGTTTCTTTTGGCTTTTAAAGTGATTTTGAAAGAACTTGAAATACGAATTTTTGAATTCGAAAATTTAAATCAGTTATAAGAATATATTATCAAAATAATTATACGAGGGATTTAGAGCTAATGAATATATTTAAAAATGGGTCTAAAAGGAAACTGCATTTGAATTCTAAAAGTTTTGAACACACGTTCTGAAATTTGAATTTGAATTGGAAGTCTAAATTAATTATGAGAAAAGATGTTAAAAATAATAATAACAATAATAAAGGATTTAACCAAGTGGTTTAAAATTGATGATAGAAATAATTAGAAAAAATATATATGAAAAATATCAGAAATAGATATGTGTACGAGGACAGGAAAGCCTAACAACGGATATAGGAAAAATATACGCGAGAGGAAAATAGATAAATTGCATCGATAAAAACCTGGTCGTTACAGTGATGGAAATTGAATTCCACCCAAAGTGATTTTGATGATGAGCACACCAAATGAAAGCTTAAGTGTACTAACTACACTACACTCAAGTGTGCAGAATTTGCGAAGCTCTACTCATACTCAAAGAAGCACACTTCAACGCTCAAAGACAAAGACGAACATGACTAAACTCAAGTGATGAAGCTCAAAGCTCAAACAGAACAAGAAGCACAAAGAGAAGCTCGCTTTCGCTTCACCAAATTGATCAAACTTCTGAAGACATGTTCTGAGTCTATAGTGAGTGTGTCATGTCTCTTTAGGGTATTTGTTAAAGCCATATCATATAGACAAAACACACACACAAACAATTTCGAAAATACTTTTAAATTATCTTCAAAATACTTTAAGAGAGCTTTCTCTAGTCACTCTATAACTTTCGTAGTGAAACTCCACGCACCCTGGAGTTAACTACTTGTCTGACTAGATAAGTTGCAGGAAAAACTCCTCTGGGAGTCAACTACCAAAAGTAGGGAGTCGACTACCAGACACATGTCAAGAATTCCTGGAACACTCTGGGAGTCGACTACCTAGATGAGGGAGTCGACTACCAGCTGTAAAATTCTGACGTTTTTGAATTTGAATTTTGAAATTCGTTGAGCAATTTACTCCGTAATTTTTGGGACAAAAGTCAACGAAAATTCAAATTTCAAATCTCAGTTTTTTCCCTATAAATAAGAGCTAAATTCTTTTGTGAAAAGACAACTATTGAAAATCAAAAATCTCTTGTGAAAACGCTCTTGAATTCAAAGCTCTCATTTCTTTCTAGCCAATTTGATTTTATTTGTGATCTTGCAATATTCTCTTATCAATTCTTTTAAGATCATACTCTTATTTTTTATTGGCTAAAACGTTTTCAAAATCCTTATTACTATTCTCTTTATCTTGTTTAAAGGATTTTTGAAAAGCAATAGATCTAGATCACAAAGAATTTCTCTCGTATCTTTGTGTGATCTAGACTCTTATTCTATCAAGCCACTACACAAATTTGTCTATCTTTGATTGGCTATAGAATCGGGTGTAAAAACCAATCTCCATCATTTATTGTGGTGTATTGGATAAATATCTCATTGTGTTGATTATTGGAACACTAGACAAGTCTAGGTGTTGCCAGTCGTAAAGTCCTCGGGTTGTGAGGTAAGGGTAAATCCTAGACATGTCTAGGTGGTTGGAAATCCTAACGAGTGAAGTTAGGTATTTGTATTGCTAAGGCAATAGTGGAAATCTCGTACCGGATTGGTCGGGGACTGGACGTACCCAGGGTTGTGGGGAACCAGGATAAAAAATCCTTGTGTTTGCGTTTGATTCTCTCTGTGTTTGATTATTTATCTTTGCAAGTAATTCTTATTATTATATCTTTGTAATTCTTTGTTCATTTGCATATTACAAAGATCATACATTTAATTCCGCTGTGTAAAGATCTATCTGTGTGTAAAGATCTCTTATCTGATTGTAATCATAATTGTTTATCTTTTATATTTCTATAAGATTAACTTGTTGATTAAGAACCAAGCGTAGATCACTCTACTTGGCTTCTTAGGCAACATTAGAAGGATTTTATTTGTGCTAACATCAACGAGCGAAAAAGTATACTATTTGCACAACACTATTCAACCCCCCCCCCCCCCTTCTAGTGTTGTTTGCCATCCACAGGATCCAACACTTGGTATCAGAGCAAGGTATCGAGATGGCATCAACAAAGGTAGCATCCGTCCCCCAACGATTTGATGGAACAAATTATACGGATTGGAGAAAGAGGATGTTGAGAGACATTGAATCCCTTGGACATATGGCGTGGAGTTTCATCGAGTTCCCGTACATCAAGCCTACCACTCCTCCATCCAAATGGACAAACCAAGACATGGACAAAGCTGTTCTTCACTCTGAGGTAATGAGTCTATTATTATTTAATATTGACGATTCTATCTTTGAGTACGTTTCAGAGACCACTACGGCATTTCAAATATGGGACTTGCTTAAAGTCAAGTATGGAAAGGAAATTATTGAAAAATGGATTTTTGACACCACCATCACCAAAAGAGAAGAGAGCAAACTTAACGAAGAAGAGAACGATTCAAATCCGGACGACTCAAGTGATGAAGAAACGAAAGAGCAACCCACAAATAATATGTGCATGATGGCTTGTCAAGATAATAAAGATAAGGTATGTGAATCCAGTTCTGACGATGAAAATGATTTTGATATTGCTAGTGCATATGAAAATTTGTATATAGAATACGGAAAATTGACAAAGAGATTCAAAAGTTTAAATAATAAGTATAAAGTCTTGCTTAACAACCATGATGATTTATCTAGCAAACATAACAACTTACTGAATGATTATGATGATTTGAAAAATAACTGTACTAGTTCAAATGTTTCACTACATGATCATAAGTGCTTGAAGGACAAGTTTGATTCTTTATTGAGTGATCACTATTTATTGGAAAATGAACATGCTTTGTATGTCTCTTGTTTAAATGATAAAATAGAATCACTTGCAAATATTATGGCTTCAAGTCGTATAAAGCATGAAGAATTAGTTACAAAACTTGATTGTATCAAGAATAATTCTATCTCTTCTCCTAAAAATGTTGTTAATAGGTATACTCATGCTCAAACTTCTACTTCTAAAGATATGAGTAGAAATGTGAATGTCGTGCATGCCAATGTTAAAAAGTACGCTTTTATGTATGGTAAAGATGCCATACACAATAATGTACATAACAAACTTCATGTTATATCCTATAACACGGCACACAAAAATGGTGTACACAATGCACATCAAAGATCACACTTTGTACACAAACCTCACAAAGTACACAATGCTAGAAATAATATGATATGGGTGCCTAAACATTTAAGCTTGCATGATAAAAATGCTTACATTCATAACTTAACTAGTAGTATGCATGGATTTTATAAAGATTCATTCGTTCATAGGAAATCAAATTCAAATCGAATTTGGGTTCCAAATAAGTAACTCTCTAATTTTTACACAAGCATTAGGGTATCCACTTGCTTCATGCATATTATTTGATACCCAACCTTCAAAATTGTATATAACAAATAAATTTCTTTTCTAACAAATCAGGACCCAATTATAAGTGGGTACCAAACATGTCAATATTACTTTCTTTCAGGATATATGGATAATGGATAGTGGATGCTCCGCACACATGACATGGAACGCAAGATTACTCAGCAATCTAAAAATGTATGATGGCGGAACTGTGACATTTGGTGACAACAAGAAAGGTAAAATTGTCGGAATTGGCAATATCGGCAGTCACTCAAAATTTCTCATCAAAGATGTAAGCTTGGTGAAAGGGTTAAAGCATAATCTATTAAGCATAAGTCAACTATGCGACAAAGGTATGAAAGTTATGTTTACTCTTGACTCATGCTTAGTCTATGACAGAGATATGAAAAATATCCTTATTAAAGGTAAGCGAGTAGAAAATATATATGTACTTAGACTAAATGAATATGAATCAAATGTATGTTTAATTGTTTCAACAAATGATCCACTGCTCTGGCATAGACGCTTTGGTCATGTGAACATCAAAAACATGGATAAGATTTCTATGAAAGAGTTGGTGCAAGGACTTCCTAAGATAAGCTTTAAATTAGATAAAATATGTGACTCGTGTCAATTTGGCAAAATGCATAAGAGTTCATTTAAAAATATTGGAGCTCTTAGTTCTAGTGGACCACTTGAACTATTCCATATGGACTTGTTTGGCCCAACTAGAACTCCATCATTATGCAACTCTAGATACGTATTTGTCATAATTGATGATTTCACTCGATATACGTGGGTATTATTCTTAACTCGTAAGAATGATGCCTTCCGTGAATTCGAAATATTTTTCAAAAGGATTGAACGTTTATATTCTTTAAAAGTTATTTCTTTAAGAAGTGATCACGGTGGTGAATTTGAAAATGAGCATTTTAAACTGTTTTGTGAAGAACGAGGTATTTCTCATACTTTTGCTTTTCCCAGAGCTGCTCCTCAAAATGGGGTAGTTGAAAGGAAAAATAGAACACTCCAAGAGTGTGCACGAACAATGTTGTGTGAAAGCAACCTTCCAAAGAGTTTTTGGGCAGAAGCTGTAGCAACCGCGTGCTATATTCAAAATAAAGTTTTAATTAGAAAACCTTTTGAAAAGACCCCTTATGAATTATTGCTTCAACGAATTCCAAAAGTAACTTACTTCAGAGTTTTTGGTTGTAAATGCTATATTCTGAATACTAAAGATAACTTAGATAAGTTTGACTCCAAAGCAGATGAAGGCATATTTATCGGTTTCTCTTTGCGTAGCAAGGCATATAGAATTTACAATAAATGTTCCGAAACTATTGTTGAAACTCTACATGTAACATTTGATGAATCTTTACCTCATAACATTGCTCATGATGATGATGATGATAGCATACTCATTGCATCAACTCCTAATAATGAATCTATCAATAATATCCCTAGTTCTTTGCCTAAATCATTTCCTGAAGTCACACATCACCCACACACACAAGTCTTAGGTGACATTGATGCAGGAATTAGAACTAGATCTCAAATAGAGCACTTGACACATGTTGCATTTGTTTCTAATATTGAGCCGAAAAAGGTAGAAGAAGCTTTTGCAGATGAAGCATGGATCGAGGCTATGCAAGAAGAACTTCTACAATTTGAACGCAATCAAGTATGGGAGTTAGTGCCTAGACCGGAAGATCGTCCAGTTATCGGTACTAAATGGGTATACCGAAACAAACTAGACGAAGATGGAAATGAGATAAGGAATAAAGCAAGGTTAGTAGCACAGGGTTACTCTCAAGAGGAAGGTATAGACTTCGATGAAACCTTTGCTCCTGTTGCTAGATTAGAATCTATTAGGATGTTACTCGCATTTGCATCATATAAGAATTTTAAACTTTACCAAATGGATGTAAAAAGCGCTTTCCTAAATGGATTCATAAAGGAGGAAGTCTACGTTGAACAACCTCCAGGATTTGAACATGATAAGAAAACAGGATTTGTTTACGAGTTAAACAAAGCCTTATATGTGCTAAAACAAGCTCCAAGAGCTTGGTATGAAAGGCTAAGAAAATTCTTAAGTGATTCAAGTTATACTGTTGGAAAAATAGATACAACCTTATTTGTTAAGAAAGTTCATAATGATATCATCCTTATCCAAATCTATGTAGATGACATCATTTTTGGATCTACTAATGATGATCTTTGCCAAGAGTTTGCCAAGTTAATGCAGGAAGAATTTGAAATGAGCCACATGGGGGAGCTAACATATTTTCTCGGATTACAAATCAAACAAGGAAAAGAAGGAACCTTCATTCATCAAACAAAGTACGCAAGAGACTTGATCAAAAGGTTCGGGATGGAAACTTCATCCGGAAAGAACATACCAATGGCAACATCCACCTCCTTAGACAAAGACAAAGCAGGTAAAAAGGTTGATCAGAAGACATATCGAGGTATGGTCGGATCTTTACTCTACTTAACCGCTAGCAGACCTGACATTATGTTTAGTGTTTGTGCATGTGCTAGATTTCAATGTGACCCTAGGGAATCACACCTTAAAACAGTAAAATACATATTGAGATATCTTAAAACCACATCTGACTTTGGACTTTTTTATCCCAAAGGGAGCACATTCGATTTAACTTCATTTAGTGACGCAGACTATGCTAGTTGTAAAGCCACAAGAAAAAGCACAAGTGGAACATGTCATTTCCTTGGACATTCCCGTGTTTCGTGGTTCAGCAAAAAGCAAAGTTCTGTTTCACTATCTACCACTGAGGCAGAGTATATAGCTGCAGGACTTGCCTGTGCTCAAATACTTTGGATGAAACAAGTCCTCGTCGATTATGGTGTTAATACATCTACATGTGTAATTTATTGTGATAATAAAAGCACCATAAATCTCACTAAAAACTCTGTTCTTCATCCTAGAACAAAACATATTGATATTAGACACAGATTTATTGATGACCACTGTGCCAAAAAGGATGTTGAACTTAAATTTGTCTCCTCTGAGTTTCAAGTTGCAGATATTCTAACAAAACCCTTACAAAAGGATACATTCTCTAGATTTCGTCGAGAATTGGGTATTGTTGGAGAAAAAGAATTGAATAATGCTCAGTTATAGTATTTTTTTTTGTTGATGACAAGGGGGAGAAAAATATATGAAATGCAAAAATGAAATTATATGAATTGTATTGATAACAGCTTCGATGCAGGGGGAGAACCGCATCAAAGCAAGGGGTAAGTACACTTTCATGAATCTCATTTTTTAACTTACTTCATTTTTTTTCATTTGGGTGTCATCATCAAAAAGGGGGAGAGTGATGGAAATTGAATTCCACCCCAAGTGATTTTGATGATGAGCACACCAAATGAAAGCTTAAGTGTACTAACTACACTACACTCAAGTGTGCAGAATTTGCGAAGCTCTACTCATACTCAAAGAAGCACACTTCAACGCTCAAAGACAAAGACGAACATGACTAAACTCAAGTGATGAAGCTCAAAGCTCAAACAGAACAAGAAGCACAAAGAGAAGCTCGTTTTCACTTCACCAAATTGATCAAACTTTCGAAGACATGTTCTGAGTCTATAGTGAGTGTGTCGTGTCTCTTTAGGGTATTTGTTAAAGCCATATCATATAGACAAAACACACACACAAACAATTTCGAAAATACTTTTAAATTATCTTCAAAATACTTTAAGAGAGCTTTCTCTAGTCACTCTATAACTTTCGTAGTGAAACTCCACGCACCCTGGAGTTAACTACTTGTCTGACTAGATAAGTTGCAGGAAAAACTCCTATGGGAGTCGACTACCAAAAGTAGGGAGTCGACTACCAGACACATGTCAAGAATTCCTGGAACACTCTGGGAGTCGACTACCTAGATGAGGGAGTCGACTACCAGCTGTAAAATTCTGACGTTTTTGAATTTGAATTTTGAAATTCTTTGAGCAATTTACTCCGTAATTTTTGGGACAAACGTCAACGAAAATTCAAATTTCAAATCTCAGTTTTTTCCCTATAAATAAGAGCTAAATTCTTTTGTGAAAACACAACTATTGAAAATCAAAAATCTCTTGTGAAAACGCTCTTGAATTCAAAGCTCTCATTTCTTTCTAGCCAATTTGATTTTATTTGTGATCTTGCAATATTCTCTTATCAATTCTTTTAAGATCATACTCTTATTTTTTATTGGCTAAAACGTTTTCAAAATCCTTATTACTATTCTCTTTATCTTGTTTAAAGGATTTTTGAAAAGCAATAGATCTAGATCATAAAGAATTTCTCTCGTATCTTTGTGTGATCTAGACTCTTATTCTATCAAGCCACTACACAAATTTGTCTATCTTTGATTGGCTATAGAATCGGGTGTAAAAACCAATCTCCATCATTTATTGTGGTGTATTGGATAAATATCTCATTGTGTTGATTGTTGGAACACTAGACAAGTCTAGGTGTTGACAGTCGTAAAGTCCTCGGGTTGTGAGGCAAGGGTAAATCCTAGACATGTCTAGGTGGTTGGAAATCCTAACGAGTGAAGTTAGGTATTTGTATTGCTAAGGCAATAGTGGAAATCTCGTACCGGATTGGTCGGGGACTGGACGTACCCAGGGTTGTGGGGAACCAGGATAAAAATCCTTGTGTTTGCGTTTGATTCTCTCTGTGTTTGATTATTTATCTTTGCAAGTAATTCTTATTATTATATCTTTGTAATTCTTTGTTCATTTGCATATTACAAAGATCATACATTTAATTCCGCTGTGTAAAGATCTATCTGTGTGTAAAGATCTCTTATCTGATTGTAATCATAATTGTTTATCTTTTATATTTCTATAAGATTAACTTGTTGATTAAGAACCAAGCGTAGATCACTCTACTTGGCTTCTTAGGCAACATTAGAAGGATTTTATTTGTGCTAACATCAACGAGCGAAAAAGTATACTATTTGCACAACACTATTCAACCCCCCCTTCTAGTGTTGTTTGCCATCCACAGGATCCAACAAAGAGAACTCCAACTTTTGAAGTACGACCGGTTTTGTACTCTTCGTATTTTAACTTATACCTTTTACACACTATTTTCTGTATCCTATAAGGTATTATTGAATCTTTCTTTTCCCACCTAAACAATCACAATTATACCCCTGATTCACCTAACCAAGCTGTCTCCTTACCTTCGTCATATCTGAACTCGTGCTTATCGAATCTTTCCTTCGTTACGCTTTTGGCTTCGGATTCTTTCCTATTGTTTAGCCATTAGTGCTCGTCGTTGCCTATGTCAACCTTAGCATAATAGGGAGCCCATTAATTTTATTGCGATGTCGTTGTGGTGCATGTATAAGTAGAATGTGTGGGCATGTATGAGCGTGCTACCCTTATGATATTAATATTTGATTCTGGTATTATGTATGTATAATCAGTGATATTCGTGATATATGTGCGAAGTTGTATATGGTGGTGTTATTATATATGTGCGGATAGCTATATCACTTAGGAATTTGTGTTGGAATATCTGTTAGTTGAGTATGTGGTTCGAAGATACTTGTGAATGCTTGATATGTATATATATATATATATATATATATATATATATATATATATATATATATATATATGCTGTAGGGATCGTCTAACCCTTGCAATACTAACAACACACACTAGAGGGGGGTGAATAGTGTAATGGCAATAAAATTGTCCAAATAAAATTTAACTTGCAAAAGCGGAATTATAAATGCAAGAGGAATTAAATGGCACAATCAATCCAAACGCAAACACAAAATTTTACACTGGTTCCCCAATCTTGGGTACATCCAGCCACACCAATATTCACTATATTCCCACTCAGAGAAGTAAATACAAATCTCACAAAGGAGATACCCCCACAAAGAGGATTTATGCCCTACACAAGGACCCAACCAATCCTACACAAGGATCAAGACTCCCACACAGAGAATCACTAACTCCCACTCAGAGAATTAGGGTTAGCCCTACACTAGGACACTAGAACTCCCACAAAGAGAGTTAATTCCCACAAAGAGAATTCCCTAGTCCCACAAAGAGAGAAACTCCCACAAAGAGAGTGTCATAATCCCACAAAGAGAAATAGGAAAACAATTTACACCCTGAAAAGTAAATACTCTTACCTATGCCTTGAGATGCTTACTCATGAATGAATGCAAGGCATGGAAGAGGATCTCCAAGTGTTGGAATATGCTTGAGAGCACTTGGATGGTTTCCCTTGAGCTGGACTTCAATGCATGAAGAAAGATGAATGCTCAACTAGAGAGAAATAAGGGAGCTTGAGAGTGGCTTATTGATCTCTTGAGATTTTCTATAGAATCAAAAGTTTATCAAATGTTATCAAGAGTTCTCAAGAATGGCAGTACACTCATATATATAGGAATCCTATATTAAGCCCAAAAACCCAAATAAACAGCCAAATAATCAAATCTGCAACGGCTAGAAACTGGGTGAAAACGACAGGAACAGTCGACTGATGATCATAAGACAGTCGACTGATCAACAGCTAGAAAATATCCAATGGCTATAATCTGAGCAGGACAGTCGACTGACGAAGTCAATACAGTCGACTGACAAACAAGACAGACGCCTGTTAATCCTTCAGCAGACGACTGCTGCAGGGGATGGATCGAAACAGAGAGCTGCACTCTTTCTCCAATTCTTCGCACAGGCGACTGATGTAAAAACTACAGTCGACTGTCAAATAGTCAGGCGACTGTACATTCTTCATCAGTCGACTACTGTAAAGTATGGAGAGAAGACAGAGAGATGCAGAGATTGCACTTACGCTAGACAGGTGACTGTTGACCAAATCTCAGGCGACTGTAAATATACAGGCGACTGGGAACTGATTGACAGGCGACTGTGCGTAAAGCTTAAGTTTGAGTCAATAGAAATGTTGACTTGAGCAGTGCATATTAGGCGACAGTAGAAGGATCTACATGCGACTGTGAATCACCCAGTCGACTGTGTTTCCCCCATCAGATGACTGACGGAAAGAGTGAACCTATTGGGTTGGATTCTATGATAATCCTAAGGTTCACTAAGATGGTTAAATGCATGTGTATGAATGAGCAAACCATCTAGCAAGGCATTACATCAACCCTAGACTCAAAAGAGAGAGAAAGCAATAAAGTAAAATTACATGGATTACAATGCTTTCTTAAGAGTCTAAGTCTTCAATCTATGAAGCCTTGAATGCTCTCCATCATCTCCAAGCTTTGGCACTCCTTGAGTCCAAACTTTGGCCCTTCTTCACATGATGTCCATCCTTACACCAAGTGATTAGTCTCCAAGAAAGATATCCTTGAAATAAACTGAGAGACTAAGACATGAGATTCATTAGCAACAACATAATGTTGTGATCATCATCAAAATAAGATTGGTATGAAACACCAATACTCAACAATCTCCCCCTTTTTGATGATGACACACATTATGTAAATCATAAAGAATTAAAGCACAATGCTAATGATCTCCTCCTACTTATATGCACAAATTATATAATGAGCTACACTAAGGTAAAAACTCATAATATCAATAACAACAAGGTGACATATAATAGGCATGGATTACATAAACCAATTGCAAAGTATAAAAGCATGCAAACATGAAAGGTTTATCTAATCCCATATATCTCTCCCTATAGAGATATCTCTCCCCATATGCATATGTATATATCTCTCCCCCTATAGATATGAACACATAATGCATATATATCTCTCCCTTGACATCGTCAAAAAGGTGGACATCAAAAATATCCCCCTTTGATATCTTAACCAAGATGTGACAATATGCAAGAAAAGAAAGATATGTATGATACCAAATGTAAAAATTTAGTGGGTATCAATTCACTATCCCATGCTCCCCCTAGATCATAAAAATGGTCAACTTTTGACTTCTAGGATCTAATACCAATTAATTATTGGAGCCATGGGCCGTAAGTGTATCAAAGCAATAGATATGGAAAAATCAAGTTACAAAGATACACACGGATATTGACAAAAGAAATAAGGTATGAAACAAGTTGGCAATAAACAAGAAGTTTGGTTTGAGACCCAAAATAACCAAATATAAATAATGGTCTCAAATAACCTCCGAAATGAGAGTTAAAATATGTCTTAAAATAATTTAAACATATATTATATTAACTCCCCCATTGACATACACATGGATCATGCATGTATGTCAATAAACCCCAATGTCCCAATTTTCATGAGAATAAATAAATTTGAAAAATATTTTCAAAATCATGAAACACACACAATCAATGGGTATGCTTAAAATAAACATAGAAGCACAATACCCATGCAAAATGCAAATGTGTGAGGAACCTAAGCATTAGGTAACCAAACCCAAGAGGAGTTTGATTTCCTAACATAATCACATGAGGTGATCACATCCCTAACTAGAGAGTTGATATAGCTATCTCTCTCTTGCACACTAGCCTTAGTGGGAACCATAAACTCAAGGACTTCCTAGGCAATGGATTTGCCTTTGCAAGAGGGAAGGATGTGGCATGCTTAGGTGTAGAAACAAGTTTCTTAGCATGCAAAGAATGAGGATTTTGCTTCTTAGCAAAAAATGAAGATTCTTCATTCTTCCTCATCACCTTGTGATCTACATGCTTCTTATGAGTGTTATTGTTGTACAAGAGAGCATGGTGATTCTTCTTAGGTGCTTTAGCAATATTTCTTGAATTTGCACCAAAAGAAGAATTAGAGGTGGGTTTGGGAACCACATTTTAAACATAACCCAACCCTCTTCTATGATTTGCCGGATGTTGTTTTCCAACAAATCGTGGAGTGAATCCCTAGAATACACAAAGCTTATGAGCTTCCGGGATTCCTCTTCACATTTCAACGTAAGTTGTTGAATGTGAGCATCTAAGCTAAGGTTTTGAGCAATGAGATTTCCATTAGAAATGCTCAATTCCTTAACTTGAGAGAGAAGTGCGTCTCTCTCACAAGTGTCATAAACATGCCTTTCATCGTGAACTACACTTGCAATAACTAGTTCATGCATTCTACTCTTAGCACTTTTATATTTTGCTTTTAATTTATTGTAAGAGTTGATGCACTTACTAGCCTTCTCGAAAGCCAAGTCAAATTTGAACTTGAGCTCCTCATATGAGATCTTTTCTTCCTCGATCTCAACAATAACAACATCATCATCCTTGCAAGAACTTGATGACGACTTCTCCTCCTTAGCCGCGAGGCGTGAATCCTCATAGGATTTGTATGCGTCAAGCCAAGCATCCAACTCTTCTTCGTTTAATCCGGAGGGAATTGGAGTAGGAACATCCATGGCTACAAAGCATGCGTGAGCATCCTCCTTTGTATACTCTTCTTCGTTACTAGAAGTGTCCTCACTCGAATCATCAAAGGTCCCAACAAGTCCCTTTTTGTGATTTTTGGACTTGGACCTTCATTTCCAATGCTTCTTCCCTTTACCCTTGTAAGTTTCTTTAATGGGTTTGGAAGGGCATTCGGTGGACAAGTGACCTTTTCCACTGCAAGTGTAACAAGTAGGAACTTTGTTAGAATTGGAAGCAAACTTTGACAAAGACTTACCTTGCTTGCATTTGAGGAAAGCTTTGAATTGCTCGGCAAGATCCTCAATTTCTTCTCCACTTGCATCTTCTTGCTCATCTTCTTCGCTAGGAGCTTCTCGATGGAATTTCCTCCTCCACTTGATTGGCTCCTCCTTGGCATGGAATGCAATCCCATTTTGCTTTTCTAGCTTCTCGGGCTTTGTTGGATGAATCTCCTTCTTGTGTTGAAGCTTTACTTCATACGCCATGAGATTTCCAATGCATTCCTCAATGGTATATTTGGACGTGTCATAAGACTCCAAAATTCAGTTGGCCTTTGACTCCCAACGAGGTGTGAGAGAGTTTAGGATCTTCTCTACACGATCCTCTTGGGAAATCGTCTTCCCAAGACCCTCCAAAGCGTTCACGATATCGGTGAACCTTGTAAACATCTCTGAAATGCTTTCGCCTTCCTGCATCTTAAACATTTCATATTTAGATCTAAACACAGTTTGTTTAGATTTCTTTACCTTCGTTGTCCCTTCATGACAAATCTCCAATGTGTGCCAAATATCATTCGCCGTTTTGCACATGGAGATGCGGTTGAACTCACTAGCAGAGAGAGCGCAATGTAAAGCATTCATAGCTCTCGCATTGAACTTGATTGAGTCCTTCTCCGCCTTTGTCCTTGAAGCCGCAGGAGTAGTGGGCTTCTCAAATGGCACCTCCGTGATGTCCCATAGGTCTTGACCCTCCATATAGACATCATTATGATCTTTCAACTAGGATAGTTGGTTCCGTTGAAGAGCGGGGGTCGAACGATTGAGTGAACTTCTTCATGAGACGCAGATGAGGCGTTGAATGCAATCGTTGCAGTAAGCTTTAACCTCGCTCTGATACCAATTGTAGGGATCGTCTAACCCTTGCAATACTAACAACACACACTAAGGGGGGGGTGAATATTGTAATGGCAATAAAATTGTCCAAATAAAATTTAACTTGCAAATGTAGAATTATAAATGCAAGAGGAATTAAATGGCACAATCAATCCAAACGCAAACACAAAGTTTTACCCTGGTTCCCCAATCTTGGGTACATCCAGCCACACCAATATTCAATATATTCCCACTCACAGAAGTGAATACAAATCTCACAAAGGAGATACCCCACAAAGAGGATTTATGCCCTACACAAGGACCCAACCAATCCTACACAAGGATCAAGACTCCCACATAGAGAATCACTAACTCCCACTCAGAGAATTAGGGTTAGCCCTACACTAGGACACTAGAACTCCCACAAAGAGAGTTAATTCCCACAAAGAGAATTCCCTAGTCCCACAAAGAGACAACCTCCCACAAAGAGAGAAACTCCCACAAAGAGAGTGTCCTAATCCCACAAAGAGAAATAGGAAAACAATTTACACCCTGAAAAGTAATACTCTTACTTATGCCTTGAGATGCTTACTCATGAATGAATGCAAGGCATGAAAGAGGATCTCCAAGTGTTGGAATATGCTTGAGAGCACTTGGATGATTTCCCTTGAGCTGGACTTCAATGCATGAAGAAAGATGAATGCTCAACTAGAGGGAAATGAGGGAGCTTGAGAGTGGCTTATTGATCTCTTGAGATTTTCTATAGAATCAAGAGTTTATCAAATGTTGTCAAGAGTTCTCAAGAATGGCAGCACACTCATATATATAGGAATCCTATATTAAGCCCAAAAACCCAAATAAACAGCCAAATAATCAAATCTGCAACGGCTAGAAATTGGGTGAAAACGACAGGAACAGTCGACTGATGATCATAATACAGTCGACTGATCAACGGCTAGAAAATATCCAACGGCTATAATCTGAGCCAGGACAGTCGACTGACGAAGTCAATACAGTCGACTGACAAACAAGACAGGCGCCTGTTAATCCTTCAGCAGACGACTGCTGCAGGGGATGGATCGAAACAGAGAGCTGCACTCTTTCTCCAATTCTTCGCATAGGCGACTGATGTAAAAACTACAGTCGACTGTCAAATAGTCAGGCGACTGTACATTCTTCATCAGTCGACTACTGTAAAGTATGGAGAGAAGACAGAGAGATGCAGAGATTGCACTTACGCTAGACAGGTGACTGTTGACCAAATCTCAGGCGACTGTAAATATACAGGCGACTGGGAACTGATTGACAGGCGACTGTGCGTAAAGCTTAAGTTTGAGTCAATAGAAATGTTGACTTGAGCAGTGCATATCAGGCGACAGTAGAAGGATCTACATGCGACTGGAAATCACCCAGTCGACTGTGTTTCCCCCATCAGACGACTGACGGAAAGAGTGAACCTATTGGGTTGGATTCTATGATAATCCTAAGGTTCACTAAGATGGTTAAATGCATGTGCATGAATGAGCAAACCATCTAGCAAGGCATTACATCAACCCTAGACTCAAAAGAGAGAGAAAGCAATAAAGTAAAATTACATGGATTACAATGCTTTCTTAAGAGTCTAAGTCTTCAATCTATGAAGCCTTGAATGCTCTCCATCATCTCCAAGCTTTGGCACTCCTTGAGTCCAAACTTTGGCCCTTCTTCACATGATGTCCATCCTTACACCAAGTGATTAGTCTCCAAGAAAGATATCCTTGAAATAAACTGAGAGACTAAGACATGAGATTCATTAGCAACAACATAATGTTGTGATCATCATCAAAATAAGATTGGTATGAAACACCAATACTCAACATATGTTACATGCGTGTGACTATACGATGAATGCATGTAATATGGAGGGTATTATAATTATACATGTGCTGATGTCTGTAATATTATTACGGTATATAAGGTGATTGATCTATGTGGGTATTACCTGACTAGATGTTAAGTGTGATTGACATTATGGTATGTGTATGGTTATGTTGGTAGATGTGTATACATTGGAGTGGTATTGGTATATGTATAGATACCGTGTTACGTATATAGAATATTCTGATATGAGTTTTGAGTCTCACTCAAGCTTGAGTGGGTATACTCTAAGTGTATTCTTACATATATCTGTGGGTTGTGTGTAGTACCTTGAATATAGCGATGGACGATGTATGTATAGTGATAGGATTGTTTGTGCCTGGTTGTCTTACGCACATGATTGTGAGTCGCTATACCAGTATATAGTTTTAGGTGTTGGTCTTGTGGTATAATTATTTACTAAGGACTTGACTGTGTGACGTATGTGTGCTAGCTAAACTGGGTGTGTAGATGTGCTGAGTATATAGTGATATGATTGGTATATATGAATGAAATGTTAGCGTGTGTGGGTATGCACCATGCACGGGTAAGTATGTGCTTAGTTATAGGTATTGATGACTATGGTACGTGTGGCGTGTCGTGAGTATAGTTATAGGACCGTATGTGAGGTGAATATAAGGTGAAATATTTGCATGCATTTGAATGAATATATATTTGTGAAATTCTAGTAATGGTGAATGTACATTAGATATAGCAGACTTGATTTAATAATGGTATGATGTGATTACATGTGTTGATGTGTTTGATATTGGATATATACTAGGAACTATTAGGGAGTAGTATACCCATGTTTGTTTTGTGCATAGGTAGTTATTTATACGTGAAGTACTATGATTGTATTTGCTGGTGTGAACTATTTATTTGTTTGTGAGTATGTGTACCATGGTATGTAATAAGTGTTTAATGGTTATATAGGGATGTATGTGATTATATGATGATTGAAGTATGTGAATAAATTTGACTACTATGATAAGTATAAGTGTGTAATGTGCGTGAATATATACATGTTAGTAGAGTTATTGTTTGACTACCTAGTGCATATATAAGCACTTGTAATGACTATACCTGGTTGAATTATAATGTGATGTGATTGGGATAGCTACTAGTCTGGCTAGAGTTATATTTATAGTTAGAAAGTCTGAGGACGGACTTTATTCTAAGGTGGGTAGGATGTAACGGCCGGTACTCACTATTCGTTATACGGCTGTGCGTATAGCAATTTCGGGTACCTGATTGGTTTTGTTGCTTTGTATGTGAGTCGTGTTGTTGAGTCGATAGGGCCATAGCACCTTGGTTGCATCTTTAGCAAGCCAACCCCGACGTGTGCCCAACTCGGGATTA
This sequence comes from Scilla litardierei, assembly GCA_030789695.1. NCBI lineage: Eukaryota > Viridiplantae > Streptophyta > Magnoliopsida > Asparagales > Asparagaceae > Scilla > Scilla litardierei. Next base: position 225,306,391 of record CM061142.1, on the reverse strand, counting down.
CTGTCGTCTTTGGACCACGTATTCTTAGTACGCTTTACGTGCACGTAGTCTTGTTCGTGCACGTATTTATTTTAGACTTTGTCTGTATCCGAACCCTATAGTGTGATATGTCGTTGTGACCCTCTCGAAGAATATTAAATTGTGGAATTAATTTGGAACGTCATTTCACGAGTCGTTCTCCCACGATTTGGCTTTGTTTGATGAGACGTCGCGATTTTCACTTTTGTCGTGAGACGTTTTCATTTTTAATTTCGTTTCTGGTCGTCGAAATTGTGATCCGTCTTCTCTGTCTTCTTTCTATCGTCGTCCCGGTCACCACAGTATTTATTTCACATTTTTTGGGCTTCGTTTGACCTACTTTCACTTTTTGGCCAACCTATTGCATTTTTAGCCCTAAGTTTCATTGTATTATATCCCTAATAAATGATTAATAATATTACATCAGATTTTTGACTTAGTTTATTTTTTTAACCCCCTAAGACGCACACACCCACGCAGGAGAGAGGTAGGGGATGAGAGTTATTATTTTTTTAATAATAGGCAAAACAAATCCTTGTTGTAACTTAAAATCTATTCAAATAAACCTAGACCTAGCCCCAAGCCAACCTCACGTGAGCCTACCCACGTTCTCAGCCCTAACCTATTTAAAATGACCTAGGTTAGCATTTTGTTTCACAGCCTTCACAAAACGCCGCCGCTAGCTGCTCTTTCGCACGCAGCAACACAAAACGCTGCCGCTCTTCCTTCATTTCTCCCTCCACAACCGCCGCCGACCAAGCCCTGACCCTTGCCCCGACCTTCCCCGTCGCCTGTGCCGCCGTGGGCCCGTCCTTGCCGCCGTTCTCTGCCTGAAAAACTACATGTCGTCGCTGCAAGTAGCAGCAGCCGCAGAAGCAGCGGCAGCGGCTGTCTCCGCCGCTGCCGCCGTCGCAGCCGTCGCCCATGCCCCCCTCCGGTGTGTCTTCCTCCCCCGTGACCTCTGCGTCGCCGTGGCAGCCCCCGCTGGCCGCCATTGCCTCTGAAACAGCGAACTCTCGCTGTTTTGCTTTTTACGACGTTCGGCACGTCGTATCGCCTCTTCGCCGTCTCCTCTCGCTGTTGGGATCTTTCGACGGTCCCCCACCACTCCTAGGGGTGTTTCCTGACGTCACGATCGTCCCCTACGACCCCCAACATCGTAGACTTCGTGTACATCGAACCGTTCGCCTCGGTACGTTGTTACGGCTCTCCGGAAATCGTAAAAACGTATACCGACCGCCTACCCGCTGATTGGAATCTTGCTCGCTGATCTGGTCGCTGCCCGAGAATTGGCGAGCGTGGAATCTTAATTGGAATCTGGATTTGGAGCGCGTTCTATTTATTCCAACCCCTGGCGTCACTACCTGACGCCAGTGTAGCTCTCGCGTCGTGTAAGGGTAAATTTCTGAACACTTAGGACCCCCAACCCAACCATGTTAATCAAGATAAAAATCGGTATTTTAATTGGTTGATAATTCACTAATAAAGACAATTTAATTTGGGGCTGTAGGCTGGTGGATCTGAGCACATAGGTAGACTGGACTGATTGGACAATATTTGCAGAACGGCTGATTGCAGGCAAGTGAAACTTGCCAGTTCTTTGTTTTGGCCGTGCTTTAGGCCATTTCTTGTTTTAGGCGTAAAAGAGACTAGGCGACGAAATGATACTCGCCTAGACGTAATTTTAAGTTCTAGCTTGACAACGAAGCAAGATATGTCACCCTGCCATGTCATTCATGCATTTCTGCCTGTCACGTTTAAATTTTCATAGCTGCATGCTCTTTACTTGTACTCTGCCTGTCACGTTTAAATTCCTTATCTGTACGCATTTAAATTACAACTTGCCATGCCATGACATCCATGCTTGAGTGATGCATTCATAGCACACGCTACGTACTTCCTTGTTCAGGCTAGGCACCTGCGTTGCAGGCACAACCCTATGCCAAATACACTTCCTGGCTCGTGATCCAAAAGCGGGCTACATGTGTTGGTCAAAAGCCAATGCCCGACTTGTTGAGGCTAGGCACCTGCGTTGCAGGCACAACCCTATGCCAAATACACTTCCTGGCTCGTGATCCAGGAGCGGGCTACATGTGTTGGTCAAAAGCCAATGCCCGACTTGTTGAGGCTAGGCACCTGTGTTGCAGGAACAATCCTATGCCAAATGTATTTCCTGGCTCGTGATCCAGAATCGGGCTACATATGTTGGTCAAAAGCCAATGCCCGATTACACGTGGAGGGGTAGGGTTAAGCAACCACTCAGCGTAGAAGTGTGCCCATACAGCCACTTCAGCTGTAAGGCGTAAACTCTGAGCACGACATGCTACTTGACTTGTAAAAATCCGTGTGACTGTTATACTTGCTGCCATGTCATACTTATTGCATTGTCTCACTTGTTGCATCCATGCTTTAAACTGCCATGTCATCGCATATTTTAGAACTGCTAGGTTGCTTTCCTTCTTTTAGTTTCCTTGCACAAGTCTCTAGTAGACTTGCTGACATGTGCCACTTTTCTCTTTTGGGTGTCACATGTTAGATTGTGAGCCAGAGTTGGTTGTCGAGGACGAACAGGTTGCAAGTGTTGAGTTCGAGGACATTGGAGACCAGTCCTAGAGCTCCTTCTTGCTGTTGTTGTTTTCTGCTTAGTCGTTGTTAGACTGTCGGTGCGTAGCACCTCTCTTTTCTTGTTGATGTTATGTATTATGTCGGCCATGCCTTAGGCCTCTTTCAGACTCTTGTACTCTCCTTTTAGACTTTTCTTTTAGCCTGGTGGCTTTTCTGTGATGTTGAGATTTTATTTGTGGACATTCTAAGATTGGAAATATATATCTGTCTATTTTCTTTTATTATTATCTTTGTTCTGTGTCGCATTTGCAGGGACCTATACTTGGTTAATCCAGACGCTTTACAGACTGGAGCCTCACAGCTCCAAGTCTGAGCGGACTTCTCACGCCTCGCCTCCATTTTAGGGAAGTGGGTCGTGACATCAATTCTCTTCATTACGCACAGAGCAATAAAGCCCACCAATGCACCTATGGCGTTCGATGTCAGCTGGCAAAGCGAGAGGTTCAAGGTGCTCAGAAAATAGCGCATGAAAGGATTCATGTGGAATCGAAGCCCTCGTTGGAAGGCTTTGTGCTAAACACCAACTTCCAGATCGCCAGGACGATGAAACCTTTCGTCCCTCACAGGCACCCGAATCTGATGGTCAAGTCGGACATAATTTCTCTGAAATTTCGAGGATCTGGTCGGCTCCAACTTTGGATATCATATTGGCGATTAGACCAGGCTCCATAGCCCCCTCTTTGTTCTTCTGCATGATGGTAACCAAACTCCTCTCAGAAGCAAGAACGAAGGATGAAGCCATTTTTCAAGGGACAAAATCTAAATCAAGAAAGACGAAGACAATATCTTTGAATTTTCTCATTGAAACCTGCTTATATCGACAAGACGACATCGGCATGATGAAACACGTGTCGAAGATCTGAGACTCTAAGCGTCTTTGGTTTCGAATCGGCGGATCATCCAAATCAGCAAAGTGGGCCTTTTGGCGCTTAGAACTTAGTATTAAATCCTCGACTACCACGCCCCATTAATGCGATGTAACGTCGCTTGACCCCAACAGGCAGACTCTCTAAGTCGTGCGTCGGGGCCATTGTTGAATCAATGGGCCGACACTCGAGATGACTCAACCGATGAGTGATTAATGCCTATAGAGCCCACAAAAGAAACCGATATCGACTCAGTCAAAGCCCACCAGCCAGTCGCCCATTGCACTCCCACCAATCGAACATGAGATTGAAGCCGGGCTCATAAATATCGGGAACATGGGCTATGGTTACTCCTATTAAAGGAGGGAGATCGTGGCACCATAATGGGTGACCGTTATCCTCCCAACATTACTGAAAAGACCCAGGAGGCCTATAAATACAAGAAGGTTCCAACTTCCAAAGGACGAGATCTAATACATAGACTTTACATTCTACATACTTCTGACATTTCTTCAAGAAAAGAGCTTGCGACGTCAGATCTGAGAGGAACCTCTGTGAGTCGATCTCAGCTGCTCCAAGCTCACTCACTTCCTTAAGTTCCCATTCGAACTTAAGCATCAGAGGGGGTTTGGGTCGGAACCCAGATCCAACCCTCCTGACGCTTCCCTGTGGTGCAGATCTTCCAGTCTAAACCCTACGCGAGTGTCGCTCCAGAGCTTCTCTACCTTGATCGATCGATACACGAACAGCTCAAGGGTCGATCGAGCATCGTAAGCCAACCATCATCCATCAACGACCCTGGTTCTTCCAACCTACGGTCCCACTCAACCGGCTGATGAGGCTCCGACTCAGCACGAAGGGTCTACGTCAGCAACACAATTGTTTCAGTCATTTTTGGCCTTAACAGTACTAATCATACTACTTAAGTGTGTAGGTTATGTAAATAAGCTAATTGAAGCTCAAAGCATACTCCGAGAAGAAGAACTTCAACCACACTCATGGAAGATGAAGATGAATTTAGCTCACAATTCCACGTTTACATTCTAAAGCTTTAATTCTAGCATAGAGGAGCTCAAAGATGAATCTCAAAGAATGTGCTCAAGCTCAAGCTAAAGAGGAGCTCAAATTCAAGTGAAGCTCATGCAACTACATCAACTTCAACCATGGCTTCTAAGTCTTCATTGTGTCTAGTGTCTGAATTGTCTTTCATTTTCTTAGGATTATGTTAAAGCCAATAAGAATATGCACACACACACACACAATGATTTTCTAAAATATTTTTTAATCGTATTTTAAACTTATTTGAAGGCATTTTTTTCATTGAAGCTAAGTTTAAAATTGTAGTCAACTACCCTGATTTCTGCCTTCTCCCTGAAAACTGCTCTGGAAGTCGACTAGCAAAGTTGGGAGTCGACTACTAGCTGTGGCAGAGTTTTCCCTGGAAATTCTCTGGGAGTCGACTACCACTCTGGGAGTCGACTAGCAGCTATGTTCGAGCAGACTTCCTTGATTTCATCTCCCATTTACTCCTAGCTAATTTTTGGGCTGAAGTCAACCTTAATTTGAATTATTTCAAATTCTCTCTTATCCCTATAAATAGAGAACCTTTGAGATCATTTTTCTTAACCATTCATTCTTGAGCAAAATTATAATTCTCTCAAACAAATTCAAGTTCTCAAAGTTTTCATCGCTTTCAAGTTCTTCATGGCCAAACGGTTTCAAATTTCTGATCTTATTATTTCGCATTCTTTTCTAAATCTTTTTAAGATCATTATTTTTGGCTATTGTAAATTGTTTTTCCAATCCTTCTATTTTGATTTTGAATAATCTTAAAGGGATTTTGAAACAACAAGAGTTCTTGATTACATTGAATCATTTCATATTCTTTGTGTGATCAAAGAACGATTTAATTTTTTAGCCATTTAGAGCACAATTGCAAATTCATCTTGCTATAGACTGTTTGGGTGTAAACCAATCTCCACTAAATTGTTGTGGTGAATTGGATTTCGATCTTACTTTGAGTCCCTTGGAGCTACAGGTGTTGGAAATCCTAGTTAAGGCTAGGTGGTGTAAATCCTAGTTGAGACTAGGTGGTTGTAAATCCTAGTGGTGGAACTAGGTCGTTGAAAATCCTAGCGAGTGAAGCTGGGTAATTGTATTGCTAAGGCAATAGTAGATTAAATCTCGATCTGTGACGATCGGGGACTGGACGTACCCAGGTTGTGGGGAATCAGGATAAGTCTCTTGTCTCTCTATGTGTTATTTTCTGTGATTGTCTCGTTATTTATTTTGTACTAACTTGTTCATTATTTATGCGTATGTCATTTATAATCCTTTGTTAATAAAATTGTTATTGCAAAGTTTGTATTTTTTATTCCGCTGTGAGATCTCTTCTACTCTATTAATCTTGGTATCTTCTCTTATATTTATTTGGAGATCATCGTGTTGATTAAGGACCAAGCGTAGATCACTCTACTTGGTTCATTAGGTAACATTGGAAGGGAAAATAGTTTTGTATTATTGATCATCGAAAAAAAGTTTTATTCATACAACACTATTCAACCCCCCTTCTAGTATTGAGCCATCCACAGGATCCAACACCGCGCCCGGCCCTGACCCAGGGCACCCATGGCAGCCGCCCATGGCCCAAGGCTAGGGGCCATTTTTCAGTATTTCAAACAAACACATAGAGATATAGAAAAAGAAGGGGCTGTTGTGTTGGCTCTTACAACACAACTGCTGATTTCTCTTCGTTGAGGGCAAAGCTGATCGATTGCATGTATATATAGGTTGATGTAAAGGGGGGTCCTTGGAAAATCTAGAGTTAAGATGAATATTGTGAAGCAGCCATGGTGCTTAAGACAATTCGAGCGAGAGAAATGCCCATCACTCTCTAGAATCATATCCTCGTATCCATCAGCGCAGAGCACGTATGTGGTCCATGATATTAGGAAACGTGCTATTTGAATGGGCTGAAGAATTCCCGGGGCCTGTTGCCTGGTGGGCTGGATGGCCCATTTTTAAGACAAACTCATCATGAGCCCTTAAGTTTATAAAGCTATATTTCTTATACGTATCATGCATGTCTATTGTTGGGTGTGGAAAAATAATATTCTAATATATGTTATAATTAGATGTCAGAAACTTTGTCAAACGATGATATACATGTTTCGCAAATGATCAAGATTTTTTCCAAATGTACTTTAAGTTTGTTGCAAATCTATTTGGGTTAAAGATGAATTTTCGTGTTATGTTTTTTTGTAAACAAAGCTAAATAATTAGCATATTAACTTACAATTGGAATTTAAATTAGTTAATATTTCAAAATAATAAAAACAATTGTAGGTGACATGTATAAACTAATTACTGTAAAACATTTTCATCTTGTATGTGTATATATACCTCACCTTTATTCAATGGAAACAAACCATTTCTTCTCAATATTCCTCTCTCTATCTCAACACCTAATACTCCACCATTCAGCAAGTTTAGCACTAGCTTGAATTTGAAAGAGGCTTATTGGCTTTCAATTTTTTAAAAAAATTATATTTAGAGGGCCCAAATTTTTAACTCGCCTTGGGCCCCAATATCTTCAGGACCGGCCCTGTCCAACACCATGGTCCATTGGGCTTTGGTCTTGGTCCGAGGGGTCTCGCTCTGATCTTGAGGCCTTCGGCCAGAGCCCGCAAGGGCATCGGGCAGAGCAGTCGATCCACTTCTCTTTTGAGCCATTCAGGGGTTGTATCACTAAGCACATTGAACTTTTTTAAAATTTACACACTCATGTAACATTTTCTTTCCGAAAATCCCTATTTTATCCATCTCTTCGTCAAATTCCATCTTCCTTTGCCTGCCACCGCCTCCTCAGCATTAGGGGTGGCAATTCGGTCCAGCACGGTCTTATCGGGCCGTGCCGGCCTAGTCCGGTTTTCTTAGAGGACCGGGCTAGTCCGGTCTGATAAGACTTCGGGCCATTCCGGTGCGGCCCGGGCACGGTCCGATAAAAATTCGGGCCACCCGGCCTGGTCCGATAGGGTTGAAAGAATTATGTATGTGAAAGATTGGTATCACTCTTCAACGTTCATGTTTGGTCTAGTTATTTTATGGAGTAAGTACACTCCAATTATATGTTACTAAGAATTATATATACGGAGGATCTTTCACTTTCAAATTAAAGTAATTAACAATATGGAGTACTATACAGTATACAATGATGAGTGCCTCTCGTCGGGTCGGTGATTATATAGAAATAGAATACGAATTGAAATAGAATATGAATTACTACTCATTGATACGAATTGAACTATTGAAGTGGTGCGGTCAAGCAAACTTAAAAGGATTTCGTGCCGCGCCGTGCCGTCCAATGGGCCAAATAGCTTGGCCTGGGCCTGGCACGAAAATGATCCGGGCGGGGCCGACCCGGTCCGATAAGGATTTCGGGCCAAAATTACCAGCCCAGGCACAGTCTCATCGTGCTGTGCCTGTACCGTGCTATCGTGACGGGCCGAAAATTGCCACCCCTACTCAGCATCCTCCAATCCCTCCTCCGTGTTTCCCACCACCACTGTCACCTCCAACCCCTCATCATCCTCATCATCCATATTCTCTCCATTGAATTAAACCCATAAGAAAAATGAATTAAATACAAGACGGTTAGTTTAATCCAAAAATCTATTAAAAAGATTAATTAAGCACAAAAAAACCCTTGAACCCTAACAAAATCAATCAAACTTTGAAACATTGATGCACTCGAATTTTCAGAGCTAAGCGCCATATGTAGCACTCGATCATATATCACACGAACAGTGTATGTGGTGTTTAGGGATATAGGATCGAATGCCACAAATTATTTGTAGGCACAAGCATCATATTGGTTGCTCGGGTTTTAAGAAATCAAGTAATGATTTTTGAATTTTTTTGGAAAACTCAAGCAATAGAGCAACGACTGTGTCAAGAATGAGGTGGGAGGAGATAACAATGGAGAGGTGTCAGCACCAGAGGGAGGAGGATGATAAATGGTGATGTGAAGAGAGCACCTGTGACGGGATGAAGATAAGTAGTGTTGTGAAGAAAGAAAATGATAGAATTAACGATTTAATTGAGGATCGAATAAGTATTAAAATTAGAGAACAATGAGTATTATATGACTTAGAAGACATCTCTTCATATACAAAACACAAAAAATAGGGTGTTATATGGACTTGTACTTGTACTTGTTGTACCATCCCACTTTTTTGCGTTTTGATATACGAGGAGATAACTTCCATGACATATAATATCCATTATTCCCTTAAAATTATTACGAACTTGTAAATGACATGTAATATCTCAGTAATATCTCAGCAAAATGTGGAAGGTGACTAGCATCACTCAATATGCACACCGACCCACACTAAATACCGCCCCAGCCTCCCCAGTCTCTCCGCTATATTAGTAACCTACTCTCTCTCCTCATCCCCCAGCTATTCTCTTTGCTTTCCTCCATCCATCCAAACCCTAAGATGCCGCCCAAATCTGGAAAGGCCACAGCCAAGAAGTCCTCACCGAGGGCTAAGAAGGAGACGACGGCGACGCCCAGCCCCCTGCCAGCCGCTGAGAGGGTGGACGATCCCGTCGTGGAGATCGCCAACGCCGCCGCCGCCGCCACTGCCGTGAAGGAAGAGGCGGCGCCGTCCGTGGAGGAAGAGATCGATCCGACGGCCGCAGTAGAAGAGGAGAAGGTCCTGAAGTCGACATCGGAGGAGGCCGAGGATGACTCACCGGTGACGATCACGGTTGGTAAAATTGTGGAAGAAAAAATGGTAGTTGAGAAGATTGTGGATGAGATGACGGTGGAGAGGACCGAGGAGGAGACGATCGTGGAAGAAACGGTTGCCAAAAAGGTTCTTGATAATGTGGGGGATCCCATGGCAGCCGCAGACAATGGAAATGTTCCGGAAGTTTCCGGTGAGGGTAAAGGGGCTCCAGTGAATGTTCCGGACGCATCCGGGGAGCCTAAAGAGGCTGATGGCAAAGAGAACAAGATGGAGGTGGAGCATAATGATGAAGATGATGAAGGGACCGAGGAAGAGGATCCAGAGGAGGACGTGGAAGAGGATGATTCCGATGGCGAGGAAGAGCCAGAGGAAGGTATGCGGTTTACATTAATTATTGTCTTGTATGGATATCTTAATTTTCTTGTTTACTATTCATATTGATAAATAGCTAGTTCTGTTAAATTAGATATTGATACCAAATTTAGATAAGATTCCTTATATTGTAGTCTATTAGAGTAACATATACTAGGTCAATATATATTTTTCTTTGGGGAAAAAGTTATTTTTAATATTTTTTAGTTCTCTTTAGGTACTCTTTTTTTGTATACTTGGAAGCAAGGTTGAAGGTTTTGATTGAAACCTTGAAGTTTCAGCCGTTTCGTATCGGTTTTGATAGGACCGGTATGAAATTGGCAGACGTTCTCGGTCTCGTTCGAAAACCCTTAAAAATTTCAAAAAAAAAAAAAATCCAAAATGACCACAAATTGGCCTTGTTAGAAGCGATTCAATTAAAAACCTACATGAAATTTGAGTTAAAACATGCAAAATGAATGGAAATAATTTTTTTCCTTTTAACAATCATCGTTAACATGAAAAGGAATCGGAAAGCAAGAGAGAGTACATGATATGAAAGGATTGTGAGATCATTGGTGTTGCTGATTTGAGATTGAGATTGGTTAAATTTTTTTCATTTTAACTGCTACATATACTTTGAGATTGCCACCGTGTTGGAGACCGCCGGAGCTGGTGCTGAACCTTGTCGGCTGTCGAAGGATTTCCAGTTCCAATGGCAGCAATTCTTCGCATCCGAGAAGATGAAGTTCGGCCGCAGTAGCTGTTGTAAATCAAAGAGAGTTGTTGGATCAAGTGAAATTATATCTGGATGATTCATTCATGCGATTAAGTTCATAATGTTGATTCACTTAAGTGAATTAAGCCATGTCATTGATGATCAAGACAGCCTATGCCGACCGTTGGATTAAGATCTCATTAGCATTTGAAATTTATAACAACCGCCTCTTTCGTCTTCATTCTCCAACGGCAATGACAGTATGAATTCTAGTTGTCTTCTCTTATGATTTCCAGCTGCTTTCTTTCTTTATGTAGCTACCTAAGCACCTTCAACTCTCTTCTCTTACCTCCAGCAACTGCAAAGCGTGTTCTGTCGCAAAGCGTGTTCTGTCAATTGGACCGTTGAATTTAGTTGAGGTTGTTGAAGACTCGGGTTATGAGATGCTGGGTTGTTATAACTAATGGCCAGAGAGTTGTATAAAAAGGAGTTGGCTTGTAAGAAGAGGGATGATCTGAATATCAATGTATTAGCTCAGCTTCTGAGTTTTCTTTTGCATTTCGTCTATTTTCCTTTGTTTGTGACTCATATTAGCCATGGTTGAGAATCCGAGCTCCAATCGACACCCTACGACATGCCATGAGGGGAGGCGAGGGTCAGGTTGCCAACAATTGGTATCAGAGCACGACGATCCTGTGGATGCTCACCAGGTGTTTGACGAATTGATTCTAGACTATACCTTGCCAGAAAAGGAGGCCACGAGTGATAGGATTCAATGTGGTCGGACTGGAGGAAACTATGCCAGATTTCAGTTCAATCTAGAGAAAGTTCATGCTGGGAATGCCAAAATCAAAGCCCAATTCCCTCTGATCAACACCCAGTTTCAACAATTTTTGAACAAGTTAAATGAAGATCAAGAAAAGAAAAGAGAAAGCTCATTCCTAATGAAGCAAGATCTAGGAAGAAGAAATTTTGCTTGACGTAAACTTATGCCCAATATCTGAAAGTTTAATGGAGGACCCTGTGGTAGTTCTTCCTAGTGCACGCTCGTCGATCTTGTGTGATTTGAAGCTTGGCGGGAGCTCGATTACGTTTCTCCTTTTCTCTCATCAATGATGTATTCATCTGACCCATGTACTTGAGTTTATTTGTATCCTGCTCCCTTGGTGAAATAAGACATTGCCAGCTTGCTTGAGTAGTGGGGCATCAGACCTCCCATTCACATTTCGGAAGAAGAAGCTAGGTACATTGTTCGAGACTGCAAAGGGATAGAAATAGTGATGGAAAAATTGGTATTCAAGAACTCACACCTTCAGTTTCCCTCGTTGAAGGTAGGCCCAGACCCGTTGCCCAACCATAAGAAGACACGATTCTCCACTCATAGCAATAAGCAAGGTGCCGCAGCTGTTAACAAAAATTTTGTAGCTACCATTGTGGATAAAGCAACAAGAAAATCCCATATCTGGGAGACCAAGCAACAAGTTGCAATTCCTCAGCTATCGGAAAAGGGAAGCCACAGATTGCGGCTGGACTTGTCGAGCCCTTGGAGACTCGGCAGTTGTGTTGCTGATCTACCGTCGAAGGAAAACCTCTTCCTCAGAAGGCTCGTCCTATCAGTAGAAGTTTATGTGCTTAATTGTTTGCAAATGGTCAAGCTGTGGCCATTACTACGGGTCGAAAAAAACCCATCGGTTCTTGTTGGCGATAGCAGTTAGAAAGGCCCATAACAGAGAAACTAAGCCAAGGTTGTGGCCAAACCCAAGCATGAGCTAGTCATTGAGATCAACCTCGAGACAGCTGTAGTAACGAAGAAACATGTTGGAAGCAAAAAATATAGAAAGAAGATGTTTAATTTGCCGAAGAAAGACAAGAGGGGTAAGTGCGGCAATGGAGACTATGCAGATGATGTACATAGCGGAGATGAATCCGATAGAGCTCGGGACGATGTCAACGGTCGACAAGGAGATGATATTGGCAGGATGAGTCAGTTTCAGTAATAAAGATTCATGATTCATCTCCTACTAAGCGATTGATTTCCAAGCTTACCCTTGATTCAAGTGAGAGCAAAGGAGACAACATGCCTGTGTTTGGGTTTGTCGACAAACCCAAAGAATTGATCCAGGATATCGATAAATGGGTTGTTGGTGTTCAACAAGCTATTGTCAAATATAACAAAGTGAGTGTGAAGGAGATGGAGTAGCTGCTCATGGTCAAGAATCACCTTTAGCTAACTCATAAGGCAAATTAACTCAATCGAAAACTCTAGGCCAACTAACAGCTCGTGGAGTAGGGTGGCAATTTGGCCGGCCTGGCTTTTTGACTGGACCGGGCCAGTCCAGTCCGATAAGACTTCGGACCATTTCGGTGCATCCCGGGTATGGTCCGATAAAAATTCGGCCGCCCGGCCCGGCCCGGCCTGATAGGGTTAAAAGAATTATTGGGATCTGTTGTTTATTAGATTTTCACATCCCCTCTGTTAATGATGTATCTTTAAATGTTACTAGAATTTAATTTAGAACGCGAACTACATGCAAATTATGAAGCAAATTGGTAGTTCGTCATGAGAGATTTTTCATCGAAGTAAATTCTAGAGAGATAATTTTTAAATGTGAACTCAAGCTATCCATAAGATGTCCAGCTAGCTTATTTTTTGTCTGCACGTTTGAATGAAGCTACTTTGTTTTGTGATAATTGTAGGGTTCAAAGATTGTGTTATGATCGAGCTATTTTGTTTTGTGAATCGAGATACTTTGTTTGAATCGAGCAAACTCAAAACGATTCCGTATCGTGCCGTGCCGTCCAATGGGCCAAGTAGCTTGGCCCAGGCACGGTCTTATCATGCCGTGCTATAGTGCCGGGCCGAAAATTGCCACCCATGTAGTAGAGCTTCATTTGCAACAGTCAGTTTATAATCATTCACTGTTTGCTGGTCCTCAGTTAGTGACATTACTTTCAAGTAGACGGCTGACTCTTTCATTTGATCCATATACAAGTTGCAGTGTGTATGTGAGTAATATTCATTCCCAAGTTATGGATGTTCTTCTTCAAGAGATCTTCCAGAGCTGTGGTATGTGGTATGCTAGGAGGTTGTAAAATTACCAAGAAAGAAAAGTCATCCTATGTAGTTATTGACTACTTGGATCCTGAATTCCCAGTTGCTTAGATGTGTGGGGGTACGTGGGATCTAAATATTGAGCATTTAAGGGGGGTTGGTTTGGGTTCTTTTTGGAGTCAACCGGATGTACAAAGGGCTATCAATGACTCCAAGAGCCAATGATCGGGAAATTGCAAGATTCATGACAACTGGGCAACGAAAGGTGGATAATTTGACAACAAAGTCCAGAGAGTGTGGTGGACATGGTCGCGGGATCAGCATCTGATCAACATGATACAAATGACGATTACTCAGAGAGTAACCCACATTATACGATTGCTTATGTGGATAATTTTGCTTATGAGGTTACACTAGCTTTCCTATGCATGTGATGCTAGATAATTTGAGGAGGATTGTGTACCGTGAGATATAGGATTTGGGTTTGCTAGAAATAATGCTCATTCAAAAAGTTGTGGCTATTCAGACGGGAAGTGATAAAATTCTTTGTGGAATACCAATCAAGTGTTCATGGGAAAGTAAGCCAATTCTACTTGGACTCTTCTCCCTTCTCTTGCACCAACTGCCTTATTTTTAAAGGATAGAATCCTGACGGTAGGCTGCAAAGCAGTTCCTCCTCGGGTGGATTGTAATAAAATAATCAATGGAAGTATATGTTTTGATCTTGGTGGAGCCAAAGCTAAGGATTTGTACCTGGTTGAATGCATTGTCTCAGGATATCTTGAGGGATTATTTCGAAGCTTTCCCTGCTCTCCTCTAATGATGGTCGATAAGTAGAAGAATCCAAAAACACCACCACAATTGGCTGCTAAGGAAATGGCAGGGGAGAGGAATATGAATATGAATTCCAATTACAATCTTGAGGAAGACCGACATCACTGTGGGAGACAATGAGATGTCACCACGATATTATAGAGGGTAGACCCAGATTGAATAGTGAAGCTTTGCGTAGGATGGATGAGAAATTTCTGAAAACGGCAAGTTCTCACATTTCTAAGCGAGTTATGTAAACTTGTGCCAACTACGGTCCGCAAGGAGTAAGAATGCTGGTTATTGTGGCACTACGACCAAACATTCTTACTTCAACACGGACGAAGTATGCATTTGCTGATCATGCATACCGATTGGAAAAGGGGTTTCAAAAACAAAGGCCTCTGATAGAAATTGAGCATCAAGTGTTCAAAGTCCGGACTCTAACAGATTCAAGAAGGTTATATTCCTTGACCTTGAGGACAATGTCAAATTTTAAGGGTAAGGAAATGCTGGAGACCGCTGTAGCAGGCGCTGAACCCTGTCAGCCATCGAAGGATCCCAGTCGCCTTCACCAATGGTAACATCATGTCAGATTGCATTGATGTTGTTAAAGCCACCTGCAGCTTGGCTGAAGATGAAAAGAATGGGATGACTCGGTTGGATTGTAAGAAAATAAGCAATTGAAGTTTATGTTTTGATCTTGGTGGAGCCAAAGCTAAGGATTTGTACTTGGTTGAATGCATTGTCTCAGGATATCTTGAGGGATTATTTCGAAGCTTTCACTGTTCTCCTCTAATGATGGTCGATAAGTAGACGAGAATCCAAAAACACCACCACAATTGGCTGCAAAGGAAATGGCAGAGGAGAGGAATATGAATAGGAATTCCAATTACAATCTTGAGGAAGACCGACATCACTGTGGGAGACAATGAGATGTCACCACGATATTAGAGAGGGTAGACCCAGATTGAATAGTGAAGCTTTGCGTAGGATGGATGCGAAATTTCTGAAAATGGCAAGTTCTCACATTTCTAAGCGAGTTATGTAAACTTGTGCCAACTACGGTCCGCAAGGAGTAAGAATGCTGGTTATTGTGGCACTACGACCAAACCTTCTTACTTCAACACAGACGAAGTATGCATTTGCTGATCATGCATCCCGATTGGAAAAGGGGTTTCAAAAACAAGGGCCTCTGGTAGAAATTGAGCATCAAGTGTTCAACGTCCGGACTTTAACAGATTCAAGAAGCTTATATTCCTTGACCTTGAGGACAATGTCAAATTTAAGGGTAAGGAAATGCTGGAGACCGCCGTAGCAGGCGCTGAACCCTGTCAGCCATCGAAAGATCCCAGACGCCTTCGCCAATGGTAACATCATGTCAGACCGCCATGGCCAGACATTTTTTGCATCTGAGAAGATGAAGTTCGGCCGCAATTTTTGTTGTAAATCAAAAAGAGCGTTGGATCAAGTGAAATTAAATCTGCACGGTTCATTCGTGAAATTAAATCAAAGAGAGCCGTTGAATTAATCCACACCGTTGATCTGGACAGCATATGCACTGGATTTAGATCTCATCAGCATTTGAAATTTATGACAACCGCCTCATTCTTCTTGATCCTCCAATGACATCGATGCGGCAACTTCTAGTTGCCTTCTCTCACGAATTCCAACTGTCTTTTTTTCTTCATCAAGCCGTCGAAGCACCCTAGCTGTCTTCTCCTACCTCCAAAACGCATTCCGTCAATTGGACCGTTGAAGTTATTTGAGGTCGTTGAAGGCTCGGGTTGTTAAGAGACGTTGAGTTGTTGTAACTAACGGCTGGAGAGTTGTATAGAAAGGAAGTGGCTTGTAAGAAGAGGGGTGATCTGAATATCAATGAATGAGCTCATCTTCTGAGTTTTCTTTTGCATTTCTTCTATTTTTCCTTTGCTTGCGACTCATGGTAGCCATGGCTGAGACTCCGAGCTCCAACCGCCACCATACGGCATGCTAGGAGCAGAGGCGAGGACCACCATACGGCATGCCAGGAGTAGAGGCGAGGGTCAGGCTACCCAAACATCTCCGTTGCCTTGATCTATTGGGTCGATAGAGAGACGGGATCGAGAGAGAAGCATTGAGAGGGGTTGGGTGTGATTATATAAATATGTTGTGGGTTTGGGTTTGCATTAACATGCAGATAAGTGGTGATAAGTGGTGGGTTTGGGTTATAGATTTAGGTATATGTTTAAATTATTAGTGGGTTTGGACTAAAAATTGCTACAAATGCATATTCATACATTTATATACATAAAAAAAATAAATTCAAAACTGGGACTTAACGAAACTAGCAAAACTAGCGAAACTTTTCGAAACTAAATTTTTTAAAGGGACCGTAATCGAAATCGATTTCTCTAACAGTGTTCTAAATATCGGATATCGGTCGTGTATCGGCCTAGGAAATTTGATATCGGATTGCGGATATCGGAGATATATAAGGGATATTGACTAAATATCAGAGTGTCATATCAGATGCTTAAAATGATGACATATGCAAGTATAGATGTATCTAAGAAGATTTAAACTATATTTACTCAAATAAAAGTATGTTTTGGTTATACTTCTCTCGTTAAACATGAATATCGGGATATTGACTAAATATCAGTGTTATATCAGATGCTAAAAATGATGTCAAATAAAATTATTTATGTGTCTAAGAAAATATAAACTCTAGAAACTTAAATAAAAGTATGTTTTAGGTATACTTACAGCATTAAACGTTAATATTGGTCATCCACTTGGTGGAATATTTCTTTAAGTGGTCACGACGATCAGTATTATTCAAATGGACACATAGTCATAACTCAAATAAGCAACTTCCCATATTATTTATGCGGATCAATAGTAACAGTGTGAAGATGAAAATAAAAAAATGAGAAAAATGTAAACAATCTGAAAAGGGGAAAGAATACTCACCTTGATCGGATAACCCTCTCTTGAGAAGAACAAACGCTGGACTGAAAAAAACCGAAAACTGAAAAAAAAACGAAAAAACGTAAAAAAACAAAAAAGGTATTAAGCTTGATCGAAAAATCCATTACGAAGATGGAACGTCGGATGTCAAAGCTCGATTGACGGGAAAAACCCAAAAATGGAATGAAAAAAATTGAAAAATTGAAAAAAATTAAAAAACTGAAAAAAAAATGAAAAGCTAAAAAAATAAAGCTCGACTACTCACCTTGATCGAAAAACACTTCCTTGCAAAAATTGAATGCCGGACGTCGAAGCTCAATCGATTGTCGTCGGAAATTTTCGCTGGAGGGAACTGAGTGGAGCGGCGTGATTAGAAGTAGGTCAAAGTAGCGATTATCTCCTCAAAAATCTCGATGCCTCTCGTCGTTTTAAGTAAATTATTGGGTCGGGTGACTCAGGTCGGATTTACTTTTTAGTGGACTGACCCGCTAACTTTGTTTTTAAAAATTGTTAATTGCGACCGATATTTCAAAGGGATATATCGGCAATAATATCGGCCGCAGCCCGATATTGCGGCGACATTTCTCCAAATATCGGAAACCGCAATATATAAGCCCATATCGTATCGGCCTAGTGATAAAACTGATATTGCGGCCGATATATCGGATATCAGTCCGATATTTAAAACACTGTACGGCATGCCAGGAGCAGAGGCGAGGGCCACCATACGGCATGCCAGGAGCAGAGGCGAGGGTCAGGCTACCCAAACATCTCCGTTGCCTTGATCTATTGGGTCGATAGAGAGACGGGATCGAGAGAGAGAGAAGCATTGAGAGGGGTTGGGTGTGATTATATAAATATGTTGTGGGTTGGGGTTTGCATTAACATGCAGATAAGTGGTGATAAGTGGTGGGTTGGGTTATAGATTTAGGTATATGTTTAAATTATTAGTGGGTTTGGACTAAAAATTGCTACAAATGCATATTCATACATTTATATACATAAAAAATATAAATTCAAAACTGGGACTTAACGAAACTAGCAAAACTAGCGAAACTTTTCGAAACTAAATTTTTTTAAAGGGACCATAATCGAAATCGATTTCTCTAACCTTGCTTGCTTGACGACTATTGTTTCATTCTAGATGCATTTTGGAGAAAATATGCCAAACTCAAGTGAAATACTAGGCTCTAATTATTTTGCTAAATATAACCATCTGTCAACTTGTTGTCCACACCACCATTGGCTGAATCATTACATAAAAGCATTTTATTATAAACATAGTCACATTTTAAAAGAAAATCCGCACAAACTAACTGGCATATGCTTCAAGATCTGGTCCGTTGGTTAGTATAACAACTTGTTAACACAAAATTTGCACCGCCCAAACAAAATTTGCTCTTAGCATATACTCAGTTCTGCTGATGGTGCCAGTAGAAGTGACAACAACACAACGATGACTATTGCTGCCGTAATTTTTGGTTCTACAAAACTGGCATGCTCTAGATATATATGACAGAAGGGAAAATGACAACCGATCAGAATTCCTATCTCATTGGAAATGCAAGCTTATCCTGTTAACTATCATTAAATGACTACAGATATCCGCATATAATAAATCTTTAATTACAAACAGTCATAAACTATTATTCATTCAATTATACTAATACATTCCTAATGTCCATATCCACAGCAGGAGTTGTAATCACAACCATGCATATTGATATTCAGTTTTTATTTAAATAATAATAACATATAAGTGTAACAGCCCAAAAATCCTTCAAACGTTTCTGCTTGGTGCTAAGTAGCTGACCAACCCAAAATGAATTATAATATACAGTATGCTTCTCCTAATTACTAGAGTTAAATAACCAAGATATACCACCACCTAGTAAATCTACAAAATGAGCCCATACTGTAGCATTTAGACCTCTCTGTTGGAGAGAGAAGCGCCAGATCGTACTAGGGTCATGCTATTATGAAAACACATAATGAGAGAGAACTCAAAGCCCCAAAAGGTCAATGATACATGTGATGAAATTTATCTTTTGAAATCACGAAAAATATGATAGGGATGTATCAAATCATAGAATGTTGCGATATGGATTATAAGTAACTGCAACATCTGCAATGCTTTGAATATGTTTCCATGTATTAGAAATTAGGCTGGACATGCCGCAATTGGTCAACATTGGACAACTTGTTTGACTATATTTAAGTTGCCGATGGATAGACTAGATTATCAAAGGCTTGTGCCAATAGACACTTCCATTGCCCGCATCAAGAACTATAATGGCTTGCTTAAATTTTATTTATATCGCTATATTGTTAAATGATACTTGCAATACCCTGGTCAAGCACTTACCAATTTCACATAAAGCAATCTTTCTTAAAGTCATAATAATTGATTAGATTCAAAGCTGTCACACATCACTTCTCACAATACCTTGCGAGAGGGAACAAGGTGGGCGCACAACAAATTTAAGTCTAAAGGAAAAATCCTCTTGAGCTAAATATGTTAAGCATTAAACAGTTTGCACCAGTTCTTTTACGCATAAAACTAATAATAAGCAACTGCAATAATTTATTTACAGTCTACTTATCAAATTAAAGATTATAACAAAATGATAGTAAGAATAACGATAATATGAATTTAGATGGATAATATGAATTTAGATGGATATGATAAAGAATGAGAAACTCACATGTTGAGATTGTCATTCCGAAAAGTCCTAATCTATAAGATCTGCCTTGATGTGATCCTTAAAATGCTCGTCCTCCGGATCTGACGGATATTTCAAGGAACAGAAAAATATTTGCAAGTGGGCGTTCGCTCGGTAAGTTTTTCCGGACCAGGAATTTATTTAAGCATTTGAATATTCAATTTAACAGGTAATTGCATATTCTATCTAACAAGTAAATCATTCTAAGAAAATAATTAAATATCGGGACAACAAATAAATTAGTCTATATTAGCGCTTAAGCTAATGTTTGAGGGTCCGACGTGGAACTTGGGTGTTCCGGTCCGTCTCGGAACAACGATTAGTAAGGCTCAAGCATGTAGTTGCATACATATAGGTGCCAACAAAAAAATATCGGGAGTCATACCTGAATGTGTCCTCAATATATAACCATGTCGCCATTCCTGGATGGTGGAAAAACAAATACACGAATATATTTAGGGGATCCTTGTCGCTCGACTTGCTTCTGCACTGTCTGTGACATTGAATCACCCAAACCCCATATCAATATACCAAAACCCATATTACTGTTTCTAGTCTATTAATAATTTGGTGTCAAGTACTTTATTTCAATCTGTCAATATGTGATATATGTCACTGCAGTTTAGTCATTAATTCAGCCCTTTTATCATTTCAATTTCCATGCAAAAGCATATTCACACTGGTCAGTTCTTCTATGCAATTAATCGGTTCATTTTACATTTTAAACCCATATTCTTCCGCAGTCTATTTGATGCGGACACGCCAGAGTCGAGCACACGCGGGGAGCCCACGATTGTTTACGTGCGCAGGAGGAGGCGTGGTGGCCGGAATTAGCGTTAGTCATTTCAGGGGTATTTTGGTCTAGTCAGACCAAATTAGTAAATCCCCATTTCCCTTTATAAATTAGGGCTAGCCGTCATTAGGAGGGTATGCTTGATTTGTCTTCGAACAATCTAGTTATCAATTTGATGCTGTTTAGGCTTTTAGGCGTTCAATAAAAGCTAGGAGATTGATTCGTCTCGAAGAATCTTTATCAAGTTCTCAATTTCTAATTGTTCTTCCACTATTTTTCATTTTGTTCCACCTTTAAATCGCTGTTTTGATCAATTAATCGCTGATTTGATCCAAACGGCAAGCGGTTCGTATCAAATTGGTATCAGAGCGGTGAGATCTAATGGCGGGAGGAACAAGAAGCGGCGCGACGGAAGAACGGCTTCAAGGGTTTCGTGAAGAAATCAACCGCGAGATGGAGGAATTAAAGAAAGCCATGGGTGATGATATTCAATCATTGAGGACGGCCATGGAGATCTCCAATAAGGATCACGCCCATACTCAAGAGGACATCCAAGCCGAACTCAAACACATGAGGATCGAGGCGGCGAAGACGGCGAGAGAGATTGCTCAAATCCCAACGATGATGGCGATGCTCCAAACCATCTCGGCGGCCGTAGGAGGAGATCGAGGCAAGAGGCCGGAAGGGTTTTTTGTCGAAGCGGCGGCTACAAATTTTCCAAACCAAGGCGACGGCTGCCCAAATCTTCTAGGGTTTGCGGGGGAAGGGAGCGGGACCCACCCGGACCAGACGGCAAGCACGGCGGGCCCCACTGGGCCTGCCGTAAGTTCGACAGGCCCAATAGGGCCTGCCGACAGCAGCGCGCCCCCATCCGGGGGCGCAGAAGGCGGAGCGCCCCCTTCCGGGGGCGCGGGAGGCTGGGCGCCCCCAGGCGGGGGCGCAGGTGGCGGAGCGCCCCCAGGCGGGGGCGCGGGTGGCTGGGCGCCCCCGCAGGGGGGCGCTGGAGGCGGGGCGCCCCCGGCGGGGGGGCGCTGGAGGCTGTGCGCCTCTGCTGGGGGGCGCGGAAGGCTGGGAAACCCCTTTTAGGGGTACGACAGCGCATTTTGGAGGCCCGGCGAGACCACTGAGGCCTTTTGGGGGCGTGGCGGGGTGTGTTCAACCCCCTGGAGCGACGGCGAGACCCGACGGAGGAAGAGGGGCTCCCGGGGTGACGATTGGGGCTCCTGCGGCCCAATTTTGGGGCCCAGGGGGCCATCTGGAGGACCGGACAGCTTCCGTTCAGCAGCACGGAGGCGCTAGAGGGCCCATTTTTGCACCACCTCCTCGACTACCGGATTGTTTGGGGAACTACATCCCTGCGGGGGATAGGGAGCGACCTCAATGGCCTGTTGAGCTGTACGAGGGCGGCGACGGAGGCCCCAGAGGGGGGCAAGGGGGCGTGATGGTGCAGGGAGGCATCCCTAGGGGGGTTGGTGCACAGTACGGTGACATAAACGCGGATCGAAGGCTGAAGAAGCTGAAGATGCCGACGTTTGATGGCACCGATCTGGACGGCTGGGTTTACCGGGCCGAGCGTTACTTCCAGGTGATGCAGCTGACAGAGGAGGAGGTCCTACGTGTTATAGGGATCTATTTCGAGGACAAGGCCCTAGCCTGGTACCGGTGGAAGACAGCCCGCTCTCCTTTTCGTTCCTGGGAGGAGCTCTCTTCTTACCTTCTCGACCGGTTCCAGGAGAAGTCCGGAGGGGACTTCTATGAGCAGTTGTCAGCACTGCGACAGGAGGGGACAGTTCGGGACTTCGTGGAGAAGTTTGAGATGTTGGCTAGCAGGTTGCGGGGGTGTCTGACCAGGTGTTGATCGGGAGCTTCATGAGGGGGTTGAAGCCCTCGATACGGGCAGAGCTTCGGATGCAGAGGCCCAATGACTTGGAGGATGTCCTCCGTCTAGCCCACATGGCGGAGGAGAAGCACACGGATGAGAGGCGCATCAGAGGAGCTTGGGGAGCCCAGGGCCAGCGCAGCACGGCAGCACCAGTTCCACCACGGCCAGCAGCAGGAGTCCCAGTGGCGCCTAGAGGGGAGGTCAGGCCGGGGGTGGTACCAGGCAGGCGACTGACATAGGCGGACATGCGGGCCAGGCGTGCAGCAGGGTTGTGCTTCCGTTGCGACGAGAAGTTTAGCCCCGGTCACCGATGTGCGAGCAAGTTGCTGCAGATCGTGATCGTGCCCGACGAGGAGGAGTATGAGGAGGAGGTACTGGAGCCCGAGCAGTTGGCGGAGGAGGAGGCGAGTGTACACATGGACGTGGCGGAGGTCTCCCTGAACTCTGTGGTAGGATTCACTCCGAATCATACCATGAAGTTATCAGGGACGTTGGCGGAGCAGGCAGTGACGGTTCTTATTGATAGTGGGGCGACTCACAACTTCATTTCTAGGAAGTTGGTGGATCGCCATGGGCTGGATCTGAGTACGTTGGAGAGATTCACAGTGTTGCTGGGGACGGGGAAGATGGAGGAGAGTGCTGGGCTCTGCAAGGGGGTGTGCCTGATGCTGCAGGGCATACAGATAGTGGAGGACTTTTTACCCCTGGAGTTGGGAAATGTGGACGTCATTCTGGGGGTGCAGTGGTTGAAGAAGTTGGGGGAGATGAAGGTGAACTGGAAGCTCCTGCGGATGGAGTTCCAGGACGGCGACCGGACGGTGGTGCTGACCGGAGACCCTACACTCTGCTTTTCGGTGGTGGCCTTCAAGGCCATCACTAGGGCGTTGCAGGATGAGGGTGAGGGTTTCCTGGTGGAGTGCCAGGGGTTGTCGACTGAGGAGGAGCAGCAGACAGAGACCGCAGGGGAGGTGGAGCCGGTACTGGAGCAGTACCAGGAGGTATTTCAGAGCCCACAGGGGCTGCCACCGCAGAGGGGACACGAGCATGCGATCGTGCTACGGGGGATGGGGCTCCGGTCAGCGTGCGGCCATACAGATACCCGCATTCGCAGAAGGACGAGATAGAGCGGTTGGTGCGGGAGATGCTGCAGGCGGGGGTGATACAGCCCAGTGTGAGTCCTTTTTCTTCACCAGTGCTGTTGGTGAAGAAAAAAGACGGGAGTTGGAGGTTTTGCGTCGATTACCGGGCGCTGAATAGGGAGACTGTCGCGGACAAGTTCCCTATTCCGGTGATTGACGAGCTGTTAGACGAGCTACATGGGGCAGCGGTCTTTTCGAAGATCGACTTGAGAGCGGGTTACCACCAGATACTGATGCGGCCAGAGGATGTGCCGAAGACCGCTTTCCGTACCCATGAGGGCCATTACGAGTTTCTCGTCATGCCTTTTGGCTTGACGAATGCCCCGTCGACGTTCCAGGCACTCATGAACAAGGTGTTCCAGCCCTACTTACGGCGGTTCATACTTGTATTTTTTGACGACATCCTGGTCTACAGCCGGGATATGGAGGAGCACATAGACCACTTGGAGATAGTGTTCAAGGAGTTATTGGCGAATCAGCTCTTCGCCAACCGGAAGAAGTGCAGCTTTGGGCAGCTGCGGATTGAGTACTTGGGCCATGTAGTGTCGGCAGAGGGGGTAGCGGCCGACAGATCGAAGATATCAGCTATGCTAGATTGGCCGATTCCTACTACGCTACGAGCTTTGAGGGGCTTTTTGGGGCTGACGGGCTACTACAGGAAGTTTGTCAAGGGTTACAGCACGATTGCGTGGCCTCTCACTGAGCAGTTGAAGGAGGACGGATTCAAGTGGGGGGAGGAAGCCACCAAGGCCTTTGAGGCCTTGAAGGTGGCTATGACGACGGCACCGGTCCTAGCCTTGCCAGATTTCAGCATATCATTCGTGGTCGAGACCGATGCCTCGGGGTACGGGCTGGGAGCGGTACTCATGCAGGAGGGTAGACCCATAGCTTGTTTCAGTCAGGTGCTGACCGCTAGAGCACGACTGAAATCAGTCTATGAGCGGGAGCTGATGGCCATAGTCTTCTCGATTCAGAAGTGGCGGCCGTACTTGTTGGGGCGGGAGTTCGTGGTCCGCACGGACCAGCGGAGCCTCAAGTACTTACTGGAGCAGAGGCTGGTCACTGAGGAGCACCAGCACTGGTTGTCCAAACTGGTGGGGTACCGGTTTGACATCGAGTACAGACCCGGGTTGGAGAACAAGGCTGCTGATGCCTTGTCACGGAGGGAGGAGGGCATCGACTTGAGGGCATTGTCACTGCCTATGTGGTTGGGTTGGGAGCCGATGTTGCAGGAGGCAGAGGCAGATGCGGAGTTACGACAGATCCGGGAGAGACTGCAGAGTGACGGGGACGGACCGGTTGGTTACTCGGTAGTAGGGGGCAGATTGTTGTACCAGGGGAGGATGGTGATACCCCGGAGCTCAGAGTTCATACCTGTCCTCTTCCAGGAGTTTCACAGTTCGGTGACTGGGGGCCATTCAGGGGTACAGCAAACCTACCAGAGGATGGCCAGAGAGCTGTATTGGCCAGGAATGAAGAAGAGGATCGCGCACCTAGTCGCAGCTTGTGACGTTTGCCAACGTCACAAGTACATGGCTATGGCTCCAGCGGGCATACTACAGCCGTTGGCATTGCCGGAGAGGGTTTGGGAGGAGGTGACAATGGACTTCATTGATGGACTCCCACGGTCCGATGGGTACACGGTGATATTCGTGGTAGTAGACCGCCTGAGTAAGTACGCTCACTTTATTCCATTGAAGCATCCATACACTGCAGTGTCGGTAGCTACCGCTTTCACGCGGGAGGTGATACGGTTACATGGGGTGCCCGGGTCCATTGTGTCCGACCGGGACCAGGTTTTTATGAGTGGCTTCTGGCGGGAGATATTCAGGGTGCAGGGTACGGTCCTGAAGCGGAGTACGGCCTACCACCCCCAGACCGACGGCCAGACGGAGTTGGTTAACCGCAGCATAGAGACATACTTGCGATGCTTCGCCTCAGAGACACCACGTCAGTGGCATATGTGGCTATCATGGGCAGAGTACTGGTACAATAATTCGTACCACTCCGCGGCAGGGACGACGCCATTTAGAGTGCTGTACGGGAGGGATCCCCCACCCTTGCTCCGTTTTGGTGACAGGCAGACTCCAGTGTCTCAGGTGGAGGAGTACATGGGGGAGAGGGACAGTTTGCTAGAGGAGCTGAAGAAGCATCTGCTACGCGCTCAGCAGATGATGAAGGCCAGGGCCGATGGGCATCGTCGAGATGTACAGTTTCAGGTGGGAGACATGGTGTATCTCAAGCTGCGTCCGTACCGGCAGAGATCGCTAGCGAGGAGGCCGAATGAGAAGCTGTCAGCTAGATATTTCGGTCCATACAGGGTGGTAGCCAGGATTGGCCAGGTGGCGTACCGGTTGGAGTTGCCCGCGTCCTCAGGGATACATCCGGTGTTCCACGTGTCACAGCTGCGAAAGGCTATCGGAGATCAGGCGGTGTCTGCTACTTTGCCTCCTACCTTGACAGAGGACATGGTGGTTTTACTCGAGCCTGTGGATGTTAGGGCGGTTCGTCAGGGCCCGGGGCGGCGAAAGGAGGTGCTGATATATTGGGCGGGTTTGCCGGACTGTGATGCGACTTGGGAGGCCTACGACGTGATGCGAGAGCAGTTTCCTGACTTCCACCTTGAGGACAAGGTGGCTCTTTTAGGGGGGAGTATTGATGCGGACACGCCAGAGTCGAGCACACGCGGGGAGCCCACGATTGTTTACGTGCGCAGGAGGAGGCGTGGTGGCCGGAATTAGCGTTAGTCATTTCAGGGGTATTTTGGTCTAGTCAGACCAAATTAGTAAATCCCCATTTCCCTTTATAAATTAGGGCTAGCCGTCATTAGGAGGGTATGCTTGATTTGTCTTCGAACAATCTAGTTATCAATTTGATGCTGTTTAGGCTTTTAGGCGTTCAATAAAAGCTAGGAGATTGATTCGTCTCGAAGAATCTTTATCAAGTTCTCAATTTCTAATTGTTCTTCCACTATTTTTCATTTTGTTCGACCTTTAAATCGCTGTTTTGATCAATTAATCGCTGATTTGATCCAAACGGCAAGCGGTTCGTATCACTATTCTTTCAGTCATCTTAGTTTAACAAAATTAAACATTTTAGAGGTAATAGAAGCATGCAAATCAACTTACATGGTCAATTAATTAATTAGTCATGATATAAGACCAAGTGACATTAGTTTAACGCAAAGTTATAAGGCCAATAAAATTAATCAAGTCTGAAATTAAGGCTATCGAGCCAATACAAACAATTAAGTTTGAATTAAAGCTACATGGCCAACAAGTATGCTACAGGGCCATCAAATCTTGCTGAAGTA
This sequence comes from Scilla litardierei, assembly GCA_030789695.1. Taxonomy (NCBI): domain Eukaryota; kingdom Viridiplantae; phylum Streptophyta; class Magnoliopsida; order Asparagales; family Asparagaceae; genus Scilla; species Scilla litardierei. The sequence continues at coordinate 225,279,393 of CM061142.1, read as the reverse complement.
TCTCTTAAACATCTACAGTAAGCATTATTAATTAATCAACATGCTGAAAATCCAAAAGCATGATTTACATTCCGCAGCCAAAGTAAATCAAATTAGGAGAATTTAACTAATGGCTGAATTGAACAACTAACATTAACATTTTAGACATAGGCTTACATAATTTGGTCATCAAGAGTACTAATTAAGTCGAGATTATCCAATTTATCAGGAAGATGATTAGCCGTTGCATAAAAAATATTCAACCAATTCACTTAATTAATTTAAAACATTCATTAACACCATATGGTTTCAGATTATTCAAATGAATCATCAAAATCTAACATTGATTTCAAATTAGCAATAAATTAACCTAGCACAATCATCCGGAATTTTCTGTTGGCAACCTCTCTCACACTTTGTGTGATTCATACTTTCAGCATGTCAAATCCACAAAATCCAATCCAATTCCATAATCTCACAAATCAATTAAATTACATCAAATTCAATCACCCAACCAAAATGAGCCAATTTAATTCGAGAAACATTTTAATTAGTTTAATTTAAACTAAATAAATTCCTAATAGTGAACTTACCTTTTTCAAAGCATATATGATGGCGACGTTAGAATAACTGATGTCTTCGGGCGACATCAGCGGTAGATAGAGAGAGGAGAGACGACGAGAGATTAAGGTATAAGAGAACGTGAGGCGAGAGTTTGCGAGAGAAGGGTTGAGGTAGCCGATGGTTTAGTGGTGGAGATTGAGAGAAGGTGATGGGTAGAACGAGGGACAAAAGGGGGCGTCGGTTTATGGCCAAGGAAAATGATTGAGAGTGAGAGATGAGCTTGGGGTGGAGGAGATGTGAGAGAGAGATAGGGAATTGGGTTTCAGGTGCATATTTGGGTTTGGGTTGGTTTGGTGTGTAAACAGATATGGGGTTAACTTAGAAAACGGTTCACGCAGTTATGAATAGGTTTTAAATTTAAATTTTGAATATTTGTTTTAAATAGGGTTAATTAGAAATTATTTAGTTTTAAATTTCAAATCTAGATATGGTTTAATTGGAATTTAAATGAGTTTCTTTGAAATTTTAATTTTAATTTTAATTCAAATAGACACATCAACTAATATAAATGCAGAAATAAATTTAGAAAAAATATAATTAACAAAAATTCTAAAAATTAAATAGGTGTTGTATGATAATGAACTCAAAAGAGAAAGAGAGAATTTCATTGCTCAGAATAAGTCACCATAGCTAAGAGCCATGGTGCTCTATTTATATATCTCATAGTGGGGAGGCCAAAAGCCTCTAGGAGACCAAGGGTCCCCATTACTCTAAGTAATGGGGGCCTAATGAATGGGTAATGAAGGAGGGGAGGCCAAAGGCCTCCCTCATTCATAACACTCCCCCTTACACATTCATCACTTCGGTCTCAGCTACTGAGACAAGGGGTGAATACTTCTGGATCCAGAGTAAGTGTGTTTGCCTCGTTAAAACCTTAGCTGTGGAAAACCCAGTGGGAAAACCCAACAGCTTAAGGAAAAGAGTGCAACCCACATGTTACTCTCCCTGATCCGTACAAGCTTCAGGGTTGCAGGTCTTTCAACTGTCGCATACCAATGTTCTTTACAAGCTTTACAAAAGTACATTTAGGCAATGCCTTAGTAAAAAGATCAGCTAAGTTGTTGCATGACTGGATCCGTCGAACTTCAATCTGCTTGTCGTTCTTCTGCTCGTGCGTCCAGAAAAACTTGGGAGAAATGTGTTTTGTCCTGTCGCCTTTGATGTAGCCCTTCTGAAGCTGAGCAATGCATGCATCGTTGTCTTCGAATAGGGCAGTAGGCTCCAGATCACTGGTCTTCAGGCCAGTGGATTGGAGGATGTGTTGGACGACGGAGCGTAGCCAAAAACATTCTCTGCTCGCCTCATGGATCGCGATGAGCTCTGCATGGTTGGAAGATGTAGCAGTAGTGGTTTGTTTTACCGATCTCCAAGAGATAGCAGTACCTCCGTAGGTAAATACAAAACCTGTTTGAGATTTTGCCGTGTGCGGATCAGAGAGATAACCTGCATCAGCATAACCAAACAATTTGGGGGAGGCACCTCTCTGGTAGTAAAGTCCAAGATCAATGGAACCCTGAAGGTATCGCAGAAGACGCTTTACTCCGTTCCAGTAGCGCTTTGTGGGCGCAGCACTGTGTCTGGCTAGTAGATTAACTGTAAACGCTATATCGGGACGCGTACAGTTAGCCAGATATAGAAGTGCTCCAATGGCCTTGAGGTAGGGTACTTCAGGACCCAGTATCTCCTCCCCCTCTTCCAGTGGCCGGAAGGGGTCCTTATGTACATCTAGTGATCTTACGACCATAGGAGTACCTAAAGGATGACATTTATCCATATGAAACTTGCGTAGAAGTTTCTTTGTATAATTAGATTGGTGTAATAGGATTCCACCTCTTAGGTGTTCTATCTGTAAGCCAAGACAATACTTTGTTTTGCCTAGGTCTTTCATTTCAAAAGTATGTTTAAGGCTTTCAGATATCTCTTTGATCTCTGCAGGAGATCCTATGAGATTTAAGTCATCTACATATACATCTATGATGACAAATTCTGTTCCCGTTCTTTTGATAAAGATACACGGGCAGACTTCGTTATTCGTGAATCCTTGTTGTGCAAGAAAATCACTTAGTCTGTTATACCACATCTTGCCCGATTGTTTTAGACCATATAATGATCTATGTAGCCTTACAGAGAATACGTCCCGAGGTATCTCTTTCATCTCTGGGGGTAGATTAAACCCATCAGGAAGTCTCATATAGATATTTTTATCTATATCGCCATATAGATATGCAGTCACAACGTCCATGAGCTGCATTTCTAGGCTTTCCAGAGAAGTTAGGCTGATTAAAAATCGGAAGGTGATCGAATCCATGACCGGGGAATACGTATCTTCATAATCAATCCCCGGTCTTTGGGAAAATCCCTGGGCTACAAGGCGTGCCTTATAGCGAACGATCACATTATTTTCATCTCTTTTTCTTATGAAAACCCACTTATATCCCACAGGTTTTACACCTAATGGTGTTTGGACTACTGGTCCAAAGACTTTGCGTTTCAAGAGTGAGTCCAGCTCTACTCTTATTGCCTCGTCCCACTTTGGCCAATCATCTCTGCGTTTACATTCCGCTAGAGATCGTGGTTCGACGTCATCGTCATATTCAGTGACGTGAACGGCAATATCGAACGCAAAATCGTCGTCGACGACTATGCTATTTCTGTCCAGTACTTCTCCAGTACGTACAAAATTTAATGATGTTTCTCCTATTGTTTCCTCTGCTGGGGAAATCAGGAGGGGAGAAGTAGCTGGTCTGAGCTCAGCATCCTGTGGAGGGATAATCTTAGTATCGCCAGGAGTCTTCCTCTTTCGAGGAACTTTATCTTTTGAACCTGGTGGGCGTCCTCTTTCCATTTGAGGTACAACCAATTCTGCTGCCGGTGGGCTGCATCCATCTATGGGGATGTCAATCCTAGCTGGCGTATTGGCAGCAGGGACGTGTGAACGGACAATCTTCTGGTTGTCCGTGAATTTATCCGGTAAAAGATGTACTGTATTCTGGATGTGAAGGATCTTCAGAATCTCATCTTCACACAGATTAGTACGCAGATCATATAGGGACAAAGACTTCTGGTCCCAACTAATGGTCTCAGAAGCTTCTGGCTTCTTAGACTGTGTGCCCAGTTTTGGAAAAAATTTCTCATTAAATTCACAGTCTGCAAAACGTGCCTTGAATGCGTCACCCGTCAGGGGTTCAAGGTATCTGATAATAGAGGGCGAATCAAACCCAATATATATACCTAGACGACGCTGAGGACCCATTTTGGTCCTCTGCGGTGGTGCTATTGGGACATATACCACACAACCAAACACTCTCAAATGAGAGATATCCGGAGGTGCGCCGTATGCTAGTTGCATCGGGGATAAAGTGTGACCTCCAGAGGGTCTTATCCTAATAAGTGATGCGGCATGTAAAATAGCATGCCCCCAAGCATCCACAGGCAACTGGGATTGCATAAGCAATGTACGTGCAATCCATTGGAGTTTCTTTATAAGAGCCTCAGCTAATCCGTTTTGGGTGTGAACATGTGCTACCGGATGTTCAACTTCAATACCCGTTGCCCGGCAATAGTCTTCGAAGACTTGTGAAGTAAATTCTCCCGCATTATCAAGACGTAGTTTCTTGATATGGTTATCGGGGAAATGAGCACGCAACCTTATTATTTGTGCCAATAGCTTTGGAAAAGCTAGGTTGCGGGTGAACAAGAGGCACACATAAGACCATTTGGTTGATGCATCAATCAGTACCATGAAGTACCGAAATGGGCCACTTGCGGGGTGAATAGGCCCGCAAATGTCACCATGAATTCTCTCAAGGAAGCCAGGAGACTCTAATCCCACTTTCAGGAGGGATGGTCTCGTTATTAGTTTTCCCTTAAAACAAGGGAGACATGGAAATTCACCCTTTTGAAGAATCTTCAGGTTCTTCAATTTGTGTCCACGGGATTCAGTGATGATGCGGCGCATCATTGCTGTTCTAGGGTGACCAAGTCTATTGTGCCAGAGTTGGAATTCTGGTAGTGATTGGCACGTCTGGTGTTCAATCATATTGGCTTCTACTGGTTGAATGTATGTTTGGTATAGACCTGACGGGAGTCCCTTGAATCGCTCGCAGATGATCTTCCGGTCATCTTTTTGACGAGTTACAATTAGATATTCAACCTTATTTTTATCCCTGGTCTCTAAGTGATATCCGTTTAAACGGAAATCCTTGAAACTTACGAGATTTCTGTTTGATATAGGAGAGAATAATGCATTATTAATTTGAAGTCTTGTGTTATTTGGGAGCAATATAATTGCTTCACCAGTTCCTTCGATTATTTGGGACAGTCCTGAAATTGTGATAACATGACCGTCATATTTGTTTAAGCTATTAAAATAGCAATGATCGCGAAGGATTGTGTGCGTCGAGGCACTGTCCACTAGGCACTCAGACATCATCTATATAAGCCAAAAAAAGAAATTTTATTTGAGGGAAAATGTAGACAACATTCATAAATAAAAGTCCGCACTAAAGCAAATAACAGATGAAGATACATCGAATTCTAAATGCATAGATAAATGATGATGCTCAATCTAGCAGATCGTCGTTCTCGAAGTCTTTAGCAGTAAAGACCGTTGGCGGCTGTACACCTGCCAAGTTTGTTTCAGGTCGAGACTTCTGGCTCGCCTGATATAGATCCTGTAGGTGGCGAGGAGTGCGGCAGTTTCTGGACCAATGGCCAGTCATGCCGCATCTATGGCATTTGTCCTCCCAGGTCTTCTTTGGAAGTGACACGTGCTTGGTGTCCTTTCGCTTCCAAGTGAAGTTTCTATTCCCTTTATTGTTTTTGTTTGTCTGGGGAGCTGCACCTCTTGGTTGCTTCATTACCGCTTTCCCTTTAGTATTTTTAGTCTTCCTCTTGTTTTTCCACTTCTGGGGAGAAACGTGGTGGGCTTCAGGGATAGGGGCAGTGCCAGCTGGACGTAAGTTATGAGTTGCTAGCAGTAAATCTCGATTCTGCTCTGCTCTAAGTAGGCATGAGATCAGATCGGAGAATCTCGTGAAGTTGCGTTCACAATACTGCTGCATGAGGATTGCATCTTTCTCGTGAAACGAGGTAAATGTTTTTTCCAACATGCGCTGTTCTGTCACTTCTTCACCGCACAACTTCAGGCGTGAGGTGATGTTATGAAGTGCAGAATTATACTCAGCGACGGACTTATAGTCCTGAAGTCTGAGGTTTTCCCACTCATAACTGGCACGGGGTAATATAACATCAATTTGATGTTTATACCGTGCTTCCAGTGCTGTCCACAGGTCCTTCGGGTCCTCAACCGTTAAGTATTCGGCCTTTAAGGTCCGATTTATATGCTTCCTAATGTAGATTATGGTTTTCGCCTTATCTACATCGGATACAGTGGTTGTGGGGCTGCTGCTAGCTGTAGCAGAAGCTTCGGCTGCTGCTGGGACCGAGGAAGGAGCCAAAATGGACCCAAGGAGGGCCATTGAACGCAAGTGGAACTTCAGGTCCACTCGCCAACTCAGGTAATTTGTCCCTGCAGAATCGAGGACCTCGAAATCGACGCTTGCCAATTTTGCCATTTATCTACGTATTTTAAAATGAGCATGAATTAATTAAAATTCAAAAATTCATGCATAAAGAAAAAAAAACAAGTAAAAATGCGGGGATCGGCCAGATACCCAAAATAGTACACAGTCCAAAGTTCGTTTAAAGTCCATAATAGAAAAAAATAATAATAATACAACTTTGGAAACCCAAACTGAACTGGGTCCCTATATCTCCGTCTTCATATGATGTTGCATCGAGCTTTGGCTTACACAGTCATGAATCGACTCCTTGCGGTCCAGCGGACGCGGCCAGGGAATTGACTAAGCCAGGACCACTTGTTACCCAGTCAAGCTAGGTTGGTCCAGCAAACTTAGCCAAGCACATTGACCGACATCATGATCCATTGAAGGAGTTTTCATCAATTCTATGTGCTGTTGCATCGAGCTATGGCTTTAAAATACAAATTTCCTCACTTACAAATTCTCTCAAAAGAAAATAAAAGTGCAAGGAAAGTAAATAGGTATACAATGGCCGATCCCGAAAAACACATTTTTACTTATTTAAACATCCACGCAGTTCTAAATATGCTACAGGCATAAAAATAAACAACCACGCATATATCTCAAGCATAACATATGGTAAAGGAAACTAGAAAATATGATTATCTCGTAGACCACGTGGAAACGTCATACACCGTTAGGTTAGTTGACTAACGGCAGAGCGGTCTCAGGATCTTTAAGATAATTATATTTTGAAAAATCTTAATATTCCATAAATAATTAATAATGCAAGAGTGATGTTTAACATAATTTTAGCAATATGACAAATTGGGCGTCAGGCCCATAACAAGAAATTAAACTAAATTAATATTTTCATTGGAGCTGCAGGCCCATAAGTAAAATATTAATCATTGTAATAAGCAATTTTATTAACTTGGCTTCTAGCCCAATAAGCCAAATTAATTTAGTATTAATCTTTGGGCTTCAGGCCCAGTTGCAAAATTTTAATTGACATATAAAATTTGCAATTGGATTAACTGGGCTTCTGGCCCAATTTGGAAAACCAAAATAATAATTAATCGGAATGGAATTGCAGGCCCATAAAACATATAGATAGTATGATTTATTAAATATAATAGCATATAGCTCATTGCATTTTTCATTGTCAGTTTTATCTCCTTCTTCAATTATGATTATTATTATTATTTTTCAAATTTGACGTTGCTGCCTTGATTTTGCACACAGTAAGTAAGATGCTTATGCAAGGTCATGCTTAATTGCTAGTGTTAATGCACTGTATGCAAACTGGCACATATTGCTAGAATTTTAGGTTCAACAAGACAAAAGCTTTGAATTTAGCATGCCATTTAGAGGGGTTCGATGAATTTGGCTAGGCCCCACGCCATTCAAAATGGTGACAAGAGATAACATCTTAGGCATTTGCATCTACAGATTTCCCGGCCACAAATTTCTTTTTTTATAAAATTTTTCTTATTAATCAGATTTATACAAGACTTTAAGATAAGCTTTGTAAAATCATGTTTATCAATATATTGTAATTTTCTACAGGATCAAAAAGTATTACATCTAGATTAAAAAATCTAGGGACGATCGTAAAAACAGAAAATCCGTAGAAAGAGAAATCCACGCTCCTAATACGCCAAAACGGATCGCCGCAACGGAGAGCCGCAAAGGTACGCCGCAACAATAGATTCCTTCGCGCGTAGGGGATGGATTTTTGAGGGGAGACGGGATGAAAAGCTCAAAGAATTTTAGAGCAAACGTGCTGATAACATGGTTATATTGCTGATAACGTGCTGATAACGTGGTTATAGAGCAAACGTGCTGATAACGTGGCCTATTAGCTCAGTTGGTTAGAGCATCGTGCTGATAACGTGTTGTATGATAATGAACTCAAAAGAGAAAGAGAGGGAATTTCATTGCTCAGAATAAGTCACCATAGCTAAGAGCCATGTTGCTCTATTTATATATCTCATAGTGGGGAGGCCAAAAGCCTCTAGGAGACCAAGGGTCCCCATTACTCTAAGTAATGGGGGCCTAATGAATGGGTAATGAAGGAGGGGAGGCCAAAGGCCTCCCTCATTCATAACAATAGGATCTTTTCGATAAAGAAATACATCATATGAATACTGTAATTTGAGTTAAGACGGTTACATCCTATTATCCTTACCAAGGTTTGAGGTCTCGGTTCCGGTCTTGGTTTCGTTCTTTTAGAAATTTGGGTTTTGGTTTTGCCCGTTTCGGTTTCAGAGTTTCGTTTCGTTACGTCCGTTTCGGATTTTTTAATTAATTAATGTAATATATGTTAATATTATATATGTAATATAAGTTAATATGGGCTAAAAGTTAATAGAGGTCTATGCGTTTTAAATAGAACTTGATGGCAAACTTGTAAATAATTTATATTACATACTAAACTTAATTAAAAATAATTAGGTCTATGCGTATTAAATTGATGATAAACTTGTAAATAACTTATATTACACATATGATATTAATTAGGTCTGTGCGTATTGGGTCTGTGTATTACTTTAATAGCAAAATTAGGGCTCGAGCCACCTTTTTTGTGCAGCAAGCGGAGGGGGGAGGTGATGATCTTCATTACTTCAAGCGACGAGCAGATGATCCTCAGGCGATGATGTTCACCGGTAACGAAGTAAGCATCATCATCATCATCATCATCATCATCTATTTCTTCTTTTTTTTCTTTTTGATTTTCTTCTGTTGATTATTAATTTTCTTCATTTTTTCTATTTTTGGCTTCTTCCTCTTCTACATGAGTTTTTTCTTCTCTTCTTTTTTTATTTTCTTCTTTCTCGGGTTTGACTGAAACCTTAGGAACCGACCGAAACAAACCAAGAGAACGTAGTTGTTTCGGTCTCGGTTGCCTCTGAAACCGAAACGAAACGGCCTATACCTAAAACCATGATCCTTACAAAAAGTTTTAATGCTTAAAATTTTTTCAAAACTAGGTTGCAACAAACATATGGGGTACATTATTAGGGCAATAAAGGATGGTAGGAAATGCCACAATCATATTTTAAAGAAGAGATGTAAATCACTTGTCAGTGGCCTCACTCTTTATTGTATCATGGTAAATGCCTGGCATTTTGGTTGGTTTCACTGATCCTATTGAAAGACACACTGATGAGGTGGCGTATGTTGCCCTTGATGAGTAGATTAGGCAGTTACTGGGGTTGGAAGTGTTTACCTGTTGGCTCATTAAAGTCAATCTTCGATGCCATGTTCTGACGCTACACGTATTAAGCAATATGTAGTCATGCATCGACACCGTTTTAAGTGTCATGCTCTATGGTAGTACTTACACACTATTGATTGAGCGTTCGATAGGACTGCGGGCTTCTTAAACGGGGTGGTGCTGACTAGCTTGGAGAGAACTCCATTGTTCTCCACATGTTGAGATCTTTTTTGTCGCTTGGCGATGGTTTCATAACTTTGTGCCATACCGAGCATGTCATCATGAGTGTTTTGTTGGATATTGAGACACCTCTAGTATAGTTTTGATGATGAAGAAACAAATGATGAGCAATAATGGCAATTATCTAGTGTGTAGGAGTCAATGACCTTATAAAAAATGAAGTTCAAAGCAATGAACAAGAGAAAATCCATCAAAGCTATGAAGGATCAAAATGAAGTGTGGAATCTTTCTCAAATGCTACTCAAGTCAAAGACAACCAAAGGTTGATTAAGATGAAATGTGGAATCACAACCAAGGCAAAAGTAGCGAAAAAAGCTAAGGTATGGAGACGATGAATTCAAAGTACATTAAGAAGCCAAACGTGGGTAATTTTAATGTATATTTAGTCCATGTACTTATATCATTTGTATTGCCTTAGGATTGAAGATACATTTCCTTAGATATATTTAAAATAACATTTTAAACTTCCAAGAATATTTTGAATACATTTCGAAAAGATTTGGACTGTTTTTAGAACTCTTTTAAGATATATTCTCACGTATCTGAAAAGGAGTCAACTTTTTTATTATAGGAGTCGACTACTTTCTATTGGGAAAATGGATTGTTATCTGTCTCTAAGAGAAGTCGACTAAATAGGATTGGTAGTCAACGATCGTTGTTTGGGGATTCGATTACTGCTAGCTAGTACAGTAGTCAACTACTTTGGCCCAACAGACTAGAAAAAACTTAGCTACATATTTTATTTTACGGAGAGTTGTTAATTTTTCCACAAAAGGGGCATTTTGGTGAACTGTTTTCAATGGATTTTTGCCCATATTTAAGCTGGAGTTGGCTGAGGTTGTTACAACATTAATTGATCAATTTAAGTGATTTTTCCATAGCATTCAAAGCCTTCTCTTAGCTCAAAAAAGTTTTTTCTTGGACAAAATTTAATTCTCTTTTGAAAAAGCTTTTAACAAAATTCTTGGCCTACTTGATATCAATTCTTTCAGCTTTAATTTTGACTTTCAAGAGATTGATTTAAGTTATTTTCTTTGATCTCCTTGAGTTTAATTTCACCTTTTAGAGATCAAAAGAATAGTTTTCTATAGCCACAAAAACACACATCAAAGCTTCAAACTCTTTTGGCTATATGAACGGCTGTGATTCAAATCCTTCATCAAGAGAAATGTTTGTAAAATCCACACAAGGTTGTGGTGGTAAGAATTTACATTTGGTTGAATTGTAATTTGTTTGTTGGAAAAAAGCCTCCAGGTAAGGTCCTCTTTGAGATGAGGTTGAGTTGTATTGGAAGACTACTCTTGGAGTAGTTGGACTTGTATTGGTTGGAAGCCCTCAAGTTGAGGCAAGTGGATCTCTAATTTGAGAGTTGATTAGTGGAAAAAATCCTAACAAGGCTATGGATTGGATGTAGCCCACGGGAGGGTGGACCAAGATAAATTTCTTTATTTGTGATTGTGTTTTTGTCTCTCATTTTAGATTACTTGCACCTGTGTTAAATTTCTGCTGTGCATCACTCTTTTACAAGTAGTTAGTTTTGTTGATTGAGTACCCAAGGAGGTTACTCTCTTAGGAGACTTAGGCATAGCTAGATGGACTACATTTTTAATTAAGTATTATTTTTGAAAATCACTAATCAACCACATCTAGTGTTTGTCTGCCATCTACAACATGTTCAACCGGGTAAAGGATATCAATGTTCAAGTCTTGCTGAAAACAAAATGCACGATCTTTAGGATTCGTGTTTATTTAAAGAACAAAACTGCAAAAGGGAAAGAATTAATATAAAACTGCAAAAGATAACAATGATAACAATATGGTTGATTAAAGAGATCCTTTTACTGATTGAGCATGTAGACGTTAGTATCATACTCATACTCATCCACGATATTGAATCTGGAATCAGATTAGCGAAATGATGCTGGATCTCCTTCATCTTAGGAAAATATTTGCATGGAAACCTCACAGAAGATAGCCAAATGAATACGTATAACTAGGCGGGTCTCTTCTACCCGTACCAGTTCTAAGCATTGCCAGTCAATTGGAGTTTGACGTTATCGATCCATCCCTCCTACGGATTGCAAGCGACACCTAAGTTGTCATATGTGCTCCGGGTTCACTCTTCGGTCTCCAGGTGATTCTTATTTCCGAAGAAGCTCTTCGAGTGTAGCTCTAGAAAGTTTTTAACTTTGGGATCAATTCATGGAGCCTATTGCAATCCTTGCTCAAGGAGTACCGGGATCACGATATATGTTAGCCTGATGCACCTGGGGCTCTCCAAAAGCATCCGCATAACGTCCATCATATTGGCATTGTTTGCGAACGATGATGCGTTCCCAGCCCACCTCCTGACGTAATGGCATCCTGACATGATGCATTATAAAAAGATAACATGGAGAGTTAAGTTAAACATTCTTAAAGATTCAAACAAATTGATGATTGAGTCAAGAATTTCAAGGGAAAGAAAAGTTAAAAATTTAAAGGATCTAGAATGAAGTCATGACGTCAAGGGATTTAGATTGAAAAAACTTTAATTTGCTCAGTAAAAGTTTCGAACGGCTTGCATTGTCCATCAATAAAACATGTCATGTCCCACTTTACATTATACTTTAGGAGAGGAAACGAGACGGAGCCGTGACATATTTAAGTCAAAAGGAAAAACCCTATTGATCTAAATACAATAAGCGTCAATCAATCACACATCAGGTTCTTTTGCATATAAAACTAATAATGAGCAAATACAATAATTCATTTACAGTTTACATATCAAATTAACGGCTATGCCAAAATAATATCAAAGAATATCTGAATTTAGACAGATGTGACATAGGATAAGACACTCACATGTTGAGATTGTTCTATGGTGAAATCATTTCCTGCACGGTCTGTCTCCTTGATGTACTCAAATTACTCGTCATTCGAATCTTATTGACATTTCAATAAACACAGAAATTTCCATCAGCGAGTGTTCGCTTGATAAGTTTTTCTAAAACAGGAATTTATTTAAGCATTTGAATATTCAGTTTAACAGTTTATTGCATATGATATCTAACATGCATATCACTCTAATTAAATAGCAGGCAAAAAAATAAATAAACAATATATTCAATAAATAAGTAGAATATATTCAATAAAGAAGTAGTATAATGAATAACTAAGTGGTGTGTCAATAAATAAATAGGGCGATCACCAGAAAAATAATGTTTACACTAGGCAATCAACAAGAAAATCAATGTCACTATCTGCACTGTAGTTGTACCATTCAATTATTCTAGATTAGCGCTTAAGCTCATGTTTGAGTGTACAATGTGTTACTGGGATATTTTGATATGCTTCGGAATAGCGACAAGGGTCAAGCCTATGGTTGCATACCTGTAAGTGTCAATGAAAAAAATATTAGGATGCATACCTGAAGGTGCCATCAATAAATAATCATGTCTTTATTCCAGGATGGTGTAAAAATAAATACACAAATACGCAAATACATGTAGGGGACTCTCGTTTCTTCTGCGCAATCTGTGGCAATGAACCACTCAAACCCCATATCGGTGTATCTATCATATTAATCAGTTCAGTGTTAAGTATAGTGTTCGTTCATTTCAATCTGTCAATATGTGACATGTCACCACAGTTCAGTCACTAGTTCAGTCCATTTACCATTTCCATTTCCACGGAAATAGCATATCCACACTGGATCATATCTGGTATCAGTCAATCAATTCCTTTTACATTTTAAGGCCATATTCTCCACAGGTATATTCTTTCAGTCATCTTAGTTTAACAAAATTAAATATTTTAAAGGTCATGCAAATCAGTTTACATGGTGAGTTAATTTAACTAGTCATGCTATGGGACAAATTGTCATCAAGTTTTAAAGTAAAGCTACAAGGCCAATAAAATTCATCAACTCCGAAATTAAGGCTACCGGGCCAATACAAACAATCAAGTTTAAATTAATGTTACAGGGCCAACACGTATGCTACAGTGCCATCAAACTTGTTACATTGTCTCTTAAACATGCTAAAGTAAGCGTTATTAACCAATTAACACGATAACAGAATGATATAATAACCCATGTTACAGTGCCGAAAATCCAAAAGCATGATTTACATGCCACAACCGAAGTAAATCAAATCAGGAGAATTTTACCACATCCGAATTGATCAACTAACCTGGACATTTTAGAAATAAGTCGAAATAATTTGGTTATCAAGAAGACTAATAAAGCTGAGGTCATCCAATTTATCATGAAGACCGATCAGTTGCTGCATGAAAAATATTCAAGCAATTCCCTTAATTAATTCAAAACATTCAATTAACATTGTATGGTTTCAGACTTAATTCAAATGAATCATCAAAATCTAACCTTAATTTTAAATTAGCAATAAACTAATATAGATCAATCATCCGGAATTTTCAATGGGCCACATCTTATGCATTTTGTGTGATTCATAATTCCAGCACGTCAGATCCACAAAAATTCAATCAAATTCCATAATCATACAAATCAATTAAATTACATCAAATTCAATCGCCCAAACAAAACGAGCCAATTTAATTCGAGAAACATTTTAATTAGTTTAATTTAAAATAAATAAATTTCCAAAGAGAAAACTTATCTTTTTCAATGCGAATCGGATCACGATGATAGCAGAACAGCAGTGACGACATCGGGTGACGTCAACCGTGGTTGGCGTCTGGAGAGACCGAATGTGAGAAAGGGTGAGAGAGATCGGATTTGGGAGAGCATAAGGCAGGAGTTTGAAAGAGAGAATGGATGAGGCGGCCGAGGGTTTAGATGGGGAGATTGAGAGAGGGTGATGCGGAGAACATGAGAGAGAAAGGGTTGGTGGTATGCGGCTGAATAGAGAGGGTCGAGAGGGAGAGCGAGTGATTGAGAATTTGGGAGATAGATGGGGAGTTGGCGGCTAAGTTGAGCATGAGAGATAAAGAAAAAGGGTTTATATAGGATTAGGGTTAGGATTAAGTTAGGGAATTGGATTGCGGTTTGCTTATTTGGGTTTAGGTCGGTTTAAGATGTAAATAGAAAAGTGCTTGGACAGTTATGAATATGTTTTAAATTTAAATTTTAAATCTTGGTTTTAAATGGATTTAATTAGATATTATTTCAGTTTTAAATGCCCGATATAGATTGGGGTTAATTAGAATTTAGGGTAAATGACATTAAAATACCCTAACGTTTGGGCCATTTTCACTTATATACCCTATCGTTCATTTTGGTAAACTTTGATACCCAAATCTAAATTTGATGTAGGATTGGAGGAGGAAATATTGTCTGAAGAGGATGCTGAAAACACTGTGCATCCCAGACATAGGAAGACTGATGGAATGCACGTATTTGGAGGCCACTTCAGACAATATTTCCTCCTCCAATCCTACATCAAATTTAGATTTGGGTATCAAAGTTTACCAAAATGAACGATAGGGTATATAAGTGAAAATGGCCCAAACGTTAGGGTATTTTAATGTCATTTACCCTAGAATTTAAATGAGTTTTTAAAATTTAAATTTCAGTTTTAATTAAAATATGTTAGCGAGTTAACTTAAAAATAAGAAAAATGTAGAAATAAATTTAGAAAAATTATGGAAATTTTATGGAAATTTAACAAGAAATTTCAACTTTTAAATATGAACTTTTTGATAAAGAAATACATCACAACAATGCTGCAATTTGGGTTAGGTTCATTACATACGCTTATCCCAACTTACTTACACCCCAAGGTTTGAAATATTAGTTTCAATCTTGGTATCAGCTAGTTTTTTTTCATATAGGTATCGGTTGTATCGAAAGTATATACGTATTAGATATATCAGATTTTATGTATTGGTTTTCTTGCTCAAAATAGTTAGTAATTGCATATAGATCTTCACCTTTATGTGTGATGCATTTATTTATAGATCAATTTTGTCTTCTAGGGTTATTCAATTACTACCCAATATTTCGAACCTTGATTTTGATTATGAACTGAGAATTTTTAATCTACTGTATGGAATAAAATAGATTTTCAAATTTTAGTAATAGAAATGTTGAATATCCTATTATATTAGTTATTAGTTAGTATTAGTGGCGTCGGTCAGTTTTGAATGGATCTTATCGACATGCTTGAAATCGAATACGTTTTCTTATCGGTTGAGATTTCAAACCTTGTTTACATCCCATGCATAGCTAAATATAAGTATGATCCTAATTGTCTCATTTAATCATGTGAGTAGCACCTTCTTTAGTTAAAACAGTTAGAAATTAAGCATGACGATCAATCATTTTGTGTTATGCTATTGCATTCATAGTTTGATGCCCACCCAACAAAAAAAAGAACCCATGCAAGTAGATTCCATACAAACAAGTGCGGGGCCTGTAAGTTTATGAAGGGTGGGCAAGTAATATATAAATTGTAATAAAGCTTTTGCATTGTTATGATACGGTCCAATCTCATAATAATGGAAGTAAAACATTTATATATATTGCGCATGATAGAAATCAACTACTAAATTAAAGATTTAACTGGAAAAAATAATTAGTTGAAACTTATATAGAATTTTGAACTTGCATTTTCACTGAATGGAGAAGTATCATGTGAAAGAGAAAGAAGTAAGTTTTACCCAATATCTATATTACATTTGATGACTGTTTTTGAATTATAGGGTTGACTAGGACAAACTGACTGGGACAAAGGGGTTGATAGAAGAACGGCTGAGATTTAATCTTGATGAATGAATAGTTGAAATGAGATTTTGTGGAAAGTTTTGGAGGGAAAAATATTTCTGGGGAAATGAAAGTTTCCGGGGAATGAAAGTTTCTGTGGAATACCAGAGTGCACGCAATTAATACATTTGGGGGAAAATTTTTTACCTTGCACTTAATGCTGCAGATCGAATGGTCTCTCCCTCAACGCGGGGCCCACCGTCTCTTCGACGCATGTGGCAACAAGGTGAGAATAATTTTCCGTGCCGAAGGTGCTCGGTAAATTTTTTATGCTAATTTGTTGTTCCGTGTCGAAGACGCTTGCGCCGAATTTGTTGTTCTCAGTGTTCTAAATATCGGATATCGGTCGCGTATCGGCCTAGTAAATTTGATATCAGATTGCGGATATCGGGGATATATCGGGTATATTGACTAAATATCGGAGTGTCATATCGGAGGCTTAAAAATTATAACATATGTCAGCATAGATGTATCTAAGAAGATATAAACTATATTAATTCAAATAAAAGTATGTTTTGGTTATACTTATCTCGTTAACCATGAATATCGTGGATATTGACTTAATATCGGAGTGTCATATCATAGGCTAAAAATGATGTCAAATAAAAGCATGAGTCTAAGAAAATATAAACTATAGAAACTCAAATAAAAGTATGTTTTGTATATATTTATCTCATTAAACGTGAATACCGGCCATCCACTTGGTGGAATATTTCTTTAAGTGATCACAAACCAAACGAGTTAAATACCTACAATATATGATTCATGTGGATCAATATTAACAGAGTGGAGATGAAAATCAAAAATTGAAAAAATTGTATAAATGTAAAAAAGGGAAAGAATACTCAACTTGATCAGAAAACCCTCTTAGGAACAAACGCTAGACTGAAAAAAACCAATTGAAAAAATTCAGAAAAAGAAAAAATGAAAAAAAATGAAAAAGGTAAAGAATACTACGTAGTAAGTACTAATCTTGATCGAAAAATCCCTTGCGAAGATCGAACGCCGGATGTCAAAAGCTCGATCGATGGAAAAAAACCCAAAGTAGTAAGGGAAAAAAATTTAAAAACCGAAAAAAATGAAAAACTGAAAAAAGGGTTCGACTACTCAACTTGATCAGAAAACACTTCCTTGCCAAGATTGAATGTCGGACGTCGAAGCTCAATCGATTGTCATCGGAAATTTTCACCGGACGGAGCTGAGCAGAGCAGTGTAAGGAGCAGAGCGTCAAGAGGAGCGAATCGGTGTGATTAGAATTAGGGCAAAGCAGCAATTATCTCTCAAAAATCATGATGCCTATCGTCGGTTTAAGTAAATGATTGTGTTGGGTGACTCCGGTCGGATCCACTTTTAAGTGGACCGACCCGCTAACTTTGTTTTTAAAAAATTATGAATTACGACCGATATTTCAAAGGGATATATCAGCAATATTGGCTGCAGCCCGATATTGCGGAGATATTTTCCCAAATATTGGAAACTGCAATATATAAGCCCATATCGTATCGGCCTAGTGATAAAACCGATATTGCGGCCGATATATCGGATATCGGGCCAATATTTAGAACACTAGTTGTTCTACGTCGAAGACGCCCGTGCTGCTAAATATTTTTACGCTAATTTGTTGTTCCACGCAATTTTGGCTGTGGAAATAATTTTTTTGGGAACAAAGATTTCGCGGGGAAAATCTTAAATGAACCGTGCCCGCGGGCACGGTTTATGACTAGTATAAATTCATTTTACGGTATTAAACAAGTAATCGATGTGATATACATCATTGGGATATCAAACTCCAATTGAAATTGAACGACGACCAAAGCTTTTCAACTTCAAACGAATAGAGACAAAAGATTTTGAAAGTAACACACACTGCTTCCTTAACTTGATGGTTGTAAAGTATGATGAGGACAATATATGTTTGTCAAAGTAGAGTGTAGGCATGTGTTCACTGGTCACAATTATACACATTAGGAGAAGAAGAGTGGCGGGGGAAACTAGAGTGGACAATGAAGGGGAATGAAATATAAATCATTTCTTCTTCGTCTTGCTTTTGTTTCGCTAGATTATAAGGAAAAACTCCTATTTTCTGAATTATTTAAGATTATAATTTTTGAACAAAATCAGATCATGCTAAATTAGTTAAGATTATAATCTATGAATAGGATGACATCCTTGCAGTGCAACTCCCAATTGATTGATTAAATTAGCCTTATGATTATTCAAGTTTTTTGTACTAATTTGATTGTCAGAAATAGGGCTGCAAGGTACAAACAAACAGTATACACTCTGTATTTGATTTCAAATTTTATTTTGAATGCGGATATCTGATATTCTATAAAATATGAATATGATATGGTAATGACTACAATATTTGGCATCTGATTATACCAAATATATCTGAATGTGTACGCACATATGCATGACAATTATTGAATGATGTGATATCTTATAAAATGACAAGATCATTCGAACTTGCATGGTTTTGACATTTTTACATTAAATAAAAAATAATTGTATAATTTATTTATTAATTTAGATTCCTAATTATATCTATTTTTATCTTACTAATATCCAACAAATATCTGAATTCCATCAGAATATGAATTTACATCTGCTTAAGTTTGTTTCGAGTTAGAACATCCGTACTGGATCTGTATTTGCTGATGAAAAGGGTAAGGATATGAAGGTACCTGTATGAGCTCTATATCTAATCATTTGCTCCCTTAGTCAGATAACCTTAATATCTTTTAATTTGATATGCAAATCCCAACAAGCTTTATTTTGTTTAAGAATTGGTTTTTGTCTTCATATAGAAAGAGGGATGGAAGAGAGGAAGCACAACTAGTTTTCTAGCTTGCACATTCTTCGAATTTGAGAGAAGAAAAGAGGGACGGAAGAGAGGATGCACAACTAGTTTTCTAGCTTGCACATTGTTGGAATCTGGGAGAAGATGTTTGTTTCTAAAATTTGCCCACCCTTCTTTGTACATGGATACTCCCTTGTAGTAAAGAACATATCCCTTTCATGGTTTGAAAATTCATAAACTATTCCATATATACTCATAACTTACTGTGAAATCCTTGGTATCAAGTCCTGAATTTTGGTGTTTTTGCGGATGACATGGAATTCATTCTTGCGATGTGGCACTAGTGGCTAGGATTAATGTTGCTTAATTGGGAAGTCACATAATGGCAATGATGTAGAACACGAAAGATTTGAGAATTATGTAGGAAAATTTGGGAAGGAACAATGGAAATTTCCATTAGCGTTTTGAGGTCTCTCCAAGGAGTACGGGGCTTCTCACCAAGAAATTGGACCTTTCTTAAGTTTTAAGGTTCTTAAGATTTCATTCATTGATTAAAATAAACAAGTTGTGGCTTTCTAGGTTTACAATCTAATACCTCTCTTTTTCTGACCAACGTGGGACTAAAATTCTAAAAAGACAAACACTCAAAAAAGACTCAAAATAACTAAAGATTCAAACTCAAAATAAAATTAAAAATTACAAAGAACCACATTTCGATCGAATCCTTATCATTCTTCCGATTTGAGAACATCACACGGTGAATGACGATAGGAGTAGCACAACTGGAATCAGTATTCCCTTGCAGTTAGAGAAGATGCATTCACGAACTTTGAAGTGTAGCAGTGTGCGGATCTGCAAATGAACGTTTTCTGAAAATCTCTGTCAATTTATAAAAGATAGAAAATCATGTAGAATATGTTTGTTGATAAGGTGAGAATGATCTGTGATAACAAATTTGATGTACTCAACCAGATTTAGTGACGCTTCTTTCGACAGTTTTGGTGCAGGCTCAACAAATGGTTCAAGATAGGTCTTTGGCTACAATTGTGGTGTTAGATCAAGCTCTGTCTCTGGTTCGGGCTCGGGCTCAAACTTTGTTTCAATCTTATGGGTAGGACCTGGTTTAAGCTCATATTCAGGTCCATACTCTGTCTCAGGGTCTGTCTTAAGCTTTTCTGTAGGGTATTGCTTGGATTCAGTATCTTGTTTACTCTTCATTCGTTTGTACACTTGTAGAAAAAATGTTGCGGATCTCACGTATTTCTTCTAATGGATCCTTCTCATTCTTCGGCCTTAAGAATTGCTGGGATGCCTGGGGAATTAATCGATGCTGGGAAACATACCAACGACGAAGATTGATTTTGAATATTGATCAACGAAAAGGAACTTGAAGTTTCATACATCAAGATAGCGCTTCTTCTCTTAACTTGTTATATGCATATGTCTATTCTGCTTCGTTTGAAAAATTAAAATGGGAGAAGAAATACTCTAGACGGTCCTTCCAATTATAACAGATCCTCACGTACGGAAGATGACTGGTTTCACGAAGGGTATTTATGTATATTTGGCTGAATTAGCTACCATTGACGCGAACAACACTGAGTTTAGACTTCAAGCGGATCAAAATAGTAGGACCGTACAAAAAATTCTAGAAAAATCCAGTCGAAATACTTAGAAAATTGGTCGAAATACTTAGAAAATTGGAATGATGCACTGTGTAGTCGCGGCTCGGCCGAGCTGTTGACTCGGTCAATGTGACTTGGCTAAGCGAATTTCGGGTCGACGTGCCTTCTTAGTCGGCTCAAGCCGGTTGGGATGGTTCTGATGGAGCCGATGAATAGTGTCGGCGCATCGACTCGGTGATGACGGAGCCGACACTCGATCTTGTCGATCACATTTTTTCAGTGAAATCACCAGTGGTTTACCACCTCTTTGTTGTGGCCTCGTCGGGAGGTTGCGAGTTTTTCTACGAGGTCGATGATCCCGGCCGTCGTCGGTGGGGATGCCTGCGAGCTTCAACGGATTGATGCGTCGACGAATCTGAGTTTTGATCGACAACAACGATGATTTTGGCTGCAGATGATGTCGGCGACATTGGGGAAGGGTCGTGGAGGTGACGACGTCGGTTGTAGTGGCTGCTTAAGGCGGTGACGATGGCGAATCGGAGTTTTGGTCAATGATGATGGTGCATTCGATTGCGAAAATTGCTGACAAGGGTGTGGGTTGTAGTGGCCGCTTGAGCCGTCGACTGCTTTAGTTACAGTGGAGGAGATTTTGGGTGGCGACTGCGGAGGCCGTACGATGGCATGTCACTAGGGTCAGGGTTAGGGCTTGTCTGTTTTTTTGTGGATTTGGGAATTTGTAAGAGGAAGAGGAGATCTTTCAGCTTTGATACCAAATTTAATGCAGAACACGAAAGTTCTGAGAATTTTGAGGGGAAATTTGGGGAAGAACAATGGAAATTAGGGTTTTGAAGCTTCTCTCCAAGGAGTCCGAGGCTTCTCAGGTATTTTGGGAGTTTAATTTCTCAAAATTTTCATTCATTGATTAAAATAAACAAGTTTTGTGGCCTTTTACAGGCTTACAATCCAATACCCCTCTTTTCCCACCAATGCGGGACTAGAACTCTAAAAAGACAAACACAGAAAAAAGACTCAAAAATAACTAAAGTCTCAAATTCAAAATAAAATTAAAGACATGTATTGGCCTTTGTACGTATTGGCGAATACAACTATCTTGGAGAAATTTGGAGACATAAATAACTGATGCTAGTTGCATAAAAAGAGTAGTAAAGTTAGCAAATCATGCATTTGAAACTCTTTTTAGTTGGAATCTGGATAATCAAGGTAACCAAGGGGGTTAACGATCCAGGTTTAGGTTTCACATATGGTAGTTAAATTTTTAATGTGGACGAGGTTCTTTCAAACTGATATGCATGTAAGTATGTCTAGTCGGTTTATTTCATGGTTACTGGTGTCTGGTGAGATGCTATTTTGGATCAAATCTGTACCCCATTTAGAATTCTTACGTCTGAGAGATTTCAAAGATTACAGCTCATGGTGAATATCTAACCAGTGGATCTAGAGCCAATTGCTTCTTGCCCTAATATTGTAATAGTTTTGTTCTTGGAGTGATGAATGCTTTATGTTATTTACCATGTTTGCATTTACGTTTATTTTCTCACTTGTGGTTTACAGCTGTTTGAACCAGTTAATTTCAGGAGACAGTTTTTTCTGTTTTAGCAAGGGTTATCAATTGATCTTGAGTTGGCAACTTCAAGTGGTCATGTGTTGCAGCGATAAGCCAATCTTCAACATATGGCTATCACCTGGATTATTAGAATATTTCCGTGTTTTCGGTATAGAAAGCTTTGTATCTCGTGGGTGCAGTGTTAGCTATGTATAAGAGCTTGCCAAATGTTGAAATAAACAATGCATTGTGAAATGATATTTGTTCATACATTGAGGACAGAAACTAAAATGCACTTTATTGATACGATCTAGAGGATCGATCAATTAATTTCAGATTTAAAGTGGAAAAAATATAAAAAGGTGGAATTTTTATGGAACTTAAATTACGAAGAACGGAGAATTGATTGATAAATGAGTCTCTTTCGAGAGGAGACTCTCTCTCCTAACTTTTGATGCACGGAACAAAAGTCTAAAATCACTCACAAGAGATGCCTACAAGTTCTTCACAAAATAAGCATGAGAAAATAAGAAAGACGGCTAGCCCGCATAAATAGAAAAGAGAGGATTTACTAATCTAGTCTGAAAAGACTAGAATACCCCTAGACTAACCCACTACGTGGTACCATGCCTCCTACGCCGCACGTAAGTCACCAAAGGGGGACCCGCCTCTTCATGATAGCCGCCGGATGCGTCCGCATCAATACCCCCTAAAAGAGCCACCTTGTCCTCAAGGTGAAAAGTCTGGGAACTGCTCCTGGATCACGCTGTATGCCTCCCATGTCGCATCGCAATCTGGCAACCCCGCCCAATGTATCAGCACCTCTCTGCGCCTGCTCGGTCCCTGATGAACGGTCCGAACCTCCAGTGGCTCCAGCAGCACCTCTATATCCTCAGTAAGGGTGGGCGGTAGGGTAGACGACACCGTCTGCTCTTCAATGACTCGGCGAAGCTGTGACACATGAAAGACTGGATGTATCATAGCTGTCGAGGGAAGTCTCAGCCTGTAAGCCACCTGGCCTATCTTGGCCGAAATCTTAAATGGTCCATAGAATCTAGCCTACAGCTTCTCGTTCCGTCTCCTCGCTAGCGATCTCTGTCGGTAGGGCCTCAGCTTCAGATATACCATATCGCCCTCCTGAAAGTGTACATCACGATGATGTCCATCTGCTCTAGCCTTCATCACTTGCTGAGCCCGTAACAAGTGTTTCTTCAGCTCCTCCAGCATACTCTCTCTCTCCACATGTAATCCTCCACCTGTATTATCGGTGTCTGCCTCTCCCCAAACCGAAGCAACTCTGGTGGGTCCCTCCCATACAACACCCGAAAAGGTGTTGTCTCTGCTGCTGAGTGGTACAAAGTATTGTACCAATACTCCGCCCATGTCAACCACAGATACCACTGCCGCGGTGTCTCCGACGCAAAATACCGCATATACGTCTCGATGCTGCGGTTCACTACCTCTGTCTGCCCTTTAGTCTGAGGGTGATAGGCGGTACTCCTCTTTAACACCGTCACCTGGACACGGAATATCTCCCGCCAAAACCCACTCAGGAACACCTGGTCCTTGTCTGACACTATGGACGCTGGAACCCCATGCAACCGTATCACCTCTCGAGTAAAAGCTGTAGCCACTGAAACCACCGTGTACGGGTGTTTCAGTGGTATGAAGTGGGCGTACTTACTCAATCTGTCCACCACCACGAAGATCACTGTGTACCCCTCTGATCTGGGTAGCCCATCGATGAAGTCCATCGTCACCTCCTCCCAGACCTGCTCAGGCAGCGCTAAAAGCTGTAGCAGTCCGGCCATCGCCATGGCCATGTACTTGTGACGCTGGTAGACGTCACACGCGGCAACCAAGTGGGCTATCGCCTTCCTCATACCAGGCCAGTAAACCTCTCGGGATATCCTCATATATGTCTGCTGTACCCCGGAATGTCTCCCAACTACCGAACTGTGGAACTCCTGAAATAGTGCTGGTATGAAAGCCGACTCTCGTGGTAATACTAACTGCCCCTGGTACAACAGCCTCCGTCCCTCTAGAGAGTATCCCTTCGGGGCCTCCCCGCCTTCCTACAGCTGCTCACGGATATGCCTCAACTCTGGATCGGTCTCTGCCTCCTGCAGCATGCTGCTCACGGATATGCCTCAACTCTGGATCGGTCTCTGCCTCCTGCAGCATGCTGCTCACGGATATGCCTCAACTCTGGATCGGTATCTGCCTCCTGCAGCATGGGCTCCCCATTTAACCACATGGGTAACGAGAGCGCCCTCAAGTGCACCCCCTCCTCTCTACGCGATAAGGCGTCAGCCGTCTTATTCTCCAACGCTGGTCTGTACTCAATGGCGAACCGGTACCCCACCAGCTTGGATAGCCAACGCTGATGCTCTTCAGTCACCAACCTCTGCTCCAGTAAATACTTCAGGCTGTGCTGATCCGTCCTGACCACAAACTCCCTCTCCATCAGATAGGGCCGCCACTTCTGCACCGCCAACACAATAGCCATCAGCTCTCTCTCATACACATACTTCAGCCGTGCTCTAGCTGAAAGCACCTGGCTGAAGTAGGCTATCGGTCGACCTAACTGCATCAAATTGCCCCCAAACCAACGCCCGACACATCAGTCTCCACTACAAACGCGATGCTGAAGTCAGGTAGCGCCAACACTAGGGCTGTCGTCATCGCCACCTTCAAGGCCTCAAATGCCTTCGTCGCCTCCTCTCCTACTGGAACCCATCCTTCTTCAGCTGATCAGTCAGTGGTCGTGCAATGGTGCTGTACCCCCTCACGAATTTCCGGTAGTAGCCTGTCAGTCCGAGAAATCCCCGCAACGCCCTCAGAGAGGTGGGTACCGGCCAGTCCAACATCGCCTCTATTTTCGCCCTGTCCGCTGCTATCCCTGCGGCCGACACCACATGCCCCAGATACTTTATCTGTCTCTGGCCAAAACTGCACTTCTTCCGGTTTGCATACATCTGGTGTACCAATAACTCCCTAAACACCACCTCCAAATGGCCCACATGCTCCTCCATGGTCTTGTTGTAGACCAGAATGTCGTCAAAGAAGACGAGTATGAACCTCCTCAGGAACGGCTGGAAGACATTGTTCATCAATGCCTGGAACGTGGAAGGAGCATTCGTCAAGCCAAAAGGCATGACGAGGAACTCGTAGTGCCCCTCGTGTGTGCGAAATGTTGTCTTCGGCACGTCCTCTGGCCTCATCAAGATCTGGTGATACCCCACCTTTAGGTCAATCTTTGAGAAAACAACTGCCCCATGCAGCTCATCCAATAGCTCGTCGATAACAGGAATATGGAACTTGTCAGCCACCGTCTCCTTATTCAGCGCTCGGTAGTCTACGCAGAAGCGCCAACTCCCGTCCTTCTTTACCAACAGTACCGGGCTCGAGAACGGGCTAACACTGGGCTGGATTATCCCAGCCTGCAACATCTCACCGACCATCCGCTCTATCTCATCCTTATGCACGTCGGGTAACGGTAAGGTTGCACACTCACCGGTGCTGCGCCATCCCGCAGAACTATCGCATGCTCGTGCCCCCTTACTGGCGGTAGCCCCTGTGGGTCCTGGAAGACATCCTGATACTGCCCCAACACCTGCTCGACCTCCTCGGGAACCCCTGCCTGTGGCTCTTGCTCTACTCTAGCTACACGGCACTCCACCAAATATCCCTCTCACTCTCTCCTAAGGCCCGGGTAATGGCCTTGAACGCCACCAGCGACAAACATAGGGTCGGATCTCCCGTGAGCACCACCGTCCGATCCCCCTCCTGGAACTCCATCCTGAGACGCTTCCAGTTCACCCGCATGTCTCCCAGTTTTTTCAGCCACTGTACGCCCAGAATGATGTCAACATTGCCCAACTCCAAGGGCAAGAAATCCTCTATGATCTGCACTCCCTTCAAGGTCAGGCACAGACCCTTGCAGAGCCCCTTGCTCTTCTCCATCTTCCCTGTCCCCAGCAGTACGATAAACTTCTCCAGCGGGCTCAACTGCATCCCATGTCTCTCCACTACCCGGCTGGAGATGAAGTTGTGTGTGGCCCCACTGTCGATCAACATTGTCACTGCCGTGTCTCCTAACTGCCCCGATAACTTCATGGTGTGGTTCGGAGTGAACCCCACCACAGAGTTTAGGGAGACCTCTGCGAAGTCTAGATGAGACTTCTCCTCCTCCACTGGTGCCTCCTCCTCGAACTCTTCCTCATCACCCACATACCCCTCCTCGTTTGGTACCATGGTGATCTGTAGCAAGCGACTAGCACACCTGTGCCCAGGGGTGAACTTCTCGTCGCAACAAAAGCATAACCCCTTGGCGCGCTTCTCTCTCACCTCTGCCTCTGTCATCCGCCGCCCAAGAGCAGCTTGGCGGCCCTCTCCTCTAGTCTCAGGTGCAGCTGTGGGTGCTCTCGGTGCCATTGCTGCAGGAGTGGGGCGGGGGCCCTGGGTCCCCCCAAGTTCCTCGTATCCTCCTCCCATCCGCATGCTTCTCCTCCGCCTTGTGGGCCAGGCGAAGGACATCCTCCAGTGTTCCCGGGCTCTGCATCCGTAACTCCGCTCGTATAGAGGGCTTCAACTCCCACATGAAGTTTCCAATCATAACCTCATCTGTCACCCCCTTAACTCTACTGTTCAGCATCTCGAAACTCTCCACATAATCTCTCACCGTCTCCTCCTGCCTTAAAGCAGATAACTGCTCATAGAAATCTCCCAATGGTGTCTCCTGGAATCGATCAATGATCAGTGCTGACAGCTCCTCCCAAGTGCGAAAAGGGGTCCGCGCCACCTTCCATCTGTACCATGCCAACGCCTTGCCCTCGAAATAGATCCCGATGGCCCGCAGAATCTCCTCTTCCGTCAACCTCATCACCTGGAAGTAGCGCTCCGCCCG
The DNA here is from genome assembly GCA_030789695.1 of Scilla litardierei. Classification (NCBI taxonomy): domain Eukaryota; kingdom Viridiplantae; phylum Streptophyta; class Magnoliopsida; order Asparagales; family Asparagaceae; genus Scilla; species Scilla litardierei. The sequence continues at coordinate 225,252,162 of CM061142.1, read as the reverse complement.
ATAGATCCACCTGTCCGAATCCGTGCCGTCAAAAATCGGCATCTTCAGCTTCATCAGTCGGCGGTCTGCATTGATGTCCCGCTGTTGTCCCCCATCTCTGCCGCGGTCACCTCCCCGGCCAAATCCTCCGTCGAATGCCACAACTGGTCTTTCCCCGTCAACCCCGTACAACTCCTCAGGCCAAACGGGTCTCTCCCACGCCTCAGGCTGGTAATGGTACCCTGGAAACTCCTGATGTCGTGCCAACACTGGTCCTCCTGCTCCTCTGTGCGGCTGTATAGGTGCCGTTCGACCTCCAAAAAGCCTTCCGGGCCTTGTCCACGCCCTGGAAAGCCCTCAAAAGTCTGTCTGGGATCAACCTGCGGTCTCGGTACCTGTGGATAAGCCTCCGGTCTCCAAAATTGGGCCGCTCGGGCCCCAATCGTCGTGTCCCGGGCCCATCCTCCTCCGTCATGCCCCCAGGGAGTTGTCTGCGCTGCGGCAGGCCCCCAGGGGCCTGTAGGAGCTGCTGCAGGCCTGTTTGGGCCTGCTGTGGTTGCTACAGCAGTGGCCGCAGCCGGCCAGACTGGGCCTGCAGTTGCCGCGGCAGGCCTGCTGGGCCCTGTCGCGGCTACGGCAGGCCCAGTTGGGCCTGCCGGTGGCTCTACAGGCCCCAGATGGCCTGCAGAGCCTGGTGCAGGCCCAGCTGGGCCTGCCGCCAGTTTTCTGGGCCATCCGGCCCCTGTCTGCTGCTGGCCGGGTCTGTTTGAGTCTGCAGGGGCTGCGGCCAACCTTAGGGAGTTTTTCGCAGCCGTCGCCATCTCCGAGGGACCTTGATTTGCCGATTCAAGTGTCGATTCGCCCTGATTTTCTTCCCCTTGGACCTTCTTGCCCCGATCTCCTCCCTTCTCCGTCGTTAGGGCTTGAAGCATCGCTCTTATCTCCGGAATCGATGACGTGGCTTCTCTCAAAAATTTCAGATCTGAAGTTGCCTCCTTCAATGCTTGAAGACCGCGTCACATCTGCGCGACTTCCCTTCTCATAGCCCGAAGTTCGATTTGGATGTCCTCTTGTGAATGGGCGTGATCTTTGATTGACTCCCCTAGGGTTTTCTTCAACCCCTCGATCTCCCGGTTGAACTCTTCTCGAAGCCCTTGCACCTTCTCATCCACGCTATCCGTCTTTGATCGCGTGCTCGTCGCCATCGTATCTCACTGCTCTGATACCAATTTGATACGATCTAGAGGATCGATCAATTAATTTCAGATTTAAAGTGGAAAAAATATAAAAAGATGGAATTTTTATGGAACTTAAATTGCGAAGAACGGAGAATTGATTGATAAATGAGCCTCTTTCGAGAGGAGACTCGCTCTCCTAACTTTTGATGCACGGAACAGAAGTCTAAAATCCCTCACAAGAGATGCCTACAAGTTCTTCACAAAATAAGCATGAGAAAATAAGAAAGACGGCTAGCCCTAATAAATAGAAAAGAGGGGATTTTCTAATCTAGTCTGAAAAGACTAGAATACCCCTAGACTAACCCACTACGTGGTACCACGTCTCCTACGCCGCACGTAAGTCACCAAGGGGGACCCGCCACTTCCTGGTAGCCGCCGGATGCGTCCGCATCAACTTGGTCCTCTGGTTGGCATCTGGTAGTTATAAGGTGATTTTTGGCCTCTTATTCCTCCATCTCTAGTGTTGATAATTAAGTCTAGTTCTTTGTATATCCTGTAGTGATCTTCCTTGAGATATAGGTTAGCAGTTCATGTATCTGCCATCTTTTTTCTGCCTCAGGGTTTCTATTAGCACAACTCCCAACTTTTAGCCTTGTGGCTTGAATTTCTTAGTAGATTTGACCTCAAAACCATTTGGTCACTGGCCCTTAGATTCGTGCTCTATTTGGAAGGGAAGTTACTTCGGAGATTTTCCATAACTATCTGTGTGTGTTGATTTTCTTTTTGAATGTCATTGTGTTGGACTTAGATGGCATGAAAGAATTTTCATCAACCAGGCTAACGTGTTTCTAAGCCTTGTTTTTAAACTTGGAGCTGTTTTTTAAATACGTTATAAAGCATGTTGGATAAGGCAATATGCTTTTGCATGGCTACAACTTTTTGATTGTCCATATCTTCTTTGGTAACTAATATATGAAAACATATATAGAAGTTGCGTTTAAAGATCAATTAAACACGTCGGGTTTAAGCATGAGATGATTGTCAATGATTGTCCTAAACATGGGATGATATAACCATGAACTTCTGGTTATCCTTCAGTAGGTTTCCTAGCCATTACAGAAGGGGTGAATGAGTTATTATTTATTTATTGAATCTTACTTTTGTGAGCCTAACAGTAATGGATTTCAAGGAACTTTAAAAAGATGCTGCACTATGGATTAAAAAAATTCATATTTTGTAACTAAGAGGTGAAATTCATCGCTATCTCCATTGATTCCCATGTATTGTTTCACCATGAAATCTTCTCTGCCATGGTTCCACACCACACCACAACTCCTCCTGAAGTGGGCTTATGTGTCAACCTGTCAATGTTATGTCACCCATCCATGTCGAATAAAACTATGTGCAAGAAAGGCTTGAACCTTGAGGTCAAACTTCAGGTAGGAAACTTTACTTCATTAGTCTTGAATTTAAAAAGAAGTATAACTATGCGAAAATATGGGCCAAAGGGGTCTTGATATCAAGATAGAAGCTGTCATAATTTCGAATGTTGAAAAAGGTGAAATAATAGGCGCTTTAAATGTAGGGCAGTGCACCTAAATCTTTCTTGGGTGCATTCATGCTGAACATGTAGATGGGTTAATAACTTGTAATTTCACTAGGACAACTGTAGATGAGCAAGAATGGTAACCAATGTCACGCCCCGCTTCTCGGGAAACATGACGAATGTTCATGCACGCCATGTCTTGCAGATTACTAGTGAAAACAATATAACAAAGTAGAAATGTACCAACATACTCGTATAAATTTTTATCCTTCAAAGCACGATGAGAACAAAAATCTGAACACAATATAAAATATGCAATGTTTCACGATCATGAAAATAACATAAACTAACTCCAGGATCTAAATCTCGGAACTCTGAATCCTGAACATCAATTACTACCATCTCGAAGACTGGAGCTTCCTCAAACTTCACGTCGGCACCTAACGGAAACAATAAGAACAATAGATCCGCTAGTTTAGAAGTATATTTACAATAATTCAAGTATTCGGAATTAAATCAGTATATAAGAGTATGCCTGAAGTACACAGAAACAGATGCACATAAAGTGACGATATAATAAGACTAATGACATGCATGTATAACATATTACAATTGTTGTGTTATCAGTGTTTTTGTTCATGCGAATGTAACAGTTATACCGATCTTATGCGTAATTCATACTTAAAAGTACAATATGCAACTAAGGAGTCCACCTTGTACCACGGGACGTACTCACCAGAGCCGAAATGAGACTCAAGATCCATCCGGTGAGACAATATGGATCCAAACACATACATGAATAGAAGCCGATCGGATAATAGATTTAGGATACGGTTAAAAGCATGGTTCCAGTCGCTCTCGCACTCTCTAATAGAGTTAACTCAAAACTCTAGTAAGTCTGAAATGTCAAGTGTAGTAGTTTTTAAAGATTTCAGTTTCAGTGTCAATGCGAGTGTTGTTCAATAAATGTTTCTATGTACAATGTGTTGAATTACTTTGTAACAGAAATATGTCATAATGTTGTTGCCATCAGTGATTTATCAATTCATGTAACAGTTGTGCTTCCAATTTCTTATTGTGGATAATTGTTAAGCATGCATCATATAAATATAAAAAGTCTCTCAAAAGTCCATGTGTCACATCATTTTTAGTCTACATAGTCAGAGGTTCTATGCATTCTAGATCATCTCAAATTCATAATTGCCAACCGACAAGGGTCAAACATTACGTTACAATCAGTCTAACAATATGCTACATATAATTACCAAAAAACAATATGTTACATGTGAGAGCATAGCCCAAACAGAACTACACATATTATTTGATGTTAATAAAATTATTCTAATCATTTGCATGCTATAAAAGTAATTTCAGAATAAATTAATAAACAGTAGAACTCATCTCCGATCATAAGGATCAAATCTGTTTCATCCATTCACTATAATTTCAGCCAAGTAATTCATCAAGAAAACATTTTCAGATTCATCATAGAAATTTAATTAACGGCTAAAATTGAATAAAAACTTAATTTATTTCAGCAGTAAAATAAATTGAGCACAATGGGCCAAAAGTAGGAACTGTACAGATGGTGTGCAGCCCAGAGGAACAACAGAACACATGCAACCCAAAAAGAACAGATCGTGGCCGAACAAGCACAGGCTGAGCAGAACACTTCCAACAGAAGCACACATGCCGACAAAATAGGCCAAGCAAGACATGCTAAGAGAAACACAGGGCAAGGCCCACAATCAAACGATGGCAAGGGGTAATGGCCCACAATCAAACGATGGCAAGGGGTAATGGCCCACAACCAAACAGAAGCTAGGGACAACGATAGCCTGCAAGACAGTGAATGGCGACAGCAGCCCGCAAGACAGGGAAGGGCATAGCCAAGGGTCGACAAAGAACCCGAGAATGGCCGTAAGGCCTCAGATCATAAGGACTCAATCCATTCACAATTCCATATTCATCGTGTGATTCGCTTAAAAGTCAATATAAAAAGAGGAGAAAGTCCTTAGAAAAATTCCAAGCATCAAGATCTTATTGAGTATTGGTGTTTCATACCAATGTTATTTTGATGATGATCACAACATTATATTGTTGCTAATGACTCTCTTATTTTAGTCTCATAGTTACATGTCAAGAATATCATTTTTGGGGACTAAACACTTGGTGTAAGAATGGACTGATAGGAGAAGGGCCAAAGCTTGGACTCAAGGGGTGCCAAAGCTTGGAGATGATGGGGAGCATCAAGGCATGAAGATTGAAGCCATAGACTCTAAGGAAAGCAATGTAATACTTGTAATTTCTTTTATTGCTTTTCTCTTTTTGAGTCTAGGTTTAATGTAATGCCTTGATAGATGGTCTACTCATTCATGCATATGCATTTAACCATCTTAGTGAGTCTTAGGATTATCATTGAATCCAACCCAATAGGTTCATCTTGTCCAAAGATTCAAGTGGAGTCTCTGGCTCTCCAACAGTCGCCGGATGAATGTTTTACAGTCGACTGGATGATTTACAGTCGCCTGTCGCGCCTTCTACAGTCGACTGTTGTACACTGCTCAAGTCAACATTTTATTAACTCATACTTGAGCTTTTGGAACGGTCGACTGACGATCAATTTACAGTCGACTGTGAATTGTTCTACAGTCGACTGTGCGCAACTTGCATTGTCTGGGCTTTATCCCAATTTGCTAGTCAGTCGGCTGGTTCAGTATTTACAGTCGCCTGTATACTGGCCATCAGTTGCCTGTCTGCAAACAATGCGTAAGTTGCATCTCTCTGTTATTTTCATCCCTTGCAGCAGTCGCCTGCAGAAGGATTTACATGCACCTGTCCTGTTTACAGTCGACTGTATTGTCTTAATCAGTCGACTGTCATGGCTCAGATTATAGACGTTGGAAATTAATTAGCCGTTGGACAGTCGACTGTCATTTGTTTATTAGTCGTCTGTCGATGTCGTTTTTGTCCAGAATCTAGCCATTACAGCTTTTTGTTTTTGGCTATTTCCTTGCGTTTTGAGAGTTCCTAAAGGGTTCCTATATATATGAGAGGGCTGAGTTCATTAGAACTTCTTGATGTTATTGTAAATCATTAGAGATTGATTAAGCCACTCTCAAACTCTCTCATTTCCCTCTTAGAGCTCATTTTCTCCTTCATGCATTGAAGTCAAGCTCAAGGGAAATCATCCAAGTGCTTTCAAGCAAATCTCATCACTTGGTGATCCTCTTCCCTGCCTTGCATTCATTAATTAGTAAGTTCATCTCAAGGCATAGGTAAGAGTATTTGTTCTACTTTGTGTTTCTTTGAAACCCTAATGCTCTTAGTGGGAATTAGATATTCTCTTAGTGAGAATAACTCTCTTTGTGGGAATAACTCTCTTTGTGGGAGTTTGCTGTCCAAGTGTAGGGCTAACCCTAATTCTCTGAGTGGGAGTTAGAAATTATCTTTGTGTGAGTTTGATCCTTGTGTAGGGTTGGTTTGGTTCTTGTGTAGGACAAAATCCTTTAGGTGAGGTATCTCTTTGTCGGATTATATTCACTTTTCTTTGTGGGAATTATAGTGAATATTGGTGTGGCTGGACGTACCCAAGTTTTGGAGAACCAGAGTTAAACCTTGTGTTTAATTTTGATTTGATTGTGTTGATTAATTCCTCTTGCATTTATTATTCCGCATTTGCAAGTTTAATTTTAATTGCACAATTTATTGCCATTACACTGTTCACCCCCTCTAGTGTGTTGTTAGTATTGCAAGGGTAAGGCGATCCTTACAATTGGTATCAGAGCGAGATTATAGCATACTGCAACGATGGTATTCAACGCTACATCCGCGTCTCATGAAGGTCACACTACCGTTTGACCTCGCTTTTCAACGGAACCAACTACCTAAGTTGGAAGATCAATATGATGATACATGGAGGGCCAAGACCTATGAACATCACGGAGTTGCCATTTGAGAAGCATACTACACCCGCTGCTTCAAGGATAAATGCGGAGAAGGACTCGATCAAATTTAATGCAAGGGCTATGAATGCATTCCATTGCGCGCTCACTGCAAATGAGTTCAACCACATCTCCATATGCAAAACTGCCAACGAAATTTGGTATACTTTGGAGATATGTCATGAAGGGACTTCAAAGGTAAAGAAATCTAAACAAACCGTGTCTAAATCTAAATATGAAATGTTTAAGATGCAGGAAGGAGAAAGCATTTCAAAAATGTTCACAAGGTTCACAGACATCGTGAACGCTTTGGAAGGACTTGGGAAGATGACTTTTCAAGAGGATCGTGTAGAGAAGATCATTGACTCTCTCACATCTCATTGGGAGTCAAAGGACAACGGAATTTTGGAGTAATATGACATGTCCAAATACACCGTTGAGGAGTGCATTGGAAATCTCATGGCGTATGAAGTGAAGCTTCAACACAAGAAGGAGATTCAACCATCCAAGCCGGAGAAGCAAAAGGGGATTGTATTCAATGCAAAGGAGAAGCCAATCAAGTGGAGGAGGAAATTCCATCGAGAAGCTCCTAGTGAAGAAGATGAACAAGAAGAGGCTAGTGGAGATGAAATTGGGGATCTTGCCGAGCAATTCAAGGCATTCCTCAAGGGCAAGCAAGGTAAATCTTTGTCAGCGTTTGTCTCCAATTCTAACAAGTTTCCTACTTGTTACACTTGCAGTGGAAAAGGTCATCTATCCACCGAATGCCCTTCCAAACCCAACAAAGAGACTTACAAGGGTAAAGGGAAGAAGCATTAGAAAGGCAAGTCCAAGTTCAAGAACCAAAAGATGGGGTTGTCGGGACTTTTGATGACTCGAGTGAGGATACATCAAGTGACAAAGAAGAAGATGACAAGGAGAAAGCTCACGTGCGCTTTGCGGCAATTGATGTCTCTTCGCCAATCCCTTCTAGCTCAAACGAAAGAGAGGTAGAAGCGTGGCTCAACTCCTATGAGGAATTGTGCTTTATGGCAAACGGGGAAGAGTCGTCGTTAAGCTCTAGCGAGGAAGAAGACGATGAAGAAATCGAGGAGGAAAAGATCTCATACGAAGAGCTCGAATATCGTTTCGACATGGTCTCCGAAGAAGCTAGTAAGTGCATCAACTCTTACAATAAATTAAGAGCAAAATATAAGGATGCTAAGAGTAGATTGCATGAACTAGAATCTGCTAGTGTAAACAATAATGAATTGCATATTTATGACACTAGTGAGAGAGAGACACTTCTCTCTCAAGTTAAGGAATTGAGCATGTCTAATGATAATTTAGTAACTCAAAAGCTTAGCTTAGAAACTCGCATTCAACAACTTACGTTGAAATGCGAAGAGGAATGCCGTAAGCTCAAAAGCGTTGTTTATTCTGGGGATTAACTCCACGGTTTGCTTGAAAAACATCCGGCAAACCATAAAGGAGGTTTGTGGTACATTAATGTGGTACCCAAACCCACCTCTAATTTCTCTTATGGTACAAATACAAGAAATATTGCAAAAGCACATAAGAAGAATCACCATGCTTTCTTGTATAACAATAACACCAACAAGAAGCATGTAAATCATAAGGTGGTGAGGAAAAATGAAAAATTTTCATTTTTTTGCTAAGAAGTAAAATCCTCACTTTATGTATGCTAAGAAGATATTTTCTACACCTAAGCATGCCACATCCACCCCTCTTGCAAAGGCAAAACCCTTGCCTAAGAAATCCTTGAGTTTATGGATTCCCACTAAGTGTAATGTGCAAGAGAGTGATAGATACATTAACTCTCTAGTTAGGGATGTGATCATCTCATGTGATTACATTAGGAAATCAAACTCCTCTTGGGTTTGGTTCCATAATGTTTAGGTTCTTCACACATATGCATATTGCATGGGTATTGTGCTTAAATGTTTATTTTTAGCAAACTCATTGGTTGTGTGTGTTTCATGATTTTGAAAATATTTTCAAATTTATTTTTCATGAAAATGGGGATCTTGGGGAATACATTGTCATGCATGCATTCTTTGATCCATATGTTTGACAATGAGGGAGTTAATATGTTGTATGTTTAAAATTATTTTAAAACATATTTTGACTCTCATTTCGGGGTGTCTTTGGGATCATTGCTTCACAATTGGTGTCATTTCTCAATTGATTAGTTTTGGTCTCAAACTCAACCCCTTGGATATTGCCAACATGTTTCATGTTGTATTTTGTTTTGGCAACGTCATTGTGTATCAATGAAGTTCGATGATACGCTTATCACCTACGAGAGGAGGCGCAAGAAGACTAAGGAGTGATTGCTGGACACACCGACGATTTGGGGATAGAATGTCTTTATGCACTATTAGTTGTTTTGTGTTGCTGTACGCACCACGCCTCTTCATTATATAAAAGAGGGCGTGGGCTAGGGTTAGGGCATCAAATTAGTAGCCGTCTTTTGACATTCCTAGAGTTCTCCGAGGAGATCTAGAAGAGAGTTTAGGCTTTTCCCTTAGCAAAAGCTAGGAGAGGGGCCAACTCTCCCAAAATTGGCTACTTATCATTGTAACCCTATTTTCTATTTCCAATAAAAATCCCCAAATTCCACAAACAAACCCTAGTCCGCATCAATTTGGTATCAGAGCTCTGATCCAATGGCCGCCACAAGATCAGCTACGACGAAATCTATGGAGGAGAGGTTGGATGCGGAGATCATCGAGAGGAAGAAAGAGGCAGCGGAGATCATCAAGAAAATCGACACGGCGACGTCGGCCATGGAGGCACTCAGATCTGATTTGAAGGGAGATCTGGAGCAAGTGAAGGAGATGCTCGTCAATTTCATGGCTCAAAACATCACCGCGCCTCAGATCTCGCGTTCGAAGGAAGGAGCCTCAGATCTGAGGGGAAAAGGGAAGGTAACGATGATTCCGGATCATGAATGGGTGATCTTGGAAGGAGTAGATCCAGATCTGGACCTCGACGACGACGACTGGCAAGAGGACCTCTCCGAAACCCTAGGGGAGAGCTCCGAGGAAGACCCACACTCACATCAGCAACGAAGGAAGCGAGCGGCGAACCCCCTGGGGGTTGCCGACAGCCGGCGAGCCCCCAGGGGGCTCGCCGGAGGCGGGCGAGCCCCCCATGGGGCCGCCGAGACTGGGCGACCCCGCAGGGGGGTCGCAGGAGCAGGGCGACCCCGCCTGGGGGTCGCCGGAGGCGGGCGACCCCCCCAGGGGGCTGCCGAGGGGTTGCGGACCCGCCAGGGCACGCGCGGGCCCCTGACGGGTCGCGCGGACTTCGAAGACCCTCTCGCACATCGCATGGGGGATTACGGGACCCGGGAGAGGCGCGCGCGGGGTGCGCGAGATCCGGAGTACTACGAGGACGATGATTGGGCCCCGGAAGGACGACGGAGAGATGAGGTGCATGAACCGGAGTACGAGGACCACTTCCGCCACTATGAGGAGGGGTATGAGGAGGAGGATGAGCGGTTCAGGAGGGAGGATAGGAGATGGGAGCCGGAGAGAGGCCGGTTTGCAGATCACCATCGTCAGCAGCGCGTGGATCGTTTTGACGGGAGGGATCCACGGGCGGATGACCGTATACGGAAGCTCCAGATGCCTGTCTTCGATGGTAGTGATGCCATAGGGTGGATCTACAAGGCAGAGAGATATTTTGAGATGGCCAGGCTGACGGAGGAGGAGAGGCTGAGGGCGGTTGCGCTCTGTTTGGAGGGAGAGGCCCTGAATTGGTGGAGATGGAAGGAGCAGCAGAGACCTCTGAGGACCTGGGAGGGGTTCAATGGGGCACTATTACATCGATTCCGAGGCTCTCAGGCGGGGGGAGCTTATGAGCAGCTGCATGCCTTGAGGCAGATGGGGACTGTGCGGGACTACATTAAGCAGTATGAGGAGCTCACGAGTAGAGTGCGGGGGATGCCTGCGGAGTCCCTAGAAGGGGGTTTATGGATGGATTGAAGCCCACCATTAGGTTTGAGCTTCGCACTCTCAGACCGCGTGGACTGGAGGAGCAGATGTAGTTAGCGCTGACGGTCGAGGATAGGTTGGCGGACGAGCGCCGCGCCTGGGGGGCGTTTGGAGGACAGTTTTCACGACCACAGGCTGCCTCTGGGGGACAGTCAGGCGATGCAGGAGGGACCCCGACAGGCGGAGGGAGACCCGAGGATGTGAGACCAGGAGGGCCATACAAGAGGATGACAGATGCGGAGATGCGGGAACGGAGAGCAAAGGGGTTATGCTTCAAGTGCGACGAGAAGTTTACCCCTGGGCACATGTGCCGCAACCAAGCCTTGCAGGTATACGAGGTGTACGCTGAGGACTTGGAGGATGAGGTGGTGGTGAATGAAGCGGCATGGACTGAGGAGGCCGGCGAACCCCTACTACTGGAGGCGGCCGAAGTCTCGCTTAGCTCCATTGCGGGGCTTACACGGGTGCACACCATGAAGCTGGCGGGTAGGGTCTGAGACCTGGACGTGGTGATATTGATAGATAGTGGGGCCACCCACAATTTCGTGTCCCCCAGGGTGATTGAGAGTCAGGGGATACCGATGACGGAGACGGAGGGCTTTGGAGTCATGCTCGTGACCGGTGTGGTCGAGCAGAGTAGGGGCATCTGTCGTGACTTGATGGTGTCTATACAGGGAGTGGTGATCACCGGTGACTTTCTACCCTTGACCTTGGGCAACGTCGACCTGATTTTGGGGATGCAGTGGCTGCAATCGCTGGGGGAGACGAAGTTCAACTGGCGGCTGCTGCGGATGGAGTTTCAGGTGGACGGCAGGAATGTGGTACTTTTGGGTGATCCGAGTTTGTGTTGTTCGTCGGTGTCCTACAAGACTATGGCGAAGACACTCCAGGCTGAAGGAGGGGGGGTTCTTGATTGAGCTATAGGGGTTGGCGACGGACGAGGCCACGGGAGAGACGGTAGTACCGCTGGAGGTGGAGCAGCTATTGCAGGGGTTTGAGGGGGTGTTCTAGCCACCTAGCGGTCTTCCATCGCCGAGTGACCATGAGCACGCTATTGTGCTTAGGGAGGGGGTGTCGCCCATTAGCGTGCGTCGGTACCCCCAGGTGCAGAAAGACGAGATCGAGAAGCTGGTACAGGAGATGCTACAGGCAGGGGTCATCCGCCCTAGTGCTAGTTCTTTTTCTAGCCCGGTGCTTCTGGTTAAGAAAAAGGACGGCAGTTGGAGGTTTTGTGTTGATTATCGGGCTCTCAACAAGGAAACTGTCCCAGACAAGTTTCCCATCCCGGTAATTGACGAGCTGCTAGACGAGCTGCACGGAGCCGTGGTTTTCTCGAAGATCGACCTGAAGTCAGGGTACCACCAGATTCGTATGAGACAGTAGGATGTGCAGAAGACCGCCTTCAGGACTCACGAAGGCCACTACGAGTTCCTCGTCATGCCTTTTGGGCTGACGAACGCATCTGCTACCTTCCAGTCACTGATGAATAAGGTCTTCCGACCTTACTTACGGAGGTTTGTTCTGGTCTTTTTCGATGATATCCTGGTCTATAGTGCATCATTACAGGATCATCTGGGCCATTTGGAGATAGTTCTGCGAGAGCTGGAGGATCATCAGCTACAGGCCAACCGAAAGAAGTGCCTCTTAGGACAGGCGCAGGTAGAGTACCTGGGTCACATCGTATCGGCGGATGGAGTGGCAGCCGATCGATCGAAGATTTCAGCCATGTTGGATTGGCCGCAGCCAAGGACATTACTGGCCTTGCGGGGGTTTCTGGGTCTCACATGGTATTATCGGTGTTTCGTGAAGGGGTACAGCACCTTGGCGTGGCCCCTTACGGAACAGTTGAAGAAGGATAGTTCTTGCTGGGGAGAAGAGGCGACGAGGGCATTCCAGGCCCTCAAGGAGGCGATGACGACAGTACCAGTGCTAGCACTCCCAGATTTTGAGAAGAAGTTTGTGGTGGAGTCAGACGCTTCGGGTTTTGGGTTAGGGGCCGTACTGATGCAGGAGCAGCGGCCGATCGCTTACTTCAGCCAGGTTTTATCTTCCAGGGCCAGGCTGAAGTCTGTCTATGAGCGAGAGTTGATGGCGATCGTGCTGTCGATCCAGAAGTGGAGACCCTACTTACTTGGGAGGGAGTTTGTGGTACGGACAGACCAGCGGAGTCTGAAGTACCTCCTGGAGCAGCGCATGGTGGCAGAGGAGCACCAGAGGTGGTTGTCCAAGTTGAGCGGGTACAAGTTCGAGATTCATTACAAACCCGGCTCGGACAACAAGGCGGCAGATGCGCTTTCCCAAGGAGATGAAGGGGTACAGGTGGTGGCTCTTTCTATCCCACTAATGTTGCGGAGCGAAACCCTGCTAGCGGAGATTGAGGCCGATGAGGAGCTGCGACGGATCCGGGAGGCAATCGCTGGGGGATCTACAGACTTTCCGGGTTACACCTTAGAGGAGCGACTACTACTGCACCGGAGGAGGTTGGTAATTCCCCGGACTTCTAGTCACATTCCTACTCTCTTCCATGAGTTCCACAGCAGCGCCATGGGGGGCCACTCAGGAGGATACCAGACTTATCAGAGGATGGCTCGGGAGCTCTACTGGCCAGGTATGAGGAAGGATATTGCGAGGCTCGTTGCGGAGTGTGATATATGTCAGCGCCACAAATATCAGGCGACATCCCCAGCAGGTCTTCTACAGCCCTTGGAGTTACCGGAGAGGATATGGGAGGACATCTCGATGGATTTCGTGGAGGGGTTGCCACGATCGGAGGGCTTTACTACGATATTTGTTGTGGTTGACCGCCTCAGCAAATACGGTCATTTCATCCCACTACGCCATCCATTTACTGCAGCGTCTGTGGCAGTTGCTTTTTTGAAGGAGGTGGTCAGGCTGCATGGGTACCCTCGCTCGATTGTGTCAGACAGGGATAAGGTGTTTTTGAGCACTTTTTGGAAGGAGATGTTCAGACTACAGGGGACAGCGTTGCGACGGACCACGACTTATCACCCACAGACGGACGGCTAGACGGAGGTGCTTAACCGCAGTGTGGAGACATACCTCCGGTGTTTTGCGTCAGAGACACCTAGGAAGTGGTCCGGGTGGTTGATGTGGGCTGAGTATTGGTACACCACCTCGTACCACTTAGCTGCGAGGATGACACCGTTTCACATTGTGTATGGCCGAGATCCGCCCCACCTAGTGCAGTACAGCAGGGGATCTACCCCGGTGTCAGGGTTAGAGCAGCAGTTGGAGGATTGTGACCGGGTGTTAGAGGAATTGAAGCGTCACCTACTGCGAGCACAACAAATCATGAAGAAGGCAGATGCACATCGCAGGGAGGTGGAGTTCGCCGTTGGAGAGCGTGTCTATCTGAAGCTTCGACCCTACAGACAGCGTTCTATGGCCCACCGGCGCAATGAGAAGCTGGCAGCGAGGTATTATGGACCTTACGAGGTGGAGGCCCGGATCGGCAAAGTGGCGTATCAGCTGAAGCTACCTCCTACTACCAGGATCCATTCGGTTTTTTACATCTCACAGTTACGCCGAGCTATTGGAGATCACCTGGCGTCGTCTACATTGCCCCCAACTCTCACGGTCGACATGGAGGTACTTTTGGCACCCGAGGAGGTTACATGCATTCGTACAGGAGCATCAGGAGCCCGGGAAGTTCTGATTCGTTGGTCGGGATTGCCGGAGTTTGAGGCAACGTGTGAGCTTTATAATCATATCTTGCAGCAGTATCCTGATTTCCACCTTGAGGATAAGGTGAAACTCCTGGGGGGAGTAGTGATACGCTTATCACCTACGAGAGGAGGCGCAAGAAGACTAAGGAGTGATTGCTGGACACACCGACGATTTGGGGATAGAATGTCTTTATGCACTATTAGTTGTTTTGTGTTGTACGCCCCACGCCTCTTCATTATATAAGAGAGGGCGTGGGCTAGGGTTAGGGCATCGAATTAGTAGCCGTCTTTTGACATTCCTAGAGTTCTCTGAGGAGATCTAGAAGAGAGTTTAGGCTTTTCCCTTAGCAAAAGCTTGGAGAGGGGCCAACTCTCCCAAAATTGGCTACTTATCATTGTAACCCTATTTTCTATTTCCAATAAAAATCCCCAAATTCCACAAACAAACCCTAGTCCGCATCATTCGATTTTTCCATATCTATTGCTTTGATACACTTATGACCCATCGCTCCAATTATGAATAACAATTGGTAAAAAGGATTAGCTTTCAAGATTCTTTTTCTACAATTGGTATTTTCTCAATTGTTAGAGATTGTTTATCTCCTACTTTACAATTGGTATTAGGTTCTAGAAGTCAAAAATTTGACCATTTATGATCTAGGGGGAGCATGCGATAGTGATTGATACCCACTAAATTTTTACAATTTGGTATCATACATTTCTTTACTCTTGCATATTGTCACAACTTTAATTAAGATGACAAGGGGGATATTTTTGATGTTCACCTTTTTGACGATGTCAAGGGAGATAGATATATGCATTATGTAAATCTTGTATTTTATACATATGCATTTTGGGAGAGAGATATATCTATGGGGAGAGAGATATATCTATGGAGAGAAATTTGTGGGATTATATAAACCATTCATGTCTGCATGTTATATTCTTCTTGCAATTGGTTTATGTAATCCATGCACATTATATGTCACCATGGTTTCTCATTATTTCATTTGGTATAATGAGTATTTACAATTGTGTCTCATTTTACAATTGGTGCATACAAGTAGGGGGAGCTCAGTAGCATTATGCTTTCTTTATATTTTACATAATGTGTGGCATCAAAAAATGGGGATTGTTGAGTATTGGTGTTTCATACCAATGTTATTTTGATGATGATCACAACATTATGTTGTTGCTAATGACTCTCTTGTTTTAATCTCATAGTTACATTTCAAGAATATCATTTTTGGAGACTAAATACTTGGTGTAAGGATGGACATCAATAGGAGAAGGGCCAAAGCTTGGACTCAAGGGGTGTCAAAGCTTGGAGATGATGAGGAGCATCAAGGCATCAAGATTGAAGCCATAGACTCTAAGGAAAGCAATGTAATACATGTAATTTCTTTTATTGCGTTTCTCTTTTTGAGTCTAGGTTTAATGTAGTGCATTGATAGATAATCTACTCATTCATGCATATGCATTTAATCATCTTAGTGAGCATTAGGATTATCTTAGAATCCAACCCAATAGGTTCATCTTGTCCAAAGAATCAATTGGATTCTCTGGCTCTCCAACAGTCGCCTGAAGAAGGTATTACACTCGACTGGATGATTTACAGTCGCCTGTCGAGCCTTCTACAGTCGACTGTTGTACACTGCTCAAGTCAACATTTTATTGACTCATACTTGAGCTTTTGGAACAGTCGACTGACGGTCAATTTACAGTCGCTTGTCTTCCAACAGTCGCCTGTGAATTGTTTTACATGCGACTGTGCAACTTGCATTGTCTGGGCTTCATCCCAATTTTCTAGTCAGTCGACTGGTTCAGTATTTACAGTCGCCTATTTATTTGACAGTCGCATGTATACTTGCCATCAGTCGCATGTCTGTAAATAGTGCGTAAGTTGCATCTCTCTGTTATTTTCCATCCACTGCTGCTCGCCTGCTGAAGGATTTACAAGTGCTGTCCTGTTTACAGTCGACTGTATTGTCTTCATCAGTCGACTATCATGGCTTAGATTATAGCCGTTGGAAATTAACTAGCCGTTGGACAGTCGTCTGTCATTTGTTCATCAGTCGACTGTCGATGTCGTTTTTGCCCAGAATCTAGCCGTTGCAGCTTTTTGTTTTTGGCTATTTCCTTGGGTTTTGAGAGTTCTTATATGGTTCCTATATATATGAGAGGGCTGAGTTCATTAGAACTTCTTGATGCTATTGCAAATCATTAGAGATTGATTAAGCCACTCTCAAACTCTCTCATTTTCCTCTTAGAGCTCATTCTATCCTTCATGCATTGTAGTCAAGCTCAAGGAAAATCATCCAAGTGCTTTCAAGCAAATCTCATCACTTGGAGATCCTCTTCCACGCCTTGCATTTATTAATGAGTAAGTTCATCTCAAGGCATATGTAAGAGTATTTGTTCTACTTTGTGTTTCTTTGAAACCCTAATTCTCTTAGTGGGAATTAGATATTCTCTTTATGTGAATTAGATATCTCTTAGTGGGAATAACTCTCTTTGTGGGAATTTGGTATCTTAGTGTAGGGCTAACCCTAATTCTCTGAGTGGGAGTTAGAAATTCTCTGTGTGGGAGTTTGACCATTGTGTATGGTTGGTTTGGTTCTTGTGTAGGACAAAATTCTTTAGGTGAGGTATCTCTTTGTCGGATTGTATTCACTTCTCTTTGTGGGAATTATAGTGAATATTGGTGTGGTTGGACGTATCCAAGTTTTGGGAAACCAGGGTAAAATCTTGTGTTTGCGTTTGATTTGATTGTGTTGATTAATTCCTCTTGCATTTATTATTCCGCATTTGCAAGTTTAATTTTAATTGCACAATTTATTGCCATTACACTATTCACCCCCCTCTAGTGTGTTGTTGTTAGTATTGCAAGAGTAAGACGATCCTTACAGATCTCATGCTCAACAAACCGCTAAGGCGATCCTTACAGATCTCATGCTCAACAAACCGCTAGTTATATCATGGGATAAAAATCAATAAAGATCCCATGCTAAATAAACATCTAATTATACCATGAGTTAATCAACATAAATATTGTTATCATGACATGAGATGCAAATCACATTTTTATTCCTTATAAAAATATTCTAGCAAAAAATATCAAACTACACAAATTCTAGGAAAATCAACTGAACATAACTTGAATAGAGTTAATTTACCGTTCATTGAAGAGGTATCACCGAAAAACCCACGAAAACTCGATCAAACCTTGCCGCCTAACCGAGAACACGGCAGTGACTGCTTAATCGGGAGAAGGAGAAAACTTTGTGAAGAATCAAGCCCGAAAAAGAGATAAAAAACACCCAAATCCAAGAAGGCCGAAATTTTTGAGAATTTATAAAGGAAAAATAATTTTCGCAAGTAAAAATCTATGAAAACCATAGGAGAAGACATAGAGGGAGAGGAGAGCCGTTGGGGAGTGGAAAAATCGCAGACGAGCAGCGGTCTCGAACTAAAGAGGGAGAGAGAAATGTTTTGCTGATGAAGGGGTTAGTGGGGGAATAATGGGTTTGGGAAAAAAGTACAAGGGTTAATGGGCTTGGGCCCAAAGAAAAAGAAAGAATGAAAGAAGAAAAAGAAAAGAAGACAGAAAAGAAGGAAGAAAAGAAGGGGGAGGCTGGCAGGCCTTTGGCGAAGAAAAAGAAAGGAAAAGAAAAAAAAGGAAAGAAAGAGGAAGATGAAAGAAAAGAAAAGAAGAATGGGCTTTAAAAATGGAATTTGGGTTAGAAAACTTTAGAGGAATATGTACAACACAATGAGAAAGAGAATTACTAGAATTATATGATTAAAATAATGCACAAAATATGGGCCATGACAATCAATAACCAAGATTATTTTTAAACTTATTTTTAGTCAAATGCGTGTTATAGTTTTGGTGTTTGTCTGAGGTTTATATTTGATGTTTTGATATCTGGACTCTGGAGTTTCTATGTTTTATATCTGGAGTTTCCCTTTGACTATTTTTCAATTTCAATGAGAACGAGTGTCCAAATTATTTTGAGTGGACATACTTAAAATTGTTTACTAGTAAGGTGTATTAAAAAATAATAATCTGTGCTACGTGCACAGATTGCACAGTTACAACAACAGTTACTATAAAGCAAGTGAATTGAATGATGTTACATTTTTAAGTTTTGTTTACTTACTGCTACCAGGATGGTAGTCAAGGATGCTTACTTGATCGATCAAATTTGTTTACACAGGTAACGAACAAATAGCTGAAGAGGAAACTGGAGAAGACGGGGTTGAGAGCACTAGTGGAGATGATGAAGCCAATGAGGAAGACGATCCAGCTTTGTATACGCAGGCCCCTCTGACCGAAAGGAAAAAACAGAAGGAATTTGAGATATACATTGGTGGGTTAGATAAAGGGGCAGTTGAGGAGGATTTGATTGAAGTTTTTGGAGTCATTGGGGAGATTAAGTCCGTAAGGATTGTTAAGCATCCAATAACTCAGAAGAGCAAGGGATTTGCATTTATTTGCTATGCTTCTACTGAGCATGCCATAAAGGCTCTTGCTGAACTGAAAGATGGGACAGAGGTTCGTCCTAAACCTTTGAGGATTCTGATTATTTTCTTTTTCCTGAAATAATTTTGTTTTGGTAGTTTATTGATTTTTCTGGGTCAAAATTATCTTGTTCAGGTAAAAGGCAAAACAGTTCGGGTATCCGCTTCTCAGGATAATGATACTCTTTACTTGGGGAACATCTGCAAGACCTGGAATAGGGATCACGTATGGTTTCTTCTCCACTTGCTTGCCTATGATATCTCCACACGCCTTCTTCATTTGAACTATTTTTTTATTTTTTTTATTTTTCTTTGTTCTTGTTCTTTTTTGCTGCCTATGCACATGCAAAATATGCATGACTTTGAAGTGTCCGCCCATTTTTTTCTTCAACTGTATAAAGCTTTGTTACCCTAGCAATTTGGTTCTGTTAGGTACTTGAGATGTTAAAAGGCTATGGAGTCGAACAAATTGAGGATATGAACCTACCCGATGATTCCAGGAATGAAGGAAAAATCAAAGGGTTTGCTTTTATTGAATTCAAATCCCATTCTGATGCAATGGCAGCATTTCGGCGCTTAAGCAAGCCTGATGCTGTGTTTGGTTGTGATGTAAGTGCCAAGGTTTCTTTTGCTCAAGCTCCCCTCCATCCTTGTGAAGAAGATCTACTGAAGGTATCAGATGTGTTTTCCTCGTCTTTACAACTTTTCAGTTTCAGATTCCACATATGTTACCATTCCCATTTTCCCTTTCCCATTTGAAAGTTGTTGAATTTCTGGAATTTTTTTTTTGTGTTTGGTGGTTCTGTGCAATATGGTTACTCTGGGCATATTGATTATTTCAAACCTTTTTCTAAAAAATTTATAGCATCAAATTGTTGATACATCTCATAGTAGTTTGATTGCATTGGATAATGTTATCTTGCTGTTGGGTCAAGTTGATTCACAAAATCTACCAAATGAGACATTAAAAAAAAAAAAAAAAAAAACACACACACACACACCCCCCCCCCCCCCCCCCCCCCTGGTGCCTAAAGATGAAAAAACCACACAGAGAAAAAGAGCAAGCTATGTGAACATATCAACCGAGTTATTATTTTTATTCATGACTTTTTTAAATTGTAATACATGTACCTTTTTTGCAGGTCAAAACTGTATATATGGATGGCATTCCTAAGTATTGGGATGAAGCAAAAGTTGAAGATATTTGCAAGCAGTATGGTGAAATAGAGAAAATACAGCTGTCCAGGAACTTCACATCACGTAAAAGGAAGGATTTTGGATTCATTGAATTTTCTTCTCGAGATAGTGCTGTAGCCTGTGTTGAAGGAATCAACAATACCCATCTTGGGGAAGATGTTAATGTAAGATATGCTAGAATTATTAAAGTTGTATATTCCTTGCAAAATTAAAGTAACATAATTTATTGCTTACTTTCAGGTAAAGGCTGACTTTGCAAAGCCTATATATAAGGGTCAGCTTGTCAAGCAGAATAGAGGTGGATATAAGGTTCAGAAGGATGGACAAGCTATGGAAGAAGCTGGCAAGTCCAAGAAGAAGAAAAAGGCAAAGTCAAAAGGAATACATGACAAGAGAGTACCTCAACCTATTTTGAACACTTTGAATAAGAATATGTCATCCAAGTCCCAAAATAAAGGTTTGAAGGATACAAAGGGTTCTCAAACAGTGCAATCTGTTAAAGGCAAAAAGCATGGTAGAAAGGCCATGGATACCCCTGCTGTCACCAATCAGCAACCATCGAAAAAAGCACGCAAGAACCATAATTATGGTGGAGTACAGCACATACCTTACATTCTCACCTTAGATTTTGGTCCTTCAGATGCTGAGAACTTTGTATTTTTAAACATGCAGGGAAAGGGCGCGATAGATCTTCCACTAATTATAGTAACCCTAGGATATCTTACTCTTCAAACCCAAACATGCCACGCCCGAGTGCATATGCGCCACCTGCAACTAGCCATCCAGCTCACACTTATCCCAGAGTTCCTGTATCTCAACATCGCCACACTGATCTGGTAAGCTACCATCTTTTCATTAATTTCAATTTCCTCTCTACTGATCTGGAACAATTTCTACCTTTTTCTGTTATATTAGTTTGAACCCTAATGTGTAGTATGTAACATTCATTGAGACGTTATTCAGGAACCTCATGCGGGGTACATCCCTCCTGCAAAACCAGTTCGGAATCCTTATGAATATGATGCAAGAAGGTATATTGTCTGAGATTTATTTTGGTGGAGACTCTTCATGCTGTTATTTATTAATATATGATTTCGGTTTTGGTATAGTTCTGGTGCCTATGCGTTCAACCTAAGGAGCAGTTCTGGATACGTAGGAGGTAAAATATTTATCTCCACAAAATTGATTTCCTTTGTCTCCAAGCTCCAGAATGAGGGGTTACTTGTGCTCTTCAACTTAAATTTTTTTTCCCAAGAAAATTAAAACTGATGATTCTTATTGGACAAATGTTGACATAATCATCGTTTTATATGTTGTCCAAATAGTTATTGCCCGTCAATACTTACTTTGTGTTGGTTACTGTTATTCCATTCTTGTATTTGGTGTGTGCCTTTTTACCCATCTACAATGCATCATTACTTAACAGTGATGTTTGTTCCTGGGCCGTATCAGAATGCTTATGTTTCCTCTGTTCCCATCCCCATTGCAGCCACAATGGGTTGTCTAGTTAGCTCGACGTGTTACGAGTACTTTGCATGATCCACTGTCAGTTTTGAATGTGATACTGTGCATTTTATGGTTTTTATGAGTGTGTGCTGTCATCCTTGCCATTATATACATGCATGGTGAGGGCAGTGGTGAGTAGATATGTCACATCTTGCATTGGGCAAATTTCGGTGTTATAAGTTGTCTAGAAAATTAAACGGGGAAAACAATTATAGACTTTCTTTTGTGCGTCAGACTTGTGAAAATGATCTTTGGGATCATGTTGTCTAAAAAAGGATCGTGGTTCTGGTCTTTATGAGTTGTTTATACATGTTGCATATTTGGCTGTACCAGCAACTATATACTTCTAGTGTGCATGGGGATGCCTGGATGCATGATGATGTCGTGTTGGATAGAGTATCTCAATATAAAATATGCTAAAGTGGGAAAGTTACCAGTAACGGTCGGAAAACGTCAAAATCAATGTGAGAATTAATAGATATTTTTGGGATAACCGATCATTATTCACAATTTTTTGTTTTCCCTTTCTGAGATCATGTTAACGGATGCATGTGTATACAATAGATAGCATGTGGTAGTGGACTCAAGTTGTAGATTAGCGTTGCTGACAATACAGATGCTAAGCAACTCGCCATGTTTTGATGCCCCCAATCTGGTACAGTTTGAATCGTGTTCCATAACATATATCTATAATAGCTGATCATGGAGCTTTAGATGTAATTGGATGAATGTTTAAAATCATTTGATTTTTCATTGTGGCCATACTAATGTTGTCAATCAAGATACGTTTACTGCATTTTCAATTTAAGCCTCTCATTGGGGTTTGATCAAAGCTCGAATTATAAACATGTGTTTTCGCAAAAAGCCAATGGAGAATGTTGCATCGTAACCTTTCTGCTTGACCTTTCCTATTATATAATTTTATATTTGATTTGATAAGCTGCCCTAGCTATTTATATCCTAAAAGATGAATAGTATGGATCACCATTGTTTAGTTATTTTCCATAATGATTTCATCTTTATATTTCTTTTGAGGGATGAGAATGGGCCGGGCCGGGCCGGGCCAAATAGATGCCTGATTCAAACGGGTGGGCTTTCGTGCCGGCCCAAAGCCCATATGGGATTTTTAAAAAACACCCAAATGAGTTTTAAGAGGGCTTTGAGCCTGCTCATTCGGCTTTGGGCCTGCCCATCGGGCCTCTTAATAAAATTACATTAAAAACATTATACATATAATAACAAACATGTCACATTCGAGTATTAAAATTAATACTCGAATTCAATCCTGATCACAAACTAAAATGAAAAAATTAATACAAATATACTTTATTTCACTACATTTATCAAGTAACATCAATCATAACAATTCACCAATTAATCTCATCACTCAAAGCGTTCTTAAATTGAATCTTTCACGGATACATCGTTCAGACACGACAGAGAGAGATCGAATCGTCCACCGGCGAATCACATCCCCAGGGGCATTTTTGGAAATTTACACAATGGGTGTGTGCGGTGAGCAATTTTAATGGCAAACTTGTAAATAAATGGTATGTGCACGGGAGTAATCAGCTAACAAAAGAGACTCGATAATCAGCAAACAAGCATGTTAAAGAAATGCAATTGCAATGGAGTTCGAAGAAGATTTTACTTCTAACAGTGATCAAGGAGAACCAAATTTCAATTAGCCAAGATTCGATATTGCATCAATACGAGAGCTACAACACATGTATGAAAAGAAAAAAAATCATAAAGCACAGCTCCTCAAATAAAACTATTTCCAGCATGAAACCAAAGATTGAATTTTTTTAATTTTAGAAAAAAATGGAAAAAGAAGAAAAGGTTGATGCATGAAGCCCGTCCCTGTAAAATAGAATAAAATAGAACCAATCATGCTTAAACAACACCATGAACAACAATCCAATGTAACCCATTGCTTAAAGATGGAACAAAATAAAGCTGTTGCCACACAATCACATCCAAAAATGATATTTTATAAGCAATCTAATAAAGCCCAGATCAAATTACACCCCAAATATCCACACATACAACAAACAAATTAAAATTTTCAGCAGATCACCAAAGCCCATCAGATTATAATAATTCTCACAAGAAATCAAAGTTACCCACTTATCTGCTCATTGACGGCGGCCTCGCACTCCTTGGAGTACCTCTGGCGGGCCAACAGCTCATGGGGAGCTGCAGGAACGAGCCCGAGTTCCCTCTTCAGCTCCTTGAAGGGGTCGAACACAACCCCAGTCACGGGCTTGCCGTTGGCAGACATGGCCAACATAGACAAAAGATCTGCTACCTCCATCGCTCACCCCCTTGCAAATCTGAGCGACGAAAAAGAACGCGACGACACGAGAGAGTTCTCATGTGCATGAGGAGAGAGAAGCACAAAGAGAGACGAAGTTGGAGCCTCGAGAATCATTTTCTATTTTTTTCCTTCTTTTCAATGGAGGGAAAAAATGGAGGAAGAAGGAGAAGAGTGAGAGACCTATGAGGAGAATTGAGTGCGAGTCTCTCTCAGGCATCAGGTAGGAGCGGGCTTCGGGTGGTTGAGCATGCTTATGGTCAGGATTTGGGCATGCCCAATGCTAGGCACGAAAAATCATTTGGGATTAAAATTCAGGTATGAGCAGGCCCGATGTCCAAACGAGTGAGTTTTTTGAGCCAGGCTTAGCAGGCTAGCCCGATTGGGCAGCGGACTAGCCCAAAACTGTTCGCTGTAAGGACCGTCTTTCATTGCAACATTAACAACACACTAGAGGAGAGTGAATAATGTAATGGCACAAATTGCGTATTTAAAAATTAAACTTGCAAATGCGGAATTATAAATGCAAGAGAAATTTAAACATCACAAAAATCCAAACGCAAACACAAGATGTTACCTTGGTTTCCTAAACTTGGGTACGTCCAGCCACACCAATATCCACTATAATTCTCACTCAGAGAAGTGAATACAATCTCACACAGAGATACCTCACACATAGGATTTGGATTTCTCATACAGAAATCCTTGCTCTCACACAGAATGACTTTTGCTCTCAAACAAAGAGACTCAAACTCTCACACAGAGAGATCTCAACCAACCCTCATACAGAAGGTTATACTCTCACACAGAGAGTAACTAGATCTCACACAGAAAGCTAGGGTTTCAATGAAAACACAAAGTAAAACAAATATTCTTACATATGCCTTAAGATGAACTTACTCATTAATGAATGCAATGCATGGACTCCAAGTGATGAGATGAGCTTAAAATGCACTTGGATGATTTCCCTTGATCTTGACTTCAATATATGAAGATGAATAATATCTCTAAGAGGAAAATGAGAGAGTTTGAGAGTGGCTTAATCAATCTCTAATGATTTGCAATAGTTCCAAGAAGTTCTAATGAACTCAGCCCTCTCATATTTATAGGAAGCCCAAATAAACACTCAAACCCAAGCAAAAAGCCAAAATGAATAAATCTGCAACGGCTCGATTTTGGCAATTTACGGCACAGACAGTCGACTGATGAACAACTGACAGTCGACTGGTCAACGGCTATAAAAAATTCCAATAACTATAATCTGAGCCAGGACAGGCGACTGCAGAAGACACATGTCACTTGGGATGGAAAGGAGCTAAGAAAAACGCAACTTTCGCACTAGCGCCTTCATTCACAAGCGACTGCAATTAGTCAGGCGATTGTAAATACTTCATCAGTTGACTGACTTGCAACATGGAATGAAACCCATAAAATGCAAGTTACGTACTTGGCACACAGACGACTGTAGAACAATTTCAAGGCGTCAGTTGGAAGACATGCGACTGTAAATTGAGCTTCAGTCGACTGTTTCAAAAGCTCAAGATAGAGTCAATAAATGTTTGACTTGAGCTGTGCATATCAGTCGGATGTAGAAGGCTAGGCAGGCGCCTGGAATCACCCAGTCGCCTGTCATGCCTTCATCAGTCTTCATCAGTCGAATGTTGGAGAGCCAAAAACTCCAGTTTGAGGTTAAGGCATGGTGAACCTATTCAGATGATTTCTATGATAATCCTAAGGCTCACTAAGATGGAAAATGCATACGCATGTATGAGTTAGTCAATATATCAAGGCATTACATTAAACCTAGACTCAAAAAGAGAAGCAATAAATGAAATATTACATGAATTACATTGCTTCACTTAGAGTTTATGGCTTCAATATTGATGCTCTCCATCATCTCCAAGCTTTGACACCCCTTGAGTTCAAGCTTTGGCATTGCTCCTCTTGATGTCCATTCTTGCACCAAGCATTTAGTCTCCAAGAATGATATTCTCTAAATGATAACTATAAGACTAAAACATGAGAGACATTAGCAACAACATAATGTTGTGATCATCATCAAAATAACATTGGTATGAAACACCAATACTCAACATTCACATCCCTACTTTTGACATTTAACGAACATGATTTCAAAATGTTTGGATTAATATCATATAATGTTTATGTAATTAGTTTTGCCACAAAAGCTATGCGAACTGTTTTAGTCGATAAACTACAATTGTGACAGAAAAGTTTACTCGTATGCTTCTTTCTGCCTTTGATTACAGGTGCAAGAACTGCATGTAAAGAAGTTAATATTAGAAATAATTATTAGAGACATACCAGTGAGCATGGAATGTCAAACATGATAAAGTGTTCTATTGTTGTGGATGTAGGGTGAGATCTTCTTATTCCCCAGGTTATGGCCTTGTCTGGTGTACAATCGGTTTCAAAGAACAGAGACACTTGCATGTTGTTCTGTACATTCAATGGTGTGTTGATAGGAAGGGATGGGGTGTAAAGTTTCCACACAACATATAGGACAAACTTTCAGAATACTCCGTTACCTAAGTAATGCACCACCGATTTGTAACGAGGCATCTTGTATTGATTTTAGGAGTAGTGCATGTTTCTTTTGTATGACATCCTTAATATATGGTGAAAACGGGAGCATATTTGCAGGAGCAAGAATTGAATCTTAGGCTGTAGCTTTGAATGGTGGCCAAATTGCATTGCTGGATTCTGACCCTTATCGAAAGTCAATTAGCTATAGCTTTTTTGTGGTGTTCTGCCTTTTTGTGCAATTTAATTTTCTTGGAATTATTCCCCTTCGACCGCATGCCTGTTTTATACTTGCTTTCATTTCATTTTAGAAACTAGAAAATCAATTTCCTAAGTCTTCTTGTTCCTTGAATTTGGTATCGTCTTTTTATTGTCCCGTTTTTCAGTATTATTTGTTCTCATTTTGGGGAACAATCCTTCAATTTTTTTAAGAGTTAAATAGAACTTAAGAGTCACTGAGTAATTTAAACTTGTCTGGAATTAAGTTAGTGGTTCATCTTCAATATGTCTGTCTTGTTTCTTCAAGACATGTTTAAATTAATTGAAGAGAACCCTTGAATTTTTGAGGCTTCTCATCAGTATTCTGGGAATTTGGTATCTAATCATATGTTTGACATCCAGCATTTGTGCCAAAAGTGGCTTCAAAGAATTATTTGAGACAAATAGGTTTATGTGAACTTTCGTGTCTGATGATTTGTATGTTACTTGTTCAAAGAATTATTAGATTATATACGACACCAGACATTAGATATTTTTGTTTGATTGGTAAATGCTCATATAAATATACACGCATGAAAGCCGTCTATGCGGACATAAAAATAAACTTTATTGTGCCGTCAGGATACTTGCTATCGTGGACATTTGATTTGTAGAATTGACTTCATTGCTGTACTCATTTTGTGCCATCTCTGTTGCTGCAGGAACTGCGGCTCCAAGTTCTTATCCTGGATACTCAAACTATGCAGTCCATCAGGTTCTCATTTTTGTCTCTACCTAATATGCAGTAGTTCTAGTATTTGTTTAGCTCTTGGTTTGTTGTTGTTTTTTATTTTTAAGAAAACAAAAATCCTCTGCTTATCGGAGAATTGGCATAGCGTATGTGGAACCGCATTCCGGCTCTTATATTGTTGCTAAAATTTCCAATGTTGCATTTGGCGTGCAGAAATTTTCCAAGGATTTTGAGATACCACACAGGCTTCCCCTGATTTGTGTAAACATGTTAGTGTATCGAATTCATTTGGCATCAAATTGCCACTTTCCATTATAACATTTCCTTCAGTAGTTGTTTTGTAATCAGAGGTCAAGCGTCTTTTGAAAAACAATTTCACAAAAGCTCCCTACCCCTTTGTTTGCATTCCCAACTATACTGCAGACATCATCAATTTCTCCACTTCTAACATCACTGCTGTGACTGCAGAAGTGATGTTATTATCGGCTTCGCCACTATTGCAATTGCTACTGTTGCCAACAAGGTGGAGTAGCCTTATTTTCCTAAAAACTCCCTACCCTTTGTTTTACCTCCGGACTATCACCGCTGTAGTCATCAATGCCACCACTTCTGCTATCGTCTTTGGTGTCATTGTTGTCGTCGGCGTGACTGTTGATTCACCACTGATGCAATTGCTGCCGCAGAAACTAGGGGTGGTAATCCTGAGCCAACTCCTTTATCTAACCTGAACCTGCTGGATGTCAGCGAGTTTGCCTAGGCCTCAGTCAAGTGGGAGTTTGAGTCAACAACCTGCATAATATGATTATTGAAGGATCAGGTTAGGATCAGACCATCTTATCCTTACCCTTGCAACTCATTTAAGAGCCACCCATGCACCAAAATAAAATGCTAAACATATGAATTGAATTGGGAGCCGCAGCATTAAAGTAGGATGCCTTACCAAACTAATTTGGTTCGCTTATTATTTACTGAACACATCTAGCAATACATATAAAATATTTAAATGAATTTGGGCACATACACCCGCACATGAGATGTGAAACCCTAGCCATGTTGTCTACTCTTCCAAAACGGGGGCACAATCCTCCCATATAATAACTTTCACCACAACCTCATGCTTAGATCTTTCTGGCTATTTGCCCTTTCTTTGTTATATTGATTTCAAAAATTTGTAATTCCATGAATTCTCTGTGGTTTTTGAGTTACATGCAATGGTGCTGCTGTAAGTTATTCTAATGGGATTATAATTTTTGTGAGTTGTGGTGAAAGTTTAGGCAGTGAGTTGATTGCGAAGTTTATTCAAGATTTTGTTATTCTTTCTTTTTCTTGCGATTGAATTCGAGTCTTGGGAGTAAGTATTGACCATTATACTTAATGGGATAATTATATTATGTGATGTGTTTTTGATTTATCACTGTTGGTTAAATGTAATATTGCACTTGGGCGCATGCTCATAAAATGTTTTGCCAATTCCTGGTATTTGGGGTTAGATTAGAACACATAACGACCAAGATTTGCCATCTTAACCGATACTGATACCGGTACATATCGCTTGTATTGTATCAAATTTCAAGCAGGTCGATACCATCCATCTGAAATTGGCTGATACCATATATACTAACTAGTAACAACTAATATAATAGGATATGCAATGTTTCTATTATTAAAATTTGAAATTCTATTTAATTTCATATATTGGATTAAAAATCTCATGACATAGTTCAAATTGAGGTTCAAGATATTGGCTAGTGATAGAATAGTATGAAAAGAAATAATTTTCCAAAGACAAAACTGATATATAGATTAATACACCACTCAGAAAATGACGATCTACGTGTAATTAACTATTTTGAGCAAGCTAACTGATAAATGAGGTCCGACATCGAAGACACGTATCACCTTGCTACAAACTGTTGGCCTACACCGAGACTGAAATCAAGATCACGAAGATTGATAACAATGTTGATAATCATAATCGGGTTGGTTTGGATGAGCCATATGAGTGTGGTCAAGCTGATGGATCCAAACCCCAACCAACCTAACTGCCACTTCTTATCTAACCACCACCTTAGCAAGACACTTCAAACTTGAAGCCGTGTTATGTCGGACATGCATATGACACACATTGAACATGATACTTCTATTTTAATACACTTGGAATTTTCTTCAGCGTTTTCATGTTATGTCATATTGTTGGCATGCCCTTATAGGCGCAAACATAGACCACCAAACCATGGTGTATGTCAGTGCCACCCCTGCCATATATGTCATCAGCGGGTCCTTCCCCCACCCATAGATGTCATTGCGACAATCATTGCCTGTTCTTTCTCATCACAGCCATCCTGACTACTATTGCTAGGGGTGTGCACGAGGGTACCCAGATACCGGATCGGAACCTACCCTAACGGGTAGGTTCTGGGTAGATAGTTATCGGTTCTGGATAGGAAAATTTGGAACCGACGGGTATCGGGTCCGGTTCCGGTTTCCGTCTATAGAAAACGGGTACCCAGAACCGGAACCGATATATATATATATATATATAATTTTTTTATTATAATATCAAGGATCAAAATATATAAGAGTGATCCACCCTGGCTGTATCTAATTTGAACTTATAATATTAGTGAGTACAACTTGCATCCTGAAGTTTTGAGCAACGTGTAAGTTCATTAAACAATGCATATGCGTTCAAAAGAGCAGTATAGGTAAACGTGAATCATTCTTCCATATGTCTAGCTTTATCTAGTAGAAATGACTGGTCAGTATGCATTTATCACCGAAGAAAGAGACTAGAGACAATATTTTACTTCCAGATTGATTTTTATTCATGCGTATTTGAGACAATTGTCATGCACAGATCATTTGGAAATCATTGTTCGTAATGCTTCACAAATTAGATTTTTTTACAGGGTATCCGGAACCTACCCGGAACCATAGGGTCCGGGTATATGGTTTAACTGGGTAGGTTCCGGGTCCAAATTTTAGGAACTGGTCCATTACCGGGTAGGGTCCGGGTAACATGAAAAAAACAGGGTACCCGGACCCGCACACCCCTAACTATTGCCACTGTTGTTGTCCATCATCATTGCTACCATTGCCATCATTGACACTGCCATGGCCAGCACAGTAATGACCATAAAAAATATCCATTATCCACAAATCTGACGTAAAAAAATATGTGAACGAAGATAGAGGGTACACCATTGGACTTACAAGAAAGTATGCTATTATTTACAAGAAAGATTTAAATGTGCCAACACAGTAATGACCAATATCCACAAATCTGATCCTTCACTAATGAAGATGTGATGCCAAATGTGTTTGCAATCAACCTCAAGGATTGTGAACGAAGATAGAGGGTACACCATTGGACTTACAAGGATCACTATATGGGCTTTTAGCCCTCTCATCCCTGTTAAAGTTGAGATGAACAGTTTTAGGTCATTTCATTGATCGACAAGTTAAAATAAAATAGACAAGTCATTGATGTCTTGTCATTTGGGTCCGAATTTAACCTCCTGATTCACAAAGTCTTGTTTCATGGCAGGGTGGTTATACGTATCCTAGCAGTGGCGCTTCTGCATATCATCGACCATACTACTAATAGCACGTCAGTTCCTGCTCACGTGGACAAATTAATATCTCAGTCCCATCTTCTTCATTATGAAGGTATTTTGCTTCTGCTGTGATTGGGAGACATTGACGGCTGGGAGTTGTTCCTCGTGGGGGCAAAAAGCATCATTTCACTTTGCTGCATGAAATTCACTTGTGAATTTTCTTTTTTGCATTGTTATACCAACATCAAAATCTGGCCTCGTCGAAGGATACCGTTTTTTTTTCTTCTAAATACACTTTTGTGACCTTAAATATTGCCACTCCAGATCGAATTAGTACTTGGTGGTACGTATTTATTGTCAGGTTTATATCAAACTAAACATCTATTTTGAGCCTGGAACAAACACAGTTTTGGTGAAGAAAATGACCGCATTGCTTCCTGTGGTAAAATGTGGTGCGCACGAAGCTTTTGAGAAAGTGCCCTTAAAAAGATTCTTTTAAAATTCAGGTATTCTGCATACGGGACTCTCCATATGAAGAGATGGGGGTGGGAACTTTAGTAACAACAATTTGTGTTGTGCTGGGCATGTACCCGCTCAGCGCTGCTGGTACATTCGTTGCAGTTGTCAGCATTTGTTTCAAGGAAATCTTGTGGTGTTGTTTTGGGAACCCTTGACCATGTACCCGCTCAGGACGTGTGGCTGATTCATTATGGTACACCTCAGTCTGTGATCAGAACATCAAACTGGCGATGTGCGTAGGCTATAGAAATAACATTGGGATGGAGATGAGAAAACTTGGTTAAAAGGTGACTTCTTTGCGTTCCAGTTGGCCCTTGCCGGGGGAGATCCTTGGGCTCGCAAATTTCCCTTGCTGAACGTGCCCTAGTTTTTTAATGTGTATGATGGTGTTGTGTTCACTTGTGATGGAAATCTCCAGAACTGTCAGTAGAACGCATGTATCACAGCAAGCATGTGCCGGAGGTGTGCATAACTGAACACCACAGCAGCATGAAACTCTTAATAGACATTCTCCTCGGGAAATGCTTGCTGAAAATCATCGAGTCCTGATAATTTGTGGATCAGTTTTATCATGTCCATTTAGAGAATCCTATATTGCTTTTAAATACACCCATTCAAACATCATGCCCCGTGATAATCTTTACGCTTAGAACTCATTTTGGTAACTCTGGATTACAAATTGAAGCCAATGGAACATATGACTGACATAGAATAATTTCTCCAAGAATTTGTTAATGAAATACTCTTACAAGCCCCCTTTTTTGTTGCTCGCTTAAGAAGATTGGACCCTTGCACATACGATACACAAGATGAAGCAATTGCTCAAATCAATATACATTCAAGCTTTACAATTAACATCAGAAACGATAGTTGTTACTATATTCCGACTCGAGCAAACTGAGGATGTGGCTTCTTCAGTCAGTCAAAAGGATCCATGTGTCAGCACCTTTCTCTTTGATGCGCTGCCGCCGATGAGACTTTCTTTAATGGGCCAAGTCTTATATATAACGAGGCAGAAGGGACCTGTATTTCACCCTACTATCCTGGACTGCTTTGCTATCAGACCCGAGGGACCGCTTGATTTTCTCTTCCTGCTCTCACCCACCACTTTGTTCACGTACGCAATGTAACCATCAACATCGAATTTTCTTTTGCAGCCTGCATAATTCATGTATCGGATTTTCCCAAACACGGGTCTCTCTTTCCACCCCTGTCAAGAGTTTCAAATATGCAAATCATGACTGTCAAAAAACTACAAATGGGCTTTTTATGCATAACACGCTCTAGAAACTTTTTCTTGTTTTGAGATACTCCCTTAACATATCATCTTTCCCCACTACCCCCGTGGATCCTGTAAGTGTGCGACTTGTTCAGAAAATCCTCTCTGTGCTAGTCAATCGATCTTGGTATATGACTTCTGCCCAAGACCATGTTTGCAATAGGACGGAGCCCGTCCTCATGTATGCGCGTTTGAAATTTACAATGACCCCCATGGAACAAAATACTAGCATCAAATAGACGAGGAACAAAAAGGGGCAAACCTGATCATGGACGCCGCATATGGACCACATGCAGCCAACATAGCCATTTGGATCTCTACCGTCTATCTCATACTGCAAGGCGGTGCAGCAAATTTAGGAGTCAAAAAAGAAAACATATGAATGCCATATATAAGCTCGTAGACATAACCAGCACCCAGAGGGCAGAGATGGAATACGTCAGCATGCATCTGCTGTAAGAAACATGATTAATGCATTTGATTATTTAATGGCATTGTTACACAAGAAGGTTATTGTCTTCTAGTCCCTAAGTCCAGAATGTCCCTTCAAAAATTTCATTTGTTATTTATGAGTATCGCATTTTAGTACGCCAATGATCTAAGTGCATATATGCTAAGAAAACAAAACAAAATGAGGGGTCACTGCAAACATTTAGATGCTTCACAGGATGCCGAGGAGATGCCGTCTGTTGAATTTAGATTTTAAAGAGGTTGTTCAAAGAGACCACAATTAAAATTATTTATCAGTATTAGTATGTCTCTTCAACTTAAATAGACAGGTTAAGACCTACGCCCACGCATAGAAATAAAAAAAATTACCAAGATACATTTACATGCAAGACTAGAGCGATTTCTATGTTAATCTAATTAAATAAACGTGCACCAAGTACATGTGACGTGAAATAAACTTCGTTTTCTTTTATAAATATATTAGAAAATACACGTGCACATAGTGAACGGGCCCCACACACCCCCTCCCCATCCCATGGCGTAGACTGAAACATGGGTATTTAAGTGGGTGCGGACATGGGTGCAAGGAATTTTGTGAGAAGGGTGGATGTATGTGTGGATACGGCATTGAGTGCATTAGGTTAGCGGAGCCCACAACCCATCTCTCCCATCCCACGCTCCCCTCACTCCCAGCAATCTCAAATGTTACCATCACCTCACTCACATCAATATCAATATGTCTCCTCTCCACCACTCCCATCATCTCCCTTCCATCTCCCAACCTCATCTTCATGCACCAAAGACCACATCCAGAGGGAGACCCACACTCCGATGGACCATGCAAAAACACATCCAAGCCTGCCATCCCCTCCATGCCGAGATGATCAAATCCTAGCCACCACTATACCAACCCCTTTGTCCAAATCAGCAAGATATCCCCTCGTTTGTAATATAGATATACTTTTTGTAGAATATTGACAATAGCAACTTTACTATATTGACAATATCAACTTTACTATAAGTCTTCCAAAATACTTTTATGACAATCTTTATAATTAAAATAATAATTTTTTTTTCATTTTCAAAGGCAGATCACAATGACTGTTATCAGTCAACTGGTATGGATCGCATTTGTCCAGTTATTGTAGGCAGTCCAATCACTCATTCGTTCTCGATTACTGTCTGCATTTTTCTTTTTCACCGAGACTATATTAGCCAACCAAACAAATGACCGCCTCTCTAGTGAGTGGGCTTCATTCACCGTTAAATTAAAAAAGGGGATTGAAGACACATGAATATGATTCAAACTTTTTTCCTCCTCTTCCTGAATCATCCAGAATCGGTTGACTGCTCTTTGAGTTGACTGCTCTTTGATTGAACTTGGCTCTTTGATAACATTGGCCATTGACTTGTTCTCTATTGCTAACGTTACGCTGTATTTCTTCATCATGTCTTCCTAAACGAAGTAAATTGGAGGTTACCATTTGGTTCCATGAGCTTGAGCAGCATGGTGAAAATGGTCACACAAAATTGTCGTCATTAGGATTTTGGCCCAACTTGCATAGGGTTGATATCATGTTGATATAAAGCTGTAAAACTTTGAGATTTCTCATCATGCTCCCCCACTGTAACCTGTTCTGATTAGGGGTGGCAAAATGAGCCCGACCCGACCCGACCCGATCCGGACCCTAACCCAGCATCCTTAACCGGGTATGGGTATGGGCCAATCCGGGTCAAGTAGGAAACGGGTTGACCCGACCCGGATAAAATCTGGGTTGGGTATGGTTTTGACATGTCAACCCGGATGACCCGAATTCGACCCAGATTACTTTCTCTATATATATAAAAAATTATATAATAACTTCAATACACAGTTGCAATGGGAGTTGTGCTTATACGATTTGAATTGTTGTCCTCTTCTTTAAGAGCTCTTGGATTCAGTTCCCTTTACATACAAATTTTTTGTTAATTTTATTACTTTCGTTAATAAAATGGTAACATTAATTATACTTCCTTGCTGTCATCAGTGCGGTTTAAGCGACGAGTTACTGGAAATTATGCAACACTTAATAAATTGTCGGTGGTTCTTAATAAATAGCTGGATATCGAAAAAGGAGCAGTAGTGTATAAGTCAAATCTTAACCCGACTGGTTAACCCGAACCCGACCCGGAAATTTTTCGGATCACCCGTGTAAGGATCGTCTTACCCTTGCAATACTAACAACACACACTAGAGGGGGGATGAATAGTGTAATGGCAATAAAATTGTCCAATTAAAATTAAACTTGCAAATGCGAAATAATAAATGTAAGAGGAAATAATTGACACAATCAATCCAAACGCAAACACAAAGTTTTACCATGTTTACCCAAGCTTGGGTACGTCCAGCCACACCAATATTCATTATATTCCCACAAAGAGAAGCGAATATAAATCTCACAAAGAGATACCCCACCAAGAGGATTTATGCCCTACACAAGGACCTAACCAAACCTACACGAGGGTCAAGACTCCCACCAAGAGAATCACTGACTCCCACTCAGAGAATTAGGGTTAGCCCTACACTAGGACACTAAACTCTCACAAAGAGAGTTACTCCCACAAAGAGAGTTATTCCCACTAAGAGAATATCCTAATCCCACAAAGAGATAAACTCCCACAAAGAGAGATAGACTAATTCCCACAAAGAGAATTATTATTACAAATTCACCAAGTAAAATAAATACTCTTACCTATGCCTTGAGATGCTTACTCATAGATGAATGCAAGGCATGGAAGAGGATCTCCAAGTGTTGAGCTTGGCTTGAAAGCACTTGGATGAATTCCCTTGAGCTGGACTTCAATGCATGAAGAGGAATGCGAGCTCACATGAGGGAATTGAGAGAGTTTATAAGTGGCTTAAAGATCTCTTGTGATTTTCAATAGCATCAAGAAGTTCTAGAGATATCAGCACACCCATATATATAAGAACCATACATCAACCCTCAAAATCCAAGAAAACAATCATCAGCCCAAAACTACAACGGCTAGAAACTGGGCGAAAACGACATCAACAGTCGACTGATAGTCAAAAGACAGTCGACCGATCAACGGCTAGAAAATATCCAACGGCTATAATCTGAGCCAGGACAGTCGACTGAATAAGACAATACAGTCGACTAAAAACAGGACAAGCACCTGTAAAACCTTCAGCAGGCGACTGCTGTAGGGGATGGAATAAAACATAGAGCTGCACTCTTTCTCCATATAAGCATACAAGCGACTGATGTCAATAATACAGTCGATTGTCTTATAGTCAGGCAACTGTAATACCTTCATCAATCGACTGCTGTATAAGATGGAGAAAAGACAGAGAGATGCAGAGATTGCACTTACGCTACTCAGACAACTGTTGGCCAATTCCCAGGCGACTGTAAATCTACATGCGACTGTAAACTGAGCAGCAGTCGACTGTGCGTAAAGCTCAAGTTTGAGTCAATTGAAAATGTTGACTTGAGAAGTGCATATCAGGCGACTGTAGAAGGATCTACAGGCGACTGAAAATCACCCAGTCGACTGTGTATCCTTCAGCAGGCGACTGATGGAAAGCCAGAGACTCCAAATGAGTCTTTGGACAAGATGAACCTATTAGGTTGGATTCTATGAATAATCCTAAGGCTCACTAAGATGGTTAGATGCATATGCATGTATGAGTAGACCATCTAACAAGGCATTACATTAACCTAGACTCAATGAGAGAGAAAGCAATAAAGTAAATATTACATGGATTACATTGCTTTCCTTAGAGTCTATGTCTTCAATCTTGATGCCTTGATTCTCCCCATCATCTCCAAGCTTTGGCACCCCTTGAGTCCAAGCTTTGGCCCATCTCCACTTGATGTCCATCATTGCACTAAGTGATTAGTCTCCAAGAAAGATATTCTAGGAATGAAACTGTGAGACTAAAACAAGAGAGGCATTAGCAACAACATAATGTTGTGATCATCATCAAAGTAAGATTGGTATGAAACACCAATACTCAACAACCCTAACCCGATCGGGTTAGGGTTTACCCCTATCCGGGTCGGGTCAAACCTAACCCGACCCGAATCGAACCCAAACCCACCCGACCCGTTTACCACCCCTAGTTCTGATGGGGAAAAAGCTTCAATACTGATTACAACATCAATGATGACATCAGGAAAAAAATTCAAGAGTCTCCAGGGTTTTTAGTATCATGTGAGTCAACATAGTCTAGAAGCAGGATTGGATTTAACAAAATATATTCAATGCTAATGATAATCCACAGTATAAAGCTCCTGTCCAATGTTTCAGGAAGATTAAAAATGCTAGTAAAAGCTCAGAGGTCTGCAAAAAAATAGTGCACGCAAAAGAAAATCCAGATACCTTGTCATTTAGGTATATTGCTATTGAAAGTGCTTCTTCAGGGCTGGATGTCCATTCCAGAATTTTTTTGGCCCAGTACATCCTGTAGACAGAACATATCTGTATATTAGGATCCTGGTTAATACAACTGGGAAAAGGATAGTTTAGTTATAATTAACATCAAGCAAATTAAATATACTTGGATGCATGGTTTACTGTACCATTGTAATTTAAGCTGAAGTGCAGTAGCGATATAAATAAAATTCTGAAAAATTTCAATCTTTGTTGAAGACGTTATCTAAAAGAATGATGATGGTATTCATAGCTTCCATGGGAAAATGAATTTTGAGTTTGTGAAACATATCAAAATATAATATGTACACCGCATATGCCAATCATAATGGTCCTTATTCCTGGGTCATCATGAACTTCAATCAATTTTATTGATACGAGACTGAGTTACAACTTACCAATACCGTTTCCAACCAACATATTCCATGAGTCACGACTCGTGCATGCTCAATTAGAAAGGTCTCATGTTATACCATATACTGTCTAGAAACCTGTCAGCCAATTGCTTCTGTAAGTGGTTATGGTCTGATATGGCCAAATGACCTGATCACCGACCTGATACTCAGTTGAGGATTTTCCTTAACCGAAAGACCGAGTCTCACATGGCCGTTGAGGAAATCATGGGTCGGTTGAGGCAAAACCCGGGGGGCGGTTGTGGGATGGAGGATATGGCGGTGGCCCTAAATAGAGGAGGGAGTTTCTCTTCTTCAGTATCTAAAAGCATTTCAGCTTTCAATCATATCCGGAATCACCAACGATATTTCTTTTTCTCTTTCGTTCATTGGTATCGGAGTAGTCCCTCGATCCACGTCCCAGCATTTTTTTCTTCGCCACTTCTAAGGCAAAAGAGACGCATCTCTGTGCTCTCTGCGTGTCGATCCACTTGGAGGAAGGAGGCCGTCCCCCGTCTACCTTGGTTTTTGTTTTTCCCTTAACAGTGAACAGCTCCCCCTTTGATTCTTATTTTTTCCAGCCATAGTGAACCTACTTCCTTTTGTTTTTATTTGTTTTTCTCAAACAATCATATCCCCTTCTACTTTAATTTCCCCCAAACATCAAGGCATTAATTTTTTGCCCAATCAAGCCAAGGCTAGCAAATGCACAGATCTCCACTGCACGTGAAGAAGCAGGCCCCTTCCTGAAGCTGTCCTCCACCCGCCGGGCCCCACACAGAAGCTCCTCCAAACAGCAGGCTGACGTGTGTCGCACGGACCTCCATGCAACAACAGCAAACCAGTCAATCCCTTGTGCCACGCCTCACGTTTCGGACGTTCGATTCCCACGTTGCCACACACAGCGGCGATTTTCTTTCCACGAAGTAGAACAGAACCGAGCAAATAACAAAGGCACATTCTCCACACCAAGCAAAGAACTAATTATGTTCCTGTTATTTTTATTTAATTTTGCATTATTATTTTGCATGATTAGTCTCCCTTACAACATAAACCTAATAATATTTGATTAACACATTAATTAAAAAGGAGTAGTGATCTTTGTCAAATCATATTATATTGTAATTTTGTGCGAATATAGACTCCATTTTAACTTAATTAAATTTTTTCACTCTCATTAAAATTAAAATTGGATTTTTAAGATATGTTATTAGATATAAAATTTTAGTTGATTTGATATTATCATATTTTTGGCACCTTATACCTGAAACAATTTAGCTTATCCAAACCAGTAACGAACAAATGGCAATCAAATTGATTGCTTCTGAATTGGCAAAGATAGAACACCTAAACGTTTCCAACTATGACATGTGGCACCTGAAAATTAAATACGGACTTATCCATGACAAATTAGATAGTGTCGTTGAGACCACTGCTCCTGCTCTACCTGAAAATCCCAACGATGCTCAGAAGAGAGCTAGCTCTGTGGACTATAAATGACAAGAAGGCTAGAAGTCTCATGCTTATGTTCATGGATGATAGCCTAATACAAGTGTTCGAACATTGTAGTATTGCCAAGGACATGTGAAAGACTATTAATGAGAAGTATGACATCACATCAAACGTGAACATATAACTCCTGCTGCATAGCTACAATTCATGTCGTATGCATGAAGGTGACAATGTTACCGAACACGTGAATAAGATGATTGTCATGGTAATGACCTAGCTACGGCAGGAACTGAAATTCCTGAGAAGCTTCAGGTGGCAGCTATTCTGAATAGTCTGTCGTCGTCGCTTGATATGGCTGTCAATACGCTTAGATTAAATGGAACCGTTAAGCGTGTCACTAACTTACCAGCTCAGCTAGCAATGGAACAAGACCTTCTGGCTAGAAGTAAGGGCTCAGACGTCAACCTTATGCAGGAGGAAGAGGCGAATGCTGCTCACTACCGGAAGGCACAAGGGAACCAGCGTCTTGGACCGGTGAAGCCCTCTTTCAAGGGATCTGGCTAGTCATCAGCTCGTGAGAAGAAAGGACCTCCTGAATCTTGCTACATCTGCAGGAATTATGGTCATTTCAAGGCCAACTGTCCTCAGGCAAGAAATAAGGGCAACTCTAAACACCCAGAACAAGGAGGATCTGGAAGCGGGAATTCATTGACGTCACTGAATGTAACGCTGCAACAACTGATGCTGAAGGCTGGTGGATCGACTCGGGTGCAACCCGACATATAACAAAGACGAAGGAAGGAATAGTCGACTTCCATGAACTGAAGAAGGGATACCAAAGGATATACATGGGGAACAATACTTATCTGGATGTAGAAGGTATTGGTTCATACAGATTGGATCTTGGTGACAGCATCATGATCCTCAAAGATGTGTTTTATGCATCTGGCATAAGACGTAATCTGGTCTCTGTTCCGGCTTTGCTGAAGAAGGGTCTTGAAGTGAGATTTTACAACAATAGGGTTTTCATTGAGAAATACAAGAAATTGTTTGCTATGACCAAGTTTGTGCCCGGTCATGATTTATTCTGTCTTTCTGTTGTAAAATCTGATATTGGTAATAAAGATTGTGCTTTGAATTATTCCTCGTGTCTTTTTTCTGATTATGATCTTTGGCATACGAGATTAGGTCATTCT
The DNA here is from genome assembly GCA_030789695.1 of Scilla litardierei. Taxonomy (NCBI): domain Eukaryota; kingdom Viridiplantae; phylum Streptophyta; class Magnoliopsida; order Asparagales; family Asparagaceae; genus Scilla; species Scilla litardierei. The sequence continues at coordinate 225,211,509 of CM061142.1, read as the reverse complement.
GGTAATAATAAAATGGCCCAGTTAATCAAAATGGATTTATTACCGAAACTGACAGTTGTAAGGACATTACCCTGTGAACATTGTTTAACTGGGAAGATGACCAGGAAATCATTCTCGGAAGGTCAAAGGGCTAATGAATTGTTGGAATTAGTTCATTCTGACATTTGTGGGCCCTTGAGCATAAAGACACGTGAGAATAAGGAATATTTCATAACATTTATAGATGATTATTCCAAGTATACTTTCGTGTATCGTTTAAGCAGAAAGTTCGGAAGCCTTTGAAAGTTTTAAAAGATACTAGTCAGAAGTTGAAAGAAAACTTGGAAGGAATATAAAGGTGTTAAGAACTAATAGAGGTGGAGAATTCAACTCGAAGGAATTTGAGGAATATTGTATTTAATACGGTATAAAGAAGCATACTGCTATGCCATATACGCCACAACAGAATGGTGTGGCTGAAAGGAAGAATAGAACATTAATGAATGCAATGAGATGTTTGTTATCACATTTTGGTCTCTCCAAGGATTTTTGGGGAGAAGCCATATTGACTGCAAATTATGTTCTGAACAGAATTCCCACAAAATCAGTCAAGACAATACCGTATGAGATATGGAATGGACGCAAACCCAATTTAAGTCTTGAGCAAATGGGGTTGCGTGGCACATGTTCTCATTCCATATCAGGTTAGAGATAAGCTGGATCTCAAAACTGTAAGATGTATATTCATAAGATATTCTGAAAAATCTAAAGGATACAGGTTCTTCCATGAAAACAAAGGAGTCATTGAAAGTAAAGATGATACTTTTCTAGAGAATCTAGAAGAAAAGGAACAAGTCCAAGAAAATGTGCCACCCTTGCTGGACTTAGATGATGTTCTGGATGATGACTTGGATATAGTGGATGATGTACATCATCTAATTATGGAAGATGAACATGTAAATGAGAATATACATATGGCAAATCAACCAGCTGAACATGTCCAGCCTGCAACCTTTAGTGGCAACAAAAGACCCAGAACCACACCAGCATGTATGGATGATTATTATCTATATTCATGTGGACCATCTTGTTTCTCTGTGGATATTGATATAGATGAGCAAGCAGATCCCGTGAATTATACAGATGCAATGAAATCATCTGAGTCAGATCAATGGCTTGACCATGAAAAGGGAGCTTGACTCAATTGAGAGAAACAATGTATGAGAGCTATGTGACTTGCCAGAAGAGAGAAAGTCCATAGGACGCAAGTGTGTTTATAGAAAAAATATCGGATTGATGGGTCTATTGTACATTCAAGGCCCGGTTAGTTGCAAAGCGATTTACTCATAAAGCAGGGATTGATTATCAGGAGACTTATTCTCCTGTGGCTAGGTTTGCATCCATACGGATAATCTTAGCGATTGTTGCTCATCTTGACTTGGAACTCTACCAAATGGATGTCAAGACTGCATTCCTCAACGGAGAGTTGAAGGAAGTTATATATATGGATCAACTTGAGGGATTTCAGGTTGATTGACAGGAAGACACAGTTTATAACTTCAAGAAATCTTTGTATGGTTTAAAACAATCATCTAGACAGTGGTATCTCAAATTTCACAACACTATTAGCCAACTAGGTTTCGTTGCAAACAAATTGGATAATTGCGTGTATGTCTTGAAAAATGGGAGCAGTTTTACGATATTATCCCTGTATGTGGATGATATTTTGCTCGCTGGAAATGACATTGAAGTGTTGAAAAGAATTAAATCAACACTTTGTAGTGAATTTGAGAGGAAGGACATGAGTGATGCATCATATGTTCTTGGAATACAGATCCTTAGAAATTGGAAGTCTAAAATGTTAAGTTTAAACCAAGAAAGTATTTGCATACACTATTGAGGAGATTTGGAATGTACAATTCCAATCCGGCCCCTACACCATCGGTTATGGGGAAGCCGTTAAGTAAAAAACAATGTCCTGGAGAGGGACAAAGTCGGCTGAATGTTCCATATGCTCAGGCTATTGGAAGTTTGATGTATGCAATGCTGTGTAATAAACCAGATTTGTTGTACCCAGTTAGTCTGGTTAGTAGATATCAAATTAATCCTGGTCCAGCTCATTGGAAAGCTGTCAAGAGGATTATGAAATATATAAAGGGTACGGTGCACCATAAGTTAGTTTATCAAGCAGATTCGCTTGAGGTTCTTGGTTACTCCGATGCAGATTTCGGAGGGGACAAAGATGACAGGAAATCAACTACAGGACATGTGTTCATCTTTGGCGGTGCAGCTGTTTATTGGGGTAGCAAGAAACGGGGTTGTGTAGCGAGATGCACACAAGAAACTTAGTATATAGCCTGTAGTATGGTGGCTACTCATGCAGTCTGGATCAGACGGTTCCTATTGGACTTGGATCTCAATTTGGTGGATGGACCAATTGAGATGTATTGTGATAATCTAGCAGCCATCAGCTTGATCCACAGTGGTGGAAACAGTTCCATTGACTCCTATGTCATAAATTGGTTGGTAGGCTGGAAGGGATATGAAAACTGCTTGGATAAAAGAAATAGAAATAAAAGAAAAATCAGAAGCTGAACGAAAGAGATAGAAATATCATTGGGGATTCCGAATATGGCTGAAAGCTGAAATGCTTGTAGATACTGAAGAAGAAAAACTCCATCCTCTATTTATAGGGACACCGCTATATCCTCCATCCCACAACCGCCCCCGGATTTTCCTCAACCGACACATGATTTTCTCAACGGCCATGTGAGACTCGGTCTTTGGTTGAGGAAAATTCTCAACCGAGTATCGGGTCAGTGACCAGGTCATTTGGCCATATCAGGCCATAACCACTTACATCTCCCACTTGGCCTGAAATGGCCAAGTGCATTCCGGTCATACTCCCACTATCCGTGAGATATAACACATGATGTAATTTCACATACTCCCACTATCCGTGAGATATGCACATTTTATTCACCGAGTACAATCATTATTTGTGATTGTCTTCTTTCATTATTCATGAAAGTTTCCTTGACTTAGATATTTCTAAGTCACATCAAACTAACATGTTTGATGAATGTACCTGCTGGAATACCCTTCGTCAAGGGATCAGCAATCATATCACTTGTTGGAATATAGGTCACATTGACTTCTTTCCTTTCCACCATATCATGTATGTAATGATATCATGTAATGATATCAGCAATCATATGACTTGTTGGAATATAAGTCACATTGACTTCTTTCCTTTCCACCATATCATGGTGGAAAGGAAAGAAGTCAATGTGACTTATATTCCAACAAGTCATATGATTGCTGACCCCTTGACGAAGGGTATTCCAGCAGGTACATTCATCAAACATGTTGGTTTGATGGGACTTAGAAATATCTAAGTCAAGGAAACTTTCATGAATAATGAAAGAAGACAATCATAAATAATGATTGTACTCGGTGAATAAAATGTGCATATCTCACGGATAGTGGGAGTATGTGAAATTACATCATGTGTTATATCTCACGGATAGTTGGAGTATGACCGGAATGCACTTGGCCATTTCAGGCCAAGTGGGAGATGTAAGTGGTTATGGCCTGATATGGCCAAATGACCTGGTCACTGACCCGATACTCGGTTGAGAATTTTCCTCAACCAAAAGACCGAGTCTCACATGGCCGTTGAGAAAATCATGGGTCGGTTGAGGAAAATCTGGGGGCGGTTGTGGGATGGATGATATGGCGGTGGCCCTATAAATAGAGGATGGAGTTTCTCTTCTTTAGTATCTAAAATCATTTCAGCTTTCGGCCATATTCGGAATCCCCAACGATATTTCTCTCTTTCGTTCAGCTTCTGATTTTTCTTTTATTTCTATTTCTTTTATCCAAGCAGTTTTCATATCCCCTTCCAGCCTACCAACCAATTTATGACATAGGAGTCAATAACAGTTAATTGCAGGGAGGTCATTTAACTCTTTACCCTCCTCGTATATTATTCCCTAGCTATATGGTTCTGCAGTTTTCACTGATTATCTTGATGCGATTTTCTTCTAAAAGATAACAAATCAGATTTAAGAGAAGAAAAGAAATATAAAAGTGGAATTTTTATAATAGATTTTTGGAATAAAAGATAGATCGATCCCTTTTGGAGTGGACCTCTCCCTAACTTGTGTTAATGGAACAAGTCTAATCCCCCACGAACCCTAACAATAATTCTTAGCAAAAGATCGATATTCGATAAACAAATTAGGGCCGGCTCGTAGGCTTTTAAACCCCTCCTAACACAAAAGATAATAAAAGACTAATAAGCTCATCCAATTGCTAAACGCACAGCTAAAATAATGAAAGAGAAAATAAGTCACCCAACGTGTGTTGTTGGACCCGTGCAACCCGTGCGCCGCTTCCTCCTTGTGTAGACGATTACACATTACTCTCCCAAAAGACGAATCTTGTCCTCAAGGTTGAAATCTGGAAACTGCGAAAGGACAGTGTCATATCCCTCCCAAGTCGTCCCATGGTCCGATAGCCCCCGCCATCGTATCAGCACCTCAATACCCCGGCCGCTCTCACGACAAACTTCCACCACATCCTGAGGCTCCAGTAACACCTACAAATCTGCCGTCAGCGTAGGTGGTAGAGTGGATGTGATCAGGTGATCTCCTATAGCCCACCTTAACTGTGATACATCAAACACCGGGTGCAACGTCGATCCCAGAGGTAGATTCAACCTGCAAGCAACTGAGCATATCTTCACTATGATCTCATGGCCCATAGTAACGGGCCGCCAGCTTCTCATTTCTTCGCTTGGCTAGGGATTTCTGTCTGTACGGCCTCAGCTTTAGATAAATTCGATCTCCAACCTCAAAGTGTACCTCCCTACGGTGCCCATCAGCCTTCGCCTTCATGATCTGTTGCGCCCTCGTAAGATGCTTCTTCAGTTCCTCCAAGATGCCATCCCTCTCGCTCAGATGCTGCTCCAACTGCGAAACCGGAGTAGCTCTCTTATTGTAGTGGACCAAGGTGAGAGGGTCTTGCCCATATAAAATCTGGAATAGTGTAGTCTGAGCAGAGGAATGATAGGATTTGTTATACCCAATACCCTGCACAGGAGAGCCACCTATGCCAACTCCTCGGACACTCGGAAGTAAACAACGGAGGTACGTCTCGACACTCTTTTTGACGACCTCCGTCTGGCCATCCGTCTGTGGATGGTAGGCCGTACTCCTCCTCAAGGCTGTCCCCTGCAAGCGGAACAGTTCCTTTCAGAACTGGCTCATAAAACTGTGTCCTGATCGGACACTATGGACGTGGGAAATCCATGTAAGCAAACCACATCTCGTATGAATGCTCTTGCTACAGTCACCGCAGTGTAAGGGTGTCGCAAGGAAATAAAGTGCACGTACTTGCTTAATTGGTCAACCACCACTAGAATCACCGTGTATCCATCTGACTTCAGAAGCCCATCAATGAAGTCCATACCGATGCCCTCCCACACCTGATCTGGAAGAGCCAATGGCTGCAGTAACCCCGCTGGTGCCATGGCCAGGTACTTGTGACGTTGGCATATGTCACAACTGACAACCAACCTCGCAATGTCCTTCTTCATGCCCCGCCAGAATAGCTTCCTCGACATCCGCATATAGGTCTGCTGAACACCCGAGTGCCCCCAAATGCACTCCCATGGAACTCCTGAAAAATCAAAGGAATCTACACCGAAGTCCGTGGTATCACCAGACGGCCCTGGAATAGCAGCCTTCCCCCAAGCGAATAACTGGGGTGGTCCACGGTTCCCTGGCTAAGATCCCCCGTAACCGAGCCAACTCCTCATCTGCATCTATCTCTCTCCACAGAGGTTCCCAGTCAGTCAATAGAGGCACCGACAGTGCTGCAATGCACGTGTCCACCTCCCTACGCGAAAGAGCATCCGCCGCCTTATTATCCAATCCGGGCCGGTACTGAATCTCAAACTTGTAGTCCACAAGTTTGGAGATCCACCTCTGGTGCTCCTCTGCTACCATCCTCTGCTCCAACAGGTACTTCAGGCTTCACTGATCCGTGCGCACTACAAACTGTCGCCCCAAGAGATAGGGCCGCCACTTCTGGATTGCTAACACAATCGCCATCAACTCATGCTTATACACGGATTTCAGCCTAGCTTGTGTTGACAATACCTGGCTGAAATATGCTATCGGCTTCTGCTCCTGCATCAACACTGCCCCCAAGCCGTACCCCGAGGCATCGGTCTCCACCACAAAGGCTTTGTCGAAATCCGGTAAGGCCAGTACGGGAACAGTAATCATCGCCCGCTTCAATGCCTCGAATGCCTTCGTAGCCTCCTCATTCCACTGAAAAATATCCTTCTTTAGCTGCTCAGTCAGTGGCCAGGCGATCGTTCTATACCCCTGCACGAACATGCGGTAATAACCATTGAGCCCCCAAAACCCCCGCAGTGCTCGTACTGTCCTCGGCTGCGGCCAGTCTAGCATCGCCTCTACATTTCCCCTGTCTGCTGCTACCCCCTCCGCGGAGACAACATGTCCCAAGTACTCCACCTTCTGTTGTGCAAACGCACACTTCTTCTTGTTGGCATACAACTAATGGGCATGCAACTCCTGTAGGACTGTCTCCAGATCTCGCAAATGCTCCTCCACCGTGCGGCTATACACCAGGATGTCATCGAAAAAGACCAAGACAAATTTCCTCAAATATGGCTTGAAGATCTTGTTCATGAGCGCCTGGAAAGTAGCGGGAGCATTCGTCAGCCTGAAGGGCATGACTAGGAACTCATAATGTCCCTAATGAGTCCGGAAGGTTGTCTTCGGCATGTCCTCGGCCTTCATCCTGATCTGATGGTACCCTGACTTCAAGTCAATCTTCGAAAAGACTGCTGCCCATGTAGCTCATCCAACAACTCATCTATTACTGGTATCGGAAACCTGTCAGGCACCATTTCTTTGTTGAGGGCACGATAATCCACACAAAATCTCCAGCTCCCATCCTTCTTCTTCACCAGGAGGATCGGACTAGAAAAAGGGCTCACACTAGGCTGGATCACCCTCGCCTATAGTATTTCCCGTATGAGGTGTTGAGTATTGGACTATCCACATTGATTTTAGTGATGATCAAACACAAATCATTGTGACTAATTCTTGTGATTGCAGTTAGCTAAAAAGTCACCAATTAGATTCAAGAAGATCAGAAGTGACTACACGTGTTGATTCAAGTGGAGAACTTGGTAGATCAACAAAGGTGAAGCATTGGCTTGAAGAACTTAAAGGCTACCTCAAACCTCAAGCCAATGGCATCAACAAATGAATGGAGATTCAATCCAACGAGAAGAAAGGAATGGATGAGTCAAAAGCTTAAGACTATGACGTTGGAGATATTCAAGTCATTCAACTAAAAGACTCAAGACCATGAAGAATTATGGAGATCGTCGTCAAATTACTTTGTACATCTCAAGCGACGTCCCAAGACTTCCTCAGAACGCGTGATCGTTGTGGCTGAAGCTTCGTTGAAGCTCAAGGAGAATTAATAAGTCAAGGGATTCAAAATCTTTATGTTGAAGCTTTGAAGACGGTTTGTCGTGTTTACTTTTATGTCTTCTAGCTTCGGTTTAGTAGAATGTTAAGTCTTGAGTCTTACTTGCCTATCAATCTTCATAACTCTCATATCTTATCTCTAGGATTGCCTTAGAAGCCCTTAGAAAGTTTCCCGAAGCTTATCGCTTCTTTTCATGGCTTCATATGCATCTTAGTTGGTTCAAGTAGAAGAACCAACCGACTAAATGACGATCTAGTCGGTTGAAAATCCTTCTTAGACCGACTAGCCATACTTGTTAATTCAGCCTTTGTACTGTTGACCAGTTAGTTGGTTCAAGAAGGATGGTTAATCGATTAAATATCAATCTAGTCGGTCCAAGAAGGTTCACCGACCGACTAGTTGTCAATCTAGTCGGTTGATGATCCTTCTTAGACCGACTAGTTTCAAAACTAATCGGTCAGTGATCCTTCTTAGACCGACTAGTGCTTACCCATGATTTCACCATCTTCTCTGTCAACCATCTAGTCGGTCCAAGAAGGTTCACCAACCGACTAGTTCCAAAACTAATCGGTCAGTGATCTTTCTTAGACCGATTAAGCAGCTTCAGAAATAGATCAGTTGGGCATTTTATGCCACGATTCTTGTGACCGTTTTGTCTCTTCCTATATAAGTTTGAGTTGCTTCAAACCAGAGAATCAAGGCTGATATTAGAGACATTTTCACATCCAAGAGAAGAGCCATCCAACTCCATTTCTAAGCTCTTTCATCTCACAAGAATCTCTCCCTTACTCTTTGAGCCCTAATTCCTCAAGAGAGATTCTCATTCTTTATGAGCTACTCAAGATAAGAGCGTGAATCAAAGTCACCAACTTCACCCTAGCCATCTATTGTTGTCCATCTTGGTGGAGCTAGGGTTTGGTGCTAACTACTTCCTCAAAATCCATTCTTGCCCTAAATTGGTAAGTATTTCTCAAGACATATGATTTTGTGGTAAGAGCTTTATATTTCATTCTCTATACATATAAATTGTTGTATACTCTCGGTTGTTAAGAGGGTTGGCTTGATCCCAAGTTGTGGGAGTCAAGATATAGAGTTTGCTCTCGATTTGTGAGAGTGTGCTTAGTCCCTAGTTGTGGGATTAATGTATTTGTGTGTTCCCGGGTTGTGGAATACACGGACATCGATTGTAGGTCGATTGCACTTGTGGGGTTTCCGCAAGTGGGCTAAAGGAAAGCTCTAGTGGTTTACTAGAGTATCCGGAGGGGATCCGGGTGTTGCTGGATTAGGGCACCGGGAACAAGTCGGGGAGACTTGGGTGACACCGAACCAGGGTAGATTGCTTGTTAGCATTGCTTTATTCCTTGTGTTGTTCACTTCTTTCATTCCGCATTTGTTGGTTAATTAGGGTTTTATTTGGCGTAAATTCCTTATAATTCTATAAAACACTATTCACCCCCCTCTAGTGTTTGTTTCTCATAGCACAGGGTCACTACATGAGCCTCTCAATCTCATCCTTCTGTATATGTGGGTACCTGTAAAGACGGACACTAACTGGCAACGATCCCTCATGCAAGACAATGGCGTGGGTGTGATCACGCTGTGGAGGTAGCCCCGGTGGCATCTGGAACATGTGCTCATAACTACCCAACAGCTCCACCTCTGCAGGCACCCTCTGCTCCTCGACTACTGCTCCTATCTCCTGGTACTGCACCATGTAACCATCCCCTCCCTCAAGAACTGTCCGTGCCATGGATCTGAGGGAGATCGCACAACAACAGAGGCTAGGATCGCCTATCAGCACCACTGTCCTACCTGCCTCCTGCTACTCCATCCTGAGCAACTTTCAGTTGAACTTGGTGTCGCCCAGCTTCTGTAACCACTGCATACCCAACACCGCATCGACCTTCCCCAGCTCCAAAGGGTAAAAATCATCCACTATCTGAGCCCCCTGCACGGCCAGTATCAGGCCTGTGCAGACCCCCCTGCTCTCCTCTCTCCGACCCGTGCCCAAAATCACTTCAAAGGTCGATGTATCACGAAGATGAAGGTCATGCTGCTCCACCACCCTCCGCGAGATAATGTTGTGTGTCGTCCCACTGTCTACTAGATTGTAACCTCCTAGGCGGCCACCTTTCCTGCCAACTTCATGGTGTGATATTAAGTGAATCCCACCACGGAGTTGAGGGAAATCTTCACTGTGTCTAAGTGTGATGGCTGCTCAGTCTCGTCCTCGCCTCCGTCGAGCAACACAACCTCCTTCTCTTCCTCCTCAGGTGCCACCTCCAGCTGCATAGCCCTCCCAGCACACCGGTGTCCAGGTGTAAACCTCTTGTCACACTTGAAGCAAAGGCCATTCGCCCTTCGCTCCCTCATCTCCGCCTCTGTCATACGACGAGTCTGCCCTTCTGGCCTGGCCCAGTTGCTGGGGCCCCCATCGTGATCATAGGTACTGCAGGCGGGGCCTAACTGCGTGCAGCAACTCCACCCCAAGCTCCCCTAGACATCCTCTCCTCCGTTAACCTGTCCTCCACTCTCCTGGCCATTCGCATCATGACAATCAACCCTTGAGGGTGTTGTACTCTCAGCTCAGCTCTCACTGCCGGTTTCAGCCCCTTTAGAAAGTTCCCCTCTAGCGACTCCTCAGAGAAACCACCCACTCTGCTCGAAAGTGTCTCAAACTTCGCAATATAGTCTCGTACGAACCCATCCTGCCTCAAGGCATACAACTGCTCAAACGGCCCTCCCCATGGACGTCCTGTAATTTCTCTATGAGACACTCGGTCAGCTCCCTCCAAGTCCGTATAGGTCTCTGCTTCTGGGTCCACCTATACCACGAATGAGCATCGCCCTCGAAGCTTAGCGCTACCGCCCTCAGTCTCTCCGCCTCAGTGAAGCCCGTAACATCCTCTCTATCTGGTAAATCCAGCCATCGGGGTCCTTGCCATCAAAAATGGGTGCTTTCAACTTCCTCATCTTAGTCTCGGGGTTGACGTCACCCCGTGGTGGCCCCTTCCTGTTTACTGCCTGGCGCCTCTGGTAATGATGCTCCTCGGCTCTCCAATGCGCTTCATCCCCCTTGGCCCTTTCGTTGGCGAGTCCGCTTACATCATCCCACTCGTCAACCTGCTCTCGCCGGGGTCTCCCTTGTAGCCATCCTCCTTCTACGCTCCAAAACGAGTCGTGTCTCCTCATGTGGGCCCCCGGTAGGGCTTCCACCCTTCGACGCCCCCCACGGAGGGGGAAAACCTCCCGCGACCCCCATTGAAAGATCTGATTAGACATCTCATGGTATTTCTTATGGTCTATAAAGTACAACTAGAAGACAGAAGACAAGAAAGTCCATTGAAAAAAATCTCTTGTAGTCCATGTTTCTTTTGATATCAAGGACTCAAATAAAGAAAAAATGAAATAGATATGCTAGCAAGGAAATTTAGAACAATCCTTAAAGGTAAACATGCGTCTAATGTTAAATTTATATTGATTATCTGTTTCCTTTCATTACAATAAATTATGGCACACAAAGGATAGTATGAAATTGAAATCTAAGAGCGCATACAACCAGCCTTAAAGATTGAAGAAGGCGTTGACCGTCACATTGGATGATTAAATGCTTCATCGAATGAAGAGGAAGACCAACAAGAGAGTACAAATGTGATGTATGCCACATGAAGATGGGGTATCATCCAACCTTAATATGGATGGACTTTTAACTGCTTTTAATGATTTATATGGTATGCATAAGAAACTTGACACTAAACATGACTCCTTAATAACTGAACATGCAATTTCTTGATCTAAATTTTCATAATTAGATGGTATTCATTTAATTAATTAAAAATTCATTGAAGAAAGCAATAACTTAAACATGAGAATATTATTCTTAAAAAAGAATGTAATGTAGTAAATAAAAGAATTACATATCTTGATACCGATATTTCCTCTGTTAAACTTAATTATAAAAGTATAGCTAGAAATATATATAAGTTTGACAAGAGTAAAGAGAATTTGAACAAGTTATTGTCTAATCAATACGTTTCTAATTCCAAACTTGGACTAGGTTATAATAGTCAAAGAAAACATGTTTAAAATAAGTTACATGTTAAACAAGCTAAAAATCATACTTATGTATAATAGACATGTAACTCAATCACAAAAAATGCATCACAATATTCATTTGGACAAACCACATGTTAAGAATATGATTTCTATGTGAACTCCTAAAAATACATGTGAATATAACAAGAATGCATATGTTAAAAACTTAAACTGTGCATAATTTAAATAAACATTCATATATAGTCTGAAAAAACAAATCTTAAATGGATTTAGGTTCTTAATGACTAACCCCAAGGATCCAAAATAAAATATGTACCAAGCTTCATGATTATCTTCTCAAATACCTAGCATAAAAATAGAGCCTATTTTATGTAGAAAATTTGGAACAACTGAAGTGACTCATTTTTTGGTAATATCAAAGGGGAAAAGTGCTAAAGAATCATCACAATGCTAAAAGAAGCATCAATTTAGGGGAGTATGCTTAACTCAAGAGTGCTAAAATTTTAAAATTTTAAGTTTTTATAATTTTTTCATTTTGATATATATATATATAAATGAGAATAATGGCTATCATACGCCATATGAGAGCCTCTCTCATACGCCCTCTCACATAAAGCAACTAAGTACAAGCACACATGGGCTTGTACTTGGTTGTACTTGGGTGCTTTATGTGAGAGGGAGTATGCGAGAGGCTCTCATATGGCGTATGATACCCATTAATCCCTATATATATATGGTTATCATCATCAAAAGGGAGAGAATGTTGGGTATTATTTACCTTAATATATGTTTTGATGATAAACAAATAATTGCTTGCACTAATATGATTTGTGCAGATATAAGAAATAATTGATGAGGTGTTCAAGAATGGATTTAATATCATACGATAAGAACATAAATGATTATCGACATCAATTAAGCTCAAATTGTGGTAATTATTTTATATTGATGTATTGTTTATTTCTTGTTATAGATATGATGTAAAGCCTTAAAGACACATATCAAACCATAGACTTAAGACTTAGAATATCTATGAACTCAAATCATATCAAAACTCATCGATTCTAAGCATACTAGTGCTTTCAAATGTTAATTAGTCAACTAATAATGTATACTAATCGACTAACGTATGTCAGTATCATGAACCAAATTTCACTTATCATTAGTCGACTAACATGACAGTTAGCTGTTAGTAGATTAATATAGAGTTATACGTTTCCATTTGAATATTATCAAGTCGAGTAATTCATCTACTAATCGATCAATAAACATATTAGTCGACTAATAGATCTTTTAGTCGACTAATATAGAATATCAGCTTTATTTTTCATAGAACCATTAGTTCGACTAATAAATCTTCTAATAGACTAACAATAGAGACGTTGGTGGTCTTGACTTTCTAAATATGGTTGTTTTATATCCATTAGATATGCTATTTTTATATTCTTTTAAGATGATTCTCTCATCTATAAAGAAGGATTAAACCTTTAGATTTCACATAAAAATAAGCTGATGTAAATGATTTGATTCTCTTATCTCTATTTGAGCCAAAAGAAAAGCCAAAAATCTGTCTGTTCTTTAAAGTTCTCAATTTAGAGAATAGATTCCTACTCTTTAGCCATCGTTAAATCCACAATCAAGTGATTTTAATGCAATAAGAGTATTTGTATTTATTTTATCGAAAGATTTTTTTAGGAGTTGAGTTCTAGTCTCAGTTTGTTGAGACTAGATTAGGCAATTGACAAATGTGTTTGTCAAGTTGCACAGTTTACTTTTATGGGTTACAAGAGGGATAGTGAAAATCTTAAACTGGGCACTTGTAGACTAGAGTACGTCTATGAGACCGAACCAAAATAAAATTCTCAAAGTTTGCGATTGATCTCTTCTGGGTTGCTTATCTCCATTCCTTTTTACAATGTATTTATATTATTTTTTGTTGCGTGTTACTGTAATTTGGTTGCTATTCTTATTGCTAATCGTAATTATTTAGTGTATAAGTACCATCCACGATCCGATATCGACAACCGGTATTCAGGAGCGAGGCACCACCCCGTTGGGACCCAACAGTAGCGATTGTTCTAAAATTAAATTTCATTTCCAATGCTTCAAATCCCAACTACTATAGTGCTCATATTGGTGGTAAACATAACTCACAACCCAACATCTTACATATTTGGTTGAAGTTTACTGACATCAAAGTTCTACAATAAAAGGTGATGTGTACAAATCAGAAGTGAACGTTTTTTAAATGTGCTGCCAAGACAAGGGAAGCACATAACTGGGAATGGTGGGGCCCGCTTCATCTGCTGTCTCTTGGCAACTCATTTCAGGGAATGAGCTGCTGGCTCATTCCCAGGATTCTCAAAATATATATTCCACATGTGTTGTACACAACACATGAGATGTCATGTGTGAAATTCAACAACCGGAGGGGGTGATGGGATTGTTGATGTACAAAATTAGTTGAAGTGTCTTACATATGTATAAAACCCTTGTCACTGACCATACTTACAAGTGACATCGATCCCTTTAAGGTTAATCACGGGTTACCATTGGGTTTATCAAAAGATAACAACAATAGAATTTCAAAGACTAAACTAGCATAGGCCTTCCGTTTGATGCATATGAGTGTATAGATTCTACTTAAAGATACGCTTTTGCATGTGGTGCCCATTTATTTCCTGGTATTTTCATTTCACCACTAAGTTCAACATATGCAAAGATTTTATTAGCTTGCTTACATTGGTCTAGCCATTACTTTCACAAGTGCCCAATCATTTTACTGCACTTCCAATCCACCTCATCATATGGAATATGCATCCAAAACTTCGTAAAGGAAGGCAGTTTGTTTCTCTAGGATTCTTTAAAATGTAGTGTAAAGGTTGATTGGGTCGGAATTCACAAAAACTATCCCAAAATATCCGAGTCCTTGGTTTTTATTTGATGTGTACAAAGCCTACTATTTTCGTTATCATTTATGCGGAGTATGGTAAACATCAAGCAAAAAGTGTTGAAGCATATATCGCCTTGTTATGAATGTGTGTCAATGGATATAGCTAAGATGCAAATAACCCATAATTAATTCCTCTTAACAAAGTTGACTTTGTTTTCCTTAGTTTACCCTTTTTACAAATATATAACTTAATGTTATTTTTATATCATGATGAAATTAATTATATACACATGTGCATACATAGTGGCATGTGAACCTGAAGAAGAGGCAAAATAAGAGACATGAAGGATAGTGTTACTGATGGCAAGAGCTTGACTAGTAAGACACTGACAATCAATTGAGACCCCTTTCAACCCAAGGAGTTAAACCATGAGGTGATCTCAATCACATTTTAAGCATTTATGTTTTTACTCTACTTCTAATGAGGGACTAACTCTAGGATTTCTTCTCTCTTCGATGCGTTTAACCAGAGGTGAGACACAACCACATTATCAACTCATCTTCACAACCCAAGAACTACGAGATCACCCCTTTCATTCTGCGAGGCATCGGAGCAAGTTGAGGCTAGCGAAGTGAGTTTGGTGTTGTTGGCTAAGCCGTATCTTGCTACGTCCAGTCGCTCATTAGAAATTATTACTACCCATTGGGTCTGAAAAAGTATTTAAAAGGTTGAGATTTAGATATGTGTTCCCTCCCTGGCTGGCTCCCGGTAAGCCCACACAACCCACCAATAACATGTCACGGCCTTGTATCAAGTAGAAGCTGAGCCAGAAACCTTTTTCAGTGGGGGTGAAACTTAAGAAAGAAAATTTATACCTTTTAAGAAAGAAGACTATAATTGCAAAATCAATGTTTCATTGGTATACAAGACATAAAATTATAAAACATATTGGTGTGGCTTCATACTCTATAATTGTTTGATGCTACATCATTATCAAGAAAAATACAAAAGGGGAAAAATAAGCAGTAATAAAAGTAAAAGAATGGTTGAAAGTAATAAGAGAGTGTGTGGGGAATATGAACAAACTTCTTGCTGTGTGGAAGCCAGTGGAGAATCCGAAAGTGAATGTGCATGCGATTTCAGTGTGATATTAAAAGAGACCGAAGGAGAGAAAAAATAAGGCAACACACAAGGTTTATGTGGTTCTCCCAATTTGGGCTACGTCTACAAGGAAGGTGTCGGAGAGTTTTCACTAAATCAACTCTCCACTAAATCAAATGAAGATAGTTACAAGAACATACAGGCAATGCTTTTCTCTCCCTCACAACTCTCTGAGCAGAACATAATTAAAATGACAGTTATGAGACTAAACTCGAAAGAGGTTTTAATGCAAAACTGAAGAAACTAGGGTCTTTGGTAAAGAATTTGGGATTTTGGATATTGTGGAAAATTGATGAAGAAAGCAAATATCTTGATAAAATGGGATTATAAATGAGATTAATGGATTGGGTTCTCGTAAATCATAGAGGTTACAAACATAATTTATCTTATTTAATCTTCAATAACAAAAAAGTATTTATAGCAAAAATCCCTATCTAAACTCATCTCATACTCGGACTTCTAACAAGGCTGAAACTTCATTTTAAAACAAAAATAAACGACTTTTTAAAAAAAGAAAACTCAAAAGACTAAAAAGAGAAATATTAAAATGACTCAATAAGGTAAATAAAAAAGGAATCAAAGCCTAAATAGGCTCAAACCTTAAACCCACAATTCGGATCCAAGTTGGATTTCAATCAGCCTTTTGTATAGTAATATGATGATTCCTTAAGTGGTGAGGAACTACCCTTTTATACGGTTCTCTCTTGCAAATCAACATCAGATGGAGAATTTTTCGTAACTTCATTAATGTCGTTTCACCAACATTACATGGGCCGGCTGCAAAAGTCAAAGCTCTTGAATTTACCATATGTGAGGAGTCCTTCTCAAAGCCAGTCCAGGGATAGCATGAACTTTGCCAACACAACGGCTTCATCAACATATCCATAGGATTTTTTAGGTGTCAACCTCCTTAAGGACAACTTCACCATCTTCAGCAACCTCTCTGATGAAGTAACAATGAACATCAATCTGTTTCATTCTTGCAAATATATACTTGGTGTTTAGCCAAGTGAACTGTACTTTGGCTATGTGATAGATATGCATTTCTGCATTTTTTGCCCATTAGGTGCGTTTTAGAAATTTTCGAATTTCTCGGGGCGTTTTAGGTATTTTTCAATTTTTTTGGGTTTTTCTGCAAAATTGTATTTTCGTTGATTAGTATTTATAGGCCATGGGTGGAGAGGGATTTTCTTAGGCTATTTTGTGAGAAAATACTCAAAGGAGATGTGAGATTTTCACTCTACACGGGAGAGTGTGAACGTCCTCTTCAATTGGCGTCTTGGGAGAGCGGTCACATCTTCAATTGTGAGCATCTATCTTGTTTATTTTTAGTTTTATCTAATAAAAAGGATATCTTTATTTGGTTCCTATCAATTTAGTATCAGAGCGACAACCATGACATCCATGGAGGCGGCTACAACCAAAAAGATCGACGACCTTGACATTCATGGAGGCGGCTATAAGCAAAAAGATTGAAGCTTTGGAGGAAAAATTTGATGGCAAAAATTAAAGACATGAAGAAGGCTATGTAGGATCTCAGATCTGAGGTCAAGGCGTCGATAGAAGGGCTTGAGGCACGGATGGATGCAAAGATGGAAGCCTTCATGCAAATCATGATGCAACAATTTACGGATCTAAATGCGACAACTTTGGCAAAAAAATCAGATTTGGATGGAAGTTCAGATCTAGGACAAAATGCGTCAACTTTGACGAAAAGAAAGAGAGTGAAGAAGAGTTCAAAGAATGCCTTCTATCTGAAGCATAGGAAGGTTTTGACGGCGCGAAAGGGGATCCAACGGAGCCGGGAAACCCTAGCCGTGCTCATGGGGGGTTTCACGACCCCCTACAGGGTCAGCATGTTCCTGCGGCCCTGCTACAGGCCCACCAGGCCACTGTAGTAGGCATGCAAGCCTCTGCAAGGCCGACAGTCTCCTGCAGTGCCCTGGCAAGCCCGCCAGCGTGTCAAGCATTGGAAGGATGACCTGGGACCCCGGAACATGCGGAAAACCCGTCGAGACTTTAATGACAAACATGTGCTTCTTCTAGGGCCTGAGAATGACGTGGAGGAGGTCCCGAGACTTTGTGGGCCTTGGTACGTGATAGAGAGGCAACGACGCCGAATACTTCCAGACTACGAGGAGTTTCATGCCGATTATGACGAGTATCCAGGCTTTGAGGAGAATGTTGATGAGTATACTTGAGATGAGCATGATTGGAAAGGCAATGGTGACAGAGGCGACAACCCTAGGAGGGGCTATGGGAGAAGCAGAGAGGTACGACATGCCAATTATTAGCATTCCTCTTATTTTCAACATGCAGGAGGACAAATGGACCAAGAGCGGCTTGGGGCTGAGGGCTGAGTGAGAAAACTAAAGAGGATGTTGTTTGATGATGGTGATCATTATGGCTAGATTTATCGAGATCTGAGAGACTCTTTGCAGTATCACGTCTAACGGGGACACAGAAACTGCAGGCTGGCGTCTGTTTCAAAGGAGAGGCACTCTCTTGGTTCCAGTAGAAGGAGCAGGACGACCTATAAACTTGTGGAAGGAGCTCAAGGACTGCTTAGTGGAGAAATTTCGAGATGCTCAAGAAGGAAATTTACATAGGTAGATGTTGGCACTTACGCAGGATGAGTTTGTTAATGAATATCGAGAAAAGTTTGAGACACTGTCGGGACGAGCGAGGGACATACCAAAGAAGATTTTGGAGGAAAGCTTTATGAAGGGGCTCAAACCAACTATTTGCACCGAGCTCCATATACAGAGGCCTAAAGGACTAATGGAGACCATGGATCTGTCGCACAGTTGATTGAGAATCACATCTATAAGGAGAGGATGTCTAGAGAGACTTGGAGTGGCTCTACTTTTCGCAGCCGGTCAGCGAAAGGACCCCGGTGTCCCACTTAGAGCAACGCCGTCCATGGATTTCGTGCACCACCTTGAGGACAAGGTGGTTTTTCGGGAGAGCATAGTAATGATAGATCTGTATTTCTACATTTTTGACCATTAGTGGTATTTTGGACATTTTCAAATTTCTAGGGACGTTTTCGAGATTTTCAGTTTTTTTAAGTTTTTCTGCAAAACTGTATTTTCGCTGATTAGTATTTATAGGCCATGGGTGGGGAGGGATTTTCTTAGGCTATTTTGTGAGAGAATACTCAAAGGAGAGGTAAGATTACCCCTCTACAACGGGAAAGTGCGAATGTCCTCTTTAATTGGTGTCTTGAGAGAGCGGTCACACGTCTTCAATTGTGATCATCTATCTTGTTTACTTTCAGTTTTATCTAATAAGAATCATATCTTTCTTTGGTTCCTATCACTATGACAATGAACAAGAACAACCTCATGTTCAACACCCAACTCACCAAGTTCAACCATATAATGCCTGCTTCACGGGCTTATGTAGTTGCCATGAATTTCGCTTATGTTGTTGGCAAAGCAATGATAGGTAATAAATCAAATTTCCAAGACCTTTTGCAATCGTGAAAACATAACTTATCGTCAATCTACACCTATCTAGATCACCATCAAAATCAAAATCAGCATAACAAATGGTAACACATTCAATGCTATTGACTTCCACATGTGCCAACCGATGACATCCATGTAAGACAACATATACCCCCACACAAGTCATGTCAATCTCACATGTTGGGATGTTAAACAAATGCTCACAAAGAGTAAGGATTTTCTCTTGCAACAAAATAAAAATCTTTAAAAGCACAATTCTCACTCAATATGCAACAATCATATGATGTGAGATGAGTTATAATAATCAATGTAAAGTATGAGTGGCACGAAGCAAAATTAATAGAGATGTACCCATCAAAATACAACTATTGACGAATGGATTATGTAATATAAGCACAATAAGATCAATACTAAATGCAAACAATAGATATGAAGAAAATGAGTTTAGAACAGCCTAGGATCAATGTTTAAGATGATTGATGAATCAAAACTCCTGTTGAAGTTGATGCTCGATTTTCTCCTTAATGACACATGAAAGGATTGGAAGTTCAAGGCTAGAAACTTTGAAGCATTAGAAAATCTCTTGGATAATTAACTAAATAAATTATAGAAACAATTTGAATTTGTATATAAAAGGTTTCAAATATAGAATTAGCCGTTATATAATTTCACAAAGCTTCTCAACAGATACATCGACTCAAAATACAGAAAACTAGGCATAGTGGTTGCCAAGCATAGTGGTTGCCAAGCTAAAGTTCGATCCTTGGCTAAATGCTAGGTCTAGAATAAACTGGTTATAAATAGAAAATTATGAAATGAAAAATGGGGGTACTTAGCTATCATTGGAAACTGATTTCCAATGACAACAAATCTTGGATTGTAAAATGACAGCTAATCGTGAATTATTTGGAGTATTTGAATTCATATTGATAGATTAGTATTTGAATTTTAATCAAAGAGAGATAAAGATAAGTTAAATGATGACTCTTAATTGAAAATTAATAGTCAACAAATATTAAAATCAATAACTCTTTCTAAGAACAGTGACATGATATGAAATATATTACTCAATAGATATATTTTTTATCTCTCTTTTATTCCTCTTTTTTTAATCTAAAACCTAACTAGAAAAGAAAAGAAAACGAGTTTATATTCTCTCTTTTCTTTAAAAAAATTGGCTCATTGTTTCTTCGAATTTTTAAATCATTCCATTTTTTAATCTATCTTTTGATTCTTTTTATCTCTTTTTTGTTTTTTGAATATAAAATCCTAAAGAGATGATGATGATGAAAAAGAAAAAAGGTAGGGTCTTTTATCTTTGACCTAATATCTAACTAGATGAAAAGAAAAAAAGGATTTTTTATGAGAAGAAAGAAGAAGAAGAAGAAAATCAGGGTTTGGCTCAAATACCAAATTTGACATATGTGGAAAGCAGAAAAGGATGTGGTGGAATTTGGAGTAGAAGAAAGTTAGTAACTTGATAGTTTTTCAGGTCTCGCACCCCGAATATCCAACGATCACCGACTTGTACACCTTGCATGTGGAGATTTTTCAGATTTTTCGTATAAGCAACCAAACCCACACTCGCACTCCAATACAAAAGGTTTGATTTTAAGAAACTCAAAAGTTACAACAAAATTTTAATTTCTATTCTCTTCAATCAATCAATAAAAGTAATTAAATTTGTCCTTTATATAGGCTTACAACTTAGCTTTCAAAAGTAACATCCAATGTGGGACTAAAATTATAGAATAACTAAAAGATCCTAAATAAATAAAAGATTCAAAAGGACTCCAACTCTATCCTAAATAAAATAACCAAAATACTCAATAACTAGAAGACTCAAGGGACACAAACTCTATCTCTATTTCAAATATAAAACCTAAAATAAAAAGATTATCTGAAATTCAAACCGGATCCCTATCACATAGGCTTTGAAACCATTTCCTTAAGCCGTCAAAGCTTGGATCATCATGCATTAATAATATGCTGAGACCGTATAACGAAAGAGCTAACTGGTCGTAACTCTGAAGAATTTGATCACATGTTAAGCACTCATCTTACCACCATGTTTTGTTCTATTTCCAATATAGGACATAACTCTAGACACCCCTCTTCTGTGGACTTCGAACCAAATGTCACACATAAGCTCAACATATATCCTCCTGAAAAGAACATGCAATTCTGTCATTTGTATGTCCAGCAGGTTCCCTTTGTTCAGTCGGAAGACTTATCAGTACACGTGGTGTGTGCATTAACAAATCATATTTTCAAACCTTGAAGAATCTGAACCAGTGTAAAAGTGAAAAACCCAAACCAGCATCCAAGTATCACAATTTATAACTCATATAATTTCGTTGTATTATAGCATATACTGTGAAACATCAGTAACATTATCCTACTAATATCTCAAATGCATGCGTAAAGAAGATAAAAAGTTAAAAACAAAAAACAAAACAAAGACATAATTCAGTGGCAAAACAATAAGTAAAAGCGAAGACATCAAGTAGTTTACCTCATGAATCCGTGCATTTTCCCATGATAAACCATCTCTAATTGAGAGGCATTCCATAGCTAACAAAAGAACAAGGAATTTTTAAAGCATGAAGGTACTGAAACCATTAGGTCCAGTATTGAAATCCATCTAAAAAGTACCATCACCAATTGCAGGAGGAATAAGCACTTACAAGATCATCAGTCTTTGCTTTTTCCAGCTGCTCCTTCCTGCAAATCATGAAACAGCTATACATGAAAAGTTTAACAGAAAGGTATACAACACTAATTTCATTTACCCACGTGTAGATATGCTCTCTCTTATCTGCAGCATGGGCCAGCAATGTATTGCGAGCCCATTCCCATGCACCTTGCAAAGAATCATACTGAGGTTGGTAATAGCAAAAGTTGTCAGCCAATTCTCTTCGAATGATCAGCTCCTCCAAGAACGCATCAATTGCCTGAGTAATTATCCATCACATATAGTTAATTTCATGAGGCGGATATATGACCAACCAAGCTTCCTGGAATGTACATCTGAAATGACAATGTCAAAATGGGCGAGTTGCAATGTGTTAATTAAATATCATAAAAAATGAGTGCATTCATTAGAAATTAGAGGTAGCCTCACTTGATGATAAAGGGTAGAAGAACCATTTGAGATGATATAGGCATGTGCATCAAAGACCACTAAGTGTGGCAATTAGCAATAATGGAAACATAGTTAATTGGGAAAAAATTTAAGCATGCTCACTGCTCAAAATATATTCTCAAGAGACGAAGAGTCACACAAGCTCATCAATGATGGTATACACGTTTTCTTGAGTTGTTATGTTTTTTGCCGCGGGGGGGGGGGGGGGGGGGGGTGTGTGTGTGTGGGGGGGGGGGGGGGGGGGTGTGTTTTTTTTTGTTTGTCCCTTTAGCAGACATGCAAAGACGTTTAAAGTGAATAGATGAAGTCTTTTTCTAAGATCTAAGAGAACATGACTAGTTGACTAGGCAATAAAAAAAAGATAGAACAACTGACAATTTATTACAAGAGTTTGACTGTAGCTGAGCTGAAAGAAGGGGGTGAAAAAGGATTCATATAGTCAACCCAAAGTTTTGGAGTAAAAGCACTGCTGTAGGTATTGGATGTGATATTAATATTGTCGTTGTTGTTGGATGTGAAAAAAATGAAATGGAAAAAAAAGCTATTTCCAATAAAACTTTTGAGAGTTAAAATGAAGGTTTCCCACATGATCTAAACATCTACAATATTATAGTTCAAATAAACCACAGAGACAGTTTTCTTTAACAGCACGCAATATTAGTCCCAACATCCAGGAGTGTGTGCACGGTAGACTACAAGCTCCATAAGACAAAGGCCTTCATGCTATCTCTCTCACATGGACATGCAAGCGCGCACACACCTACTAGCAGGAGCAGCAAAAATAGTCAAGCATAGGTATCAATCTAGGAAGCCTTGTTTGTAAGTAACATATCTTAATTCTATTCTAATTAATGATCGAAAAGCTATGTAGCATAATACACCTGGAGGTTGGTTCTTCAAGTTTTCAATGGACTTTGTTCATGGCTTCTATGTTTAAGTTTAATTAGATTTATGCACATAGGAATATCAGGAAAGTACCCAGATTTTACCTATTTTGTTGAAGTCATGGATGTTTGATCCCCAGACCAAATGAATTGTTTCTTCGTTTTTCTATTTTGTTCTGGCACAATTATTGTTTTGTTTGATTCTGCTAAATGCATTTAATCGATTGCTATGCTCAAAGAAGTTCATGTTAATCAAAATTTTGGAGAATGAGACACTGTTTCTTTTTTAATTTGGAAATTTTGGAAAATCATAACAAAGAAAACATAATCACTAATTGCATATAAAATGACTTTTAATATTCCCTTTTCCTTGCACCATTGCACATGATCATTATTGGTTTTCATAAAAATCTTACATGAATGAAAGGGTTAAAAGATCCAGTCCACATTTCAGAGCCACAAAATTGCCCCCTTTAAAAGCGTCGATATTGGAAGGAAAAGTTTGATTTTATTTCATATTTGTATCGTTTGGTTTTTTTTTTTCAATTTTTTAAGGGGATGCTGATTCTTACTCTTCCTTTCCAGCTGAAGTTGACAATTATAATAAGGTTCTCTTCCCTTGTATGTGTTGGCTGATGTGATAATTGTTTAATTGAAGTCTCTACATAAGCAAATGGGATAGTGAAGAGATATGGCTTCGTATTCAAGAACTCTATCATAATTTTGGGTGTATCAATCTTGTATGCATGCGGTAAGAAAAAATAATGAAGATTTTTTTGCATAAAAAAGCATTTCTTGCTTATGCCCACATGTCAGTGTCATGATCAACTAACCTACAAAGTTGCCATATAATATGTCCGAGCAAGTTTTTTTGTGGGTCTGGTGATGCAGTACAAAAAGATTAAAAAACAAAAGTTCACGCCAGAAAGTATGGACTCTGGACTTGAAAAAAAGATTATGAGATATGAAACCCAATAATAATATTCTTCAAAGATGCCATTAGATCTAGTTTGCAGTGAGCAAACAACCATTTGATTTTAAGCACTTTAGAGAAGAAAACTAATAAAAGAACAGATAGAAAATGCCAGAAGGAATTCACCTGAGGGTTAGAATTTCTGAAGGACTTGGCCTTCAATGCACACATCTGTGCAGAGATTTGTCCATAGTGCAAATAAGGTGAAAGCCCTGACAATGCCTTAGGCTTTAATGGGCTGTTCCGATCAGTGTGATAGTTTCTCAACCTCTTTGTCAAAAATCCATCCTTGCTTCCCACCAACACCTCCAATGCCGCATCCTCCCCTGGTTCGCACCATTTAATCTCCGGAACCTCTTCTCCTACACTATAGACCATAAATCACTCTTCCATTCTTCAAGAAAAAGAGAATAAGATATCATTGCATTTACGATCCGAATTATGTGATGAACATTGAACACTCCAAGAATTTTGTTTCTGGTCAATAGAGATGCCATTTTTCGGATCCAGGATTATTATGTATCATTAACACACGCAGAAAATGAGAAATATGGTGTCACATGATAAAATATCTGGTGGCCAAAAAGTATATTTTTTACATAATTTTTGAATAATCAAAACCATTGAAGTTGATCTATATATCCTTAAATATAGATAAATAAAATATCTTGTGAATTTTCATGTTATTTGCATATGCATCAGATCATTGAAAGTTCAAACAATTTTGTGGTGATAGAATTTTTTCACCTTTTAAATTAAGAACAAAAAATATTAGGGTTCACCGGATTTGAAGATCACCTCGAGAGGTAGCAATCTGTCTAAAAATATGTGAACAGTGGACGTTTGGAGTTTTTTTTCCCTTTTAAATTAAGAACAAAAAATATTAGGGTTCACCCGATTTGTGATTTTTTGGGGGTTTAGAATATGAAGATCAACTCGAAAGTCAACAACCTGTCTAAAAATATGTGAAGAGTGGACTTTTTGACCTTCAAAGGAGATGATTTTCTCTTATGCCATCCTATTATCCATATCCTCGTGTTTTTTTTTGGGGGGGGGTGTGTGTGTGTAAACCCTCCCTTATTCATGCGACTTCTGAATATGGCCATAAAATGACCAATTAAATGTACTGGTCAAGTAGCTCCATTTCTCACAAGTCAACACACAAAATGGTTCTTTCCTCTCTAAGGACCTCTTGTTTCATTTGTCTTCTCCTCTACTGGGCAGGCAGGTATAAGTTTCAAGAATTGAACTTGTTCAAATATCCTATTATCATTCCCACATAACTTATTTACCATGTGTTGACTATCCTTTATATGTTAAATATAATCCATCTAAATCTGAGTTTTTTATTAACTTAGCATATGATCTATCAAATTTCTGTTCTCTTCATTATGGATCTCTCTAACGTGGTAACATTTATCCTTTTTCTTTATTTGCAGCCTATCTCACTCCTTACAAGTATATTAGTCCCTGCTCTCTCTCTCAGGTGTCACAGGAGAAAATCCTCTCCTTGCGATCAAAAAATCCTCTCTACATATTATTTTACCAATCAGCAGCGGTCAAGTCGATCTTCATATTCAAAATATCAAAACATCATAGTTGTAGTGAATCATAAGCTTCTGGTCCTTGATCTAGGAAGTGAAAAAAATTCTATTACCGTATTACCGCAAACATGTTAAACTTTCATCGGTCTATTGCATGTGCAAACAACCGGAAAATCACATGATTTTATTTGTCAAAGATATGTTGATCAACTTCAATAGTGTTAATCATCCAAAAATTATGTGAAGAGTAGATTATTTTATCACTATAAGAGAAACTCTCTCAAGTAATATCCTATTTCATGCTTCCTCTACACCCCCAAATTAGAACAATCGTTCCAGTTCCAGACAAATGTTCCAACTAGTTGTATGTAAGTTTCGCCTGGGCCCTGCCAGCGACCGACCCAGCCCAACCTGTCGGATAGGGGCCCGTCATAAGAGACCTCCTGACCCAGCTCAGAAGGTGAGTCCGACCTGACCTCAGCATATCCCCGCTGAAGCCTCCCAATGTTGGCCCCCCTCAGTCTCAAGGCCTGAGAGCCTGCATGCTCGGTCGATCCGAGCCACACCACATGGCAACCTCATATGACCAGCATGCACCCTCTGCATGTTGTTATCACCAAGACCGTCCAAAGCATACGGAACTGGCAATATCGTCAGGGAAGGTGTGTGCTACCTTTTGACAATGGGCGCATGATCAGCTTTATTAGGGAGCAGTTACAGCGGGTATGTCCCGAATCCCTGTAATTATGCCTAAACCCCCCACCAACAGCTGCCAATTCGGTTACAAAAGGGAATGGGTGACCACCTGACGTGACGAATCCCTCCCCCAACCCTATAAATAGAAGGAAACTCCCCTCTATCAAGTATGCTAATTTTCCTCTCACGAAAACCCTAGCATCTTTATCCTCAACAAAACCTTAGCGATGGCTGTCTCTAGCCAACGCCCATCCTTCCTCCGATTGGATCTAACTTAAGCATCGAAGTCTGGTCGGAGGGCAACCCCTCGGGTGAGGCTAACAAGCTTTCTGTCTGTTTCAGGTGTTAAACAAAGGATCTCCACCATCAGTCCGGCAAAACCCACTTGTCCGGGCTCAATCTGTTGCGAAAATACTCGTCCTCATGGCCTGATCCGAACCCAACGAGATTTTGTGCATCAACAGTTGGCACTAGAGGAATGGCCTTGTAACAACTCTAGTCGCAACGGCTCTCAACTCAACAACCTCACCGAAATCTTAGTTATTATCTGACATATTGTCCACCTTTCCCACTATTATGGTGAGAGGCAAGAAAACCTTGGCGGTTCGGCCTGGCAGAATGGCTGGAGATAACGCTACATAGAGTAACCAGCCTACGGATGGCCCTCACCCGTAGACCTCCGCCCCTCTCGCAGTAATTCTCCCCCCCTACATCGACCGATTACCAGCTTCTTGCAGCTCAACTCTGCGAAATGAAGGAAGCCCAAGCCCTCTTTCAGGAGATGATCCTCATCGCGCTCCAAACGAAAACCTCTGCACGGGAGATTTCTACCCATGGTATGCCCCATACCAACAGGGAGCACGCCGAAGAACAGGACGATATGGAAACATATGTCACCAGCAATGCCGAGGAGTCCAGGAGGAACAACCAAGTGCTCCATTCGACGAGGGGAAAGGTGTCACCAGCCGGAACGCTAGAAGCCCATCACCCTTGAGGACACCGACCCCTACGATCACCTGCAACAGAATAAGGGCGACAAGGCCGACCTCTCCAAGCTTGTCGTGGTGAAACGAACCCGAGCCCCTCAGTGGCAGACCAAATCACCGAACACCACGACAGCTCGACTGGCTCCAACAGGGAAACATCGACCCGTCCGAAGATCTGAGCTTCCTCTCCAATTCATCCTTCACCACAGCCATCATCGACACTTCATGCCCACAAAAGGGATTCCCGCCAACAGCCAATGGTGTTTCGAGGTGCAACGGCTTCGGCGACCCAGACAAACATCTGGAGACTTTCACCGAGTACATGGCGACGAGGGGGTCATCCCACGAGTCTCATGTGCAAGGCATTTCCAAGCTGCCTAACCAGAGTGGCCAGACAGTAGTTTAGGAACCTTTCAAGTGGGTTGATCAACTCCTTTACCGACCTCCGAAAGAAGTTTCTCTCTCACTTCACCACCCAGAAAGTGATAAAGAAGTATCAGAATCCCTTGCTTCTATCCAGTAAAGACATGAGGAATCCAATTGAGCTTTTATGACTCGGTTCACCCGAGCCCACATGGCAATAGAGGCATGTCCCGGCAACCTCGCTTGGATGGCCCTAAGCAGGCCTCCTGAAAGGCTAAGTTCGAACTCTGTAAACAGATGTCTACATCTTTCGCTCGTCTCGTTGGCCGCATCAATGAGTATATAGCCGTAGAAGAGACCTGCGGGACACTATCAGATGACATTGAGTCCTCTCGTAAAAGGACAGACCCCGATTGTAGTCCTCCCAGCAAGTGCTCCAAACCCGAGAAGTGCTTCGACCAAGCCGAGTGCCCTTGAGCTGAAAATAAGAGGTCAACGTCCCCCAAGGCGCAAGTTTATACCGCACTGACAGCCACGCCGTCAGAGATCTTGGCCAGAACAAGTAAGGAGTTTGATCACCAGCGCCCTTGGTCAGAGCGCCCCAATACATACAAATCCAGATACTGTGACTTTCATAGGGGCACGGCCACAACACCGATGATTGCAAGCTTCTCAAAAACCATATCGAGTGCCTTATTGAGGAGCGACTCAGGGAATTCAAAGCTTCCGAGCACAACATAGCTGAAGGATCCCACAACAAAGACAATGGCAAGGGCATCGTCATCCCCACCGGTACGATCGACCTCATATTTGGCCCTATTTCTATGGTTGGGTGTACTGTGGCCTATTTGTCCAACCGAGCACAAAAGAGTCTCACTCGACATGCACGCTCGCCCACTACGAACCTCGACCCTATCGCCTCCGAAAGAGCTCTAAAACAGCCTACGCCGACCGATAAGCATCTGATTTTCACCGAGGAAGAAGCAAGAAAGATTCACCACCCCACAATAACGCCATTGTGGTCGACCTCCTAATGACCAACTACACTGTCCGACTTGTCCCGATCGACAATGGGAGTTCCGTCGACATTCTATACATGGACACATTCCAATAGCTACGTATACTTGTGATCTCTTGCATCATGTCCACACTAATCTTTTTGGATTTACAGGAGCACATGTGGTAACAGAGGGGACGGTCTCCCTCCAAATGGAGTTCGACACTAAACCTGCAACCAGTACATCACGTTAACTTCATCATGATTAACCGTCCTGGCGCCTTCAATGCAATCATAGGGAGGCCAACCTTAAACGCGATGAGATCTGTGACATTTACATATATGTATATCAATATTAATGCTTTATCACGATGCCTTTTCTGAGGTGATTCATAGACCATACATATTAGAATCATTTATCATTGATATTTTTGTTCTCTCTTTCTGTTACATTTCCATTTATCTGCATTCTTTTAATTTTTTTTAAAAAAAATCCAAAATCAGATTTTTTTAAATGGAAAATTTCAGTTGTTACAACTATATACATGATTGATCTTACCACCTGTTGGTCAAATTTCCCATCGTGCACAGGGTTGGAGTGCTCAAAGGGGGTCCAGTCAGATTCCAGGGACTGCATGCTCTTGACCCATGAGATAGCCGCTAAGCGCCACTACCAATCATGCACCGGTAGTGGCCTCCACGATGCTCTGTGCCTAGTAATGTATGCATTTTCCCTTTTTTGAATGAAGTCTTTTCTCTAAATGCTTGTGCAGTCTCTTTGCGTAAACTCCGGCTCACACCAGGGCTAATGCATCGTTGAGACCTAGGGCCCAGCACCGAGTTCGCACAGTCATGCCACATCCAAAGCAAGCCCTCGGTCAGCCTGAGTCCCAACTTTTGGCATTCGACCTCGCACGATCATGCCACGTCCAAAGCAAGCCCTCAGTCAACTTGAAGCCCGACCTCTGGCATTCGACCTCGCACGGTCATGACACGTCCAAAGTAAGTCATCTACCTCGCACGGTCATGCCACGTTCCAAGCAAGCTCTCAACCGGCCTGAGGCCCTGACCTCTGGTATTCGACCTCGCACGGTCATGCCACATCCAAAGCAAGTCCTCAGTCAGGCTGAGACCCCGACCTCCGGCACCCGACCTCTGGTATTCGACCTCGCACGGTCATGCCACATCCAAAGAAAGTCCTCAGCCAGGCTGAGACCCCAACCTCCGGCACCCAACCTCACACGGTCATGCCACATCCAAACCGGTGACCCGCCTCTGCAACTTCAAAGCCTGACTGGTTGATCATCACCAACAAGGCCTAATTAAAGATACAGAGCATCAGACTCCCTCACATAAGGGATTAAGGAGCCGAAACGTATCCAACAGCGTACACTCGGTGGAAGGGACCACCTATATGTTGTGGTTTCAAGAATTAATCTCCCGAACTAAGCTCAAGCCTCTCATGGCACTTTGCTTTATAGATTATCAAGCAAAGCAAAAGAAGCAGTGATGAGAAAGAAGAGGCAGCCGCTACCATCCAGAGCCTTGCAATCCGTGTGAACACCCCACCGCAAATCAGGTTCTGACATGCCAGGATCATTTATCAAAAGACAGGCCTGACTTGTCAAAACCAGCAGCTAGTGCAAGCCACACCAGGATCGCTTATAAAAAGACGGGCCTGACCAATCAAAACCAGCAATTAATGCCAGTCATGCCTGCCTCGCTCCATTACATCCTGGGGTACAGACTATCACGATACCTACCTATTGGACTCTCTTCTCCCGACATCATTTCCTCTTATCAGCCTTCCCAGCAGCTCAGGCTAAGGCCAGTGACCTCTGGCACTGGACCATGGTCACGCCACATCCAAAACGTGCTGTCGAGATTCATGGTCCTAACAATATCAAGCGGCACTTGACCCCGATCATGCTGGGTACCCGAGACAAGTCAACACGCAAGACAAACAATTTTAGACGACAGACTCAACAATAAAAAGGGAACACTGCAAACGAGTTTCCTTTCTATTCATGCAACAAAATACAAAAGTGACGTCATACGGCATACATGGCCAAAAAGGGCAAAAGAAAAGCTTGTAGAACCGGCCTCGGCCTGACTCGTCCCCGTTAGGAGCAACTCCAGAGCCTCCGACGTGCTCTCCATCGATCGTCTTTCAAACCTCTTCCACGTCCGCCTCGGCTCGTCGTAGCTGGGCTCTCTCCGCATTCAGTGTCGCTCCCTGTCCACAGAGCAGATGCGGTAGACGAGCGACCTCCTCCAGGAATTCTACTCGGTCCATGCAGTTGCTGAAGCTATAGAAATAGCCACACAGCTTCGCCTGAGCCTCACAAATGCACTGGAACGGTCGGATAAACCAGTCGGTTTCCAATTCAAGTTGACCAACGACCGCATCCCCAGTCGCACCCAACATATATTCCAGCAACACAAGACCGAGGCACCACCAGCATCCTTTACGGAGACCCTCTTAGGTGACAAGTCAACAATCGCCCCCCTCGTCGGCCTTCTCATTTCCCTTCTGCATACACTCGTTCAGGGCACATCATTGAGACTCGATTTCTTCATCTTCAGAATGA
The DNA here is from genome assembly GCA_030789695.1 of Scilla litardierei. Classification (NCBI taxonomy): domain Eukaryota; kingdom Viridiplantae; phylum Streptophyta; class Magnoliopsida; order Asparagales; family Asparagaceae; genus Scilla; species Scilla litardierei. The sequence continues at coordinate 225,180,228 of CM061142.1, read as the reverse complement.
ACCACCAAAAGCCTCCTCTCTGTCCCCACAACGAGATGATGGTGAGCAGATCACACTGCCCAAGCGTCATCGAAACGGGGCCATCGCCTCTCGGCCACGAGTGCATGCCTACCTAGCCTCCTAGAACCAGAGTCAGTCTCCTCTCCGACCAGGTGTCACAGGTTCCTGATGGTGATGATGACCAAGAGGAACCAACAGTCCCGGACATGATTTCAGCACAGAAGGGACGAAGGCGAAGAGGAATCAAAAGACAAGTACACGAAGACTACTTTCCTTCACCTTTTAGCCAAGAGGAACCAACCATTGATGCCATCCTTCCCTTTTTATAAACCAAGAGGACGGTATGAAGCCACTTCAATCGTTAGATCTGAATATACTAAGTTGTCTGATCTCCCCGATGGGTCAGCTTCCACTAACTATGAATCAAGTAGTGCCACGTCAGTAACACCTCGAAAACCTAAACTAACCACTCAGACCATGCAATTAATGTCAATCTTGTCGACAGATCAGCCTGACGCTTTGGTCCCCGAGGCCTGGCAGCAACGCCAGTACGTCATCATGAAAGCACTTCCACCAAGTAAACCTCCCCTTGCCTTGTTCCCAAAGCAAGTTGGACTGACCCTACGTATATGGGTTTCGTCTCCCCGTCTCTCTACTCCTGATCCCATGATCAAGGTCGAGGTCTGCAAGTGCCTGAACGAGATAACGAGATGTCACTGTAGATAACAAGCTTCGCCTAGGCCCGTCAACAACCAGCTCAGCCTAGTCTATCGGATGGGACCCGTCATCAGAGCCTTCCTGACCCGGCTTAGAAGGTTAGCCAACCCGACCTCAGCACATCCCTGCCGAGGCCTCCCAATATCGGCCCCCTCAGTCTCAAGGACCCAGCGCATGCCTACTTGACTGATCCGAGCCACACCACATGACAATATCACGTGACCTGCATGCGTCCTCTGCGGGTCGTTATCACCAGGCCCGGTCAAAGCATACAAAACTGGCAGTGCCGTCTGGGGAGGCGCACGCTACCTTTTGATAGTAGAGTGTATGTCAGCTTTATCTGGAAGCAGTTACGGCGGACGCATCCGAAATCCATATAACTGCGCCTAAAACCACGTTGACGGTTGCCAATTCAGTTACAAAAGGAAATGTGGGACCACCTGACTTAATGAAGCCGTTCCCCCAACCCGATAAATAGAAGGGAACTTCACTCTATCAGGTACGCTAATTTTCCTCTCATGAAAACCCTAGCATCTTTATCCTCGACAAAACCTTAGCGATGACTACCTCTAGCCAATACTCATCCTTCCTCTGCTTGAATCTAACTTAAGCATCGGAGTTTGATCGGAAGGACACCCCCTCTGGCGAGGCTAACGAACTTTCTGCCTGTTTCAGGCGTTAGACGAAGGATTTTCACCCCAGTCCGGTGAACCCCACCTCTCTAGGCTCAATCTGTTGCGAGAATACTCGTCCCCACGGCCTGATCCGGGACCAACGAGATTATGTACATCAACAGTATGCATAAATATATGTATCCCATTAGAACAATAGTTCTCATTCCAAGCAAATGTTCCAATTGACTAACACCCCTCAGTTATCTAGTACCCTCTTTCTCTATGGTACCGAAATCCAGCTCGGTATTTTCGGGTTTAAACATTAGTTGAAGTGAATGTGGATCTCAATATAACAACATTGCAAATGTCTAACTTTAAATATCCAACAGAAGAATCGGAGGCTAGCTATCCCGTATTCAGAGCGTTAACTCAAAATTCAGATCATAGAGTCAAAAGTGCAACTGAGCATCTTTTATTAAACATTTTAAGAGAATTTACCAAACAAAAGTTTTTTCCCCATAAATAAGAACTTCAAACTGAAAACAAAAGATTTTCTTTTACCTAATTACTTCAGCAATGAGCGAATCCCAATCGATCTCGGGCGGCTGCTCACCTATCCACTCAGTCTCACTCCTCAAAGTCTCGGGAAACTCAACAAGATACTCCGGCAGCAATCTATTAATCTTCGCCCTAATCGTCTTCGCACTGTATTCCAGCTTCTGTGACGCGGCCCAAACCGGCACCACGTTGTGCGCATCGACCTCGTGGACCCCAACCCCGGGCCCCAACGTCCGTACGATCTCCTCCTTCTGCTCCCTCACCGGCCGCAGCGGTGAGAAATCGGTGACCAACACCGAAGCCCCGCAATCCCTAACGAATTTGGGGATCGTGTCGGCGGCTTCGCCCCTAAGGAGGAAGAAGGGGATGTTCAGTGCTCGCAGCTTGGCGGAGAGCTGTCGTAGGCCGCGGAGCATGAATCCAAGCTGGCGGGCGTGGGCCCCGAGGAAGCGGGGGAAGAGGTTGAAAGCGACGGCGACGGGAGCAGATGCGACGGCGGAGAGGCGGAGTGCATGGAGGAGGGCCCAATTGCCGGAGGACCGCTGGTCGCGGAACATCCAGTAGACGATCGGGCCGGGTCCGGGTTCGGATCCCGCGGGGTTGAGCATCCGAATCCGGCCGGGGTTGATGGGGGTGGTAGTTGGAGAAATCACCGCATGTGCCATTGGAGAGGCGAAATGGTTTTAAGAATGGGAGGGAACTTGGTCTGCGGGGTTTAAGTAGAAACAAAGGTGGGGATAATTTTGTGGATGGGAAAACGACACGCTGACGGTGGAGGAAGCACAGATGTAGTCAGCGAGTTGGGTTTTGAGGTACAGGATGAATCCGATGCCTGTGGGTCCCAATCTCAGTGAATACGTGATTTGTCGGGTGTCGTCAATAAGGTGCATTTACATTGTATGGAAACGATTAGCGGACGGAAAAGCACGGGTGCCAATGGGAACCACGGGTACACAACGCCTTCTAATTTCGGTACATCCTATTATTTGTTTTTTGAAATGTGCTTAGCTTTCAGTAATTTTTTGTACTCTACTCCTCAAACTTAGGGCCTGTTCATTTTCGTTGAAAGCGGTCGAGAATCCATCAAACCCCACTGCTCATTGTCAGCATCCTGGAGCTGCGCGATGTGTGTTCTTTTTGCAGCGGAGTGTTCCGAATCCGAGAGCCGACGTGGCGTTCCAAATTGGAACACATGTAATCCCCGCTAAAAGCGGGGATTACAAACGAATCCATGGTTGTGCCCCCAACCCCCTCTCTCTCATTGGTTGAGTTTGATTTTTGTTTTTAAATTTAAAAATTAACAGATTACTTTAATATTATTTAATTAATTATTTTATCAAAAGTGGACCCTACATCACACTTTCTATCTCAACTTTCAAGCCCAAAAGAACACACCTACACAAGAAAGTTGATGCGGGACCCACAACTAACTTTCTAACCCAAATTTCTCTCTCATGAGATTCCACGCTTTCTCAACTTTCCCAATTATACTTCCAACAAAAAGAACAGTCCCTTAGTTCACTTCTCTTCCTACCACCTACGCTGTCGCATCTCCTCTCTCTCTCTGGTGCCTCTTAATCGTGTTCATCCTCTGCCAACTCCATCATTCCCCTGCAACTTCCTCCTCTAGTCACCTCTTTCTTATCACAACAAGTGAAACAAAAAATAGATTGGGAGAAAAGGCCATTGCTCGGATACGTACCCGTGCATTCATTATGGATGCTCAGGCGTGTAGGCTCGAGTAACAGATTGAAAAAAACTTGATTTGTGTGGTGCTCGGATCTATTTAGGGGCTGTTCTTTTCTGCATTGTTCGATGAGATTCCTCCAAAAAATACTATTCAACGTCCCATCGTCCGACCTCCCCCCCCCCCCCCCCCCCCCCACTTCGTGATGTTTGTTCGTTTGCTTTAAAAAACTTGGGGATGGAAAATCCAACGTGGCAGCTGCGAACGGATTCTACACAATCCCCGCAAAATGCGGGGATTACACGAGATTCTTCGTGTGTGGGCCCCCCTCCCCTTCCCTCCGCTGCAGCTGCGAATGCTGTTTTTTTTTGTTTTTTAAAATTCATAAATAAACATCCGGTATTAATTTAATACTAATTAAATAATTATTTTTACAAAAGTGGACCCCACATCTCACTTTCTAACTCAACTTTCAAACACAAAAGAACACACATATACAAGAAAGTTGCTACGGGTCCCACAACCAACTTTCAAACCCAAATTTCTCTCTCATCAGATTCCACACTTTCTCAACTTTCCCAATTATACTTTCCTGCAAAAGAACAGGCCCTACTTTCCTGCAAAAGAACATGCCCTTAGGGCCTGTTCTTTTGCAGGAAAGTATAATTGGAAAAGTTGAGAAAGTGTGGAATCTGACGAGAGAAAAATTGGTGTGTAGTGTGTTCTTTTGTTGGAAAGTGTGGTTGGATTGCGGAGTTGGAAAGTTGAGGTGGGGCCCACTCCGTGTAGTGTATTCTTTTAGATGAAGAAAGTTGTATGTTGGAAAGTGGTGTGGGGTCCTCTCAAATTTAATTTGTGCTATTTAAACCTAAACAAAATACTTAAATCTAAATTAATTAATTAATAGACTATCTAATTAATACTTAAATTATTTAATTGGGTGCGAAAATGCTAAACATTGGGATAGTCACTGTGGTTGGAGGAGATAGCGGGTGAATTAATTAATAGATTTGGATTTGCTAAACATTTGGATTTGCTAAAGCATTTTAAGCATTTTAAACATTTTAAGTATTTGCTAAGATTTTGATTTGCTAAGCATGAAATCAAAATGCTGCACCAATGTTTTCAGGGGGCATTTGTGAAATTATTTAAGGGGGCATTTGTTTTCACGTGAAGCAGCGCACAAAAAAAAACAAAAAAAACAAAAAAAACGAAAGCTGCTCCAATTGGTTGGAGGAGACAGCGGGCCCCATGAGATTTCGGATTCTTGTGTAATCCGCCCGAATCGCGCAGCACACAAACCTCAGCTCAGATTCCTACTGACACCCGCCACGTCAGCCTGTTTTCCCCCTTTTCTCAAAAGCACAAAAACACACACGCCAAAAACCCGTCTGAGGAATCCTGTGAATAGTATGTAAATAGTGAATGAACAGTAATTTTTGAACTTTCTCTTCCCCACATTCGGCCAAAAAGAACAGGCCCTTACACGAACACTACATTTAGCAGACAGTCTTAGTCTTAAAACTCTGAGCATGACCAGTTTTATTGTTCAAATTTTGTTTTATAATGCTTGTTTGCTTTTAATTGAATTTTTTAAATTTTTTAGGGTTTAATTGATGTATATATATATATATATATATATTTTGATTTTTCTTCTTTTCTTTTGGATGTCTTTTGGATTTTTTTTTGAGAGGATGAAGATGTTAGATTTAGAGATGAACACATCACCTGAAAATGCATCGAATGGAGGAGGAGCGCCTTGGATCGTATTGGAAATCACCGAAGGAAATCCAATTTGTTTTCACTACCAAGATATCTCTGTCTGCTTCTTCTATTAGTTTTAGTTGAGAGAGGGGGGAGAGAGATTTGTGTTTCCCTTCCATTATCTTCTCTATGCCAATAAAGGAATTATATAGGAATTAAAGGGAGCAGTTTTCTATCGTTGAAAACTCAACGTTAACAAAATAACGTAAGGGTAGTTATAAAACAAATTTGCATTGGGAACCCCGAACTTCTGTAAATTGCAATTATCCACGAAGGTTAATTCAATTTACATATAACCCCTTTAATAATAATACTATAATTACTATTTACCCCTTGGGTTAAACCCGTCATGGGCGTACCCAATTCTAACATCTCTCACTTGCACATGATGGGATTATTGTTACAAAAACAACACGTGAAGAAGACTTCATACTTGGTAACTTGGTCGTGCGACCCATAAGCGAAAGTAGGCAATCTTGTTGTGCACTGATTAGAGATACACAACTGCCTTTTATAAATTCGATCCTCTAAAGTTTCTCTGTCGCTTATAATACCCCCAGGTCTAATTTGTTATATCAATTTAAGTATTCCTGATCCCTCTTTGTAATAATTTACTCTTGAGGACATACTTAAATATTTTTCATATTGATGTCTCTTAATCACACAGATTGACCGGCCAGTGAGATCATCAAGCTCGATATTGACAAACTTAGCCATTCTTTTGCACTCAATATTCTAAGTCACAACTCTGTCGCTTTCATAGACATACCCTTTTAGACCGAATCACTCGTGGCCATAAGGAATATGCTAAAGTAGATATCATCAAGACTGAGACTTTGAATATTAGTCAATAGTCAAAGGGTATAGGGAGGAACCCAATCAGGCAGGGATCCACTTTCTCACTTCCCATTATGGTCGACTCCAGCACATGAGGTATGAATCGTGTAACGGCCAGTATTTTTAGACGAGTTTTCGAACGTGCGTACCAGTATTTTTCTTTCTGTCGTTCGGATAATATTTTTAGTCCGTACGTTTTTTGCAACGAGTCGACGCGAGCGCATCTCTGTTTTCGTTTTTACCGTGTCGTCATTAATTTACCATCAAGTTTAACTAAAATAGTTTGACTTAATTATCTTAGTAATTACACTTGCTAATCACTTTAAATATTTTACTGATTACTTTAATTATCCCACCACTTTAATTAAGTTACCAATTACTTTATTACATTTAATTTTACTTAATTACTTAATTACCCTAATCTCTTACCTATCACTACAAACAACAAACACGTTTGATAAAACCAGGTTCCTCCCCCTAATATTCTAGTCAACAGTTACATTAATATATATCCTAATCTTGCCTAACCTATTTGACTAAAATCCAATGTCTGCTTAATATTTCAAAACACACACACACGTCTCTTTTGAAAATAGATACATTCCCCTCGGATTAGTCAAGAGTCACATTAGTTCCCATCTCATACAAGCACATCTCTACAAACACACGTCCTAATCGAATTAAGATTGGGTTGACAAATGAGATAGGGTGTCCCCTGCTAATCTTATTAAGCCAAACGTTTCCTCCACTGCTAAATCAATCTACAAATCCCCTTTGTTTTCTCCCCTGCAAAAACCATTCTGCAAACCCCAAATCAGCCAACCAAAACACCATCGTCTTTCTCAACCTTCTGCAAATAAACAAATCATCCATCAACCCAAACAAGAAACAATTAGTTTCCCAAAATCCAAGAACAAATCAAGCCAGAAACCAAATTCAAACCCCATTTCTCATCCCTTAAGCAAATCAAACCAAACCCATCGTCTTCTACCAGAAAAATTCCACTGCAAAATCCCCAACTTTATCAGCCCAAACATCAACCCAAATCCACCAACAAATCAACCCCTCAAAACAAAACATACCCAAAGATTCAAACTGAAACTGAAACGGAAGAACATCAGATCTGAAATCAAGCTACACCCAAACCAAATACAAATCTGAAACATATTTCAGATTCAAAAATCAACAAACCCATTTTTCCCTTATCCTTCATCCTCCCCTCCCCTTGGTCGCACCACCCGCTACCCGGAGAGCGCGCCGCCGCTACGGGAGCTGCCGACCGCCGGACTGGGCCACCGACCGCCGTCGGACCAAGCGCGCGCCGCCCCAGCGCCGACAGCCACACGCGCGTGCACCCAGAACCCGTCGAAAGCCGTGCCGCCCAGGTGCACCGCCTGACCGCTGGCATCCTCCCCCTTGGTGCGCAAGTGAGACCACTCTCCCCTTCGTTGTTTGCCTGCAACTTTGACTTAAACAAAAAAAGAGAAATGAAAAGAGAAGAACGAAAGTAAGGAAGAGAGATAGAGAAAGTCAGAAAGAGAAAGCCAATGACGTTTTAATAGATTAAAGGAGTAAAGGGAAGTGACAGATTGTTGTTGGATCTGGATCGTAGCCTAGAGGAGGGTGAATAGGCTAATAAAAAATTCTCGTGCAACCCACGAGAAATCACACGCAGTTATAAGCACAGGCAGAGTAAATAGAATGCAAACACAGAGTACGCACAGATATACCCTGGTACGGTCGTCCCCACGACCTACTCCAACCCCAAAAGCAACTACTAGATACATATGTAATCAAGTACAGCTACAATGAGTCAAGATCCCAAATCTACTCTCACCTAGCTCGTACGCACACCACGTGCTCTACACTCACAATCTAGTCAGATGCTCTCACCCTTGACGAGCCCCAACTCGTCAAGTCCCCAAAAACACACCAAACTGGTAAAGTTTCCCCTACAGAGATCACTATTAGTACACAAATAAAAAATATAGAGTTTAGAAATGCTCAGTGTGTAGCAGAGTCGTCTCTGTCAATTGGCACGGGTCAGATCTGAATCTGACGTGATGTCGTAGTCTCGTCTCACAACTCAAGTTATGACTCCTCGCTCCTCTAGGCAACTTGCTGCTTCGGCAATTGGGTATTCGCAAGTTGCTGCTTGGTCATGCACAAGGGGTCTTGTGCTCTTCTACAAGTCACGACATGTGCATCTGTCACCCCTGATGCGTGACTTTCTTAAGGATTAGTTGATGGCTTGAGTTGCACAAGCTCCCTTTGAGAGTTTTTTAAATCAACCTGCAATCACAAAATACAAGCATTAAAAAGCGACCCAATGTTTTGAAGGGAATTCGACAGCTGCATTGTTTTGAAGGGTGTGTGAGTATTCTGTCGAATTTTTTTTGTGTGTGGCCGGCCTCAGGCCTCATTTTAACACGCGCAACAATTTCGTTCCCAATGTCAGGGTGCACAAAAAAAATTCGTTCCCACTGGAAGGCTGCACCAATCTCGTTCCCAAGGTACCCTACAACAAAAGAGCAAACACAGAAGACAAAAGTTAAGAAGATTAGCTAATATCACTTTTGCACAATGTCTGATTCCGTTCCCAATGTCAGGTTGCACAACAAGAATTCGTTCCACCTTGATTGCCTGGTCTTGCAGACTTGAATTCTCTGCAATAAAAAAGAAAGATAATTTAATGGAGATGTTAATGCTCAAAGTAAATGAACATAGAAAACACCCAGAAATTGTTCTGAATTCTTTTTTGGCCATGTGCTTTGTTGCATGCGGCTCTTCACTTGATGATGAAGGAATTGCGGCTCGTGCAATTTTTTTTTTCTTTTGATGTATGCCACACAAACTCTTTTTCAGGGAGGGTTCTGTTGTTTTTTTTTCTTGGCCGACTTTTTTCCTTCCCCTGGCTTGATGGTTTATATATTGAGATGACTAGGGCTTGCGGCAATATGAGGTGAGATGGATGGCTAGGATTTAAAGAATGATTAAGAGATTGACTTGGTCTAAATGGGATTTGAATTGGGGATAGATAGGAGCAAAAGATCTTTAATTGATTTGATCAAAAAAACCACTTTGATTATATTCGTCTCCATCTCTCCCAATATTGACCAAGTCCAAATAGCTTTGTGCACACCACCTCTTCTCCATTCAACTTGCTATATGATTAGCAATTACTCCAACTATTGAGAAGATTATCGTTTCGCCTTTCCTGAAATACACTTAGCACACACGTTACATATAACACAACGTTTTTCATCATCAAACTAGAGATCCTAGATCGCTGCTTCCAACAATCTCCCCCTTTTGATGATGACAAACCCATAAAGGATTTGTACAAATAAGTGTGCGTGTGTGACGTGTGATGAAGGATGATATTTTCAATGAGATGAGATCAAACATTACTAGCATGCACAATATAACGATAAAACGATAAAGTTAGCATGCTCCCCCCTTTTCCAAGCTCCTCATTTTCATGTATTTTCAATGCTCCCCCTTCAATCAATAATACCGATAGCATCACAAATCTTTCAACACTTTTCTCCCTCTTTGACATCATCAAAAGAGTATTCTTGAAGATTAAAACATACCACATGCAAAAAGAGAGCATTATTTACTATAACTAGCATTTGCATGTCGTCATTCTATAAGTAGCACTGCAAATCCAACGATAATAATAATTAGAATTCAACACCATCGTGTAAGTGCAATTATTAAACATAGAAGTACAAAGGGAGATACTTTTACAAACTCAACCAAATCAATCCACCAATTTCCAAATAACTTTGTATCACCTAGGATTGATTTTTCCCACCTCATCAAAGATGAGTTCAAGATATCATACCCCAAAACATAGTCTGTAAGGACTCTTAGATGTGGGGGTGACATTGCTTGACGAGTAAGAACACCAACGCTAAAGTTTACCCGTAAAGCTTATGTTGGATACTCGTGGGTAGTGTATTTGCCATGAATTGTATCCATTTTTCATACGGAGCAATTTTCATGTTTTTTTTCATATTCATTTCCTTTGTTTGTGCTCAATTTTTATTCATGGCAAATCACATCATATCCCTTAGATTTTTTCAGTTAATAATCCTCCTTCTTTCACTTTCCACTATTCATAAAAAGTGTCTCTAAATGTACGACATAGTCTAATATTCATTGTAGTGAGAGTAGGTGTAGAATCATATTATTAAAGCATTGAACTTGGCATGGCTATTATTGAAATAAAACATACCCATGTAGCCAAAATAATAATACTACAATTTCTACATAGATATGATCATCATTCAGTTGTAGCACTAGAATGATGCAAAGAGGAAGAGATGCAATAAGCTCATTTTTTTTGCTTTTGTCTTTTTCATTTTTTTTGGTTTTATAAAGAACTAAAACCACACTAAAAACAATCAAGCAAACAAAAACAAAAACAAAGAAAATCCAAGCACACAAAAATGTTAACAAAAAATGCTATGAAGGTACGCATTAAGTTCAAAGAATGAGATATACCTTCGCGTCGCTATTTGACTAAGGAGCTAAAATAATGAGACTCTCAATTTATCGCTCCTCGCCAAATTTCCGTCTCACCTACAAAAGAGGTTTTGTGTGTGACCTTGGAATCCAACAAGGTCCACTAGTGTTAGTCAACACAGATTTAGGAACCCATATTTGTTTGAATTTAATATTGGAGTTCCTATATTTGCAATGATACGATGTGTGACCAACACTATCACATGTAAAACACTTTGCATACACATTTTTAGCAATGGAAGGCACATTGTGAAATTTTTTATACTTAGGCTTTTCAACATTTTTAGCACTGAATCCAAGGCCACGCCTATTATTGCCATACAATTGATTTCCAAGAATGATATCCAAGTTTTGTTTTCCTATGAAAAATCTCTTTAATGACAATTCTAGTGTGGTGACTTTGGATTTCAAGATATTGTTTTCATTCACAAGCAAAGTGCATTTACTAATGAAAGCTTGCTTGTTTTCCTCTTCTTTCTTTTCAAAATCCCTCATTTTTTCTTTAATTTCAAGATTTAGCCAGTTAATCTTTTTAGAAAGCAGTTCATTTTCAACTTCAAGCTTTGTCTTATCTAGTTTATACATGCTAATATCCTTTAATAAAGAGGGACATGAAAGACAATTGATTTTTTCAGGCAAGCTAGCTTTCTCTTTTTCTAACATGGTAATGGTAGATTTGCATGCAACGAGCTCTTGTTTAAGATTTTTCATTTCTATAGACATGTCATACTCAGTTTGTTGCATATCAAGGTTATCATTCCTATAACATTCCACATCAGCTTCTAGCTCATCAATTCTATGTTGCATTCCTTTACAAATTTCTAAAAGTTTAGCTTTAGTGGGAGATTCTACCCCATTGTGTTTGGCCATCAATGCCATGCAGGAGTGGGCTTCATGTTCCTCCTCCTCATCCTCAGCTTCGCTATCCATGTCACACGTCAGCACTTTCGTTTTTCCTTTTGCAACTTGAGCTGTGTGTTATTGTGGGCAATCTTTTATGTGGTGCCCTTTCTTCCTGCATTTAAAACATTCGCTTCTATTAATAGCTTTCTGATCAAAGGAATTTCTACCAAAATTAGAATTATTAGAACGAATGAACCTTTTTCCCATCTCAGCTCTTCCTTGATCAGTCTGAATGTATCTCCTGAAGTTTCTGACCATTAGGGCTTGCTCTTCATCAAGATCGTCGTTGTTAGCTTGAAGAGCTAATGGTGTGGAAGCTTTGGTCTTCTCTTCAGGTTTCTCTCTGGCTTCTATACTCTGCAACTCAAGCTCATGTGACATTAGGTTGCCTATCAAGTCCTCCACTTTCATTGTTGACAAGTCCTTATCTTCTTGAATAGCGGTGACTTCAGGCCTGAACGAGCTTGGTAGCGCCCTTAAGATCTTTCGTACCTGTTCATGGCTAGAGTATGGTTTACCGAGGGAACTGGATTTGTAAACGATGTCTGTGAACCTCGCAAACATGTCTTTAACTGATTCTATTGGTAGCATGCGGAAGCTCTCATATTCAGTGCTCAGCAACGCAAGTCTGAATTCCTTTACTTGCGATGTTCCCTCGTTTGTCACCTCCAGAGTATGCCAGATCTCCTGCGCAGTTAGACAATGTGAGATCCGATTAAACTCAGATTTATCAAGAGAGCATATAAGCGCATTCATAGCTTTACCATTAGGAGTATAAAGTTTTTTATCAGCTAAATCCCACTTGTCTTTAGGCTTAATCATAACAGTGTCTTCAATTTTAATAGTGGGTAGACTATAATCATTTTCAACAATATCCTACACATCATAATCAACAGACACTAGATAGATTTTCATCCTAGCCTTCCAATATGCAAAGTCTACACCGTTAAACTTAGGGGGACGGGTTATAGACTGACCTTCAGCAAAAGCACAATCAGATATATTCATGGCCATCTAAAAATCTAGACTAGATCCTCTAAACTGGCTCTGATACCACTTGTTGGATCTAGATCGTTGCCTAGAAGGGGGTGAATTGGCTAATAAAAAATTCTCGTGCAACCCACGAGAAATCACACGCAGTTATAAGCACAGGCAGAGTAAATAGAATGCAAACACAGAGTACGCACAGATATACCCTGATTCGATCGTCCCCACGACCTACTCCAGCCCCGAAAGCAACTACTAGATAGATATGTAATCAAGTATAGCTACAATGAGTCAAGATCCCAAATCTACTCTCACCTAGCTTGTACGCACACCACGTGCTCTACACTCTCAATCTAGTCAAATGCTCTCACCCTTGACGAGCCCCAACTCGTCAAGTCCCCAAAAACACACCAAACCGGTAAAGTTTCCCCTACAGAGATCACTACTAGTACACAAATAAAAAATATAGAGTTTAGAAATGCTCAGTGTGTAGCAGAGTCGTCTCTGTCAATTGGCACATGTCAGATCTGAATCTGATGTGATTTCGTAGTCTCGTCTCACAACTCAAGTTATAACTCCTCGCTCCTCTAGGCAAATTGCTGCTTCGGCAATTGGGTATTCGCAAGTTGCTGCTTGGTCATGCACAAGGGGTCTTGTGCTCTTCTACAAGTCACGGCAAGTGCATCTGTCCCCCCCCTGATGCGTGACTTTCTTGAGGATCAGTTGATGGCTTGAGTTGCACAAGCTCCCTTTGAGAGTTTTTTAAATCAACCTGCAATCACAAAATACAAGCATTAAAAAGCGACCGAATGTTTTGAAGGGAATTCGGCAGCTGCATTGTTTTGAAGGGTGTGTGAGTATTTTGTCGAATTTTTTGTGTGTGTGGCCGGCCTCGTTTTAACACGCGCAACAATTTCGTTCCCAATGTCAGGGTGCACAAAAAAATTCGTTCCCACTGGAAGGCTGCACCAATCTCGTTCCCAAGGTACCCTACAACAAAAGAACAAACACAGAAGACAAAAGTTAAGAAGATTAGCTAATATCACTTTTGCACAATGTCTGATTCCGTTCCCAATGTCAGGCTGCACAACAAGAATTCGTTCCACCTTGATTGCCTGGGCTTGCAGACTTGAATTCTTAGCAATAAAAAAGAAAGATAATTTAATGGAGATGTTAATGCTCAAAGTAAATGAACATAGAAAACACCCAGAAATTGTTCTGAATTCTTTTTGGCCCTGTGCTTTGTTGCATGCGGCTCTTCACTTGATGATGAAGGAATTGCGGCTCGTGCGATTTTTTTTCTTTTGATGTATGCCGCACAAACTCTTTTTCGGGGAGGGTTCTATTGTTTTTTTTCTTGGCCGATTTTTTCCTTCCCTTGGCTTGATGGTTTATATATTGAGATGACTAGGGCTTGCGGTAATATGAGGTGAGATGGATGGCTAGGATTTAAAGAATGATTAAGAGATTGACTTGGTCTAAATGGGATTTGAATTGGGGATAGATAGGAGCAAAAGATCTTTAATTGATTTGATCAAAAAACCACTTTGATTATATTCGTCTCCATCTCTCCCAATATTGAACAAGTCCAAATAGCTTTGTGCACACCACCTCTTCTCCATTCAACTTGCTATATGATTAGCAATTACTCCAACTATTGAGAAGATTATCGTTTTGCCTTTCCTGAAATACACTTAGCACACACGTTACATATAACACAATGTTTGTCATCATCAAACTAGAGATCCTAGATCGCTGCTTCCAACAATTGTTATTAAGAGATAGGGATATTAGATAGGTATTATAAATATGGGTTGTAGTATGTGGAGGTAGGTGAAATTTTAATTGTAACCTTAACCTCATGTCAGCCTTGTAATTAGCTTAGTGATGTTAATTAGTAGGGTATTAAAACGATGTTAGAGTAGTTTTAAGTAGGTGAGATTATTAATTATAATGATAACCATACAATCAACTAATATTAGGTTAGTGTTAATAGGTTGTTAATATTAATTAACTGGTAAGAATTAATTTTAACAGCTTATTGCTAGATAATATCAAAATAAAATAAGGTGTATCAGGTTAGTTTAACACAATATAGACATCACCCTAGCCAGTAAACCAGATAAAATCAGACGAACCCGTTTTTAGAGATTATGTTAATATTGTGTTATTCACGAAAAATCTAATTCAGTGAATTGTTGAACCAAAACAGAGAACCGGAAGTACCGACACGTAGTACCCGTCCAGACGAACCCCACGACAACTGATACCACCGGAAACAGGCAAGTGATACTTGCCAGTAATTATTTAGGCCATGTTTTAGGCCAATTTGTATAGTAGCGTAAAAGAGACTAGGCGATGAAATGATAGTCGCCTGACGTCCTTACTAGATCTAGCTTGACAACGAAGCTAGATCCGACACCATCATTATGCTATCATTTCATGCTGCCTGTCACGTTTACTTTCAATTAATGGTACGCACTTTAACTGCTCATTGTTATGTCATGTCATGCATCAAATTGTTCCAACGTAATTGCGTAGCACACGCTACAATAATTGTAACTATTGAGGCTAGGTGCACCCCTATGCCAAATGAAAACACTTCCTGGCTCGTGATCCAGAAGATGGGCGTCAGTCCATATACAAAACACTTCATGGCTCGTGATCCAGAAGATGGGCGTCAGTCCATATACAAAACACTTCCTGGCTCGTGATCTAGAAGATGGGTGCCAGGCCATATACACGTGGAGGGGTAGGGTTAAGCGACCACTCAGCATCGAAGTGTGCCCGTACAGCCACTTCAGCCTTAAGGCGTAAACTCTGTGCACAAAGTGATAAATCAGTTATTCGTGAATCGTGAAATAGTGAATTGTAGCTTTCTGCTACGCCATGCTTGATTGTTATCATCTTGTTCATTTAATTGTTGCACTCTTTTAATGTCATGCCATATCATCATGTTAGAACTGCTAGTTGCATTATTTTATTTGTATCCTTGCACAAAAGTCCTTCGTTTTCCTTGGGAGACTTTTGCTGACATGTGCCCTTTTCTCTTTGGGTGTCAATGTCAGGCTTTGAGACAGAGTAGGTAGCGGAGGACGAGCAGTTCGTGGACGCTGAGTTTGAGGTCCCTGCAGAGACCGAGTTCGAGGACACTGGTGACCAGTCCTAGACTCGTTAGGAGTCTCCCCTTGGTTGCTACTTTTTCCTTGGTTGCTATTAGGTTTCGATGCGTAGCACCTATCTCTTTTAGTTTTGTTTCGGCCATGCTTTAGGCCTATTGTTCAGACTTGTACTTTTGTGACTATTCTGTGATGTTGGAATAATTGTTGGATGTTTTGTTGGTGGATGTTCTATTATCTGCTTCATTATTATTATTGTTGTTTCATCGCAATGCAAGGACCTGCTACTATTTGAAATTTTTACAGACGCTTATCAGACGGTAGCTTCACAGCTCAAAGTCTGAGCGAAACTCCTCACGTCTCACCTTCCGTACTTGGGAAGCAGGGCGTGACAGGTTTTAGTGGTGCCCATGCAGGCCCTCTTTGCATCTGCGGAATATCGGAACAATAATAATGATAACAACATCAATCTGAATATTCAGAACATTCAAGTCATGAATTGAGTCTAATCAGAAGGTTTTCCTTTTCTTAGATGGTAGGAAGACTTAGATAGACGTCCAAGTTTAATATTCAGGCGCTTTCGTTGGACGTAGTTGTACTCGTCTTAGGTTACCTTAGTAGTCTCCCTCCCAGCCCTGACTATAGTAGATTCCTAGAGCTTTTCCTCTAGTCATTCGTTGAGTCCATAAATTTCGGGCTAGCAAAACGAAATTTTGATACTCTTAGGACCCTTCCCTGAGACCTCTATTACAATCTAGTTCATTAGAAAGACTTAGTGCTAAATTATCCTTATCTTTAGTTGACCTAAATAATTAGGCCCTTGATTTTTATTATTATTCCTAGTCCTTACATCGCTATGTTAATGACCGTAGAATTCCATCGTAGCAGATTCACCTAAGTTAATTCCCCGTCGTGTTTACATTTTAACCATTCAACTCCCTCATTGCTCTCGATCCACGTGATATTCGTGACAGCCATCGTTATCCTTTGAATCACTCCCATTACTATAGTGATTTTACTATCGATATCTCTTTTATGTAATTTCTCGCCCAGTTTAACTTCTTTGAAAATCTTTTACATAGGCCTCATATTTTTTTAACTGACTTAAAATTATTCTTTGATTTTGAGTTTCCTTTGCTGAAAATTTTTAGGCACTATATTATAATGATTTCTAATCTATACCATCCATACCCACGTATTTTACTTTCTACGTATGGAGATCTTTATTTTTTAAAACCTTTTGTTGATGTCACACATATAAATGATAAGCATCCTTCAATGGACCATGATCCGGACAATGTGCTTGGCCTAAGTTTGTTGGATCATCCTAGCTAGACTTGGGTAAGTGATTCTGCCTTAGTCACTTCCCTGGCCGTGTCCGCTGGACCGCAAGGACGTGAGTCATGATTATGTATGGCATTTTCTTTCTTACTATACTACAACAGAGTTCAAAACAACCGACCATACACTAATTTTAAATAATTTTATGTTAAATAAAACTTCAACTATTTTTGTGTATTAGTTCTGTATTTCAGTGTATTAGTTCTGTATTCATCGTATTTATACTTTAAAAATTTTTGTTAAAAAAATCTATCTCCATTTACGAAACACAAAAAACTACACCCATGACTCTTTCGTCTATACTATTTTAACTCATACAACCCACTCACTATCCTTATATACGTTATTTGGATATTGTCACATTTTACACATACCTCCCATTCTCCCATTGAATCATTCATAACCATCTCTATGCCATCTGATCAAGCTAACTCTTGTCACGACTACTGATTTGATACCACTGTTCTACAGACTAAGTCGAAACTACTCGAACGTGATAGAACAGTATAATAATAAGCGGTCTTAAATTACTACTGGATCAATGTCTAGAAAGGAACGGGAAGGGGGTTGGTCAACCAAAGGACTTGTCATGCGGTCATAGAAGTGACATGTACCTTCAAGGACTGCATGGCTGGTTTGGGAGTTAAGCTAGACTTCTTATTATAAGGACATCCTACACTATTAGATAATCAAGCAACGTTTGTTTTCCTCATGCTCGCTCATTACTTGTCCTTTTCAATATTACTACGTCTACTTGGTTGTCTTACTATTGTCATCACATTATCTGTTGGTTAAAACATTGTTGCTACTATCTGCCATGTCACTGTCGTTACTTCTGCACTTGCACAGTCACCTTTACTTTATGCATTACATGCACTTTACAAATCACACTTGAGCAGCCACCTGTACCTTACTTTTCACTCGTATATGCATGTCTGTTCTTACTTCTTGTACCTGTAAGATCATCTTTCTGATCAAGCTAACTCCATATCATTGCCTTACCTAAACCCATTCGTCGCGAACTTGATTCGTTACATCATACAACTCCGTATCCTACACACTCTCTTGGTTACCATCTTAGTGCATCCATTTACTTATTACCACCTTAGCGAGATTAGTTTTAAATTTGCGTTATAACCCCTTTTAAAATGTTATTCTTTTATCTTTATTTCTATCATCAGTAGTGTTGAATTTTGTTATGCATTATGTTCATAGGATGTTAGATATGATTATTATTATTAGAGGATTGTATTTACGGATAAGATTAGTTTGAGATGATATAAGGTGTAGTTGTATTGATTGTTTACTATATGATAGACAGAATGATGTGTTTAAAAGTTATATTTTCCCATTTGGATATACCCGTTCATAATGGCTTCAATAGGACTCCATATTATGAGTGGTGCATAAGAAGGCGAATACATTACGGACTTGGAGTTCATATTAGTAGCAGCTGAGAGCAACTTTGTAGATATTACGTGATTTATGAAGACGATGATGATTAGTAGAGTATGTATACTTCATCGTATATGTAAAGTGATGGAGACATCGAAAATGATATGATAGGTTGATACGAATGGACAGTTGTGTAAATTGATCTAAGTTGCTTAGGATAAGATTCAATAAGAAATAATGAGATGTGATTTAATAACTTGTTAATTAAGGCGTTTAAACTTATGAGTTGTCATGATGAAGAATGAATTGGGAGCCTGATAAATGTTGGTGGTAGGATGTGATGCAAACTAGGCGTATTTGTACTTGTCATCTTAGTAATTGGTATAGCACAGTTATATCAATGGATTAATATAAGAATAAGATTAGAATTGGGATTTGTGGATATCACAATTAAAGTACTACAAGTTAGGATACATTACAGATGGACAACCTATGAGAATGTACAACTTTTTGGAGAACTTAGGTATAAAGGATATCGTACATTAAAGATTTCCCGAGAAGATGTTACTGCCTTGAAAGCAACGATAAGCAAAGAAGCGAGGAAATTTGTAAGAAGTATTGATTGAGGATAGTTGGTATTTTCCCTTTCGAGGTTGCCTTGTTTAGAGTATTAATTGTTTAAGGCAAGAATTATGATATAGAAAAAAACAGAAAGAGAAAGTATTGGACCTATATTTGAGTTTAGGATATACTTATAATTGTAACATTATTCGGTGACGAGACGAGAAGTGATGATCTATTTTAGTAGCACTTGTTTGGGTTTATGAGTTTAGCAACCTGTGTGTTAGAATATTGGGGTGGCTGTTAAGAGGATACATATATACATTATTATTTTTCTCACCCTTGTCTCTGCACATCGCTGGTAGCCGTCGTTAGGTATCTTGCTTGTCTATTGACGGTTAAGGCAATCGATAGTGCTTAGTCTTCCGAACCTCTTTTTGAAACACAATCTTAACCACATCACTTGTGTCTTTTCCTAACCAATTTCATTTCTTTGTCTCGACGTATTTCAGGTCATAATTTACCTCATAGAAATACGAGAGCGTTATCCATACTTGTCTTCTGTTCATTAGTGGATAAGAATTCCGAGGACGGAATTTTTCTTAAGATGGGTAGAATGTAACGACCAGTATTTTTAGGCGAGTTTTCGAACGTGCATACCGGTATTTTTCTTTCTTTCGTTCGGATAATATTTTTAGTCCGTACGTTCATTGCTACGAGTCGACGCGAGCGCGTCTCTGTTTTCGTTTTTACCGTGTCGTCATTAATTTACCATCAAGTTTAACTAAAATTGTTCGACTTAATTATCTTAGTAATTACACTTGCTAATCACTTTAAATATTTTACTGATTACTTTAATTATTCCACCACTTTAATTAAGTTACCAATTACTTTAGTACATTTAATTTTACTTAATTACTTAATTACCCTAATCTCTTACCTATCACTACAAACAACAAACACGTTTGATAAAACCAGGTTCCTCCCCCTAATATTCTAGTCAACAGTTACATTAATATCTATCCTAATCTTGCCTAACCTATTTGACTAAAATCCAATGTCTGCTTAATATTTCATAACACACACACACACGTCTCTTTTGAAAACAGATACATTCCCCTCGGATTAGTCAAGAGTCACATTAGTTCCCATCTCATACAAGCACGTCTCTACAAACACACGTCCTAATCTAATTAAGATCGGGTTGACAAATGAGATAGGGTGTCCCCTACTAATCTTATTAAGCCAGACGTTTCCTCCACTGCTAAATCAATCTGCAAATCCCCTTTGTTTTCTCCCCTACAAAAACCATTCTGCAAACCCCAAATCAGCCAACCAAAACACCATCGTCTTTCTCAACCTTCTGCAAAAAAACAAATCATCCATCAACCCAAACAAGAAACAATTAGTTTCCCAAAATCCAAGAACAAATCAAGCCAGAAACCAAATTCAAACCCCATTTCTCATCCCTTAAGCAAATCAAACCAAACCCATCGTCTTCTACCAGAAAAATTCCTCTGCAAAGTCCCCAACTTTATCTGCCCAAACATCAACCCAAATCCACCAACAAATCAGCCCCTCAAAACAAAACACACCCAACGATTCAAACTGAAACTGAAACGGAAGAACATCAGATCTGAAATCAAGCTACACCCAAACCAAATACAAATCTGAAACATATTTCAGATTCAAAAATCAAGAAACCCATTCCTCCCTCATCCTTCCTCCTCCCCTCCCCTTGGTCGCACCGCCCGCTGCCCTGAGAGCGTGCCGTCGCTACAGGAGCTGCCGACCGCCGGACTGGGCCACCCGCCGCCGCCGGACCAAGCGCGCACTGACCCATCACCGACAGCCGTGCGCGCATGCTCCCAGAACCCGTCGAAATCCGTGCCGCCCAGGTGCACCGCCTGACCGCAAGCATCCTCCCCCTTGGTGCACAAGTGAGACCCCTCTCCCCTTCGTTGTTTGCCTGCAACTTTGACTTAAACAAAAAAAGAGAAATGAAAAGAGAAGAACGAAAATAAGGAAGAGAGATAGAGAAAGTCAGAAAGAGAAAGCCAGAGACGTTTTAATAGATTAAAGGAGTAAAGGGAAGTGACAGATTGATAATAAGAGATAGGGATATTAGATAGGTATTATTAATATGGGTTGTAGTAGGTAGAGATATGTGAAATTTTAATTGTAACCTTAACCTCATGTTAGCCTTGTAATTAGCTTAGTGATGTTAATTAGTAGGGTATTAAAACGATGTAAGAGTAGTTTTAAGTAGGTGGGATTATTAATTATAATGATAACCATACAATTAACTAATATTAGGTTAGTGTTAATATGTTGTTAATATTAATTAACTGGTTAGAATTAATTTTAACAGCTTATTGTTAGATAATATCAAAATAAAATAAGGTGTATCAGGTTAGTTTAACACAATATAGACATCACCCTAGC
The DNA here is from genome assembly GCA_030789695.1 of Scilla litardierei. NCBI lineage: Eukaryota > Viridiplantae > Streptophyta > Magnoliopsida > Asparagales > Asparagaceae > Scilla > Scilla litardierei. The sequence continues at coordinate 225,158,767 of CM061142.1, read as the reverse complement.
CAGTGAACCCGATAAAATCAGACGAACCCGTTTTTAGAGATTATTTTAATATTGTGTTATTCACGAAAAATCTAATTAAGTGAATTGTTTAACCAAAACAGAGAACCGAAAGTACCGACACGTTGTACCCATCCAGACGAACCCCACGACAACTGATACCACCGGAAACCGTTAAGTGATACTTGCCAGTAATTATTTAGGCCATGTTTTAGGCCAATTTGTATAGTAGTGTAAAAGAGACTAGGCGATGAAATGATAGTCGCCTAGATGCCCTTACTAGATCTACCTTGACAACGAAGCTAGATCCGACACCATCATTATGCTATCATTTCATGCTGCCTGTCACGTTTACTTTCAATTAACGGTACACACTTTAACTACTCATTGTTATGTCATGTCATGCATCAAATTGTTCAATCGTAATTGCGTAGCACACGCTACAATAATTGTAACTATTGAGGCTAGGTGCACCCCTATGACAAATGAAAACACTTTTTGGCTCGTGATCCAGAAGATGGGTGTCAGTCCATATACAAAACACTTCCTGGCTCGTGATCCAGAAGATGGGTGCCAGTCCATATACACGTGGAGGGGTAGGGTTAAGCGACCACTCAGCGTCGAAGTGTGCCCGTACAGCCACTTCAGCTGGAAGGCGTAAACTCTGTGCACAAAGTGATAAATCAGTTATTCGTGAGTCGTGAAATAGTGAATTGTAGCTTTCTGCTACGTCGTGCTTGATTGTTATCATCTTGTTCATTTAATTGTTGCACTCTTTTAATGTCATGCAATATCATCATGTTAGAACTGCTAGTTGCATTATTTTATTTGTATCCTTGCACAAAAGTCCTTCGTTTTCCTTGGAAGACTTTTGCTGACATGTGCCATTTTCTCTTTGGGTGTCAATATCAGGCTTTGAGACAGAGTAGGTAGCAGAGGACGAGCAATTCGTGGACGCTGAGTTTGAGGTCCCTACAGAGACCGAGTTCGAGGACACTGGTGACCAGTCCTAGACTCGTTGGGAGTCTCCCCGTGGTTGTTACTTTTTCCTTAGTTGCTATTAGGTTTCGATGCGTAGCACCTATCTCTTTTAGTTTTGTTTCGGCCATGCTTTAGACCTATTGTTCAGACTTGTACTTTTGTGACTATTCTGTGATGTTGGAATAATTGTTGGATGTTTTGTTGGTGGATGTTCTTTTATCTGCTTCATTATTATTATTATTATTCTTTCATCGCAATGCAAGGACCTGCTACTATTTGAAATTTTTACAGACGCTTATCAGACTGTAGCTTCACAGCTCAAAGTCTGAGCGGAACTCCTCACGTCTCGCCTTCCGTACTTGGGAAGCGGGGCGTGACAGGTTTTAGTGGTACATATGCAGGTCCTCTTGGCATCTGAGAAATATCGGAACAACAATAATGATAACAACATCCATCTGAATATTCAGAACATTCAAGTCATGAATTGAGTCTAATCAGAAGGTTTTCCTTGTCTTAGATGGTAGGAAGACTTAGATAGACGTCCAGGTTTGATAGTCAGGCGCTTTCGTTGGACTTAGTTGCACTCGTCTTAGGTTACCTTAGTAGTCTCCCTCCCAGCCCTGACTATATTAGATTCCTAGAGCTTTTCCTCTAGTCGTTCGTTGAGTCCATAAATTTCGGGCCATCAAAACGAAATTTTGATACTCTTAGGACCCTTCCCTGAGACCTCTATTACAATCTAGTTCATTAGAAAGTCTTAGTGCTAAGTTCTCCTGATCTTTAGTCGACCTAAATAATTAGGCCCTTGATTTTTATTATTATTCCTAGTCCTTACATCGCTATGTTAATGACCGTAGAATTCCATCGTAGCAGATTCACCTAAGTTAATTCCCCGTCGTGTTTACATTTTAACCATTCAACTCCCTCCTTGCTCTCGATCCACGTGATCTTCCTGACAGCCATCGTTATCCTTTGAATCACTCCCATTGCTATACTGATTTTACTATCGATATCTCTTTTATGGAATTTCACGCCTAGTTTAACTTCTTTGAAAATCTTTTACATAGGCCTTAAATTTTTTTCAACCGACTTAAAATTATTCTTTGATTTGGAGTTTCCTTCGCTGAAAATTTTTAGGCACTATATTATAATGATTTCTAATCTATACCATCCATACCCACGTAGTTTACTTTCTACGTATGGAGATCTTCATCTTTAAAACCTTTTGTTGATGTCACACTTATAAATGATAAACTTCCTTCAATAGACCATGATCCGGTCCATGCACTTGGCTAAGTTTGTTGGATCACCCTAGCTAGACTTGGGTAAGTGATCCTGGCTTAGTCAATTCCCTGGCCGTGTCCGCTGGACCGTAAGGACGTGAGTCATGATTATGTATGGCATTTTCTTTCTTACTATACTACAACAGATTTCAAAACAACCGACCATACACTAATTTTAAATAATTGTATGTTAAATAAAACTTCAACTATTTCAGTGTATTAGTTCTGTATTTCAGTGTATTAGTTCTGTATTCATCGTATTTATACTTTAAAAATTTTTGTTAAAAAAATCTATCTCCATTTACGAAACACAAAAAACTACACCCATGACTCTTTCGTCTATACTATTTTAACTCATACCACCCACTCACTATCCTTATATACGTTATTTGGATATTGTCACATTTTACACATACCTCCCATTCTCCCATTGAATCATTCATAACCATCTCTATGCCATCTGATCAAGCTAACTCTTGTCACGACTACTGATTTGATACCACTGTTTTACAGACTAAGTCGAAACTACTCGAACGTGATAGAACGGTATAATAATAAGCGGTCTTAAATTACTATTGGATCAGTGTCTAGAAAGGAACGAGAAGGGGGTTGGTCAACCAATGGACTTGTCATGCGGTCATAGAGTGACCTGTACCTTTAAGGACTGCCTGGCTGGTTTGGGACTTAAGCTAGACTTCTTATTATTAGGACAGCCTACACTGTTAGATAGTCAAGCAACGTTTGTTTTCCTCATGCTCGCTCATTACTTGTCCTTTTCAATATTACTACGTCTACTTGGTTGTCTCACTATTGTCATCATATTATCTGTTGGTTAAAACATTGTTGCTACCATCTGACATGTCACCGTCGTTACTTCTGCACTTGCACAATCACCTTTACTTTATGCATTACATGCACTTTACTAATCACACTTGAGCAGCCACGGTACCTTACTTTTCACTTGTATATGCATGTCTGTTCTTACTTCTTGTACCTGTAAGATCATCTTTCTGATCAAGCTAACACCATATCCTTGCCTCACCTAAACCCATTCGTCACGAACTTGATTCGTTACATCATACAACTCCGTATCCTACACTATCTCTTGGTTACCATCTTAGTGCATCCATTTACTTATTACCACCTTAGCGAGATTAGTTTTAAATTTGCGTTATAACCCCTTTTAAAATGTTATTCTTTTATCTTTATTTCTATCATCAGTAGTGTTGAATTTTGTTATGCATTAAGTTCATAGGATGTTAGATATGATTATTATTATTAGAGGATTGTATTTACGGATAAGATTAGTTTGAGATGATATAAGGTGTAGTTGTATTGATTGTTTACTATATAATAGACAGAATGATGTGTTTAAAAGTTATATTTTCCCATTTGGATATACCCGTTCATAATGGCTTCAATAGGACTCCATATTATGAGTGTTGCACAAGAAGACGAATACATTACGGACTCGGAGTTCATATTAGTAGCAGCTGAGAGCAACTTTGTAGATTGTAACGACCACTTTTCGTTGTGCGTTGCACGTGCTTTTGGCCGTGCACGTGTTTATTTTAGACTTTATTTGATTGTAAATACTCTTGTGTGATATGCCGTTGCGAACGTCTCTGAGAGTATTAAATAGTGGCACTATCTTGAAACGACACTTCTCGAGTCGTTTTCCCACAATTTAAACTCACTCGATGAGACGTGACGATTTTCACTTTTGACGGGAGACGTTCCTATTTTTAGTTTCGTCGTCCGACGTCGAATTTGAGATCCGTCTTCTTAGTTAGCTCACATTCGTCGCCACGAACACCACGATATTTATTTTATAATTTTTGGAGTTTATTTGACCACTTTTATAATTTTTACAAGTTTTATATTATTTTTAATAATTAATTTATAAATTAATTTCGGACAAATAAAATTTATTTGGGTTTTAAACGTTTTAAGGAATTTTTGAGCCAATTTCCAGCTCATTTAGACCAGGTCAAATCCTAGATTGGGTTGGAGAAGTTTAAATTCAAATTTCAAATCTTTTTGAATTCTAATCCTATTAGATTTAGCCCTAGACCAAGTCAACCCCCCCCTATACTATATAAGCAACCCCTAGCAAGTCCTATTTTTCCAAAGAAATTAGCCCTAGCCTCTTCCAAAGTCATCTTGGACGTTGCGACGAATCGTCGCAACGTTGCGACGTTCAGCACCCCGCACGACCGAGGAAATCCCCCGCATCCACCCGCTCTGACCGGTCGCCCCGCCCGCTTTCTCGTCGCTCCGCACCGCAGCACCAACCCCGCCGCTTCGTTCCCCCGCTTGACCGATAGGGCCTCTCGGTCAGACCGAGAGAACCGCCCGACCCTCCGCACCGCACCGACCCGCTTGTCGCCCGCTCTGTCGCCCCGCTCCGCTCCGTGCCCGACCGAAGGCCCCGCCCGCTGTGACCGAGCGCCCGATCGCTGCAACGCTGCAACCCCGCACCCAAGCGCCTGACCGAGGCCTCCACCGTGTCTGACCGAGGGAAACGACCGCACCAAGGCCGTGACCGACCCCCAAACGTTGCAACAGCCGTTCCCTAGTGTCTGACCGAAGGAGATCCCCGCACCGAAGCTGTACGACCGACGGCCACTTGTCGCAACCCCGCATCCGTCGCACCGCTTGCCTCCGTGGGCCCCACAAGTTCTCCAGAGTTATTGTGGGTCCCCCAAAGGCCCCTAGGAGTACTGTGGGCCCCACCTAGGTGCTTGCTCTTCGAGGATCCGTCGCGTACGACGTCGTCGCACGTCGTAGCCCGTCGTCGCACGTGCTAGCTTTGGAATCTGGAACTGTCGCCCCGGTCGAAGCTCTGAATTTTCCAGCAAGGAATATATATTGGAATCAGGACTTGGAGCGCGTTCTATTAATCCAACCCCCGGCGTCGCTACCCGACGCCGGTGTAGCTTTCGCGTCGTGTTGAGGTAACGTTTTGCATCCCTAGGACCCCCAACCCAATTGCATGCTAATCAAGACTAATAATCAGTATTTTAAAGTATTTTAAATGTTTTAGAATCCACTAATCAAGATTAATAAAACGGATGTAGGCCGGTGGACTTGTGCACGTAGGAATCGTGACTTTGGACTCGTTGGACGGTGTTTTCTTGACGTGATAGTTGCAGGCAAGTGAAACTTGCCAACTTTTGTGTAGGGCCATGTTTTTAGGCCACTTACTTGCTTTTAGCGTAAAAGAGACTAGTCGGTGAAATGATAGCTGACTAGACGCCTACTTGATCTAGTTTGACAACGAAACTAGATCCGTCACCAAAATGATCTAGCTTGACAACGAAGCTAGATCCAACCATTAAAATTGTCATTCATGCATGCTAAACTGTCACGTTTACTTTCTTACTTGTACGCTTTACTACTTGCCATGCCATGTCACCCATGCATTGATTGTTGCATCGTAGCACACGCTACAATACTTGTCCTTGTACTACTTGTCCGGCTAGGTGCACCCCTACGCCATACTTGTTTACACACTTCCTGGCTCGTGGTCCAGAAGCGAGCATTACCGTTCGGGGGTAAGGCCCTGGCTCGACACACGTGGAGGGGTAGGGATAAACGTTCGCTTGAGCTTAGGAGTTGGCCCGCGCAGCCACTCTAGCCAAAAGACGGAATCTCTGTGCACGAGGTGCTTACTTTTCTTGTCTTGAACTTGTCTTGTGAATGTCATGCCATGCTCGTACTTTACTTTACTTTACCCTACTTGTTGCACTCATTTCTTTAAACTGCCATGTCCTTGCATCATGCTAGAACTGCTAGGTTGCTTTACTTTTACCACCTTTCAGTTTCACTTGCACAAGTCTTCCAGACTTGCTGACATGTGCCCCTTGCTCTTTTGGGTGCCACATGTTAGACCCTGAGCCAGAGACAGTTGCTGAGGACGAGGTGTTTGCTGACGTTGAGCCCGAGTCTACGTTCGTTGAGGAGTTCGAGGACACCGGAGACCAGTCTTAGAGACTGATTTTACTTGCTTTTGCTTTAGGTTGCTGTTAAATGTCGGTGCTTGCACCTTTTCCTTGTTTTCGTACTTTGTACTTTTATTGGCCATGCTAGGCCTCTTTTTAGACTCTTTTATTTGTAGCCTGGTGGCTTTTCTGCGATGTTGAGATTTATTATTATGGATATTCTGAGATGTTCTTTTTGTCTCTTTCGTTATTGTTATCTTTGTTTCGTTTCGCATTGCAAGGACCTGCAGATTAAAGTGATTGACGCTTATCGGACTTGCGGCTTTGTAGCTTCAAGTCTGAGCGGACCTTCTCACGCTTCGCCTCCACGTTTTTGGGAAGCGGGGCGTGACAGGTTTTGTTGGTGGCCCATGCAGGTCTGGTCTTGCAATTGCGAATTAACGAAACAACGATAATAACGGAATGTCCATTAAATAAATTGCAACATCCGAGTCATAAGCCCTGAGTCTAGTTGTTTTCCTAGGACACTAGGTGGTAAGAAGACTTAGTTAGACGTATGTGCTTGCTATTTAGAGGCCCCTGATTGATAGTTAGACCCCCTTCTAGCAATTGATTTGATCGCCGTAGGAGTTACCATAGTGGTCTTTATCTACCCTGACCATACCAGACTTCTAGAATTCCTTTAGTCGTTCGTTTGGGTTCATCGATTATGGACCGAGCTGAGCGCATTCCATTATCACCTAGCTTCTTTAGAAAGACCAAGCGCTAAGTTCTTAAGCTTCAGTTGGGCGACCGTAGGAGTTTTCCCGTAGATCCTCCTGATTCATATCCTAAGCGTATGTATGTTTTGAATATCTGACTGTTTCCCTTGCCCCGATTCATGATATCGCCTCATGACTATCGTCATCAATTTTTGAAACTCTCCGTTGCAAAATTTTGAACCTTCTGCAAGCATTTTCTTTTTTTTTGATTTCCTTTTTCCCCTAAGTTTTAAATTGTTCAAATCCTAATATGTATATATACTTATGCTTCATGCTCCTCGTTGATTTAAATTCTTAAAATTTTTGTCGAAATTTTTGGAAAATAGTTATAATGCTTTTTCAGCCTACACTTTCGCATCTATGAAAATACATTTTTCTTTCATATACTAATTTTATTCTAAACCGTACTTGCATTCAACTTGTAATTTTCCCTTCTAATTTATGCCATTCATATACCTTCCAATCACATGGGATTTCAGATTTCAGCAAGTCAATTTTATGCTCACCGTTTTCCCTATTTTAGACTTTTGTAAAAGTTACCATTTCATAACCACTTTCTGATTTAGACCCCACACGAATTGATTTTAAAGCTTCACTATCAATTTTGATAATTTTACGACCAAGTTATTAATATTATCTTTTCACTTCCCCTACGTGCTTTTAGAAAAAAAAAATTTCGAGACTAAGATGAGTTTCAACTACTTTTATCCATACCAAGTTCGTCGTGCTCGTATGCAAGCATTTTGTGTAAACCAGTTTTGAATTTTTGCAAACCCTGGTTCCCTTGAAAAGCAGCTTCAATATTGATTATTTTAAAATTTTCCATGACCTAAAAGTTTTGAAGGCATTTAACATGAGTTTAAATTCTTCCGTTACTTGATTTCCTTCTTTGACTTTCGCAAACATTATATTAAACTACCGCCGTATAATATTTTCTAAACTACGCCTTCAATATTCGTGTAAATGATTTTACTTCCTCTTTTAATGATTCTTTAAAACCAATAGACCATTTTCTCTTATTATGAATATTCGACCCAAACCTATTTTGAAACAACACGTCTTATCGATCTCCAAATATTTCTTCCAAACGAGGATTTCAACTTTTGAAGTACGACGGTTTTCAAATTCCGCATATGTTGGCTTGAATGAGCGTACCCTCCATGGTATATTAATGGTTGCTTATTGAGTGTTATATATATATTCGGAGTTATTCATGATGTGTGAAGTTGTTTGTATGTTAGTAGTTATAGTTTGGTGTGTGGGTAGCTATACCATACTAAGGATGCCTGTGAGATTTAGAGTAGAAGTACTTAAGAGGCTGTAGGTAATTAGGGGATACTTATAATGGTTGAAGCAATGTGCTGGTGAAACTATATGTATGCTAGGTGTGATAATAATAATAGGTTTAAGTATACGATGTATGTGAATGTATATATACACGTGTTAGTGGTATTAACGTTTGACTATCTAGTGCATATACAAGCACTTGAAATGAATAAACCTGGTTAAATTATTATATGGCTTGATTGGGGTAGTTACTAGAGCGACTAGTTATATTAGAAAGTCCGAGGACGGACTTTATTCTAAGGTGGGGAGGATGTAACGACCACTTTTCGTTGTGCGTTGCACGTGCTTTTGGCCGTGCACGTGTTTATTTTAGACTTTATTTGATTGTAAATACTCTTGTGTGATATGCCGTTGCGAACGTCTCTGAGAGTATTAAATAGTGGCACTATCTTGAAACGACACTTCTCGAGTCGTTTTCCCACAATTTAAACTCACTCGATGAGACGTGACGATTTTCACTTTTGACGGGAGACGTTCCTATTTTTAGTTTCGTCGTCCGACGTCGAATTTGAGATCCGTCTTCTTAGTTAGCTCACATTCGTCGCCACGAACACCACGATATTTATTTTATAATTTTTGGAGTTTATTTGACCACTTTTATAATTTTTACAAGTTTTATATTATTTTTAATAATTAATTTATAAATTAATTTCGGACAAATAAAATTTATTTGGGTTTTAAACGTTTTAAGGAATTTTTGAGCCAATTTCCAGCTCATTTAGACCAGGTCAAATCCTAGATTGGGTTGGAGAAGTTTAAATTCAAATTTCAAATCTTTTTGAATTCTAATCCTATTAGATTTAGCCCTAGACCAAGTCAACCCCCCCTATACTATATAAGCAACCCCTAGCAAGTCCTATTTTTCCAAAGAAATTAGCCCTAGCCTCTTCCAAAGTCATCTTGGACGTTGCGACGAATCGTCGCAACGTTGCGACGTTCAGCACCCCGCACGACCGAGGAAATCCCCCGCATCCACCCGCTCTGACCGGTCGCCCCGCCCGCTTTCTCGTCGCTCCGCACCGCAGCACCAACCCCGCCGCTTCGTTCCCCCGCTTGACCGATAGGGCCTCTCGGTCAGACCGAGAGAACCGCCCGACCCTCCGCACCGCACCGACCCGCTTGTCGCCCGCTCTGTCGCCCCGCTCCGCTCCGTGCCCGACCGAAGGCCCCGCCCGCTGTGACCGAGCGCCCGATCGCTGCAACGCTGCAACCCCGCACCCAAGCGCCTGACCGAGGCCTCCACCGTGTCTGACCGAGGGAAACGACCGCACCAAGGCCGTGACCGACCCCCAAACGTTGCAACAGCCGTTCCCTAGTGTCTGACCGAAGGAGATCCCCGCACCGAAGCTGTACGACCGACGGCCACTTGTCGCAACCCCGCATCCGTCGCACCGCTTGCCTCCGTGGGCCCCCCAAGTTCTCCAGAGTTATTGTGGGTCCCCCAAAGGCCCCTAGGAGTACTGTGGGCCCCACCTAGGTGCTTGCTCTTCGAGGATCCGTCGCGTACGACGTCGTCGCACGTCGTAGCCCGTCGTCGCACGTGCTAGCTTTGGAATCTGGAACTGTCGCCCCGGTCGAAGCTCTGAATTTTCCAGCAAGGAATATATATTGGAATCAGGACTTGGAGCGCGTTCTATTAATCCAACCCCCGGCGTCGCTACCCGACGCCGGTGTAGCTTTCGCGTCGTGTTGAGGTAACGTTTTGCATCCCTAGGACCCCCAACCCAATTGCATGCTAATCAAGACTAATAATCAGTATTTTAAAGTATTTTAAATGTTTTAGAATCCACTAATCAAGATTAATAAAACGGATGTAGGCCGGTGGACTTGTGCACGTAGGAATCGTGACTTTGGACTCGTTGGACGGTGTTTTCTTGACGTGATAGTTGCAGGCAAGTGAAACTTGCCAACTTTTGTGTAGGGCCATGTTTTTAGGCCACTTACTTGCTTTTAGCGTAAAAGAGACTAGTCGGTGAAATGATAGCTGACTAGACGCCTACTTGATCTAGTTTGACAACGAAACTAGATCCGTCACCAAAATGATCTAGCTTGACAACGAAGCTAGATCCAACCATTAAAATTGTCATTCATGCATGCTAAACTGTCACGTTTACTTTCTTACTTGTACGCTTTACTACTTGCCATGCCATGTCACCCATGCATTGATTGTTGCATCGTAGCACACGCTACAATACTTGTCCTTGTACTACTTGTCCGGCTAGGTGCACCCCTACGCCATACTTGTTTACACACTTCCTGGCTCGTGGTCCAGAAGCGAGCATTACCGTTCGGGGGTAAGGCCCTGGCTCGACACACGTGGAGGGGTAGGGATAAACGTTCGCTTGAGCTTAGGAGTTGGCCCGCGCAGCCACTCTAGCCAAAAGACGGAATCTCTGTGCACGAGGTGCTTACTTTTCTTGTCTTGAACTTGTCTTGTGAATGTCATGCCATGCTCGTACTTTACTTTACTTTACCCTACTTGTTGCACTCATTTCTTTAAACTGCCATGTCCTTGCATCATGCTAGAACTGCTAGGTTGCTTTACTTTTACCACCTTTCAGTTTCACTTGCACAAGTCTTCCAGACTTGCTGACATGTGCCCCTTGCTCTTTTGGGTGCCACATGTTAGACCCTGAGCCAGAGACAGTTGCTGAGGACGAGGTGTTTGCTGACGTTGAGCCCGAGTCTACGTTCGTTGAGGAGTTCGAGGACACCGGAGACCAGTCTTAGAGACTGATTTTACTTGCTTTTGCTTTAGGTTGCTGTTAAATGTCGGTGCTTGCACCTTTTCCTTGTTTTCGTACTTTGTACTTTTATTGGCCATGCTAGGCCTCTTTTTAGACTCTTTTATTTGTAGCCTGGTGGCTTTTCTGCGATGTTGAGATTTATTATTATGGATATTCTGAGATGTTCTTTTTGTCTCTTTCGTTATTGTTATCTTTGTTTCGTTTCGCATTGCAAGGACCTGCAGATTAAAGTGATTGACGCTTATCGGACTTGCGGCTTTGTAGCTTCAAGTCTGAGCGGACCTTCTCACGCTTCGCCTCCACGTTTTTGGGAAGCGGGGCGTGACATAGATATTACGTGATTTATGAAGACGATGATGATTAGTAGAGTATGTATACTTCATCGTATAGGTAAAGTGATGGAGACATCGAAAATGATAAGATAGGTTGATACGAATGGACAGTTGTGTAAATTGATCTAAATTGCTTAGGATAAGATTCAATAAGAAATAATGAGATGTGATTTAATAATTTGTTAATTAAGGCGTTTAAACTTATGAATTGTCACGATGAAGAATGAATTGGGAGCCTGATAAATGTTGGTGGTAGATGGTGATGCATACTAGGCGTATTTGTACTTGTCATCTTAGTAATTGGTATAGCACCGTTATATCAATGGATTAATATAAGAATAAGATTAGAATTGGGATTTGTGGATATCACAATTAAAGTACTACAAGTTAGGATACATTACGGATGGACAACCTATGAGAATGTACAGCTTTTTGGAGAACTTAGGTATAAAGGATATCGTACATTAAAGATTTCCCGAGAAGATGTTACTGCGTTGATAGCACCGATAAGCAAAGAAGCGAGGAAATTTGTAAGAAGTATTAATTGAGGATTGTTGGTATTTTCCCTTTTGAGATTGCCTTGTTTAGAGTATTAATTGTTTAAGGCAAGAATTATGAGATAGAAAAAAAAACAGAAAGAGAAAGTATTGGACCTATATTTGAGTTTAGGATATACTTATAGTTTTAACATTATTCGGTGACGAGACGAGAAGTGATGATCTATTTTAGTAGCACTTGTTTGGGTTTATGAGTTTAGCAACCTGTGTGTTAGAATATTGGGATGGCTGTTAAGAGGATACATATATACATTATTATTTTTCTCACCCTTGTCTCTGCACATCGCTGGTAGCTGTTGTTAGGTATCTTGCTTGTCTATTGACGGTTAAGGCAATCAATGGTGCTTAGTCATCCGAACCTCTTTTTGAAACTCAATCTTAACCACATCACTTGTGTCTTTTCCTAACCAATTTCATTTCTTTGTCTCGACGTATTTCAGGTCATAATTTACCTCATAGAAATATGAGAGCGTTATCCATACTTGTCTTCTGTTCATTAGTGGATAAGAATTCCGAGGATAGAATTTTTCTTAAGGTGGGTAGAATGTAACGGCCAGTATTTTTAGACGAGTTTTCGAACATGCGTACCAGTATTTTTCTTTCTGTCGTTCGGATAATATTTTTAGTCCGTACGTTCTTTGCTACAAGTCGACGCGAGCGCGTCTCTGTTTTCGTTTTTACCGTGTCGTCATTAATTTACCATCAAGTTTAACTATCTTAGTAATTACACTTGCTAATCACTTTAAATATTTTACTGATTACTTTAATTATTCCACCACTTTAATTAAGTTACTAATTACTTTATTACATTTAATTTTACTTAATTACTTAATTACCCTAATCTCTTACCTATCACTACAAACAACAAACATGGTAAAACCAGGTTCCTCCCCCTAATATTCTAGTCAACATTACATTAATATCTATCCTAATCTTGCCGAACCTATTTGACTAAAATCCAATGTCTGCTTAATATTTCAAAACACACACACACACACGTCTCTTTTGAAAACAGATACATCCCCGTCGGATTAGTCAAGAGTCACATTAATTCCCATCTCATACAAGCACGTCTCTTCAAACACACGTCCTAATCTAATTAAGATCGGGTTGCCAAATGAAATAGGGTGTCCCATGCTGATCTTATTAAGCCAGACGTTTCCTCCACTGCTAAATCAATCTGCAAATCCCCTTTGTTTTCTCCCCTGCAAAAACCATTCTGCAAACCCCAAATCAGCCAACCAAAACACCATCGTCTTTCTCAACCTTCTGCAAAAAAAAACAAATCATCCATCAACCCAAACCAGAAACAATTAGTTTCCCAAAATCAAAGAACAAATCAAGCCAGAAACCGAATTCAAACCCCATTTCTCATCCTTTAAGCAAATCAAACCAAACCCATCATCTTCTACCAGAAAAATGCCTCTGCAAAATCCCCAACTTTATCTGCCCAAACATCAACCCAAATCCACCAACAAATCAGCCCCTCAAAACAAAACACACCCAAAGATTCAAACTGTAACTGAAAGGGAAAAACATCAGATCTGAAATCAAGCTAAACCCAAACCAAATACAAATCTGAAAATATTTCAGATTCAAAAATCAACAAACCCATTTCTCCCTCATCCTTCCTCCTCCCCTCCCCTCCCCTTGGCCTCACGACCCGCTGCCTGGAGAGCGTGTCGCCGCTACAGGAGCTTCCGACCATCGGACTGGGACACCCGCCGTCGCCGGACCAAGCGCGCGCCACCCCAGCACCAGTAGCCGCGCGCGCGTGCGCCCAGAACCTGTCGGAAGCCGCGTCGCCCAGGTGCACCGCCTGACCGCCGGCATCCTCCCCCTTGGTGCGCGAGTGAGACCCTCTCCCCTTCGTTGTTTGCCTGCAACTTTCACTTAAAAAAAAGAGAAATGAAAAGAGAAGAACGAAAGTAAGGAAGAGAGATAGAGAAAGTCAGAAAGAGAGAGCCTGAGACATTTTAATAGATTAAAGGAGTAAAGGGAAGTGACAGATTGTTAATAAGAGATACAGATATTAGATATGTATTATAAATATGGGTTGTAGTAGGTGGAGGTAGGTGAAATTTTAATTGTAACCTTAACCTCATGTTAGCCTTGTTATTAGCTTAGTGATGTTAATTAGTAGGGTATTAAAACAATGTTAGAGTAGTTTTAAGTAGGTGGGATTATTAATTATAATGATAACCATACAATTAACTAATATTAGGTTAGTGTTAAGAGGTTGTTAATATTAATTAACTGGTTAGAATTAATTTTAACAGCTTATTGTTAGATAATATCAAAATAAAATAAGGTGTATCAGGTTAGTTTAACGCAATATAGACATCGCCCTAGCCAGTGAACCAGATAAAATCAGACGAACCCGTTTTTAGAGATTATTTTAATATTGTGTTATTCATGAAAAATCTAATTCAGTGAATTGTTCAACCAAAACAGAGAACCGGAAGTACCGACACGTAGTACCCATCCAGAGGAACCCCACGACAACTGATACCACCGGAAACAGGCAAGTGATACTTGCCAGTAATTATTTTGGCCATGTTTTAGGCCAATTTGTATAGTAGCGTAAAAGAGACTAGGTGATGAAATGATAGTCGTCTAGATGCCCTTACTAGATCTAGCTTGACAACGAAGCTAGATCTGACACCATCATTATGCTATCATTTCATGCTGCCTGTCACGTTTACTTTCAATTAACGGTACACACTTTAACTACTCATTGTTATGTCATGTCATGCATCAATATGTTCCATCGTAATTACGTACTACACGCTACAATAATTGTAACTATTGAGCCTAGGTGCACCCCTATGCCAAATGAAGACACTTCCTAGCTCGTGATCCAGAAGATGGGCGTCAGTCCATATACAAAACACTTCCTGGCTCGTGATCCAGAAGATGGGCGTCAGTCCATATACAAAACACTTCCTGGCTCGTGATCCAGAAGATGGGCGTCAGTCCATATACAAAACACTTCCTGGCTCGTGATCCAGAAGATGGGCACCAGTCCATATACACGTGGAGGGGTAGGGTTAAGCGACCACTCAGCGTAGAAGTGTGCCCGTACAGCCACTTCAGTTGTAAGGCGTAAACTCTGTGCACAAAGTGAAATCAGTTATTCGTGAATCGTGAAATAGTGAATTGTAGCTTTCTGCTACGCCGTGCTTGATTGTTATCATCTTGTTCATTTAATTGTTGCAATCTTTTAATGGCATGCCATATCATCATGTTAGAACTACTAGTTGCATTATTTTATTTGTATCCTTGCACAAAAGTCGTCCGTTTCCCTTGGGAGACTTTTACTGACATGTGCCCTTTTCTCTTTGGGTGTCACATGTCAGGCTTTGAGACAGAGCAGGTAGCAGAGGACAAGCAGTTCGTGGACGCTGAGTTTGAGGTCCCTGCAGAGACCGAGTTCGAGGACACTGGTGACCAGTCCTAGACTCGTTTGGAGTCTCCCCTTAGTTGTTACTTTTTCCTTAGTTGCTATTAGGTTTCGGTGCGTAGCACCTATCTCTTTTAGTTTTGATTCGACCATGCTTTAGGCCTATTGTTCAGACTTGTACTTTTGTGACTATTATGTGATGTTGGAATAATTGTTGAATGTTTTGTTGGTGGATGTTCTTTTATCTGCTTCATTATTATTATTGTTGTTTCGTCGCAATGCAAGGACCTGCTACTATTTGAAATTTTTACAGACACTTATCAGACTGTAGCTTCACAGCTCCAAGTCTGAGTGGATCTCCTCACGTCTCGCCTTCCGTACTTGGGAAGCGGGGCGTGACAAATCGCTTGCAACGATGTATTGTGTATGTCTTTGGAGTAATTCAATCCAACACCGTTCAGACTCCAAGTTAAATGAACTCAAACATTTAACACTGAATTCTACAGCAATCAATTGCTCTAAGAATTCGTGTCTGGCTCATGAATATGCTTAGATGAACTTTGGGGAATCCGTTCATCTCGATCATTGTTTGTATAAATAAAATGGCCTCATCTTGAAACTTATTCAAGGCGACTTTTATAGAGGATTAAGCCTCATCCCTGCCCGTTCACCTAAAACGTCAGAGGCGATTGCCTGTGTGAGAAGGTCAATCTCTATGCCTATTTGACGTATTTTTTTATGTACTCTCTTTATGTGTTAACAAATAACACTATTTGGCAAACAAATATCATCCAACACAATGAATGAAATAAATATTTTATTGAACAATATCAATATATATAACAGAGTACATACACAAGTATATTTCAATTTCTATGCAAACCTAGAGCTTTTACATGTTTCAAAAAAGCATATCTAGGAATGGGTTTAGTAAGAGGATCAACAACCATTTTGTGCGTAGATATTTACTTGATAGAAACTATCTTCTCAGCAACAATGTCTCTCACAAGATGATATCGTATGTCGATATGTTTGGTACGACTATGATACTTTGGGTCCTTGGTGTAAGCTATAGCAGATTGATTTTCACAGTAAACAATTACTGGTTCTTGTTTTATAACTAAATTTTGTAGGAACTGTCATAAGCAAATAGCTTTCTGAACTCCTAGTGAAGCATCAACAAATTCTGCTTTCATGGTTGATAGAGCTACACAAGTTTGTTTCTTGCTGCACCATGATATGGTCCCATCTCCAAGGAAGAAAACATATCCTGATGTTGATTTCCTCTCATCTACATCTCCCCCATAGTCTGCATTAGTGTACCCTTCCAGTTTGATGGACGAACCTTTGTAGCACAAACTGTTGTTGGATGTCCCATTTAAATATCTCATGATCCTCTTTACAGCATTCCAATGCTCAGGTTCAGGATTTGATTGATATCGACTTACCAATCCTACTGCATGACATATGTCTGGCCTTGTACACAATATGGCATACATCAAGCTATCCACTGCACTTGCATATGAACTCTTGCCATTTTGGTCATTGCATCTGTTGTACTAGGACAATCATCTAGACTTAGGTTATCCCCTTTCGATGTTGGAGTTTCAACTGGATTACAGTTAGACATGTTGAATCGTTCTAACACTTTATTAATATATGTTTCTTGTGATAATGCTAGAAATCTCTTAGAACGATCTCTTCGGATTTTTACACCAAGTATAAAATCCGCTTCTCCCATGTCTTTCATTTCAAAGTTCGATGATAACCATTCTTTTATGGTTATCAAAAACTCCATATCGTTACTAGCTAACAAAATGTCATCTACGTATAATGTCAAAATGTCACATAAATGTCATCATTGTGTTTCACATAAAATCGCGTTTTTCAACAAATCCTATTAGGGTTTGTTTCTAAAATTGGCGGGACTACCCTAATAGTCAAAAAGTCACGTTTTGATGTTTTTGTTCAGTCTAGATCGACTTCTACCCTATGTGCACAACAAAATTGTCCGATCGTCGATCTTCCTACGGTGGGCAATCATTTTACAAACGCTGAAAGTAAATTTAGTTCAAGTTGTCCAATTTTAGTTTAGGGTTTGATTTTAACTACGGTGTGGGTTCGCTACGAGTTAGGGAGGACCAACCTCTCCGGTGTTTGACGTAGAACGGAAGTAGAGTCTGAACGGTGAGATCTCCTCGTCGTCTACGGCGTCTCGGCTACTGGTAGCATAACCAGAAACGTTCTGACATTGAACGAAGGGTGTGGATAGCGAGAACGGTCAGATTGATGGTGAAACAGCGAGCAACAGAGAATTCGATGTCGAAACGGTGAATCAAGGACAGAACGTGCTCGAGAAGTGACGAACGGGCTGTCGGGGCCTTCGGGACGCTGTTCGGAGCTGTCAGCGAGTGCAGCATGACGGCGGGGGTCTTCGCAGATGGTCAGGCGGCGCCCGACTGGCTGGCAACGGTCGGAAATAACAGCAGCAGTCGAACTGCTGCTGCTGCGTTTTTGCGTGCGTTACTGCGGAGAAAGGGCGGCTGCAGGAGGGCGTGGAGAGCGGTGGTGAGGGGGGTGTCGCCGTGGAGAGGGTCGTGGGGCTGCTCTGCGGTGGTGCGGCGTCGGAAAAAGTCAGCAGCAGCGGTTGCCGCTTGATGCGGCTGTGGCTGCGAAAAGGAACATCCCGACGGCTGTGTTGGCTTCCGAGGGCGTGGATTAGGTCGTCGACGGTCGGAGTGGGGGTCCGTGGCCGCCGGCGGGGCTAGCAGACGGTCGGGAGATGCGGGTGGCGGCAGAAAATGTAGCAACAGCTCGGGCTGCTGCTGCCGCTGCTGTGTGTGGGGAGAACGACGGATCGGGGCGGTCTCTGGCGGTCGTGGGCGACGGCGGTAGGGCAGTGCGGCGATCGGGAAGGCAGGCGGCGGTCGGGTGACGCAGCAGCGCTGGCGGGGTGGTTAGGTGTGAGGGAGAAGAGAGTTGCGAGGGGGGGAAGGCGTGATATCGGGTTGCTTGGTGGCTGTGAAAAAAATTTCAGCCTAGGGTTTAGGGTTCACATGAATAGGGCTTAGTTTGATTTAGCTTATAAAAAGAAACTAGTGCTAAATGCCTATAGAGTATTGGTTAAAAGTGTGAGGGGATAGTGATAAGGGTAGTGGAAAAAAGAGAAAAGGAAGGTGCAAATAAAAGACGACATCAATCCCCTTTGATACGTATGAGTATCCCTAGGGATTTCATTGGATCTGATTTCAAATTGAAATTTGAACTGATTAGGGCTAAATCAACGGTTGGGATTTGATTAGAGGATAACTCTCACTACGGGCGTCCGAAAAATTAACCGAAAATACCGGGATGATTATGGAGACGAGAAGCACGTGTCTACGGGGTCTGATCGCGTGCTACGCCTACCAAAATTTAATGTAAAATCGGGAACTGGGTATTAAGGCCAAAAGACCAAAACGCCCCTCCATTCAAGGTCGTTTTGCGAGAAAACGAGCCGTGAATTGATGTTCCCAAAAATTACTATAAAATTCTACACTCTCGTACGGTCACAACGACATATCGCATCATATATACCGGAATCCAGAAAGAGCCAAATAAAATACGTGCACGATAAAGCACGTGCACGCAAAAAATCCATAAGGTCGGAAAGCGATCGTTACATTCTACCCCACTAAAAAAAGATTCCGTCCTCGGAATCAACAACACTAATCAGCAAACAAAAATGGGAAACACTCTATCATCTCCTCCTCACGCGCTCCCAAGTGGACTCTCCAGGTGATCCGTGACGCCACATCAATCTCACCAGATCGACTACCTTATTCCTCAATTGTTTCTGTCAACGGTCCAAAATCTGCACATGCTACTGGTCATATATCAGGTCCGGATGGACCGTAATCTGAGAGAAATCAACCGTGTGCGATGGATCACTGACGTACCGACGTAACTGAGATACGTGGAATACGTCGTGAACTCCCTCCAAAGATGGTGGCAGAGCAAGGCGGTAGGCCACTGCTCCTACACGCTCCAGCACATCGAATGGTCCAATATACCTCGGACTCAGCTTTTCCTTCTTCCCGAAACGAATGACTCCGCGGTTCGGAGAAATCTTTAGGAAGACGTGATCTCCTGGCTGAAACTCCAAAGGTCTCCTCTTGGCATCTGCCCAATGCTTGAAGCGATCCTGCGCAACTTTGAGCTTCTACCTGATGTCTCTCACGACATCCACAGCTTCCACTATCATCTCTGGACCCAACAGCTCCCGATCTCTGATGTCATCCCAACTCAGTGGCGATCGACATTTTCTCCCATATAAGGCAGCAACCGGCGCCATGCCAATGCTCGCCTGGTAGCTGTTATTATACGAAAACTCTACCAAGTGAAGATGGTCCTCCCAAGAACCCTTCAAATCGAGCGTACAAGCTCGCAGCATATCCTCCAGAATCTGAATAGTCCTCTCGGACTGGCCATCGGTATGCGGGTGGTACGCCGTGCTGAAACTCAGACTCGTACCCAAATTCTCCTGCAGACTTCTCCAGAACTGAGATGTGAATCTCGAGTCTCTGTCAGACACGATGCTCACAGGACTCCATGTAAGCGTACAATCTCCCGCACTTACACGGTCTACATCACAACTAACTCGAGAGGAAACTAAAAGAGAAGTAAAAAAATGAAATTTTACCTCTAGGTATTTCCTCGCTAAGACTTCCGTAGACTGGCCCACTCGGAAAGGGATGAAATGCACAGACTTAGTCAATCGGTCAACGATCACCCAGACTGCGTCGTTCTGCTTCGGGCTCCGAGGTAAACCAGTCAAGAAATCCATCGGGATATGTTTCCACTTCCACTCTGGAATGTGAAGTGGTTGCAGCAATCCAGCCGTACGATGGTGCTCAGCCTTCACCTGTTGGCATATCAAACACTTGGCAACGCTCCGTGCCACACTCCTCTTCATGCCAAGCCACCAGTAATTCAGACGGAGGTCCTTATACATCTTGGTGCCTCCGGGATGTGTAGAATATGGTGAGCTATGAGCCTCGCTCAAAAGCTCCTCCCGAACATCACCTGCAGGTACGCAGAGCCTACTGCCGTACCTCAGCGAACCATCCTCATGAATCACGAACTCCGTCCGTAGTCCAGCTTTAACTTGCCTCCTGATCCTCTGCAGCTTCGGATCTCCTGCCTGTGCTGCCTTGATCCGATCCACGATCGTGGACTGAATCTGCAAATTCATGAATGAAAGAACCACACCAGGTAGGACGACCTCTAAATCCATTTCCCTCAGCTCCTGTTGTATCCTCCAGTCGACAGTATGCATCATCTCAGTAGGAAGTCTACTCAACGCATCTGGCACTACATTCACCCCCCCGGGTGATACTGCAAGTCTATCTCATAGTCAGCCATGAGCTCCAACCATCGTCTCTGACGCATGTTAAGCTCCTTCTGCGTAAAGATGTACTTCAAGCTCTTGTGATCGGTGAAAATCTTCACGCTCTCACTTAGCAAGAAGTGCCTCCAGATCTTCAGTGCAAATATCACCGTTGCCAACTCCAGATTGTGCATCGGGTAATTCTTCTTATGAGTCCTCAACTGACAAGAAGCGTACACGACCACGTGGCCATGTTGATGCAAAACGCATCCAAGGCCCTTCCCTAACACATCACAATATACTTCGAAACCTTCCCTCCGATCCGGTACTGCCAAAACTGGTGCTGTGGTCAATCTCGCCTTCAAGATACTGAAGGCCTCCTCACAAGCATCTGACCAATGGAACTCCACATCCTTCCTCGTCAGCTTCGTCATCGGCTCTGCGATCTTTGAGAAATCCTTGATGAACCGTCGATAATAGCCTGCTAAACCAAGGAAGCTCCTGATGTCTGACGCTGACTGCAGAGTCGGCCAATCTCTGACTGCTCTGACCTTCTCTGGATCTACAGATACGCCATCACCGGACACCACGTGTCCCAGGAACGTGACTCTGTCCAACCAGAACTCGCACTTACTATACTTGGCATATAGCTTATGCCGTCTCAGCGTCTCCAGCACTGTCCTCAGATGACAACTGTGCTCCTCCTCAGACTTCGAGTAAATAAGGATGTCGTCTATAAAGATAACGACAAACTTATCCAGGAATCGTAGAAAATCAAGTTCATCAAATTCATGAACACAGCTGGAGCATTGGTCACGCCGAAAGGCATAACCACGAACTCATAATGTCCGTACTGCGTCCGGAAGGCTGTCTTCGGAATATCGTCATTCTTCACCTTTAGCTGATGGTATCCGCTCCCCAAGTCTAACTTCGAGAAAACTCTCGAACCTCCCAGCTGATCAAAGATGTCATCGATACGCGACAGCGGATACTTATTCTTCACTGTCACTGCGTTCAGCCCACGATAGTCCACGCACATCCGGCGGGACCCATCCTTCTTCTTCACAAGCAATACTGGTGCAACCCATGGTGACACACTAGGGTGGATGAAACCCTTCTACAGCAACTCATCCAATTGCTTTCGCAGCTCCTCAAGCTTGGTAGGAGCCATCCGATACGACGCCTTCGATATGGGTTGCACTCCCGGCATAAGATCAATACTAAATTCTAGAGCTCGATCGGGTGGCAAACATGAGATGTCCTCCGGGAAGACGTCGTCGAAGTCTCTGACGACTGCTGGTTGCTCGACCTCCATATGCATAGCTGCGACAATCGGCACCTCCGGCTTGGCCCGAAATCTGATGGGCCCAAGCGACTCATCTCTGCTGGCGAACTCGAACTCCGGATGGCCTGAAATCTTGAATACCACTCTCTTGCTGTGGCGTTCGATCGAGGCATGGAAGTCTGCCAGCCAATCGATGCCGAGAACGACATCGAAATGCGGCAAGTCATGGACAATGAAATCTGCGAAAAGTTCGTGTCCACTGACCACCAATGGAATCGATCGACAACCCAAGTTCATAGTCACCACTCCGTTCCCTGTGGTGATGTCCCAACACTTAGGAAGTGTATGGGTGGGAAAGGAGTGCCTTGTTACAAATCTCCGGGATAAGATGCACATGGATGCACCGGAGTCGAACAAGGCCAAGGCTGGGTGAGAGAACACTAGAATGGTGCCTAAGATATAAAGGAACTAAGGTCAAACAAGGCTACTCTAAAAAACAAAGCATACAACAAAGCAAAAAAATAAGATCTAAATTACGAAATGAAAGACTAGATCTGAAGAGATACCTGCAATAACTCCATCCAGGTCCTCAGTCTCAACAGCTGTCATGGTGTAATCCGGCCTCTGGGGTTGTACTGCCCGCTGAAACATCTGCCTCTGTGGCGCCAAGGGTGGTCCACGGACAGCAGGTCCTCTCTGAACTGGGGTAGGCGCTCTACTCTGCAGTGGGGCTGGTGCTCCGACTACGGCATGACGCGCTCTCAGACAATCCTTAGCTGCATGCAAAGCATCTCCACAAACCAAGCACAATCCCATCTTCTTCCTACAATTGGCCTGAACATGACCTGGCTTGCCGTAGAAGTGGCATGTGCCCTTGTTCTGACTCTGCATGGGTGCTCCAGGCCTCTTGAAAGGCATTGTCTGTACTAGTCTCATTGCCGGCCTAGCAGGTGGCCGGTACTGCTACATGGGATGCTTCCCTCGATCAGCTGGAGGGTTAGGTAGACGCGATATGGTCTCATGGTTCCTCGCGGCATTCAGCACAGCTCCCATGGTCGAGAAATCTGCCGAAGACATAGAAGCATGAATCTTCGGACGCAGTCCCTGACGAAACCGATCAGCTTGTTTCTCCTCCTTCCTCACCATATGTGGGGCAAAACGACTCAACATCTCGAACTCCGCCTCATACTCATCGACGGTCATATCCCCCTGCTTCAGATCTACAAATCGGCTCAAAATCTCCCTCTTAGCAGCCTTGGGGAAATATTTCTCCTTGAACATCGACCTGAAGGTCCTCCACTCCACTGGCTTCTACAGGCGCCTCTCCTCAATGCGCCACCAGTTCCTAACATTCTCGGTCAGCTGCATCTTCGCTATCTCAACTTGGGTATCATCAGGAATCTTCACAGCAATCAGCTTCTCCTCAGTACTCAGGATCTACTCATCAGCACCCAACGGTCCTTCCTTCCTAGAAAATGTCTTTGGCTGAAGCTCATTGAACTGCTTCACTCCAGGAGCAGCTCAAGGGGCAGGCGGAGGCGGTGGTGGTGCAGCTGGAGGAGCCTGGGCAGCACGGTGGGACTACTGAACCAACAGATGATGTACGTCTAGCATCTCTCTCATCACGCCCAGAAACTGGCGAAACTCTCCTCCCTGGTCTTTCGGAACTCCATCGCCTGAGCTCCCGGATCGGGTGACACGTCGTCCTGCCATCCTATTGACAAGAAAGACACAGATTAGACTCGTACAAATTACTGGATAACAATAAAATGAATATCAATACTTCTATTGTTCCGAACTTGCAAAAAGGATGGGACCTGCATGGGCCACCACTAAAACCTGTCACGCCACGCTTCAAAAACGACAGAGGAGAATCGTGACTAAGGCCTGCTTAGGTCGGAGCTGAGAAGCTCGGACCCAATAAACATTTGTGTGGTGCTCCAAGACGAAGGAACAGGTCCCTACAGGTTAGTACAGAACAACAAAAGTACTAAAAGAGAAACATTCATTTTATTCCAAAATAACAATCCAGAAGTACTGAGAGTCTAACTAAAGCCTGACACGGCTACAACAACAGAAAGGTAAACTACTGGTGCAAGCACCCAACCTAGACAGAGAATAAACGGTGCTACGCACCCAACTAAACTGCAGTGAGACCTCTGGATCGGCAACGTGAAGACCTCTAGCTCTGGTCCTCCTCAGGCACGTACTCTGGATCGACGTCCTCCGGCTCTACGTACTCTGGCAGGTCCGCCTCGTCAACGTACTCTGGCTCAACACCTGACGTACAGTACCCAAAAGAAAGGAACTGTACGTCAGGTAAAGTCTACAAAAGAGGGTTAGACTCTATTGTAAGTGTACTGAAACTTTAAGCAACGATTTACTGGTTGATTAGCATGCTGGGGTTATAACATAGTAACAAAAGAAGGTAAACTGAGCAGGAAAAGTAAAACGCGTCAAGTAGTAGCCGTAGCATGTGCTACGGACTACGGGACTAACCTAAACAGGTCCAGACAAGACGTGACAAGACAAGACAAGACAAGACGTGTGTCACTAAGGTTCACGCCTTTCGGTTAGAAGGCGGCCATCACCTTCTCAACCGAGGGAACGCTCAACCTTGTGCACGGGACAAGACAAGACAAGAAGTGTGTCACTAAGGTTCACGCCTTTCGGTTAGAAGGCGGCCAACACCTTCTCAACCGAGGGAACGCTCAACCTTGTGCACGGGAACAAGACAAGACACGTGTGACTCGAAGGGTTCATGCCTTACGGTTCGAGGGGGACCAGACCCTCTCCCCGTGCGCACGCTCAACCCTATCCCAACCCAAGTGCACAAGACAAATCCGTACAAGGGATCACTCACTCTAGCTTGGTGAGTGCCCTATTGCCCGCAAGCTGTGTATCAGTATAAGGGATCACTCGGAGAGTGCCCTATTGCCCGCAAGCTGTGTATGACAAGACACGACGTGACAAAGACAGGGATGGTTCTTCTAGGGGATCCACACGCACGCACACAGAAGATAACCCTAAGGTGTCAAAAGTTGTTGTTGAGCTTAGACTTCGTGGTCAAGTCTAAGCTGTCAAGGGACGTCCCGGACGCTATCATTTCACGTCCGGTTTTCTTTGTTCACATTCTAACAGTTCTAGAAGTCTAAGGCCTAAACACGGCCTAAGGTGCAAGTGAGTACACTTGCCTGCGGTGGCGAGTGTGTCGTCTGTCCGGAGTGTCCCGTCCAAGCGTCGTGTCTGCGGCAGTCCGTCTGAAACTGGGTCACGGCGACGGTGTCAGGTCGCGTTTTTCAACAAATCCTATTAGGGTTTGTTTCTAAAATTGGCGGGACTACCCTAATAGTCGAAAAGTCACGTTTTGATGTTTTTGTTCAGTCTAGATCGACTTCTACCCTATGTGCACAGCAAAATTGTCCAATCGTCGATCTTCCTACGGTGGGCAATCATTTTACAAACGCTGAAAGTAAATTTAGTTCAAGTTGTCCAATTTTAGTTTAGGGTTTGATTTTAACTACGGTGTGGGTTCACTACGAGTTAGGGGGGACCAACCTCTCCGGTGTTTGACGTAGAACGGAAGTAGACCTGAACGGTGAGATCTCCTCGTCGTCAACGACGTCTCGGCTACGGGTAGCGTAACCAGAAATGTTTTGACATCGAACGAAGGGTGTGGACATCGAGCACGGTCAGATTGATGGCGAAACAGCGAGCAACAGAGAATTCGACGTCGAAACGGCGAATCAAGGACAGAACGTGCTCGGGAAGCGACGCACGGGCTGTCGGGGCCTTCGGGACGCTGGTCGGAGCTGTCAACGAGTGCATCGTGATGGCGGGGGTCTTCGTAGATGGTCAGGCGGTGCCCAACTGGCTGGCGATGGCCGGAAATAGCAGCAACAGTCGAACTGCTGCTGCTGCATTTTTGCACGCGTTACTGCGGAGAAAGGGCGACTGCAGGAGGGCGTGGAGAGCGGTGGTGAGGGGGGTGTCGACGTGGAGAGGGTCGTGGGGCTACTCTGCGGTGGTGCGGCGCCGGAAAACGTCAGCAGCAGCGGTTGCCGCTTGATGCTGCTGCGGCTGCGAAAAGGAACAGCCCGACGGCTGTGTTGGCTTCCGAGGGCGTGGATCAGGTCGCCAACGGTCGGAGTGGGGGTCCATGGCCGCCGGCGGGGCTAGCAGATGGTCGGGAGATGCGGGTGGCGGCAGAAAACGCAGCAACAGCTTGAGCTGCTGCTGCCGCTACTGTGTGCGGGGAGAACGGTGGATCGGGGCGGTCTCCGGCGGTCGTGGGCGAGGCGGTCGGGCAGTGCGGCGGTCGGGAAGGCAGGCAGCAGTCGGGTGACGCAGCAACACCGGCGGGGTGGTTAGGTGTGAGGGAGAAGAGAGTTGCGAGGGGTAAAAGGGCGTGATATCAGGTTGCTTGGCGGCTGTGAAAAAAATTTCAGCCTAGGGTTTAGGGTTCACGTGAATAGGGCTTAGTTTGATTTAGCTTATAAAAAGAAACTAGTGCTAAATGCCTATAGAGTATTGGTTAAAAGTGTGAGGGGATAGTGATAAGGGTAGTGGAGAAAAGAGAAAAGGAAGGGGATAGCAAATAAAAGATGACATCAATCCCCTTTGATACGTATGAGTATCCCTAGGGATTTCATTGGATCTGATTTCAAATTGAAATTTGAAATGATTAGGGCTAAATCAACGGTTGGGATTTGATTAGAGGATAACTCTCACTACAGGCGTCCGAAAAATTAACCGAAAATACCGGAATGATCGTGGAGACGAGAATCACGAGTCTACGGGGTCTGATCGCGTGCTACACCTATCAAAAATTAATGTAAAATCGGGAACTGGGTATTAAGGCCAAAAGACCAAAACGCCCCTCCATTCAAGGTCGTTTTGCGAGAAAACGAGCCGTGAAATGACGTTCCCAATAATTACTATAAAATTCTACACTCGTATACGGTCACAACGGCATATCGCATCATATATACCGGAATCCAGAAAGAGCCAAATAAAATACGTGCACGATAAAGCACGTGCACGCAGAAATTCTCTCTTCTTCTTTTTAATCTTCTAGCTGAAATTTTTGTTGATCAAGAATAAGTCTTTGTTGTTCGTTCTCACGCCTTTCTTTGATCGATCAATCTTTTTTTGCTCTTGAGCAAATGTTCTATCATAAAGCTCCATTTTTGGCGATCCATTTTTCTTCTTCTTCAAACATTTCCCTACATAGTAAAGCGATATGTGTCACTTGATTTTTTTCTTTGTCTTTTTTCAACAGAGCCTTTGATGCCTTTCTACCTATTGGTCGATCAAAGCTGACATTTGTTGCATTTACCAAATCATTATCTTCTACATTTATAGCAGCTTGGGTGGAAGGAGAAGAAGTGGCTGGACTAGAACTCTTTGTAGATTTTGATTTCTTCTTCGCGCCGTCTGACATCCATTTTGGAGGGATCTTCAATTCATTCTAGCAATGTAATAATTGGAATGTTTGACCTTGACATTGTTGGTATAAATTTTTGCTTGAATAATCTGAAAAATATTGAACAAAATAAATAAGGTTCGTCCTCCGCACAATTCCACTTTGCACGTACCGACTCCTTTACTTATAATTTGTTGTTGTTGCCCACATATACCCATTTTGTTCCACCAGGAACGTGGCGGTACTCCACATAGTAGTCACTGTCCCTGGCTATGTGGTCTGTCTCTCCTGAATCAACAAGCCACCAAGGATTAGGTTCAATAAGCATAGCATAACTAGACACATATGCACTACGGTAAGAAATAAAAGAAAAATCAAAAGTTACCTTCTTCGGCTCAGGACAATCCCGAGTGAAGTGTCCCTTCTGACGACAGTTGAAGCACATTAGCTTATCCACATTTATCTTTTTCTTATTCTTCTTATCAAATTTCCTTAGCCCATTGTCTTTGATTTTCAAAATTGCATTTTTGCCACGGTTCTTCTTCCAGAATCTCTTCCTCTTGAAGTTTCCTTTCCTGGAACTTGAGTCAGTCATATAGGAATGTGATTGTGGTTTTAGCGAAGATAGTCTTTCATCTTCCAATTCCACGTGACGAGCCACATCATCGAAAGTTTTGATACTTTCATTATGTGTCAAATTAACTTTCATGTGTTCCCAGGAACCGGGCAAGGAGAAAATTATAGCCTGTACTTGTTGTTCGTCAGTGAGGTTGCACCCAATAGCAGCTAGTTCTTTAATCATTTTGGACATCTCCTGGATATGTTGCTTAATGGTCTGATTGGAACTCATCTTATAAGTATCAAAATTTATAGTGAGCTGCCGTAACTTCGACACAGAAGTTCCTCCCAGCCTGTCAGATAAGGCCTTCTACAAGTCATATGCAGTAGGATAATCCTTGTATTCACAAGCAAAATCATCCTTCATTGAGCTTACAAGAATACCACGTGCAGTGTCATCCTTTTTCTTCCACTCATTGTAAGTCTCAACTGCACGCATGTGTTGGACGATGTTACCCTCACCAGGATCTTCCAATTTATGATTTTATGGTTTCAATGACCTCTTGTTCCTCCAAGACATACTTGATACGGAAACTCCAAATATTGAAATTGTCTCCATTGAGACAATATCACTTGTTGAGGTCAACAATGATGTTCTTGATAACAGCCATTTTTGTAGGATGGTCTAAGTAATAATTGAAATATGAGAGACATTTAAAAGATAAGTAACTTTGCCCAAAAATATTTTTGTCAAGTATTTAAATATAGCGATTCAGTTAATATCACAGAGTCGAAAGTTCATTAAATTCCCAATCATCGTCCATGACTAAAAACTTCATTATTAATTTAAAAACTTTTTCAAAAATACATCTATACTTATATCTTGTCCACTTCGAACAAATGTAAGTCCACACATATAATATCAGAATATCGAATTGCTCTCACTAAATTCATGTATCCAAACATAATATAAATTTCAAAACAAATTATTTAACATGTTAATAATATTTACATAAAATATTATTACGGTTCTATTTACACAAAATAGACACCTGTGATTATTCTGATAATTAGCAAATTAAAATTATCAATTTGAATTATCATTAATGTTAACATATAACATTAAAAGTCTATGAGTTTGAAATAAATGTGTGTAATGTATATAGAAAATATATACATACATATAACAAAACATTTTGATTTATATGATCAAACACCTATTCCCACTAAGGGAGATGAACAATTCAAAATTTGTGGTTTCATGATCATATAGGAAACATAGATATCATGCATAATACGTTGAATAAATCAAATTTCACCAAAATTATTAAACATTCATAATCATGCATACACTAAGCATACGCTATAATCAAATTATACCAATTTTGATTTATGTAACTGAGGCATGAAACTCCAAAGTCAGCACATTGGGGTTGATGCACTTGAATATCCCAAAAATAATCAATCGGATACCAAAAAAATATATATTTAGAAATGGGAACAACAAAACTGGTAATTAAAAATAATCAATTGACTATTAAATTACTACCCAAATTTTTTTTGAAATTGGAACACAGCCCATGTATTCCTCATTAATACAGCAGCCCATAAGGCATCAAAAATTAAGTGCATTAAATCTACTGCAGGATGCAAGATGCAAGATGTTTGTTCACATAGCTTTAGGGCCTGTTCTTTTGTAGGAAAGTATAATTTGGAAAAGTTGAGAAGTGTGGAATCTGATGAGAGAGAAATTTGGTGTAGTGTATTCTTTTACTGGAAAGTGAGGTTGGATTGTGGAGTTAGAAAGTTGAGGTAGGGCCCACTCCGTGTAGTGTGTCCTTTTGGTTGAAGAAAGTTGGATGAAGAAAATGGTGTGGGGTCCACTCAAATTTAAATTATTACTCCTTAAAATAAACTAAATAATTTAAGCTAAACTAAATACTTATTAAACTAATTAATTAATAATTAGTAAACAATTCTCTGACTCATTCAGAGATTATTGGTTGTGGGCCCATGCAAATCATGTGAGTGTTGTGCACTTCTGCGTGCCAGCCAACGAAGGTGGCCAGCCAACGAAGCCGGATTATTGTGTACTTCTGCGTGCAAAGCAACCGCGCGCGCATCCCTATTGGCTAGCCAACGAAGCGGGCCCCACACAAACCCAAATTCTTGTGTAATCGGAGCAAAATCTGTGAATTTCAGGGGCTGTTCTTTTCTGCATTGTTTGATGAGATTCCTCCAAAAAAACACTATTCAACGTCCCATCGTCTGACCTTCCCCCCACTTCGTGATGTTTGTTCATTTGCTTAAAAAAACTTGGGGATGGAAAATCCAACGTGGCAGCTGCGAACGGATTCCACACAATCCCCGCAAAATGCGGGGATTACACGAGATTCTTCGTGTGTGGGCCCCCTCCCCTTCCCTCCGCTGCAGCTGCGAATGCTATTTTGTTTTCTTTTTTTTTTAAATTCATAAATAAACATCCGGTATTAATTTAATACTGATTAAATAATTATTTCAACAAAAGTGGACCCCACATCTCACTTTCTAACTCAATTTTCAAACACAAAAGAACGCACATATACAAGAAAGTTGTTACGGGTCCCATAACCAACTTTCAAACCCAAATTTCTCTCTCATCAGATTCCACACTTCTCAACTTTCCCAATTTATACTTTCCTACAAAAGAACATGCCCTCAAACGACGCATCGGAATCCCACTGACACCCGCCACGTCAGAATTTTTTCCCATTTTCTCAAAACCACAAAAGAACACATTTAAAAATCTGATGATGGAATCCAGTGAAAAGTCGGGGAATAGTGTATGAATAGTACTTTTGCACTTTCTCTTTCCCACAATCCGCGTAAAGAACAGGCCCTTAGTAGCATTTATTTGTGTTGACCACTAGCCTTCAAATTGGCAGTCGACCTGATCATTTATGTGATCAACATGCATCTTGAATGAATCAATTTAAATGAAGAAAAAAATACAAACAGAGGGCTAAAACGCCCAGCCTTTCACCCTTTCACGGCCACTACACCGCCAAAGCGACACATCCATACAGAGAGGTCGGATCCCTCAGCCATTCGGAGGAGAGGGTAGAGCAGTCAGTCATCAAAATAAAATGCATTTTGGAGACCACTCAGGGATCGATCGACGGAGGAGGGGCCAGAGCCACGGCCAAGCCCTCAGGCCATTTCCTGCGGTAGCCAAGCCCCAGCCCCAAACAACATGGGCAGACGATCAGTTAACACGGAAAGGGAGTCCCCTTGCCGGGTGGCTGGGCAAGGAGCAATAGCCTACGAGTTCCTCTTCGATTTCGATCATCATCTCAGACCCCTGGTGCATCACGTTTGATCGTCGGCGGCTAAGGTCATCCCACACAGGGAGAAGGGGCCGGCGATAGCCCATAGGAGGGCGAGCACCCTGCGGCGAAGAGGCGACCCCTCGTTTTCGGAAGTTGCCGAACGACAGAGAGGTAATCCCTAGTGCCGATCAATGGTCAAGAGAGATCCCAACGCCCGAACGTGACCCTCAGCCGACGAACGGTGATGGACGAGGGTGGCTCACCATCATCGAGCGTTTATGCCTCTGTTATAATAAAAAAAATCATTATCCCCTTGAGGGGCAGATCCGTTGGTGGAGCCCCATGGTTTTGGCGATGTCCTGAGGAACTGATCCTCATGCCTAAGCGTACCATCGAAGGCCTTGCAGCGACGACACCGAGCCCCATCACCGTTGTTGTCCGATCCACAGTAAACAAAAAACACGAAATTAAATACGAATTTTCCGACAGAGGCTCTGATACCAATGTTAGATTTAGAGATGAACACATCACCTGAAAATGTAGCCGATAGAAGAGCACCTTGGATTGTATTGGAAATCATCGAAGGAAATCCAATTTGTTTTCACCACCAAGATACCTCTGTCTACTTCTTCTATTTGTTTGAGTTAAGAGAGAGGTGAAAGAGATTTGTGTTTCTCTTCCATTATCTTCTCTCTTCCAATAGGGGAATTATATAGGAATTAAGGGGAGCAGTTTTCTACCGTTGAAAACTCAACGTTAACAAAATAATGTAAGGGTAGTTATAAAAAAAAATTGCATTAGGAACCCTGAACTTCTGTAAATTGCAATTATCCACCAAAGCTAATTCAATTTACATATAACCCCTTTAATAATACTATAATTACTATTTACCCCTTGGGTTAAACCCGTCATAGGCGTACCCAATTCCAACAGAAGAGATGACTGAGGATGATGGGATGAGGCGATGAGGATGCAATGGTGAGAGGAGGCAGCAGCGGTTGAGCAGCGGTGGTGATGGTTGGAGGACAATGAAAAAGCATATATGAATGGAAGAAAAAAGTGTGTGTATTTATTATAGCACGGAAAAGATAGAATATGTATGAAAAAAATAATGACAAACTTGTAACTAAAAGTGGAGTATGCTAACACTAAAGTGTAGTGCAAATAACCGCACTTGTGGAGAAAACATGCAATTCTATTCACATACCCATATTTCAGCTAAATTGACAGAAATTACCAAATTCTTTCGCATTTTCCTTTAAAACACCTTAGACAACAGAAATTAAAGTTAATATATCCTCATTTTTCTGCTGAAACTACTATCAATCATTTCATAGTGAGCTTTTGTGACTTAAGTGATTGCGTGATTAGTATGTGTTATTTTTGGATGAACGTACCATTTCTCCACCAATTTTGAATATAAAAAATGTGTATTATAAACACATCAACATCATTCCAGGTGCATGTCGCTATTTGGGGATTTTTTTCCCTCAGTTGAAGCTTTATCTTGATTTATGTAGTTGAAGAATGTCTTCGTTTAGAGCTTTTTCAAGCATATTGTTGAGAAGGAGAAAGACTATCTTAAGAATTGCAATAATGTTGATTGCAAGTTTTTGTCAACCCAATTTGAGTCCAAAAAGAAGACTAAGTCAACAAAATGAAGGTAATGCAAGAGTCGTATTTAAAAATATGAAATTGTTGTAAAACTTGGTGGCTACGGAACCCTGTAGCCCTGTATTTATAGTAATAGGGTTACATAATGGGTGGATACCCAATACACAGTTGGGCCTCCAAAAGCCCGTTTATAACACTTCCCCTTATCCATTCATTGTTGTAAGCCGTAATGAGCGCTTCAGGGTTCATAGAGCTTATCTGATCATGGGTGTATGGATACTTCTGGATCCTAAGTTAAGAGTTCTTGCCTCGTTAAAACCTTTGCCATTGAAAACCCAGTGAGAAAAACCAGTGGCTAAGGGAAAAGAGTACAAGTCTATGTAACTTCCCCTGATCGATGGATATCATCGGAGGTGGATACTTCTGGGACCTAAGTTAGGGATAACTGCCTCGTTAAAACCTTTAGCTATGGAAAACCCAGTGGGAAAAACCAATAGCCAATGAAAAAGAGTACAGTTTTCCATAAATTCCCCTGATTAGTGGGAGTATTTAGGGGTGTATACTTCTGGATCCAGAGTCAATGAGGTTGCATCGTTAAAACCTTTAGCTATGGAAAACCCAGTGGGAAAAACCAATAACCAAGGGAAAAGAGTACAACACTACATTTGACTCCCCCTGATCTGTACAAGCTGCAGGCTTGCAGATCTCCTAGGCAACAATACATCAATCTCTTACAGTGTTCCGATAATAAGTACAAAGTACAAGGCATCGCTCATCTATACAAGACATCGCTCATCTATACAAGACATCGCTCATCTATGTCAGCTACTGAATCTGAGGGAGCTCTTCTGAAGAGGAGTGATCTGCAGACTCGGTAGGTAGCACCATGTCTCTGACCCAGTCATCACTGTGTCTGCGAGGTACTGCAGGACCTGGCTGTGCGCACTTATGATCTGCTTCTTGGATCGATGAGCCTCTCGGGATGGTGGGATTGATGTTGCCTTGGAAGCATGCTTTGCTGGTTTCCAGGAGTTGGTCGTTCCTTTGTTATAGTCATCGCGATGATCTGTAACCTGTATCTGCAAATACATTTAACATGTTGGATGATCCTTGACCCTTAAAGGTAGCACAGAAGCTCATATCTCTGGTCCAGTGGTGCACTGCAGGCGCTGCACTGTATCTGGCAAAAGGTTTACTGCTAATGCTCTCATGAGTCGCATGCAGTTGGCCAGATAAAGGAGTGTTCCAAAAAACACTTGATTAAGGCACTTCAGGACCTAGGATATCCTTCCACTCTTCCAGCGAACGGAAGGGGTCTTAATGTGCATCCATACAACCAGTAGGTGTATTTAGTGGATTGCGTTTATCTATGTTTCTTCATCAACTGGATGATAATTTCATCTTCTGGATGATTTTTCATCTGCTGGATGATGGTTTCATCTTTGGGATGATAGTTTCATCTTCAGGATGATTGTTTCATCTTCAGGATGATAATTCGTAAGGGTATGTTGTCACATCATCCATAGCAACATAGCCTAAAATTTTCTTTGCCAATCGCATGGTTTTCGCAACCATGACCAGGGAGCCTGATGCATCAGTTTAAATAATTTTATAAGTGAGTTAAGCTCATCTTACATTGTTACTTCCTGGTTTCTGCGAAATAAACCTCTAATGCTATAGAGTTTTGCTTATAGCATAAGATTTTATTTATTTATACAATACTTTGTAACCCACAGGTTTGATATCTTTTGATATCAGGACTTCAGGTCCAAACACTTCACATTTCATAAGTGAGTCCAGCTCAACTTATTATTGCCTTGTTCCACATAATCTGGCCAAATTTCTGCGTTTGCTTCAGGAAACAGAGATTGTGAACGATATCAATGGCAAAATGAAAAGTGAGTAATTGTCGACAAGTGTGTTTTATCCAAATACCTCTCCGTGTACGTACATTACTCAATTTATTCCATATTTATCTCTTCTGGAGGTTCTGGAAAGGGAGAGGATATGGAGATAAGCTCAATTTCATGTGGTGGTATTGTTTTAGGGTCTCGTAGTATGTCCTCTCATCCATTGAGGATATCCACTTCTGCTACTGGTGGATTGCATCCATTATAGTTGGTATGTCAATCCTAGCTAGATTTTTAGTAGCAGAGATGTGTGAATTTGACAATATTTATATTGTCAGTAGCTATGTCTGATAACTGTTTAACAGTTTCATAAGTGTGGATCTTCAGGATCTCATCACTATTCATGATAATCAGATCATAGGTATTAATGTTTTTAAATGGTCAAATTGAGCTTCAGGCTCATGGATGATTATAGTATTTTTGTTAAACCAATACTGGGGAATTAAGGTTATGAAGGATCTTCAGGATCACATCAAGTCTTTAAAAGAGGGCCCATCAATGCACGTCTTAGGAGAAGTCATTTTAAATGCTTCTCCTGTTCAGAGTGCTCAGAATCAATTTATCTAGGATAATTACTTCCAATAAATAGTTCTGTGTTCTGATGGTCCATAGTAGTGATATGGGGATGCATACTCATCATGTCTCCATCGACAAGATGTGCACTAAACGCTTCCCCCGTTAGGGGTTCTCGGAAACTGTTTATATGAGGTGATCAGGCTCATATAAATAGGTTCTAAGGAGGCGTTCTGATGGTTTGCATGTTCCCACATGGTCACATACAACTGGATTTTTAATGGATAAGTAATCCGTTTAAATCATTTTAATGATTTACATATAACCCATTTCTGGGTGTGAACACAAAACTTCAGGGTGTTCAATTTTCTTCCAGTTGTTAAATATAATTGATTTCTGAGTGTTATCCAAAAATCTGCAATAAGATCGACTTCAATGAAGTTGAGCATAGAACTGGGGATATGAACCCGTTAAGTCTCCATCTATAAGATGTGCAGTAATGCCTCCCCCGTTTGGGGATCTCGGAATATATTAATCTAGGATGGTTAATCCCGATGAATAAGTTCCACTGCGGCATTTTGTGGGTGTTATGAGGGTAAGTAAAAGCCCAACCAATATCCCAGTAATGTAATATGTCCGTTGTGATTAATAATAATCTGGGCAAGGTTTTGATTATGACCATTTTAAGAGGATAAATAGATGAGTACTCTAAGGTACATCATCAGCCATATGTAAGGAGTGAAGAGAGTCAATGTCATCCTCATTTTAGGAGTATTCAGGATAACAAATCATTCACAGTAAAAAAAATGCGTAAAAAGCACATATATACTGCAAGAGAATACTACTGATAATTTTGTTAAGTCAACAAGTGACATAGTGTGATGTGTGCTCTTGAAAACATACAACTATAATTATGCTCATTAAGACTTATGTTATGCCAACAGATTAAATTTGATTTCAAGGTTTATTTGTCCTCGGGGAGTAGCTAAATATACATAAGGTCAATTTGACTTTCGTCGTTTAGACTAGATATGTATGTATTTTTATATGGCATAAGTTAATGCACATTCATGTTTGCAAAAACATTGTGGCTCTTATTAGAACTTCTGGTCTGATATTGGTTTGCCATTGCTTACTCCATGTCGAAGTATATCATATCTTCCCTTTCTCAATTTATTCAAGACTTCCCCTGTTTTAAGTTTTCCTTATTGTCGTTTATAAGGAAGAATGAATATTTGTCTTACGAAGTAGACATATACAAGAGAAATGAGTTAGTCTCTATATTTCCACTTTTTAATTTATGGGAGACTTTTAAAAGTCTATTTGAAAACTCAAGTATGGTCTACAGGCCATTTTTATTGAGTCATTCAAGTATTGTGTGGATATAGATTCATGCTCAAGGGCAAACAAATACGTGGCTACAAAGTTTATAATTTCTCACTTCTTTATTAAGACACGACTTCGGGCGTACGCTTAAAATTAATGTTAGATTAAAGAATCATACCTTGTAAAGTGAGATTACTCTAAAAGAGTTTATCGGTGTTATGACAACTGCTGGTGTCAATATTGGTTTATATAAACCATAGATCTGAGAGATCTATTTACCGTAAAATGTGTATCTCTAAAAGAAATCGCATAAATATTTTTCGCATAATCCATCGTATTTGTTAATATTTATTAGGTTGAAAGGGTGTTGACTTTTGATTTGATTTTGAACTTCAGGTTCATTTTGATTTTGAACTCCAGGTTCATTTTGTCAACTAGGATATGATGTTAAACTTTTTGAAATCATTATTGGTTTGTTGACATAAAATATTGTCATATCATGAGCACATCATACATATAATATAATATAAAGCTTGTAAACTAAAAAGTTGTGCTCAATTAACCTGAATTGAAACAAGTATGATGTATACACATGCTATTTATATGCTGCAAGCATTTAAATAATCTCATCGCAGACATATAGTTTTGCTACAGGCATTAAACTATGTCATAGTGATTTTAGCATGCTAAATAAAATTGTACATCACAGAATCATTAAATATGCGGCAGTCATATAATTTTCTACACATGCATTTAATCATCACAGAAATTTTATAATGGAAATGAAAATTTTTTGTTTAATAATTATTGGACCACTGGGCAACATCATACACCGTTAGGTTAGTTAACTAACGGCAGAGCGGTCGCAGGATCTTCCTAATTATTAAACGTGTAATAATCAAATAATCCAAGAAAAAATTACGATGATTTATAAAGCATTAATCAGATTTTAACGAAGAAAAACTTAATTAAATCTGAAAAAGAACTTATAAAAATGAAGTTTTTGGGAAAAACCCAGTTAGGATTTTTGGATGCGATCGTTCGTGCGGGCCCGTGCGAGTGGAAAGCATTTGCGCCAGAGGGACCGCCGCTTCGGGCGGCTAGAGTTTTTCTGTGCGCGTCACCGCTTCAGGCTGCTAGGGTTTCGTCATGCGCGCCGCCGCTTCGGGCGGCTAAGGTTTCGTCACGCGTGCCGCCGCTTCGTGCGGCTAAGGTTTCGTCACGCGTGCCGCTGCTTCGGGTGGCTAGCGTTTACGGCTCACACGCATGGGGAGGGGGATTTTGCCGCTACTGTGTCGGGCGAAAGCGACGGCCGTCGCCATGGGCGGCAGTGACGTCAGCCACGTCGAGCGACAGCGCCTGCGTCATCGAGCGGCATCGCCTGCTGCCACTCCAGGCGACAGCGACGACTGCTGCTGGAGCGGCAGCGCCTGCTGCCGACCGGGGCGGCAGCGGCGTCTGACGCTCCACGGGACTTCCGTCGGAGCGGCAGCCCTGGCTGACTACCGCCGGGGGCGGCAGCGGCACCATGCCGCTTTTGGCGGCGTGGAGATCGCAATGGAGGGGGGTTTCGTGCGTTCGTGGCTTCTGGCCGCGTAGCGACGAAAAATCCCATCTAGGGTTTCAAGATTTGGGGAAGAAGATCATAAAAATAGGATTTTTATTTAAAAAGAACTATTTTTAGCCTTCAAAAAACGTTTTTCATCGTAAAAATTTGATTTTTGTTGATAATAACATCGAGTTATCATTGAAAAAATTGATTTAGCATGCAGATCTAAGTTAAAACTCCGATCTATATTAATCAAATATAGATCTAAGCATGTAGATCTAATCGTATGCACATAAAAGTTTAGATCTAGGGAAAAAATTACCTCTAGATCCTACCCGCTGGATCTAGCGACGTTCGGTGAAGGAAGCCCGTTCACGTCGCGTTCATCCGTCAGTAGGGGTTCGGCTCAGTCTCGAGCGTGCTAATAACGTGTTGTAAAACTTGGTGGCTACGGAACCCCGTAGCCCTGTATTTATAGTAATAGGGTTACATAATGGGTGGATACCCAATACACAGTTGGGCCTCCAAAAGCCCGTTTATAACAGAAATTGATTTTTTTATTTTTGAGTTTTCCTTTGATTTCTTTTCTTGGAGGAATTTAAATGGACGTGTAATCCTTTTAAATTATATGTATGGGAAGTTATTATTTTTTTAAATTTGTTAAATTTTGTGTGTTGCTCTTGCACTTTGCTCTTTGCATTTGCAGTTGGAAATGATGTCACAATTAAGACCGCAAATTAGAAATGTTTACGAGTGTTTTCTCACCACTGAATCGTTGACCGACGACTGCTTGGTTAACGTGGTCAAGGGGTCGGTTGGGATCCCTTGGACACGCCAAGCTCACGTGCACTCAGCGTGAGTCGGAGATGGAATTGAGGTTGTGCGTCGGTCCTCGGTTGAAGCGGAGCTAAGGGGAGGCCTCGGATCTGTTCGATGGGCTCGGCCTCGGTCGGACGTGCGTCGAGGGGTAGCCTCGACGCTTCGCTCGGAGCTCGGTTTTCGGTCGGTTGCCACACCTGCTAGCAGCGAGGGTGGTTGTCGTGCGCTGAGGGGTAGCCTCGGTGTCTCAGTCAGCTTCTTCCTGAATAGATGAGAAACTCGTCAGGGTGGCCGGACCATGGTTCCGGCCGAATCCCCTCCGATGCCTAAATCAGATCAGGGTCTGAGGAGTAGTCGGCGGGGTAGGTATGACTCGAGAGGAGATCCATACGCTGACCTTCGGTGCGAGCAGGGGAAGGGAGAGAAATGGCAGAAAACCAAAGTCGTTGATGGAATACCTCCGATTTGGGTACCTGGGATTCGATCCCCTTCTTCGTTGTCCTTCCGGTCCTTTTATAGGGTCTCCGCTACGATTGCCCCCGATCCACATTCCCCGTCCGCTTCCTTTCATGCCCCCCGCGATCCGCCTCCCTCTCCGTCTTGACGTGCATCGTGGGGAGGCATTTACACTGGCCTCTTAATTTACTATGGGGCTGCGGGTTCAAGGGAACGACTATTTCTAAGGAGCATGAGCTGATCATGGATCCTCGGGGGCTGACTGGCCAGGCTTCGAGTTTTATCCATGAGCCTCGTTAGGCGGGGCCAATCTTGTTTGTGGGCTTCCCGTTCATGGCCGGGCCCCGTGTCTCTGCTTCTTGGGCTTCTCCAAAACAGTCGTATCAATTGCCCCCATCGTCCGGGCCGTTCGGTTTCAGCCGGTTCGACTCGGGCGATGTGACTGTTGGGGGTTTTGACAGGCGCGTCAGTCGAGGTGTGCTCATTAAATGGGGGTCATCATGACATGGCCCGTTTGATCTCCTCCCGGTGTGGGTTTTGAAACGTCACCGATTCTCTGTTGCTGCCACGTGTTCCTCCCCGGTCGATTTGAATTCCTCGATTGCTTTGCATATAAAGACGCCGGCTTCCCAAGCTTTGATCCTTTCGCGCTCTCCTGATCTTGGTTTGCAAGCTCCCTCTTTCCGTCGTCTTTCTCTCTTCAGCTCCTTCTCAAGGTAACCTCCTCTTCTTCTCTTGCCCCATGGCTACGCTTAGAATAGGCAACTTGGCGTCGGGATCTATGGATCCCCCGGCGCCCGAGTCCGGCAATGTCCGGCCTTCGGGACCTGGGGTCCCATCGGGGTCTTGTCCTGTTTAGGACAAGGGGAAAAGGAAGGTTTTCACGGACCCCGTTGGTGATGACGTGGCCCAGGCCGTCGAGAGGTTCAACGTTTCCCCGGCGATCCTCGAGTTGCCGTCCAAGGCTCCTTTCCTGGCGGCTGCGGAGATCCGGGAGAAGTATCTATATCATCCGTACGACATTCGAATTCCTTTCAACGATGAGCGGATCTGCTTTCCCCGGAGTAACGAGGTCGGCATTTATGTCGAGATGTTTCGCTTGGGCCTCCCTTTCCCCCTTCACCCCTTCATCATCCAGGTTATGGAATTGCTGATGGTGTCCTTGTGCCAGCTGACCCCATACTCCATCGCGGTGCTGACCAGGTTCATCATGCTCTACCGTACCCATGGCTTAGAGCCGTCCCTTCCCCTTTTCTTTCATTACTATCGGGTTCAGACGGTCGGCCAAGGGTCGTGGCAGCACCTCCGGGCCCGTGCGGGGAGGGAGTGTTTGCTTGGTCTACCCCGATGGGTGGGGGACTGGAGCTCGAGCTATGTCTTTGTCGTCTTTCCTGAGGACACCGAGATCTTGATAGGTTGGGGAGGGCTATGTCAATACGACTTGACGTTGACCCTCTCCGAGGCTGACCAAGCAGCTGTTCGGCTGTTGTCGTCTCTTTCCCTAGAGGAGAGGTCGATCTGGCCTCTACTGGATGACCTGCTTCTCAAGACTGTTCTGTGGTCTTCGGTAGGCTCCTCCTTTCTTTATTTTTTTTCTCTCACTTACCCTGATCTTCTTTCCTTCTGCAGAGATGGCCGGACGCGAATTTACTCGAAACGTCAACGAACTCATCCGAAGGGGTTCCAGCCGAAGCCAAGGGAACCCATCGGGACAGGCGCCCCGTCGTACCATCGACGAAGAGGTGCGACAGGCCGAGCCTGCCGTGGGGAGAGTGGAGCCTACGGGTGTGGTGACGCCTCCCCCTTTGGCCGCAGAGAACCTCCCTGAAGGTGAGGCCCCGGGGGCCGAACTCCCTCGCCCTGCCCAAGCCGAGGGAGGAGACGTGGGAGCCGAGACGACTCCTCGTGTGCCCGTGGGTGGTCGAGGCACGGGACATAAGCGTTCTCCCCCGACCTCCGCCGGCCCTAACGAGAGGAAAAGGAGGAAGGAGGGTGGGGAGACCCGCACTCCGGTGGCCTCCGAGGTGCCGACGGCCTCCGGTGATACTCTCCCACTGACCCTGGTGGTCACTCCCACCGTCTCGGTCGAGCCTTCCCTGGTGGCGGCCGGTGGTGTGTTGGCAAATGTCTTGGCGGGCCCGAGGTTACCCCCGGTGACTCGGTTTTCATCGATCGGACCGTGGCCAACTAGTTGGCACACGGCTCCGTCCTCCCGAGGGACCGATCCCTCCTGGAGAGGGTTTCCATCGACACACTGTCGGACTCCCTGGTCTGGCAGCTTCAGCAGGTTCGGTCGCTTTGCTATTCCCAGAATTATCTCCTGACCTTTTTCTATATAACTCCTTCCTTTGTGCGGGCCATCACGATGGCCGTCGAGGCGTAGCGTCGGGCGGCCCGGGCGAGGGAGCTGGAGGAGTCAGCTGCCTGGGAGCACACAAGGGCTGGGGCGGCCGAGGTGGCCGTCCGAGAGGCGCGTATGGAAGCTCGGCATCTCCGATGCCGGGTGGATGAGCTTTTTGGTCAAGTGATGGACCTCTGGGGGGGCTGGACGACACTCAGAGGTCGGCCCAAGAGGCGGAAGAGGCATCCCGCCAGGAGAGGAGTGATCTCCAGAGTGAGCTGGCGGACTTGTGCCAGATGACCTGGTTCATCGACGATGTGGAGAGGGGATCGGCGGGGTCCTGGGGGAAAGGATCACGGAGGTCCTTAGGGAGGCCTTCAGCTCTTACGAGGACCTTCTTGCCCCTCGGATCATTGACGTCGTCCGAGACTCCTTCCGGCGATTTGCGGAGCGTGACCGGCAGCCACTCCCGCCCGTCGATCCCCCGCGCTCCGAGCAGGACGAGGCACCAGAGGATGCTTCCTCCCGTGCCCCGGGGCCTTAGGCCTTTGTATCTTGTCCCTCCCCTTTCTCTTTTGGCTTGTAATTTTGAACGATTTTATTTATATAGCTCCTTTGTCACTGGGGGTTTTTCCGCCCTGCAGGGACCCTCAGTCTTTTTTTTCCTTTACTGCGTTTTGAACTGGCAGCGAGTTCCACGTTTCGTCGACACTCCTTTATTGCTCGAGGGGAAGGCGAAGGGTCTTTAGGACACCGAACCCGTTGGCATCTGGGACTAGGACCTTATTGGCGCCGTCGTCTGTTTCGTCATAGTTTTTCCTTCAATCATAATATTCGGTTTGCTTAGATAGTTGCCTAACACGCGGTTGGGTTGCTCCCAGTCTCGCAGTCGGTCGGATCGGCTAGTCGGCGAAGGGGGCTGCCCCTCGGCTTACGACCGGCCGAGTCCCTCGTCCGCTGGAGGAGTCGCCCTCAGCCTTACGAGCGGGTGGATTGTTAAGTCGGTGAGGGGGATGCCCTGCGGTTTGTAACCGAACGATGTCCCTGTCTACCGGGGGGAATCACTCACAGCCTTACAAGCGGGCGGATCGTTCGATTGGCGAGGGAAGCTTTGCCTCGGCTTATGACCGACCGATGTCCCCGTCTACTGGGAGAGTTTCCCCCAGCCTTATGAGCGGGCGGATCATTCGGTTGACGAGGGAAGCTATCCCTCGACTTATGACCAACCGATGTCCCCGTCTACCGGGGGAGTTGCCCCCAGCCTTATGAGTGGGCGGATCGTTCGGTTGGCGAGGGAAGCTATCCATCGGCTTATGACCGACCGATGTCCCCGTCTGCTGGGGGAGTTGTCCCCAGCCTTATGAGCAGGTGGATCGTTCGATTGGCGAGGGAAGCTATCCCTCGACTTATTACCGACCGATGTTCTCATCTGCTGGGGGAGTTGCCCCAAGCCTTATAAGTGGGCGTATCATTCGGTTGGCAAGGGAAGCTATCCCTTGGCTTATGACCGACCGATGTCCCCGTCTGCTGGGGGAGTTGCCTCGTAGCCATACGGATGGTTTTAAGGATCGTCCTGCCGGGGGAGTTGCCCCCATCTTTACGACCGACCAATTCGGTGGACCTGCGGAGGGTTGCTCTCCGGCTTAGGGCTGACCGCAGAACCCATCTGCTGGGGAGTTCCCCCCAGACTCACGGACGAGTTTATGGATCGGCCTGTAGGGGGAGTTGCCCCCAGCCTTACAGCCGATCGGTTCGGTGGGCCTGTGGAGGGTTGCTCTCTGGCTTAGAGCTGACCACAGAACCCGTCTGCTGGGAGAGTTTCCCCCAGACTCACGGACGAGTTTACGTATCGGCCTGCTGGGGGAGTTGCCCCTGTTGAGTATTGGTGTTTCATACCAATCTTATTTTAATGATGATCACAATATTATGTTGTTGCTAATGACTCTCATGTTTTAGTCTCTCAGTTTAATCTCAAGTATATCTTTCTTGGAGACTAATCACTTGGTGCAAGGATGGACATCAAGTGGAGAAGAGCCAAAGCTTGGACTCAAGGAGTGCCAAAGCTTGGAGATGGTGGAGAGCAATCAAGGCATCAAGATTGAAGACTTAAACTCTAAGGAAAGCATTGTAATCCATGTAATTTACTTTATTTCTTTCTCTCTTTTTTGAATTTAGGTTATTGTAATGCCTTGCTAGATGGTTTACTTATCATGCATATGCATTTAACCATCTTACTAAACCTTAGGATTATCATAGAATCCAACCCAATAGGTTCACTCTGTCCAAAGACTGATTTGGAGTCTCTGGCTTTCTGTCAGTCGCCTGCTGAAGGGAACACAGTCGACTGGGTGATTTCCAGTCGCCTGTAGATCCTTCTATAGTCGTCTGACATGCACAGCTCAAGTCAACATTTCAATTGACTCAAACTTGAGCTTTACGCACAGTCGTCTGTCGATTAGTCTACAGTCACCTGTATTTGTACAGTCGCCTGGAGATTGGTCATCAGTCGCCTGTATAGCGTAAGTGCATTCTCTGCATCTCTCTGTTGTTTCTCCATTTTATACTGCAGACGACTGATGAAGAATGTACAGTCGCCTGACTATTTGACAGTCGACTGTAGTATTAACATCAGTCGCCTGTGCGAAGAATTGGAGAAAGAGTGCAGCTCTCTGTTTCGATCCATCCCCTGCAGCAGTCGCCTGCTGAAGGATTAACATGTGCATGTCCTGTTTGTCAGTCGACTGTCCTGGCTCAGATTATAGCCATTGGATATTTTCTAGTCGTTGATCAGTCGACTGTCTTTTGATCATCAGTCGACTGTTCCTGTCGTTTTCACCCAGTTTCTAGCCGTTGTAGAATTCTTTCTTTGGCTGTTTCTTTGGGTTTTGGGGCTTGATATGGGGTTCATATATATTGGAGTGTGCTGCCATCACTTGAGAACTCTTGACAACACTTGATAACTCTTGACTCTATAGAAAATCTCAAGAGATCAATAAGCAACTCTCAAGCTCCCTCCTTTCCATCTACTGAGCATTCATCTTTCTTCATGCATTG
Source organism: Scilla litardierei (assembly GCA_030789695.1). Taxonomy (NCBI): domain Eukaryota; kingdom Viridiplantae; phylum Streptophyta; class Magnoliopsida; order Asparagales; family Asparagaceae; genus Scilla; species Scilla litardierei. The sequence continues at coordinate 225,113,889 of CM061142.1, read as the reverse complement.
AAGTCCAGCTCAAGGGAAATCTTCCAAGTGATCTCAAGCATATCCCAACACTTGGAGATCCTCTTCTATGCCTTGCATCCATTCATGAGTAAGCATCTCAAGGCATAGGTAAGAGTATTTATTTTACTTGGTGTAATTTGTGTCTCTAATTCTCTTTGTGGGAATTAGAATTTTCTCTCTTTGTGGGAGGTTCTCTTTTTGTGGGAGGTTGTCTCTTTGTGGGACTTAGGAAACTCTCTTTGTGGGAGTAACTCTCTTTGTGGGAGTTCTAGTGTCCTAGTGTAGGGCTAACCCTAATTCTCTGAGTGGGAGTTAGTGATTCTCTGTGTCGGAGTCTTGATCCTCGTGTAGGATTGGTTGGGTCCTTGTGTAGGGCATAAATCCTCTTTGTGGGGTATCTCCTTATGAGATTTGTATTCACTTCTCTGTGTGGGAATATAGTGAATATTGGTGTGGCTGGATGTATCCAAGTTTGGGGAACAAGGGTAAAACTGTGTGTTTGCGTTTGGATTGATTGTGCCTTTTAATTCCTATTGCATTTATAATTCCGCATTTGCAAGTTTAATTTTAATTGGACAATTTTATTGCCATTACACTATTCACCCCCTTAGTGTGTGTTGTTAGTATTGCAAGGGTAAGTCGATCCCTACAATTGGTATCAGAGCGAGGTTAAAGCATACTGTAATAATGGCATTCAATGCCTCATCCGCGTCTCATGAAGAAGGTCACTCAACCGTTCAACCCCCGCTCTTCAACGGAACCTACTACCCAATTTGGAAGATCAGGATGATGATCTACATGGAGGGTCAAGACCTATGGGACATCACGAAGGTGCCATTTGAGAAGACCACTACACCCGCGGCTTCAAGAACAAAGGCAGAGAAGGACTCGATCAAGTTCAATGCGAGAGCTATGAATGCATCACATTGCGCTCTCTCTGCAAATGAGTTCAACCGCATCTCCATGTGCAAAACGGCCAACAATATTTGGCATACCTTGGAGATTTGTCATGAAGGGACAACGAAGGTAAAGAAATCTAAACAAACTGTGTTTAGATCTAAATATGAAATGTTTAAGATGCAGGAAGGCGAAAACATTTCAGAGATGTTCACAAGGTTCACTGAGATCGTGAACGCTTTGGAGGGACTCGAGAAGATGATTTTCAAGAGGATCGTGTAGAGAAGATCATTGACTCTCTCACACCTCGTTGGGAGTCAAAGACCAACAGCATTTTGGAGTCATATGACACGTCCAAATATACCGTTGAGGAGTGCATTAGAAATTTCATGGCGTATGAAGTGAAGCTTCAACACAAGAAGGAGATTCAACCAACAAATCCCGAGAAGCTAGAGAAGCAAAAGGGGGTTGCATTCCATGCCAAGGAGGAGCCAATCAAGTGGAGGAGGAAATTCCATCGAGAAGCTCTTAGTGAAGAAGATGAGCAAAAAGATGCAAGTGGAGAAGAAATTGAGGAGCTTACCAAGCAATTCAAAGCATTCCTCAAGTGCAAGTAAGGTAAGTCTTTGTCAAAGTTTGCCTCCAATTCTAACAAGGTTCCTACTTGTTATACTTGCAGTGGAAAAGGTCACGTGTCCACCGAATGCCCTTCCAAACCCAACAAAGAAACTTACAAGGGTAAAGGAAAGAAGTATTGGAAAGGAAGGTCCAAGTCCAAGAACCAAAAGAAGGGACTAATTGGGACCTTTGATGATTCGAGTGAGGAAACTTCGAGCAACGAAGAGGTGGATGCAAAGGAGGATGCTTATGCATGCTTTGTAGCCATTGTTGCTCCTACACCAATCCCATCCGGATTAACTGATGAGGAATTGAATGCTTGGCTCGATAATTACAATTCCTATGAGGAATCGTGCCTCATGGCTAATGAGGAAGAGTCTTCGCTTTGCTCAAGCAAGGAGGAAAGCGACGAGGTAGTCAAAGAAGATGTCTTTGATGAGATTGAAGAGAAGATCTCATACGAGGAGCTTGAACATCGTTTCGGTATGGTTTCCGAAAAGGCTAGTAAGTGTATCAACTCTTACAATAGATTAAAAACAAAATATAGAATTGCTAAGAGTAAGTTGCATAAACTAGAAATTGCTAGTGTAATTCATGATGAGATGCATGCTTAAGACACTAGTGAGAGAGACACACTTCTCTCTCAAGTTAAGGAATTGAGCCTTACAAATGAAAAACTTGTTGCTCAAAACCTTAGCTTAGATGCTCACATTCAACAACTTACATTGAAAGGTGAAGAGGAATCCTGTAAGCTCATAAGCTTTGTGTACTCTAGGGATTCACTCCACGATTTGTTGTAAAAACAACATCCGACAAATCATAGAGGAGGTTTGGGTTATATTGAAAATGTGGTTCCCAAACCCACCTCTAATTCTTCTTATGGTGCTAATACAAGAAATATTGCTAAAGCACCTAAGAAGAATCACCATGCTTTCTTGTACAATAATAACATCAACAAGAAGCATGTAGATCACGAGGTAATGAGGAAGAATGAAAAATCTTCATTTTTTGCTAAGAAGCAAAATCCTCATTCTTTGCATGCCAAGAAATTCGTTTCTACACTTAAGCATACCACATCCCCCCCTCTTGCAAAGGTAAAACCATTGCCTAGGAGATCCTTGAGATTATGGATTTCCACTAAGGTTAGTGTGCAAGAGAGGGATAACTACATCAACTCTCTAGGTAGGGATGTGATCACCTTATGTGCTCTTGGGTTTGGTTGCCTAATGTTTAGGTTCCTTGCACATATGCATATTGCATGGGTATTGTGCTTGAATGTTTATTTTTAGCATACCTATTGTTTGTGTGTGTTTCATAATTTTGAAAATATTTTCAAACTTATTTTTCATGAAAATGGGGACCTTGGGGTTTATTGACATACATGCATTTTTGATCCATGTGTATGTCAATGAGGAGTTAATATATTATATGTTTAAAGTATTTTAAGACATATTTTAACTCTCATTTCGGAGGTTATTTGAGATCTTTATTCACATTTGGTTGTTTTTGATCTCAAACCAAATCTCTTGTATATTGCCAACATGTCTCATGATATATTTGTTTTTGGCAATATTCTTTGTGTATCTTTGAAGCTTGATTTTTCCATATCTATTGCTTTGATACACTTTTGGCCCATGGCTCCATTTATTATAATTGGTATTAGATCCTAGAAGTTAAAAGTTGACCATTTCTATGATCTAGGGGAGCATGGGATAGTGAATTGATACCCACTAAAATTTTAAATTTGGTATCATACATATCTTTCTTTTCTTGCATATTGTCTCAACTTGGTTAAGATGACAAAGGGGGATATATTTGATGTCCACCTTTTTGACGATGTCAAGGGGGAGAGATATATGCATTATGTAATCATATCTATAGGGGGAGAGATATATACATATGCATATGGGGAGAGATATCTCTATAGGGAGAGATATATGTGATTAGATAAACCTTGCATGACCTAACATGTTTCATGATATTGTATCTTACATTTGGTTTGCAATTGGTTTATGTAATCCATGCCTATTATATGCCACCATGTTTTTATTGGTATTATGAGTATTTACCATTGTGTAGCTCATTATGTAATTGGTGGGGGAGATCATTAGCATTGTGCTTTAATTCTTTATGATTTGCATAATGTGTGTCATCATCAAAAAGGGGGAGATTGTTGAGTATTGGTGTTTCATACCAATCTTATTTTGATGATGATCACAACATTATGTTGTTGCTAATGACTCTCATGTTTTAGTCTCTCAGTTTTATCTCAAGAATATCTTTCTTGGAGACTAATCACTTGGTGCAAGGATGGACATCAAGTGGAGAAGAGCCAAAGCTTGGACTCAAGGAGTGCCAAAGCTTGGAGATGGTAGAGAGCAATCAAGGCATCAAGATTGAAGACTTAGACTCTAAGGAAAGCATTGTAATCCATGTAATTTACTTTATTGCTTTCTCTCTTTTTGAGTCTAGGTTATTGTAATGCCTTGCTAGATGGTTTATTTATCATGCATAAGTATTTAACCATCTTAATGAACCTTAGGATTATCATAAAATCCAACCCAATAGGTTCACTCTGTCCAAAGACTCATTTAGAGTCTCTGGCTTTCCGTCAGTCGCCTGCTGAAGAGAACACAGTCGACTGGGTGATTTCCAGTCGCCTGTAGATCCTTCTACAGTCGTCTGACATGCACAGCTCAAGCCAACATTACAATTGACTCAAACTTGAGCTTTACGCACAGTCGTCTGTCGATCAGTCTACAGTCGCCTGTATTTGTATAGTCGCCTAGAGATTGGTCATCAGTCGCCAGTATAGCGTAAGTGCATTCTCTGCATCTCTCTGTTGTTTCTCCATTTTATACTACAGACGAGTGATGAAGAATGTACAGTCACCTGACTATTTGACAGTCGACTGTAGCATTAACATCAGTCGCCTGTGCGAAGAATTGGAGAAAGAGTGCAGCTATCTGTTTCGATCCATCCCCTGCAGCAGTCGCCTGCTGAAGGATTAACAGGCGCCTGTCCTGTTTGTCAGTCGACTGTATTGACTGCATCAGTCGACTGTCCTGGCTCAGATTATAGCCGTTGGATATTTTCTAGCCGTTGATCAGTCGACTGTCTTTTGATCATCAGTCGACTGTTCCTGTCGTTTTCACCCAGTTTCTAGCCGTTGCAGAATTCTTTCTTTGGCTGTTTCTTTGGGTTTTGGGGCTTGATATGGGGTTCCTATATATTGGAGTTTGCTGCCTGTTGGATATGGAAGACGTTTGTACACCCTTGTGGGGGATGTACGAGGGAATACGGACCTCGAACGTCGCGTACACGAAGTCGTGTACAAAGGGAATCTGTTCCCTTGCGGAGAGGATCTCTGGATGAGTGGAAAAGTCGCATTATATATGCATAAGTGCATGCGACATATGGCTAATAAAGGGGGAATATCTTAAGCTTATGTTGTACCATGCATATGGTACAACTTAAGCTTATAATATGCCATGTATCATGGTACACCTTAATTAAGTTGTTCCAAAGGAACAACTTACCCTAAAATAACTACCTTGGGGGCTATAAATAAGACCCAAGGGTAAGCCATTTCTGACACCTTTTGCATGAAATTCATGCATGCATCTTCATTCTAGCGAAGCTCTGCAGAAATATTTCCTCTCCCTCTATCCAAGTTCTTAATCTAAAGTAGAGATTTAGATTGTGGATTTAGTAGCCTTACTCCGTTCGTGAGTAGACTCGATCCGTCGTGGTGAATCCGAAGGCGAAGTTCGTAGACTACCGTGCCGCGTACGCAAGCGTAAGTCTAAACTTCATATTATCGATCCTAACTCTGTTTTGGACAGGATCCTACATTGGTATCAGAGCCATAAGGGTTCGCCCCGGTCGAACCGCCGCCCCGTCGAAACTACGAACGAGTCGTTGTCTTTTTCACGAATGGGTCTCCTACCATTACGGATATGGTAGGAACGCTTCGTGACGGAGAGAACGCAGCGGTTGTTCTTTTCATGTTAGGGTCTCCTATCATTACGGATATGGTAGGAACTCTCTGTGACGGGAAGAACCGACCGTTCACGTAGTACGTTATTCATTTTTGGCACACGGCCATTAGGAAATAACTAATTTCTCGACGAACGGGTGCTTCATCGACGAACGGGTGCTTCATCGAGGAAGATGATGGTAGTTATTTCCATCGGGTAAGAGGAAATTTGGTGCATGTGCACCATGGCCAAATGGGCTATGAAGGACATGCACCCCCCTCCCCAAGCGGAGGGGGTTGGCTACGGCCAATAACCACCGGCGACCACCCCATCAAGGGGGAGGAGTATGTGTGGCAACCCCATTCAAGGGGGTGGCCGGCCATAGCCAAAGGGGCCATGGCCGGCCAATGCCCAATATGGCCTTGGCCATGACCGGCCATAGCCAGGCCGGCAGAGGCCGGCCAAGGCCAGGCCGGCCTGGCCGGCCCTGGCCTCGGCCAGGGCCTGGCCGGCCGGCCCTGGCAGAGGCCAGGGCCAATGCCCTGGCCTCGGCCAGGGCATGGCCGGCCCCTGGCCGAGGGGCCAGGGCCCCTGGCCGGCCAGGGCAGAGGCCCTGGCCAGGAAGAAGTTGCGACCAAAAAAAAAATTGGTCGACCAATTTGGTGTTTTTGGTCGACCAATTCGACAGAAGGTCTGGGTCGATTGCAAACTTGCCAAATGACCCATACGGGGTAACAAAAGGCCTTGGTCAAACTCGAATGTGTCGATTAGTCCATACGAGGCTAACCACAGTGCCGACTAGTTCATACGGGACTAACGTTTTAATGAAGTTTTTTTGGGCTCTACTCCTTGAAGACTAGCCATAGTGCTCTACTTCATGCGAGATTAGCCAAGTCATTGTGCTCTACTCTACGGAGATTAGCCAATGCACTTATGACGTTGTGCTCTACTCTACGGAGATTAGTTAATGTATTTTGAATTTTTGAAAAATACGTTTTTCAAAAACGCTTTTCCGCTGCAAAGTACTATAAGAGTACTAACATTTGATAAAGTGAGGGAGAAATATTGAAAGTTACTCTAGATGGTGATTGGAAACATAGTGACCTTTCCGATTCTAGAGTAACATCTTCAATATTTTTCGAAAGTAACTTATCAAATTATGAATATCATTCCAAGTGGGAGTTGATTTTAGAACTATCCATATGGGATATTCTATTGTCATTTCAAGTGGGAATTATATTTGAAAAATACGTTTTCAAACTCGTTTTTTCCGCTGCTAGTACTATAAGAGTACTATTGTTTGATAAGTGATGGGGGAATATTGAAGGTTGTTCTAGATGGTGATTGGAATCAAAGAGACCTTTTCGATTCTAGAACAACATCTTCAATATTTTTCGAAAGTAACTTATCAAATATAATATAATTTCAAGTGGGAGTTATATTTTAAGAATTTTATGCAATGTGTTTTTGATCGAACCTTCGGGTTTTTATGTCTTTTGCAGCATTTTAAAAGTAAAATGTCTTCCGCTTCAAAGAACATCGTCGCTGAGTTAAACAAAGGTGAAAAACTCAACGGCGATAATTACAAACTTTGGTCCATTAAGATACAATACGTTCTAGAGGAGCAAGAAGTGCTCGAAACTCTAAAGAACGTTATGATTGAACCGGAGTTGGGCACTACGGCCCAACACCGAAGAGACAAGGAAGCTTTTGATGCTTGGTCTCGGAAGAATAAGATAGCGCGCATTACGTTATTAAGCAGTATGGCTGATGACATAATGCGCATCTTCCGAGAACATGACCTAGCCTTGGACATATGGTCCAAGCTAGAGGAGAAGTTCGGTGGCACATCGGTGTCCAAACTTCGTGCCTTAACTATAAAGTTCGATACATATAAGAAACGTCCAGATCATTCCATGGGGAAACATCTGCGACATATGGCGAACCTTATCTCAGAGTTAAAGGACGCAGGTCATGTGCTCACGGATGAGCAACAAATCCAAGCAGTCATACGTTCCCTACCAAATGGGTGGGACCAAATGAAGATGCATCTCACTCACAATGAGAGCATCAAGACCTTCAGCGATGTTTCCAAGCACCTCGAATTAGAGGAAGAGCGGCTTGCGGCTGCCAAGCCAAGTGCAGAAGTGCACATGGTTGCTAGTTCCTCACACGGGGGAAAGAAACGGAAAAATCGTTTGAAGTTCACTAATGAACGTAATAAGCAACCTGAGTCTACCAAGAAACCCAAACATAAGGGTGGGCATAAGAAATGGCACAAGAAGAAAGACTTGAAGAGGATCAAGTGCTTCAAATGCAACAAGCTCGGTCACTATGCTCGTTCATGTACGAGTGGAGGCGACGAGGTAACTTGTAAATATACTAGTTACATATGTGTTTCTAGTTCAATATTTCTTGTGGAATCTAATCCATTTTGGATAATTGATTCAGGTGCCACCGACCACATAGCAAGGGACAGACGGTCCTTCGTGGAGTATCACCGGATACCCCAAGGAACGAAGTGGATCTATGTAGGAAACAACACACGTGTTGAAGTGAAAGGCGTTGGGACTTGCAAGCTAGTCTTGGACAACGGCCGCACCCTCCTACTTCATGATGTCCTCTTCGCTCCAGATATTCGAAGGAATATAATTTCTGTGGTTGTATTAATGGGTCTTGGCTATAACTGGTTTTTTCATGATTGTAATGTGGACTTAAGTTGTAATAATACTCTTATTGGTACTGGGTTTGTATTTAAAGGATTTATTGTAATGAGTACAATGTATGATTCCTCATGTAATGAAAATTTCCTTATTGCAAATTCTAAGACTTATGAGTCTGATGTGAATTGTTGGCACGCAAGGCTTGGTCATATTGGACCAACGCGTATGGATAGACTTGCCAAACGTGGCCTTCTATCCAATGTTTCAAAGGTTGAAATGTCGACCTGCGAACATTGCCTTGTGGGGAAATCTTGTCGCAAGCCATTTGGAACCGGCACAAGGGCCGAGGTTCCATTACAGCTTATCCATTCGGACATATGTGGTCCGATGAATGTCAAGACAAGACGCGGAAAGTCCTATTTCATCACTTTTATTGATGATTTCACCCGATTCGGACATATCTATTTGATATCCCACAAAAGTGAAGCTTTGGCTTGCTTTAAAAACTATATGAGTTAAGTGGAGAATCAATTAGATCGCAAGATTAAGGTCTTGCGAACCGATATGGGCGGTGAATATCAATCAATAAGTTTTAAGGAACTTTGTGATGAAAAAGGCATAGTACATCAGGTAACTATGCCTTATACTCCTCAACAAAACGGTGTTGCAGAAAGGAGAAATAGGACTTTAATGGAAATGGTCCGTTCAATGATGGCGCAAGCTAACTTGCCTATCACCTTTTGGGGTGATGCATTATTGACGGCCACTTTCATTTTAAACCGCGTACCCTCGAAATCAGTTAGCTCCACTCCTTATGAGTTGTGGAACCAAAGGTCTCCTGACTTAAACATTTTAAAACCTTGGGGTTGTGCATCCTACGCACATATTTCCTCCCATAAGTATGGAAAACTTGGGCCAAGGGGAAGGAAATGTATCTTCATACGATACGCAGAAAACTCCAAAGGTTATGTTTTTGTTAGTCAGGAAGACAATGGTGGGCTAATTGAGTTTGAGTCGAGGGATGTCACTTTCTTGGAAAACGAGTTTCCAAGACAGGGCGAGATAAGTCAGGACTTATCTCTATTTGAGATTTATGATCAAGAAGGATTACCTCATTCGAGTGGGAGAATTCTTGGTGAAAATGAAAATACGTTTCAACCTTCACCAATGGATTATACGAATGACGATTATCCTATTTCATACGGGAATAATGATCCAAGTGGGAGCAATTCTAACGACATTCCAAATGGGAGTGATATTAGAATTGATCTAAATTCAAGTCAATAAGGACTTGAAGAATCTCAAATACGACGTAGTAGTCGTACAAGGTTGGCTCCTCTAAGATTTGAGGATGAATTTCCGCAAACCTTTATGACTTTACTACAAGAAGATGACGAGCCTGCTACTTTCAAACAGGCCGTATCTTGCCCTGCTAAAGACAAATGGATGGAAGCGATGCAAGAGGAATTGGAATCCATGAAAGTTAACCAAGTCTGGGACTTAGTTGACTTACCCAGAGGATGTAGAGCTATTGAGAACAAATGGGTTCTCAAGATCAAGCATAAGGCTGATGGCTCTATTGACAGATATAAAGCTCGCCTTGTCGCGAAAGGTTTTACGCAACAGGAAGGGATAGACTACGAAGAGACCTTCTCACCTATTGTTCGTTTTACCTCAATTCGCCCGATTCTGGCAATGGTAGCTTGCCTAGACCTCGAATTACATCAAATGGATGTAAAGACTGCCTTTCTCAATGGAGAATTGGACGAGGAGATCTATATGGAACAACCAACAGGGTTTGTAAAAGAAGGAAACGAACATAAGGTTTGTAAACTTCTTAAATCCATATATGGTCTTAAACAATCCTCGAGGCAATGGTATATACGATTTCAAGAGGTTGTCTTATCAAATGGATTTTCCATGCTTGATGAAGACAACTGTGTATATATCAAGAGGAATAAGAACAAGTATGTTATTATGTCTCTATATGTAGATGACATTTTAATAGCCGGAAATGACAAGGGCTTTGTGATGGATATCAAGGCTTGGCTTTCATCAGTTTTTGAGATGAAAGACATGGGAGAAGCCGCATATATCCTTGGAGTTAAGATTTCAAGGAACCGTTCAAAGAAACTTCTTTCTCTTTCACAGGAGACTTATATAAAGAAGGTTCTAGAACGTTTTAATATGCAGGACTGCAAGTCCATTGATACTCCAATAAGCAAGTGCGACAATTTATGTCTGAAATCATGTCCGAAGAACCAAAAAGAGAAGGAGATTATGGAAAAAGTTCCATATTCCAGTGCAGTTGGTAGTCTAATGTACGCTATGATGTGTACAAGACCGGACATCTGTTTTGCCGTTGGAATGGTAAGTCGTTACCAATCCAACCCAGGGCAAGTACACTGGAAAGCGGTTAAGAGGATAATGCGGTATCTCAAAGGAACTGCAGACTTTGCTTTATGCTATCAAGGAGATGCCTTGAGGCTCGAAGGCTACACTGATGCTGATTGGGCGGGTGATCTCGATGAGCGACGATCGACCTCAGGATATGTTTTTCTACTCGGATCTGGTGCAATATCCTGGAGTAGCAAGAAACAATCCTGCATCGCACTTTCAACCATGGAAGCCGAGTTTGTAGCATTTAGCATGGCAGTTCAAGAGGCTGTTTGGCTTAGGAAGTTCTTAGACAGGCTAATTAATGCAAGTGACTCAGGTGCTGTACCTATACACAGCGACAGTCAAGCATCTATAGCCTATGTCAAAGATCCGAAATTCCATTGTAAGACCAAACACATAGATATCCGCTACAAATTTGCAAAAGACTATGATAAGACCAAGAAGGTAGACATAAGGTACATATCTACGCATGAGATGATAGCGGATCCGCTTACAAAGGCGATCCCCAGAGATGTGTTTTACAAACACTTATCATCTCAAGGATTGCGTAAGAGCTGAGTTGTACCAATGTAAATTCCCATGTCTGTAAATGATCAAAATTAATAAAAGAATAAGTTCTTTTTCAAACATTGCATATGAATTTCTTAAGAAATGTTTGTGTACATTTTTGAAATCTCAGCTGAATTGTGTGTATGTCGGACAGATTAAGGTTGGCTCTCTCACATGAGCAACCGCCTTATCTTATCAGATGGATAAGATAGAGATGAGACTAGTTTAAAGTCAAAATCATTAAACGAATGATTTAGAGTCATGACTTAAACAAGATAGTCAAATGAAAGATCTGCATCATATGGATGCTTACAAAAGATCTGAGATCTGTATCACAAGGATATTTGAAAGAGATCTCGTAGGATTTTTTTAATCCTATCTGTCTTATGCAGGATGAGAGTCCGTGAATATTTCACGAGTAGTAAAGAGACTCAAAAAGATAGGCACTGTGGTGTCTGATCTTTTCATCCGTACAACATCATTAAGACATACTCTCCCTGGGAAAGGAGTGATGTTGTAATACGTGTTCATACCACGTATGCATTTCGACCACTGAGTTAGTAGCAATAGTGTTTGCTATTATGTGAGACTCAAAGGCCATACGGGTCTTAACTCTTACCCTCAAGGACTCCAATTGGTTCCTTTAGATTTGACGAGATGATCGCTATCTTAGCGTGTTACTTATGGGCTATAATAATTCGGCTCGGCGGGGCACGTTAGAAAAGCGAATCAAGTCAAGATCAGAAGGTTCGCAAGAAGAGGAAGATTGATTTCATATTCACATTTGGACTTTAATGATTCAAAGCTGGCCAGCCAATTGTGATCCAGATGGGATTCAATTGTTGAATATAAAGTATAAGAAATGTGAAGAAATAATCTTGGGTAAAGCATGCGTTGAACTACTCAACTTTGCACCTTTGAGGTCGTTGTGTATCTCTAACAAGTGCACAACAACAGACTCTACGCGCATGACGGTCGCACGGTCTATTTCTCGGTATGATAGATGAAAGAACTAAGGGAAAGACGTTCTCTTACAATTCCCTCAAGTGTGAGTGGGAGATGTTGGATATGGAAGACGTTTGTACACCCTTGTGGGGGATGTACGAGGGAATACGGACCTCGAACGTCGCGTACACGAAGTCGTGTACAAAGGGAATCTGTTCCCTTGCGGAGAGGATCTCTGGATGAGTGGGAAAGTCGCATTATATATGCATAAGTGCATGCGACATATGGCTAATAAAGGGGGAATATCTTAAGCTTATGTTGTACCATGCATATGGTACAACTTAAGCTTATAATATGCCATGTATCATGGTACACCTTAATTAAGTTGTTCCAAAGGAACAACTTACCCTAAAATAACTACCTTGGGGGCTATAAATAAGACCCAAGGGTAAGCCATTTCTGACACCTTTTGCATGAAATTCATGCATGCATCTTCATTCTAGCGAAGCTCTGCAGAAATATTTCCTATCCCTCTATCCAAGTTCTTAATCTAAAGTAGAGATTTAGATTGTGGATTTAGTAGCCTTACTCCGTTCGTGAGTAGACTCGATCCGTCGTGGCGAATCCGAAGGCGAAGTTCGTAGACTACCGTGCCGCGTACGCAAGCGTAAGTCTAAACTTCATATTATCGATCCTAACTCTGTTTTGGACAGGATCCTACACTGCCATCACTTGAGAACTCTTGACAATACTTGATAACTCTTGACTCTATAGAAAATCTCAAGAGATCAATAAACAACTCTCAAGCTCCCTCATTTCCCTCTACTGAGCATTCATCTTTCTTCATGCATTGAAGTCCAGCTCAAGGGAAATCTTCCAAGTGCTCTCAAGCATATCCCAACACTTGGAGATCCTCTTCCATGCCTTGCATCCATTCATGAGTAAGCATCTCAAGGCATATGTAAGAGTATTTATTTTACTTGGTGTAATTTGTGTCTCTAATTCTCTTTGTGGGAATTAGAACTTTTTCTCTTTGTTGGAGGTTCTCTCTTTGTTGGAGGTTGTCTCTTTGTGGGACTTAGGAAACTCTCTTTGTGGGAGTAACTCTCTTTGTGGGAGTTCTAGTGTCCTAGTGTAGGGCTAACCCTAATTCTCTGAGTGGGAGTTAGTGATTTTCTGTGTGGGAGTCTTGATCCTCGTGTAGGATTGGTTGGGTCCTTGTGTAGGGCATAAATCCTCTTTGTGGGGTATCTCCTTGTGAGATTTGTATTCACTTCTGTGTGTGGGAATATAGTGAATATTGGTGTGGCTGGATGTACCCAAGTTTGGGGAACCAGTGTAAAACTGTGTGTTTCGTTTGGATTGATTGTGCCTTTTAATTCCTATTGCATTTATAATTCCGCATTTGCAAGTTTAATATTGGACAATTTTATTGCCATTACACTATTCACCCCCCTCTAGTGTGTGTTGTTAGTATTACAAGGGTAAGTCGATCCCTACAGCCCCAGCCTTACGGCCGATCGGTTTGGTTTGCGGCCTCTGGTCTGTCGAGCGAAAGCAATCCTCTGGGAGAGGAGATCGAGTTCCGCATCGTGTTTTGAAACGGCCATTCAGCTACATGTGGAAAAAGAGGTTGCGTTTGTACCAACAAGGTCCTTCTTTCTTTCCATGGCCCAGTACATTTGGAGGAAAAACAAAAAACGGAGGGAGTCAAGACAGGATAGCCCATCCCTTGCGAGGTTGCGGCCGTTTGTCCCGCCCACTCACTCGATGATGCGCATGGGCGCCTGGACTATGTTTACCTTCTTCCCCTTGTCCGGCTGCCTGGATGTCCCCTCCCCCAGGGCGGGATCGTCGGTGAAGTTCTTCAAGTGCCCCCGACTCACCAGCTTCTCTATGTCTTTCTTCAGATGCCAGCAGTCGTCGGTGTCGTGGCCGTTGTCCTTGTGATACTTGCAATATTTCTCTTCGTCTCTCCCACCTCTCTTCATCCTCGGAGGAGGCCAGTTCATGCGCCCTTCCTTCTGGGCATGCGCGAGGACAATGTCCGGGGAACGTTCAGCTGGGTAGGCCGCGGCTCTTCCCTCTGCTGCTTTCCTCTGGCCTTTTTCTCCTGTCGATGCTCCTCTGAGCCGTGGCGCTCACTTTCGTCGCGCTTGGGTCCTCACTTGGCCCTTCCGTCGTCGTCAGCCAAGGCCTCTTCTGTCAGCATGAAGCGCTCAGCCCGCGCCATGACCCCGGCGTGGTCCTTCGGATGATCGTTGTGTAACGATTTCTTCAGGCCCCTATGCCGTAATCCTTTCTTCAGGGCCGTCTTCACGACCAGCTCGGGACAGCTCTGCACGTTCAGTCGTTTCGTGTTGAAGCGACACATGAAGTGCCTCAAGGATTCCCCGAGACACTGCACCACATTGAACAAGAGTTCCGAGTCTGGCTTTACCTGTCGCCCGGCCACGAACTGCCTGCAGAATAACTGGGTGAGCTCCTCGAAGCTATCGACGGAGCGGTTGGGCAGGCTGTGGTACCAGGTCCTTACTACTTTCCGGAGGGTGGAATAGAAACCCCTGCAGAGCAGGGTGTCGTCTGCCCCTGGAATGCCATGATCCCCTCGTAGTCCATCATGTGGTTTGCGGGATCACCTGTGCCATCGTACTTCTCCAATGTCGGCACCTTGAAACTTGAGGGCACCTGTGCCTCAGTTATCCTCCGGGTTAGGGGGCATCGTTCACCATTAACGCCCCCCGGCTGACCTCCTTCGCTTATCTCGTGCTCACCCGGTCGTAATGGGAGGACGGGTTCAGGCTTGGTTGTCCCTTGCGCCCCCGCCAAACTGGGGGCGGGGCTCGATCTGGGTGCGTCCCCTTTCTCGCCTTGGTATTCTCGCCTGTCCCGCTTCACTCGGCGGGCACTTCCGCTCCACTGGGACCGATCCCTCAAGTCTCGGCGATCGTCCCGTCGGTGCCTGGACGAGTATGATCGTCTAGACGAGGCGGTCACCGACTTGCCCTCGGATTGCTCGAAGCCCCTCTTGTTTCTCTCGTGAAACGAGGTGGGGGTGGAAGACCATGCTGGGTTGAAGCCCGGTATGGTGAATCGCCGCTCCAGGTTGGGCACCCCGTTCCCGTGGTCGGTGACTACGGCGGACCGCATGGGTTGGGACCCCCCCAACGGTGGGCCTCCTCCACCCCATCTCCTGGGATAGGCGTGTTGCCGACGAGTTGTTGAATCGTTGTATAACGACCACTTTTCGTTGTACTTTGTTCGTGCACGTGCTTTTGGCCGTGCACGTGTTTATTTTAGACTTTATTTGTTTGTGAACACTTTTGTGTGATATGCCGTTGTGAACGTCTCTGAGAGTATTAAATAGTGACTATATCTTGGAACGACGTTTCTCGAGTCGTTTTCCCACAATTTAATCTTATTCGATGAGACGTTGCGATTTTCACTTTTGACAGGAGACGTTTCTATTTTTAGTTTCGTCGTCCGACGTCGAAATTGAGATCCGTCTTCTTAGTCAGCTCACATTCGTCATCACGATCATCCCGATATTTATTTTATAACTTTTGGAGTTTATTTGACCACTTTTATATTTTTAACAATGTTTATAATATTTTTAATAATTAATTTTTAAATTATTTTCGGCCAAATAAAATTTATTTGAGTTTTAAACGTATTAAAGAATTTTTGAGCCAATTTCCAGCTCATTTGGACCGCATCAAATCCTTGTGTGAGTTGGAGAAGTTGAGATTCAAATTTTAAATATTTTTGAACTTCTAATCCTATTAGATTTAGCCCTAGACCAAGTCAACCCATCTACACTATATAAACAACCCCTAGGAAGACCTATTTTTACAAGAAATTAACCCTAGCCACATCCAAAACTCAAATTTGACGTTGCGACGATTCGTCGCAACGTTATGACGAACAGCTGCCGCACGACCGAGAAAACCAAGGCCGTTCCCCCGCTCCGATCGCTAGCCGCCCCCGCACCAAGCCCCGTTCGCACCTCGCTGCTGTCGCCCACTCCCGTTCCCCCGCTCCGACCGAGAGAGGCTCTCGGTCAGACCGAGAGCTCAAGCCGCACAGCCGCCAGCACCAACCCCCGCACCGTTCGCCCGCCTCCGCTCGTGTCTGACCGGGCCGCATCTCCGCACCGACCGAAGCCGCTCCGTTGCAACGTTGCGACGTTGCAACTCCCGTTCCCCCGTGTCTGACCGGCCCGCCCTTCCGCTCCGACCGAGAGAACCAAGCCCCGCACCGACCGCAGCGCCGCACAGCCCGTTCACCTGAGTCTGACCGAGCCAACCTGCCGCATTGGCTATGTACGACCGAGGCCACTCGTCGCAACCCCGCACCCGTCGCACCACTTGCCACCGTGGGCCCCCCAAGTTCTCCAGAGGTATTGTGGGTCCCCCATAGGTCCCTAGGACTACTGTGGGCCCCACTTAGGTGCTTGCTCTTCGAGGAATTGCCGCGTACGACGTTGCGACACGTCGTAGCCTGTCGTCGCACGTGCTAGCTTTGGAATCTGGAATCGTTGCTCCGATTGATTGCTCTGAAATTTCCAGCGGGGAATCTAATTGGAATCTGGACTTGGAGCACGATATTATTATTCCAACCCCCGGCGTCGCTACCCGACGCTGGTGTAACTTTCACGTCGTGTTGAGGTAACGCTTTGCACCCCTAGGACCCCCAACCCAATGCATGCTAATCAAGACTAAAATCCGTATTTTTAAAGTATTTTAAATGTTTTAGAATTCACTAATCAAGATTAATAAAACGGATGTAGGCCGGTGGACTTGTGCACATAGGATTATTGTGATTTGGACTCGTTGGACGGTGTTGCTCAGACGTGATACTTGCAGGCAAGTGAAACTTGCCAACTCTTGTGTAGGGCCATGTTTTTAGGCCACTTCCTTGCTTTTAGCGTAAAAGAGACTAGTCAGTGAAATGATAGTGGCTAGACGCCTACTTGATCTAGTTTGACAACGAAACTAGATCTGTCACCTAAATGATCTAGCTTGACAACGAAGCTAGATCCAACTCTTTAAACTTGTTGATCATGCATACTAAACTGTCACGTTTACTTTCCTTACCTGTACGCTTTACAACTTGCCATGTCATGTCATCCATGCATTGAATGTCACATTCGTAGCACACGCTACATACTTGTACTTGCTTGTCCCGGGCTAGGTGCACCCCTATGCCAACATGAAAAACACTTCCTGGCTCGTGGTCCAGAAGCGAGCATTCCTGTTCGGGGGTAAGGCCCTCGCTCGATACACGTGGAGGGGTAGGGTTGAGCGATCACTCAGCGTAGAAGTGTGCCCGTACAGCCTCTTTAGCTGTAAGGCGTGAACTCTGTGCACGACCTGAAAAGTGACTTGTTATTGTTAGTAGTTTACTACTCTTGCCATGCCATGCTAGTTGTTCTCTTGTACTTGCTTTACTTTACTTGTTGCACTCGTACTTTAACTGCCATGTCATTGCATCATGCTAGAACTGCTAAGTTGCGTTTACTTGTACTTTCAGTTTATTTGCACAAGTCTTTTAGACTTGCTGACATGTGCCCCTTGCTCTTTTGGGTGTCACATGTTAGACCCTGAGCCAGAGACAGTTGTTGAGGACGAGGTGTTTGCTGACGCTGAGCCTGAGCCTACGTTCGTCGAGGAGTACGAGGACACCGGAGACCAGTCTTAGTGACTGTTGAGTTGTTTTTGCTTTAGGTTGCTGTTAGTTGTCGGTGCTTGCACCATTACTTTGTTTTCGTACTTTGTACTTTTGTTGGCCATGCTGGGGCCTCTTTTAGACTCTTTTATTCTTAGCCTGGTGGCTTTTCTGCGATGTTGAAATTTATTATGGATATTCTGAGATTTATTCTTAGTCTCTTTTCCTTATTATTATCTTTGTTTCGTTTCGCGTTGCAAGGACATGCAGTTCAAATTTGATTGACGCTTATCGGACTTGCAGCTTTGTAGCTTCAAGTCTGAGCGGACCTCCTCACGCTTCGCCTTCACGTTTTTGGGAAGTGGGGCGTGACAGGTTTTGTTGGTGGCCCATGCAGGTCCTTCTTGCAATTGTGAATTAACGGAACAACGGTAATAACAGAATGTCCATTAAATAAATTACAACATCCAAGTCATTAAGCTATTTGGGTCTAATTTGTTTGTTCGTTTTCTATGTCTTTAGATGGCTGGACGTCGACAGACCTGGTCTGGTAGTGGGCCCAATCGTGCTGAGGAGCCAGATAGAGAGCCCACCAATGCTGAGATCATGAGGATGATGCATCAGATGATGCAGGTGCAGCAAGGCATGCTCCAGAATACCCAGAGTGCCCCTCGCTTCGAGCCAGGAGCGAAGCAGTTTCGGGAGCTGGGCCCGACCTACTTTGATGGATCTGAAGGACCGTTGGCTGCTGAGGAGTGGATCAGAAATACCGAGGATAATCTGAAGATGTCGAAGGTCAACCCGGCTGGATGGGTTGATTTAACGAAGAAGCAGCTCAAGGATAATGCCCGTAACTGGTGGGATGCAGAGGAGGAGCTGTTGACGACGCCGATACCTTGGGCTACTTTCAAGTCTAGGTTCAATGAGGAGTACTTTCCAAAGGCTGCCAGGAGGGAGATGTTGCAGCGATTCATTGAGCTAAAGCAGGGAAAACTGACGGTGGACCAGTACCACCAGGAGTTCGCTAGATTGAGTCTCTTCGCGCCGAAGATGGTGGAGGATGCTGAGGAGAAGGCTCAGAGGTTTCTGCAGGGCCTTTCACTAGACTTGCAGAGCCTGATGTCTACGACGGATATGGAGTCATATCAGAAGTTGCTGGTAGCTGCTCGGAGACAGGAGAGGATTACGAAGCTGAAGAGAGGACATATTTCTGGAGCTGGGAAGAGGCCTATGGAGCAGGCCAGAGGAGTGGCTAGGCCTGGGTTCAAGCCTACACAGCCAGTGCAGTTCAAGAGGCCAGGTGGGCCTACTGTGAAGACTTGCCATTTCTGTGGCAAGACTGGCCACATGAAGGAGCAGTGCAGGAAATTTCTGGGGCAGTGCATGATCTGTGGAGATGCTACTCATGTAGCGAGGGATTGTCAGCATGCGAACCAGCTGAGGAGAGGACCAGATGGAGCACAGCTACAGAGGGGACCAGTTGCAGCCCAGCCCTTGCAGCAGAGAGCACCTGTACCTGCTAGACATGGAGCGCCTCTTCTTCCGCAGAAGCAGGCATATCAGCAGGCTGTTCAGCCAAGGAGGCATGCTTACTTGATGACTGCAGTGGAGACCGAGGCTGTGGACGAGGTTATCGCATGTAACCCTCTGTCTAGTTGTTCTTTCCTTAGTTAGTTTTGATTGTTAAATTATGTTTGTTGCTTGCATATGATTGTTTGTTAGAATAGGTTTGATTGTTAGTCTGTTTGTTAGGTGTGATTTTGGTTTGCACGTTCCCTGCACGAGTCCTCTTTGACTCTGGTGCATCGATGTGCATTATATCCCGAAGCTTCATGGAGAAGCATTCCTTGACGACTTCCCCTCTTCCCAAGAGTTGGAACATCATTACAGGAAATGGCGTAATCTCGGTGCATCGTGGGTGCAATTCTTGCCCTTTGGTGGTTTGTGGACATGAGCTTTACGTCGATTTTATTGTCCACGACATCATCAACTACGATGCAGTGCTTGGAATGGATTGGCTAGCGAGTTTATATGCTACGATCGATTGTCGGAGGAAGAAGGTGGTGTTCGAGATCCCAGGACATCCGGTGTTTGAGTTTAGTCGAGGTAGCAGTTCGCTTGGTCCTGTTAGGTTTCGGGCCAGACTGGTGGAGATCGTTGCTATGCAGATGGAGCAGAGTAGACCAGCTGTGGTACGTGAGTTCGACGACGTCTTCCCCGAGGAGATGTCTGGACTGCCACCCGATCGAGCTCTCGAGTTTTCGATCGACCTTGTTCCGGGAGCGCAGCCTATTTCGAAGGCGCCATATCGTATGGCACCAGCAGAGTTAGAAGAGTTGCGTAGACAGCTGGATGATCTTTTGCAGAAGGGCTACATCAATCCCAGTGTGTCTCCATGGGGAGCACCGGTGTTGCTGGTGAAGAAGAAGGATGGTTCGCGTCGCATGTGTGTGGATTACCAGGAGCTGAATGCTGTGACTATCAAGAATAAATATCCCTTGCCTCGTATAGATGACATCTTTGATCAGCTCGGAGGTTCGAGGGTGTTCTCTAAATTGGATTTGAGGAGTGGTTACCATCAGCTTAAGGTGAAGAAGGAGGACATCCCGAAGACAGCGTTCAGGACAAAGTATGGTCACTACGAGTTCGTGGTTATGCCCTTCGGCGTAACCAATGCGCCCGCCGTTTTTATGAACCTGATGAATCTGGTCTTCTACGACTTTCTAGACAAGTTCATTGTCATCTTCATCGACGATATTCTGATCTATTCAAAGTCGGAGGAAGAGCATGCATCGCACTTGAGGACAGTGTTGGAGATCTTGAGAAGGCATCGTTTGTATGCTAAGTATTCCAGGTGCGAGTTCTGGCTGGATAGAGTTGCTTTTCTCGGGCATGTGGTGTCTGGTGATGGAATTTATGTGGACCCCGAGAAGATTGTGGCTATCAGAGAGTGGCCGGTTCCGCAGTCAACATCTGATATCCGGAGTTTCCTTGGGCTTGCAGGCTATTACCGACGTTTCATTAAGTACTTTTCCCGGATTACTGAGCCGATGACCAGACTGACGCAGAAGGATGTACCATATGTTTGGTTTGATGATTGCGAGAAGGCTTTTGATATTATGAAGGAGAGGTTGACGACTGCCCCTGTTCTTGCTGTGCCTGATCGGAGTGGAGGATTCGAGATCTTTTGCGATGCTTCTGGCAAAGGTCTTGGTTGTGTGTTGCACCAGCATGGGCACGTGGTTGCGTATGCTTCTCGTCAGCTTAAGGCTCATGAGAAGAATTACCCGACACATGATTTGGAGTTGGCTGCTGTCGTGTTTGCGCTGAAGATTTGGAGGCACTTCCTGCTGAGTGAGAAGGTGAAGGTCTTCACTGATCACAAAAGCTTGAAGTATATCTTTACGCAGAAGGAGCTCAACATGCGACAACATCGATGGTTGGAGCTCATGGCAGATTATTAGATTGATTTGCAGTACCACCCTGGCAAGGTGAATGTGGTTCCGGATGCGCTGAGCAGACTTCCAGCGGTGATGATGTTGCCCTCACAGTGGAGATTGCAGCAGGATTTTTGCGAGTCTGGTATCGAGATTATTCTTACTGGAGAGACTTCTTCGTTGATGAGCATGCAGATACAGTCGACAATCGTGGATAGGATCAAGGCTGGACAGGCTGGTGATGCTAAGCTGGTGAAGATTCGGGAGCAGGTGGAAGCCGGTCTGCGGACTGACTTCTTGATTCACGAGGATGGTTCGTTGAGATTTGGAGCCAGGTTGTGTATGCCAGCTGGAGATATCAGAGAGAAATTATTGGTGGAGGCACACAGTTCGCCGTATTCTGTGCATCCTGGTGGGACCAAGATGTACAAGGATCTTCGCCTGAACTTTTGGTGGCATGGTATGAAGAGGAGTGTGGCTCGGAGTGTAGCCAAGTGTTTGGTTTGCCAACAAGTAAAGGTGGAACATCAGTGTACGACAGGGTTGCTGCAGCCGCTTCTGATTCCGGAGTGGAAGTGGCAGCACATCACTATGGATTTTGTGACTGGACTATCTCGGAGTCCGAAGCAGAATGACGCGATTTGGGTGATCGTAGACCGATTGACCAAATCAGCGCACTTTATTCCCTTCCGAGTAGGACAGTCTACTGAGACGCTAGCGAGGAGATATATGGAGGTAAATTCTTTTACTCTCCGATTTTATTTCCTTTTCCTAGTTTAGATAGTGATGTAACGTGAATCGTGCAGGAGATCGTATGACTTCACGGAGTTCCCGTGAGTATCGTGTCAGACAGAGACACGAGATTCACTTCTCAGTTTTGGCAGTGTCTGCAAAAGAGCTTGGGTACGAGTCTGAGTTTCAGCACGGCGTACCACCCGCAGACGGATGGCCAGTCCGAGAGGACGATTCAGATTTTGGAGGACATGCTGAGAGCGTGCATGTTGGACTTCAAGGGATCTTGGGAGGATCATCTCCATCACGTTGAGTTTGCCTACAATAACAGCTACCAGGCGAGTATTGGAATGGCGCCTTTCGCCGCGCTATATGGGAAGAAATGTCGATCGCCACTGAGCTGGGATGACATTGGAGATCGGGAGCTGTTAGGACCGGAGATGATCGTGGAGGCCGTGGATGTTGTGAGGAACATCCGGGAGAAGCTGAGGATTGCGCAGGACCATTTCAAGCATTGGGCCGATGCTAAACGGAGTCCTTTGGAGTTTCAGCCTGGCGATCATGTCTTTCTGAAGATATCTCCGAACCACGGAGTTATTCGATTTGTAAAGAGAGGCAAGCTGAGTCCGAGGTACATTGGGCCGTTTGATGTCCCGGAGAGAGTTGGAGCTGTGGCTTATCGCTTGGCGTTGCCGCCGTCGCTGGTGGGAGTTCACGACGTATTTCACGTATCTCAGTTACGTCGATACGTTAGTGATCCATCCCATGATGTGGATTTCTCAGAGATTACGGTTCGTCCGTATCTGTCTTATGATCAGCAGCCCGTTGAGATTCTGGATCGTCGACAGAAGCAGCTGAGGAATAAGACCGTCGACTTGGTTCGAGTGCAGTGGCGTCACGGTTCCCCTGGTGAGTCCACCTGGGAGCGTGAAGATGAGATGAGAGAGCGCTTCCCGCACCTTTTCCCGAGCAGTGCTTGATGTTGATTCTGAGAACGGAATCATTTCTAAGGTGGGGAGGATGTAACGACCACTTTTCGTTGTACTTTGTTCGTGCACGTGCTTTTGGCCGTGCACGTGTTTATTTTAGACTTTATTTGTTTGTGAACACTTTTGTGTGATATGCCGTTGTGAACGTCTCTGAGAGTATTAAATAGTGGCACTATCTTGGAACGATGTTTCTCGAGTCGTTTTCCCACAATTTAATCTTATTCGATGAGACGTTGCGATTTTCACTTTTGACGGGAGACGTTTCTATTTTTAGTTTCGTCGTCTGACATCGAAATTGAGATCCGTCTTCTTAGTCAGCTCACATTCGTCATCATGATCACCCCGATATTTATTTTATAATTTTTGGAGTTTATTTGACCACTTTTATATTTTTAACAAGGTTTATAATATTTTTAATAATTAATTTTTAAATTATTTTCGGCCAAATAAAATTTATTTGAGTTTTAAACGTATTAAAGAATTTTTGAGCCAATTTCCAGCTCATTTGGACCGCATCAAATCCTTGTGTGAGTTGGAGAAGTTGAGATTCAAATTTTAAATATTTTTGAACTTCTAATCCTATTAGATTTAGCCCTAGACCATGTCAACCCATCTACACTATATAAACAACCCCTAGGAAGACCTATTTTCGCAAGAAATTAAACCTAGCCACTTCCAAAACTCAAATTTGACGTTGCGACGATTCGTCGCAACGTTGCGACGAACAGCTGCCGCACGACCGAGAAAACCAAGGCCGTTCCCTCGCTCCGACCGCTAGCCGCCCCCGCACCAAGCCCCGTCCGCACCCCGCTGCTGCCGCCCACTCCCGTTCCCCCGCTCCGACCGAGAGAGGCTCTCGGTCAGACCGAGAGCTCAAGCCGCACAGCCGCCCGCACCAACCCCCGCACCGTTCGCCCGCCTCCGCTCGTGCCTGACCGGGCCGCATCTCTGCACCGACTGAAGCCGCTCCGTTGCAACGTTGCGACGTTGCAACTCCCGTTCCCCTGTGTCTGACCTGCCCGTCCTTCCGCTCCGACCGAGAGAACCAAGCCCCGCACCGACCGCAGCGCCGCACAGCCCGTTCCCCTGAGTCTGACCGAGCCAACCTCCAGCATTGGCTGTGTACGACCGAGGGCCACTCGTCGCAACCCCGCACCCGTCGCACCACTTGCCACCGTGGGCCCCCCAAGTTCTCCAGAGGTATTGTGGGTCCCCCATAGGTCCCTAGGACTACTGTGGGCCCCACCTAGGTGCTTGCTCTTCGAGGAATTGCCGCGTACGACGTTGCGACACGTCGTAGCCCGTCGTCGCACGTGCTAGCTTTGGAATCTGGAATCGTTGCTCCGGTTGATTGCTCTGAAATTTCCAGCGGGGAATCTAATTGGAATCTGGACTTGGAGCGCGATATTATTATTCCAACCCCCGGCGTCGCTACCCGACGCCGGTGTAGCTTTCGCGTCGTGTTGAGGTAACGCTTTGCACCCCTAGGACCCCCAACCCAATGCATGCTAATCAAGACTAAAATCAGTATTTTTAAAGTATTTTAAATGTTTTAGAATTCACTAATCAAGATTAATAAAACAGATGTAGGCCGGTGGACTTGTGCACATAGGATTATTGTGATTTGGACTCGTTGGACGGTGTTGCTCAGACGTGATACTTGCAGGCAAGTGAAACTTGCCAACTCTTGTGTAGGGCCATGTTTTTAGGCCACTTCCTTGCTTTTAGCGTAAAAGAGACTAGTCAGTGAAATGATAGCTGGCTAGACGCCTACTTGATCTAGTTTGACAACGAAACTAGATCCGTCACCTAAATGATCTAGCTTGACAACGAAGCTAGATCCAACTCTTTAAACTTGTTGATCATGCATACTAAACTGTCATGTTTACTTTCCTTACATGTACGCTTTACAACTTGCCATGTCATGTCATCCATGCATTGAATGTCGCATTCGTAGCACACGCTACATACTTGTACTTGCTTGTCCCGGGCTAGGTGCACCCCTATGCCAACATGAAAAACACTTCCTGGCTCGTGGTCCAGAAGCGAGCATTCCCGTTCGGGGGTAAGGCCCTGGCTCGATACACGTGGAGGGGTAGGGTTGAGCGACTACTCAGCGTAGAAGTGTGCCCGTACAGCCTCTTCAGCTGTAAGGCGTGAACTCTGTGCACGACCTGAAAAGTGACTTGTTATTGTTAGTAGTTTACTACTCTTGCCATGCCATGCTAGTTGTTCTCTTGTACTTGCTTTACTTTACTTGTTGCACTCGTACTTTAACTGCCATGTCATTGCATCATGCTAGAACTGCTAGGTTGCTTTTACTTGTACTTTCAGTTTCCTTGCGCAAGTCTTTTAGACTTGTTGACATGTGCCCCTTGCTCTTTTGGGTATCACATGTTAGACCCTGAGCCAGAGACAGTTGTTGAGGACGAGGTGTTTGCTGACGCTGAGCCTGAGCCTACGTTCGTCGAGTTGTACGAGGACACCGAAGACCAGTCTTAGTGACTGTTGAGTTGTTTTTGCTTTAGGTTGCTGTTAGTTGTCGGTGCTTGCACCATTACGTTGTTTTCGTACTTTGTACTTTTGTTGGCCATGCTGGGGCCTCTTTTAGACTCTTTTATTCTTAGCCTGGTGGCTTTTCTGCAATGTTGAAATTTATTATGGATATTCTGAGATTTATTCTTTGTCTCTTTTCCTTATTATTATCTTTGTTTCGTTTCGCGTTGCAAGGACCAGCAGTTTAAATTTGATTGACGCTTATCGGACTTGCAGCTTTGTAGCTTCAAGTCTGAGCGGACCTCCTCACGCTTCGCCTCCACGTTTTTGGGAAGCGGGACGTGACACATTGCGACCAACATCTGGATGTTGGCGTTGGTCTCCTGGGTGAAGGTGCGTAGCTGCTCTAGGGTGACCGATCGGGACTCTCCTGTCCCCTCGGTGGTGTGGCTGAGCTGGTTCTCGGGGGGAATGTAATCTCCCTCCTCCTGGATGGGGGGCATGAGCCCCGCGCCATTGCAGATGTGTTCCATTCCGGTGGTTCGATGTGGGCTTGTTTCGGTTTCCACAGACGGCGCCAGATGTTTACGGGTGTTTTCTCACCACTGAATCGTTGACCGACGACTGCTCGATCAACGTGGTCAAGGGGTCGGTTGTGATCCCTTGGGCACGCCAAGCTCACGTGCACTCAGCGTGAGTCGGAGATGGAATCGAGGTTGAGCGTCGGTCCTCGGTTGAAGCGGAGCTGAGGGGAGGCCTCGGCTCTGTTCGATGGGCTCGGCCTCGGTCGGACGTGCGTCGAGGGGTAGCCTCGGCGCTTCGCTCGGAGCTCGGTCTTCGGTCGGTTGCCACACCTGCTAGCAGCGAGGGTGGTCGTCGTGAGGGGTAGCCTCGGTGCCTCAGTCAGCTTCTTCCTGAATAGACGAGAAACTCGTCAGG
Source organism: Scilla litardierei (assembly GCA_030789695.1). Lineage (NCBI taxonomy): Eukaryota > Viridiplantae > Streptophyta > Magnoliopsida > Asparagales > Asparagaceae > Scilla > Scilla litardierei. Next base: position 225,087,577 of record CM061142.1, on the reverse strand, counting down.
GTAGCCGGACCTTGGTTCCGGCCGAATCCCCTCTGATGCCTAAGTCAGATCAGGGTCTGAGGAGTACTCGGCGGGGTAGGTATGACTCGAGAGGAGATCGATACGCTGACCCTCGGCGCGAGCAGGGGAAGGGAGAGAAATGGCGGAAAACCAAAGTCGTTGATGGAATACCTCTGATTTGGGTACCTGGGATTCGATCCCCTTCTTCGTTGTCCTTCCGGTCCTTTTATAGGGTCTCCGCCACGATTGCCCCCCGATCCACGTTCCCCGTCCGCCTCCTTTCATGCCCCCGCGATCCGCCTCCCTCTCCGCCCTGACGTGCATCGTGGGGAGGCATTTACACGGGCCTCTTAATGGACATTAAGGGGCTGCGGGTTCAAGGGAACGACTATTTCCAAGGAGCACGAGCTGATCGTGGATCATCGGGGGCAGACTGGCCGGGCTTCGAGTTTTATCCGTGGGTCTCATCAGGCGGGCCCAATCTTGTTTGTGGGCTTCCCGTTCATGGCCGGGCCCCGTGTCTCTGCTTCTTGGGCTTCTCCAAAACAGGTGTATCAAGAAACAATTGAAAATAATCTGAAAAGCTATGTTGTTGTTGTCGAACAATCTAAATGGCTTCATTTTCTTATCATCGGAACATTTCTATTATTTTTATTTGTTTTGATAAAATGCCACACACTTTGAAAGAAGGCAATCAAAACTACCATATACTTTCAAAAGTTGAGCTAAACTACCGTCTACTTTTAAAAAGTTCATCAAAATTATAACCAATCTTTTAAAAAGTTCATCAAAACTGTACAATATCAAGTCTCTATTAAATTGGTGTACATAAGACAAAATCAAGATCGCACAGAAAACACTATTCTCGCTCTCCTTTGTACATGGCTCAAGTCGTGATGGAGACGGCATTGATTTACGATCACTGCTGATGGCGAGGGTTGAAGTTGGCAACATTTGATAAATTAAGAGCCATATTAGGGAAGCGAGATCAGTTTTGTTCGAAGACAGAAGATTTCTTTTTTAAACTCAAAATTTTAGACTATTATTTGAAAGTATGTTGATCTTTTTTCAGGTTGATTATCTTTTTTGGTTGAACTAATCTTTGAAAGAATGGTGATGTTCAACTACTTTTGCTTTTGAACTATCCGGTCATTGTTTAGTTAACTTTTTTTTGGTTAAATTGATTGTTGTGCATTATAGTTTGTTAATCTTTTCCCTTAAGTTGTATGATCTTTGGGAAGAAGAATTTAGACATTGGTTAACTGGGAGGATAGTTTGGGTTGATTTGTTTACTTAAAAATTTAGACATGGTCGTTAACTAAAGATATTTTTGTCATTCAATATTCGTCGTTAATGTCGTAGTTGTTATGAGTGAGGGAGGCCAAATTATGAGTGAGGGAGGCCTTTGGCCTCCCCACCACTTTATCCCTCCATTACCCTTTGGTATTCCATATGAATGAATAAATAGAGGACCATAGCCTTGAGCCATGGCTACTCTTTCTTTTGAGTTTTAACACGTTATCAGCACGTATCGCTCTTGAGAAAAAAAATTTGAGCCACAATATTTTTCATCTTCCCCACAAATTTCTCCCTCTTGCGAAGGAATCTTGTTGTTGCAGCCAAGCATTCGCGAGGATTAATTACCGACTATTCGGCATGGGAGCTAGTATTATATTTTTTGATCTAAGGATTTTCTTGGCTCTTCCCTAGATCATTGATCTATAGGTATATTTTCTTATCCCGTAGATGTAGAAACAAAATTATTTCCCAAATCAAAATGATTTTAGATGAATTTTCCCAAATTCATTTCCCCTAATTGGGGTCTTATAACAGTTTTTTTTAAAAAAAATTTACACCCAAAATCCCCCCCCGAAGGGGGGACTTGTCCCCGTGTCACCCCCCGGTCAGGGGGCTCGGTCACCCCACAGCCCCTGCCCTTTCGTCGGGGGGGGGGGGGGGGGGGGGGGGGGGGTCCTTGTAACAGGATTCCTCCTGCGCACCCCCACCCCCCGCTTGGGGCGGGCTCTCCGGGGCCGCCCCCCCCGTCGGGGGGTAGGGGGGCTCCTCTCCACAGCGACCCCCCCTGTGTCGAGGGGGGGGGGGGGGAGGGGTTCCTCCTTCCCGGTGCCTCCCCCCTGTCGGGGGGTTCTCCTTCCATACGCAGGCGCCGCCCCCTATCGGGGGCTCCTCGCTCCGCCTGGGGTAGATGCCTAAAGGATTAATTTCTGCAAAGTAGGTCTCCTTAATGCCGACGAAATTGGCAGACCGAAATTGGTGATTTGTGGAAGATGACGATTTTGAGGATCGGTGGAGATGAAATTTTTTCAATTTCATTATTTTGGGGGCTGTATCTAATTTGGGATTGGGGAATATTATTTTCAACATTAAACATATGGGTCATTAGCCTATTAACCCATTTATTATAAGTAATAATATAGATTCTAATTGGCTGTTGAGCCTGAAGCCCGCATAAACCAATGGCATATTTTTAATTGGTTGTTGGGCCTGAAGCCCGCAACAAGCCTAAGGGGTTTTACTGAAATATTTGGGTTATGTAATTTTTCTGATTTAAATATAAATTTAAACTCAGAAAATTTCTATTAAATCTACAAAAATATCAGAAAATACCGGGTTATTACTGGAAATTCTGAAAAAATCTAGATAAATTGATGTGTTGCATTAATATTCATTTTGGGATGTTATTTGTTTTTTGGTCCATATTATATCAATAACATCACTACCTGCATAATTTGGATTAATTAGATTTTATTAAATAATTATGGAAGGTCCTGAGATCGCTCTGCCGTTAGTTATCTAACCTAACGGTGCATGATATGTCTCCACGTGGTCCAAGTAATTATTAAATATTTTATATTTCTCCAATATATTGCGTGCGATGTTGATTAAATTAAATTTGCTAAGTCTGTGATGTTGCGCAATTATTTATGTCTGTAATATATATATATATATATATATATATATATATATATAAAACTGCGTGGATGTTGTAAATAATTCAGTGTTGTGGTTTGGGATCTGCCATTTTGAGATACACCTTTTTATATTCCTCGCTTTCTTTTTCTGTTTTGAGAGGAATTATAGTGAGGTTACATGTAAAATGCCAAAAGATCGGAGCTCAGCCAAATTGAAGACGGAGATGAAATCTGCTTAATGCTGCGACCCAAAATGGGTTTCCAAATTGTATTTTTCATTTCTTTTGTATTTCATTTTTATGGACTGTATTCGGACTTTTTTTGGACATTTTGTTTCTAAGGGTATCTGGCCGATCCCCACATGACTGTTTATTTACTTTGCATGAATTTATTTTTCATAAATATTAATTCATGCGTATTTATTTGCATAGATAAATGGCAAAATTGGCTAGCGTCGATTTCGAGGTCCTTGACGCAACAGGAAAGAACTACCTGAGCTAGCGAGTAGACCTGAAGTTCCACTTGTGTTCAATGGCACGCCTGCACTCAGTTCTGGCCCCGCAGCGACCGAGACAACTGCTAGTAAGGCCCCCTCAGTGGCCAAGACAACTGCTAGTAAGGCCCCCGCAGCGGCCGAGACAACTGCTAGTAAGGCCCCTGCAGCAACCCAGCCAGCTGGTAGTTCTACTACCATTGTCTCCGACATGGATAAGGCGAAAGCCATTATCTATATCAGGAGACACATAGATCGGACCTTAAAGTCCGAATACTTAACGGTAGAAGACCCTCTTGAGTTGTGGACAACGCTGGAAGCACGTTATAGGCATCAAATTGATGTCGTACTACCACGTGCCAGTTATGAGTCGGAAAATCTCCGTCTTCAGGACTATAAGTCCGTTGCTGAGTACAACTTAGCACTTCATAATATCACCTCACACCTGAAGTTGTGTGGTGAAGAAGTCTCGGAGCATTGCATGTTGGAAAATACATTTACCTCGTTCCACGAGAAAGATGCAATCCTTATGCAACAATACCGTGAACGCAACTTCACGAAGTTCTCTGATTTGCTCTCTTGCCTTCTTAGGGCAGAGCAGAATAGAGACTTACTACTTACCACTCATAATCTGCGCCCTTCTGGTGCTGCTCCCCTCCCTGAAGCCTGTTGGACGCAACGATCTAGGAACTTTAGTTTGATGATGACAAACGTGTGTGAATGTTTTAACGTGTGTTAAATGTTTCAGGAACGGCTAACGTGTGAGTAACTTACGGAAAGACTTAGTCAATGTGCGAAAGAGAAAGTGAGAGAATCTTGTTTGCTATTCCTCCTAGCAATAGGAATCCCTAAGCCGACCCATATCCCAACCTCTCAGCCGTAACCTAATAATAGTTCCAACAAATATGATTGTTTGGAGCCGCACTATTTTGTTGGGAACACCAAAAATAAACAAAAGCATGTCACCCTTTTATGTAATCATTTGCACTCACAATCTCAGAGAGTAGAGTTTTATTTTTCTTTTTGCAAATCTCAAAGACAAGGTCAAAAAAAAGGGAAACAAAAAGACCATCACGTTTTGTTCTCAAAGGTGCAATCAAAATGACCTGGCACTTTCTTTTTGATTTTTTTGTCTTCTCCTAAACCCCTTGAAACCGAATTTGTCCTATATATATTAAAAAGGGGGGGCTTAAAAAAATACCCTCTCTCCCATCCAAAAGAAACAGCCGCAAGCAACATTGAAAAACTCTCAATCTCAAATACCCTAGCCGGCCGAATATTATAGAGTTTTTTTTTGTTCTTCTGTTTTTTCTTGTGTAGCGCCGTAGAACATTTTCGAGAGAGAGGAGCAGCCAAAAATTGCTTAAGACCTTTGTGCTTCAAGGGGCTTCACAATTTATTTTTAAGGGGCTGCCGAAATTTGTTAAAGTTTTTTTTTGTTTTCTTTAAGAGGCACATCATTTTTCTTTGTTCACACATTAATCCTCAGCCGAATTCTTTTGAGCCCTCTTCAAAAAGTTTTTTCTTATTGAAAACAAAAAAAACACACAAGGCCGAATTTTTTTTATCATTTCCATTGTTGCAGGCACCCCCTTGAATGAAAGCCCTGACAATTTTGAAGAGGGCTTTGTTTAATTAACTAACCTCTCTTGTTAATCTTTGCAGGCTCAAAAAGTAAGTGGAGGTATTTTGTTTCAAATGGAATTATTTTATTCACTTGCTTTTGCAGGCACAAATTGAATCAGGGAGATCACATGGCAATTTATTTTTGATTTATAATTCCCACTCTCTTCTTTTCTCTTTACTTGCATGCACTTAATATCAATCTGATTTTGTTTTGCAGGTTAAATACAGAGTTGTGGTTCATATCATCTCATACGAGACGTGAGAAAAAAAAGGCCTGGGAGATAATCACACAAATCCTATTGCTTGCCGACCCTTGGAATCCAGTGCCATCCAAGCATGTGACGCAAGTTTCATCGAGAGGGGAGCCGAACTATTGAGGGGACATCAGAGACTACATCTATGTCAGACGAGATCTGACCCGTGCTGACTGACGAGGACATCGCCACTACACAAACTGAGATTCCTAAACTCTATTTATCATTATTTTGTGTAGTTGTTGTGTTAGATCCACACAGGGGAAACTTTACCGTTTGTGTTACTTTTGGGGACCTGACGACTTGGGAGTCGTTACGGAGGGAGAGCATCTGACTAGATTGATAGTGTAGAGCACGTGGTGTGCGTACGAGCTAGGTGAGAGAAGATTTGGGATCTTGACTCATTGTAGCTGTACTTGATTACATATCTATCTAGTAGTTGCTTTCGGGGGCTGGAGTAGGTCGTGGGGACGACCGAACCAGGGTATATCTGTGCGTATTCTGTGATTGCTATTTTATTGCCCTGTCTGTGTTTATAACTGCGTGGGATTTCTCGTGGGTTGCACGAATATTTTTATTAGCCTATTCACCCCCCTCTAGGCTACGATCCAGATCCAACAAAGCCCACCATGTTTCTCCTCAGAAGTGGAAAAATAAGAAGAATGATAGAAATAACAAAGGAAAAGCTGCAATGAAGCCATCAAGAGTAGCATCCCAGAACAACAACAATAAGGGGAAGAAAAACTTCACATGGAAGCTTAGAACACTGGTCCAGTGCCAATTCCAAAGAAGAACTGGGAGGACAAATGCCATATATGTGGCATGACTGGACATTGGTTCAGAAACTATCGCACTCCTTGCCACCTCCAGGACCTGTATCAGGCGAGCCTGAAGCCTCCCCCTGAAACAAACCTGGCAAATGTTCAAGCTCCGACCAAGTTCACTGCACAAGACTTCGAGAATGATGATATGCTCAATTGAGCCTTATCTTCTGTTTCTCTATGCATTTAATATAAATGTAGCTTCATCTGTAGTTTGCTTTGAATGAACTTTAATTTGAATGTCAATTTTCTTTACTCAAATAAATTTTCATGTTGCTTAATATAGATGAAGTATGAATGCCAACTGGACAGTACTTCAACGCACACCATCCTTCGCGATCCGTGCTATTTTTATAGCTTAAACAAATATGACGGTCCTGTTATCACAATTTCAGGACTGTGCAATATAATCGAAGGATCTGGTGAAGCAATCATATTGCTCCCAAATAACATAAGACTCAAAATACAAAATACACGTTTCTCTCCAAAATCCAATAGGAATCTCATAAGTTTCAAGGATATTCATTTTAACGGGTATCACTTAGAAACTAGAGATGAAGAAAACATTGAATATATGTATGTGACTCGTCAAAAAGATGGCCAGAAGACCATCTACGAATGATTTAAGGGACTCCCGTCGGGTCTCTACCACACATATATTCACCCTATAGTAGCCAATATGACTGAGCACCAGAAGTGCCTTTCATTGCCCAAATTTCAACTCTGGCACAATAGACTTGGTCACCCTGGATCAGCTATATTGCGCCGCATCATCACTGAATGCCGTGGACATAATTTGAAGAACCAGATGTTTCTTCAAAAGGATGAGTTTCCTTGTCCCCCTTGTTTTAATGGAAAACTAATAATGAGACCACCCCTCCTAAAAGTAGGATTAGAGTCTCCAGGCTTCCTAGAGAGAATTCATGGCGACATTTGCAGGCCTATTCACCCTGCAAGTGGCCCATTTCGGTACTTCATGGTACTGATTGATGCATCCACAAAATGGTCTTATGTGTGCCTATTGTCCACCACAACCTAGCTTTCTCAAAGCTATTAGCATAAATAATTAGGTTGCGGGCTCATTTCCCTGATAACCATATCAATAAATTCCGTCTTGATAATGCGGGCGAATTCACTTCTCAAGTCTTCGAAGACTATTGCCGGGCAACGGATATCGAAGTTGAACATCCTGTAGCACATGTTCACACCCAGAATAGACTAGCAGAGTCTCTTATAAAGAGACTCCAATGGATTGCACGTTCATTGCTCATGCAATCCCAGTTGCCTGTGGATGCGTGGGGCATGCTATACTGCATACCGTATCACTTAGTAGGATACGGCCCTCTGGCGGCCATATATTATCTCTGATGCAACTAGCATATGGTGCACCACCAGATATCTATCATTTGAGAGTGTTTGGTTGTGCGGTATATGTCCCGATAGCACCACCTCAGAGGACCAAAATGTGTCCTCAGCGTCGTCTGGGTATCTATATTGGGTTTGATTCACCATCTATTATTAGTTACCTGGAACCTCTCACGGGTGACACATTTAAGGCACATTTTGATGACTGTGAATTCGATGAGAAAACTTTTCCAAAACTAGGCACGGAGTCTAAGAAGCCTGACGCTTCTGAGACCATTTCTTAGGACAACAAGTCTTTGTCTCTATATGATCTGCGTACTAATCCGTGTAAAGATGAGATCCTAAAGATCCTTCACATTCAGAACACAGTACATTTACTACCGGATAAATTTACGGACAACCAGAAGATTGTTCGTTTACACGTCCTTGCTACCAACACGCCAGCTAGGATTAACATCCCCAAAGATGGATGCAATCCACCGGCAGCAGAATTGGATGTACCTCAATTGAAAAGAGGAAGACCGACAGGTTCAAAATATAAAGTTTCTCGAAAGAGAAAGATTCCAGGAGATATTACGATGATCCCTCCACAGGATGCTGAGCTCAGACCAGCAACCTCTCACCTCCTTATTTGCCCTGCAGAGGAACCGATAGGAGAAACATCATTAAATTACGTACGTATTAGAGAGGTACTGGACAGATGTAGCACATTCGACGACAATGACTTTGTGTTTGCTATTGCTGTTCACGTCGCTAAATACGACGATGATGTCGAACCACGATCTTTAGTGGAATGTAAACACAGAGTAGATTTGCCAAAGTGGGACGAGGCAATAAGAGTAGAGCTGGACTCCCTCTTGAAACGTAAATTCTTTGGACCAGTAGTCCAAACACCTGTAGGTGTTAAACCTGTGGGATATAAGTGGGTCTTCATTAGAAAAAGAAATGAAGAAAATGTGATCGTACGCTACAAGGCACGCCTTGTAGCACATGGATTTTCCCAAAGACCGGGGATTGATTATGAAGATACATATTCCCCGGTCATAGATGTGATCACTTTCCGATTTTTGCTTAGCCTATCATCTTTGGAAAGCCTAGAAATGCAGCTCATGGACGTTGTGACTGCATATCTATATGGTGATATAGATAAAGAAATTTATATGATACTTCCAAATGGGTCTAATTTACCCCAGAGATGAAAGAGAGACCTCGGGATGTCTTCTCTGTAAGGCTTCAAGGATCATTATATGGTCTTAAGCAATCAGGAAAAATGTGGTATAACAGACTAAGTGTTTTCCTTGCACAGCAAGGATTCACAAACAATGAAGTCTGTCTGTGTATCTTTATCAAAAGAACGAGAACGAGATTTGTCATCGTCGCAGTATATGTGGACGACTTAAATCTCATAGGATCTCCTACAGAGATCAATGAGATATTTGAAAGCCTAAAGCATACCTTCGAAATGAAAGATATAGGCAAAACGAGGTACTGTCTTGGCTTACAGATTGAACACCTACGAGGTGGAATCCTGTTACACCAATCAAACTATACAAGGAAACTTCTAAGCAAGTTTCGAATGGAACAATGTCATCCTTTAAGTACTCATATGGTCGTGAGATCACTGGATGTTCATAAGGACCCCTTCCGGCTGCTGGAAGAGGCGGATGAGTTACTCGGTCATGAAGTACCATACCTCAGTGCCATTGGAGCACTTCTATATCTGGCAAACTACACGCGTCCTAATATAGCGTTCGCAGTTAATCTTCTTGCCAGACACAGTGCTGCGCTTACCAATCACCACTGGAACAGAGTCAAGCATCTTCTACGCCACCTCCAGGGTTCTATAGATCTGGGACTATACTACTAGAGAGGTGCCTCCTCCCAGTTACTTGGTTATGCTGATGCAGGTTACCTATCGGATCCCCATACAGCAAAATCATAAACTGGTTTTGTGTTTACCTACGGAGGAACTGCTATCTCATGGAGTTCGGTAAAGCAAACCATAACATCATCATCATCCAATCCCTCTGAACTTATTGCGATCCACGAAGCAAGCAAAGAGTGTTTTTGGCTTCGCTCTGTCGTCCAACACATCCTTGATACCACTGGTCTGAAGACTGGTAATCTTGAGCCCACTGTCTTGTTTGAAGACAACACTGCATGCACTGCACAACTCAAAAAGGGCTACATCAAAGGCAACAGAACGAAACACATATCTCCCAAATTCTTTTGGATGCACGATCTACAAATGAACGAGGAGGTCAAAGTTTAGCAGATCTAGTCCTGCAACAACTTGGCTGATTTATTCACTAAGTCTTTACCAAGATGTATTTTTGTAAAACTTGTAAAAGGAATCAGTATGAGACAGCTGAAAGACCTACAAGCCTGAAGCTTGTACGGATCAGGGGGAGTAACCTGTGGGTTGCACTCTTTTCCCTTAAACTGTTGGTTTTTTCCACTGGGTTTTCCACATCTAAGGTTTTAACGAGGCAAACACGGTTACTCTGGATTCAGAAGTATCCACCCTCTTAGTTTTATACGCTAAGACCAAAGTAATGGATGGGTAAGGGGGAGTGTTATGAGTGAGGGATGCCTCTGGCCTCCCCACCACTTTATCCCTCCATTACTCCCCATTTAGTCAGCGTAATGTGGACCTTTGGAATTACATGCCATTTGGTATTCCATATGAATGAATAAATAGAGGACCGTAACCTTGAGCCATGGTTACTCTTTCTTTTGAGTTTTAACAGTAGTGTAGTTCTAAGAAACAATGAAAAGTATTATTAAGTTAACTTCACTTTTCATATTTAAGGTGTTTCCAAATAAAATGTAAAAGATATGTAGTTTACATAAATTTATCCCTCATATTTGCTTTGCACACAAACCATTTATTTAGAAGTTTTCCATTTACTTATTTATAAAAATTTCCTTTTACTCTTTTTTCCCTCCTCCACTGCATCGTCCTCCTCCCACCAAAGCTATCTAATTGTTTTGGTTGAAGAAGATGAAATTGATGAAGAAGACAAGGCAAGGTGGATGCATTGACAATGGTGGTGGCAGGCAAATGGGGTGGCCCTAAATCCAATATTTTGGTTGACGAAGCTGACGATGATGATGACAAGGAGGAGGAGGAGGAGGTGCTAGCGGTGGGTAATAGTGTCGAGTATTGAGTCATCCCCGGGTATGTTTTGATGATGAGCAAACTTTTAGTGTACTAAAGAATGTTGAGTGTGTAGAGATATGATGCCCTCGAGGCTATTTATCTCTGTGAATAGCACAAACATCTTGTTCAAAATAACAATAAGCTGTTTGGTAATAATTTATCTAAGTTATATTGTAATGTAGTTAACATTAGATATCAACTTAGGTAAAGTCCTAAGACTTTATGCAAGGTCAAACATGTATCGAGATGAGTATCTTGATCATGGAGAAATGTTTGACCGCCTGTAGCATAAGTCTAAAATGGTTCGTGGTCGTAGATGTTTCGAGACAAGGATATCGAAACATCGGATAGACCATTGTGTCTTAGTCTTCACCGTTTAGCGGTGGCGATGATCTCATGATCGTTCGACTTGGCGAAGTCGGAGACGAGACACAGGTGCTCAATAGAGAATGAGTTCACTGAACGATCCACAAGAGTTATCATATGGTTACATTGACCAATCTGTCAATGATAACTCTTAGTGATGATAGGCAAGTTGGTCTTTTGACTTGAGGTCAATTTACGAACCTGTGCGTGAACAATGTCATTTAGATCACTGACCTAACTTCGAGGCTAGGCATGTTGAAAGGTCTTTGATTGGGTGTCACTTGAAGCGTACGAGGAGAGTGATGTCCAAGAGAGGATTCATCTCTCCCGGTCAATGGGAGTTAGTGTCGTAGAGTTAGTTCGGTCTTTAGTAAAATCTCTGCGCAGAGTATGTTGGAAGAAGTCTAACATAAGTTGACTAAAGATCGATAGAAACTAACCGGAGTTAAGTTATTAGGGTTGACAGTTCGACCGTACCCTAGACTTGATCTACACGACATAGTTAAGACGAAGAGACTATAACTGCGGAACTCATCACGGAAACAGTCAGGGTGGTCCCGACAATACTCATGACAATGAGTCAACCACATAATGATGATTCCTGAAGCAGGGACGGCAACCACTGCTCGTGGTCACTGCCGTATAGGGCTTCGAGCCCAACCTGTTGTAAGGGTCAGGCTGTAGGGTCTTACACAGAGTACGACTTTCGTCTAGTAATATGTAGAAATTAGTTAGGGAGAATATTTTGCATTTTTGATGCAAGGGATGGAATAATTGCATTTGATGCAATAAGATAATTTAAGCCTAGATATGGACTATTTTGCATTTGATGCAAAAGAGATTAAACATGTTTTAAATAGTTTAAGACAATATTTAATAATATAAACGCAAGGAAAAGTTCATGGGTAAGACGGGAATGTCCCGGTCTAGACCCAGGTTCGAACGACGTCCAAATCAGACGCCAGATTCTCAAGATACGCCCAAAACAGCCAAAAGGATCAGATTAGGCCAGACCAGGCAGACTGCTGGCCAGGCCCAAACAAAGCCAAGGCCTGGGCTTGCCCAGGCACTGGCCTGGGCTTGCCCAGCGCCTGGGCAAAGCCCACGCGCGGGCCTGGGCTTGCCCAGGCACGGCCTGTGCTTTGCCCAGCGCCTGGGTAAGCCCAGGCGCGGCCTGGGCTTTGCCCAGTCATTTTTCTGCGCGCGCTGAATGCGTGGGGCCCACCTGTGGGCCCCAGTCCTAGGGGTTTGAACCCTTGTTGATGCAGAAATTTGACGGCTCAGTTTTTGCGAAAAACTAGCCGTGGGCTAAACTTTGAGTGGTCAATTGGAGGGTCAAACGAACTCCGATTGATGAACGGTTTTTTCCTATGCGTTCACCGTTAAACACCCTTCGAATTGATATGTTGTATCAATCTTGAAGTTCAACGGAGAGTGAGTTAAAATTCACGGAAGTTTGCACTTTGTGAAGGGCAAACTAACTTGATTTAATTAACTCTAAAATTATTAGTCCCACATCGGTTGTGCGGAAAAGGGGAGAGTCCACCGCCTATATAAATAGGGGTCTCCCCCTTCCTCCAAACTCGTCCCAAGCTCTAGATCTGAGCGGCTCTCGTAAATGTTGGAGCACGCTTGGATCTAGGCTTAAATTAATATTTCTCTATCTCCCTATATTCCTACCTTACTCTTGAGGGCTCTAGTAAAGCCGCAAAGGAGTTCGGATTCAGATCCAAAATCTAGGCGAAGGTTTCACTCGCGTGAAACTTTCTTCGGCGCGTGGTTGGCTCGACGACACGGGGATTGACTGCCTCGGGATGCGGAGCGGTTCGCGGAGCGGTTCGAGGAGAGGTTTGGCGTGAGATGGGGAGCGGCTCGGAAGACGGTGCGGAACATCTCGCCCGCCCCAGGGTTGAGATTCCGGGTATGTACTTTATTAGCATTAGTTTAATTTAATCGCAGTAGGTTAGATCTTTCTTAGGAAGGTCAGATCCATCCCAAGTTGGCATAGATCTTGGCTAAGGGTTTTGTACCTAAGGACTAAGTTAAATCATTTAACTGCATGTTAATTAGATTAACATAGTTTTATTTTCCGCTGCAAACTCTTTTTCTGTCTATGTTCCGTCCGACTTAGGACGGGAATAGAGTTTTTGTGCCCTAACGGTCCAAGAAAACCCTTCAGAGTGCATGTTTCAAGATTAAATAGTTCAAAGCTTATAGGAAGCTCAACCAAAGGCCTGGAAGACCAAAGAGTTAAAGACAATGAGATAGACTATGTTAAAGCTTCAAAGTCATGTAATTTATAATGTAATTTTCCTTTTGTCTTAGATTTAATGTAAAGTCAGGTTGAAGCACATACACACATTTAGAAAAATATTTAAAATGTTTTGAAATTGTTTTGAAATATTTTTGATAACTTTTCCTAAGTATTTGAAGGCCAAAAACTGTATTTTATATGCTGATTAGTCGACTAGAACAGACACCTACTCGACTAGAAATTCTGGAAACAAATGACTAGCAACATGTCAGAACTAGTCGACTAGTGTACAAGAACTAGTCGGTTAACTCATGTCCTAGTCCACTAGTAAGAGTACTACAGTTGACTAGAAGATACAGATAGCAACAGCCTCTTGACATGTCTGAGCTACGTAACTAAAGCTTCCACATAGCCTGCTAGCTGAGCCATTAATCGATTAGGTTGACTACTCTAGTAAACTAATAACTAGCAGTTGGCCTTTGATGAAATTCCATAACTAACCATTTTATGACCATTTTATGTGCAGTTTTGGGATTTCATTGAGAATGAATTTCACCCCATATACTGAGGGCTGTTTAGAATTTATTCATAACATTTTATTATCAATATTTCTTAAGAAAAAATTATTTAAGTGCTCAAAAAGCTTTTGGGCAAAATTTTCTCTTTGGCCTTTATTTTCCAAAAACTTTCAATAAATCGTTTTCTTTGATATCCAAAGAAAAATTCTTTACAATCTTTCAGATCAATTTCTCTGTAGCCACACTAACATATAATGTGCTTCAATCAAGGCTATATGCTCATTGTCTTCAACAAAAGATTTTGTAAGTATACACCTTCTTGGTGTGTTGAAGGAGAGTCTTATTTCTCTCATCGTGAGAGGTTTCGTTGTTGGTGATTGTTGTCATAATTGATCCTTACACCATGGGTTGATGTAGAGGAGTTGTTGTAAGATTTCTTCTATTGTGGAAGGTTATAGTGGATTAAAGCCAAGTGTGACTTGGGACTGGACTAAGTCACGGAGTGACTGAACTAGGATAAATATTGTGCCTTTGTGATTACTCTTGTTATGTTGATCTCTTTGTCTTGCATTCTTATACTTATTCTTTGGCATTTTATACTTGCAAGATTAAGTTTGTTGATTAAGACTCAATTAAGGTAACACCTTTTGAAGTTTTAGGTTACGAGGATTTTTATAAGTTTCGTAAAACACTATTCACCTTACACTAGTGTTTCTACTTACTATCTACATATCCTAACATTTTGTATCAGAGCTAGCATATCAAGATGACATTAACATTTTCGGCTCCATTTTCTGAAGGCCACTCCCCCTCTCGCCCATCAATGTTCAATGGAAATAACTATGGATCATGAAAAACAAAAATGATGGTATACTTACAATCCATTAACATCGACTTGTGGATAATTGTGGAGTCTGAATACAATAGACCAAAAACGCCTATGGCACGATGAAAGGATAAATAGAAAGCAAAAGGAAACCTAAATGCAAATGCGATGAATGTTTTCTTCTATTCCTTGGATGTGAACGAGTTCAACCGATTATCAACCGCAACAGTCGCACATGAAATATGGCATTTGCTAGAGGTAACTCATGAGGGAATTAATTGAGTTAAAAATTCTTATATTTATATGTATGCTCGTCGGTTTAAAATGTTCAGAATGAACATGGGTGAGATGATCACCAAACTGTGTACATGATTTATGGATATCGTCAACACTCTTGCTGGTCTAGGTAAGAAAGTGACCAAGCAAGAACTCATGATGAAGACATTGTTGTCCGCCACTCCAAAATGGGAGAAGAAGAAAACCGCAATAGAAAAAGCTCAAGATTTGTCAAAATTAAAGATGGAGGATCTAATTAGGAATATCATGGCATATAAGATTCAATTAGAAGAAACAAGGAGAGAAGGACAACCAAAGAAGAAGGCACTTGCCTTCAGAGTCACTTTTGACTTCGTAGAGTCCAAGATTGAAAGAGATGATGTAGCTCGATATATTGACGAGAGTGTTCAAGAGACTGCCTAAAATAAGCTCAAACCTATCAAATCTCGTTTATCTAATGCAACTGTTGAATTTGTTTTGGGTGCAACAAGACATGGCACATGAAAAAATATTACCTCCTAGTAAAGAACAAAGGATGGCTGAAGGAAAATTCGAGAAGACACAATAAGAAGGTTGTGACAGCCTAGAACCTTCAGTACTGACAGCCTAAAATTCCTTCAGTCTGAACACTGAGTGTAATATTACCTCCTAGTTAATATTTGTAAATAGGAATTTTTGTAGTAAATAGAAAATTAACTAGGAGGTACTGAAGGTTGTAACATTACCTCCATAAATATTCCTACAAAAATTCGCCCAAGAACTCTCTCCAAAAATTCCTCAAACAAAACTCAGGAAAAAAAACTCTCTAACGCTGAGCCCGCAGTCGCGAGCTTCAACTACGCCCAATCGCGCACATCGCGCGTTCAACAAAACTTCCAAAAATGCCCCAGGAAGTGTCGGTCGAGTATGTGACTCGGCCCGAGTCTGAGCTGCTCGGGCAAAGGTTCGGCCCGGGTTGCATGCTGCTCGGGCTCGGAATTGTTGACTCGGTCGGCTGCCCGGGGTGTACTCGGGGGCTACTCGGGGCATGCTGTCTGGCCGAGCAGCTGAGCTGCTCGGACCGAGTCGGTCGTATCTGCATCCTCTTCGACATGTCATGGCTCGGCCCGAGCTGTAGCTGCTCAGGCCGAGCATTTTCTGGGAAAATGCTGCTGTAGCTGTTGCCTCTCTCTCTGTCAGCTCTCTTTCTCCTTCTTCTCCTCCTTCTCTCCTCCAACAGCTTCGAGAACGCGTCGAACTCCTCCAGAGCCCCGCCAACGGGCTCATAGGTAAGTCGGATGTGTCCATACCCAGGCGGGGGGGGGGGGGTCCAAATCGCTCCAAAATCCCTGAAAACTCAAAATATACTACGAAACTCAAAATATCGTCAGAAATACCAAAATCGCAGTAAAATGTGGGATTTGGATGCGGAGATGATATGCAATGCGATGGAAATATGATATGAAAATGATGCAAAATATGGACACATCAAAATCCCCCAAGCTTACCTCTTACTCGTCCTCGAGGAAGACGAATAATCGGTACGCCGGGAGGAAAACAAAATGAAAATAAGAAAACGAAGACAAAAAGAAGTGAAAAACAAAAAGAGAGAAGTAAGAGAGAAGTGCTAAGGATGATCGGTCAGATCTCAGGCGTAAAAAGTCTATCACGATGCTCTGAGTGCTAAACATGCATGCTATTGGTAATTTCAAGCTTTATATATCATATGTCATGTAATGCAGGCAAAGAATAGGGATCTACTGAAATAACACCGTCAAATCCTATCAATCTCATGCAATCCCTAGAGTCCAGTATAAAATAGTTGAAAACGCCCTTTCAATCAAAGATACACAAGGAGCACAAACGATTCACGCAACATGCAATAGAGAATAGAAAGATCATGCTATTCAGATATTCAAATCGATACGTGAAAAATCCCCAAAACTAAAGTAATTCGTAAAGTTCGGGTTTTATTAAATCTCCCCGACGTGCACCGTCTCCACTCTAATGTCAAGCTCACTCATATGATCAGTTGGTTTACTCCCCCTAGCTTAGCTTGAGGCATCGCATCAATGAAAATGATATGGAATTTTAAATTTTTTTCAGAGTGAGTTATAGCTTCTTAGTGAAATAACACAGAACGACATTTATTCATTTTTATTTTATTTTCTTTTTTTTTCCTTTTTTTCTCTTTTTTTCAATTAAGAAGCTATACCTTTTATTTTTATACATAGGAAGCGAGATGTAATAAAGTAGCTATAGGGGTGTAACCAACCGATATGTAGAGAAAAAGTAGGTATGTGGAGAAGGAAGATAATGAGACACTCGGTTCACTTATAAGAGGGTGCACATCAGTTTGATAAAATAAAACTCTAACTAAACTCATATATAGCATGTGTATTTCACTTCTCTAAATGAATACTGAAGATAGCATGCGGTAATAATCACAATGTCAACAGGCATGCAAACAGAAGTGAATAAGAGAATAAAAAACAGGTGCTCCAAGTGTTCAGTGATGCGTGAACCTGGGTGCGTTTCCCAACATAAATCATACTGATCCTAATTCATGCAATTGACTTCAATTCATATCGGGTATTAAATCAGACAGATCATCAAAAGAAATACATGCATATAGATAATAAAGCTGAAATTAATCCTAATAGCATGCCAAAGAGATAAGCATCGCTAAAAACTAGTAAAGCCTAGAGAGATATCATCATTTAGACCATCCTTAGCAGAAATAAAAAGAAACAGAGAAAAAGGCGAAATAGATAGAAAGAGAATGCATGCATGGAGAAAAACAGAAGATATGATGCAAAATGAGAAAAAATAAAATGGGGCTGTAAAGTGGCGAAGAATTGAAATAAAAACTGAAAATAAGAGAAGAAGATGTAAAAATAAAAAAATAAAAAAAAAAAATAAAGCGGTAGCGCTCATCCCCCAAGCTAAACCTAGCAGTGTCCTCACTGCTAAGAAATCGCTCGTGAGCGGGAGATGAGGCTAAAGGGGTGGGATGGGCGGGAAAATAAGATAAAAACTATGTGAATAAAGGGAAAAAGGTAATAAAAATAAAAATTGGACATGGTGCAATGCAATGTGGAATGATGCATGAGTGGGTCCTCCCCCCAAGCTGTGGTAAAGCAGGGCCCCGCAAAGACAGATGGGCACTAAAAATAAGGGGGAGGCAAAAACTTGATAGGAATATATCAAGCAAAGGCATCATCCTCTGGGGGTGGTGATGGGTCCCTCTGCTGTGGACCCGGTGCGGTGGGTGGTGAGTCTGGTGGCTGGGACACATGGGGAGGGCTGCAGGAGGGGTCTATGGTGGAGGAGGAAGGATCTGAAGTATACTGGACCATGGTTGTAAGAGGATCAACTGTGGCTGACGGCTCTAGGGTGGAAGACGCGGGCTCGTCAGAAGCCTGCGGGAGTGAAGAACTGAGCTGTGCAGGGTCAGCCATAGTAGACGACCTAGGAGGAGGAGGGTGAGCAAGTATCACTGTAGGCAGGTCACGGCGTCTCAACAGGTCGAGAATGGATGTGAGATCCGACTCTACCCTAGATCTGTACGTCCTAGACTCGTGGTGAAAGTCGTCGAACTCCCGCTGTAAGCGGGAGGTCAACTCCTCGAGGGCGGTCAAGCGAGAGTCTAAGGATCGAGGCTCGGGGTGGGTACGGTTGGCATGTCGGTAGGTAACTACTCGTGATAAGCGGCCCGATGCAGTTGAGGCACCGGGCCGAGCGTGGAATGTCGACGAGGGTGAGCTAGTGAGAAAATCTGGAGCTGTCATTGACACAGAAGTGTGGACAGAAGTCGCGACAAACTCCGTGAAAACGACCGACGGTGAGGAGGTGGTGGTGCCAAGTAGTGGGGCAGAAGCCATAAGCTCCGAGAGAGGGGGGAGGGTGGGGACAGGGTCAAGTGAGGGAGCATCAAATCTACAACATCGTCAGAAAGAGGTAGATCTGTGCCCTCAGGCACAGATACATCGACAGAAGTGATATGAGTGTCGGGGCAAGAAGTGAGGACAGTTCCTGACGACTCAACGACCGTAGAAACAGCAGATACGAGGGTGGAAGCAGCGGATCCGGAAGATGTGTGAGCGGGAGGAACATGGAGACCGACAACCAGGGCGGATATATCGAGGAGCTCGAAATCAGAGGAGCGCTGGCCAGGGTCATCAGCGAGAGCCTCTACCGGTGCTCCTGGGGGCTCAAGGTCGTGAATGGGGGAAGTGGGAAAACCTGAGGAATAAGCCAGTCAAGCTGGACAGCAGGAATATATGTCAGGTGAGGGGCAGGAAGGATCATATGTGTGTCGTGGCCCGTGCCGACAAGGTAGCGCCAGTGACGAGCACCGTAGGGGCGTAGAATCTGCATATGCTCGAGCATGCCAGTGGTGAGGCGTGTCGAGCCAGGAGGGCGGTGCAAATCATCGGGGAGTGGGATACCTAACATCGTAGCGAAGATGGTAAAGAAACCACCGCAGTAAATATCCGTGGCATGGTAAGAGGTGGCTATCTGGTAGAGTCTCTGACACAGCCAGGAAGCAGCGTCAAAAAGCATGAATGGTCTCGCGGAGCCATCCGGATGGAGTCTACGAAGTCGGGTCATACCCCAAAGGTGGGTAAGCTCGGGGAGGGACATAGTCCCGACCTCAGGTCTGCAAAATAGTGTGCACGCTAGGTGCCTCTGAGTGTAGCGAAGGCACGGGTGCACAATGCACAATGCCTTCGCCCGGCTAGGGCGGTACTCGGGCAGTCCAGAAATACGCTGCCAAAATGTGCGAGCGTGGAAGTCGTCTAGGTCGTGGGTAGGGGAAAAAGCTGCCCTAGGGTCAGGGACGGCAGGGAAGTGCAAGTGGTCCCGGATTATAGAGAAAGTGACCGTGTACTCGTGGTCCAGGAGCCAAAAAGTAATGCCGTCACCTGCGTCGATGGAAGTGAGGGAGCTAAGACCCTCAAGGGCGAGGTGGGTGTATGTGGGGGCGTGAACTCCCAGGAATTGGTCGAAACCGATAGCCTGGTAAAGATGGTGGACACCCTGGAGAATGCCTAGGGACGTACGAGCTGGAACGTGAACGAAGACTGCGGGGATAAGACGACGCATGTGTAGCCTAGCATAGCATGATCTGTGCGCTCTATCGCAGAAGGTGATGCCGTGGGTGGGGATAGAAGCTGTGGGGTCATCACTAGGGGGTGAGGAGGGTGGTAGCTATGCGACAAAGGTGGTGGAGGGGATAGAAGATGATGGAATGGGAGCACTGGTGGAGGGGATGGTAGAGGCGATAGTGGTGACAGTAGCAGGGATGGTGGATGTGACATGGGGTGTGGTAGTGGAAGTGGTGTGTGCACGCTGCAGCGGACGGGAAGAGGACGCGCCAGAAGATGGTCTCTTCCTGCGAGTAAGGGGCGTGATCGATCCGCGAGTGCGGACCATGGCGACGCGAGCAGAAAAATAATACGGTATGAAAAATAGAGCAAGGAAAGAGTGTACCGAGTGTGCGGGTGATGCGGATGAGCGAAAGATCCACCAAGCTGATCCACGCAACTGCTACTGCCGTAAGAACAGAGTACCTACCAAATGAAACCATCAAAACATCAGAATATCGAATAGAAATGGGAAAAATTATAATTAACTATGACTCGGGGCGAGCAGGGTACTGCTCAGCCTGAGTCGTGCACTCAGGAGAGAGGGGGGGCTCGGGGTATGACTTTCTGACCGAGTCGATCGACTTGGGGCGGATAAGGGGGAACGAGTCGATTGACTCGGGGCGTGGCGTTGAACGAGCCGTGCCCTAGGGCGTGGCTCGGGGGGGATTTCGGGGGAAGGCTGATCGTCGGTGGGGGTTTTGGGGTGGGGTTTTGGTTTGGCGGCGGGGGATGAAATGGTGGCGAAGGGGAAGGAGGGGGGTTTTGGGGCGGAGTTGGGGGAGGGAGCAGATGGCGGCTAACAGGAGAGGGGGCGGATGGGTTCAGTCGAAGGGGGCTAACAGGAGAGGGGGCGGGGGAGAGAGGGGGGATCTGATTTGGGGGGTGTTGAAGACAGCAGCGCCGTCGACGGCGGTGGTGCCGTCGATGGCAGCGGCCATAGGGTAGGGCGGCGTGGGGGGGAAAGGGAGGCGGGGGGAAATAGAGAGGGGGGAAGGAGAGGAGAGAGAGGGTGGTAGGGGTGGTCGACTGACCGGAGATCGGAGGAGCGGCCGGCGGCGGCGACGGATCGGGACGGCGGCGGCTCGGGAAGCTGAACGAGTAGGGTTAGGTGTTTAGTCGCTCGGGAGGGAATTTTTGGTTATGGTGAAAAATTTTCGAGTGAAAAGATTTTTTACAGCTGGATTAAGAGAAGCGGGCGGCGGTTGAAAACCCGATTCGACTCGGGCCGAGTCGTGCAGCTCGGCTCATGCCGAAGTGAAGATAAATTTTAAACAAAACGACGAGGCTCGGGCCGAGTAGATGTACTTCTCGGCTTGGGTTGACGTAAAATATTTAAAAGAAATACTCCCTCCGAGTCGTAGATGCTCGGGCCGAGCCAGTAATTCTCCACCCGGGTCAACAGAGTGACGTTTTTGCTCCAACTTGGGCTTCCTGTAGTACTCGACCGAGCAGGGTTGTGCTCGGGGCGGGTCATATCCTACTCGGGCCGGGTCAATATTGCTCTGCCCGGGTTGACAGAGTGACGTTTTTCACCAAATTTTTTAGCCTGTAGAACTCGACCGAGTAGGATGCTGCTCGGGCCGAGCTTACGTATCCGTGTCTACTCGACTCGACCGAGCAGCGGAGCTGCTCGGGCCGAGTTTCCTGTAGCTCCTTCTGCCTTCTTTTCCTTTCATTTCCTTCTCAAATCTTCAACTTCGTTATCTTCCTCCGGCTTTCTTCCGTTTATAATGTCCATGCGCATGCCCCCGATGTTCCGTCCTACACGAAACACAAACTCGTCAAAAATTTTATTATTTTTGCGATTTTTCCTAAAAACATGAAATAAAAATAGGAAAATAGGAAAATGAGAAAGAAATTTCAAAAACTACGGAATTGGGTTGCCTCCTAATAAGCGCTCGTTTTCAATCATGAGCTCGACTCCCCATGATATATCAACTCTCGTTTGGCGCGCGCAGTGACCGCACGTCATCCTCCGGGGTGGTGCAATTCGGCGGCGTTTGACTTCCGCTTACTCCAACACTCTCCTCCATGAAAGTTGTGACCTCAGATGCTAGGTGATTTGTCTGACGGCGTTGAAACTCCTCATCCAATACTTGGATGTACGTGGCGACCGCTTTGTTGTACGTTGGGTCGCCGTCGTCGTCGATGCTTGCTTTGACCGGGTCCTTCATGACCCCTTCAGCAGAAAAGTCTTCAATCACTTCCTCCTCCAGAAGCTCCAGGTAACTAGCTCCTTCCTTGTGGGCACCCACATTGAGGGAGAGGGTTCCTTCTCGGATGTCTATAAGCACCCCGGCCGTCGCCATGAAGGGGCGACCGAGTATTAGCTGAGAGCTTCCTCCCTCCGGCATGTCCATGATGACAAAATCAACTGGGACGCATAGCCCTGGAGATATCTGGAGGATTACGTCCCTCTCTATTCCTACTGGGTAGGTGATAGAGTGATCGGCGAGCTAGATTGACATGCTAGTAGGTTCCAGCTCGCTTCCTGTCTGGAGCCTTCTGAAGATAGAAAGGGGCATCAGGCTGATGCTAGCCCCTAGATCAATTAGTGCTCTGCTGATTGGCATTCCTCCGATGGAGCAAGGCACGGTGAAGCTCCCCGGATCTGGAAGCTTCCGAGGGAGATGGTTTTTGATAATGGAGGTGGAATCCTCCAACAACTTGATTTCTTCCGGCCTTCGCTTCCCCGTGATGAGATCCTTTAGAAATTTAGCATAAACCAGGATCTCGGTGATGGCATCAATGAATGGGATATTCAGCTGAATCCCCTTCAATAACTCCATAAACTTGGAGTACTTTTTCTCCAACTTGGCTTGGGCGAGCCTCTGAGGATACGGAGGAGGAGGCCTGGAGGCTCTGCCCTTAGATGCATCAGCGGGCGGACGAGTAGTAGCAGGCATGACGGGAGGGGTATCCGTCTTCTCTTCAATAGTGATAGGCCCTTTAGTGGCCTTAACTCTGGCATTGTCATCAGCAACTTCCTCAATGGTGGTCCTCTCTTTGCTAAGTACCGAGACCATAACCGGGTCGGTCACCCGTCCTCCTCGCGTGGTCACTGAAACCACGACGTTTGCTTTAGCTCTGGGGTTGGTCTCCGGCTGGGAGGGTAGTCTCCCTTGGTTCTTCAGTAACTGGGACATCTGCCCTCTCAGCTCGTCGAGTGAAGAGTTGAAACTCTTAAACTGGTTCGACGTATCTTGGTTGAACCGAATCTGGCTACTCATAAAAGTCTCCAACGTAGATTCAAGATTTGACTTTGGAGGAGGCGGCTCAAAATTTTGCTGAGGTGGCCGGTTGTACTGATATCCCGGTGGCCTATAGTGCCCAGTTGGCCTAAAGTCGCCTTGCTGCTGGCTCTGCTGCTGCTGGGGAGGAGGTGGTCTCTGAAACTACAGAGGTTGCAGCCCTCCGCTTGGATTTCCATATGAGAAACCGGGGTGATTCCTGGCAGCCGGATGCTGCCACTGATTCCGTTCTTCTCCCTGGACGTACTGAACAGTCTCAGATGTCTCAGCACCCTCATAATGACCCTCAGCGGGGATATACCCCGGATCTACGTACTCCTCAGCAGGATGGTAGGAGGTGCTGGGTGCCGCTGGGAGGGAGTCCAGGCGCTGCTCAATACGGGCCACCTGCTTGCACAGGATCTCTATGTGGGAGTCCAGGTGACTAGCAGCCTTGACCTCAGGGTTTCGGGTGATCACGGTCCTCTCATCACCCCCACTGCTGGGTATTAGCAGCCATGTGCTCCAAAAGATCAATAGCCTCCTCAGGAGACTTATCCAATAAGGTGCCCTGCGTCGCATCATCAATAATCATTTTAGTGCTAGGTTGGAGCCTGTTGTAGAAGCTCTGCACTAAATCCCAGGGCTGGATTCCATGGTGGGGGCACTGATGTTGGAGGTCTTTAAACCTCTCCCAAGCTTCGTAGAGCGACTCCTGGGGGAGCTGCTTGAAATTGGATATGGCCCCTCTGATTCGGACCGTCTTTGATGGTGGATAAAACTTATCCACGAACGCGTGCGTGAGCTTCTCCCAGGTAGTGAAGTGGTTGAAAGGGTGAGCTCAGAGCCAGTAGGAGGCCTTGTCCTTCAAGGTGAACAGGAACAGCCGCAACTTCACTGTATCATCACTGACGTCCTTCGCCTTGAATATATCGCACTTGGCCAAGAAGGAGTCAATGTGATGATTAGGGTTCTCATGAGGATGCCCATGGAAGGGATCCTACTGCATCAGATTTATTAACCCCGTCTTCAGCTCAAAGGTTGCCGCCGTCAGCTGCAGTCTAAGAACCGAGGAGTTATTCCCAAAGGTAGGTTTCATGTGGTCCCTGATGGACCCTGTGCGTGGAGGAGGAGGAGGATTCTCTCCCATCTGAGCTGATGGAGATGAACTTCTGCTAGAAGCTCTCAAGGCTCTAGCGGTCTTTTTGATCTCAGGATCGAACAATAATTCTCTGAAAGTCCCCTTGTGACGGGTGTTCATGCACCAAAAAAGCTCAGAAAAACACCGTCAGTAGCACCGCAATAAATAAAGAGAGTAAAAATGATGGGTAGATAAGGGATGGTAAGAGTACTAGCAAACTTCTCAATATAAAAACGAACTGAGATAAAAAACACTATTGCTGTCCCCGGCAACGGCGCCAAAAACTTGACGCGCCCGCAATCTACACCTAGGATCCACCTGGCGGTGTCACGATCGCCAGGCGTGATATGGCTCCTAGGCTACGACTACGGGTTCAATCTGCAAGCGGACGGTGTCGAGTTGTAGTATACAAGATAGTCGAATCCCACAGGGACGGTGATAGTGTTCGTAGTGACCTCAGTCTATTTCTAAATCTAGAAGTAATGTAGCGGTCGGAGTGAGAATGAGTTGGGTTGATTGTTGTTGTTCTGTAATATAATAAAAGGAACTAGGGCTTTAGGGATCGCCGCTAGGATCGTTGGGTTTGATGTTGGATAGGTTCCTCACATCGCATTAGGGCTAGGGAATTAATCCACCAATTCGTACCAATCTCGTGGGTTAGAATTGCGGGGTATTCTAGTGCCTCTCGTCGATGCAATGGCGGTAGCCATCGACGTAGCGGTATAGTTCGTCGATGGATCCCCTTAAGGCGCAAGCCGGGCCTGATCACGTGCCTTGATTGGATCCACCGATTTCCCAATTCGAATCCCTAGATACCCCTTAAGCACATCGATTCCACAGACCGTGGGCACGATCTCAGTACGGGTTATCTACGGATTCGGTAGGATCTATCGGAATACAACCATAGATCCCCAATTCGATGTAAGGATCCAGATCTATATTTCCCCCTAAAATCCTAGGGTTCACCTATCGGCCCTAGAGAGGATCTACTCACTCATGGTGATCGGAACGCACAAAAATATCGAATTCACGTAGGAAAACATTTTTGCAATAAAAGAATTTAGGGCTAAAAATTACTTACAGCGAGAATGAATGAAGAACAAATCCAGAGAAAGCAGAAAGCAATAATCTTCAATTAACGATCCAGAGTTTGCTACAAAAATTAATCCACAAATATTCCTACCAAATTTCGCACAAGAACTCTCTCCAAAAATTACTCAAACAAAACTTAGGAAAAAAAAACTCTCTAACGCTGAGCCCGTAGTCGTGAGCTTCAGCTACGCCTAATCGCGCACATCGCGCGTTCAACAAAACTTCCAAAAATGCCCCAGGAAGTGTCGGCCGAGTATGTGACTCGGCCTGAGTCTGAGCTGCTCGGGCAGAGGTTCGGCCCGGGTCGCATGCTGCTCGGGCTCGGAATGGATGACTCGGTCGGCTGCTCGGGGTGTACTCAGGGGCTACTCGGGGCGTGCTGTCTGGCCGAGCAGCTGAGCAGCTCGGCCCGAGTTGGCCGTATCTGTAGCCTCTTCGACATGTCATTGCTCGGCCCGAGCTACAGTTGCTCGGGCCGAGCATTTTCTGGGAAAATGCTGCTGCAGATGTTGCCTCTCTCTCTGTCAGCTTTCTTTCTCCTTCTTCTCCTCCTTCTCTCCAACAGCTTCGAGAACGCGGCGAACTCCTCCAGAGCCCCGCCAACGGGCTCATTGGCAAGTCGGATGTGTCCATACCCAGGCGGGGGTCCAAATCGCTCCAAAATTCCTGAAAACTCAAAATATACTACGAAACTCGAAATATCGTCAGAAATACCAAAATCACAGTAAAATGTGGGATTTGGACGCGGAGATGATATGCAATGCGATGGAAATATGATATAAAAATGATGCAAAACATGGACACATCAAGGGGCTACCTAGGTAAGCGCACCTGGGGACGCCGACAGTTGCGTACCGTGAAAGAACTAAAGATCTAGATTAATCATTAAGCAAAACCATGCAAATAATAATCTAGATATATCACATGCTGAATCTTAAAACGTTACCTTATCTGTTTAGCAGAAGCGTACCTGAGTCCATCGCTAATAGTCTGAAAGAGATCATGACGGTACCGAAGCAGATGATCTTCCAGAATAGCACGAATCCACAATTGGAGAAATCCTTTGGCTTTCTCCCAGTTTCTCGCCTAGCGACGGGCGTAGAAAAGACGGCTAACTTGTTCGTGTGCTCAAGGGATCATGACCGCATGTGTGTGTGTGTGTGTGTGTGTGTGTGTGTGTGTGTGTGTGTGTGTGTGTGTGTGTGTGTGTGTGTGTGTGTGTGGGCTAGCCTCCTTAGCCCTAGGGTTTCCAACTCGGCCCATCAACGAGTTGAAGCCAAATAGCCTCTACACATAAAGGCTGTAATGTACGTATGTGTAAAATACTGTTTGCGTGTGTGCGTATAGTAATTTTGTTGTATGTATAGTGATTTCCTACATGTATGGTTCTAAGGTGACTATGATATGCTTTGGATATATGAGTGATGTGTGTGGTTGGATAGTAAATTGATATTATTGTTAGCGTGCTATTAGTGTTCATTAGCGTGCTTGGCGATTGTAGCTGGTGAGTAAGTGTAGTAAAGCGGTATGTTCATGATTATTGTTGATGTTGTTGTTGGATCTGGATCATAGCCTAGAGTGGGGGGTGAATAGGCTTATAAAAATAATTGGTGCAACCCACGAATAATCACATGCAGATATAGCAGCTACAGGGTAAATAAAATGCAGACACAGAGTACACAGCAGATTTACCCTGGTTCGGTCGTCACAACGACCTACTCCATCCCCCAAAGCAGAACTAGTATTGAATAGCACAGTATGTACAAAACCACAAGCTAGAGCACGCTCAGAGCACCCTCTACGTCTCTACACTCGCCAGGCTCTCAGTACCCCACACACAGTGTTTTCTCTCACTATCAATCCTAGTAAAGATTTCTACCAGCTAGTCCCAAGCTAGCTGGGTCCCACTTGTCTAGTCCCAACCAGACAAGTCCCAAAATAGTCACAGAAAATTGGTAAAAGTATCCCCTACAGAGCACGTTACACTAAGACACAAATAAAAGAGTTTAGGGTTTAGAAATGCTCAGTTTGTGTCTGTGTAGGCGTCTCTGTCAATCAGCACGTCGTCAGCTCCAATCTGACGCAAACTGTGTCTCAATCTGACTCCTGGATTGCAAAATACACACTGGTCTGTGTGTAAAGAAGATTCAGTTCAAATCCTATTCTTCAGCCGTCTGTGCATTCAGTAGCTCCTTTTAAATAAGGCTGTCGGTGCGCTGAGTAATGCAGTTCAAATTCTTTTTGGTAGAGGTCGGTTCACACAGCAATCCCTTTAATTCCTAAGCCACGTCAGCAATCAAATACCTGGTGCGGGCTTTGACTTACGCAATCATCAAATAATCCCCACCGTTGGTTTTTTGAGTCTCGCGGGATCGTGTGGATCACATACGTCAGCACGAAGATCTCCGTAGCAGCGATCGTCTTCAACGTTTAGGGCATGCAACGGCAGCGGGTGACGACTTCACAGATCTTTGGTGACGGCTCTTTTGGTGATGATCTCGTATCTTCGCAGCGACTCATCAACGACGCAGCGGTGCCTTCTCAGCAACGACCCAGTGCCTTCTCACGATGGCAGCTTCTCGGCAACGGTGGGCTCTTGACGATGGCGGCGATGAGCTTCAGGCAGCAGTGGCGATGATGGCTTGGCAACTGCGACGGTAATGGCCTTGCAGCTTCGTCAGCGGCATGGATCTCCGAGGACTTCGACGGCGAATCCGATTGCTCTTCTTCGGCGAGATAGGTGATGCCGACAACTATGGCACCTTGCTACTGTGGCGTGAGTTCCGACTTTGACTCGTCGGCGAGAGCACGGAGCTTCTCCAGGCGACGACTCGACGACGTAGTTCAGCAGCGGCGACGATGATCTTGCAGCAGCGGCAACGGCTCATGGCGAGGACGTCTTTGAGGAACAGTGATGACGTTGAGGCCTTTGTGACGATGTCGTGGCAAGGGGATGAACATGAAAAACTAGGTCAGAGGAGAGATTCTCTTTTGATGGGCTTTTGGGGTTTTGGCAACTTTGAGAAAGCTTGGGAATAAATTAAAACTGGCTGCTTTGAAATTTTTGCACTCTCCTGTTGCACTATGATATTATGTAGCCTTATTGCCGCAAGCCTCTCTCCCTTTTTTTGTATATGGCCGTCTCTAATTTTTGATTGCCGTTTTATATAATTTTTGATTGTTATATATATATATATTATAGAGCTAGGGTTTTCATGTTGGCAAGGAGGAAAAACAACTTCGTCTTGGGATAAGACTAGGGCTAGGATAGAATCCCTTAAATCAAGGAGCACGAAATTTGTATCCGACTAGGAATAGGGACATGAATTTGAATAGGGATATGGAGAAATATTTGTAAATCTTTCTAAAAGATTTATAAAGATTTGATCTTATCAATCCTGATGACCAAGTCAAACTGCTTTGTGCACACACACTCCCTTTCTCCCAATATGCTATACGAATAGCAATTTCGCCAAATAGTGAAAGTATATTGTTTCGCCAAGCCTGAAACACACTGAGCACACACTTTAGATATCAAGACATGTTTTTCATCATCAAACCAAGATCCTAGATCGTTGCTTCCAACAATCTCGCCCTTTTGGTGATGACAAACCCATAAAAGATTTGAGCAATAGATGGGTGTGTGAAGTGTGTTGAAGGGTGTAATGCAATATGATGTATGGATGAGTCATTCAAGCATTACAAAGCGTGCACAACAAATAGTTAATATAAAAGCATTCTCCCCCTTCTCTCAAGCTCCCCCTTCAATAGTATTTTTCATGCTCCCCCTTCAACAAATAATACCGACATCAAATCTTCCTTCAACAAATAATACCGACATCAAATCTTTCATCAAATCTTTTCTTTTCTTTCTCCCCCTTTGTAATCACCAAAAGTGGATTAATGAAGTCACAAAAATATTCCATGCAAAAATAAACTATTATTAAAAGTAGCGTGCAATTTGCATGAGTTTTCCAAAAAATAGACAATTCAAGCTCATAGAATTTCATAACACGACTTCCCACCTTTGTGTAAGTGTAGTGATATAGACAATAAAGTACGAGAGGAGATTCAATTTCAGAAAATCAACCAAATCAATCCACATTTTCCAATTTTTCATGATTATCACTAGGATTGATTTTTCACACCTCATCAAAGATGAGTTCAAGTTACCGAACCCCAAAAACATAGCCTAAAAGGACTTTTAAATGTGGGGTGGCATTGCTTGACGAGTTATATACACCAACGCTAATGATTACCCATTTAGCACAAGTTGGATACT
The DNA here is from genome assembly GCA_030789695.1 of Scilla litardierei. Classification (NCBI taxonomy): domain Eukaryota; kingdom Viridiplantae; phylum Streptophyta; class Magnoliopsida; order Asparagales; family Asparagaceae; genus Scilla; species Scilla litardierei. Next base: position 225,057,805 of record CM061142.1, on the reverse strand, counting down.
CGTGGGTTGTGTATTAGCCATGAAATGTATCCATTTTTCATACGGAGCAAATATAGTATTATTTTTTTAATTCTTTTGTGCTCAATTTTAATTCATGGCTAAACACTTCATATCCCTTAGAAAATTCAGAAATTAATCATTCTTACATTCGCTTTCCATTATTCTTCAAAAGAATCTCCAAAAGTACTAAGAAGTCAAATATCGTGAAAGTGCAAATGTAGGTGTAGAAGTCAAGTTTAAAACTTATGAGACATGTCATGGCTACTAAAAAGAATAACATCATGATCATGTAGCTACAATAATAATGAATTAACTTCTACAAGGGATATATTTGAACATTCATACAATACTACTTAAGATAAATCATAAAAGGGTATTCTTTTAATCTCATTTTTTTGGTTTTTCAAATTTTTTTTTCAGAAATAAAAACACTAAAAATCATGCAAACAAGCACACAGAACAAAATAAAAACAAGCACACAAAAACAATCTAAGAAGGTATGCAATGAAATGCAAAGAGGGATAGAAATTATACCTTCGCGTCGCTATTTGGCTAAGGAGCTAGAAATAGAATGAGACTTTTAAAAATTTGCTCCTCGCCAAGTCTCCATCACACATACAAGAAAGGTGTTAAGTGTGACCTTGGAATCCAACAAGGTTCACGAGTGTTAGCCATTAAAGATTTAGGAACCCAAACTTGTTTAAACTTGATATTTGTGTTCCTAAATTTACAATAATATGAAGTGTGGCCTACACTATCACAAGTAAAGCACTTCGCATATTTGTTCTTTGCAATAGAGGATACATTGTGGAATTTCTTGAATTTTTGCTTTTCAACGTTTTTTTCAGACCAAAACCAAGTCCTCTTCTATTATTGCCATATAATTGGTTCTCTAAAATAGTGTCCAACGATTGTTTTCCCATAGAGAATTTCTTTATGGCTACTTCAAGATGAGAGACTTTGGTTTTTAATTGTTTCTTTTCTTCCACAAGCATCGTGCATTTACTAATAAAAGCTCTCTTGTTTTCCTCTTCCTTCTTTTCAAATTCAATCATTTTTCTTTTAAAGTCATTATCCAACATGCAGAATTTATCATTAAGCTCTCTAATCACATAGTCTTTTTCAGTTTCGAGCTTAATCAAATCAAGTTTAAGCATGCTGATTTGGTTTAATAATGAGGAACAAGAAATACAAGGAGCATTTTCACAAAGCTTTCTTTTTCCTTCTTCATGACTTCAATAGTAGACTTACATGCATTAATTCAATAGTAGACTTACATGCATTAATTTCAATTTTAAGTTTTTCATTCTCTTTAAACACCTTATCATCTCTAACTTGCATGTCATAGTTCTGATTTTGGAGACATTCAATAGTGAACTCATGATCTACTATTTGATTTTGCATTTATTCACAAATTTTAAGAAGTTCAGCTTTGCTACCTGACGGTGTCTTATCTTGGATCCCCATCAAAGCCATGCAAGAATGGGCTTCATTTTCCTCCTCGCTTTCAGCTTCGCTATCCATATCCCATGTTAATACCTTTGCTTTTCCTTTTCCTTTAGCGAGCTGAGCAGTTTCATTTGGGCAATCCTTCATCAGATGTCCTCTTCCCTTGCATTTAAAACATTGCATTCTATTAGTAGATTTCTGATCATTAAATTGCTTGGAAGAATTATTAAAGTTAGAACGATTAAACCCGGGTGCCATTTCGTTTCTCCCATGCTTGGTCTTGATGAACTTTCTGAAGTTTCTCACCATTAGCGCTATGTCGTCATCATCATCTTCACTTTCGTCAGCTTTCAGAGCAAGGGGCTTTATGGCTTTCTCTTTCTCCTCAGGTTTCTCTCTTGCTTCAACATTTTGCAGTTCCAACTCATTGGACATCAAATTACCAATAAGGTCCTCCACCTTCAATTGGGACAATACCTTTGCTTCCTAAATGGAGGTGATATTTGGTCTGAAAGAGCTTGGCAATGCTCTTAGGATCTTTCTCACTTGATCGAGGCTATCATATGGCTTTCCAAGCGAGCTAGACTTGTAGACTATGTCGGTGAACCTCGCATACATCTCTGATATGCTCTCTGATGGTAGCATGCAAAATCCCTCGAACTCTACATTCAAAAGAGACAGTCTAGACTCCTTTACCTGTGACGTTCTCTCGTGCGTCACCTCCAAAGTATGCCATATCTCCTGCGCAGTTAAACAATGTGAGATTCTATTATATTCAGATTTATCAAGTGCACAAATGAGAGCATTCATAGCTTTAGCATTTAAAGAATAAGATTTCCAATCATTATCATCCCATTTGTCATTTGGTTTTTCAATCTCAACATTTTCTACTTTAATAACAGGCAGTTTATATCCTTTTTCAATTATTTGCCAAGCTTTATAATCAACAGAAATAAGGTAGATTTTCATTCGATTTTTCCAATAAGAATAATCACCTCCATTAAATCTAGGGGGACGGGAACTAGACTGACCCTCAGCAAAAGCACTATCCATATGGTTATTCATGGTCAATCCTAGGCTAGATCCTAAAACCTGCTCTGATACCACTTGTTGGATCTGGATCCTAACTTAGAGGGGAGTGAATAGGCCTATAAAAATAATTCGTGCAACCCACGAATAATCACATGCAGATATAGCAGCAACAGGGTAAATAAAATGCAGACACAGAGTACACAGCAGATTTACCCTGGTTCGGTCGTCCCAACGACCTACTCCAGCCCCCAAAGTAAAACTAGTATTGAATAGCGCAATAGGTACAAAACCACAAGCTAGAGCACGCTCAGAGCACCCTCTACGTCTCTACACTCGCCAGGCTCTCAGTACCACACACACAGTGTTTTCTCTCACTATCAATCCTAGTAAAGCTTTCTACCAGCTAGTCCCAAACTAGCTGGGTCCCACTTGTCTAGTCCCAACCAGACAAGTCCCAAAATAGTCACAGAAAATTGGTAAAAGTTTCCCCTACAGAGAACATTACACTAAGACACAAATAAAGGAGTTTAGGGTTTAGAAATGCTCAGTTTGTGTCTGGGTAGGCGTCTCTGTCAATCAGCACGTCGTCAGCTCCAATCTGACGCAAACGGTGTCTCAATCTGACTCCTGGATTGCAAAATACACACTGGTCTGTGTGCAAAGAAGATTCAGTTCAAATCCTATTCTTCAGCCGTCTGTGCGTTCAGTAGCTCCCTTTAAATAAGGCTGTCGGTGCGCTGAGTAATGCAGTTCAAATTCTTTTTGGTAGAGGTCGGTTCGTACAGCAATCCCTTTAATTCCCAAGCCACGTCAGCAATCAAATACCCGATGCGGGCTTTGACTTACGCATGCATCAAATAATCCCCACCGTTGGGTTTTTGAGTCTCGCGGGATCGTGTGGATCACATGCGTCAGCACGAAGATCTCCATAGCAGCGATCGTCTTCAACGTTTAGGGCATGCAACGGCAGCGGGCGACGACTTCACAGATCTTTGGTGACGACTCTTTTGGCGATGATCTCGTATCTTCGCAGCGACTCATCAAAGACGCAGCGGCGCCTTCTCAGCAACGACCCAGCGCCTTCTCACGATGGCAGCTTCTCGGCAATGGTAGGCTCTTGACGACGGCGGCGATGAGCTTTAGGCAGCAGCGGCAATGATGGCTTGGCAACGGCGACGGCAATGGCCTTGCAGCTTCGTCAGCGGTGTGGATCTCCGAGGACTTCGACGGTGAATCCGATTGCTCTTCTTCGGCGAGATAGGTGATGCCGACAACTATGACACCTTGCTGCTGTGGCGTGAGTTTTGACTTCGACTCGTCGGCGAGAGCACTGAGCTTCTCCAGGCGACGACTCGACGACGTAGTTCAGCAGCGGCGACAATGATCTTGCAGCAGCGACAACGGCTCACGGCGAGGACGTCTTTGAGGAACAATGATGACGTTGAGGCCTTTGTGACGATGTCGTGGCAAGGGGATGAACATGAAAACTAGGTCAGAGGAGAGATTCTCTTTTGATGGGCTTTTGGGGTTTTTGGCAACTTTGAGAAAGCTTGGGAATAAATTAAAACTGGCTGCTTTGAAATTTTTGCACTCTCCTGTTGCACTATGATATTATGTAGCCTTATTGCCGCAAGCCCCTCTCCCTTTTTTTGTATATGGCCGTCTTTAATTTTTGATTGCCGTGTTATATAATTTTTGATTGGTCAATATATATATATATATTATAGAGCTAGGGTTTTCATGTTGGCAAGGAGGAAAAACAACTTCGTATTGGGATAAGACTAGGGCTAGGATAGAATCCCTTAAATCAAGGAGCAAGAAATTTGTATCCGACTAGGAATAGGGACATGAATTTGAATAGGGATATGGAGAGTATTTATAAAGATTTGATCTTATCAATCCTGATGACCAAGTCAAACTGCTTTGTGCACACACACTCCCTTTCTCCCAATATGCTATACGAAAAGCAATTCCGCCAAATAGTGAAAGTATATTGTTTTGCCAAGCCTGAAACACACTGAGCACACACTTTAGATATCACGACACGTTTGTCATCATCAAACCAAGATCCTAGATCGTTGCTTCCAACAGTTGTGATAGTTATTAATGAATGACATTGGTATTATTGATGTTTGGTTGTTATTTTTGGTGAAGTTGTTATTAATTTTGGGTATTGGTATTTTTATTATTGATGATGTTGATTGATATTATCATTACTATTGTTAAGGCCTTAGTTAATTTGGTAGCTAGAGTTGGGTTTGGATTATTGTTAGTTACTGTTGATTGGGCTTCCATAGGTGGGCTAGACTATTAGATGAGAGAAGAGGGTTTGATTGTTGGTTTCATCCCATTGTCTTGATTGTTGGTTTCATCTATTTTGTGAAATTGCTCTCTTTTCGTATATTGGAAGCTATCATTCATTCAATTTTCTTGTATATGGAAATGGGAATTATGTGAATGAATTTATAAGAAGTGTTGAATTTAATTGATGCTATGTTTTAGATTTATTTTGCCTCAAGTATCAACATGTTGACTTGATTAACTGTTAAGTAGAAGTTGCTTGCTTGCTACTTTGGAGTTGCTGGGAATTTGGGCAGAAATACATGATTAAAATGTTGATGATTTCTCCTAATTTAGAATTAAGAATGACCTGGAAATTTTACGGCATAAAATTTGGACTAATATCTCCAACTTTCATGTTGAACACTTTTCCAAATTCGGATTAGAAATTGGGTTAGGAATTTCGTGAAATCAGCATGTCTGTTTTTCCTTAGCTTTGAAACATGTTACGGCAAATGCAAGCAGGCCCTCAATTCTTAGTGAAATAGTGTGTTCTTGGTCTCGTTGGAAATTTAACTTCAAGCCCTACAACTTGTAAATTTCCAATTTTTTTGAATCTGTCCGCATTTAGGAGTAATTCTGCTCTAAAGGCAGGTCAATTTCTGTTAGAAATTCCAGCACAGTTCAGCACATACACCCTTTGTCGTAAATTCTGTATTAAATTGAATACTTGGTGAAACATCATGAAAATTTATATGTGAATGTATAACACCTATATCTATAACTCATAAGGAGTAAATCTTAAGTGCAGTTCAAAAATATTGAGTTAGCTGCCCCTATTTGGGAATGTCCTGCAAATTCCAGAAATGAATGTGATTGGGAATGGCAAACTTGTAATACCCAATTCTCTTCCTTTTCTACAAACTTCTTTTGTTTTCCTTCTTCCTCCCCCGTTCACCCAACCCAGGCCGAAAAAATGAAGCTTGCTGCCGAAAATTTGGGAGGGAAATGGAGAGAAAAATGGGAAAAAGAAGAAGAAAAGAAGAGGAGGAAGAGAGGAATCAAAGCCCTAGCCCAACCCCTTCTTCTACCATTCATCTTCTTTAATTTCTTTCAACTCCATGGCCAAAACTTTCCCCCAAAACCCCAACTCAAATCTGGTCGAAAATTTCTGGGTTTATTTTGTTGATTTTTTCAATCTCAAACCCCATACCTTCTTCTTCTTTAGAACCCTAGTGATGAGCTTGTAGTTGTGGGAGTTTGGGATCAAGAGGAGTAAGGGTTTGGAACTTGAAGAGGGTGATTCATGGAGGAATTGGGGGAAATTTCGAAATTAGGGCTTGAACTTGGAATCGATGGGGGGATTTCATCAAATTGAAAGAGGAGATTAGGGCTTGGTGATTGAAGCTGAAATTCATGGTGAAGCATGCAACTGATGGAGGGATTTTGAGTCTCCAAGCAAGGATTTGGGGCTTGATGATGGAGCAATGGGGAGCTTCATGACATTGGGAGAGGTAGGAGTCCAACCCTACTCATGTGTTTGATTTCATTGCAATTTGAGAATAAAGTTTGTATTTTTAGGGGTTTTGTTGAAATTCTTGGCATGATGCATTCATGTGGAAGCTAGTTGTTGTATTGAATTATATGATGCCATGAATTACTATGTTTATGTTTATGATGCAATTGAATGGCTTGTTTCACTAATTTTGTAAATTTGCTTTCATTTTGTTGGAAGCTTTAGATTAATTAAGTTGAATTGTTCTTAAAGCTCAAGTTTTCATAAATTAAGATGGATTGCTCTCATTCTTGATATATGTTGAAATGTTAGGATGATGGAAGTTTGTATGAAATGTTGGGGTGTTGGATGTTGGTATGAAATGTTGGAAGTTTAACATAAAGTTCCTTGCATGGAATTGCTCTCCTTTATGAGATTGATCTCATTTTGGGTCCATCAAATAAATGCAATAGTCATCATTGTGTTAGGATGATTAAATGAAATTATTCTCCTTTTGTTACATGGTTCACATGAAATAACTCTCATTTGTCTTATTGATTAAATAAAACAATTAGGTTGCTAAATTAACCAATTCACTAACTGGATGCTATCTTGCTAATAACCTCATGTTGCCTCCCTTGAATGTGTTAGCCCACCTAGGTTGCTAAATTGCTCGAGCCTAATAAGTTGATATCTTTGATTCAAAAGTGTGATGTTTATTGCGATATTGGCAAGACACTCTCTTTTCATGCAAGGAATGATATTTATTTCAAGTCCATGCATATGTTCCCATTTTTATGAAATATGTAAGCCATGATTGTCTCTCTCTTTGTTGTGTTGAAGTGAAAATCTTCACATGTTGTGGTAAACTCTTTTCTTGATATTTTGGCCTTGGGCCACTTGTAATATTTTGATGCGGTAATGAAAATATGATGGTGATGGAAAGAAGGAAATTTGAAAGAAAGCAAAATGCAAAGAATGTAATATGCACCCATACACATGGGTTGTAGTATGATGTGATTAGGACACGAGGTAGAGTGCACGTGCATGGACAAAGTGCCGCGGTAGGAGGCGGGTGAATACGCCGTTGGCCACCTCTTGATCCATTAGGTGGCTCCATGTTGATAACAGAGTAGAATCGCTTGCACGTGCACGCCGGCATATTCATGGGATCCCCATTCATTGCATTGCATTGCGTCGCATGGTTTGTGTTTCATATGCATCACGACATCATTGAGCATCATGTGTGATTGGCGGTTATATATACGTGTGATTGTTACCTTTTGGGCAGGAATGTTGCCATGAATGCATAGGTGCTTGAAATGGTTGTATGCTTGAAAGTGGGGTTGGCGGTTGTTAGTAGTTGAACTTGGGTGGTGGTGGTGTTGCTAGTGTTAGTGGTACTATTAATGCTATTGATGTTGGCATTATTATTGTTGCTATTGGTAAGGTTGTTGTGATATGTTATTTGGATCATGGGAGTTCACGTTTTCTCATTATGCTACATGCCCGTTTGCATTAAGTTTTCATATGTTAGCTTCATGTAGTCTTTCGCTAGCCCACCGCTAAATGCTTGTAGGCCAATCATGCTACCTATTCCTGTCTTCTAAATTGTTATGGGAATTAAATGGGGGTTGTAGTAGAAGCTTCCAAATGCTAAAACCATGAGTCCATGACAAATCCATGTATGTATCACATTAATGTGTAAAACTTCCAATGTATACAATTTGTTGGAATTGTTCAAATGGAAACATGCTATATGTTGGCCATGCCTTGAGGTGCATAGGTGAAATAGTTTCTTATGGCACTTCTCTTGAGATTCCTTGATTAAGGAAATGTTTGTTTTATGGTAATAACAGGTTTTCCTTGAAATATTACTTATGTTGTAATTGGAAAACTTGATAAATACAAGAGAAACTCTGTCGAAATTTCTGTAAGCATTTTCATAACATCCTAAGCATTAGAAACTCAAGCTAGGAATATTACACAAAAGCCACTTGATGGCTCCCTTAATTTTTCCACGATTATATGAACATCCATTTGAAAACTTAGAACAAAAGAAAGTTAGTAAGATGGTTCTTGATAACTTCCAAGTTGGAAGCTTAGAGAGTGTAGGGCCTTAATTATCATCACCTACCAGTTCTTACAAGCTCTCTTATGCAAACTTTGATTCCACGTTAATTTGGTTCCATTTCAATAGAAAGGTGTTTTTCCATAAACTTCGTAAAGGAACCTTTTTGTGAACATTCAAATTTAGATAATAATCGTAGTTTTATATAACTAATAGAAGTCAAGCCTACTTAAAGCAATGTCAGATGTTGCTATTAGTAAATGTACTTGGGATAATGTTGTGACGCTATATTGCAGTCTTTGATTTTGCAGTTCACTACTTTATATGTAGTACTCACTTTGTTTTGCAGGCTTTCCTCTTGCCGCAGGTACGTGTTCAGTTACTGATGCCATTTACATTTTCTTATGAATTTGTCGTGATATGCCATGAGTTAGTTTTCCCCTTTTTTACTTAGTGCGTTGCGTTTTTGTGCACCATGTGAGTTGGGTTTGGACATCCTACTGGGTCACGCTGTGACATGTCCCCGTTGATATTTTTCTGGTGTTGGATCGTGGAGTTGGAGGCCCATTAGTTCAACAGGTCAGAGTTAAGAGTGGGGTGAGTGTGTAAGGGGTCTGGAGGTGTGTTTTGTACTTTGGTGAGATGTGGGTTGTTATGTTGTATATGAGATTTGTATAGAAATGTTGTATAACAGTTTGTGTAAATATATCTGTGTTTTTGGGGTTGTTGTCCCTTTTGGGTTTCTGTGATGTCTGGAATGCTACAGATACTATCCCAGCAGCGCAGTGCGCCTGCTTGTGTTTTGAAATTTTGTACTTCTCTTCCGTAGCACCCGCCTCTTTGGGAATACCTGATACGGATTCGTACTCATCGGGTATACCGGGGAGCGGGCATTACAAAGGCCCACGACTTACTTGACTCAATTAAGCCCACTTAATTAATTAAATCAGATCACTAATATATTGGGCTTTAATATGACAATGTAGCACCATATAATTATTTATCGCATATAAGCCTAATGTTGGATTAAGATCCAACTTAGTTGGATAAGTTCCAACAATCTCCCACTTGGGCTTTATGCTAAACTTTATAATTATATTTTGTTGTGCATACAACCAAATAAGATCTTAACTTACTGTCATTTCTTTAATGAGTCAAAAAACAATCCGGTCCATCAATTATATTAGCAAGGGATCAAAGAGATCTTCGCCGCAGTAATTACAGCTCGACCCATCAGTGGTCACCGTGCTAATACAAAGGAATGACATGGATTATGAAGTGGATGTGTAGCATGGAAATTACATGTAATGTGATCTAACATATCTATTTCCAATTAATCCTCCTTAACCTTAGTGAGATCATAAACATACCAAAATCGGAGTGAAGCCAAACTTAATCAAAACTTTATTTCTGATCAGAAAATAACCTCAAGCTGAAGTTAGAGACTTAATTTTGTCTATCATATGAGCACCCAAAAGAACAAACTCCCACAAAACTGAATGTTCTTAATGAAATGACATCCATATTAGTAGCTAGCTCATAAAACCTTTTGGATGACATTTCCATACTCTAACGGATCCATGTTCTGATGTGCTCATTAGACAATTATACACTCCTATTATTAATCAACAATCTAGGAACTTGATCTCTGAATATCTAAACTTTGTCGAGTTCCTGTTGTTGCTGGAATATAAAACTGCAGACTTCGTTGTCACTAAATAAACTGTTTGGTGTTTCAACACCATCCCTAATTTGCAGCATAGTGACAAAATATGCAGATATATTTCATGATTTGGATGACACATAATATGATATGAAATCTAAATCCATGTCAGAAGAGACTATATAAAGGGACTATTTAGATCTCTTCTAGTAAATGGCGCCTAACATAGATTTTCATACATTCTTTGCATCCAATAAATGATCATAGTCAGTATACCAAAATGATCTCAAACCTTTTTGACTACTAATCCTTGAACATGTAACCCTTTTGTTCTTCATGAATACTGTAAGACACATTTGGTTGCAGTCAAATGGTCAACTCTTGAACTTAACAATCTGCCCAACACACCTGTAATATATGCAATAACCAAATGCATATAAAACTGAGCATACTTTAGACTCCCTATGGGTGAGATATAGGGAATCTTCTGAAGATCATTCTTAGGGCAATTATTGAGACTAAACTTGTCTTCCACAAAATTTAACAGTCATTATCACATAGATATTATAGAAATTACATGCTCCTACAGAACTTAAGATATATAACATCATTAAACATCATCTCAAAACCGAACGAGGTGATCACTTAATGAAATTTAATATATCATTAACGATATTGAAATGCTTTATTGATGCCATTATAAACCTTATAGAGTCTTTCATGAAAACTGAATAGAAAGTCTCTTTACAATTAATGCATTCTTTTTCGTATAAAGTCTTTGAGTGATACGCTTTAAATATTTTCTTAATACCCTTTTGAATTCCTTTTGATTATAAAAATCTATTTACAATCAATAGGTTTCAAACCTTATGGCAATGAGAAAAGAGTTTAATTATCATTCAAAGACTTTCTTAATTAATGCATTGATCCATTTTAGAGATGTAGAACTTTTATGACATGATGTAAGTCGAACTTCCATCATCCTAATATTAACCATATGTTCTTGAGAATTACAATGTAATATTTCAACAATGTACTTTTTCATCTCTTTATTGGATTTCCTGAATGGCAATTAGTTATTTGATGTGCTAGAGTTTGTCCTTATGAACAATTTCCCGAATAGGATGAATTGCAACATTATCTTGAATTTATTGTGTCTTGAACAATGTCAGGAATACTATCCTGAACAATGCCAACAACACCTGTGGGAATAAATCCTCTTCAAGAAAAATGTCACTAACAAAATTCCCCCCCCCCCCCCTCAAACTCAGCATCTTCAAATAGGTGTGCATTTCCTAATTCGTAAGCTAACTTAATAGTGGGATTATGTAAAACCATACGAAATATCAACTTTTAAACTATTCAACAAAAAACTAGAAAATCATTAGCATTATGTCCTTTGTCTTTATTAGGCTTATAAAGCCTTACCTTAGTTGGACATATCCAAACATGCAAGTGATTTAAGTTCATTTGTTGAAACTTTGGTAATGATATAAGCTGCAATCAATAAATAACTGAATTCTAAATTGTTAGTTCTATCTTTATAACACATATACTTAAACTGCAGGAATTCTAGAAATGAAGCAATATTTCCAAACAAATGAAGATTATAATGATCTTTTAAAGAACTAGAATAAAGTAGTTTTGAATCATGAGATAACCAAATTTTCCATTCATAATTGAATAATAATAACCGAATTTGTTCAAAATGGAAATAGGAAACCAAATTCCGTTAAAAACGGTACATAATAGTATTATAAAATTCAAATACAATCTAGCCTTTAAAAGAAATAATCTAAATTTAATTTGCTTCTACTTGAACCATCTTGCCATTGCGCATATCAATGTATTTTTCACCATCATTTGGCTCTTGGCATCTTAGGAAATGATGCATAAACACAATGATGTGAATGGTTATACCAGGATCTTTCCATCACGTGTCTATAAGTACCAAAGTTTGCAGGAAAAGAAATTAACTCAGAATTAAACCAAATTAAAGAAACATACACTTTTTAGCACGCCAAGCGTGATAATTTGTGCAATTCTTCTTTACATGCCCTTCAGCTTCACAGACAAAACAACCATTACCTTCTGAACTTTTCAGTTCCCTTTGTTGTTTCTTTTGAGAAGCTGTATATGTAGCTTCAGTATTCATCTTCCTTTTGTTGAAGGTGGGGGTCAGTTGAGTACTTTCTGTCATCTCTTGCTTAAGCCTTTCCTCTTCCTTGACACAGAATGAGATGAGCTCTTCCAGAGACCAAGTATCACCCTTCAGATTGTAGCTCATCTTAAACTGGCTAAACTGTGATGGAAGAGATATTAAAACAAAATGTACTAGCAGATCCTCAGAGAGGTCTAGCTCAAGCGCCTTCAACCTTGAAGCAATATTAGACATCTTCAATATGTGCTCACTGATGTTTCCTTTACCTTCATATTTCATTGAAGTTAGGTTTGTCAAGAGTGTACTAATCTCACTCTTTTCATTATTGACAAACATCTTTTCAAGATCAATAAGAAAACATTTAGCTGTGGCAATTTTCTCTGAAATAGAGCCCATGAGATATTTTGGAATGGCATTCTTCACAAGCATTAGGCACATGCGATTTGATCTCTTCCACTCTTCCATCTCCCTCTTTTCATCAGAGGTACTCTCATCAGTGAGTGGTGGAGGAATATGAGTCCTCAATGCTAGATCAAGATCCATGACTCCGAGGATTATCAAAAGATTTTCCTTCCATGCCTTGACGTTAGTGCCATTAAGTACTGAAATAGATTTGAGGTGGGCAGAAAAATTTTCAGGAATAATAGCTGAAAAAGAGAACAAGAAAAAAATTGTAACATGTTCATATGAGTATTAAACAAAACAACATCAAATTCAAATTAATGCTATTTTCCATCTCAAGACATCCTTTACTAGCACAACATTTATCTTTGGATAATCTATTGACTAGTCATTGACATCTTGTTGTAGCAATCAAACAATGACAATAATAACATGCCAAAAATAAAACTTCCTTTGGGCCGAATTAAATTTGCATGCATTGATCTCACTAATCATCACCTTGTCTATTGTCACAGGTGCGCATAAAATGATATAGAACGTTAATCTTCCTTTGGGCCGATTTAGCATTCTTACGAAATCATGGGCATATAAAATTCCTAGTATAGTTAAGAAATGAAATAATGCAAACAAGAGAGCTCACTTTGGCGAGATGATGATTGCACGAAGTCATTTCAAATATATATACATTTGCAAAATTTGAATCTATGTCGCATTTTAATACATGAATTTATTCTTTAAGTGGAAATATTCAAGTCCACTTTCATTCAAAAAAAATCAAATTTAAAGCAACCAAAATTTTCATACAAAAGTATGTATTCAACTTGTTATATTTTGAGATTAAAACTAATCTTCACAAGAAAACCCACTTTGGTGAGTTGATGATCCAATCAATCTATATTTGAAATATATATTATTAACAATGCCAAAAATTTGAATTTTAAACTAAACTGAATTTAACACAAAATGATTACACTAAGTGGAAATATATATAAGGACCTTTTATTCCATCTTTCAAATCGTTTATATTGAATTAAATAAAATCCATAAGTTCAACACAAATTTTCTTCTTCAAAATGGGGTTTATATGTGTACTAATGTGTATATGAACATACATATAAAGTTATGTATATATAAATATACACCCTATCCCATTTTATATAAAACTTTAAAATGTGTGAAATTTTCGTAAGGCCATTTACTTGATGGTTAGTGAATAAAATTCCTTAAGGCCTTTTAAACTTATCCTTGAGGAGAAATATATTCCTCCCGAAGAAAATGCTTGAATTTTGGGTTTTAATTTAAAACCAAATTTAGCCAAACTGAATTTTCATACCAAGTTATGAAGTCAACTTGTTATATACCGATATATATATATATATATATATATATATATATATATATATATATATATATATATATATATATATATATATATATATATATATGTATGTATGTATGTATGTATGTATGTATGTATGTATATGGTTTTATGCCTTAAACTTAGAATTTAAATTTATTTCAGCACAATTAACACAAAATTTATCTTCGAGGATAAATATACATTAAAGCTTCTTATTTCATCCTTCAATTCAATTTAAATTCAATTTTAGGCAACCAATCATACAATGTATGTATTTAACCATTTATATTCCGAAACAATAAAAATTTAATAGTAGAGCCCACTTTGGTGAGATCTCGTAATAATTAAAATTGTTTCGAAACATGTAATCTAATGTGCACAGCAACTGAATTAAAATGAAAATAAACTTTAAATGTAAATATATGTGAAAACCTTTTATTTACTCCTTCGATCCATTTAAAATTCATCCAGGCAACTGATCATACAACGTATGTATTTAACCGTTTACATTCCGAAATAATAATAATTTAGCAGTAGATCCTACTTTGGTGGGGTCGCGTAATAATTAAAATTATTTCGAAACGTATAAATAAAATAAGGAATGCATAAAAGAATTAAAAATGAAACGAACACAATTTAACATTCAAATAAAACTGAATGAGGAAATATACACAAGATGGCCTTTTATTTCCTCTGATTATTAGTGCATTAATATAACTGAAATAGGGCTTTAAAAAGTATAAGAATAGCCCTAAAATAGGGTTCACACTTGCCAAAATATTCATTTTAAGCCCAAAATTGTGCAGTGGCCAAAACAGGCCCAAAATAAGGCACATATACTGAAATTTAAATTTTTTTGGAAAAACAACCTGATTGGGCCGAATTTTGGCCCAAAGCCTGCTAGGGTTAGAAACCATAGCAGTAGTTTGACATCCCAAAGGGGGGCCGCCCCCCCTTTCCCTTACTTCTGGTGCCGGTAAGGGAGCCGGCACCGTTGTCTCCAACAGGGGCAGCAAGGGGCTGCCCCTTTCTTTGTTTTGTAGGCGCCAGGCGGCGCCTGCCGTGCCGACGAAGGGGGGCGGAGCGCCGCCCCCTTTCGGGTCCTAATGGGGGCGGTGCACCGCCGCCCCCTTCCCGTTTACTGGGTGACTTCGGCAGGCCCCTACGAAGATAGGGGGCCTGCTTTGCTGGCGGTAGGGGGGTTATGGAACCCCCGTCAGAAAAATCCCGCTTGGGGCGGCGTGAGGCCACCCCCTTCTGGAACCCTAACAAGGGTTGGGGGGCGGCGGGTGCTGCCCCCTTCTCTCTGTTTCCCCAGATCCGATGGAAGGTGGGGCTGAAAGCCGCCCCCTTTTCTCTGTTCAACCAACATAGGCGGCTGTGTTGCCCCTTTCTGTTCTGCGTCAGTGCCGGTGATGCTGGTGCCGATCTTCTGACAGGGGCAGCAGAGCCGCCCCTTCTTTTGCCGTGTCAGGCGGTGGCCGACGGGCCGCCCTCGATATTCGTATAGAATTTTTTTTAAACAGAAAAAATCAATCAAAACCCCCAATTTTCACAGATCTGAATTTATAAACAGATTAAAAATCTAATTTTTATCAGATCTGAATTCACAAGCAAGCAAAATCTTAAGATCCAAGCATTGTGGCTTTGATACCACTTGAAAGAACTAACGATCTAGATTAATCATTAAGCAAGACCATGAAAATAATAACCTACATATACCACATGCCGAATCTTAAAACGTTACCTTCTCTGTTTAGCGGAAGCATACTTGAGTCCACCGCTAATAGTCTGAAAGAGATCCTGACGATAACGAAGTGGATGATCTTCCAGAACAGCACGAATCCACCGTTGGAGAAATCCTTTGACTTTCTCCCGGTTTCTCTCCTAGCGATGGGGCGTAGAAAATACGGCTAACTTGTTCGTGTGTTCCGGGGATCGTTACCGTCAGGATCTCTTTCAGACTATTAGCGATGGACTCAAGTACGCTTCTGCTAAACAAAGAAGGTAACGTTTTAAGATTCGGCATGTGGTATATGTAGGTTATTATTTGCATGGTCTTGCTTAATGATTAATCTAGATCGTTAGTTCTTTCAAGTGGTATCAAAAACACAGTGAAAGTATATTTTTTTGCTCCTAGCTCAGGCGATCAGATCGTCTTTTCGGTGATCTCGTCTGCCTTCTGTTTGGGGCCGAGGCCCCTGCCTGGCCCATCCGGCCACCCGACGTCCTTCTTCTTTACCCCACACCACATGGCTTTTTCGTCCTCCGGCGCTGAATCCCATGTCACGGCGCCACCTGCATCATCTGGCCCGGTCCCCAGTCTCAGTTCCCTTGCACAGGCCACTTCCTCGGGCACCCCCTCTCATGCCACTGAAGGTAGTGTGGACCCCCTCCCTTGGACTGCCGTAACTGGAAAGCGCCGCCCCTATTCGTGATGCCTCTTCGTACCCTGGAGTCAAAAATGTGACCTACCGCGGTCGGCACGGTGGAGGACGTCCTCCGGCGCGCTCGTGGGGCAGGAATCGGGCACCTTACCCCCTCTGCCACCGGGTGCGGGCGCCTCCCATCAGCCATTAACTGCAAGTGCTAGTGCCAACGCCCGCCAGGCGCTCGAAGTATTGCCTAAGCGAGCTGCTGCTCTAATCCCTCGGTCGTCGTATGGGACTTCCACCTCTTACAGTTCTATCTGCGCCCCGCGTGCGGTCCCAAACTGTGGAC
Source organism: Scilla litardierei (assembly GCA_030789695.1). Lineage (NCBI taxonomy): Eukaryota > Viridiplantae > Streptophyta > Magnoliopsida > Asparagales > Asparagaceae > Scilla > Scilla litardierei. The sequence goes on along the minus strand of CM061142.1, from coordinate 225,041,171 downwards.
TGGCTTTCTCGCCTCCGATTGTGGTGGGAGGCGGTGTTGTTGCGGACATCTTGCTTGCGGACATTTTCCAGGCGGCGGGTCGTTGGGCACACACCTTGGTCGGCTTCTTCGTGGGCCAGCGGCCCTTCTACGGTCAGCTCTCGTCTTGGGTTGGGCGTGCATGGAAAACCAAGGGAGAAGTCCATATCCACTCACGGGAAAACAACTTCTTCTTCTTCAAGTTTGCCGTCGATGTTGACTGTGACGGCATACTCAATGGCGGCCCCTGGCTTCTTGATGGCCGTCTACTCGTCCTTAGGCACTGGGCCCCCGACATTGGTCTCGATAGGGACCTACTTTCCTCTGTGCCAATTTTGATTCGTTTTCCGCAGCTACCGATCCAATTTTGGTCCCCCGTTATCATTGGAAAGTTGGGACGGCCTCTGTTCTCGGATGCCACAACTGCTGCTGCTTCCCGCCTCTCTTGCGCTAGGTGTTTCGTTGAGATGGACTCCGTGTCGACTTTCCCGATCTCCATCTCGGCTCGGCTAGCCGATGGGTCGATCATTCCGGTTGCGGTTGAGTATGAGAAAATCCCCCCTCTCTGTGCACATTGCCGCTGCTTCAGGCATGAGCTCTCCCAGTGAGTCACCGACTCGTCTCAAGGAGTCCCCTCGGCCGGACTCCTCCAACGCTTCGACCTCCACTGTGGTTGTAGGCACCCCCCTCCAACCAAAGTGTTGAGGTCCCCCAGAAGGGTCCTTGCTCGGTGATGGACCCTCCCATATTGCAGCCCCCTCCTCTGGCACCCTCGGCCTCTGCTACTCGTCACCAACACCAGTTAGCTCTTCCCGGCAATTCTCAGCCTTCGGTTCATGCTGCTGCTCCTGAATCGCGTGCCGCCCCGCAATACTCCCAGGTTCATCCACTCGCCTATTCTGTGTCCCCCCACCAGAAGCTTCTCCCACTTCCTCTTCAGCCTGTGTTCGCGATCCCCCCACTGGTCCTGTGGCAGAGCCCCTCTCGAATGACGTTGCGCCCTATTCCTGCATGATTAAGCCCAGCTCTGCAGATATTCCGCCTGAAGTGTCTCCTAGTTCTTCTTCGGCCTGTGTTAGTATGCCCCCCTTGTCCCGTGACAGAGCCCATCTCGAATGAAGCTGCGCCCAACTCCCGCAGGTTTTCCCCATCGACCAGCCAAGCTGATATTCCGCTTGCCGATGCGGCATTCTTCGGTAAGATTACCCCCTCTCCCAGCTCTGTTGATATTGCCGCCCAGTTCCGTCAAAAGGACATCTTGGAGCCGACGGCTACTTTTGGGATCCACATGAACCGGGCGCCTCTTTCAACCCCCAGTGTCTTGGCTTCTTCGTTAGAGGGTGGGCATTCTTCTTCTGCTGTTGGGGACAGAGGAGATATATCTCTGAGCTTTGATGTTAATTTGGTTGACACTCCCAACCCCGTAGTCAGGGACTTCGACATTCAGTTCCCCGTCCTTAGTCCGGCGCGTGTCGCTCGCCCTAGCGCTACTTCCCTCCCTCCACACCCGTGCCTGCAACCCACCACTATTCCCAATCCGGCCTATTCCCTTCCCCCCAAAAAATCCAAGACTCAAACCCCTAAGCCAAATAAAAGAGGGCCGGCCCCCCTCGTGTGCAGACAAGGAGCCAACACCCCATTCCGTGATTATGTCTATTCTTGCCTGGAACGTGCGGGGACTTAATGCTTGCGCTCGTCGAAGGGACGTTCGACACCACATCGGGAAATATAAAGCCTCCTTGGTAGGCTTACTGGAGACCAAAGTTCGGGATCTGCTGAGTGATATTGTCCCCTCTTGTTGCCCTAAGGGGTGGGTTTCTTTTCACAACTATACACATGTGCCTAAGGGGCGTATTTGGGTGGTGGCTGATCCGTTGGTTTGGGGGTGCAATGTCTTATCTTCCTCGGTGCAACATATTACCCTTGGTTGTATCAACTCTGGTGGTCTTTCGGTCTCCATCTCCTTCGTTTACGCTTCCAACTTGGCTTCTGATAGGATACGGCTATGTGATTCTCTCCGTACTGATAGCTTTATGGTGGGTGGTAAGCCTTGGGTGGTGTTGGGAGACTTCAATGTCACTAGATTTATTGGAGAGAAGGTGGGGGGGAGGATCCTCACCTTTGACATGTTGGCGGACTTCAACTTATGCATTGAGGATTGCGGGTTGGATGATATTCGTTGTATTGGTGACCAGCTTAGTTGGAGCAACTGTGCTACTGACGACACTCGGATCTCTTGTAGACTTGACCGGGCCCTCGTGAATCCAGATTGGCTGGAGGTCCTCCCTGATGCATATGCCTCTTATCTCCCTCCGGCTTCTAGCGACCACTCTCCACTACTAATTCAGGTAATCCCTCCCCCAACTCGGGCCCCAAGCCCTTCAGATTTTTGGGTCACTACCTCCAGGTTCCTGGATTCTACGCCCTTCTTCTATCCGTCTGGAGAGGTCATTACTCTGGCTCTCCTATGCTCAGACTCGTCACCAAGCTCAGGGCCCTCAAGGAGGCTATCCGTGCATGGCCTTCCCTCCTTCCGTGTCCATCAGGAGTGAGATCTCTGCTATTCGTGATGACACCGACTTCCACTTATGCCCAGATCTCATGCGCCAGGAGCGTTCCCTCCACCACCTACTTGCTTCTAGCGTGGCGTGTGAGGAGAGCCAGGCCAGACAGAAGAGCCGCCAGTCTTGGCTCTTCCAGGGGGATCGGAACACCAGGTTTTTCTATGCTGCGACAAAGGACCGGGCAGCTGGTAACAGTCTCCTGCACTTGATTGGGCCGGGTGGGGACCCTTCCGCCCAGATAGACTCTCTTCGGGCCGATGGGGTAAACTACTACTCCTCTCTATTCCACCAGGACTCGTACCCCACTTCCTTCCCTGATATCACCCCCAAGCATATTCTATCCCCGGGCTCTTATGATTTGATTGGTGGCCCTGTTGTGGACCAGGAAATTAAGGAGGCTCTCTTCTCTTGGATAAGGACAAATCCCCGGGGCCGGATGGTTTTCCTCCTCTCTTCTTTCAGGAGATGTGGGGAATTGTTTGCAGTGATGTCCTTCATGCGGTGTGTTCCTTCTTTTCGTCTGGATGTATTCTCAAGCAGATCAACCATACTTTCCTTACTCTGATCCCTAAGACTTCTTCGGCATCCTCCTTAGGTGACTACCGGCCTATTTCTTGCTGCAATGTCATCTACAAGATCAACTCCAAGGTTCTTAGTAGGAGGATGGCCGCGGTCATTTTTGGCCTCATCTCCTGGAACTAGTCGGCTTTCATCAATGGGCACCTGATCTCTGATTCCTCTCTTCTTGCACATGAGCTCATCAGGGACTACTCAGCTTCTTTGGGGGCCAGCGCCTGTATTCAGCTGGACCTTCGCAAGGCTTTTGATAGTGTTAACCGTGAGTTTCTCTACTACTTCATGGGACACCTTGGGTTCCCTCCCACCTTCATTCACTGGGTCAAGACGTGCGCGGACTCTCCTTCGCTTTCTATCCTCGTCAATGGGTCGTCGGCAGGTTTCTTCGGGAGCAACAGGGGGGGTCCGTCAGGGCGACCCCATGTCCCCCTTCCTTTTTGTGATGGTTATGGAGGCCTTTACTCTCGTGATGGACACTGCTTCTACCTCTGGTGTCATTCGCCCCCCCAAGAAAGGGGTGCAGGGGGTTCCGTCTCACCTGCTCTTTGCCGACGACATGCTTGTCTTTTACAGGGCTGATGAGTCCTCCTTTGCGGGCCTTGGCCATCTTCTGGCTTCGTTCCACCTTATGACGGGCCTGGAGGTAAATAAAGGAAAGAGCAAGCTGATGCTCAGCAAGGGGTGTAACATTGGCAGCCAGCTTTCCCTCCTCCTTGGCATCCCCATTGAGGACCCTCCCGTCAAGTACTTGGGGCTCCCCCTCTCTTCCACTTATCCTGCTGCCAAGCTTTTCTCTGGCCTCATTGATAAATGTTAGGCCAAGGTCTCTTGCTGGTCTTCCAGGCTTCTGTCCACAGCGGGACGTATTGAGCTGGTGCGCACTGTCATTCATGGATTCGTCTCTTATTGGATACAATCTTACAGCATTCATATCTCTATCCTTGTCGGGATTGACCACCTGTGTCGTGACTTTATTTGGGGGTCGAAACTCCATCTTTGGCGGTGGGAGGACATGTGTCTCCCGAGGCCGGAAGGGGGGATTGGCCTTCGTTGCCTACGTGAGGTGGGTGTTGCAGCCGGGGCGAAGCTCCTCTGGAGACTTCTGCACTCTTCCTCCCCTTGGGATTCTTACATGCGCAGCGCCTATCTGAAAAGTACACCCCTGTTCCAGTGTGTGCCCTCGGTCTTGGACTCGGGGACTTGGAAGCACATGCTTCGATGTAGGGACTTAGCAGCTACTTGCTTTCGTCGGGTGATTGGTGATGGTCGCACCACTTCTTTTTGGTATGATCCGTGGCTCTCTTGTGGCCCGTTGGCTGACTTGCACCCTCCTCCCCGGTCCTTACGGTACCGCCGAGTTGTTGACTTTTGGGATGGACGTGCCTGGTCCCTCCCTATTGAGCTCGCTCATATTACTCCCCTACTGGGCACGGTTGCCTTGTCGGATGGCCCTGATGCCTGGGATTGGACGGCTACTGGGGGCTGCTCCCTCCGCTCTGCCTGGTCTTCTACTCGCTGCTGCTCCCCTCCTGCCCGGCTTGCCACTGTGGTCTGGTTCCCTGGGCACACGCCCAAGTTTTCGCTCACCCTACTGCGTGCTCTCTCTGATCGCCTGCCCACCACCCATCAGATGGCCAGGCACAGTATTCGGGACCAGTCTATTTGCGCTCTGTGTGGTTTGTTCCCTGAGTCGGCTCATCACATCTTCTTCTGATGTGAGTTCAGTGCTTTGGTTTGGGGGGCTTGCAGGTTTCGGCTGGGTCTCCCTCCTAGTTCCAAATCCATCACCGTTGAAACCCACTCGCTTAGGCGGCGATTTGGAATCAGGGGGAAATCCACCCCCATGGGCAAGCTCTCCTTGTTGGTCTTTTCTGTGACGGTTTGGCATATTTGGAGAGAGTGAAACTTCCGCATTTTCAGTTCCCTCAGATCGCCGGCGACTACCATTCTGGCAAGGATCTCGTTGGACATCTCGGACGCCTTGGCTGGTTCCATCCCGGATGACTTAGACCTTGTTGATGTCATCCTTTTTGAGAGCTGGGGGGTTTGTGGGCCGTCTTTTGTGCGCCCCTCCCCAGCATAGGTTTTCCTTCCTTTATTTTCCTCTTTGCTTCGCCTGGTTGGGGTTGTACGGGGTGACTGATTCCCAGCCTCTCCCTCGTCTGGCCTGCTTGTTGGCATCGCCCTGATGTTGTCCATGTTCATATATACTCATACACACTTACTTTTCTATATATATATATATATATATATATATATATATATATATATATATATATATATATATATATATATATATATAGGCTAACCTCCTTAGCCCTAGGGTTTCCAACTCAGCCCATCAACGAGTTGAAGCCAAATAGCCTCTACACATAAAGGCCCACGACCTACTTGACTCAATTAAGCACACTTAATTAATTAAATCAGATCACTAATATATTGGGCTTTAATATGACAGTGTAGCACCATATAATTATTTATCGCATATAAGCCCAATGTTGGATTAAGATCCAACTTAGTTGGATAAGTTCCAACACACCGTACCCTCAGACAATGAGTTATGCATTAGTCTAGGATCTTTGCAATTCATTGACATGACACTTTTAATAATGTTTTAATGTGTTAATCGTTCACATGACTGCATGACATCAATTGATCGTGATTAGCTTATCTCTGAGCACATGTAAACATTTACTAAGTTCCTCATATCATGTTTTCATCTTGTTAATAGTCATTAATTTATATTCGTATCATGTTATCATGCTAATAACTTCCATTGTTGCATAATTACGTCTGCGCATATGTAATGTTACTATATTCCCTTTTATATCATGATGTTTTTCTTAGTCCCTTTTGCATACAAGTTAGTATTATTCATTTCCCTTTTGTATTATGCTTTTATCCTGTTAGTAGACAATGTTATTGCACTGCTAGATTCCTTTTAATAATTGTTTGAATGATATTAACGCTTGTGAACCTACATGAGTAACCCTCACTGACAGACATTGTATTTGTGTTTTCAATGCAATGTCTGTCAGGTCCTACTGGTACTTTTATAGAATTTTAACCAGTGTTGCTTGACTCCTTAAGAGACAAGATTCATACTAGAAGGTTGCTTCTTGTCCATAGGCTGAAGCTTCCTATCATCGTCTACTTATCAGATTCATGTACTGTGTGTTGTATGGTCCATAAGGCCCCTCTTCATTTCATAGTTGTAATCTATTTTTTAGACATTGGCATTGTAATATTACTAATGATATCTGTGTTGTTTTTGAGTACGCATGCAAGGATCTGTGAGTTAATCACAGACGCTTAGTGTGCTTAAGCGAAGGAGGTATGAAATAAAAAGTACAGCCTCTTTGTCTTAAGCACACCGTGGCCCCGCTCACGTCCCCGCTTCAAAAAAAGAACAAAAGAAGAAAAAAATTTGGGAAGCGGGGCGTGACAAAGGTGCTAGCAATATGGGATCAACGCTTGGATGAGTCATCCAAAGAGGAGAAGAAGAAGAAGAAGACTAAGAAGAATGTGCTCATATATGCTTTACGACACTTTCTTATGATAAGGTATGCATGAATTTAGATTCCAATAATGATGATACTGCTACTTATGCTGCTGTTGCTCTTGATATTATGCTAAGTTAAAAGAGATTCATAAAAAATGCTCTTTATATGATAATGCATGTGTTAAATATGTAGAAAAAGAAAATTCCTACTTAAAGAAGAAATAATCAAATTAAAAAATGAAACTATTCCACAAGATTTAGCTTTATTAAATCTAGAAGTTGAAAAAGAAAATCTAAAATTAACTATGGAAAACAATAAATTAAAATAAGAATATTTCTCACTGCAAAATGTTTGTAACAACTTAAATATTAGATTCGAAGCCTATGTTAAAACATATAACTAATATCAAATTAAAATGCGATGAATCACATAATAATGTAGTAAAGTTTAATAAGGGTAAAGAAACTTGGATGATTTAGTATCTTCATAAAGATTAAATAATAATAATAATGGATTAGGTTACAACAATTTAAAACAAAACCATGCTTATATTTATACTAAATTTGCTAAAACAATAATTATAATAACTTTAAAAATAAGAATACACCAGTTGACACGCAATCAAATAAAGTTAATAATGAACTAAAACAATTAATTTGGATACTCAAGAACTTAAATAATAAAATAAGAAATGTATACATAAATAATTTTATGTAAAATGTTCACTTTTCTAAAAAATTATAAATATGTAAAAGATGGAAAATCAAAACCTAAACAGGTTTGGTTTTCAAATTAAAGAATTTTATGAGAACCTAAGTAAGGTATATTAATTCAAATAAATTATCATTTGATACCTTAGAATTAATTAAAAATAATTCTTGTGTGATTAATTAAGATATAAGTCATAATAATTGATAACTTGATCAAAATAAGTTCTAAATTGTCCCAACTGATTTTCTGAATCTTAGTGGACTAATAACACTAATGTAGTCGAGTAATCAATCTATATATCATAATCTATAAAAACTAGTAGTAGCTAGTCGATTAGAGCATATCAGCTAGTCGACTAGTGGTTAGCCAGTCGACTATTTCTGGATATTCCAAACCCTTGCTTGTTGTCCTCTTTTTAGGTTGTGAGATGTTATCTGGTTTATATTCACTTTATTTTTCTTCAAACAGATATCATAATGAGTTATTTGAATTAACCCAATAAGAGAAAAAAAAATATTAGCCCTTCATTCTAGATCCGATGGCTTTAATTTGATCTCATCTCAAACAAAACCTTAAACGAGATCATTTAGATAATCTCATTCTCAAAATTTGAAAATTTCTCTCATCCCAAACCTTGATCCATCTCTACCAAATTCATCAAAATTTCATAGGCTTCAAAGTCAATTTTCACCAAAGATCCCATCTTTTAGGTATAAGCTCTTGATCTCCTTGAACTTCTAGTCATTGCATTTCATTCAGAACTAATTTTCAAGCATCATTTAGTTAGAATATAGATTTAGTTTCTTCACCAGTTCACTAGTTCATTCCCTCATGTCTAAGAGACCTAGATCTCCAACTAAGAAACAACCAACTTCATCTAGTGCTCCGCCTACATATCTTCAATATTTGAAAAGACCCGATTTGAAGGAAAACTACCTCAAGAACTCACAATTGGATATCCTTAGGGAAAGATTTGTGAAGTTCGAGGACTTGGATAACTGTGGCATCTTACAAGTTTTTGAGAAGCATGGTCTAATTGATCTGTTCTCATTGCAAAGGTCTTGCAATTATTACCCAAGACTAGTTATCCAATTCTATACTAATATTGAAGTTATAGATTATGAAATTTCAAACATATTTAAAAATGTTCACTTCAAACTAACGCTATGATAATATGAGACATATTAGGCATTCCTTGCCAAGGTGTTACCCTTCGAGAAATAGTTATGGATGACGAAAACATTATTTTCCTAGCTAATATGTTCGTTGAGGATCAATGTTTTAAAATTGGCATGACAACAAACTCACTTCTTCTGAAGGTTAGGATCATTGCAAGAATCCTATCTACACTATCATTCAAAAGATTGAGAGTCTCACCTATCTATATGAAGACCTAACAAAATGTGTATGCAATTATATGTCAAATAGTAGTGAATTGGACTGAAGTTATTTTTGAGAACCTAGATATGCTATCTTCTCCATCATTACAGGTGATTAATTTCTTTCACATATCTTCATGCATCATAAGGTGGATTTGGAAACCAAAACTTTAGATGAACCTCATAAAATTCCATTCAACAAGCCTGCATTACTTAGGATGCATATTCCTTTAGACCCATCTTACATCATGCATGCTCTTGATGTTGATTTATGCTTCAAATTTAGAATATGGGAGGTTGACACGGCCGTGCGGGTCTTAGCACAGCCATGCGTGTCAGAAGACATATCATTTGTGGCATGGCCATGCATCCGTCCGTGCTATTGTCCGTGTTGCCAGGAAGATCTCTGTTTATTTAATGACATGGACGTGTTGACGTCCGTGTCAATTGACAGGGTCGTGTTGCTGTCTGTGCAGATCAGCAGCTCTCGGTTTTATAGTCGCAGTTTTGCGCACGACCGTGCTAATATGGGCACGGCCGTGCCGACACCCAGAAACCCTATAACGGCCAGAATTCAGCTTCTAATCTAGACTGTTGACTTCTATTGTGATTTGATCGGATGGACATGATAGAAAACACCCTCTTCTATCCTAGGGAGTATTTCTATCATATAAATACTAAGATATACACACGCGACAACTATAAGCAGAACGCCATGCATACACGACGAAGAATAGAGAAGATTTCATTGCGTCTTCAAGAAGAAGGTGACTACGAGCTTTGGGAGAGGAGTATTCCTTGTTCTAGAGACTTCGGTAAGATCTCTCCTTTGGGTGTGTGCATGAGACATTGTAATTGCTGGAGTACTAGAGTTATCTTGTCGAGAGGGCATACATATTGTATTGGAGGAGATTGGTAGTCGATGTATTCTCTGTATTGACATCTATGATCTAGTGGAAGCCGTGACAACGAAAGACTGGACGTTGGCCATAGGTTGGGCCGAACTAGTATACATCTTGTTTCTCTGTGTGATTGCTTGGCTTGATTGTGTGGTGGTTTTACTTGTGCTTTTTATGATTCATCCAAGATCCTAACTCTGAATTGTTTTGGTTGGCGACATATCATATATTCCGCTGTGCACACTTAGGTGTTGTTTGATATTGTGTCAGATTTTTCCAACAAGTGGTATCAGAGCTACTGGTGAGGAGAATTAAGAAGTCAATATGTCGTCGTCTACCACATCATTTAAGATGGTTCACGAGGAGAAATGACTTCAATCTTTGGAGACTAAAGATGAAGGCTTTTCTCATGAGAGACTGTTGCTCCAAATTGTCTTTGGGAAAGATAGTTTTGACAAGGAGGTCACGGAGGCTCAGAAGGCAGAGATGGAGCGAAAGGCATTAATCACATTGCAGTTATCACTTTCAGATGAAGTGCTCAGAAATGTGTCTGAGGATGTTACTGCAGAGAAGCTTTGGAAGAAGCTAGAGGCACTCTATGCAAAGAAGAATCTGATGATCAGGTTGAATTTTATGTAACAATTATATGTGCTGATGATGAAAGAGGGAGCCCACGTTAAGGATCACATTGATGCTTTCACAAAGATTGTTTCTGACTTGCGGTGTATAGGAGCGAACATCGAGGATGAGCAACTGATGATGATATTGATGTGTTCTTTGACGGATGATTTTGACCCATTGGTGAGGTCCATGGTATATTGATGTGAATCTTTATCTCTAGAGGAGGTAGAGTCCGCGGTACACTCTGAGGTTCTTCAGGTCAAAGCGACTTCACGAGAATGTGGTGATCAAGGGGATGCACTCTTCATCAGGGGACGCCAGGATTCAAGAGGTAGCCATGGATCTAGGAAGTACATGGGTCGTTCCAGATCTAAATCATGACGGCACTTGGACATATGTCACTTGTGCAAGGAGACGGGACATCAGAAACGAGACTGTCCAATGCTAAAGAAGAATGGAAAAGGCAAAGGTGAGGCTTTTGGTTCAGCATTAGTGGGAATTAGTGGCAAGAGCAGTGACGATGGTGTGATACTGATGGTAAATGCATCGGGAGATCTAGGGTTCCCGTGGCTTTTGGATTCGGGATGTTCTTTCTGTAGGAAGATATATGCCCATAAGGCAATTTATCTTGATTATACGTCTTGTTCATACCGTATATGGTACGTATTATTCTAAGTATAAAATCAATTTGTATTAATATACTTAGATAATATCCATAGACTTATAGTTAGGTCCTTACATATCTAGATGAGATCTCGATTATGAGTAAGTAAGCGACCGAATAGAAACGTAAGTCTTAAACGGTTCGTGATCATAGATGTGTTGAGAACTGGATATCGACACATCGGATAGATCACTGTGTCTTCGTCTTACCTTAGGGTAATGATGATCTCATAGTCATTCGACTTGGCAAGTCGGAGACGAGACACAGGTGCTCATTGGGGAATGAGTTCACTGAATGACCGAGTTAGAGTTATTAAATGGTTAACTTTAATGATCTGTCTTTAATAACTCTAGGGTGATGATAGGTTAGTTGATCCTTAAGACCTGAAGTCATCTGTACAAACCTGTGAGCGGACGGTATAGCTTAGACCCATGATCTAGCTTCGAGGAACAGTCCTGCTGAAAGATCTTAGGTTGGGCTGCACCTGAAGCTCCCAAGGTGAGTAAGTGACTAAGATGGGATTCGTCACTTCCATTAAAGGGAAGTTAGTGTTATAGGCTCAGTACGGTCTTTATGTTAATCCTCGGCCGGGGTTCGTTGCAAGTAGTACAACGTGTATACAATAAAGACTGCCGTATACTGACCAATGTTGTCTAATAGGGTTGACAGAAAACCATACCCTAGGCCAACAATAAACACAGTCTTGACGAAGGGATTTTAGCTAATGGAATTCATCACTGACACAGCCAAAGCAAACCCTATGATACTTTTGTCAAAGGGTCGATCACGTTATGATGACTCTGAAACAGGGACGACAGCTACTGCTCGTAGTGACCGTCGTCTAGGGGTTTCGAGCCCCAACCTGTAGTAAGGTCAGGCTGTAGGGTCTCACACCGAGGAGTGTTCGTGTCTTAGTAATAGGAATATAGAATAGAGAGAAATGTCATTTGATGATATTCACAAGTTAAGTTGTGAAAGTTAGTCGCATTAGCAATAGGGACACAACGTTGCATTAGATGCTAACTTTGACTAAACGTGTTGTAAATTAGTTACGACGAATTTAGTAGGAACAAACTTGTTGGAAAGGGTTACCTTGATGACGGGATCGTCCCGGTCTAAACACAGATTCAAACTGCGTCCAAATCGGAGCTCAAACGAGTCCAGAAACGTAGAAAGAGTTCAAGGGGAAGTGGGTTAGACCCACTGGGCCAAAAGGCCCATGTGCAAAGGCAAAACGGGCGACGCCCACTGGCTGCAACGGGCGCACGCCCGTTGCACAAAGGGGCGCGGCCCGCTGCGGCAGCGGGCGCCCGCCCGCTGCAGCAGCGGGCGGGCGGCCCGCCCTTGCTCCCTTGGGCGGGCGCGCCCTCTAAGCCTAGTGGGCGCGCCCGTAACTTAAGTCAAAATTAGGGTTTTGAAACCCCTAATGACGGCTACGAATTTTGAGAAATTGCTAAACTTTGAGCAATTGTTTGAGGGGTCAAACGAAGTCGAAATTCGTCACCGTCAGTTCCTACGCGTTCACCATTCCAAGCTTTTCTGATTGATAGCTTGTTTGGTGTCAGAAGTTTAGTATGTGAGGAGAATTAATTCGTTAAAGTTTGACTTTGTGAAAGGCTAACTTTAAAGTTAAAATTAAGCCAAATGGCTTAATTGAATTTTTCTCTTCGTGGGAATTGTCCCACATTGCCCGCAACGAGATGTTGAGTGCTCACTCCCTATATAAATAGGGGTGCACTCTCCTCGTTGAAAAACACACCAGTCAACGATCGAGTAGCTCCAGATTTTTAGAGCAAGCTCGATTGGCGACTAAATCTCTCTCTCTATTTTCCTATTCTCCGGAGTAGTCCTAGCACGACTACAAAGGGGGTTTGGATCTGATCCGGACGTCTAAGACGCGGGTTTCTTCTCAAGTGAAACTTTCTATCGCGTGTGATCGGCTCGGAGGCGAAAGCAGCTCGGGCGGATCGGTTCGAGGGTGCGAGGCGGCTCAGGGAGATCGGGTCAACGCGGCTCGGCTACGAGGAGCTTCTCAAGACGGTGCGGTACATCTTGCCTGCTCCAGGGCCAAGATTCCGGGTATGTGGTTAAGCGTTTTCTAGTGTAGTTTTTAATTAGTCGCTTTAGTGTAGATCCTTCTTGGGGTGGTCAGACCCACTCCAAGTCGGCATAGATCGGGCTAGGTTCTGGCTCCCCAGAGCCTAGCTAAATAGTTTAGCTAGTGTAGAAATTTCGATTTCTGGTTTTCCGCTGCGCTTTTGTGCCTCCGTGGTCCGTCCGACTTAGGACGGATACGGATCCGAGCTCTGGGGGTCCGCCAAAACCCCAACAGTGGTATCAGAGCCACGGTTATGCTATAGATCTACTGTAGCGACTTTTTAATCGTTAAAAATGCTTAGCTTTCATATGCAAAACTTTTTAGCTTTATGTTAAATTAGTTTTGAAAATATTTTTGTGTTTCAAAAATTAATTTTGCAACACGGAAATTTATTTTAATTTTGGAGCAAATTATTTTTATGCGATAAATCTAAAAGTAGTCTCCTTTGTTTTAAATACTCTATAAAGTTTACGTGAGACATTAAAAATTTTTAAAAGAGTGTTTAAAGTTTATGTAAACTTTATAGAAAAATTTTATTTTCGAAATTTAAGAATTTTCCTTTAGTTACATAAAAGTTAGAGATCTTTAAAACTTTATTTGAAAGCTTCTAAAAGTTTTCTAAAAGTTTTAAAAGAGTTTTAAAATTATTTTTAAAATATGTAAGTAATAGAAATGATTCTATTTCATGAGATGAAACATAAATTAATTTCTTTTTATTACATAGATGTTTCTAAAATTATTATGTGATATTTTAATTTTAGAAATAAGGTTAAAAATTTTAAAGGCCTAGGTTTAAAATTATTAGATAATTTTGTGCGACCTAGTTTTATGCGATAAAAAATTTTTATGAAGGCTTTAAAATTTTTAATCTTTAATTTTAAGTGTTAAAATTTAGATTTGCATGTTTATATTATATAGATAATTTTTAAACTTGCAAATACATTTTATATGTCACTAAAATGAAACTTTCTTTTATGCGGATAAAGTTAGTTGTTTCATTTCATGTTGAATAATGTATTCACAAACCTTATTAGGTTAGCCATTAAAATTTTATAAGATGAAATTTCAATATGACAAGTGACATGCTATGTTTGATAAAACAAAACAACATCGAACCTAATACCTGATTAGGGTAGTCCTTTTGTTTCGTAAATCATTTCATTAAAACGTTCAATTAAATGATTTTCATAAAAAGACAATGTTGAATTGTTTTATTAAAATCCTAATTAGATTGGGGTAGCAAGTTGAACATAGAACCTTATAGTTGATAAGGACTTAATAAAAGATGTTCAACCAATCTGAAAAATTTTGAATTTTAGGATCAACTAGCTGATAAGGATTATCTAGTTCTCTTAATTAAAAGCCATTTAGTTGTTTGGAAAACATAAGATTGATGACAACTCCTTCAATGGATCATGATGTCGGTCAATGTGCTTGGCTAAAGTTTTTGGACCAACCTAGCTAGACTGAGTAACAAGTGGTCCTGGCTTAGTCAATTCCCTGGCCGCGTCCGCTGGACCGCAAGGAGTCGATTCATGACTATGTAAGTCCATCGACTATACCTAAGTCAATACGATAATAATCTTGTTCAAGATAAATCGTAGCCCTCCTTGTTTTAGGAGTTGGCAACTGTAAGAAACATGTTCCGGTTGTTGAGCTACACTCAAGCCGTGACATGTCAATCTTATAGAAACCGATTTCTTGATTGACATCTTAACCTGACTGAAACAGTTGTCTCATCCCTCGAGCTTCGGCGTAGGTCTAACCAAGAATGTAGTCTAAGACCTGACCCAAACCGGCGCGTCGTGCATACACCGAGCAAAGGGGCAAGTCAGGCTAGACACGAAAACAAGGGTCTGACTAGGCTAGCCATTGTGATACGGTTGAGCACACTCATGATCACAAATGACTAGGGGTTAAAAATCGATAGGGAATCATAGTAAATATGATTGACGACGAGTTCGTCTACCGACTGCAGAGTCGGACAACTTGTTGAGATACACTCAAGGTTGTTAGAATCAGGGTAGACGGATCCCTCTCTCACAAATGTTATTTTATAATAAATTGTTTATTATTATGGCTTTAAATAAATTTAGTGGGAGAATATAGTTTTATTAAAACCATTAAAACTATACTACGAACATATACTAACTAAAGTATCTATAAAATGCAGAATGGACTCATGTCTAAAATACATGGTAGAAAAGAACGTGCTGGATGGAACCAACTACAAAGACTGGCTTAGGAACATTAAGTTGGTCCTTTTCCCTAGCTGGGATTGGATACATATTGTTCGAGGACGCTCCGGAGAAGCCCGATGATGATTCGACCCACGAAGAGAAAGAAGCCTTCAAGTTGTACCAGAGGGATGCAGAGAAGGCAAGATGCCTTACTCTAGCTTCAATGACCAACGAACTGCAAAGGAAGCATGAACATATGGATGTTCAGAGCATACTCCTTAATGCACAAGAGTTGTATGGCAAGCGATCCAGAGCTGCCAAGTTTGAAGCTACTAGCAACCTCTGGGGCACAAAGATGACGACAGGGCCCGTACAAGATCATGTTATCAAGATGATCGGGTACGTAGAGGACGCCGCCTAGTTAGGATTTGTCCTGAACAATGAGATGTCCACGGACATTATCCTAAAGTCTTTAACTCCTGAGTTCAAGCCCTTTATAACTGGCTTTATAATGAACAGCCTTGAGACGGATCTTCCTGGTCTCCTCAATATGCTCCGGCAATTTGAGGAGATTGAGAAGAAGCCGACTACACTGGTTGTTGGCTCTACTACTTCCGACCAGCTGAAAGGCAAAGGGAAGAAGAGGCAGGTCCCACAACCTGCGAAGGCTAAGAATGGGAAGAAGAAGAACAAAGGGGCCCCGTCGAAATCTGAGTGCTTCCATTGCCACAAGATTGGCCACTGGAAGAGGAACTGCAAGATCTATCTTGCAGAGAAGAAGAAGGGACATACTGATGCCTCTACCTCAAGTGGCTGATAAGAACTGGAGATTGGAGAAGTACGGAGATCGGTCGGCAATCAAAGCAACAGTTACTGCTGGGACCGCTCAAAGACTTCTGGAGACGATGATCGTGATGGAGATGATATTTTTCTTATTTGAATAAAATGTATCATCTTTAAGGATCGAAAATAATGAATGAGTGCTTTGCACTCAAGGTTTATTTTTGATAAACAAATTAAGGTTCTTTTCATGAACCCGTTGTTTTGGAATGGATGTCTCGTTTGTTGCAATTGAAATTGAATTGGCTTAAATTCTGTGGATGTGGCTTTTCTGTGATGGTTGCGTATATTTTCGAATAATGGTGTATAGCTTCGATAATATTGATTTTGAAGCTGACTAAATGTTAGAAGTCAATCAGTAGTTAAGTGTAGGTTCCAGGGGGCGTATAAATTGTGTGCTATCACAATAATACGCATATCAAGATTAATTCTTGATTGTCTGCATTTAGTTATTAAAAGAGTTAATACTAAATGTGGTTAAAGGAATAAGTACAGTGTAGGACGTTTTGATTGAACGAGTCAATGTCAAGATTCCTTAAAACGATCTTGACTTGACTCATTCGTCAAACTGAACCTGACACTTGTGCATTCCGTCTGAGGCACTTACCAAATGGATATTTTTGCACATAAATCTAAATATGATTTAGATATTATGTTGCAATAATTTAACCAGGTAATTCTTAAAGTCCGTGGGAGCGAGCTCATATACTTAGTTCCGTTTTTCGGACTAAGTAAAAAGGATATTTCACTTTAATGAATCTTCTATATAAATCATTAAGTCAAAATTGTTTTGATTTAATCGTATATATATAGAGACTTAGGGTGTCAAATATGTACTTGACATATTGACACAATAAAGTGGAGTGAGCTAGAACTGACTTACGGAAATGTTAGACCCCACATCTAAATCGTATAAGCTAACTGTTAGCTATACAAAGTTAGGAAAATGGATCCAGATCATTTTTTCGAAAGGATCAACCCTGTGTGATCAAGAGATGTAATTTCAATCCATTAAAATTCGTTGTAGATACTTATTAGTAGAACCATTCTTAGGTTTGCCATGTCAAATGTCAAAGTGACTGATATGCTATAACGGTATGAGATACCGAGATAAATAGCCTAAGTACAAGTGGAAGATGTAGGAAGATATATGCCCATAAGGCAATTTATCTTGATTATACGTCTTGTTCATACCGTATACGGTACGTATTATTCTAAGTATAAAATCAATTTGTATTAATATACTTAGATAATATCCATAGACTTATAGTTAGGTCCTTACATATCTAGATGAGATCTCGATTATGAGTAAGTAAGCGACCGAATAGAAACGTAAGTCTTAAACGGTTCGTGATCATAGATGTGTTGAGAACTGGATATCGACACATCGGATAGATCACTGTGTCTTCGTCTTACCTTAGGGTAATGATGATCTCATAGTCATTCGACTTGGCGAAGTCGGAGACGAGACACAGGTGCTCATTGGGGAATGAGTTCACTGAACGACCAAGTTAGAGTTATTAAATGGTTAACTTTAATGATCTGTCTTTAATAACTCTAGGGTGATGATAGGTTAGTTGATCCTTAAGACCTGAAGTCATCTGTACAAACCTGTGAGCGGACGGTATAGCTTAGACCCATGATCTAGCTTCGAGGAACAGTCCTGCTGAAAGATCTTAGGTTGGGCTGCACCTGAAGCTCCCAAGGTGAGTAAGTGACTAAGATGGGATTCGTCACTTCCATTAAAGGGAAGTTAGTGTTATAGGCTCAGTACAGTCTTTATGTTAATCCTCGGCCGGGGTTCGTTGCAAGTAGTACAACGTGTATACAATAAAGACCGCCGCATACTGACCAATGTTGTCTAATAGGGTTGACAGAAAACCATACCCTAGGCCAACAATAAACACAGTCTTGACGAAGGGATTTTAGCTAACGGAATTCATCACTGACATAGCCAAAGCAAACCCTATGATACTTTTATCAAAGGGTCGATCACGTTATGATGACTCTGAAACAGGGACGACAGCTACTGCTCGTAGTGACCGTCGTCTAGGGGTTTCGAGCCCCAACCTGTAGTAAGGTCAGGCTGTAGGGTCTCACACCGAGGAGTGTTCGTGTCTTAGTAATAGGAATATAGAATAGAGAGAAATGTCATTTGATGATATTCACAAGTTAAGTTGTGAAAGTTAGTCGCATTAGCAATAGGGACACAACGTTGCATTAGAAGCTAACTTTGACTAAACGTGTTGTAAATTAGTTACGAGGAATTTAGTAGGAACAAACTTATTGGAAAGGATTACCTGGATGACGGGATCGTCCCGGTCTAAACACAGGTTCAAACCGCGTCCAAATCGGAGCTCAAACGAGTCCAGAAACGCAGAAAGAGTTCAAGGGGAAGTGTGTTAGACCCACTGGGCCAAAAGGCCCATGTGCAAAGGCAAAACGGGCGACGCCCGCTGGCTGCAATGGGCGCACGCCCGCTGCAGCAGCGGGCAGGAGGCCCGCCCGCTGCAGCAGCGGGCGGGCGGCCCGCCCTTGCTCCCTTGGGCGGGCGTGCCCGCTAAGCTTAGAGGGCGCGCCCGCAACTTAAGTCAAAATTAGGGTTTTTGAAACCCCTAATGACGGCTACGAATTTTGAGAAATTGCTAAACTTTGAGCAATTGTTTGAGGGGTCAAACGAAGTCGAAATTCGTCACCGTCAGTTCCTACGCATTCACCATTCCAAGCTTTTCTGATTGATAGCTTGTTTGGTGTCTGAAGTTTAGTATGTGAGGAGAATTAATTCGTTAAAGTTTGACTTTGTGAAAGGCTAACTTTAAAGTTAAAATTAAGCCAAATGGCTTAATTGAATTTTTCTCTTCATGGGAATTGTCCCACATTGCCCGCAACGAGATGTTGAGTGCTCACTCCCTATATAAATAGGGGTGCACTCTCCTCGTTGAAAAACACACCAGTCAACGATCGAGTAGCTCCAGATTTTTAGAGCAAGCTCGATTGGCGACTAAATCTCTCTCTCTATTTTCCTATTCTCCGGAGTAGTCCTAGCACGACTACAAAGGGGGTTTGGATCTGATCCGGACGTCTAAGACGCGGGTTTCTTCTCAAGTGAAACTTTCTACCGCGTGTGATCGGCTCGGAGGTGAAAGCAGCTCGGGCGGATCGGTGCGAGGGTGCGAGGCGGCTCAGGGAGATCGGGTCAACGCGGCTCGGCTACGAGGAGCTTCTCAAGATGGTGCGGTACATCTTGCCTGCTCCAGGGCCAAGATTCCGGGTATGTGGTTAAGCGTTTTCTAGTGTAGTTTTTAATTAGTCGCTTTAGTGTAGATCCTTCTTGGGGTGGTCAGACCCACTCCAAGTCGGCATAGATCGGGCTAGGTTCTGGCTCCCCAGAGCTTAGCTAAATAGTTTAGCTAGTGTAGAAATTTTGATTTCTGGTTTTCCGCTGCGCTTTTGTGCCTCCGTGGTCCGTCCGACTTAGGACGGATACGGATCCGAGCTCTAGGGGTCCGCCAAAACCCCAACACTTTCCATACGACATCTCTGAGGATTTGGTTCAGTTCATATTCTTCTAGAGAAGGCGTCAACATTCTGATGGGGAATAATATGGCTTGCAAGACAGCGTGTGTAGGAGAGGTGCGAATCAAAATGTATGATGGGGTTGTAAGGACACTTACAGAAGTGCGTCACTTACCAGACTAGAAAAAGAGTCTGATTTCTACTGGAGCTTTAGCAGGACGGGCTCAGGACGATGATAGAAGGAGATCTATTGAAAGTTTCCAAGGGTTCTCTTATCGTGATGAAAGGAAAGAGGATACAGAACTTGTATGTGCTGAAAGGGCACACCGTAGAGGGTGAGACTAGCATCTCTCAAGGCACATGTGGTGAAGAATCAGCAAAGTTAAGGCATCTAAGCCTTAGACATACAAGTGAGAAGTCATTGGATTTCTTCACAAAAGGAAGCTGATACAGGCCAAAGAGGAGAGATTAGAGTTCTACAAGAAGTGTGTAGAAGGAAAGCTGACGAAGACATGCTTTGTGATCTGTTCAAAATAACAGTAAGCTGTTTGGTAAGTATTTACCTAAGTTAATAATATTGTAGTCTACATTAGAACTTAGGCAAAGTCCTGAGACTTAATGCAAGGTTAAACAAGTATCGAGATGACGATCTTGATCATGGATAATTATTTGACCGTTAGTAGCATAAGTCTAAAATCGTTCGTGGTCAAAGATGTTTCAAGAAAAGGATATCGATACATCAGATAAACCATTGTGTCTTTGTCTTCACCATGTAGTGGTGACGATGATCTCATGGTTGTTCGTCAATTAATATGTAGAATTAAGGGAGATAATACATTGGATGTCTGTGTTTTAATTAAGTCACAAAGAGTTTGCGATATAAGTCTAAGATATTAAGATGTGAGTTTAATTGCATTTGATGCAAAAGAATTTAAATACGTCGCAAATTGTTTGCAAGCCTATTTATAAAATAAAGGCATAGAAAATTATTACAGAGGTTACGGGAATGCCTCGGTTGAAACCCTAGATCAAACGAATCTTAAATCGGACTCTTATTGAGCCTAGAAAGTCAATAAAATCAATTAAGGCCCAAGAGTTGTTATTTTAAAGGGACCCCCCTTTTGACCCGGCCCATTAAGCCAGGTCAACTCTTTGGAACAAGCTCAGGCGCCCTTGCGAGGAGCAAAATAATGCTGGTGCCCTTGGGGTGCCAGTTGCTCCTGCAAGGGCGCATGCTCCGTGCGAGCACGGGCCCGTGCCAGGAACGGGTATGCGTGCCCGACAGCACCCTGGGGGCGCATGCCTGGACGCGCCCTGGGCTAGACAAAAATCTAATTGCAGGGCCTACACTTCGGTCTCCACACATAGGGTTTCGAACCCTAATTGACTTATTTTGGGCGGCTGGAATTTTGATCGAAAATCAGATTTTCGGTCAACTTTGAGACAACGTTTGAGGGTTCAAATGAAGTCGGAATTTAGCCCCGTTTTTTTCTATGCGATCACCGTTCAATGCTCTTTGATTTGATGTGTGATATCACTCGCGAAGCAAAATGGTGAGGGAGGGAAAATTCGTTGAAGTTTGGCGAAGGTTAAACTTAAAGTCAATTTTCTCCTCCAAACCTTTAGTCACACATCGGATATGATGAGATGGGGAGGGGTCAGCCACCTATATAAATAAGGACCAATCCGCCTCCTTGAAACTTGCACCAAGTATTCGATTGGAATAGGTCCAAAAAGTTTTAAGCACGCTTGGATTAAGACTTAAATTAATATTTTCTCTTTCTCCAAATATTCTTCCTTGCTCCTAATCGAGCTCTAGCAAAGCTACGAAGGAGTTCGGATCGGATCCGAAGTCTTGATGGATGATCCACACAAGGTGAAACTTTCTGGACGCGTGTTTGGATCTACGACAAGAGTGTTGCTCGCCTCCAGACACTGTTCAGTTCGGGATGCGGTTCGGTTCGGGATGTGGTCGGCTCGGGAGAAGCGGCTCAACCCCAACACAGGGCATCGCTTCGGAGGTCAAAGAAAGGTGGCTGAAAACGACGCTTTGTATTCTACAGAAATGAAGTTTCGCGTATGTAGTTTAATATTCATGCATTTATAATTACAATAGTTTGATTGATTTATCCTTTGCGGTTGGCATGACCCAACCCCAGAATAGTAGAAATTCTGGCTAGGGTTTATTATTTAGGGCTAGACTTAAAACTGTTTTAAGATCTGTTTTTCCGCTGCTTTTATGCTTTCGTCATCTGCCCGACTTAGGCCGGACGTCGAATTTATAGCACCAAGGACCTAGAAAACCCTTCAATTTGGTTCTTGAAGTTGAATTTCAAAAGAATTACTTTCTTTTAAGCAAGTGACAATCAAAGTAGATTTTCAATAGATTGTTGAATTTGCCGACTCCAAGCAAGGAAATTTTCTTGGAATTGATGGGATTTAGCCTCCCGTGTTTGAATGAGCAAGTGAACTACTTCTTTCAAGGGTTGCAATGGTGCGTCTATGCTTTGCTTTCTTTGATCAAGGCATGTCCCAGTGTCGTCGTACGAAGGCTCCGTTGAATCACACTCTGAAGTCTATTTCATGATTTGATCATCTAAGGACTCCATATACTTCCACGCCTCTGTCAGCGTCATGACTCCCAAAAATTCCTGCAGTTGTGGTCGTAGCCCAAAGAGGAAGGACTACATAAGCTCTTTCTTTGTGTACGCATGCTCCGGGTGGCTCAATACTATGTTTGTGAACCTCCTCCAGGACTGATAGAAAGTTTCACAGTCTCTCTGATTGAAATTAACGATCTTGAGCTTCTCCATTTTATGCTTGTGTGTAACAGCGTACTCTGCATCATACCAATGGTCTATGCCATAGAATTCAACACACACACACACACACACACACACACACACACACACACACACACAGAGAGAGAGAGAGAGAGAGGAAAGTTATTGTATATCTTTATTGAGTGGTAAAAATGTACAGAACAATAAGTTGAGGCTAAAGAGTTTAGATTTAATAGAGGAAGGAGAGGGCACAAGCGCTGTCACTCCCTACTATCAATCTTTGCTCCACCTCCCCACAGTTACACAAAAGAAAAGAAAAGAAAATGTACAATTTCCTCATCTGTGGTCTCAAAAATCCCAGTTAGACATGGCTTCAGCAGCCTCTGAATCATCGCAATCTTAGTCACGCAAAGCAATTCTGATATCCGCCGCAATGTCTTCGAAGAGAAGGGTTTTGGATTTAACAGCATTCCCAAAAATTCTTCTATTCCTCTCTTTCCAGATATACCAAACCATAGCCGCAAGGGTGGTATTTGCCAGCGAGCTTTGGACACTCTTTTTAGCAAAGTGACCAAGGTAGTAGCCCCCCACATCAGGAAGTGAAGGAGTGATGGGGGTTAGGACGCCTAATTTGAGAAGGCTCCTGCTGAGAATATAGCTAGAATAAATACATTCAATGAATAAATGGCTGATGCTCTTTGTCACCCCCTCGTCGCATAGAATACAGTTTTCATGTGAATTTACCCACATTTAATAAGTAATTCTCTGGTGAGAAGCTTACCCTGAAAAGCTCGCAAGAGGGTAATCTCCATCTTCGGTATATGTTTCTTATGCCAGACTAATCTTTAGTAAGGAAATAGTGTACCACGTCTTCTGGCACCCTCACATGCATCACGGAACTGAAACTCTAAGAGCCCAGTCCCATGAGTCTGTGCCCTGCCTCAGAGTAAACTGCTATAGTAAAGGATGGATGTGAAGAATAGTTGGGTCCTCAATCTAGCCTGAGGGTCCCCAGTAGTCACTAACCCATCTGTTTCCATCTCCAGCAGGGTATATGGCCTTTAAAAGCCCACAAGGAAGCCAATTGTCGTGCCACAATAGAGTGGAGTTGCTATTTTGTACATTCCTTTTAATTATTTTCTGGGTAATGCTCCTGCAGTGTAGCATAAACTTCCAGGTGCCCGACTGAGTAGGTTTTCTTTTCACTGCAAAAAAAGTATCGGTATCCACATAGCTGATTCTCATATTTTGTGCACATATTCCTTCCATAGATAGGAGACGCCAAGTCAATCTGATGCCTAAGGCCAAGTTAAGATCAGTAAGCAGTCTCAACCCCACCCCTCCCTCCTCCTTAGGGGTGCAAAGATCCTTCCAGGCCCAAGTTCTAGAGGGCCTCCAAATAAACTTCTTGCAAGCTGAGGTGATAGTGTAGAGAACATATTTTGGAATGCAAAAAGCACGCATCCAAAATGTGACCATACCATAAATGACTGTCCTTACCAATTCAATATGGCCTGAGATGGATAGAAGGGAGGATGACCAGCCCACAAGTCGTTTCTTGCATTTGTCTACCAATCTGTTGTACATCGAAGCTTTAGGGTATTTGGCAGAGAGCGGCAGCCCAAACTAGGTTGTGATTGCCGAAGCTATCCTGATTCCAAGGGAGTTAGCTAGATCAGTGGGGTTCTTATTCCCCTTGCTGGAAATAGCCATACTCTTGTCCCAATTTATGTGAAGTCCTGTTAGGTTGGAAAACCCCTCAAGTAAGCTTTTGAGACCATTTAATGAGTGGGCATTGGCACGACAGAAGACAAGGAGATCGTCTGCAAACAGCAAGTGGGAAATTGAACCTATTCGTCTCATATGATGGATACTTCGAGAAGCAGTAGCCTTGGCAACCAAGAGTGAGAAAGCTTCCATAACCATTACAAATAGGTAAGGGGAAAAAGGATCTCCCTGCTTGAGACCTCTATTACCCTCAAAAACCCCCACAGGGGATCCATTAACCATAACTGAGAAAGTTGGGGTTGTGATGCACTCCTTAATCAAATTGATGAATGATGTGTTGAAACCAAACTGATGCATAATGAAGTATATGAACTCATTGTTCACACTATCTAAAGCAATCCTTAAGTCCAGCTTGATGCATGCTCTTGCCCCCATGGGATTACTGAAGTCCCGAATCTGTTCATGCGCTAGAAGGGCACGGTCAGAGAGGAGCCTACCTTTGAGAAAAGCTGCTTGGTTAGGAGAAATGAGTTCATGACTGACTGCACTCAGTCTGTTGCATACAACCTTACTGATTACCTTGTATATCACGTTGCAGTAAGCTATCGGCCTATAATCTCCCATGCCTGTAGCATTTGAATTCTTGGGGACTAACGTGAGGAAGCTATGGTTTATTTGACGCAACATAAAGCTTGAGCGAAAAAATGATTTGACTGCATCGGGCCTCTCAGCAGTGGACACGGGCACCGTACAACACCGGGCCTCTCAGCTCCCACGTCCCTGGCAGGAGTGAGGCTCTCCACCTAATAACACAACCTCCGTATGTCCCATCCACTCCCGGTAAAGGCGAGTGGGTATAAATATCACATATCACATAATCATTTCCCCCCAACTTCTCTGTCCAGGCCTCATATCCACAATTTACTCAAATCCCACCTAAACCCCGGGTTTTGCTAACTCACCCTCCTTAGATAGGGCTGAGAAATTCAAGAATTTCATTTTATCATTTTAACAATGAAGAAGTCAAGTTGCATGGCATCACATTCCATTTTCATACCAACATGGGTCATGCACCGAAGTGCCATGCCCTCCATCGTAATCAAATCACGTATCAAATGGGTCATGCACCCAGGCGTCATGCCCTTCAACATAGCCATTTCAATTCATCACTCATAACGTATGAAACCATGCTTTACATGACCCCATCATTACTATTTCACAACACATTTCATAACACATGTGTTTACAAGCTCATTTCTCATATTTTTCAACTTTCATTTCATCGTGGCATTTTCACAAACACCTGGCAGGCAACACAACCATGTTCATTGCAATATCAACAAATTCCATTGATATTTGCATAAATAAGTTATATTTCAAGTAACAACAATAATCATGAATTATAGAGAGTGAATTAGAAATAATACACAATTCATTACATCTCTTTAATGTTTCAGCTTGCTGGAATTCGCAGAAAGGAGCAATACATGGGCACATATCATCAGTTTTCATTGTGAATTTGATAAAATGTCATAAATGAAAGTTATATATATATTAGTCCTGGAATCACAGATAAAATTTCATGCAAAAATATTAAGTAAGTGATTTATGGTGAATTATTTGGTGAAGTGTGTCAAATATGTTTTTCAGACAGATTTCAGGGTCTGTATTGAAAGCAAATTTTGGATATGTTGCAGCCAGAAATTCGACATATAAGATCTCGGATTAAATTTTAGATAAAATTGTTAAATTTCCAACGAGACCAAGAACACAAAATTCCATTGTGTGTGCAGGTGTTTAGGTCAATTTTACTAAACTGTGTCAAGACTGAAAATCAAACAGACAAGTTGTAAAGATGAATTTTTTCTCCTAAATTCTGAATTGAACATATATCAAAATTTATATGATTTTGGGGTAGAACTTCATGATCTACAAGCACATATTTTTTTCGAAACCTAAATCAAGCTAAAGTAACCAGGATTACCGAAACAACACATACCTAAATTTCAAGATTTCAAAGGGGTTATTTTTATTAAGAATTTCAAGGGATACTTTGTGAAATTGAAACATGGCTCATGAAATTTCACCATCCCTAATTCATATCAAGTAAAACATGCTATAAAAACATAATAATAAGATTCAATTTAACAGAATTCCAAATCCAAGAGGATCTCTACCTCAAATGCTTGATTTCCTCCTCTCTTCCACCTCCTTTATTCTTCATCTTTTTCCCTCTTGCAACCTACTTGAAATACTTGATATTTGGATGAAGGAATTAGGGTTTTGGAGTGAAGAAGAAGTGGAAAGGTGAGGGGATGTGGCCGGCCTCATTAGGGGAGAAAGAGGGGAAAAGAAGATGAAAGAAAGAAAAGAAGAGAAAGATAAGGAAGAATGAAGATACTTCCTAAGAAATATCTCCTACTAGAACCTCCTTAGGATAAGCACGCACTTAGTTAAATGACCAAAATACCCCTCCATAATTTAGGTATTTACCAGTTTGCCATTACTTTATGCACACACCACTTCAGGATGTACGCACAGTAGCTTTAGTCCAAGTGACCGTTTTGCCACTGGCCTTTCTAAAAATTTACGGGGGTTGCCATTGACCCCTAACCCCTTTCACACTTGTATGGCTCTTCCTACACGCATCCACGCACATCCATGCATGCATACATGCTTCACACACACACGTCTAACACATTTATGTTGTTTTACACCCACGACGTCATTTACACTTCTCCCGCATTCACATTTCGCATTCTCTTCCCTTAGCCACGTATTACGCCCTAATCCCCCTTGCACTACTCACAGACATCGATATCTACGCTTATTTCATGCTTACGTATGCATCGTAGGTAGAAATATCATGTGTATTCAGTAGAATACACATATAGTGCAAAATAGGGCATGACATCCTACCCACCTTAAAATAAAGTCCGTCCTTGGACTTCCTAGGGTGTGAGCCCCGCCGAAGGTCAGCTAGATATGGATGTCTTTCTACACATGAAGTACAACAAGTATACATATCTACCCCACACTTATATACACTATATGATTCACTGTCATCCATACACACCCGCATGGCACAGATATCACAGATACACCCTATTATTTATCTAGTAGTATATCCACATCAATATGTGCACTCACTACATACACATACGTATATGTTCTTCACATAAACATCTAGGCACACATATTCACACATTAACATATACATCACACACCACAAATAAGTCTCTATACGTACTAATACATGTATTTAGATCACTACTCACATCTATATGCATAGGACATCACACCATATCCATATCACGATACATAAGGTATTCATACATGGCATGCTTTCAGTTACATCACAATACATTCAAGTATATACGATTTATATTCTATCTCTTTATATATTTACATATACGTCTACATCCATGCACAGACACCCAGCAATACACATTAATCTACCCACCATTGCTTGATAAACAGGGTCACTATCACGGTGTCACACCGTATGTACCCTGGATCCTTTACTCCCAATGCTTAGTCACATGGGCTTACTCACATTCATAGGCACATAAATACCTATGTACACACAATATTTAGTCACATCCATACATACATTCACATGCACGCACTAACATATGCATGATCAAGTCACATAAGGTGTACAATCATAACTATAAATAAGTATACACAGAACCTCACATCCATAGCAGTGCACCTACTGCCTCACACAGGTAGGTACATATAGCACACACAATACACACAAGAGTGCATAAACATAATACGTTCCCTTATATGTTATATGTATAACCACCCTTGTATATTCTACACACATCTCAATACCTACATACCAAACAGTTTTATTCACTTATATTCATCAAATTTGTTTATATACACTTATATTCCATATCTACCACATTTGCATCCACATTGCATATTTATATACATCACACGTACTCTGGTATAGACCCATGTATACCCACATACAAACAAAAATACATTTATCCAAGGCACACAGAGGTACACCTGGATAGACAACCCTATAGGATACATCAGCAAGTAAACAAACAAAGATATGTATAAGTATATATATACATTCACTCACCCAATATACACATCATTACATATTTTCCTACTGCACACTACACATGCATGAACACATCCCTACACTCCATTGTAACACGTATAATAGAAATCCATACAACCATAATACATATTCACATATACACATCAACCAATACATCACACGGATACTCTATATGACCCAATTATATGTACATACGCATTATGTACACGAAGAGGTATACATATCAATTCCATATCTAGATATCTAAGCCTACATATAGCCAAATACACGTTTGCTCATACATACCAGATCATTATTCTAATAGTAGGTATGCATACAAACATGCATATATATACATACTAGGACCAAAACACCATGCACACACATTACCAAGTATGAGCGCACACACCCATTCACACTTAGTATACATATCCTGCTATTACACACCCATACAGTCGAGCTACCCAAACTATACTAGCGGGTAGTCGGTAGCCACCCATACCATTTTATACATAACATCAAATACACCCATACTTTTACTAGTATACTAGTATGTACACAATAAGTGTATTTCAACAATATTCATACACATTCAATAGATAGTCACAACCCATATACCTACACATTCATATACTGATACATGCATATCAGAATAGGGATCATTCACATACATATGCATACAACCACTCATAAGACGTACACCAATTCACGTTCAATAACACATATATACGGTCACACCGTGTTAGCTACATCAAACCTACATACCCACAAGTATTTCATATACCGCTACACCATCCTCCTCATGCCACTATATACAGAAGGGTACATGCACTACATATACATCTGATTGGTCTAATAGACGCCATTCTACATGGCACGCAC
Organism: Scilla litardierei; assembly: GCA_030789695.1. Taxonomy (NCBI): domain Eukaryota; kingdom Viridiplantae; phylum Streptophyta; class Magnoliopsida; order Asparagales; family Asparagaceae; genus Scilla; species Scilla litardierei. The sequence continues at coordinate 225,012,146 of CM061142.1, read as the reverse complement.
ACACACACACACACACACACACACACACACACACACACACACACACACACACACATACCATAACTCCACTTAACCATGCAAACACATAGCCACCCCACTTACACATGCACTGTATAATCTCAAATCTTCACATTCATCATTCTACATATGATACATGTCACACTTATATCCATATCCCATATAAGGCACGGTATAGGGCTAAGAGTTTAAACTTAGGTGGCCGGGGTAAAGCACCAATACCCACCTCAGGATGTATCTATCCCAAACACTCGGGAGTATTACTCGTATTATCCATACACCCATTACTTATCTATATCGATATATACACACCATATATGGCCAAGCCACATAGGGCATACCAACCTAAGTACACAGAAGCACACACCACAGACCCATTCTTCACTATGCAGCAACTGTATGACACGGACAGACTCATATACCACATCCAATACATGTTGTATGGTCTACACATATGTAAGGCACAAGCATACAAGTATAAGTAACAAATGGCTAGTTAGGCACACATACATGCTTACAGCCGGATATACAAACACACAATACAAGGGTCAGGTACACACACACAACATACATACATGTCTTCAAGAGTCATACACACATATATCTCTCTCAGTGCTCCGATACGACTCATCATATACATATACATTCACCACCATTGACATACACTCCCATGTACCGCTTATGACCGATTCGCATCACACTCAACATGTTGACAGGGAAATATCCTCATTTCCTCCACTCTAATACTGATAATTTAACATGACTACAACCATTATCCCTCAGAAGTAGTAATACATTGAAGACTCATATGTCTTACATATAAAGCAATACCATATACTAGCATATAGTCATTCAACCACATATGTATACACCTCATATAGTATACACCACACACGTATACATCCATCTAACAGTACACCTCCTTAGTTATCCAACTATATAGTTCAATCCATATCTTCATAATCAACCAATACTCAATTAAATAATTCCATCATTAGTGACACTACCCATCTAGTATACCCGCGTCTACCGAGGTGGGACACAAGGGGACACACATGAATCCACATGCTCTATACATATCTAGATGCCACCCACATCTTAATATATATGTATATACATATCCAATAGGTTATACATTACATTAAGGATCCACGCACGTAGCCTTAACATATCTTGCACATGAATCTAACTATACATCACACACAAGGACGTCATACAACTTCACAAGTCAATAGCCATACCATTCTAGTATGCCTATACAGATCTCGAACCAGGAGTCTAAAACGACCCCCCAGATAACTCTATACCTCGAGCTCTTGGCATTAGGACTCTGTCCTAAGGCTAGACACTACCCACCTTAAGACTTAATTTTTACCTGTAGGAACATCACCCGTACTACCCTTACGCAGCCGCAGTGCGGTGACCTGCATGGGCCACCAAAAACTGTCATGCCCCTCTCCCTAGAATAATCTGCATTTAGAATAAAATTTTTTTTCCAACTATCCTGGAGAGCGAGGGTGATGAGAAAGAAAAAGGGAGAGAAAGAAGTAAACTGAATATGCAGGCCACTGCGCACACGCTGGGATAGTACAAGTGAAGCTCTACTAAAATATCCAACAGTCACACAAAACCACAATAACATTTAGTACATAACATGCTTCATTTTTATACACAGTCCAAGTACACCAATACATATATACGGCCACTCTATACCTTCAAAGACAACCAAGACGCTTTGCAAGCTACATCACTCACCAAATGCTACCCCTGAGACCCGATTCCAAGTCACCACCAACCATACTGCCCCCTGCTACCTGAAAAATAGGGAGGAACACGTCAATGCGTGCCCCAGTAGGAACCAACTTGGATTTGGAATATCGTTTTTAAGGTTACCAATCCACAAAGCAAAGCAGGAGAAATAAGACATATAACTAAGTAAAATAAGGGAAATTAATTAGCCAAGTAAGAGGATCATACATGCGGTCCAATTTCGGGGTACTGCAAGAAAAGGGTTAGCACGAATAATAATAATAACATAAGTGTTCAAGTAACCAATATCTAATAAGATAAGTGCAAGTGCCTGAGGCATGACACAGAGTCACAAAGAACGGGCAAAGGGAAGGGAAAGTACTGCCAGCAGAAGGAGTAACATGCCATTTCTTATTTTATTGTTTTATAATTGAATTAATTGGAACTTGGATAAACTATGTGATACCAGGACCTAGACATCACCCCAAATTTGGGACGAATATAACACACGTCGCAGCGGACACGGGCACCGTACAACACCGGGCCTCTTAGCTCCCCCGTCCCTGGCAGGAGTGAGGCTCTCCACATAATAACACAACCTCTGTATGTCCCATCCACTCCTGGTAAGACTAGTGGGTATAAATATCACATATCACATAATCATTTCCCCCAACTTCTCAGTCCAGGCCTCATATCCACAATTTACTCAAATCCCACCTAAAACCCGGGTTTTGCTAACTCACCCTCCTTAGAGAGGACTGAGTCATTCAAGAATTTCATTTTATCATTTTAGCAATGAATAAGTCAAGTTGCATTGCATCACATTCCATTTTCATACCAACATGGGTCATGCACCAAAGTGCCATGCCCTCCATCGTAATCAAATCACATATCAAATGGGTTATGCGCCCAGGTGTCATGCCCTTCAACATAGCCATTTCAATTCATCACTCATAACGTATGAAACCATGCTTTACATAACCCCATCATTACTATTTCACAACACATTTCATAACACATGTGTTTACAAGCCCATTTCTCATATTTTTCAACTTTCATTTCATTGTGGCATTTTCACAAACACATAGCAGGCAACACAACCAAGTTCATTGCAATATCAACAAATTCCATTGATATTTGCATAAATAAGTTATATTTCAAGTAACAACAATAATCATGAATTATAGAGAGTGAATTAGCAATAATACTCAATTCATAACATCTCTTTAATGTTTCAGCTTGCTGGAATTCGCAGAAAGGGGCAATACATGGGCACATATCCTCAGTTTTTATTGTGAATTTGACAAAATGTCATAAATGAAAGTTATATATATATATATATATATATATATATATATATATATATATATATATATATATATATATATATATATATATATATTAGTCCTGGAATCACAGATAAAATTTCATGCAAAAATATTAAGTAAGTGATTTATGGCGAATTATTTGGTGAAGTGTGTCAAATCTGTTTTTCAGACAGATTTCAGGGTCTGTATTGAAAGCCAATTTTGGATATGTTGCAGCTAGAAATTCGACATATAAGCACTCAGATGAAATTTTAGCTAAACTTTTTAAATTTACAACGAGACCAAGAACACAAAATTTTATTGTGTGTGCAGCTGTTTAGGTCAATTTTGCTAAACTGTGTCAAGACTATAAATCAAACAGACAAGTTGTAAAGATGAATTTTTCTCCTAAATTCTGAATTGAACATATATCAAACTTTATATGATTTTGGGGTAGAACTTTATGATCTACAAGCACATATTTTTTCGAAACCTAAATCAAGCTACAGTAACCAGGATTACAGAAACAACACACAACTAAATTTCAGGATTTCAAAGGGGTTATTTTTATTAAGAATTTCAAGGGATACTTTGTGAAATTGAAACATGGCTCATGAAATTTCACCATCCCTAATTCATATCAAGTAAAAAGTGCTATAAAAACATAATAATAAGATTCAATTTAATAGAATTCCAAATCCAATAGGATTCCTACATCAAATGCTTGATTTCCTCCTCTCTTCCTCCTCCTTTCTTCTTCATCTTTTTCCCTCTTGCAACCTACTTGAAATACTTGATATTTGGATGAAGGAATTAGGGTTTTGGAGTGAAGAAGAAGTGGAAAAGGGAGGGGATGTGGCCGGCCTCATTAGGGGAGAAAGAGGGGAAAAGAAGATGAAAGAAAGAAAAGAAAAGAAAGATAAGAAAGAATGAAGATACTTCCTAAGAAATATCTCCTACTAGAACCTCCTTAGGATAAGCATGCACTTAGTTAAACGACCAAAATACCCCTCCATAATCTAGGTATTTACCAGTTTGCCATTACTTTATGTACACACCACTTTAGGATGTATGCACAGCAGCTTTAGTCCAAATGACCGTTTTTTCCCTGGCCTTTCTAAAAATTTACGGGGGTTGCCATTGACCCCTAACCCCTTTCACACTTGCATGGCTCTTCCTACACGCATCCACGCACATCCATGCATGCATACATGCTTCACACACACATGTCTAACACATTCATGTTGTTTTACACCCACGACGTCATTTGCACTTCTCCCGCATTCACATTTCGCATTCTCTTCCCTTAGCCATGTATTACGCCCTAATCCCCCTTGTAATACGTCACATACATCGATATCTACGCTTATTTCATGCCCATGTATGCATCGTATGTAGAAATACCACGTGTGTTCAGTAGAGAATACACGTATAGTGCAAAATAGGGCATGACAATTGAGATACATACTCCAGCGGGCGACGTGGCCGTTCTACAACCACATGATCGAAGATCCAACGACCGAGAATCGAAGCCGCATGAAGTGCATGTGCTGAGAGCGACGTGGCGCGATCTGAATGCTCCCCCGCTCGATCCAACGTTCGAAATCATCCCCGCGTTTGAAGATGGAAGCAATCGACAGCGGCGTGATCTCATCCGTTTGCTGCTCGATCCGACGGGCAAGATTGAATACGAGCTGGGCTCGGAGTTGTAAGCAAAGTGGGCGTGCGTACGAGCTTGGATCTGATAAGCCACGACACACATCGTCTCCAGGAGCGATCCCGCCTCCATCCAATGGCTGAGGTTTTGATCCGATGCAGATGCGGGTTTTGTAGCGGATTTTAGAGGATATTGAGTGATTTTGTAGCATCCGCAACCGACCTAATAACCATATAAATACCCACGTATTCCAGAGGGTAAGGACACCAGTTTTGAGCGTATTTTGAGCGTATTGGGGGGTTACAGACCGTATTTTCGTGAGATTTTCTGGGGCTTTGCAAACAGAGAATAGAGGGTCTTGCAGAAGAATTTCAGAGGCTTTTTAAAGAGTTTTGGTGATAGAAATCTCAACTTTACTCCTGTATTTCACGTATTTAGCATGTATTTTGATGTTTTTAGCATGTATTTGCTAATGAAACTGAGTTTTCTCATATCTATGCGTGGTTAGTGACCTCATGTGTTGGTTGTGATGTAGTTAGGGCTATGCGATCATTGATTTTGTTATCTTTTCACCCTATATGCATGTTTTAATCACGTATTTCATCGATTTCTATGTATAATCTAATTAAGTATGTTAATCGGAAACGTGTGCATGCTTAATTGAATATGATATGAGTAAGACTTATTCGTGATATGCTCCGAGAGGACGTTGTAGAGGAATGTGCCCTCGGATCATTTGTATTTGATGCAAATGATAATTTAAGCTAGTTAGGGACTAAATTGCATATGATGGAAAATAAATTAAATGTGTTTTAAATAGTTTAAAACAATATTTAATTATATAAACGTAAGGAAAAGCTTACGGGTAAGACTAGAATGTCCCGGTCTACGCCCAGGTTCGAATGGCGTCTAAATCGGACGCCAGATGCTCAAGATACGCCCAAAACAGCCCACTGGATCAGACTGGATCAAACCAGGTTGACCCAGGCCAGACCAGGGTCTGGCCTGGGCACCTGACCTGGCCAGGCCCAAATAAAGCCAAGGCCTGGACAAGCCCAGACACTGGCCTGGGCTAGCCCAGGCCGCCTGGGCTAGCCCAGGCCGCCTGGGCTAGCCCAGGCCGCCTGGGCTAGCCCAGGCGGGTTAGCCCAGCGCCTGGGCAAAGCCCAGCGCCTGGGCAAAGCCCAGGCGCGGGCCTGGGCTTGCCCAGGCCGCCTGGGCTAGCCCAGGCAGGCTTTGCCCAGCGCCTGGAAAAGCCCAGGCACAGCCTGGGCTTTGCCCAGGCAGTTTACTGCGTGCACAGCACGCGTAGGGCCCACCGGTGGGCCCCAGTTCTCAGGTTTTGAACTCTTATTGTGCAGAATTATTTGACGGCTCAGTTTTTGCGAAAAACTAGCCTTGGGCTGATCTTTGGACGATCAATTGGAGGGTCAAACGAACTCCGATTGACGAACGGTTTTTTCCTATGCGTTCACCGTTGAACACCCTTCGAATTGATAGGTTGTATCAATCCTGAAGTTCAACGGTAAGGGAGTTAAAATTCACGGAAGTTTGCACTTTGTGAAAGGCAAACTAAATTGATTTTATTAACTCTAATTATTGGTCCCACATCGGATTTTGAGAGAAGGGGAGCAGTCAGCCGCCTATATAAATAGGGGTCTGCTCTCCTCCTCAAAACTCGTCTCAAGCTCTAGATCTGAGCGGCTCTCGTAAATGTTGGAGCACGCTCGGATCTAGGCTTAAATTAATATTTCTCCTCTCCCTATAAATTTCTGCCTTGCTCCTGAGAGCTCTAGCAAAGCCACAAAGGAGTTCGGATTCAGATCCGAAATCTAGGCGGAGGTTTCACTCGCGTGAAACTTTCTTCGGCGCGTGGTTGGCTCGGCGACACGGGATTGATCGCCTCGGGATGCGGAGCGGCTCGAGGAGCGGTTCGGGGAGCGGTTCAAGGAGCAACTCGGCGTGGGACAGGAAGCGGCTCGGAAGACGGTGCGGAACATCTCGCCTGGTCCAGGGCTGAGATTCCGGGTATGTGTTTAATTAAGCATTAGTTTAATTTAATCGCAGTAGGCTAGATCCTTCTTGGGATGGTCAGACCCATCCCAAGTCGACATAGATCTTGGATTAGGGTCTTGGACCTTCGGGTTGAATGTTAATTAGATTAACATGATTATTTTTCCGCTACTTTTCTGTCTATGTTCCGTCCGACTTAGGACGGGCATAGAGTTTTTGTGCCATAAGTGTCCCAGAAATCCCTTCAGTGGTATCGGAGCCAGGTCTGTGTTACGATCTAGCCTGCGATTTCTTTAAACACATGAAATGCTTTTAAATACTTCTAAAAATGTTTTTAAAGTTATGAGATAAATTTTAAAAATGTTTTTGATGTTTAAAAATCTATGTGATAAATTTTTGAATATGAAATTTTTTTAAATGATGTTTTAAAATTTATGTGATAATTTTTAAAACTAATTTTAAATCTTTTAAAACTTATGCGATAAGTTTAAAGTGCCTAAAAATCTTATATGATAAATTTTTAAGCATGAAAGTTTTTATAAAATGATGTTTTAATTTTATGAGATATTTTAAAACTGATTTTAAAGGTTAAAATTTTTATGCGATAAATTTTTAAAGGTAGCATGCAAACTTGTGATTTTAAAAACAAGTTTTTATGAGATAAAAATAAAATATTTTTAAAATCATATTTTAAATTTAAATGTTAAATTTATGTTTGCATGCTAAAATTGTTTATGTGATAGACATTGTTCTATTTAAATTGTTAAATAGTTGGACACTTTTTTTATGCGATAAAATTAGTGTAGCTTTATTTTAATGGCTAGTTCATCTTGTCCCTTATTTGATAACACAAGACAACCTTTTAGGTTAGCCATTAAGAAACGATTAAAATTAATTAATTGAATTTTAATGACATGCTATGTTTTAATAAAACATTAACAACCCTTTAAGACCTAATTCCTGATTAGGGTAGTCCTTTTAATGGAATTTTAATTGTTATAATTAATTCTCATTAAAGGACTTCGCTTTTAGCGTTGTTAATAAAATTTATTAAAATCCTAATAACGAGTAGGATAGCACGTGAACCTTATAGTTGATAAGGGCTTAATAAAAGTTATTAAACAAATCCTAAAATTTTGAATTTAAGGATGCAACTAGTTGATAGGATTAATTAGTTGTTAATAAAAGCAGTTTAGTCTATGGCACACATATAAAAATGACAAGCTTCATTCAATGGACCATGATCCAGTCAATGTGCTTGGCTAAGAGTCCTGGATCACCCTTTAAGGGATAGTGGTCCTGGCTTAGTCAATTCCCTGGCTGTGTTCTGCTGGACCGCAATGTCGCGAATCATGATTGTATGACACCCTGGACTATATCTAAGTCAAATACGTTAATAATCTTTTTCAAGATTAGCAGTAGCCCTCCTTGTTTTAGGGGTTAGCTACTATAGGACCCGTGTTACAGTTGTTGAGATACCCTCAAGCTATGAGATGGCAACCCTGTAGAAACCAACTCCTTAAATACATAAGATGAAATCTTGACTGACCCAAACCGTCGTCTCGTACCATGAGCGCCGGCGTAAGTTAAGTCAATGATGTAGTCTGACTAGATGTAGTCTAAGTCCTGACCCAAACCGACGTGTCGTGAATACCCCGAGCACCGGAGCAAGTCAGGCTAGACACGAAAACAAGGGTCCGACTAGACTAGACATTGTGATTTGGATGAGCACCCTCATGATCACAAATGGCTAGGGGTAAAACCTGATTAAGAGGGTTATATCTGATATGATAGATGAAGAGTCATCTTCCGATTGCAGAGTCAAGCAACTTGTTGAGCTACCCTCAAGGTTGTTAGGCTCAAGGTGATTGGACCTCTTACCCATTAATTTTAATTCGATTAAATCGTTCGTTATTAAGCTTTGAAACAATCGTAAAAATAGTGGGAGGATATAGATAGATAAAAGCCATTCTACCTATATTTAATATTGAACATATGCTAAACTAGGGCAAGACTATGTTTACGGAAGGAATCAACTTATAATATTTTAATGGAATTAGTTAACTGGTCAAATAGGTTGATTAATTGAATATCAAGTTAAATTCTAATTGATAGAATTAAACTATATTCTCGTTGACATTAAAATGACCTTCTAAAGAACAGACTTAAGAAATATGATTTCATTAAGTTCTAAGTCCACAAATAAATTCAAGTTACATGTCACTCGTCTCTATATGAGGCAGCTTGAACATATAGGATATTTGAAATATGTTTCTCCCTACAACTTGTCGAGCTACCCTCAAGGTTGTATGGACAAACAATTTTGATCCGCAAAGTTCGAGAATTCGATCAAACCGTTTGAGTCGAATACGAGTGCATGAGCAGTGCAAGACTATGTATCCCAACCGGATCTTGAGACAAGCAACTTCTTGAGCTACACTCAAGATTGCAACTCTCAGGCGTTTGGATACATGAGATGCTTGCATAGCTATTTATTTATGTTGGGCTATTTAATATCTAAATATGATTTAGAAAAGGAAGAAGGCACTCCGGAAAGTCAATCCATTTTAATAGTTTAATTTATCATTAGTAAAGGCATAAGTAGGAGGAAATGAAAATGTAACATATTTTGATGTCACGATTTTATAATTATTGTTATATAAAAGACGTCTAACACAATTTGACGAATGTCGTCACCTCGCTTCTGAAGCAATGTTTTGCGTTAATAATTTATGTATAACGATAATATATATATTAAATGTTAATATATATAAATACACAAGATAGTAGCAAACTGGTATGGAAAAATAGACTAGGCCGTATCGAGAGACTAAGCTTCACAAGTCACATAAAGAGTGGTCTGACCTCTCGTATTATGAAGTCTGCGGACACTTGTGAGTCTTATCATCTTTGATAGAATGGCTGAAACCCATCTGTAAGACAGTGGGAGAATGAGTTGTCGAACTCAGTCTGGTACATATTGATGTACCCGAGTCTAGATTAACCAAATTAAGTTATTTGTATATTTTATTAAGACACGTGTTCTTGATGAAACACAAGTCTGATAAAATAAAGAACGAAATGACTAAAGTATTTAAACTGATTCGATTAGATCGAATGGACAAATACTTAGCTACATAAAATCTTGTGTAATTAAAAGAAAATATGATTTTCTCTCAAGTCAAGTCTGTTAACACATCCGTGTGTTACAAGGTATGAATCACACTTAGTTAGACTTGGTGCGATCCATAGCAAGTGACTCTGAGTTTAGTCCTCCCTCTGGGTTAAGTCCCAGATAGTAATTCCTAGGTTTTGATAATGTTCTATGAGGACATTATCAATAAGATATTCATTAAATCAATCATTAGGAAGTTGTATAATTACTCGAATTTCGTGGGACGAATTATCGAGCTAGACATCATTACTGATGATGACTTAGTCAACTTCTAGGATGAAATTCGGAGTAGTAACTCCGATTTATAACTTGATGCAATCAAAATAGGTCCGTGTGCGTAAATAAATTTTGGAATTTAGTTTACATGCACAAGGAAAATGTTTCCTCACTTTCTGCAAGTAAATCTTTAAGTTGAAAGATTGGTGCAAAAAGGAATATAGTGAAGTGCAATCATGTTGGTCGAGAACGGTTTTTCCATACTAATTCCTATAAAACGGATTATAATGAAACCGTTTTCCACCAGCAGATGTGTACAGAACTACTCCGACCAAACTCGATGTAAATCGCTTAAGTTGACCATGAAAATTGGAGCATTCACTTATAAGTTCGTTTTTCTAAATATGATTTAGACAGACCAACTTATATGAATTAGCCAGATAGTTTTCAAGGTCAGTGGGAGCGTATAAATTACATGTGAGGCATCAAAGAGATGGAACATATATTTTAATGAAGTGATCAAAAGAGTTTGATACTTTATCAGAAATAGATATGAGCCATTTGAAATGACCAATAACTAATTATTATCGTAAGGTACGATGAACTGGATAAGATCCAAATAAATAAAATATTATGGATTCCGACAGACCAAATGAATTATTTGAATGAGATTCAAATGGGTGGTCTAATATGAACATAGAAACTCCTTTAGTCTATAGTGTAGACGGTTTTAGCAGATCCACTCATGAAGGCTCTACCACATGAAGTCGGGAAAACTTATGTGTAAAATGGTATTAGATACCGAAATAAATGGGCCTGAGTGCAAGTGGGAGATGTTGAGAGATGATACCCTCGAGGCTATCTATCTTCATGTGTGAATAGCACAAACATCTTGTTCGAAATAACAGTAAGCTGTTTGGTAATAATTTATCTAAAGTTATGTTGTAATGTAGTTAACATTAGATATTAACTTAGGTAAAGTTCTGAGACTTTATGCAAGGTCAAACATGTATCGAGATGAGTATCTCGATCATGGAGAAATGTTTGACCGTCTGTAGCATAAGTCTAAAAGGGTTCGTGGTCGTAGATGTTTCGAGACAAGGATATCGAAACATCGGATAGACCATTGTGTCTTAGTCTTCACCGTTTAGCGGTGGCGATGATCTCATGATAGCTTGACTTGGCGAAGTCGTAGACGAGACACAGGTGCTCATTAGAGAATGAGTTCACTGAACGATCCACAAGAGTTATCATATGGTTATATTGACCAATCTGTCAATGATGACTCTGAGTGATGATAGGCTAGTTGGTCTTTTAACTTAAGGTCATTTTGACGAACCTGTGCATGAACGGTGCCACTTAGATCAAATGACCTAGCTTCGAGGCAAGGCCTGTCGAAAGGTCTTTGATTGGGTGACACTTGAAGCATATGCGGAGAGTAATGACCAAGAGAGGATTCGTCTCTCCCGGTCAATGGGAGTTAGTGTCGTAGGGTTAGTTCGGTCTTTAGTAAAAACTCTGGCCAGAGTATGTTGGAAGAAGTCCAACATTTTTGACTAAAAGATCGATAGAAACTAACCGGAGTCAAGTTATCGGGGTTGACAGTTTGACCGTACCCTAGACTTGATCTATACCACATAGTTTAGACGAAGAGACTATAACTGCGGAATTCATCACGGAAACAGTCAGGGTGGTCCCGACAATACTCATGTCAATGAGTCAACCACATAATGATGATTCCTGAAGCAGGGATGGCAACCACTGCTCGTGGTCACTGCCGTATAGGGCTTCGAGCCCAACCTGTTGTAAGGGTCAGGCTGTAGGGTCTCACACAGAGTGCGACCTTCGTCTAGTAATAGGTAGAAATTAGTTAGGGAGAATTATTTGCATTTGATGCAAGGGATAAAATATTGCAAAAGATGTTTGCAATCATCTCCTGCATTCGGGATAAATGATCCTTAGTGCAAGTGGGAGATGTAGAGGAATGTGCCCTCGGATCATTTGTATTTGATGCAAATGATAATTTAAGCCTAGTTAGGGACTAAATTGCATATGATGCAAAATAAATTAAATGTGTTTTAAATATTTTAAAACAATATTTAATTATATAAACGTAAGGAAAAGCTCGCGGGTAAGACGGGAATGTCCCGGTCTACGCCCAGGTTCAAACGGCGTCCAAATCGGACGCCAGATGCTCAAGATACGCCGAAAACAGCCCACTGGATCAGACGGGATCAAACCAGGTTGACCCAGGCCAGACCAGGGTCTGGCCTGGGCACCTGACCAGGCCAGGCCCAAATAAAGCCAAGGCCTGGGCAAGCCGAGGCGCGGCCTGGGCTTGCCCAGGCCGCCTGGGCTAGCCCAGGCGCGCTAGCCCAGCGCCTGGGCAAAGCCCAGGCGCGGGCCTGGGCTTGCCCAGGCAGGCTTTGCCCAGGCAGTTTACTGCGTGCACAGCACGCGTAGGGCCCACCTGTGGGCCCCAGTTCTCAGGTTTTGAACTCTTATTGTGCAGAATTATTTGACGGCTCAGTTTTTGCGAAAAACTAGCCTTGGGCTGATCTTTGGACGATCAATTGGAGGGTCAAACGAACTCCGATTGACGAACGGTTTTTTCCTATGCATTCACCATTGAACACCCTTCGAATTGATAGGTTGTATCAATCCTGAAGTTCAACGGTGAGGGAGTTAAAATTCACGGAAGTTTGCACTTTGTGAAAGGCAAACTAAATTGATTTTATTAACTCTAATTATTAGTCCCACATCGGATTTTGAGAGAAGGGGAGCAGTCAGCCGCCTATATAAATAGGGGTCTGCTCTCCTCCTCAAAACTCGTCCCAAGCTCTAGATCTGAGCGGCTCTCGTAAATGTTGGAGCACGCTCGGATCTAGGCTTAAATTAATATTTCTCCTCTCCCTATAAATTTCTGCCTTGCTCCTGAGAGCTCTAGCAAAGCCGCAAAGGAGTTCGGATTAAGATTCGAAATCTAGGCGGAGGTTTCACTCGCGTGAAACTTTCTTCAGCGCGTGGTTGGCTCAGCGACACGGGATTGATTGCCTCGGGATGCGGAGCGGTTCGAGGAGCGGTTCGGGGAGCGGTTCAAGGAGCAGCTCGGCGTGGGAAGGGGAGCGGCTCGGAAGACGGTGTGGAACATCTCGCCTGCTCCAGGACTGAGATTCCGGGTATGTGTTTAATTAAGCATTAGTTTAATTTAATCGCAGTAGGCTAGATCCTTCTTGGGATGGTCAGACCCATCCCAAGTCGGCATAGATCTTGGATTAGGGTCTTGGACCTTAGGGTTGAATGTTAATTAGATTAACATGATTATTTTTCCGCTGCTTTTCTGTCTATGTTCCGTCCGACTTAGGACGGGTATTGAGTTTTTGTGCCCTAAGGGTCCCCGAAATCCCTTCAGACGTATCGTGACCCAAGAGGGCACTTGTGCATACTTTCGTTATGAAATTGACGATATATGTGATTACTTTTTGGCACTCTTATTTACGCGTTTTATCGACATACTTTCCGACATTCTCATGCCCTAGCCAGATAAGACATTGAGTTATAGAAAATATATCCAAAATCATCAATTACAAAACCCTTAACGAAACCACAACCGACACATGCTCCTCTTATTGGCTCTCTATATCGACTCTCTGTACTTGCTTTAGTTTTAATTTCTCGTTTACTTAAACCATCATCACAATTGTCTCACATTTGAAAGGTGGTAATTTTTCATCGTTTTATTAATCTTTTGAAATTGATTCCTTTGGTTTACAGGTCGACTGTCTCGTGGATTCGACACCTGACTCTCTAGGTTTACTACTTGATCGATCTCCTATACTTGGGAGTAGCGCTCACACATTCCGAGACGAGTCAATTTCCATGTTTTATTGATTGATGTCCTTGCATCGATAATCCGAGTCATCGTCTTCATTTGATATGCCTTTGTCTATATTAACGATGCTTTCATTAATTACAAAACATATGGATTAGTCACAATTGATTATGTTTGTTTATCATTAAAACCACATTGGAGAAACCAATATTCAATATTCTCCCCTTTTTTGATGATGACAAACAATCGTAATCATAATCAATAATTGTGCTTGAATATAAAAATACTAACTCCCCCTGCATTGATGCCAAACATTTTAGTTCAAATAATCATATGAATAATGGATCATCAATGCTAATTGATGACATGTGTATCACATGAGTTGTCTATATTATTCATTAAAGCCATCAACATATATGAATACAAAAAGCATGAAGCATATAGTAATACACATAGGGAAGGGTTGAAGCTTGAAAAAGGAGATCAAGTCTATCAACTTAATTGAAATGAACTTTAAGAATAAAGTGAAGTATGAATTTCAAAACTCCCCCTGAATCATACAACAATTTCAAAACTAGTTTAGACATATTATGATTCATGGAGTTAAAAACACCTCTTCCCCTTTATGATTACCTTGAATATTCCAACAAAAAATTCTCCAACAAGCTCTTAAAGCCACTCTTATACTCCTATGGTTATATCTCTCCCCCTTTGTCATATTCTAAAGGGATGGGGGGAATAGAACAACCACAATTAGTGCTCACATAGAGTACAACTCTGTAATGGACAAAATGATACCAAAAACACATAAGAGTAGGTGTTCTCGTTGAACCATTTGTCTAAGCTTTGTATCTTCGAAACTCATAAGGAGATAAGTATTCAACATTCATATTGGAAATGCACAAATAAAATAATTAGTAATACAATGGCATATTACCAATAAGCATTAAACTTTCATTAATATATAATCAGGGCGAAAGTACAACATACAACTTCATCACTCATCAAAGAAAAAAATATAACTATATGTCACATAAAACAAATTGTGACATCATTCACAAGTAAGTGTATACTTACAAGTATACCACCCATGATTCCAAACGTATCTATAAACCTTAATCCCAAAGAAAACACCAAAATGTACCCACATAAGCACTTTTCTCAATCAATGTGCAAAAATACATTTCATGAATGTAGAGAGAGTCTTGTGGTAGTTCAGAACAAAATCAAATAGCTGGAGGTGGTGGTGATCGAGGAACACTATGTCCTGGAGGAGCAAAGGCTGGGACATCCCTGGAAGTGGGCAAAAGCATGCTCAATTTCTCCCGGATATTGAGAAACAAGGTGAATAACTGCTGACTCTGGAGAGTTTGAGTCCTCATGTTGGAGCTGATAGATTTCACTTGTAATTTGACAAAGGTGAGATCATCACGGAGTATACAGACGTTCCAGATAGTAGATGGACTAAACTCATATTCTCCCAAACGTCGAGTAAGATCCTCAGGGAGTTGAGTTGAGGATGAAAAGTTGGAGGGAACTCTCAGACTACTTGGAGATGTATAAGAGAGGAGAGTATGCACTCATGATCCTGGTCAAGACTTAGGACGAACTCCTCAATGCACTGAAGGTCAGCACCAAATGATATTTGCATATTATTGAGGCTAGTGTTTCCGTTGACCAGAAGGGAAATTCTGGTTCTGATCTCCTCAAATGGGTCTTCAAAGACAGGAGAATCAGACACGATAGACATGATAGACATGATGGGTCGAAAGTATATGTTCGTGAAGGGCCAGAAGTAAACTGAGGAATAGACGAACCGATCCGATCCCAATGTGACGAAGACACTCCTCGACTCCTAGAGTGCATAAAAGCCTTGGCAATGAAGATTGGTTACTTGCGTGATCGTTTTGTTCGAGCCATGTCGAAACCCTAGAAAGTTCTTTTTGACAGAAAAGGGATTAATCGAAAACCCTAGATATCGAAACAATCAAAGTAAAGTAATGAGTTTCAATTTACCTCAAATTAGACAAGAATTTGTCGAAAGTTCGTCGAGACCGTAACGATAGACGAAGAGGCAGACAAAAGAGTCTGATAGCTTAAGCCCTAATAGAGTCGAATCAGGGTTAATAACGCTCGTTCGAAAAAACTCAGCCGTTGGATCAAAAGTTGATCTGGCTTAAAGTCCTTCGACAGATGTCTGGAAAGAAATATCTAGTAGTCTGGAGAATTAAAGAGACATAAGATATTATACCGAGCCAAGCGTCTGGATCTAGACAATCAGACGTCTGGTGGAAAGAGTATATAAAATGAATAACATATAAAATGATGATCAGGTGTCTGTAACAGACCAATCATGTGTCTGATTGGTTATCCAGTCATCTGGTATGTCAACTCAGACGTCTGACAAACTCTCAGGAAGTTTTGACAGATTGACAAAACTATTACCAGGTGTCTGTAGAACAATGTCTAAGTGTCTGAAAATCGGTTCAAGCGTCTGGTAAGATAGCATCAGACGTCTGGTCAAATGGAAAATTCTGATAGACAGATATATCTGATACAACTAGACATCTGGGTTGACTACACCAAGCGTCTGCCTTATATCTGAAAGCTTGTCTTGAATCTAGGAGAATTTTTATAGGAGTTCTCAAGCTAAACGATAAAATCAATCGCCTTAACTAAGCATTCATTAATGCAAATCACATATACAATCATCATATCTGATATTCATTCAAATCAAATACATAATGCTTAAGATATCACAGGAAACTTATATATCTCATGAGATAAATACTCAAATATAAAAATGTGTGATATATATATATATATATATATATATATATATATATATATATATATATATATATCCAAAAGAAATTAATTTATAGCTTGATCATATCATAGTGTGAAATGAAATATACTAGTCAAATAGGAAATTGTTCTTCTACAGTTCAGATTCATCCATAATACCCAATTCTCTTATAAGCCTCATAAAAGAGTATTCTTTGAGAGTTTTGGTGAAAATATCGGTAATTTGGTATTGGGTGTCGATGTACTCTTGACAAACATCCTTCTTAAGGACATAAGCATTAATAAAATGGTGTTTAACATCAATGTGGTTGGTACGAGAGTGCTGTAATGGGTTCTTGGATAGACAAATAGCACTTTGGTTGTCAACCATGATTGGACTTGTGCCGCACTCAATACCGTAGTATTTGAGTGTTTGTTTCATCCATAGAACTTGTGTATAACCTAATCCTGCGGCAATGTATTCCGCTTCAGTTGTAAAAAGAGATATCGAATTTTGTTTTATGGAGAACCAAGACATAAGGGAATTTCTTAAGAAATGACAAGTCGACTAGTACTTTTCTTATTGGATTTACAGCCGGTAAAGTCGGCATCATTAAATGAAACTAGTTCATAAGAGCATGACTTAGAATAAAGTAATACATAGTCAACTGATTTGTTTAAATAACGAAAAATATGTTTGATCGCAATCAAATGTGATTGTTTTTATTTAGATTGATATCGTGCATATAAGCATACCGAAAACATAATATCGGGCCTACTTGCGGTAAGATAGAGTAAGCTACCTATCATACCTCGATATTGACGAATGTCAACATCCGTTCCACGTTCATCTTTATCAATATGCGTTGTAGTGCTCATTGGAGTACGCTTGGATGAAGAGGATCCTATCCCAAAGCGCTTGATCAATTCCACCGTGTACTTTGTTTGGTGGATGAAGTTCCCTTGCTCCAATTGACGAATTTGGATCCTAGAAAGTAGCTGAGTTATCCTATGTGGCTCATCTCAAATTCTTCCTACATAGACATATCGAACTCTTGACAAAGTGAAGAGTTAGTGGAACCAAATATAATGTCATTAACATATATTTGAATCAATAGTATATCATGATCGAAATACTTAGTGAACAGTGTTGAGTCAACATCACCCATTTTGAAACCCAAATCAACAAGAAAATTCTTTAGTCGATTGTATCATGCTCTAGGAGCTTGTCTCAACTCATAAAGATCTTTCTTGAGTCTAAACACATGATTTGGTGATTTCTCATCAATGAAACTGGGTGGTTATGAAACATGAACTTCCTCGTCTACATGTCCATTTAAAATGCACTTTTTACATCCATTTGAAAGATTTTAAACTTCTTGAATGATGCAAATGATAATAATAATCTAATAGATTCTAATCTAGCTACCGAGGCAAAAGATTATTCAAAATCAATACCTTATTCTTGCAGGTAACCTTGAGCTACTAACCTTGCCTTGTTCCGGATGACGACTTTATTTTCATCCGCCATGTTTTTGAAGATCCACTTTGTTCCAATGACATTGTGATCTTTTGGAGGAGGAACTAATTCCCAAACATCATTCCTTTCAAATTGATTGTGTTCCTATTACATGCCATGATCCATGAGCTATCTTTACATGACTCTTCAATGTTCATTGGTTCAGTTATTGAGATGAAGGCAGAATGTGAGAATTGCGCTACTGTTGACCTTGTACGGACTCCATCTTCAATAGTACCTAGTATTTGATCATATGGATGGTTTGGAACTGTAGCAAATGTCTTGGGTAATCCTAGATCATTTGGAACAACTTCAACTACAACATTAGTATGGTTAGTTGCAAAAGAATCATCTAATTTAACATTATTCAGGGTATCACATAGAAACTTAATATTCTCATCAATGTGAGATAATGGATTATCAAAATCCTCATAAAAAGAAACATGAAGTGATTCTTCAACCGTCAATGTTCTTTTATTGAATATCTGGTAGTCCTTGCTACGTTCAGAGTATCTAATAAATATTCCTTCATCGGAACATGAATCAAACTTATCCAAATTTCATGTGTGTTCTTATAAAAAAAATTTGAACAAAAAACACGAAAATAACTTACTTGTGGGATTTTGTTATAAAATAATTCATAACAAGTTGTGTTTGTATGGGGTCTCACAAGAATCCTATTTAGTACATAGCACACTGTATGAACGGCTTCCGCCCAAAATTATGAACCAATGCAGCTATCACGAAGCAAAGTGCATGCACACTCAATGAGTGTTCTATTTTTCCTTTATACAACACCATTTTATGGTGGAGTATGTGGAAAGAAAAATGTGTGAGTTATCTTGTTCTCATCATAAAAATTAGAGAATAGCTCATTATCAAATTCAACTCCATAACTACAGATGGTGATAATGGACGTGCCTTGAATCTTTTGAACTTTCTTAGATAATACAATAAATATTTCAAGAGCTTCATTTTGCTATTCAAAAACATTACCCCAGCATACCTAGAGAAGTCAACAATAACTTCAAGTCCATAAAATGCATTTCCTAAGGATGCAACTCTAGTATGCCCAAATAAATCTAGATGTAAGAGCTTTAGAGGCCTTGACATAGATGTTAAATTCTTAATCTTAAACGACGACTTATGAAGCTTGCCTCATTGGCATGAATCACAAAAAAATTTCTCATTAAAAGAAAGGTTTGGAAACCCTCTAACTAGGTTATGCTTGGACAACTTATGAAGGTGCTTGAAGTGTACATGACCAAAGCATCGATGCCACAAAAGTTGTTCATTAGTGTGAGCAACCAAGCATTGGTCTTGAGTGTGTGGCATATCCAAGATATAAATGTCCTTTTGATGTGTGCCACTAAACAAAATATTATCATTAGCATTATTGAAAATACTACACAATCCATTTCCAAAACTAACTTTGTAACCATTGCCACAAAGTTGACTTATAGAAATAAAATTGTGATTTAAACCATCTACAAGATAAACATTTTCTATGAGAGGTTTAGAGGGGTAACCAGCTTTTCCAATTTCTATGATGGAACCCTTCTTATGACATCCAAATGTGACCGTTTTACCATTCTTGATACGAATAATTTCGGAGAGCAAACTTGGGTCTCCCGTCATATGTTTGGAATACCCGCTATCGAGTATCCAATCCTTCTTTTTGAATTTTGAGCAAACTTTTCCCATTTTGCTCTATTTCCTCCTCTTAGGTACCTATAGAATTCACTATAAGCATATGGTACCCAAGCATGTTGGGTCCAAGGGGATTAGCCCTTTGGAAACCAAGTCCAAGTGGACTATGGCTTTCCAACATAATTCACATTATCTATAACATCCCTAAAATATGATTGCATATACCTTCCTTTGTCATACATGCTAGTATTTTTAGGACCCCAAATCAAATGACTCTTGGAAGTCCTATGCCTTATGGGTGCATGTATAGATGATGGGGTTCTAATGGGAGCACGCACATGTCTATAAGCATTAGGGTGCGCATGTGTTGGTGTATACCCATATTGTGATGCATATGGGTAATACAAGTGAGGGTGTGCATGATTCATACCATGTGGTCTTGCACGATGTGTGCATGCCTTGTGAGCATTCATGTGATTTTTCACAGTTGGCATATATGCATTGGGTGCATATGAATGTGAAGCACGATAAGTATGTGGATGCACATGTGTATAAGCATGAGCATGCGGTGGTTGTACATAACCATGTGCATGAGTGTTTGTGCAGTCATGTGGAAATCTCACATGAGTGTTTGCACGTGCACGAGGGTATGGTGCATAAAACTCGTCTTACGTAGGAGCTTGATGTGTAGGTGCACTAGTACGTAGTTGGGTGCATGTGTACATATACGCATGTCCCTTTTTTGGTTGTCCACACTTGGTGGGTTTCTTTCCAAAGGAGGGTTTCACCGGAAAGGTACTAGTCTTGGCAGATAAACTACACAATGGGTTTGATGCTCCACTTGGGGATGCATCAGATGATGGCCTCACAAAATATATAGTGGCTCCACTATAACATGTGCGATAAGTAAATGCATTATCCTTAGAATATCCAAGTCCACTACGATAATTTGCGGAAAGTTGGTTTTCCAAAATTGTGTTCAGTTTGTCCTTTCCCTTGTTGAACCTATCAACATTGGAGGAGATGAGCTCATATCTCTTTGTAAGAGAAGAGATATTGGTATCCAAAGTGGATACTTGTGAAGTAAGCTCTTGAACTTGGGATTTGAGAGCTACATTCTCATTTTCCAAAATCGTAGTTTGAGATCGAAGAGTTTCCATCTAAATATCGTCACAATCACTAATTTGGACTTTGTCCAATTGTGACTTGTTGGATATAGCCACATTCTTCAAACATTAATTTTGAGAAGCCAAAGTAGCTTTCTCTTTAAGAATAGCATTATGTGTAAAAGAGCTAACATTCATATCAAAATTTGTGGATGAGGTAGCTATTCTAGCAAGTTTGTCCTTAGCAATCATATATGAATTAAACAATTTTTGATACTTATTAAAAAAATCATTTGCTAGTTTGAGTTCATCTATAGCAACCTCATTGGTGTCGCTATCACTATCGTTAAATGAGTCCTTTGGAGAGCTTTCCTTAGACATGAAGTATTTGTGAGCTACCTCTCCCTTGTCCTCATCCGAGTCTTTCGCTACTCGTATCATCGCTATAGTCATCACATGTTCCAACTAGTCCCTTCTTCTTTTTATTCCCTTGGTATACATTTCCCTTTTTGTTCTTAGGATATTTCCATTTCTCCTTGTTCTTAAGCAAGGGGTAATCCATCTTGATGTGTTCTGGTTTATTACAATTAAAACATAAAAAAGAATCATTAGTAGAAACAAATTTGTTTCTTGGTTTGATGTTACCTCTTTAGTAAAACCGTTGGAACTTCCTTACCATAAGAGCTAAGGATTCCATGTCAATATCTTCATCGGAGTCTTCATTCTCTGAGATGGCTTTAAAAGCAATGGCTTTCTTCTTGGGTTTGAGTATATCTCTTAGTGCATTCCTTTCATCTCTATCCGTCTTCCTAACCTCGTAAGCCATGAGGTTTCCTATGGAGGCCTCAACCATGTATGTCTCTATGCTATTGCATTCCTCAATGGTCATTGTCTTCTTTTCCCATTCCGGAGTGACGGCCATAATGCGTTTCCTTACCTTTTCTACTTGGGTATACTCTTTCCCAAGAGCTTCAAGCTCATTCACGATATTCATAAACCTTGCATACATAATAGAGATGTTTTCTGTTTCCTGCATTTGAAACGTCTCAAAACGTTGTACAAAAACATGAAGCTTTAACAACTTTACCTGAGTTGTCCCTTCATAGGTAATTTGAATATGTTTTCAAATTTGGTGTGCGCGTTGTGAAATTTGACACCTTATTGAATTCGGTTACATTCACTGCACATATAAGCGAGTTCATCGCTTTTGCATTGTTTGATTCTATAAGCACTTGAGTTGGTGTCCATTTTAATTAGTCCTCATTAATCGGATCAACATACTCCTTATCAATTATACGCCAAAGAGAAGCACTCTTTAGGAAGATGATCATTTTGGCCTTCCAATATCCATAGTTTGACTCGTTGAAGTGTGGAGGTCGGACTGTGGATTGGCCTTCAACGATAGACGAAGCACCATCACGATTGTTGTAGTTGCTTGTGGTTGCCACAGTTTGTAAAAACTCGCTCTGATATCAATTGTAGGATCTGAAAGTATTGGGAGAAAACACTAGAGAGTGGTGAATAGTGGTTTATAATAATAATAAAGTAATTATGCCAAATTAAATATCCCTTATGCAACCTTAGTGCGGAATAGAAAGAGAGATCAACAATTACAGAAAAACAAATGCAAATAAAGGATTTACCATGGTTCGGATTCACCGAGTCTCACCGACTCTGAGGCTCCCCGACTATCCTACTACAGCAACCCACTAGCAACCCCGCTAGTGATTAGTGATCCACTAATACCCACTTGCCAAAACCTGACAAGTGAAAAACCAATACACTTCCTTCAACTTTCCACAACCTGGGAATGGACTACTCTCACAACCAAGAGGAACTTCTCAAGTATCAAGAGAAAATAAGAACCGAAATATGAAACAATTTCCACAACCTATGCCTTGAATAATACTCTTTAGAATGAGGCAATGAGGTGTGTGTGATGTGCTCTAAATGATGAGAGTATGAGCATTTGCTACTTTGTCTCAAGAAGATTAGCAATGAATGCTAGAAGCTGATCCTGAAATCTTTGTAGACAAGTTGACACTTAGAGCTTGAGCTAGAATATCTTTGAATGCTCTTTAATGCTTTAGTGAAGAATTGATGACTTTTAAAATCACTTGAGATTATATTGAATGAAGACTTAATAGTTTGGTTAACTTCTCAAGTCAAGACATCAAAGCCCTTTAAATAGCTCACCAAATTCTGTCCAAAATTTGTTAAAAATCCCAATCATTAAATGCTGGAAACGACTATTAATGGCAGAAATCCTAGTCACAAGTCGCCTGAAGTAGAACGACCAGGCGGCTGCTTTAATGTTCTGACTGGGTCATAAATGCAGTCTAACAGACACTTGGCAGCCGTCTGAAGAAGACTTCCCAGATGTCTGGTCCATTGTACTGTCATCTGGCTCTAAGAAGACAGACGTCTAAGCATTCAGACCGAGAGAGACAGAGACACTTGGAATATATTGGTCCAAATACCAAGATGTCTGATGTTCATCATCCAGACGTCTGGTCAACTATATAGACGTCAAGAAATACATCATCAGACTCCTTAGTCAAGACTTGACGACATAGTTTAAGATACTTGAATTTGGTTTGTAATTAACCAGACGTCTGATTTATATCATCTAGGCATCTGATACAAAGTGTAGATGTCTGGAAACTTAACATCAGACGTCTAATTTCTGTCAATCAGTAAAGGTCGAGATACTGGAAGTTTGGATAGAATTAATCAGACGTCTGGAGTTCTTCATTTAGGCACCTGACACAATGTGCAGACGTCTGGAATGAGAACTTCAGGCGTCTGTATTAGATAGGGTTTTGGAGAACTGAATATACATTAGCACCAGGCATCTGGAGAGCAACTACTAGACATCTGGTGTCACGCCCTATTCTCACAAATACCTAGGAGTGCAAAACTTCCCATGGTAAATGGAGGATGGAGTAGGACAAGCCGTGATATCATACCAAGCGTGAGTGTACAACATACAGGAAACAGTCCACTGTGAATGTTGTGATCATACATCACAGACGAAAGAAAGATAACGATCCATAATGCCATCACAGAAAGTACATAACCACATATAATACATTCAAAAGTACAACTACACACCAGCATCAAGTACAAGGTGAAACTAACTCAAGCATACATATGAAGTACCACAAGCTACCAACACAGTCCACAGCTACAAAAGACAACTCACCCACTACTCTACCCAACCCACACTACAAAGTATAGCTGACGTTGCCCACGGTTTGCAAGCCGCAAATGGCCGGGGGACCCGCGTGAGGGTTTAGATATTTGTAACCGCAAGCGCACGGTGTTGTAGTGTGGCTTGGGGGTCGAACACAGGGAGGCTAGGATGTGCTTGTGTCAAAGAGGACCAAAATCACCCCGTGGGCGAGCTAGCCCAGATCGAATGATGGGTTGTCACGGTAAAGGAATGCAAGGTAAAGACAATATGAAGGTAAAACCCGAGACTTTGGTTTCCACCCCAACGAGTGACTCTCGCCGATACGGCCTACGGGTAGGATGGCGATCGGAATCAGGGTCTAATGGTAAGACGTTGCCTCTAAAAGTGGTACCGGCATCCCATGGGCCCGATATTCCGGTCGGTGCCCAGGATGATACGCCGGACTTCCCGGGTTCGATCAGTGGGCACTCACGTGTCCATTAACACTGATCGACTCCGGGAGCACTAAGCTCGCAACGATAACTCCCAACGTCTCATCCTGCCGCTCCCGCGCGCTAGGATTCGACGTCTACGCTAAGGGCGTGAGTTATGGCTAAGGAGTCAACCGCCAAGTTTATTCCCCCTTGGCCCAACGGTCAAAGGCGGTCTTTTTCCCGCCGATGACAATAAAACACCCCGCGTAACCGTTAGATTCCTAATCCCTATCGATTTCCTAGCCCTATGGATGCATCCGGAAGAGCCCCCGAAGGGGTCTCCGCCAAAATTCCAGATTTGGGAACTACTCACAAATATTCATTAAAAACGATCTAAATGAAAATAGACCGTTAAAATCATAATCAGACAATAGGAATGCAAAGGTAGTAAAGCAATTAAGATAATACTAAAGTTTTACAAAGATCCAAAAACTTACATAAATAGGGAAATTACAGCCGTCACAAAATGAAGAAAACAGTAAAAAATAACCAACTCCCCAATCTGGGAAACCTAGGGTTCTATTTATAGAAAACGACATCACCCGATCGGTTGACAAGTCAACCGGTCGGGTGAGCCGCTTCACAAAATCACAGCGCAATGCGGGGGTTTCACCCGGTCAGTATGAACCGGTCGGTTGGAACTTGGTGCGGTCGGTTGGATCTTGGTGCCGACCCGTTGGATCTTGGTGCCGACCGGGTGAAGAGATCGGTTGGAGCTTCGAGTCTTGGCTGTTGAAATTCAGCTACAGGTGAACCGATCGGGTGAAGGTCACCCGATCGGTTGGAAATTAGCTTCGAATTTCCAGAGACTTTGAGCTTTTGACCCGGTCACTGAACCGACCGGGTGACTTCTCGTGAGCTCCAAGCTGCGCCTGGGTGGTGCATGCATGCATCACCCAATCGGTTGGAGATGACCAACCGACCGGGTGAGGGGCTGAAAGATGCAATCTTCGTCGTTTGACCCCCTGAATCACGCGTGACTCCTCCCGTTGCTCCGGGGACACATAATATCATCGTTTTATGCCCCAAATGCCAGAAAACTCCTGCAAAACATGAAAAACACGGAAAAGTGAAAGAAAACAAGAAAACACAAGAAAACCCGAGAAAACAAATAAAAGACGGCGGTGAATACCGAAAAACACGGAAGAAAACGCGCGTAAATATATGAAATATAAACGCACATCATGTAACGGCCTGTTTCTAACGTACCTTCTTCGTGCACGTGCTTTTGATCGTGCACGTGTTTATTTTAGACTTTATTTGTTTTTGAACGTTTTTGTGTGATATGTCGTCGTGATCGTCTCTGAAAGTATTAGATTGCGAAACGACTTTGGAACGACATATCTCGAGTCGTTCTTCCGCGATACTAACTTATTTGACGTGACGTCGCGACTTTCTGTTTTGATGCGAGACGTTACGAACTTTAGTTTCGTCTCTCGACATCAAAATGAAGATCCGTTTTCTCCACTATCTTTCTTTAGTCATCTAGAACACCCCATAATTATTTTATAATTTTTGGACTTAATTTGACCTATTTTCTATTTTTTTGAAAGCTTTAAATAATTTTGAAACCCATTTTTATAAAAGTTTTAATTACAATAAAATTACTATATTATAATAACGTATTAAGGAATTTTTAGGCAAAATTTTAGAATTTTTGGCTGCCCCAATTTCGTGTGAGGGAGAGGAGTGTAATTTTTAAGTAAATTAATTATTTTAAATTATTTTAATAATATTTTTCCGAACCCAAACCCTAACCCTAGCTCTAACCTATTTAAGTTAGCCCTAGGAAAAGTTATTTCGTCATAACTCAAAACCCTAGCCGCCGTTTCATCTTCTAAAGCTTCGTCGCAACGTTGCGACGATCGCAACGTGCACGACCGGAGCTCTCCCCCGCAAATCCCCTTGCACGACCGGAGCTCTCCCCCGCATCGCCGCTCGCTCAGCCCGCTGCATCGCTTTCCCCCGCTGTCGCCCGCTCCGACCGAAGTTCTCTCTCGGTCTGACCGAGAGGCTCCCTCGCACAGCCGCCCGCATCGCCCCGCTCCGCATCGCCAGCGCTTGACCGACCCGCCCCGTCGGTCTGACCGAGGCCCGCTCCGCACCCGAAGCCGCTCCGCACCCCGCTCCGCTGCCAGCTTCGTCCAAGCGCCCGACCGACAAGATCTGTCGGTCTGACCGAACAAGACCCTCGCACCGACGCCGTGCCGACCTCCCCCGCATCGCAGCTCGCACGACCGAGAGCTTCTCTCGGTCTGACCGAGAGAAACCCTCGCACCGAGGGTGAACGACCGACGGCCTAGTGTCGCAAGTGGGTTTCTCCCACACCAACTTCTGTGGTGGGCCCCCCAAGTGCTCCTGAGGTGTTGTGGGCCCCCCTTGGACCCCTAGCACTGCTGTGGGCCCCACTTGGACGTGCCACTTCGCGGATTTGCCGTCTACGACGTTGCGACACGTCGTAGGCCTTCGTCGCAAGTTCGAACTTTTGGAGAGACGTGCGAGGACCAGATCTGAAGCCGAGGAGTCCTCCGATCAGACCCGACATCCAATCGACAGCAAACTCCGGTTCAGGTTGGTCCCCCGAAACTCGTAGAAATCCCCACAATAGCTGACTGAACCCTAAACTAAAAACCGTCAACTTGAACTAAATTTAATTTTCAGCTCCTGTAAAACGTTGTACGAACATAGAAAAACGACGAACGGACTAATTTGACTGTGCACATAGGATAGATCGTCGATTAGGTTGATACATCAAAAAGTGACTTTTGACGAATAGGATAGTCCCGAAAACCTAGAAACAAAACCTAATAGGACTTGATGAATTTGAGACCTGACATCGTCGCCGTGGCGATATTTCAGACGGACTTCTGCGGACGAGACGCTTGGACGAGACGCTTCGAGAGGACGACACACTCGCCATTTCAGGCAAGTGTACCCACTTGCGTTTTTGACCGTGCTTTGGTCTTAGGTTGCTAGAACTGTTAGACTGTGAATGTATAGAACCGGACG
Organism: Scilla litardierei; assembly: GCA_030789695.1. Taxonomy (NCBI): domain Eukaryota; kingdom Viridiplantae; phylum Streptophyta; class Magnoliopsida; order Asparagales; family Asparagaceae; genus Scilla; species Scilla litardierei. The sequence continues at coordinate 224,984,439 of CM061142.1, read as the reverse complement.
TGAAATGATAGCGTCTGGGACGACTCCTGATGGCTCAGACTTGACGACGAAGTCTGAGCCTGACAACAACTTTTTCATGCTGTACGGCTATCATGTGTGTGCGTGTGTGTGGACACCCTAGAATAACCCTTCCCGTCTTGTCACGTCACGTCCCGTCTTGCACAGCCCGCTGGGCAATAGGGCACTCGCCGAGTGATCCCTTGTACAGACTCACAGCCTGCGGGCAATAGGGCACTCTCCAAGTTGAGAGAGTGATCCCTTGTACGGATACACAGCCCGAGGGCAATAGGGCACTCTCCAAGCTAGAGAGAGTGATCCCTTGTACGGATTCTCAGCCTGCGGGCAATAGGGCACTCGCCAAGCTAGAGCGAGTGATCCCTTGTACGGATATCTTGTCTTGTCTTGTCTTGGGGTTTGGGGTTGGGTTGAGCGTGCGCACGGTAAGAGGGTCTGATCCCCCTCAAACCGTAAGGCGTGAACCCTTTCGTGTCTCACTTGTCTTGTCCTGCCTTGTTTCCGTCACGTCACGTCTTGTCTTGACACCTGTAGGCTAGTCCCGTAGTTGGTAGCACACGCTACGACTACTACTTGTCCCGTTTTACTTTCCTGCTGCGTTACTTCCTGTCGTGTTACTCTGTTATAACCACAGCATGTTAATCAACCAGTAAACTGTTGTGTAAAAGAACCTCAGCATGCTAATCAACCAGTAAACCGTTGTTTAAAGTTCGGTGCACTTGCAGTAAAGTCTAACCCTTCTTGTAGACTTTACCTGACGTACAGTTCCTTTTTCTTGGGTGCTGTACGTCAGGTGTTCAGCCAGAGATCGTGGACGAAGCAGACTCGCTGGAGTACGAGGAGCCGAGGACGTCGACCCAGAGCACGTGCCTGACGAGGACCAGACCTTGAGGTCTTTTAGTCGTCACTTCCAGAGGTTACTACTTTCAGTTTTCTTTTAGATAGTTTGTTGCCACGCTTAGGCTTCTTTTTAGACCTTGTGCTTGTTGGATATCATATCTCTAATTTAATGAATGCAAATTCCTTTTCTGTACTTTTGTTGTTTCGAACTATAAAAATGCAAGAACCTGAAAAGTCTTTTAAATGGTACCCCTACAGACGCTTATTGGGTCCGAGCTTCTAACGCTCTGGCCTAAGCGGGCCTCGTCACGTTTCGCTTCCGTCCATTTTGGGAAGCGGGGCGTGACACGTCAAAATCCCCCAAGCTGAACTCTTCCTCGTCCTTGAGGAAGACGAGTGAGAGTAGGAGCTCGGAGGGGAAAATAGAGAGAAAGAGAGAAAAAGAAAACTCTATATCCTAGATCGCCCGTCAGGGCCAACAAAATCAAAAACGACACACCAAGCAAGCAAACGTCAAATCACATCACTAAACCTAGGAATACGAGTCCAAACAAGTGCCGTGGGCCCACGCGGTGAAGCGCGAGTGAGTGTGGTCGTGCGCTAGCAGTCGGTGTCGCTATCTACGATGTGCAATAAAGCTCGATATACACAAACCCAGGGAACGACCCAAATACCGATTCGAATTTGAAATTGCGGTGAATATTAGTTCAAGCATGCATGAGAAGAGTATAAGAATAGAAGCGTATCATGCATCTGGGACTCCACAACTAGGGTTAAGGAAATCACACCACTATAGCCTAGATACTAGCTAAAAAGTTCCTAAGCCAAGTGTTTTCGGAACTGATGGGGGTTGAGATGATGTGGAGAAAAACACTCGGTGCAAATTCTCGCCATCCCTTTATTCTCGGTAAGTAGGAAAAATATTCACACTGGAATTTTTTTTGGGTTTTGGGCATTTGTATATTTTTTGCTTTTTGGCTATACAAAATTTCTTTTCTTTTCTTTTTGGTTTTTTCTTTTCTTTTCTCTTTTTTTGGATTTTAGGGTTTTTGGATATAGGGATATATACATGTGTACTCTCCCAAGTGGGAGAACGGTACACGACGCGGGGATTTGCACCAAGTAAAACAAAAAAGAAGTCGGAATCTGAACACTTGGGCAAAGGAAACTATTCTCGCTAATTAGAGCATGGGCTAAGTGGGTTATCCTAGTCCTTAATTGTGGAATCCAGACACATGCGAAATGAAGCGTACGATATATATAGCATGCAGAAGAAGCAGACAGTAGAAATAAGTACCGCATATTCATATCGAAACATGATAATCTAGGGGTCATTCATGGACAGGTATATGAAGTAAATCACAGAGCAGAAGCACACCAAACAGATAGGCACGACACATGACTCACAAAAAGTTAAGTGGACCCACGATGCGTGAAATGCAAGAGAACTCAAAATCCTAGGGTTAGTGAATGTGATTATCGATGCTATGCTAGGTGTGTGTGATTTTGTGGCAATTCATCATAGGGTTCATCTCTAGGAGAAAGAGATAAAAAGAAGAAAATAAAAAAATAAAAACACGATGAAAACGACACAAAAACGAAAAAAGAAAGACTCAAATGATGCACAAAGTGCGACTCCCCCAAGCTGAAGCTTGCATTGCCCTCAATGCAATAAGAGTGAGTATGGGAGGGCAATGAAAATGGGGGGGAATACGCACCGACACAAAAAGAAATGAAAAATACAGATACGAAACTAAGAATAAAGAAAAATCAAAATCAAACCACACAACACGAAAATAGAAAAAGAAAGAAAGAAAATGAACAAACAACACGACACGACACGACACGACAAAAAGCAAAACAAGCACACACACTCAAAGAAAATAAAACATGACAACACAGCAAAATAGACTTCCCCCAAGCTAGACATGACAATGCTAGCAATGAAATATGAACGTGAAAGTGCAGAAATATGCAAGGGGGGTCACAAAAAACAAAGAGAAAATAAATAGAAAATAAAAAGGAAGTGATGCGACACGTGAATTGGTCCTCCCCCTGATAGTGACAAAGCAGGGCCCCGCAAAGACAGATGGGCACAAATATAGGGGGGACAAAAGCGGGAAGGGAAAAATCAAGCAGAGGCACCACCCTCTGGGGGTGGTGATGGGTGCCTGTGCTGGGGACCAGGAGTCTTGGGGGGTGGAATGTGGAGCTCGGAGACATCAGGTGGATCTTCACGGATGTGGCGAATGAAACTTTGAAGAAAGGGGAGGTCTCGGTCGACGGACTCCTGAGTTATCCGACCACCCTGTCCAGCTAGGAGGATCATGGCCGCGAATCGGTCGGCCTCGTCGTCGTCTTGGAAATGCATCCCGTATTCGGGATCGTTAACGTAAGGCGGGGGAGCGGTGCGTGGGGTGGTAGATGGATTGGTGGTGGTGGGTTGTGTGCGACGAGTATGACGGGTGGGCCTAGGGTTGGAAGAGCTGGCGTCGGTGGGCTTAACACGGTGGGGAGGCATTGTACGGGAGTCGTGTGTGTGCGTGAGTATGGAAAATACAATGAATAAACACAAACACGACCAACGAGCAAATGGAATATTTGGGGCAAAATTAAAATTGAGCTAAGGAGCGAGTTTACCCAGATGAGATGAAGATCGTTGCTCGTAGACTCCCCGATGCTACTCAATAGGAGCACGTTGTGAAGCCGCGGTAATTTCTTCAGCAAGTTTCGAAATTGGAGAGAATGGGTGAAAGTTAGGGTTTTGTGTGTGGGTGGAATCGAGGAGAATAGAGAGAAATCGATGGTGGGATGGATAGGGAGATGGGGGGAGGTCGATTGAGGTTGATTTTGGGGAAGAACGAGGTCAGGCGCAAGAGGAGGAGGTGAAACGTCGGTTGGGGATTCGAAAATGGCGAGGGTGGAACGAACGGGCGGAGACGGCTATATATAGGGATTTAAGTCGACCCGGTCGAGTGAGTTTTCACCCGATCGGTTGACTTTAGATCGAAAATTTGAGGCTGAAGAAACGCTACAGGCGACCCGATCGGTTGAGAACTCAACCGATCGGTTCGTTGCTCAACACATTTTCCCGAGAACTCAGAGTTTTTCACCCGGTCCCTCAACCGGTCTGGCATATTATCACCCGGTCGGTTCGTTAATACTGAAATTTTCCCGAGAGTCTCCCCCAGGTCACCCGGTCAGCTCACCCGGTCTCATTATTCTCCACCCGGTCGGTTCATTTGGTGACAGACACGGCCGCTTAGCTAATACATCCCAACCGATCGGGTGAGAACTCACCCGATCGGTTGAGGCCTTGTTTTCTGCAAAAACCCAAAAAATCGCCTAAGTTCCTTCACGGAAGTTGTTACGGCTGGATTTATTTAGAAAAATAGATAAAATAAAGTTAAGAAAAAGTCCTAGAAACAGAAGTAAAAGTTTAGAACATGGGTTGCCTCCCATGAAGCGCTTTTGTTTAACGTCGTTTAGCTCGACGCCCGTTGATGATGTTCATGGTGGGTGATACTGGTGATGCCCAAAATCCGGCATCTCTTCAGCTCCAGAGGTTGTGGCTATGGGCATAGTCGGCGGCTGTAAAAAGATTTGCTCGACTACCCTCCCTTTGTCTACAGGATCCGGGGGCTTCTCCCTCGAATTGGCGTCTACCGCCATCTTTTTCAGGATCCGGACCTCATCACCAGTGAGGTCCATGGGTTCTTTCCCTTTTCTCCTCGTGGGAGGAGACTTAGGGAATCCGGGAGGGATCACATGTCGCGCGACCGCCTCACAAGCAACTTCATTCTTTGGGGAGCCAACTTGCTCTCTAAGGTCCCCCAAGCTATCGGGGGGATTCCTCGAGAGTATTTCCCAGGAACTTGTTTCAACAGCTCTATCTTCTTCATTCTCCAGCATATTGATAATAGGATCGTCCGGGGGATTTGGATGCTTCATCGACAAGCCTAAGTCAAATTCGACTCTTTCTTGGCCCACATTGAGGGAAAGCTTCCCATTCTTCACGTCTATTAACACTCCGGCGGTTGCCATAAAGGGTCGTCCAAGAATAATTGGGGTATGCTTGTCTTCCGACATGTCCATCACCACAAAATCGACTGGTACATGTACTCCTTTCACATCGACGGGGAGGTCGTCCACTATTCCCACCGGATACTTGACCGAACGATCAGCGAGTTGTAATGTCATGCTGGTGGGCTCTAAGTCTCCCATCCCTATTCTTTTGTACAATGATAGGGGCATTAAACTGACGCTCGCACCAAGATCGACGAGCGCCCTCTGGATTTGCACTTCCCCAATAGAGCAAGGGATGGAGAAACTTCCGGGGTCCTTGAGCTTGGGCGGATTTGCACGCTGAATGAGTGCGCTGCACTCCGCCGTTAACACGACCTTCTCTTTTCTAGATCCCCGTGTCACCAAGTTTTTCAGAAATTTGGCATATGAGGGGATTGTCTCGATGGCTTCTAGGAAGGGGATTTGGAGGCTCAAATATTTGACCATGGCAAAAAATTTGCCATACTTCTCGTCGATCTTTGCTTGGGCCAAACGTTGTGGAAAGGGCACAACGGGCTTGAATACCCTCAAATTCCCTTCTTCATTCTTCTTCTCTTCTTCGGGGGGGTCCCTCCGGAGCCACAATTTTTGGCGACTGGGCACCGTCGTCATTATCTTTCTCAATCGGCCGCTCAACGGCCAATGGTGCTTCCGGTTCTTTGGGTGGCGCTCTAGTAGAAATTTGTGTCCTGCTCCTCAAGACAATGGCGGACACGTTTTCATGTTCATGTGTGAGTGCCAAGGTCCGATTTACCTCCCTTGGGTTCACCTCAGGCTGTGGCGGTAATAAATTCTTCGGTCTCTGAAGGTTCGCCACTTGCAACCCTAGCTGGGTTACCTGATCAGTGAGGACTCTTTGTCCCATCTCCAGCTTCAGATTTATTTTCTCCTGATTGGCGATGTATTGAGTCAAGAGGGACTCAACCGGAGAAATGGCCCTCTGCTGGCCGTATTGCTGCTGGGTGGGCTGCTGACTCCTAGGAGCATACTGTTGATACTGCTGTGGTGGTTGTTGTTGCTGATATTGCTGCGGCTGAAACTGCTGCTGGGGCCTTGCCGGCTGATATATCTGCTGTTGTTGCTAAGCCGGTTGTTGGTAAGGTGCCCGGTAACTGAGGTTCGGATGATTCCGGTTGCTGGGAGAGTAGGCCTGGTTTGAGTTGGTTCGTGGTGGAAACGGTGCATTCCCCGTGGGATTGTAGAATAATGCGCTCGCCTGATCCAACGGTGGTGAGATGTCACCACCGTCGAACTCTCCAAAAACTTCGAATTCTACTGCAGCAATCTGTTGTGAACCGGCGCCACCGGCGCCTACCATCAATGCGGAGATCTGGGTTGACAGCAAGTCAAACTTGCTTGACAATTTGTCGACGTCTTCCACTCCATGGATGCCCCCAGATCTTGGTGTGGCTCTCTCGTCACACCATCGTTCATTGTTGGATGCCATATTTTCCAAAATTTGCCCGGCATCTTCTTCGCTTCTTGACATGAAGGACCCTCCAGTCGCGGCGTCCATGGAAGATTTTAGATCGTCCCTCAACCCATTATAAAACAGATTTATGATCTGCCACTTGGGAAGCTCATGGTGGGGACATCTTCTCTGCATCTCCTTGTATCTTGTCCAAGCCTCATGCAAGGACTCGTGGTTGGCCTGGGAGAAGGAGGAGATCTCACTCCTCAGCTTCATGGTCTTCCCGGGAGAAAGAACTTCGTCAGGAAAGCATTTGAGAGCTTCTCCCAGGTGTTGAATGTATTTGGGTCCTTCCCCCTAAGCCACAGCTTAGCTTTATCTCGCAAAGAGAAGGGGAACAGCTTTAGTCGGATCGCCTCAGTTGTGACACCGTTAATCCGGAAGGTGTCACATTTCTCCAAGAAGGAGTCTAGATGCTCGATCGGGCTCTCCATGGGTGCACCCAAAAACTGATCCTGCTGGATCCACGTCACCAAAGATGGCTTAAGCTCGAAGCTTTCAGCCGTAATAACTGGAGGACGGATGGCGGAGGTGGACTCGACAGATGGCATCGAGTACTCCAGCAGGGATTTGTGAGGCGGGGTGTTCTCCCCCATGCTTTCAGGATCCTCTCTTCTTCGCTTCTCGGCGGCCAAACGCCTTAGGGTGGCGTTTATCTCTGGATCAACGGGAATCAAGTCGTCTAGACTTCGTGAACTCCTGCGCATTAAAAACAACAAACACCCGTGAAAGTACAAGTGGGAAAGAAACAGATAAGATAAGAAATAAAAATAAGAAAATAAAAAGGAAAAAGAAGAATGCGATAATTATCGCGAGGTAGGGATAAGAGCTAGACACTAGGGTTCATGAGATCCTAAAATAACAAGCATGTTGCCTCCCCGGCAATGGCGCCATAAACTTGACGTTGCCCCCGGTTTGCAAGCCGCAAATGGCCGGGGGACCCGCGTGAGGGTTTAGATATTTGTAACCGCAAGCGCACGACGTTGTAGTGTGGCTTGGGGGTCGAACACAGGGAGGCTAGGATGTGCTTGTGTCAAAGAGGACCAAAATCACCCCGTGGGCGAGCTAGCCCAGATCGAATGATGGGTTGTCACGGTAAAGGAATGCAAGGTAAAGAAAATATGAAGGTAAAACCCGAGACTTTGGTTTCCACCCCAACGAGCGACTCTCGCCGATACGGCCTATGGGTAGGATGGCGATCGGAATCAGGGTCTAATGGTGAGGTGTTGCCTCTAAAAGTGGTACAGGCATCCCATGGGCCCGATATTCCGGTCGGTGCCCAGGATGATACGCCGGACTTCCCGGGTTCGATCAGTGGGCACTCACGTGTCCATTAACACTGATCGACTCCGGGAGCACTAAGCTCGCAATGATAACTCCCAACGTCTCATCCTGCCGCTCCCGCGCGCTAGGATTCGGCGTCTACGCTAAGGGCGTGAGCTATGGCTAGGGAGTCAACCGCCAAGTTTATTCCCCCTTGGCCCAACGGTCAAAGGCGGTCTTTTTCCCACCGATGACAATAAAACACCCCGCGTAACCGTTAGATTCCTAATCCATATCTATTTCCTAGCCCTATGGATGCATCGGGAAGAGCCCCGAAGGGGTCTCCGCCAAAATCCCAGATTTAGGAACTACTCACAAATATTCATTAAAAAGCGATCTAAATGAAAATAGACCGTTAAAATCATAATCAGACAATAGGAATGCAAAGGTAGTAAAGCAATTAAGATAATACTAAAGTTTTACAAAGATCCGAAAACTTACATAAACAGGGAAATTACAGCCGTCACAAAATGAAGAAAACAGTAAAAAATAACCAACTTCCTAATCTGGGAAACGTAGGGTTCTATTTATAGAAAACGACATCACCTGATCGGTTGACAAGTCAACCGGTCGGGTGAGCCGCTTCACAAAATCACAGTGCAATGCGGGGGTTTCACCCGGTCAGTATGAACCGGTCGGTTGGAACTTGGTGCGGTCGGTTGGATCTTGGTGCCGACCGATTGGATCTTGGAGCGGACCGGGTGAAGAGATCGGTTGGAGCTTCGAGTCTTGGCTGTTGAAATTCAGCTACAGGTGAACCGATCGGGTGAAGGTCACCCGATCGGTTGGAAATCAGCTTCGAATTTCCAGAGACTTTGAGCTTTTGCCCCGGTCACTGAACTGACCGGGTGACTTCTCGTGAGCTCCAAGCTGCGCCCAGGTGGTGCATGCGTGCATCACCCGATCGGTTGGAGATGACCAACCGACCGGGTGAGGGGCTGAAAGATGCAATCTTCGTCGTTTGACCCCCTGAATCACGCGTGACTCCTCCCGTTGCTCCGGGGACACATGATATCATCGTTTTACGCCCCCAAATGCCAGAAAACTCCTGCAAAACACAAAAAACACGGAAAAGTGAAAGAAAACAAGAAAACACCAGAAAACACGAGAAAACAAATAAAAGACGGCGGTAAATACGGAAAAACACGGAAGAAAATGCGCGTAAATATATGAAATATAAACGCACGTCAATAGCCCAAAAGAAGAGTAGTGTCCCCAAGTCACAGCTCACGTCTGGGTAATCTCCTGAGGGAGATTCTGCTCTAGCGTCACCTGCTCAGGTCCTGAAAAGTAAAATGAGCACGTCAAAACGTGCTCAGTAGGAAACCAACTTGGGTAGGGGAATCATTCAGGGGTTATAAATGTAGATACAATAGGAAGTACAAGTAACCAGAATGAAGAGTACAACACATAATTGTGTAACAACAAACACATATAGAGTTCATTAATTAGCAGATATTAGTGACTCTTTTAGAAGCCTGGGTATCACCTAAAGATAAGGGTCTGGATCTCCCCCCCCAAATTTGGGGTGAATATAGCACACGACGCAGTGGACACGGGCACTGTACGCCAGGCCTCTCAGCTCCCCCGTCCCTGTCAGGAGTGAGGAACTCCACAGTAATAAAGCACCAAGAAAACCTCCACTCCTGGTAAAGGTGAGTGGGAACAAACATCGCATATCACATCTCTTTTCCCCCACCTTCTTACTCCAGTCCCTTATAGTTAAGTAACACCCAAACTTCTCACATCCCCATACTAGGGTGTTCACCCACCGTAGGGCAGATCGAGACATCCAAGTTGACATATCATGTGTCTTAATCTTCAGTAGACTTCTGCAATTTCATAAGTATAGTTCATGGCACAAATATTTCCATGGCTATTTCCCAAGTTTCTTTAACTTCACATTCATTGGGGCATATCAACAAATACGTGGCCGGCATTATAGAAATGAATATCAATTTAGTAACAAAAAGCATGACTAAGCACTCTTTCAAGTAGCACAACATTCATGCATAATGGAATGGAAAATTGACATTACTACAAGATTCAACTTCATTCAAACACACCAGCTTGCTCGAACTGCCAGGAATAGCCATAAAGATCAGCACCTTTCATCGATTTTCCTTGTGAATTTGACAAAACTCTTTAAATGAAAGTTGAATATATAGTAGTACTGGATTCACCTATAAATTTTCATGCAGAAATGCGGACTAGATGATTTACGGTGAATTGTTTGGTGAAACCTGTCCAGACTGATTTTCAGACAGGATCCAAGATCTGTAACAATTGCTAATTTAACACAGGTTGCAGTTAGAATTTTGAAAACATGACCAATGGGAATTTTTAGAATATGTTCTTATCTTTAAAATGAGACCAAGAACACTAATTTCTATAGAGTGTGCAAGGAGTGAGCGCAATTTTGCTGAGCTGTGTTCAGTCTGAATGAAATTCAGACATGTTGTAAATATGGAATTTTTACTCCTAATTATTGAGCTTAACATATGTCAAATTTATATGATTCTGGGGTAGAATTTCAAGAGCTACAATTATATAATTTTTTTCAGAAATTAATTCAACCTACAGAGACCATAATTCAAGTAGCAACATGCAGCAGGATTTCAGTATTTCAGGGGGGGTGATTTGCTAAGAAAACCAAGGGAAAACTTGATCTTTTGAATTATTGCAAACATATCACATAAATTCAAGAGCATGAGCAATCTATATGTCATCATAACCCTAAATGAAAATCCCTAATCCAAGTTGGAACCCTACCTCAAGAAGATCTCTTTCTTCTTGCTCTTCTTCTCCTGTCTCTTTCTCTCCCTCCTTCCTTTGGTTTTTTCCTTCTCTTTTCTTTCTTTCTTTCTTTCATTCCTTATTTCTTTCTTTCCTTTTTGTGTGTGTATGAACTGAGTTCAGCCCACACAAGGGAGAAAGAAAAGTCAAAGGAAAATAAAAAGGAATAAAAAAGAAAGGAGAAGAAGTTTGTAGAAGGGTGAAGAATGTAGAAATAGAAAAGATTTAATTAAAGAAAAGATATTTTCTTAACTTTCCCTCATTTACAAGTTTGCCATCACTCCCATTCATTTCATAACTACTCTCCAACTTTGTCCCTTAATTACAAGAATGCCATTGCCTAGTGTTTCTAAGTAAATACCCTCTATCTTGGTATTTTATTTACAACGATGCCATTGCATAATCTTTCTAAGTAAATACACTCCAACTTTTTTAAATATAAAATAAAGTAGGGAATGGTTTCAACAGCCCCATACACGGTTCCAAAAGAGTGTACCGAAAAGAGTGCGTTACTGTCGTATTGCACTCTATGGGGGTTACATGTATCTGCTAATGCTAGTGTCGTATATCGCAGACAGAGGGGTTACATCTGGGTAGGCTGAAAAACTCTATTTCTTGTTTATGTAAGTTCTAACCTTATGACACCAATGATATATGATCTACAGTGTTGTGAGTGTTATAAGTGATATTCTATCAAGTCTATTCAAGGCTTAACATGCTAATTCATCTAAGAAGTAAAGAAAGAAAGATATACATGTTTTATCCTTTTCACTTCTTATTGAATTCCTTGAAGACTTCTATTTGAGTTTGTTGAGTCCAACGCTTTGATTTCCTTGCGTTCACTCCTTGATTTCCTTGCTTCTTTGATTTATGTCCTTGCACTAATGTTCCAAGTCATCATCTTTATTTGATATGACTTTGTCTATATTATCGATGCTTTCATTAACTACAAAACATCGGGATTAGTCACAATTGATTATGTTTGTTTATCATCAAAACCACATTGGGGAAACCAATATTCAACACTCATTCTTTCACTTCATATGATTCATGTGCTACATACTTGAATATGCTTATCTCTAATGTGCATTGATGCATGATGAGGTTTAGAAAGTTTTATTCAAACATATATACATCTATGCAGGGGAAATAAGTATAAGATTTTATATTTTATATATCCATGTTTATCATCATAAAAAGGAGAAGAATGTTGAGTATTGAGTCAACCCCTAAATATGTTTTGATGAAGAGCAAACTATTGGGGTACTAAATGTTGATTGCATGTATAAAGATTAAAGAGTTCAAAGATTATATGAAGCTCAACTAAGACCTTGAAGGCCAAAGAGTCAAAGACAATGATATGGCCTACATCAAAGCTTCAAAGTCATGTAATTTATGATGTAATTTTCCTTTATATTAGATTTAATGTAAAGCCTGGTTGAAGCACATGCACACATTTATGAAAATATTTAAAATGTTTGAAAATATTTTAAATATTTTTGGTAACTTTTTCTAAGTATTTAAAGGTCAAAAACATGATTTTATAGGCTGATTAATTGACTAGAATAGACACCTAATCGACTAGAAGTTTTGGGAACTAATGGTATGTCAGAGCTAGTCGACTAACTCATGTGCTAGTCGACTAGTAAAAGTAGTCTCCCCCCCATGTAGTTTTGATGATGAACAAATTTATCATTAAATATATTTTAGTGGAGGTATATGTTGTCTGCGAGCGTGGAAGTCAAGGATCTTCGGATGATCAAGACGAGGACAAGCAACACACAAACGAATAGAGCGTTATGAGAAATAACAAATTTTGGCCATCAACCGGCCAATGGAACACCAATAAGCTTTTGTCACGCCCCGCTTCCCAAAAATGTGGAGGCGAGACGTGAGAAGGTCCGTTCAGACTTGAAGCTGAAAAGCCGCAAGTCCGATAAGCGTCAAATAGAACTACAAATGGCAGGTCCTTGCAATGCAATACGAAACAACAACAACAATCAAGAGGGAGAGACAGATAGAAGTTCAATCTCTGAAAATCCATAAAATAAATTACAATATCACAGAAAAGCCACCAGGCTAAAGGAAAAAGAGTCTAAGGCCCAACATGGCCTACAAAATATAACATACAAAACAAAGGTGCCACGCACCGACAACTAACAGGAATCCTAAAACATAAAGGAAACTCAACAAAGTCATCGGTGTCCACAAGACTCCTCCACAGCTAACACAACGTCCTCTGCAACAAGCTCTGGCTCTGAGTCTAACATGTGACACCCAAAAGAGAGAGGGGCACATGTCAGCAAGTCTAAAAACACTTGTGCAAGGAAACTGAAAGAAAGGTAACTAACATCCTAGCAGTTATAGTATGATGCATAGCATGGCAAGTATCGTATGGAAGTAACAAGTGAAGTACAAGTAGCAAGTAACAAGTGGTAGTTGTGACACGTAATGTCAAGTAACAAGTGGTAGTTGTGACATGTAATGTCAAGTAACAAGTGGTAGTTGTGACATGTAATGTCAAGTAACAAGTACAAGTACAAGGGATCACCCACACATGGATGCCCTATTGCCCGCAGGCTGTAATCACGCATCAAGTACAAGGGATCACTCAACGAGTGCCCTATTGCCCGCAGGCTGTGTTCAAGTATCAAGTACAAGGGATCACTCAACGAGTGCCCTATTGCCCGCAGGCTGTGTTGAGCTCGTCTTCTGGAACATGAGCCAGAAAGTGTATTTGGCATAGGATTGTGCCCACGCAAGGTGGGTGCCTAGCCGGTAACAAGTACCACTAATATGTAGCGATGCTACGCAATCACGATGAGTGTTCAACATGCAATGACATGAGCAGATATTCACGTACCGTTAATTGAATTTAGACATGGCAGGCGAAATGCACTGACATGAACAGATATCCGCGTACCGTTAATTGAATTAAACGTGACAGGCAAAATGCAATGACATGAACAGATATTCGCGTACCGTTAATTTAAATTAAACATGGCAGTTAAAATGCAATAGCAGTTAAGGATGCATGGATGACATGAACAGTTAATACGCGTACCGTTAAGGGAAAGTAAACGTGACATACAAGCATGATGAAGGTGACGGACCAAGCTTCGTTGTCAAGCTAGGTCAATGGCGTCCAGATGGCTATCCTTTCACCGTCTAGTCTCTTTTACGCTAAAGCAAGGGAAATGGCCTAAGACATGGCCCAAATCAAGAGATGCAAGTTTCACTTGCCTGGCACCGAGGAGAACGATCAACGAAGGCACATCACATAAATTTGTTATCTACTGGAATGGATCACTGTCATGGAAAAACAACATTAGAATGGTAACTAATCCGTATTCACAATCGAACCCTACGATTTCTAATGATCCATTTTATTAGGGTTTCACAAATATCAAGTGTGGGTTATGAGATTATTAAAGGAAGAATACTACCCGTGAAGAAGCAGAGGAACGACGCTGAGAACTACGGCGACGGAAGAACGATCCAGGAGAATTACCACTCAGATCTGGAACGACGGGGAAAACTGGAGAAAGGGAGATTTGAGGGTTTGAGGTCGGCCGGCGGCTAGAGGGGAGATGGCCGGCGCAATATGAGGGTGAGAGGGGTTCGGGAGGATGAAGGAATGGCTTGGGATGAAGGAGGAAGGGTTTGGGGATGAAGGGGGATGATTTGGGGAAGGAGGAGGTTCAGGAGAAGAGAGGGAAGAGAAGAAAACGATTGGGGGTTTATATAGAAAATCGTGTGGCGGCTAGGGCAAACCTAGGGTTTCTGGGCTGATTAGTCGGTCAAAGAAGGATTGGTGACCGACTAGTTGAGGATCTAGTCGGTCGGTTGATCAACGCAGACCGACTAAGAGTAAACAGTAGCTCGCTCAGGAAAACTGGACTATGAGTTAGTCGGTCTGTAAAGGCTTGTCAACCGACTAGTTTGAGAACTAGTCGGTCGGTGAGTGTTCATTGACCGACTAAAGGCTGAATCCTGAGAGAGATCATGGAAATGAGAGTTAGTCGGTCTGAGAAGGATTCCTGACCGACTAGTTTAGCATCTAGTCGGTCGATGGTTGTTCTTAGACCGACTAAGAGTAAACAGTAACTCGGCTGGGAAAATGATCAATGAACTAGTCGGTTGAAGAACAATGGCTGACCGACTAGTTTGTAATCTAGTCGGTCGAAAGATGTTCTTAGACCGACTAAAGATAAACAGTAACTCCTGAATTATAATCAAAGCCCACTAGTCGGTCCATTAAGGATTGCCGACCGACTAGATTGAGATCTAGTCGGTTGGTTCTCCTTCTTGAACCAACTAACGTGCACGAAAAGTGTCGATTCGAAGCGCGAAGCTTCGGGATGAATTCTAAGGTTTCTAGGATCAACCTATCGCTAAGATATGATCGATATGAAGCTCGTCACGAGTGACTTACTCCGAGTTCAATGATTCTAAGGAAGAAGCTAGAAGATCACATCAAAAGGAATGAAAACGAAAGCTAGGAATCTCAACGAGATGAATGAAAGCGAGAACTATGGAAATGGAAACCACACAAGGAGAGAACCCACCATCACAAGCTAAACACACTGATAATCCAATCATACAAAAACCAGTCGTTACATCCTACCCACCTTAGAATAAAGTCCGTCCTCGGACTTTCTAACATATATATAGTCTCTCTGGTAACTACCCTCAACCAATATCACATCATAAATCCAACCAAGTACTTTCATTTCGAGTGCTTATATATATGTGCACTAGAAATCAAATATTACTACCACTACACATATTTTCACGCACATAGTACACTCATACTTATTATAGTCAATCAATTTCATACACGTATCTCAATCACATATATATAGTCAGTAAATTTATACAACAATAAACACTTATTACTTACTATAAGAAAATAACCAAGCCTCTCTCATTTGAAAATAATTTCACATTTATTTAGTCATTCAAATACATGCAAATATTTCACCATATTTTCACCTCACATATAGTCCTATAACTATATATTGGTATAGCCACCCACAATCGTGTGCGTAACACAACCAAGCACAAACAACTCAAACACCATACATACATCATCCATCACTATTCACCACCACATACAATCATACCAAAGTACATAGAGTATACCCACTCAAGCTTGAGTGAGGCTCAAATCATAGCAGGACATTTATATGCGTAACACAGCATCCATACACATACCAATACCACTCCAAGGCATACACATCCACGTATCACATATTTTCACACCATATACATCCATTTATAATTACCATATCAACACATCAACTACATACAAGTTTAAGAGATGCAATAGTCGGGTATACCTCCTGATATACACGCATACGACATCTCATAAAACAAGTAGTACCAATCAAATTTATCATTCTGTTATCATACGTATGTCACATCATACTTCAAGCAGAAAATTACCTACACACAACATACAAATGCCAACACCCATACCACTATATATACACCACAAAATCAACACTACGACGACATAACCACTTAACTAATGGGCCCACCAAACTATAACAAGGTTGACACGGGCGACGACAAGCTCTATTGGCTAGACAAAAGGAAAGAAATTGAAATCAAAAGCGTAACGGATAGAAGGATCGAAAAGCATGAAAACGGTCGTGTAATGATGTAATGATGCTCCATTAGGACACATGGAAAATAGTGTAAATAACATATTCTAAAATACGAAAAGTTTGAAAACCGTTATACTTCAAAAGGTGGAGTCCCTTTTCGTATAAAAATATTTAGAGGTCGATAAAACAAATTGTTTGAAATAAGTTTGAGTCGAATATACATAATAGGAGAAAACGGTTTATTGGCTTACATAAAGTCATTAAAAAGGAAGTAAATCATTTACACGAATTTTGAGGTCGTAGTTTAGAAAATATTACACGGTAGTAACTAAATAACGTTCGCAAAGTTTGAAATGAAATTAAATTAATTGAAAATTTTAAACTCAGGTTGAATGCTTTCAAAATCCTTAAGCCAGGGAAAGTTTAAAGTAATCAATATTGAACTACTTTTTAGAGGAAGCAGGATTTGCCAAAAAGAGACTGTTTTACACAAAGCTCTTAACATACGAGCACCACGAGCCTGGTGCTGATATATTAAAATAATTGAAATTCCATTTAGGTTAGAAATTATTCTAAAGGCATGTATGGTGAACGGAAAGATAACAATAGCTTATTAGTAGTATTGTCAAAATTTGTAGTGAAACTTTAAAATCAAATTTATGGAGGGTCTAGATCAGAAAAGGTTATGAAATAATGATTTTTACAAAAATCTGAAATAGGGGAAACGAGGAGCATAACGGTCGTAGTACTGATATATAAAAATTAATTGAAGTTCTACTTTAGAAATCATTTCTAGAAATATGTATGACGAATGGAAAAATAATAACATCTTAGTGGTATGGAAGTAAGTGGGAGGGTATATACATATATAGAATTATTAAATTGGTAATAAGCTTTAAAACCGAATGTTGGAGGTCTAAATCAGGAAATGGTTTCGAAAAGTAATTTTATGAAAATCTGAACTAGGGAAAACGTTGAGCATAAAATCGACTCGCTGAAAGCTGAAGTCCCATGTGACTTGAAAGGTATATAAGAAGCAAACACGAGGCGGTATTCGAATAAGTTTTAATGGCATAAGTAAGAAAAGAAAATTATAATTCAGGTTAGGAAAAACAGAAGTACGGTTCAGAATAAAATTGGTATATGAAAAGAGGCAAGTCATTTATATCGATATGAAAATATAGGCTGAAGAATATTATGAACTAATAATCAAAAATCTGGACAAAAGTTTCAATGTTTAGAAAAGAACAAATAAATTTAAGTCGCGAAACAGTATGAAATCTAATATATATATATTAATACTTCGCGAACAAATCCAAACTTAGCGAAAGAGGAACATCGAAAATACTTTTAGGGGAAACAAGGATTTGCCACAAGAATGGGTTGGTAAAAAGACTTGAAGTACGGGTACGACAAAATTATAATTAGTATATACCCATAAATTAATTAGGGTTCTATTTATCTTGAAAGAAGTATTTTAAAGCACGTACGGCAAATAGCTAAAATGAATTTCGCAATTTAGAAAAAGTGATATATCGAATTATCGAAATAGTAGTAAAGTTTTGAGATCGAGAAGCGAAGATATAGGTTAGAAAATGGTGACAAGATAGTAATTTAAAATTACGGCCAAATAGTTTTTCAAAATCTAAGAATAACTTTTGGCTCAATCGGGAGTAAGGGAAATATACAAAAGAAGTTTAAAACAAAATTTAAGTTGAGTGAAATCTTTAAATAAGGAAATAATACAAAAATGACTTTGGAAGAATCAAGATTCGTAACGAAAAAGATTTGAAAGGTCAACGATAATCGTAATGAGGTGATCATGTGAATCGAAAGCAAGGAATGTGGTTGTGTGAGGCATGCACCTAAATTACGATTCAAGAAACTACGATGAAAATCTACGGTCAGTAACACCGAAGTGTAGTGACCAGGAAAGATTGAATCAGAGGGTTCTAATCATTGGGTCGACTAAAGGTCAAGAAAATTTAACACTAAGCTTCCTAATGGCTAAAGTATATTAGAGGCCTCAGGGAAGGTTCTAAGAGAATCAAGATCATGTTCTGTTAGGCCCGAAACCGATGAACCCAAGCGAATGGCTAAAGAAATCTTAGGAATCTATCATGGTCAGGGCTAGACAGGAACCACTAAGGTAACTCTTAAGACTATCAAACAAATCACTAACATGGAGTCTAGCTAACAATCAAGGATTCCTAACTAGCAAGCACAGACGTCTATCTAAGTCTAGCTAGGGTCCTGATCTAATGGGTTCCTACTAAGCTGAGACAGAGGCTCTAACACGTCTACTAGCCACCTAAGACTTAGGAACGCTAAAAACCTAGACTCCGGGCTTATAATTTGGATGTTCTAATTAATTTAATGGACATTCTATAATTATTATCGTTGTTCCGATAGCTTGCATTTGCAAATGGACCTGCATGGGCCACCAATAAAACATGTCACGCCCCGCTTCCCAAAAATGTGGAGGCGAGACGTGAGAAGGTCCGCTCAGACTTGAAGCTGAAAAGCCGCAAGTCCGATAAGCGTCAAATAGAACTACAAATGGCAGGTCCTTGCAATGCAATACGAAACAACAACAACAATCAAGAGGGAGAGACAGATAGAAGTTCAATCTCTGAAAATCCATAAAATAAATTACAATATCACAGAAAAGCCACCATGCTAAAGGAAAAAGAGTCTAAGGCCCAACATGGCCTACAAAATATAACATACAAAACAAAGGTGCCACGCACCGACAACTAACAGGAATCCTAAAACATAAAGGAAACTCAACAAAGTCACTGGTGTCCACAAGACTCCTTCACAGCTAACACAATGTCCTCTGCAACAAGCTCTGGCTCTGAGTCTAACATGTGACACCCAAAAGAGAGAGGGGCACATGTCAGCAAGTCTAAAAAGACTTGTGCAAGGAAACTGAAAGCCCACTAGTCGGTCCATTAGTAACTCCTGAATTATAATCAAAGCCCACTAGTCGGTCCATTAAGGATTGCCGACCGACTAGATTGAGATCTAGTCAGTTGGTTCTCCTTCTTGAACCAACTAACGTGCACGAAAAGTATCGATTCGAAGCGCGAAGCTTCAAGATGAATTCTAAGGTTTCTAGGATCAACCTATCGCTAAGATATGATCGATATGAAGCTCTTCACGAGTGACTTACTGATCACTCCTTATTTTACACCTTTTTTCCGCATGTTTGCATGCCATTTGGATCGCCCAAATCATGTTTTTCACGATATATCGACGATATTGCGATGCTTTTCACGATTTGTTGTTTTTGTCGCATTTCAGGTGATTTGGCGCGATTTGGAGTGATCATGAGATGCGCTCACTCTAGACGGCGACCGACGACCTCCCCGAGGGGTATTTTGTTGTTGGAGAGGAGCGGAAGAAGAATGGACATCGCAGGAGCGACGAGGAGGCCAAAACAATCAGATTGGGCATTTTTTGTGTCCCACTCGGCCGAGTGGAGGAGCCACTCGGCCGACCAGCGAGACACTGCTCGGCCGACCCGTTCAGACACGATTTCCATGTGTACTCGGCCGAGCGACGGAGACCACATCGGCCGAGTGACGATACCACGTCCGCCCGAGTGGCGCCCAGACGAAGCCCCTCCAGAATATCGAAGTTACTGTTTTTCGGCCATCTGAGCTTCAGAAGACCCACTCGGCCGAGTGGTAAATCCCGTCCGCCCGAGTGAAGTGAAGCCATCGGCCGAGTGACGACAACTCACTCGGCCGAGCCGCCCCCGAACTGAAGACCCCTGAAGCCCACGACTTACTGGAAAATGACAGGGTTTTCACTCGGCCGAGTGACTTTTGTCACTCGGCCGAGTGCGATGCGCTGCCTGTAGCGAAATTTGCGGAAAACAGGCTGTGCAGGGGCGTTTTGGTCAGGATTTTTGGACGATTTTTGGGGCTATTTAAGCTCTGTTTTTACCCTAGTTTTGGGGGGCTATCTCTCAGATTTTTTGCAGCTTTTTGAGTCTACTTTTTAGCTTTATTAATTGTGATTGGAGAAGAGAAAAACTTGGATTTTTGTTGGATTAATTGAAGATCTACATTGGTTTGCATTTCTCTTCCCCAAAAACTCTATTTTTATTGTTTATATCATTGTTGTGATGAATTCCATTGCCTATTTCATTGATAATTTTTGTGCTATTGCTATGATTTGTGAGTAGTCTCCACGTCTCGGGGCGTGGGGATGAACCCTACAAGCCCTATTTCCTATTTGTGTTGAATTGGTAGAAATTGAGCTAGGATTGTTATTAGGGATTAGATTGGGATCGAATTACTACGGATAGCTAGGTATTCATATCAATTGGGATTTGCAAGAGATTGGATCCCAATTTGATAGGAAGCCCTAGAAATCCGAATTGGGTTGGAGTCGGATTTTCGAAGTATCGGTTTGCAAGAGATTGGACCGATACTAGGACCTCCGGTTGCAATTCCGTGCCGATACCCGTTTGCAAGAGATTGGACGGGTAGGAACTATCCTAATTTAGGTTGTGGACAGAGTTTGCAAGAGATTGGGCTTGGTGCGCAATTGGACGATGATGTTGATCCTAATGCTAGCTTCCCTAGGCTAGGGTTTGCAAGAGATTGGACCCAAACCTAGGATAGCTATAGACCGGCAACAGCGCGAGAGCGTGAGCTTGGTTCCACATTTAGTTGCAACTAGTTCATCCAAATTCTCATTCTAGCGGTTTCGATACCGGCGAACCACATTTATGAAATACGGTGAGTAGTGGGGATTCCCCTTTCCCTAGACGTTCTTTATTTGATTTGATATTTCGCAAATTTGTCTGACGATTGTGACAGGATCGCCCAAGGCAATTATCTCTGTTCCTAAATAGCCAGGTTGATCAGGAGCAAGCACGGTCATTCGTCCTCCCTGTGTTCGATACCCGCTCGCCACCATACCGTGCGCTTGCGATAAAACTACAACCGTCGCCTCGGGACGTGTATCCGGGGTGCGATCAAGTTTTTGGCGCCATTGCCGGGGAGGCGATTGCGTTTGATTCTTTTTCACCCTAGCTATTCTTTTTCTTTTTATTATTATCATTATTTTTATTTCTTATTTCTTGCCTAACCCTTCCACGGTATTAATCATTTCTTTGAAACTCTGTTTCCCCTGTGCATGAACACGAGATCTACGGCGGACCCAGAGGACTTATTATTTGATCCCGAGATCGAACGTACCGCGCGGAGACTTAGAGCGGAAAAGAGACAAGATCCGGAAGGGAGGTATATGACCAACCCGGAAACTCCTGAAGAATTGGCGGCAAGGATGGCAAGGATAATCTCGATTCGAGATAGGCTTCGGCCTAAGACTTCTTCTACCACCTCGTCCATTGCCATGCCGGGGTTGGCGGCCGACAAGAACTTCGAGCTAAAGACTGGATTGGTGGTGTTGATGCAACAAGACCCGTTTCATGGGAACGCACATGAGAACCCCCACTACCACATCCAACTATTCTTGTTAAAGTGCGCCACATTCCAGATGCCGGGGGTCTCCAACGACGCTATCAGACTGCGCCTCTTCCCCTTTACGCTTAAGGACAAGGCACTCTATTGGTTGAGGACGCAGGCTGACGGAGTCTTCACTACTTGGGACGAGTTGGCGAGCGCATTTATTGACAAATTCTATCCGCCATCTAAGACGGTGAAGATCCGGAGCGCTCTCATGTCCTTCAAGCAAGGACCACAGGAGACGCTCTATGAAGCTTGGGAGCGATTTAAGGATTTGCAGCACCAATGCCCGCACCACAGTATAGAGGACTGGGAGCTAGTTCATAGCTTCTACAACGGTCTCCAACCGGGGACCAAACAAATTATTGATGCCGCGGCGAATGGTGCAATCTTGTCAAAGACTCCCGAGGAAGCTACGGCCCTAATTGAGGAGATGGCCTCAAATAACCAACAGTGGGGCGATGAGCGAGGACACTCCACATCCTCCTTAAAGCCAACTAGCATCTACGAAGCGAAGGCCGTAGCGGAGCTCACGAGCAAATTTGATTCTCTCCACAAGGTGGAGGAGAGATTGGAAAAATATATCACGGAGCCCCAAGGAAGCCCATCCACCTCCGCACCGACCAACCAAATGTGTGATTGGCAAGACCAATCTCAAGTCATGTACTCGGGAGGAGAGCAAGGAGAAGGATCCTTGGAGCAAATACAATATGTTGCGGGGAACCAAGGGTATTGGTCCAATCCGGCCGCAAGAAATCATCCGGGATTCTCCTACGCCAACAATGAAGGAGCCTTGAACCCGCCACAACCACCGCCTCAACAAGCTCGACCACCACCACCCCAACAACAAAACTATCCACCGAGGGGGCCTCCGCAACAAAACTTTCCACCGAAGCAACAAGTCCCACCGTATAGGCCTCCCGGATACAACCAAGGGTGGAGGAATCAAAATCAAAACCCTCCACAAGCTCCTCAACGAACCGACTTCGAATCTAGAGTGGAGGCGTTCATGGTCGAGCAAAATAAGGTGAATGCTACTTTGAAGGCGGGGCAAGAATCTCTCAATACCGTAGTGGCTCAAATATCGGAGCAATTAGCGTTGCTCAACCGGAACACTCAAAGATTGCCGGCGCAACCGGAGCAAAACCCACGGGGCAACACGGGCCACATCAACGCCGTAGTTGCCGTCACTACTAGAGGCGGGAAGGACACCACCCCCGCCATGATTCCTATTGAGGAGGCCGTGGAGGAAAGCTTGGAGCCGGTTGAGCCGGTAGTTGAGGTTGATAAGGAGAAGGAGCCACAAGACAAGGAGAAATCTAGGGCGGAGCGATTAATTGAGGAAAGGCGCTTCATGCCACCGGTCCCATTCCCCCAAAGACTAGCGAAAGCAAAAATGGAGAAAAGGCTAGCGAAATTCCTCGAGTATCTAAGGGGAGTTAGCCTCAATATTCCCTTCCTCGACGCCATCGTCGAGATCCCCACGTATGCTAAATTTTTGAAGGACTTGATTTCGGGGAGGAAAAGGAAGGAGAAGATAATGCTAGCCGAGGAGGGCTCTTGGTTCACCAAGAGAGAGAAGGAGCCGGCAAAATTTAAAGATCCGGGGAGTTTTCGGATTCCTTGCACTTTGGGTGGCGTGCCTCTTCAAAAGGCGTTGGTCGACCTTGGGGCTAGTGTGAGTCTCATGCCCCTCTCCATGTTCTTAAGGCTTAACACCGGGACAAAGTTGAAGCCCACCGACATGCGCATTCAATTAGCCGATGGCCGGATAACAAGGCCGGTGGGGATCGCCGAGGACATCCCACTTCAAGTCCCGGGTGGAATATGCTTGCCATGTGACTTCGTCATCATGGACATTAAGGAGGAGGGAGACACCTCATTGATACTTGGACGCCCCTTCCTCGCCACCGCCGGAGTCATCGTCGACGTGCGCGAAGGAACACTTACTTTAAACGTCGGCAACATCGAGGTGGAGCTCCACATTCCTAAGGCAATGAAACACATGCCTTACCACGAGGAGCTTGATTACATGGACCTCCTTGATGAGGTGATAGAGGAGGCGATTCCTCACTCAATTGGTGCCCTTTTTGATGAAGAATTTGATGAAGGCCCGGATTTAGGCCAAGATGAAAAGATTGAAGACGATTCCCCCGACTTCTCCGCTGATGAAGATGAAGGCGACGCTGATGTCGCGAGGATTCGAGAGCTCTGCAAGCTCTCGAAATTAAAGTCTCCAAAGAAAGCTCCGCCGGCACGGAAATCGGCATCGCCGGTTAAGCCGTTGACCGGGGCAAATGCTAGCTTGGGGGAGCCTCCCCCCAACACTATTCAAGATAGGAGACCACCGCGGGAGAACGCTACGCCGCCACGTTCGAATCCAAGCGCGCTCCCCGGCAAGTTCGACGGGTGCATCTCATATGCACCAAACATCCCGCATTGATTGAAAATTATAGGGGGTCGAGCTCACGACCTAAAACGAGCGCTTGTCGGGAGGCAACCCGACGGTTTTTGCTTTATTTTTACTTTTTCTTTATTTTTCGTTTTAGAAATTTTTAGTATTTTGAGTCATCCGACCAAAAATTTCGTGATAACGGGTCCGATTTTTCTTGACAGGAGAGGAGATAGGTAGATCCGTCATGAGGAGGATGAACGAGACAACGAGGAGCGCCCCAAGAAGGCGCTCGACGCTCAGGAGGAGGAGGAAATCGACTGGAGAAAGAAAGACGGAGTTTAGAGCCAAAACGAAGACAAACAGCAGAAATTAAGGCTCACTCGGCCGAGTATACTAGTCGCTCGGCCGAGTACACAAGTTCGTCCGGCCGAGCCGCTCACGAATGAGGGAAGTCTACTGAACCCAACTCTCTGTTTATTTTCTTGATTTCGATATAACTGCTACTCGGCCGAGTATATATATTCACTCGGCCGAGTAAAACGGATACCCTCCTAGGGCGAGTCATGCCGAGTAGCTTGAGTCACTCGGCCGACTGGACTTACTCCACTCGGCCGAGGCTGGCAAAGCCACTCGGCCGAAGCGATATCGGGGAGAAAATTTCTATTGCCTCGCTCGGCCGAGTGACCACGTCACTCGGCCGAGTCGTAACTTTCTATTATATAAGTGACGAAGGGGGCGCGGATTTCGAAATCGAAAATTCCCAAATCCGCCCGCGCCCCCTCGCCTACCCTCGCCCGAACTCGCTTCGTTCTCACCCCCACTCGCCCGACCAAGCCCGCGCGCGCCGCCGCTCGGCCTGCCACCGCCGGCCGACCGTCGCCGGACCCCGCCCGAGTCGCCGCCGGCAGCCCCGTCTCCGATCACCTCCGGTTCGCTTATTTTCACCGTTTTCCCCTCTTTTCGTGTATTTTTTTAGGATCCGTGTGCTAAACGCCCCCCTAACCCAAATCAATTTCTATATCTATCCATTATACCCCTATTGCTCCATACATTTTGATTATTACTCGCTGATATCGCTTTTTCACGCGCAGGTTGTTCATTGGAGCTTAGGGGAGGCCAGGGGAGCTCCTACGGGCTGTTTCGGACCTCGTGGAGGCGCGGACTTCGCACGCTTCCACCGCTTAGCACTCGCGGCGTGTTTTGGTACACTCTTTCCACTCTTTTTGCACACGCCGCACTTTTTCACTTTTCGGCGCGCTCGGGGCCGATATGCCGCCCCGGACACGGCCTCGGACGAGGAGACCTTCCGCTAAGCGGAAGAGGTCGGATGACGCCGGCCCCGCCCATGAGGCGGAAGAGTCTCCTCCTCCTTCCCCCACACACGCCGTCCACCCAGCACAGCCTGCAGGCCCCGCACACCCTGCACAGCCTGCAGTGCACCCACAGCCCGCACAGCCTCTCCCCGCCGATCCACAGCCACCACCACCGGCTCCACTGGTCGGGCCGCTCAGGATTACCTTCCGAGACGACGCACACCGCGCCGTCTTCGAGCGTATCTCCCAGCGCTCGATCGTACCCTCCAGGTTCGCACACCTCGCTGACCTAGGACGCCTGGGGGTACTTGAGTGGATGCTCACGTTGTACGACAACGTGGGCTGGCGAGATTTTTTCCAGGTGTCGGCGGATACTTTTACCCGTCCGACACTTGAGGTTTTGAGTTCGATCGCCCGGACCGATGAGGGATGCTCATTCCGATTCATGGATCGAGAGTGCCAGGTCACTCTCGATATGATGAGAGCATTTTTCTCTTGGCCCGCCGTCCCCGGAGCCGATCGCGGTTACGGCCCCACACATATCCCTCCACCCTCTTTCGACGCCGGTGCCTTCTGGGCACGTATCACGGGTCTCCACGCCGCCTTTGACCCTAGTAGGGCCAAGGCCTCGGCCATCGTACATCCCTGCCTTCGTATTGTCCAGCGCCTTATGGCGATGACATTTTTGGCCAGATATGAGCCGGGCACGATGTCTACGCCAGAGCTTTACATGCTCTATGCGATGACACGTCCCAGAGCTCTATCTAGGGATGGAGACGAGCTTGTCCCCGCCGTCGTGATCGATATCGCGGCATGGTACTTAGACCGCATCATTGTATCGGTGGGCGCTCGCTCACCGATATGCTGCGGCGGCCTGATTACCTTGCTGGCTCTTATGACCGGCGAGGACTTCCCCGACGACTTGCGACGCGTCCCGGGCCCCACCTCTTTGTCGATAGATGTTATGGCCCGGATGAAGATGTTGCGTCCGCATGGTGAGCGTCACTGGGTCTGGTTGCACGGCCCTTTCGGTGCCGATCACAAGATTCTCCCGAGCCCAGCTCGGACCCAGATTGCACCAGCCCACGTTGACTGGCTCCTAGTGATGGATGTCCTCATCCCCGCTGCGTACGTGCTCGAGGCCGAGGAGGCCGAGCAGGCCCACGCTGCCCACGCTGCCCAGGCTGCCCCCGCAAACCCTGCTGCACACCCTGCCGACCCCGTCGACCCTGTGGCCCCTCAGCCTGTTCCTGACGTTTCCGTTGCTCTTGACACTTCTGTCCCCACCTCTGCCAGTGTCGAGAGTACTCTTGCTGAGCCCACTTCCACCACTGTCACCACTTCCGAGGCTGTCCCCACCACTCCCGCTGCCACCTCTGGCCCTCTGTCCGTGGAGCCTCTTTGCTCCGCTCTCCCCGAGCGCCCGCAGACCTTTGTTGAGAGTGGAGAGCCCTCGTTCGCCGCGGTCGTGGAGACCATGGCTAGCATGATCTCCGCTGGGATTGCGCCTTTTGGTACACACACTTCCACCCCAGCGGTAGAGTCCTCTGTCTCCACAGCTGCCGTATTCTCTGAGAGCGTCGTGGCGTCTGTCCACACTTCTGTGCCACCGACCTCTCTAGCCGCCTCGCAGCCGCTTTTGTACTCTTCTTTCGCTGCCGCTGCCTCCACTTCTCACCGCCCGCCCCGGCCTCACACTGAGGCCCGGCCCACATTTCCAGGCGCGGCACCTTTTGTCCCCTTCCCTGCTGAGCCCGTTACATACTCCACTCGCGTACGCCAGCCTCGCCCTGCGCAGCCTAGACAGGTGCGTCCCTCTGCACCACCCCCGCCCGACACTGTACTGCAGAGCATACGTGCTCTTGAGGTGGCGGTGAGTGGTCTTAGAGGAGACCTTCGGACCCTGTCCTCCACCGTCTCTACGATGGCTGGACGCTTCGAGCTGATCCCTCAGATCCACTACTGCCTGACACAGATCTTAGAGCGTCTTCCGCGCGTACCCCCACCCACCCAGCAGGTTCCCACTCACACTTCCACACACACTAGACCTGCTTCCACCTCCACGCCCACCCCAGCTCCGCAGCCTACACCACTACCACCACCCCCTCCGCCTCAGGACGGAGACGGCGCGGCACCGCCTTCTTAGGCACTCTTGATGCCTTTATCCATTCCTGCCGTTGTGCTGCCCGTCTCTGCTGGGTCCTGATGCACTTTTGTCCACCCCCCCCCCCCCCCCCTCCTCTCACTTATTTTGGGATTATATTTTTGATCATATCTTTTTGTGCATATCATATCATATCTCCTTGGGATTCTGATTTTGATCACATCTATATATATCTTTGTGGGAGAGAGGGAGCGTTTTTGGTGCCGTATTTATTTTCATATCACTCCTGTTTGTGCATGCATCATTTCCGCATCATATTTTCATTTCTTTCTTTTTTCCTTTCATTATTTTTCTTTTTTTTTCCATCATGCATGCATCCTCACTTGCCCCTCACCTTACTTGTCTGTCTGTGTGCCACACTTTGCACATTGAGGACACTATGCCGTTTAGCTTGGGGGAGTGAGTTCTCACGTTCTTTTTCGATTTGCCACCTTTATTTTCAGTTTTTCACACCGCTTTTCACTTTTGCACTCATTTTTCGTTATTTTCCTTTTGTTTTGCCATGCATCACGTTTTCCTTACTTTCCTGTGTGCCGCATTGCATAGTTCTATTTTCCTTTTATCTTTACTTCTTTCTTTTTCATCTCATGCTAGAGATGAATTTTCTGTGATGTTGTCTACGTGGAGTTAGCTTATTCTATATGCATGCTATATTTGTCGTGTCTTAGATTTCATTTCTGATATCATATGCTATGACTTGCTTTGCATTTAGGAGTAGTAACCCACACTTCTTCCTCATGAAAATGGATGAAATTTTATTATTAGCTGAGCCTGAATATTCATATGTATGCTATCACAGAAAACACACCAAGATTCACGCATTGAATGCCTATATCTGGAGTACTGATTTCTTTTCCTTTATCACTTCTATATGCGTGAATTGTACACTTCACTTCCGGATGATTGAATGATGATTAGCTATGATATATCTGGATTAGTTAGCTTTTTTGTGATCGAAACTGAGTAGATTAGATTACCCTGCTGAAGTTGTCGTGCATGTCTTATAGAGTGAGCCGAGAGTTATATTTCTTTCTTTCTCCACAAATCTTGAACATCATTTCTCTACTTTTAAAAATCATTGGTGAATCTCCCCTTAGTGATTCTATTTTATGGCATTTCCCCCGCTATTAATTCCTAGCTCCAAATCTCTTATTCAAAAAAAAATATAATAAAAGAGAGAAGAACATTCTTGTATATCATTATCTCTCTTTGAGTTGGGATCATTGTATATAAAAAAGAAAAAAAACAAAGAGAAAAGAGGAAAAATCCTCAATAAAAGATCACATCTCGCTTACTTTCTTTCTTCTTTCTCTTCTTTGCTTTTGGAGCTATATAAAAATGGGGATGTAAATATTTTTGTGCCACCACGCTTATAGATAAGCTTGGGGGAGGAGATCCATTGATGTGTGAGAGAGCGACTACTTGACATTGCACGACAACCTAGGCTAAGTAATATTCTATACTCGGTGAGATTGTTTCTAGCTTTACGAAATCCAGAAATCTAAGCCTAGCATTCATTTCATGAAATCCATACTTTTCTATTCTCCCTATTCTATGATGTGATACTCTTATACTCCAGATAGAAAGCGTTCAATTGAAAAGTGTGTGATCTGAGATTTGTATACCGCTTTAGATGATTCAGGCGATGTTAATTTTAAAATCATTCCGTTTTTCATGATTATACCGTTGTTCGTGGGTTTTCTATTTTCTACTTGCACTATTCTACTATGATATCAAAATGAGATTCTTTGACATGTATTTCTCATTCGGTGCATGCTATAAGAGTAAGTGAAACCCACGTCCTGAGAAAATGATCTAGCATCTTTCCTCTTCGCTTCTTTCTTTATTTTCGTTTGGTTTTCATTCTTCTTCGTTTTTCATTTTTTTTCGTTTTTCGCCGTTTTCGTTTTCCGAATCCACCGGGTTCGCTTTTTACTTATCTTCCTCGAGGACGAGTAAGAGGCAAGCTTGGGGGATTTTGATCACTCCTTATTTTACACCTTTTTTCCGCATGTTTGCATGCCATTTGGATCGCCCAAATCATGTTTTTCACGATATATCGACGATATTGCGATGCTTTTCACGATTTGTTGTTTTTGTCGCATTTCAGGTGATTTGGCGCGATTTGGAGTGATCATGAGATGCGCTCACTCTAGACGGCCACCGACGACCTCCCCGAGGGGTATTTTGTTGTTGGAGAGGAGCGGAAGAAGAATGGACATCGCAGGAGCGACGAGGAGGCCAAAACAATCAGATTGGGCATTTTTTGTGTCCCACTCGGCCGAGTGGAGGAGCCACTCGGCCGACCAGCGAGACACTGCTCGGCCGACCAGTTCAGACACGATTTCCATGTGTACTCGGCCGAGCGACGGAGACCACATCGGCCGAGTGACGATACCACGTCCGCCCGAGTGGCGCCCAGACGAAGCCCCTCCAGAATATCGAAGTTACTGTTTTTCGGCCATCTGAGCTTCAGAAGACCCACTCGGCCGAGTGGTAAATCCCGTCCGCCCGAGTGAAGTGAAGCCATCGGCCGAGTGACGACAACTCACTCGGCCGAGCCGCCCCCAAACTGAAGACCCTTGAAGCCCACGACTTACTGGAAAAAGACAGGGTTTTCACTCGGCCGAGCGACTTTTGTCACTCGGCCGAGTGCGATGCGCTGCCTGTAGCGAAATTTGCGGAAAACAGGCTGTGCAGGGGCGTTTTGGTCAGGATTTTTGGACGATTTTTGGGGCTATTTAAGCTCTGTTTTTACCCTAGTTTTGGGGGGCTATCTCTCAGATTTTTTGCAGCTTTTTGAGTCTACTTTTTAGCTTTATTAATTGTGATTGGAGAAGAGAAAAACTTGGATTTTTGTTGGATTAATTGAAGATCTACATTGGTTTGCATTTCTCTTCCCCAAAAACTCTATTTTTATTGTTTATATCATTGTTGTGATGAATTCCATTGCCTATTTCATTGATAATTTTTGTGCTATTGCTATGATTTGTGAGTAGTCTCCACGTCTCGGGGCGTGGGGATGAACCCTACAAGCCCTATTTCCTATTTGTGTTGAATTGGTAGAAATTGAGCTAGGATTGTTATTAGGGATTAGATTGGGATCGAATTACTACGGATAGCTAGGTATTCATATCAATTGGGATTTGCAAGAGATTGGATCCCAATTTGATAGGAAGCCCTAGAAATCCGAATTGGGTTGGAGTCGGATTTTCGAAGTATCGGTTTGCAAGAGATTGGACCGATACTAGGACCTCCGGTTGCAATTCCGTGCCGATACCCGTTTGCAAGAGATTGGACGGGTAGGAACTATCCTAATTTAGGTTGTGGACCGAGTTTGCAAGAGATTGGGCTCGGTGCACAATTGGACGATGATGTTGATCCTAATGCTAGCTTCCCTAGGCTAGGGTTTGCAAGAGATTGGACCCAAACCTAGGATAGCTATAGACCGGCAACAGCGCGAGAGCGTGAGCTTGGTTCCACATTTAGTTGCAACTAGTTCATCCAAATTCTCATTCTAGCGGTTTCGATACCGGCGAACCACATTTATGAAATACGGTGAGTAGTGGGGATTCCCCTTTCCCTAGACGTTCTTTATTTGATTTGATATTTCGCAAATTTGTCTGACGATTGTGACAGGATCGCCCAAGGCAATTATCTCTGTTCTTAAATAGCCAGGTTGATCAGGAGCAAGCACGGTCATTCGTCCTCCCTGTGTTCGATACCCGCTCGCCACCATACCGTGCGCTTGCGGTAAAACTACAACCGTCGCCTCGGGACGTGTATCCGGGGTGCGATCACTTACTCCGAGTTCAATGATTCTAAGGAAGAAGCAAGAAGATCACATCAAAAGGAATGAAAACGAAAGCTAGGAATCTCAACGAGATGAATGAAAGCGAGAACTATGGAAATGGAAACCACACAAGGAGAGAACCCATCATCATAAGCAAAACACACTGATAATCCAATCATACAAAAACCAGTCGTTACAGCTTTATTACGAAAGGAAAAAATGAATACATATCTTCTCTCTTCACAACGAAGAATAAGCATACAAATTCTCTCCAAAAGCACTATACAATATCTCTCAAAGTTGGCTCTCACAAATGTTGGCTCAAAGTTATTTCTATGTTCCACACGCGTAAGAAACCCACGCATAAAACACCTAATATATAGCCTTAGGGTATAATAGGTGCCATCATTGAGGAGGAATTTCCAAAAGATATGAATCCCTTCTTTCATGAAATTCCAAGCCTATCACAACTCTACAACAAATAGGGTGACACATTATAGTGGGCCCCTCCATACTCTAGAGCTTCCAGTTGAAGACCGAGCAAACAAAGTGCTAAGCCAGGCTATTCGAGCTATCCGAAACTTGGATTGTAGAGCTACCGGTCCATGAGCCATTGATCCTCTGAACCGCGGAACGAAATGTGCTGTTGAAGTCTAATAGCTTGGCATATGATCTATCTGACTTGTGCAGAGTCAGATGGTTCAGATCTGAGCACAGGCGAGCTACCTCTGCACATGATAGCTTGGCCACCGACCGAATACTTCTCCAACGCCTCAATCGAGCTAAATTTCACAAATCTCCACTTTGATGAGTGATTGAACGAGAGGACACGCAAGGAGCACGCCTTCCACTCCCAAGCATAGGAGTGTCAATGCAATAAATTTATAACCAGTGAGTACCGGGTCGGATCACAGGGATAAGTCGTTCTATATTCACAAGTTTGATCGATAAAGAAAAATGATAGCGTGTTACAACAACCTCGCTTAACGGTGAATGAATGTGGGAAAAAAGTGTGGTGAAAACAAAAATCCTAACCTAAATGGCTAGGGTTAGAGAACCAAATTAGAGGATTTAGGATAGCAAGGCGAGAGAGCATGGGTTGTGGGATCATTAAAATTGGTGTTAATCAAGTTCTAATTACCGCAAATAACTCAATTGATCATACGGCTAAGGACACTCAATCGGAAAATTTAGCATTAGAGAACACCACAATTAGCAATAGGGATGGATATATCATCATGGCACTAATCAAATTAGGATCATGGTCTCTTCTCAAAGAGTGCCCACTTGGGTCTTAGCCAATTAAATTGTGCCCTAATAATAACCCAACATTAGCAAGATAATAGGCAATCGGGAAGTAGTGCCAAGATTAACTACCAATCACAATGAATCACAACCCAAGCAATTTACACTACTCAATCATCTGAAACAAAAGGTTGAATTTTCATTCAATATTAACTCAAATTCATTACAAATTGAGAGATGCAAAATACCAAAGGGGAAAAGAAGGTTTCACCCAAGATCTCTCCAAATGAAGCTTCCCTTCCACTTTAGCAACTCCTCTAAGCTCCATCATCCACCCATGGCCTCCATCCTCACACAAGCCCTAAAAAACTCAAAAGAGCAGCTCTGGCCGGAAAAAAACTCAAAAAACGAACTCCCTGCTTCAAAAATTGCTTCAGCCCCAAATAACCCAGAGAGCGGGCTTGTGGGTCGGGTCGGATGCCGCCCGACCCGCCCGCATCAAAGCAGCGTGCGCCTGCTGCCTTCAATTGGCGGAGCGGGCCGGCCGCTGGGCCGGCCCGCTTCATTTCTTTTTTAATTTTTTATATAAAACTACTGCGGCCTGCTCAGGAGAGCGGGCCGCTGGAGCGGGCCGGCCCCCCCAAAGCGCGTGCGTTTTATTATGCTTTTTTTTATTTTATAAGAAACGCAGCGGCAGCGGCCCGCATCTTTGTTGCGGATGGAGGGATCATCGCCACATGGCGCTGCGGGATTGCGCCACGTGGCGCCCCATTGAATTTTCCCTTTTTTTGATTTAAACCCCCATTTTCTCCTCCAAAAATCCACCAAAAATACCCAAAAATCCCAGAAAAATCCCAGAAAATTCTGGAAAATCTCTAAGACTCACAGGAGTACCTGAAAAATAGGGGAAGGAAAAATTAGTCTGTATGATGATAAAATAAATATAATGGATATTATAAAACACTATTGTCAATATAAATTATTCACATGCTCAAATAATTCTCAAAAAATGACGATATGATCACAATAATAGCAGGAGCATATAAAAATAGTAGGAAGCCAATAAGAACGATAAAATCCGTATTTTGTGCCAAGAATGAGGATAAGCTCTAAAAATGACATGAAGTGAAAATATAACCAAAAAGAGCAAGTTTAAGCCTAATCTTCAGCACAAAATGGGGGTAGTTAAGGGGTATAAATATACACTTTTCACTTCGAATCACACCCCCCAACTAGCTTTTTTCTAGTCCCTAGCAAAATATGCGATAAATTCGGATTAAAGTGAAAAACATGCACCAAACTCAAGATATCCTCATAGCATACTCCAAATGGTATTTCCAAATGATTCCAAAGCTAATATACACAATGTATGAAAATAAACAACAAATGACATTCTACTCAATCCAATTCAAAGAAAAGTAAGGAAATAAGCACGGTATCGCATTTATCGCGATATATCACAAATGGGAAAATTTCTAATTTTCATGGAAATTGCCAAAACAAAAGAAATTCCTCTAAGTTGTGGAAGATGAGATTGCATCACTCATGTTGCTGATTCTTTCATTTATTCATTCATTTTTTTCTTTTTCGTTTCTTTTTCTTTTTTTTGTATTCTTTTTTTTATGTTTATGTTTTGCATTCACGCGATAACGCTATGAAATGCAAACACCGCCTCCTTTTGCATACACGCGATAACGCTATATATACAAAGGGATGGAATGATCCCCTAAATCTCATTTTTGGCTTCCTCCCCAATGTTTTGTGGGGCACCGGCTACTCAATTTGATTAGGAAAACCATTCACTTATATTAATGCTCTCTTTCTCATTCTCAACACAAGGTATCAACTCATCCACCCACTTCTAAGAAGAAAACAAAGCATACACAATTGGCCAAACCCATTCCAACCAAAAACTACACCATTCATCCCAACATGAAATTGCTTACACCAAACTTTTTCCAAATTGTTTCAAAGAGAGCATCACGACATATGAAATAGTCTCATACATGACATATTAGCATTTGAATCCAAATTGGAAAAGAAATTAAAACACGCCAATCAAATATCCATAAGTTTGATGCCAAACTAATAATCCGAAAAAATTGCATAGCATTAAGCATGTAGGGACTAAGCACAGAGCAAACGGTGTATGGACAAGGAGGCCAAATATGATATGCAATGAAGTTCATGGGATGAGAGAAAGATGGAGGGATCTCAAAAAAAATTAAGCTAAACTAAAAATCCTAACAAACCTAAAGATTCTAACACTCTCCCCCCAACTTAAAATAAACATTGTCCGCAATGTTGGGAGAGTATCAGATCTCACAAAAGATCCTAGCAAAGAAAAGAAAAGTATACGGAAGCAAACATGCAAAAGCAAACTAACTAACTTTTGATTTTATTTATTTACACTACGTAAAGGAAAGAATACACCTTAGCAAAAGGCGGATCTCGTATGTATAACGGTGGTGGCAACTGCTCGATCATATCCTTTCGCTCCTCCGCGAGCGTCGCCACATCCAATGCTCTACCTCCATTGCGAGCATTCGTGGCAAGCGACACAACCCCGAGCATCTCCTTATGATGGGTTCCTGCCAAATGAGGGAGATAGGTCGTGTCAAAAATAATTGGGCGAGAGCGCCCATCCAAGTGAAAAGCTTCCAAAATGGGTCGTCGAAATGAATAAATGAATTTACGATCAAATGATGACAATCCAAATCATTATGATATGGAATTAAATAATTTGATTTGGTGGTGGAGGGAAAAGAAAAATGGGAACTTCCCTGAAATGTGATGCTAGGCTCGGGATGATGCACGGCCTCAAGAGGATGTGGAAGTGGCTGCAGAGAGAAAACTATAGTAGGAGGGAGCTCGGGCTCAATATATACCATGTCGTAATCCCCGTCGCTATCCTCTTCCTCAACATCAATATCAACAATCTTTACGGCACTCCCCACAACTGGTAACTGCTCCTGACAAACCTCCTCGATGACTGACAAGTGCGCATCCTGGGGCGAGGGAAGTGACATCTATGACAGGATTGGAGGTAGACATGTCTCGGATAAATCCAAACACGCATCATCATCGCCATCCCAGAAATAGTTCATCTCAGTCGCCCTCCCTAATGTTTCAACCACCACGACCTGTGAAGCTAACTCTGAAGTGGATTGTGGCTCAGGCTCCATGGTGTCCTCAATCTACTCTTGGCCATCATGCACATCCGTTTCATCCTCAACCTCAAAGTGAAAATGCATCGTGTCATCATCATGGTCGACACGCACTCCATCATCCATCTCCTCTGACTCCTCAAAATATGGACATTCGGCTTCCTCTACTTGGCTCCAATGCGCCCTATCATCATGTTCTGCTTGTTCCTCCGTAGGGCCGTAATGGAATGAGCCCTCAGCTGGCTCCTCAGGCTGGTCCTGGACATGCTAGACCGTATCCTCATACACTGCAAGGTCCCTCAGGTAACACTATGAATCATCGGTTGAATAATCAAAGAACTCCCCACCGCAGCTCATCTGCAAGAAGTCTCACCCAGATGGCGATAATCCTGTATAGAAGATCTGCAGGAGATGATCTTCGTGAAATCTTTGGTGTGGACACGCAAGCACCAAATCAGTGAACCTCTGCCAAGCCTGATAGTAGGCCTCCCATTTAGCTTGGACAAAGCTCGCTATATGCTACTCCATGGCCTGCCGCCCCTGTACCTGCTCCAAGAAAGTCGGCAAAAATACTCGGAGAAATTCAGCCTGAAATGATAACCAAGCAAAATGTTAGTCGAGAGACAATGAATCAAACCACAATCTAGCATCATCTTGTAAAGAAGAGGGAAAAAATCTAAAGTATATGCAATCATCATATATGTTCCCACCAAGACATGAATACATCCATTATTCAAATTTTTTAATATGTAAATGAGGGTTCTCCCACTCCGAGCCATGAAAGTATGGCAGAAGTGGGATATCCTTTAAATCAACGTCGGAAAAATCTGAAGATGATGCCATGTTAAAAAAATTCGAAGAAAATGAAAATAAATAACCAAAAGACTCAATAAGTGGAAAATAAATAAGCGGAAAGACACAACACTAAGAGATAGAAGTATCACACTAAAGCTTTCAAAATCAATCAAAAATTGCTAATAATAGAAACCGTTGTCCCGGCAACAGAGCTAATTGATTGAACGAGAGGACGCGCAAGGAGCATGCCTTCCACTCCCAAGCGTAGGAGTGTTAATGCAATAAATTTATAAACAGTGAGTACCAGGTCGAATCACAGGGACAAGTCATTCTATATTCATAAGTTTGATCGATAAAGAAAAATAATAGCGTGTTACAACTACCTCGCTTAACGGTGAATGAGTGTGGGAAAAAAGTGTGGTGAAAACAAAAATTCTAACCTAAATGGGTAGGGTTAGAGAACCAAATTAGAGGATTTAGGATAGCAAGGCGAGAGAGCATGGGTTGTGGGATCATTAAAATTGGTGTTAATTAAGTTCTAATTACCGCAAATAACTCAATTGATCATCCGGATAAGGACACTCAATCGGAAAATCTAGCATTATAGAACACCACAGTTAGCAATATGGATGGATATATCATCATGGCACTAATCAAATTAGGATCAAGGTCTCTTCTCAAAGAGTGCCTACTTGGGTCTTAGCCAATTAAATTGTGCCCTAATAATAACCCAACATTAGCAAGATAATAGGCAATAGGGAATTAGTGCCAAGATTAACTACCAATCACAATGAATCACAACCCAAGCAATTTACACTACTCAATCATCATAAAACAAAAGGTTGAATTTTCATTCAATATTAACTTAAATTCATTACAAATTGAGAGATGCAAAATACAAAAGGGGAAAAGAAGGATTTCACCCAAGATCTCCCCAAATGACGCTTCACATCCACTTTAGCAACTCCTCCATGCTCCATCATCCTCCCATGGCTTCCATCCTCACCCAAGCCCTAAAAACTCAAAAGAGCAGCTCTGGCCGGAAAAAACTCAAAAAACGAACTCCTTGTTTCAAAAATCGCTTCAGCCCCAAATAACCCAGAGAGCGGGCTTACGGGCCGGGTCGGATGCCGCCCGCCCCGCCCGCATCAAAGCAGCGCGCGCCTGCTGCCTTCAATTGGCGGAGCGGGCCGGCCATTGGGCCGGCCCGCTTCGTTTCTTTTTTTTTAATTTTTTTTATATAAAACTGTTGCGGCTCACTCAGGAGAGCGGGCCGGCCAGCGAGCGAGCCCCCCCCCCCAAAGCGTGCGCGTTTTATTTTGCTTTTTTTATTTATTTTAAAATAAAACGCAGCGGCAACGGCCCGCATCTTTGTTATGGACGGAGGGATCAGCGCCACGTGGCGCTGCAGGATTGCGCCACGTGGCGCCCCATTGAATTTTCCCTTTTTTGATTTAAACCCCCATTTTCTCGTCCAAAAATCCACCAAAATACCCAGAAATCCCAGAAAAATCCCAGAAAATTCTGAAAAATCTCCAAGACTTCCAGGAGTACCATAAAAATAGGGGAAGGAGAAATTAGTCTATATGATGATAAAATAAATATAATGGCTATTATAAAACACTATTGACCTCCAATAATCAATATAAATTATTCACATGCTCAAATAATTCTCAAAAAATGGCGATATGATCACAATAATAGCAGGAGCATATAAAAAATAGTAGGAAGCCAATAAGAATGATAAAATCCGTATTTTGTGCCAAGAATGAGGATAAGCTCTACAAATGACATGAAGTGAAAATATACCCAAAAAGAGCAAGTTTAAGCCTAATCTTTAGCACAAATGGGGGTAGTTAGGGGTTATAAATATACACTTTTCACTTCGAATCAGTGAGATTTAGGCCTCCATCCACAGTTGACTGTATATGCATTGCCTTGGTAGAGCCACATCTGGTGTTCCCATAATTTTGCTCTGAAGAGCCCAATGCCCCTCCGGGCTTAACTGGCTCTACTGAGCCTTAGATGCCCCCATCGGGGGCCGCCATTGACATCATCTCGGAACTACATTTAGCAAGTCTAAACAATACTTGA
Organism: Scilla litardierei; assembly: GCA_030789695.1. Taxonomy (NCBI): domain Eukaryota; kingdom Viridiplantae; phylum Streptophyta; class Magnoliopsida; order Asparagales; family Asparagaceae; genus Scilla; species Scilla litardierei. Next base: position 224,945,865 of record CM061142.1, on the reverse strand, counting down.
ACTTGGCTCCTGATACAATCTTAGTCAACATGTCCGTTGGGTTGTCATCTATTCTGATCGTCAACGAGTTGATGTCATCTTCGTCTTCACCTACATAGTCTCGAAACTTCATCAATTCCAATTCTTAGCCAAGTGCACGACACTCTGACTATCACAATTGATGTTATACTTCTTCTGGTAGACTCCCAGATCATCCATCAAGCCCATCAGCCATACCGTCTCTTTCACAGCTTAAGTCAATGTCATGTATTCTGCCTCTGCTGTAGATAGAGCCACCGTTGACTGAATTATACTCCGCCAACAGATCGAAGCTCCTAATAGGGTGAAGACATAAACTGTCAAGGATCTCCTCCCATCCAAGTCGCAAGCAAAGTCGGAATTAACATAGCCTACAGCTTGCAGACCATCATCTCCTCGGCTAAAATTCAATTCGATGTCAACTGTACCATTGATATACCTAAGTATCCATTGTACTGCTCGCAAGTGTACCTTCACTGAGTTATGCATGTATCTACTCACCATGCTGACTGCATGTGATACGGGTCAGGTATATACCATAGTATACATCAAGGCTCCTATCACATTAGCATACTATACGCTCTCCATGAGCTTCTTCTCCTCTTCGTTCTTCCAGAATGCTCAACATAGAGCTTGAAGTGAGGTGCGAGCAGAGTAGCTACGGGCTTCATACTTTCACAACTAAATCTCTGTATCACAGACTTCAAATAGCTTCTTTATGAAAGATGAACTTTACCTCCACTTCGATCTCTTGTGATCTCCATCCCAAGAATCATCTGTGCTTCGCCTAGATCCTTTATCTCAAATGCACAACTGAGCTCAGACTTCAATCTCTGAATCTCCTCTTTATTTGATGAAGCAATGTGCATATCATCAACATAAAGTAAGAGATAGATGAAGGACCCATCATCTAATTCCTGATAGAAACATTGTTGGTAGCAACGATCTATGAACTTCGTGTTTGATGATAACAAACGTGTGTGAACGTTTTAACGTGTGTGTTAAGTATTTCAGGAACGGCGAACGTGCGACTAATTCACGGAAGGACTTGGTCAATATGATGGGAATGAGGAGACAATCAAATGGTTTGATTCATATTTACAAGTGCTCAAACAAGATCAAAATCAAACCAAGTCCAAACTACACACAGTCCTTTTGAAATCCTCACAAAACCTTTTTTTCAAGGCCCAAAAAAGAGTGCACTCACGCATCAAAAAACCACAGGCCGGGCTTAATTATTAAGTAGTGGATCAGTTGTTTTTTTAGAGCACTACATTCAATTAATTCTCTCAGCCACACTTTTTGAGTGCTTTTGCTTTGAGATTTAAAAAAAGGGCCAGGTCATTTTTTTTTGTGTAGCCAAACAAAAAAAGAGAACAGGAGAAATAATTTAACTCTCCTCTTTAAATACCCCTGAACCGCACAATCCCAAAGTGAGGCCCTTTAATACCCTAGTTTTTTTGGAAGAGTTGGTTTTAAAAACAGCCAGCCGCCGGCCTATAAAACTGACCCAGGAGCACAAAAAAATCAAGGGGATTTTGAAACAAGGGTAGCCGAATTATTTCCATTGCAATTCCCAAGAGCCGCGCCTCTTCTCTCGGAAAATCTCAAAAGAAGACTGCCGAATTCTTATTGGAGAAGCAACCGATTTTTTTTGTATGCATGGGTCTTTTGAGTTTCTTTGTTTTAAATCATTTTTTTAAGAGAAAACGGCAGGCCGTATTTTTTCTGAGGTTTTGTTTTTTTGAGGCCGCACATTTCTTCTCCAGTAGCCGAATTTTAAGGGGTCTTTGTTTTTGAAGGCACCTCTTATTTGTGCACAGAGCCGACCTCATTTTTTGTGTTAAAGGTATTTTTTTTCCAGAGAGCCGCAAGTTTTCATATGAGAAGAAAAAAGGGGGAACTTGAAACGGAAAAGAGCAGAGGTCTTCTTATCTCAAGGCTATCATCAAAGAGATCTCTTGAGGCCGTTCCTTTTATTTGTGATCTCTCTCATGAAGTAATTCTCCAAAAGCCCAGGTTGATTCATTGACAAAAATTAATATTTTACTTGTTTTGTTTGCAGGCTCTCACATGCAAAAATACCCCAAGGCCAATTAATTTTTCCGAGAGCACATAGTTTTGAGGGCCGGCCTTCATTGACAGACGAATCAATAGGTCTTTTGAAGCTATAAGGTCGAAATCCTCTTGCTCAGGCCGTGACTTGCTAGGACCATTGAAAAGTGAAGTGAACAGGGTTGCCAGCCTATTAGTTCATCAGACCGAGGAGACCAAAGCCGAAAGCTCTCAACTCTCCAAAAGTCGCATCGTCATTGAGGGAGCCGCAACTTGAGTTGCATGACTTACGGAGACGACTGCATCACGTCAGATACAGATCTGACAGCGCCTATTGACAGAGACGACTACGATACACAAACTGAGCATTTTTGAACTCTATTATTATTTTATTTGTGTAGTAGTAGCGATCTCTGTAGGGGAAACTTTACCATCTGTGTTACTTTTTGGGGGACCTGACGACTTTGGGAGTAGTCACGGAGGGAGAGCATCTGACTAGATTGAGAGTGTAGAGCACGTGGTGTGCGTACGAGCTAGGTGAGAGTAGATTTGGGATCTTGACTCATTGTAGCTGTACAGGATTACACATCTATCTAGTATTTGCTTTCGTGGGCTGGAGTATGTCGTGGGGACGACCGAACCAGGGTATATCTGTGCGTACTCTGTGATTGCTATTTTATTACCCTGCATGTGCTTATAACTGCGTGTGATTTCTCGTGGGTTGCGCGAGAATTTTTATTAGCCTATTCCCCCCCCCCCCCCTCTAAGCTACGATCCAGATCCAACAAGTGGTATCAGTGCCAGTTTAGAGGATCTAGTCTAGATTTTTAGATGACCATGAATATATCTGATTGTGCTTTTGCTGAAGGTCAATCTATAACCCGTCCCCCTAAGTTTAGCGGTGTAGACTTTGCATATTGGAGGCTAGGATGAAAATCTATTTAGTGTCTGTAGATTATGATGTGTGGGATATTGTTGAAAATGGTTATAGTCTACCCACTATTAAAATTGAAGACACTGTTATGATTAAGCCTAAAGATAAGTGAGATTTAGCTGATAAGAAACTTTATACTCTTAATGGTAAAGCTATGAATGCGCTTATATGCTCTCTTGATAAATCTGAGTTTAATCGTATCTCACATTGTCTAACTACGCAGGAAATCTGGCATACTCTGGAGGTGACACACGAGGGAACATCGCAAGTGAAGGAATCCAGACTTGCATTGCTTTGCACAGAATATGAGAGCTTCCGCATGCTACCAACAGAATCTGTGAAAGAGATGTTTACGAGGTTCACGGACATCATCTACAAATCCAGTTCCCTCGATAAGCCATACTCTAGCCATGAACAGGTACGAAAGATCTTAAGGGCACTACCAAGCTCGTTCAGGCCTAAAGTCACCGCTATTCAATAAGCTAAGGACTTGTCAACAATGAAAGTGGAGGACTTGATATGTAACCTAATGTCACACGAGCTTGAGTTGCAGAGTATAGAAGCCAGAGAGAAACCTGAAGAGAAGACCAAAGCTTCCACAACATTAGCTCTTCAAGCTAACGACGACGATCTTGATGAAGAGCAAGCCCTAATGGTTAGAAACTTCAGGAGATACATTCAGACTGATCAAGGAAGAGCTGAGATGGGAAAAAGGTTCATTCGTTCTAATAATTCTAATTTTGTTAGAAATTCCTCTGATCAGAAAGCTATTAATAGAAGCGAATGTTTTAAATGCAGGAAGAAATGGCACCACATAAAAGATTGCCCACAACAACACACAGCTCAAGTTGCAAAAGGAAAAACGAAAGTGCTGACGTGGGACATGGATAGCGAAGCTGAGGATGAGGAGGAGGAACTTGAAATCCACTCCCGCATGGCATTGATGGCCAAACACAATGAGGTAGAATCTCCCACTAAAGCTGAAGTTTTAGAAATCTGTAAAGGAATGCAACATAGAATTGATGAGCTAGAAGCTGATGTGGAATGTTATAGGAATGATAACTTTGATATGCAACAAACTGAGTATGACATGTCTATAGAAATGAAAAACATTAAAGAAGAGCTTGTTGCATGCAAATCTACCATTGCCATGTTAGAAATAGAGAAAGCTCGCTTGCCTGAAAAAACTGATTGTCTTTCGTGTCTCTCTTTATTAATGGATATTAGCATGTATAAGCTAGATAAGATAAAGCTAGAAGCTGAAAATGAATTGCTTTCTGAAAAGATTAACATGCTAAATCTTGAACTTAAAGAAAAAATGAGGGATTTTGAAAAGAAAGAAGAGGAAAACAAGCGAGCTTTCATTAGTAAATGCACTTTGCTTGTGAATGAAAACGATATCCTGAAATCCAAAGTCAACACCTTAGAATTGTCATTAAAGAGATTTTCCATTGGAAAATAAAATTTGGACATTATTCTTGAAAATTAACTTTATGGCAATAATAGACGAGGACTAGGATTTAGCGCTAAAAATGTTGAAAAGACTAAGTATATAAAATTTCACAATGTAGCTTCCATTGCTAAAAATGTTTATGCAAAGTGTTTTACATGTGATAGTATTGGTCACACATCGTATCATTGCAAATATAGGAACACCAATATTAAATTCAATCAAATATGGGTTTCTAAATCTTTGTTAACTAACACTAGTAGACCTTGTTGGATTCCAAGGTCACACATGACACCTCTTTTGTAGGTGGATGGAAACTTGACAAGGAGCGATAAATTGACTATCTCATTTTTTTGCTTCTTAGTCAAATAGCGACGCAAAGGTATGATTTCATATTTTTGGTCTTAATGCATACCTTTATAGCAATTTTTTTGTTCGTTTTTTGTGTGCTTGAACTTTTTTCTCTTGTGTGCTAGTAGTTTGCATTGTTATGTGTGCATGATTTTTTTGTTTGAGTGATTGCATCTTATGTTTGCTTTAGTACTTCATGCATAAAAACAAAAAAAGAACTGAAAAATATAAATAAAGAAGATGGTGCTTAAATGTGTATCTTTCTCTTTAATTCATTAAAAGAATACTTCATGAATGATTTTCATATCTATGTAGAAATTGGTGTATTATTGCTTCTGCCACATGTGCCATCTTTCTAAATATTCATGGCATGTTCAATGATTGAAAATAACTTAAATTCTAACCCCACTACTTCACTTCCACATGTATTATTATTGTTGCACATTTGGAGATATCGTTTATGAAATATGGAAAGTGAATGTAGGAGGAAAACTTAACTGAAAAATCTAAGGGATATAATATACCTTGCCATGGATAAAAATTGAGCATTAAAAAAATGATACTACAAGTATAAAAAAATAATTGCTCCGTATGTAAAATAGATATAATCCTTGGCAACGGTATTACCCACGAGTATTCAACATAAGCTTTATGTGTAAACTTTAGCGTTGGTGTATCTACTCGTCAAGCAATGCCACCCCCACATCCAAGAGTCCTTATAGGCTATGTTTTGGGGTGTGGTACTTGAACTCATTTTCAATGAGGTTCCTAGGTGATAGAACGTTATATGGAAAATGTGGATCGGTTTTGGTTGACTTTCTTAAATGATTCTCCCTATGTGCTTCAATTTTAATCATCACACTTTACACGTTGGTGTTGAAGTCTTAGTTATTTCATTTCATCGGATTTTGACTTGATTATTCTATGATTGTATACATGCAATTGTTGGTATTGGATTATAATGCTCTCTTTTTGCATGTTGTATGATTTTGACTTCGTGTTTCGACTTTTGATGATAACAAAGGGGGAGAAAAATTTGGGAAAGATTTGATATTAATGCTCGTGAAAATATGATTGTTTGATTAAGGGGAAGCATTAATGAATTTTGGGGAAGCACAAAAATAGGGGGAGCACGCTTATTGTTTAACTGTACGCATCATCATTGCACATCATTATATATCATTACATGTCACCCACCTACTATCCTCATACTTTCACACACTATTTTGGAGCTTTATTGCGCAAATCTTATACGTAGTTTGTCATCATCAAAAGGGGGAGATTGTTGGTAGCAACGATCTATGAACTTCGTGTTTGATGATAACAAACGTGTGTGAACTTTTTAACGTGTGTGTTAAGTATTTCAGGAACGGCGAACGTGCGACTAATTCACGGAAGGACTTGGTCAATATGATGGGAATGAGGAGACAATCAAATGGGTTGATTCATATTTACAAGTGCTCAAACAAGATCAAAATCAAACCAAGTCCAAACTACACACAGGCCTTTTGAAATCCTCACAAAACCTTTTTTTTCAAGGCCCAAAAAAGAGTGCACTCACGCATCAAAAAAACACAGGCCGAGCTTAATTATTAAGTAGTGGATCAGTTGTTTTTTTAGAGCACTACATTCAATTAATTCTCTCAGCCACACTTTTTGAGTGCTTTTGCTTTGAGATTTAAAAAAGGGCCAGGTCGTTTTTTTGTGTAGCCAAACAAAAAAAGAAAACAGGAGAAATAATTTAACTCTCCTCTTTAAATACCCCTGAGCCGCACAATCCCAAAGTGAGGCCCTTTAATACCCTAGTTTTTTTGGAAGAGTTGGTTTTAAAAACAGCCAGCCGCCGGCCTATAAAACTGACCCAGGAGCACAAAAAATCAAGGGGATTTTGAAACAAGGGCAGCCGAATTATTTCCATTGCAATTCCCAAGAGCCGCGCCTCTTCTCTCGGAAAATCTCAAAAGAAGACTGCCGAATTCTTATTGGAGAAGCAGCCGATTTTTTTTGTATGCATGGGTCTTTTGCGTTTCTTTGTTTCAAATCAATTTTTTTAAGAGTAAGAGACAGGCCGTATTTTTTCTGAGGTTTTGTTTTTTTGAGGCCGCACATTTCTTCTCCAGTAGCCGAATTTTAAGGGGTCTTTGTTTTTGAAGGCACCTCTTATTTGTGCACAGAGCCGGCCTCATTTTTTATGTTAAAGGTATTTTTTTCCAGAGAGCCGCAAGTTTTCATATGAGAAGAAAAAAGGGGGAACTTGAAACGCAAAAGAGCAGAGGTCTTCTTATCTCAAGGCTATCATCAAAGAGATCTCTTGAGGCCGTTCCTTTTATTTGTGATCTCTCTCATGAAGTAATTCTCCAAAAGCCCAGGTTGATTCATTGACAAAAATTAATATTTTACTTGTTTTGTTTGCAGGCTCTCACATGCAAAAATACCCCAAGGCCAATTAATTTTTCCGAGAGCACAAAGTTTTGAGGGCCGGCCTTCATTGACAGACGAATTAATAGGTCTTTTGAATCTATAAGGCCGAAATCCTCTTGCTCAGGCCGTGACTTGCTAGGACCATTGAAAAGTGAAGTGAACAGGGTTGCCGGCCTATTAGGTCATCAGACTGAGGAGACCAAAGCCGAAAGCTCTCAACTCTCCAAAAGTCGCATCGTCATTGAGGGAGACGCAACTTGAGTTGCATGACTTACGGAGATGACTGCATCACGTCAGATACAGATCTGACCAGCGCCTATTGACAGAGACGACTACGATACACAAACTGAGCATTTCTGAACTCTAGTATTATTTTATTTGTGTAGTAGTAGCGATCTCTGTAGGGGAAACTTTACCATCTGTGTTACTTTTTGGGGGACCTGACGACTTTGGGAGTAGTCACGGAGGGAGAGCATCTGACTAGATTGAGAGTGTAGAGCACATGGTGTGCATACGAGCTAGGTGAGAGTAGATTTGGGATCTTGACTCATTGTAGCTGTACAGGATTACACATTTATCTAGTATTTGCTTTCGGTGGCTGGAGTAGGTCGTGGGGACGACCAAACCAGGGTATATCTGTGCGTACTCTGTGATTGCTATTTTATTACCATGCATGTTCGTATAACTGCGTGTGATTTCTCGTGTGTTGCACGAGAATTTTTATTAGCCTATTCACACCCCCCCCCCCTCTAGGCTACGATCCAGATCCAACAAACATACCCTTGATCATCCGTTATAAAGCATTTGAAACACTTGTACCACTATCTAGGTGACTGCTTTAGCTCGTAAATCGACTTCTTTAGCCTACATGCAAGCCCACTACTGCTCTCATAGCCATTGGGCTGAGCCATATAGATCTCATCCTTGAGCTTTCCATGCAAGAACACCATCTTGACATTTAGTTGTACCAACTCAAGGTCGAGCTGAGCTACTAATACCAACAGGATCCGAATCATGTTAGGAGATGTATGCCCTTAGTTCATTTGTATTTGATGCAAATGATTTTTTATAATAGATGTGGGAATTTAACATATGATGCAAAGGGAATTAAATGTGTCGTAAAATTTTTACGTACATATTTAATATAATAAACTTGTGGAAATTTTTACCTGGATGACGGGATCGTCTCGGTCTAAACGCAGGTTCAAACCGCGTCGAAAACGGACTCCAAACGCATAAATTAGAGCAAAAATAGCAAAGGGATCTTTTTGAAAGATTCCCAAGGGGACTGGGCATGCCAACCCAACTGCGCTGGACGCCCAGTCCAGGGGCGGGCCCGCCCTTACGGGCGGGCTCCAGACTCGCCTGCCCCTTGGCGGGTCAAGCCCACCCAGTGGGCTGGGGCCCGCCTACAGCGCGTGTGCCCGTGCCCGTTTGCGGGCTGGCAAGATGGGCCCCACAATAGGGTTTCGTGCACAGTTTTGTGGCGGCTCAATTTTCTGCGAAAAAACTTGGTTTTGGCCAACTTTGGATGCTCGTTTGAGGGGTCAAACAGACTCGGAATGGAGTGTCATTTCTTCCTACGGTTCACCGTTCAACCCTCTTCGATTTGATATGTTGTATGACTTACAAAGCTCAACGGTGAGGGAGCAAAAATTCGCTAAAGTTTGGCCCTTGTGAAAGGCAAACTTTAATTAACTTTTCCTCCAAAAATTTTAGTCCTACATCGGATATGGAGTGAAGGAGAGGGGTCAGCCGCCTATATAAATATAGGCATACTCCCCACCTTGAAACTCGTCCCAATCTCCAGATCTAAGTAGCTCCATTAAACGTGAGCAAGCCCGGATCTGAGCTTAAAGAAAATATACTCTTTCTCCCTAAATTCTATCTTGCTCCTGTTCGGGCTCTAGCAAAGCTACAAAGGAGTTTGGATCGGATCTGAAGTCTTGACGGAGGATCCACTCAAGGTAAAATCTTCCTCGGCGCGTGGTTGGCTCAGCGACATGGGTGTTACTTGCCTTGGAACGCGGTGCGGTTCGGGAAGTGGTTCGGCTCGGGACGAGGTGCGGCTCAAGACGCGGTTCGGTTTGGGAGAAGCGGCACAGGGCCAAAGAAATGTTTCTGAAAACGACGCTTCGTATTCTGCGGAAACAAATAGAAAGGTATGTAGTTTAAATTAAACATGCATTTATAATTGCAAATGTTAGATAGATCTATCCTTAGGGGTTGGGTCCGACCCAACCCCGGGATAGTAGAGATCTTGGCTAGGGTTTGTTCCCTTTAGGGCTTGATTTAGAAATGTCTTAAATCTGTTTTTTCGCGACTTGTTTGATCTTGTAATCCGTCCGACTTAGGGCGGACGTCAATTTTATTGTCCTAAGGACCAAGAAAACCCTACATGTATCGGAGCCATGTCTACACGATTTATTTTTTGCAATTATAAATTGTATGTGATACTTCATGTTTCTCCATCAGATGTAGGTTTTATTTAAACTTTTAAATAGTCGTTCTAAAGCAATGTTTTTATTTTTGAAAATTGTTTTTGAAAATTATATTTAATTTTAAAATCATTTGATAATTTTAAACTTAGATCTTAATTATTATGTGATGATAATTAATTGATGTAACACACTTGATCCTTCAAGTTCTACTTCAAGGCATACGTGATTGTAAGTGTTGCTATTTCATTATTTCATATCTTTCGATATTAGTTTTACTCTCGGTTTGTGAGAGTGGTTTGCTTGATCCCAAGATGTGGGAGTCAAGGACATCGATTGTCTTTCATGCTACAATTGGGTTTAAAGGGAACCTCAAGTTAGGATTCTAACTTGAGTATCCGGAGGTATCTGGGTGGAAGGGACGTAGGATTACCGGGAACAAGTCGGGAGTTGACTTGGGTAATCCGAATCCTTGAAACATACATTGTGTTAGCATTGTTTCATTTTGGGTTTATTTATAATTTCGCGTTTTTTGTTGGTTAGGAATTTAAATTGGTATAACTATCGTTTAAATTTTATAAACACTATTCAACCCCCCTTCTAGTGTTTTTTTCATAGCCAGGGTCCTTACAAACCGCACTTTGTTAGACATGGTGCGATGCATGGCAAGTAACTCTGAGTTTCAATCCTCCATCTGGGTTAGGTCCCAGATAGTAATGCCTAGGTTCTTGATAAGATTTTGTGAGGACCTTATCAATATGATCTTCCTTAAATTAATGGTTAGGAAGTTGAAGGATTACTTGAGTCTTGTGAGACAAAAAGTCGAGTAAGACATCATAGTTGATGATGGCCTAGACAACTTCCAAGATGCCATTCAGAGTAGTAACTCTAAGAAATGTCTTGATGCAATCCGAAAAAGGTCCGTGCACGTAAATAGAGTACGGATTTTAGTTTACGTGTCCAAGGAAAGTGTTTCTTTTGGCTGCAAGTGAAACTTCGAGACAAAAGATAAGTGCAGATGGAAAATAGTAAAGTACAAGTTATATTGGTTGAGAACGGTTATCATCAGAACTCCTATAAATGGATTATGATAAAATTTTCTCGCCAACAGCTTTGTACAGATCTATTCGGATCAGACTTGATGTAAATGCTCATGATGACGCGAAAATTGGAATATATATATGTTTTCTAAATATGATTTAGAAAAACAAACTTATAGAGTTTTCAAGATCAGTAGAAGCAAATAAAAGGCATGTGAGGCATCAAGGAGCCGAAACATTTGTTTTGATAAAGTGGTCAAAAGAGTTTGACATTTTATAAGAAACGATTATGAACCGTGTAGATAACCAGTGACTATTTTGGATTATGATCGTAGAGGACGAGAATCTGAATGAGATCCAGGCAAGAAAATTTTTATGGATTTTAAGAGTACTGAGGAATGATTTGGATGAGATTCAAATTCATAATCAAGCAGAAACATAGAGCCCCTTAAGTCTATACAGTAGATGGTTTAGCAGATCCATTCACAGAAGCTCTACCACATGAAGTCTAGAAAGACTTATGTGTAAATGTGGTATGAGATACCGGGATAAATGGGCCGGAGTGCAAGTGGGAGATGTAGCGAGATAGGTATGCACTCGAGGAAATTTATCTCGATGTATGTGTACAAACGTCTTGTTCAAAATAACAGTAAGCTGTTTGGTAAGAATTTACCTAAGTTACCTAAGTTAATAATAATGTAGTCTTCATTAGAACTTAGGTAAAGTCCTGAGACTTGATGCGAGGTAAAACATGTATCAAGATGGAGATCTTGATCATGGAGAAGTGTTTGACTGTTTGTAGCATAAGTCTAAAAATATTCGTGGTCATAGATGTTTCGAGAAATGGATATCGACACATCAGATAGACCATTGTGTCTTAGTCTTCACTATGGAGTGATGACGATGATCTCATGGTCATTCGAATTGGCAAAGTTGGAGACAAGACACATGTGCTCTTTGGAGAATGAGTTGACTGAACGACCCAACAAGAGTTATCATATGGTTAATATTGACCAATCTGTCAATGATAACTCTTAGTGATGATAGGCTTGTTGGTATTTTGACTTAAGGTCATTGTATGAACCAGTACGAGAACGGTGTCATTTAGATCACTGATCTAGCCTCGGGAAAGTCCTGTTGAAAGGCATTTGGTTGGGTGACACTTGAAACATGCGAAGAGAGTAATGCCCAAGAAAGGATTCGTTTCTCCCGGTAATGGGGAGTTAGTGTCGCAGTGTTAGTTCGAACTTTAGTGAAAACTCTGGCCAGAGTATATTGGAAGAAGTCCAACATTATTTGACTAAAGATCGAGGGAGACTAACCAAGTTCAAGCTAGTAGGGTTGACATTTGACCATACCCTCCGCTTGACTAAGCAACATAGTTTTGACAAAGAGACTAAAACTGCGGTATTCATTACGGACACAGTCAGGGTGGTCCCGACAATACTCATATCAATGAGTTAACCATGTAAGTATGATACCGAAACAGGGATGGCACCTGCTACTTGTGGTCACTACCATCTGAGGTTTCGAGCCCCACCTGTAGTAGGATTAGGCTGTAGGGTCTCACACAGAGTGAGACCTTTGTCAAGTAATAGGTAGTATAAGCGAGGAAATGCATTTGATGCAAGACTTCAAAGAGTTTACCGTTAGCTTCTATATTCGGGATAAATGAGCCTGGTGCAAATGGGAGATGTTGAGAGAAGTATGCCCTCAGTTCATTTGTATTAGATGCAAATGGATTTTTATATAGAAAGGAAATTAATTAAGTCGCAAAAGAGTTTGCGCCATAAGCTTTAGAACATTAAGGATGTGGGAATTTTGCATTGATGCAAAAGATGATTAAATATGTCGTAAAATTTTTACGAGCACATTTAACATAATAAACGAAAGAAAATGGTCACCTGAATGACGGGATTGTCCCGGTCTAAATCCAGGTTCGAACGGTGTCCAAAACGGACTCCAAATGCACAAGTTAGAGCCAAAATAGCATACACAACAATTAGAAGGTGGGCCAGTCCAAATAGTTGGGCTGGGCTCCCAACCCAGAGGCGGGGCCCGCCTGCCTAAGCTGGGTGGGTCGGGCCCCTCAAAATGGCGGGTGCTTGACCAAAAATGGCGGATGCTGTGTCCGCTTACGGGCTGGCTAGCGTGGGGCATATGCGGTGGGCCCCCACAGTAGGGGTTTTAAACCTAGTTTTTGGCGGCTGATGTTGTGCGCAAAGCATGGATTTGGGTTGATTTTGGAGCCTCATTTGAGGGGTCAAACAAACTCGGAATGGAGTGCTGTTTTTTCCTACGCATTCACCATTCAACCATCTTCGCAACGGTGTGTGACATCGCTCTTGGAGATCTATGGTGGAACATATTTAATTGCCCAAACATTGCATTTGTGAAATGCTTGTTTTGCGCAAAGTAAAATCTCTAAATACGTTTAGTCCCACATCGAAAGTGATGAGAAGGGGAGGGGTCGGCCGCCTATATAAATAGGGGCCAATTCCTATCCTTGAAACTTGCACAAAATCTCCAAATCCAAGAAGCTCCCAAAAGTTTTGAGCATGCTCGGATTAAGACTTAAATTAATTATTCCATCTCTCCCAAAAAAGTCATCTTTGCTCCTGATCAGGCTCCAGCAAAGCTACAAAGGAGTTTGGATCGGATCTAAAGTCTTGAGGAATGATCCACTCAAGGTGAAACTTTCTTTGGCGCGTGGTTGACTCGGTGACAAGGGTATTGCTCGTTTCGGGAAGCGGTATGGTGCGGGAAGCGGTATGGTGCGGGAAGCGGTGCGGCTCGGGACGAGGTGCGGCTCGGGATACGGTTCGGCTTGAGAGAAGCGGCATGGGGCCAAAGAAATGTTGCTAAAAACACCGCTTCGTATTCTGCGGAAACGAAGTAAAAGGTATGTAGTTTAATTAAACATATGTTTATAATTACAAATAGGTTGATAGATCTATCCCTAGGGGTTGTCGGACCCAACCCCGAGATAGTAGAGATTCTGGTTAGGGTTTAATCTTTAGGGCTTGATTTAAAAATGTTTTAAGTCTTTTTTGCTGCTGATTTGATCTCGTCATCGGCCCGACTAAGGTCAGACGTCGAACTTATAGCCCTAAGGACCTAGAAAACCATTCACCTATAAGGTGATCGATGTTCTCGGCCCGGTAACCTATCGACTCGTTACACTGTACGACAGGGAGCTTCCCCATCCTTGGAATGCTGAGTATTTGCAGAATGATTGTACCAGCAATAAGAGATACATTATGGCGATCGAAACTTACCTTTGTTTTTACTTTATGCCAACTTACGATAAATACAAAGTCGATCATTTCTCCAATCTACTTAATTTTTTCGTCGTCAGCCGTAAGCCGAGGGGCCACCCCTCGCTACTGAACGACCCTCGACTGTCATCTACCGTAAGTCAAAGGGGCCTCACCCATTGCTACCAAACAACCCTCGTCGGTAGCCATAAGTCGAGGGGCCACCCCTCGCCACTGAACGACCCTTGACCATCGTCGGTCGTAAGTCGAAGGGGCCTTGCCCCTAGCCACCAAATGACTGCCATCGTCAGTAGTAGCTGAAGGACCAACCTTTGCCACTGAACGACCATCGACCGTCGTCAGCAGTAAGTCGAAGGACCAACCTTCGCCACTAAACAACCATCGGCCATCGTCGGCCATAAGTCGAAAGGGCTTCGCCCGTCGTTGCTGAACGACCCTTGTCATCAGTCGTAACTCGAAGGGGCCCCATCCCTTGCAACAGAATGACCATCATCGTTAGTCATAAGTCGAAGGGGTCCCACCCCTCACTACCGAACAACTCTCATTGTCAACCGTAAGTCGAAAGGGCCTCGCCCGTTGCCACCGAACGACCCTCATCGTCAGCCGTAAGTCAAAAGAGCCCCTCCACTCGCTACCGAACGACCATTGTCATCAGGCGTAAGTAGAAGGGGCCTCGTCCGTTTCTATCAAACAACCCTTGTCATCAGCCGTGCGCCAAGGGGCCACCCCTTGCCACTGAACGATCCTCGACCGTCGTCGGTCGTAAGTCGAAGGGGTCTCACCCCTCGCCACCAAACGACCCTCATCATCAGTAGTAAGACGAAGGACCAACCTTCGCTACTGATCGACCCTCGACCGTCATCAACAGTAAGCCGAAGGACCAACCTTTGCCACTGAACGATCCTCGGCCATCGTCGGCCATAAGTCGAAAGGGCCACACCCGTCGCTACCAAACGACCCTCGTCATCTGCTATAAGTCAAAGGGGCTCTGCCCCTCACTACCATAAGACCCTTGTCTTCAGCCGTAAGTCGAAAGGGCCTCGCCCTCGCTACCGAACGACCCTCGTCGTCAGCCATAAGTCGAAGGGGCCCCGCCCCTCGCCACCGAACGACCCTCGTCGTCAGCCGAAAGTCGAAGGGGCCCATCTCTCGCCACTGAACGACCCTCGTCGTCAGCTGTAGGTCGAAGGGGCCCCGCCTCACGCTACCGAACGGCCCTCATCGTCAGCAATAAGTCGAAAGACCAACCTTCGCCACTGAACGACCCTTCGACAACGTGCCTCCAAGGTCCAGGTCTAAAGATCATATTTATCAGGTTAATATGCCCAACGTATCAACAACCCAACCTATAATCGATTTTTGGAAAATTGAACATTGAGTTGTTGAGGGGACATACAAGCATATATGCTCAAATGAAGCTTGAAGATAGAAGAAACTCAAAAAATTTTACTTCATTTCTGAGTCAAAATTCTATCAGCCTAAGAGGGGGGGCACTCTTCGACATAAAGACATTATGGAAGTCTTCCATCGCCTTTGTAAACCTCGTCGTAAGCTCCTCATTATGAATCTGGCTACCTTATCTGATTCGACAGCGTTGCTCAAAGCTCGGTTACCTCTGCTTTGTAAGCCTTCGCTGACTTCTCCGAGTCGGTAGCCTTGGCTCGAAGCTCAATTATTTCTCTCTTCGAGTCTTCGAGGTCCGCCTGGAGCCTGGACCTCTCCCTCCCCCATTGAACCTCAGCCAATTTTCTGAGGTTAGACATGGATGAGAGGCCAGTCTTGGCCTCCGAGGCTACACACTCGGCCTGAGCCTTGGTCACCCACTCGGCCTTAGCCTTGGTCGCAAGCGCTCTCCCTGAGATCGTACATGAGCCTCTTCTCCGGGCTAGCGACGATGTGATACCACACCTTGCGATGGTCGACTATTATCCAGAAGAAATACTTAAACAGCCAAATGGATGGTTGAACCCCATAAAGCTCACAAAGCACGACGAAACAGACCAGGGGAGAAATGGCTTGGGGTGCAAGTTGACAGAGAGAAAGCCCCAAAGAGCATAGGATCTCCAAGATGAAGGGGTGAAGAGGAAAGCGAAGCCCAAAACGAAAATCTTTGGGGTACAATCCAAACTCGATCCTCCGAGGAAAGCAAACTCTCTCGTCAAATCTTGGCAACCTAACCCTTTAAGGGGACAGAGGCAATTTGGCCAAACCCTAGCAACCAGATCGTGGGAGAACTCTGGCACCTTCTCCAAAATCACTTGGGAGACCTCTGATTTTGGATCCCTCCGAATAATGGGAGGCATTGGTTCCATATGAACCCCTTTCCCTTTACCAGAAACCTCGTCGTGTTGAGGAGGTTGAAGGTGCAACACGTGCTCTTCATAGGATGACTTCTGTATCCTTACCGGTGGAAACTTGCCCATATGGATTTAAAGAAGAATCAAGATCAGTTAAGGAATATACCTTATCAAGATCAGGCAAACTCTAAAGGAAGCAATGAAGGAATCAAGCTTTCAAACAAAAGTGGAGGCGAAGCAAGAAAGCTTTTTTCTTCTCGTCCACTTCTTTTATACAGATAAGCCCAACAAACAAATAACCGATGAGGGACACGTGTCTGAGCCCAACCTCAAGAAACGATGAGGATTTATTTAGAAACAAAAGGTTTTTGGCGGTACAAATCAAATCAACCATTTCGAAGACCATGCGCATTTAAAGAGGATACACATCATGCAGTCTTAATCAGCGTTGTTTCATGAGACACGAATGATGGGGGACATTGTTGGTGCATGGGTACGGCCCACGAAACGGTGTCAAGATACACGACCCAGTTAGTGCCTACAACCTACAACCCATCATTAAGGCTGAATAATACTCGGCCAAACGAAAGACTCATTCGACCATTGGACTCCCGCTGATACTCAAGGAGGAGTTAATGAAACCGAGTAAATAGGCGGCCGTTATTATCAATCCCGGAGAAGATCCCGCCCTAATCAATGAGGGACGGTTATTCGCAATCGTGAGAACAACACCTATAAATACATGAAAGGACAATGCTAAAAGGGTTCCAATTCCCAAGGTACGAGACCTAATACTCGGACATTGCATATTCCAATTTATATTTCTTCCACAAAAAAGCTTGCGACGCAAGACCTGGAACGACCCTCTGTGGCTCAATCTCAGCTGCTCCAAGCTCCCTCCCTCTCTTAAGTCCCATTCTAACTTAAGTATCGGAGGGGATTTGGGTCAGGACCCAGATCTGACCCCCCTGACGCTTCCATATGGTGTAGATCATCAAGTCATGATCCAGCGAGGAGGTCATGCCCGACCTTCACAATATCGATCGATCTAGGTTCGACCCGTTCGAGGGTCGAATGTGTACCACAAATCAACTACCATCTACCCACGACCCTGGTTCTTCCAACCTAGGGTCCCACTCAACCCGCTAACGAGGCTCCAACTCAGCAAGAAGGGGTCTACGTCAGCATCATCATTGTTTCGGCCATTTTTGGCCTTAACACTACCCCATGCTCATAAGGTTATTCTATGCAAACCGCATTCTCGGTGAACACAACGAGTCTGGGATTTTAGACAACATTGTTCAGGGGATCCCAATCAAGCTTGACCCCAAGCTTTTCGGGACTATCCTTAGGATTCCATCCACCAGATCCTTTCCAGCTGACATCTCCAACTCATATGTTGCTGATCTAGATCAGGCCGTCCTTCGGGACATGTTTTGTGAGATTCCTCGTATTCTCACTTCTGGCGTCAAATTTTCCATATATTTACCCCTCGAGGTTGGGCTGTCCACCATGTGGTCAAGTCCAACATTCTACCTAAGTATGGGTCATCTGATCAGCCATCCCATGAGATTTTGAAATGCATATATGCCATCATTTAAGGCATGGATGTTAAATGGGCCAGTGTCATCCTTAATAGGATGGACCAAATTGAGATCGCCTCTACCACTTCTCATATCCCATACGGTTGCATTCTGACTCATGTATTTCACCACTTTCAGATCGATCTCTCTGCTTATGAGTCAGTCCCCCTTGGCCCTCTTCTGGATGCATCTGCTAAGCTGAAGTCATCTTCAGCTCTTTAGACTGCAACAAGAAGAGGCAGTCTGTTCTGGCCCATCCTCATCATCTGTTCAATCAGCAGATTCATTGATCTCTTCATCCTCTGCTCTACATGCTTCTGCTCCCCTCCTTGTCCAGTTGGACAAGGAGGTGTTTGATATGGATCAGAAGATGTCTATCATATTTAAGCTGTTCCATACGTCGTTTCTGCCTCACGGCATCCCTATTCCAGCCTCTCTCCAGGCATTGCTTTAGCCTGATGCTGCTCAGCCTACCCATCCTGCGGATGTTTCTGGTGACACTCAAGCTCCTCCAACTGACGTCATCCAGCATCCTTTTACTGATATTTTCCAGACTCCTGAGTCTGCTGCTGCTGCTGGTCAGCCTTCTGAGCCTGCTTCTAAGGACATTGTTGAGGGATGTATGCCATCAGTTAATTTGTATTTGATGCAAATAGATTTTAACATTAAAGATATGAATTATTGCATATGATGCAATAGAAAATAATATATATATATTGTAAAATGTTAAGAAATATATTTTATAAAGGCATAGAAATGAAGAGGTTTTTTCCACGAGTGTCACGAAAAAAACCGCGCTCAAATCGAAGCTCAGTAGGAGCTTAAAAACTCCAGTAAAAGGACAAATGGCCAGAACTGGGCAAAAGCCTAGTTCTGGCCTAGGCTAGCCCAGTCTGGGCGGGCGGGTTAAGCATACCCAGCTTGGCGGGCTGAGGCGGCCCGCACTTGCGGGCAGGCTGAGCCCACCCGCACAGCGGGCTGGTTAGACCCGCTCGCGTGGGAGGGTTCGCCCATCAGACTGGGCGCGCCCATTGGGCACACTCAGCTGTCCATTGGGCCCCTTTTGTGGGGCCACTCTAGGGGTTTGAACCCTATTTTCTGCCGCGGCGGGAATTTTAGCAAGAAATGAATTTTTGCTCAACTTTGAGACTACGTTTGAGGGGTCAAACGAAGTCGAAATTGAGCGATGTTTGTTTCTATGCGTTCACCATTCAGTGCTTTTCGATTTGATAGGTTGTGTCAATTACGAATCTCAACAGTGAGGGAGGAACAATTCGCTAAAGATTGCCTTTGTGAAAGGCAAACTTTAGTTAATTTTTCCCACTCCATATCTTTAGTCCCACATCGGATATGATGAGAAGGGGAGGGGTCAGCCGCCTATATAAATAGGGGCCAACAGTCTCCTTGAAAATTCGCACCAAGTCTCCAAATCCGAGAAGCTCCCAAAAGATTGAAGCACGCTCAGATTAAGACTTAAATAAATTATTTCTTCCCTCCCTAAATTCGTCATTGCTCCTAAACGGGCTTTAGCAAAGCTACGAAGGAGCTCAGATCGGATCCGAAGTCTTGACGGAGGATCCACTCAAGGTGAAATCTTCTTCGGTGTGCGATTGGCTCGACGACAAGGGTGTTGCTTGCCTCGGCACGTGGTGCGGTTTGGGAAGCGGTTCGGTTCGGGACGAGGAGTGGCTCGGGACGCAGTTAGGCTTGGAGAAGCAGTGCGGGGGACAAAGAAACGTTGTTGAAAACGATGCTTCGTATTCTGTGGAAATAAAGTTAAAGGTATGTAATTTAAATTATTAACATGTGTTTATAATTGCAAATAGGTTGATAGATCTATCCTTATGGGTTGGTCGGACCCAACCCCGGGATAGTAGATATCTTGGCTAGGATTGTTCCTTTAGGGCTTAACTTGAAATTGTTTTAAGTTAATTTTTTCACTACTTATTTCGTCCGACTGACTTAGGCCAGACGTCGATTTTATTACCCTAAGGACCCGAGAAACCCAACGCTGGTATCAGAGCCAGTCTACCTGATCTATGTTTTGCAATTTATAAATTGTATACATCATGCTTCTCCATCAGATGGATTTTTAAATTTAAACTTTAAAAATGTCGTTTTTACAGCAACGTTTTTTTTCGAAAATTGTTTTTGAAATTAGTTTTAATTTTATTTTAAAATTAAAACTTTAAATTTATGTGATAATTTTTGATGTAACTTAAACTTATGCTATAAATTTTAGGTTGCATGTTTAGCAAGAAATTTTATGAGATAAACTTTAATTGCGTTGTTATGCCATGCTAAATTATTTAGTTAATGTTTTTAATGGTTATATTAGTTAATTTTGATTATGTGATAATTCAAGAGAGACTATGAGGATAGCCATTTGATCACTCCATATTTTACACCTTTTTCTGCATGTTTTCATGACGTTTTGATCGTCCATATCACGTTTTTCACGATTATTCGACAATATTGCGATGCTTTTCACTATTTCTTGTTTTTGTCGTATTTCAGGAGATATGGAGCGATTTGGAGCGAAATTGAGATCAAAGGAGTTTCACGCACTTCGGAGTATCACCCACGGCTTATTTGATGACTTATAAGCGATAGAGGATGAGCGGAAGAAGAAGGAAATCGATAGGAATGACGAGGAGGCGAAAAGGAGGAGAAATGAGCTCAGAAGCACCTCACTCGGCCGACCAAGACTGGTCATTCGGCCGAGTGAAGGGTCACACTTGCCCGAGTAGAACGGATACGCACAGAAGATTTCAGACGTTCACTCGGCCGAGCAAGGAATTCCATTCGGCCGAGTAAGAAAGTTCACTCGCCCGAGTGGTACAGAGAAATCAGACAGAAAAGAGCCGAAGTTACTGGAAAATCTGAGGAAGCTCACTCGGCCGAACACGATTGCTACTCAGCCGAATGAAGAAGACTGCTCGGCCGAGTCACCCCAAGAGACGGACCCCTGAAAACCCCGAAGTTACTGTTATTTTACAGGGTTTGTCACTCGGGCGAGTGACAAGGGTCACTCGGCCGAGTGACCCTCTCCGACTGCAGCTACGAATGCGAATTCTGGGCTGCGCAGGGCCAGTTATGTCACGATTTTTTGGACGCTTTTGGCTTGTATTTAAGCCCTGTTTTTACCCTAGTTTTAAGAGAGACTTGAATTATTTTTTAGAGAGTTCTTTTAGGTTTTTGACGACTATTCTTTGGAGAAATCTCAGCTGGAGATCATTGGCTACATCATTGGTTTGTTCTTTCTTATTAAAAAAACACATTCTTATGACTTGTTTCTTATTTGCAATGAATTGTGCCATGATTATTATTGTTATTTCTGAGATTTTCATGATGACTAGTGAGTAGTTCTGTCGTTCTAGGGCATAGGGATGAACCCTATGGACCCGATCTTTTGAATTGTGATGAATTTATAGATTTGTTGCTAGAATTGATAATGGTTAGGTTGTGATTGATATATTACGAGTAGCTAGAAATTCATATCGATTGGGATTTGCAAGAGATTGGATCCCAATTGATAGGAAGGCCTAGATATTCGACTTAGATTGATAATCGAATTTCTCTAGATTTGGTTCGCAAGAGATTGGACCAAAGTTAGGATTTTTAATTATAAATCTATACTAATATTCGTTTGCAAGAGATTGGACGAATATGAACTATCATAACCTAGATCGTAGCTCGAGTTTGCACGAGAGTGGGCTCGAGATGCGATTGGACAATGATGTCGATCTTCACGCTAGCGGCTTAGGGTTGGGTTTGCACGAGAGTGGGCACTATCCTAGGTTTGCTATAGACCGGCAATAGCGCGAGAGCGTGAGCTTGGTTCTACATTTAGTTACGACTAGTTCACCTATACTCAAGCTTAGTAACAATGAAATTTATGATTCACAAGGATGAGAGACGGTCCGTAGTGGGGATTTCCTATCCCTAGACGATTTATTATATTGATATTTCCTGCTATTTGAACGATTGTGACGATTACACCAAAATTACTCTTACTCTCTTGATAGCTAGGTAATTAAAGTGAAATACTGACATTTGTCCTCCATGTGTTCGATACCCGCTCGTCGCTACACCGTGCGCTTGCGATAAGACTACAAGTCGTTTTTCGGGTGTATATCCGGACGCGATCAAGTTTTTGGCGCCGTTGCCGGGATGCGACGATATTTTATTTTCTTACTTAGTTATTTCTTTTTCTTTTTATTTTTATCCTTTTATTCCTATATCGTGCTAACAATTCCATCAAAGCTATATATTCCTGTGCATGTACAGAGATCGACGGAGCATCAAGAAGATCTATTATTTGATCCGGAGATCGAGCGTAATGAAAGAAGGCTTAGAGCCGAGAGAAGACTTGATATAGAGGACGATTGTATGAATCGACGGGAGACACCGGAAGAATTAGCGGTACGCATGGCTAGAATAATATCTATCAGAGATAGGCGTCGGCCTAAGACTACTTCTACTACTTCATCCATTGCGATGCCGGAGTTGGCGACGGACAAGAATTTCAAGCTCAAAATGGGACGAGTGGTTCTAATGCAACAAGACCCATTTCATGGGAACGTCCATGAGAATCCACACTACCACCTTCAGTCATTCTTGTCCAAGTGCGCCACCTTTCAGATGCCCGGTGTACCGATCGATGCAATCCGATTGCGCCTCTTCCCATTCACTCTCAGAGACAAAGCATTATATTAGTTGAGGACGCAAGCGGAGGGCATCTTTACTACATGGGATGAGTTGGCGAGTGCCATTGTTGATAAATTCTACCCACCATCCAAGACAGTGAAGATAAGAAGCGCACTCATGTCCTTCAAGCAAGGCCCATAGGAGACTCTATACGAGGCATGGGAGCGCTTCAAAGATCTCCAACATCAATGCCCCCATCATAGCATTGAATCATGGGAGCTAGTACATAGCTTCTACAATGGACTCCAACCGGGCACCAAGCAAATCATAGATGCAACCGCCAATGGAGCCATTCTATCTAAGAAACCGGATGAAGCTACGGCCATATTAGAGGAGATGGCCTCTAATAACCAACAATGGGGTGACGAGCGAGGACATTCCACATCCTCCTTGAAGCTGACAAGCATATACGAGGCCAAGGCCGTAGCGGAACTTTCTACGAAGTTTGACTCTCTCCACAAGGTCGTGGAGAGATTGGAGAAGTTGATCACCGAGCCGCATGGAACTCCCGCCACATCTACACCGGGGTGGTAATATGAGTGATTGGCAAGACCAATCCCAAGCTATGTTCGTTAGAAGGGAGCACGGAGAGGGTGCTACAGAGCAAATCCAATATGTTGCGGGGAACACCGGTTATTGGGCCAACCCGGCCACGAGAAATCATCCGGGCTTTTCGTATGCAAATAATGATGGAGCTTTGAACCCACCACCGCAACAACCTCAAGCTAGGCCTCAACCTCCACAACCTCAATATCAACCGAGAGGGCCACCACAACAAAGCTACCCGCCTAGGCAACAAGCGGGACCATATAGGCCGCCGGGTTATAATCAAGGGTGGAGAGCTCCAAACCTACCACAAGCACCACCGAGATCGGATCATGAAGCTAGGGTGGAAGAATTTATGGTGGAGCAAAAGAAGATAAACGCTAGATTAATTGCATAACAAGACTCTCTCAATACCGTAGTGGCTCAACTAGCGGAGCAACTTACGTTGCTAAATAAAAATACTCAATGATTACAGGCTCAACCGGAGCCAAATCCATGGGGGTACCGGCCACATCAAAGCGGTAGTGGCGGTTACTACTAGGGGTGGGAAGGACACTACTCCCGACATGGTCCAAACTAAGGAGCCCGTGGAAGAAGTCTTGAATGACGAAGAGCCGGCTATTGAGGAGGAGAATCAAAAAGAGCCACAAGGAGGCGGAAATTCTGAAATTAAGAAGCCAAATGAGGAGCGCACCTACTTGCCACCGGTGCGCTTTCCGCAACGGTTGGCAAGATCTAAAATTGAGAAGCGGCTCGCCAAATTCCTAGAGTACTTGCGAGGAGTAAGCCTCAACATACCTTTCTTGGATGCCATTGTAGAGATCCCTTCATATACCAAGTTCTTGAAGGACTTAATTTCGGGGAAGAAAAGAAAGGAGAAGATAATGCTTGCCGAGCAAGGCACTTGGTTCACCCAGAAGGAGAAGGAGCCCACAAAATTCAAAGATCTCGGAAGCTTCCGCATTCCAAAAGGCTTTGGTAGATTTGGGAGCAAGTGTGAGCCTAATGCCCCTAAGTATGTTTGAGAAATTGAATACGAGGACCGACTTGAAACCTACAGATATGAGAATACAACTAGCGGATGGTCTGGTTACTAGGACGGTGGGAATTGCGGAGAACATTCCGCTCCAAGTACCGGGAGGAATTTGCTTGCCGTGCGACTTCGTCATTATGGACATCAAGGTGGAGGGTGATACATCGCTAATACTTGGACGCCCCTTCTTAGCCACCGCTGGCGTGATAGTCGATGTAAGAGAGGGTACTTTATCTTTAAATGTCAGGAACATCGAGGTGAAGCTCCATATTCCTAAAGCCATGAAGCATATGCGCTACCAAGAGGATGTCGACTACGTGGACCTCCTTGATGAGGTGATCGATGAAGCTATACCACACTCTATCGGAGCCCTACACGATGATGGCCTTGAAGAAGACCAATTTCTAGCAATGGAGAAAAGTTGGAAGACCCTCCGGATGGTTCTATGGGTGATAACAAAGGCGACGCTGATGTCACGAGAATTAGGAAGCTATGCAAGCTCTCCACAACCAACAATTTGAAGAAATCTCTGCCGGATAAGAGATCGACATCACCGGTGAAGAAAAAGAATGATACAAGCTCAAGCTTGGGGGGACTTATCTCCCAATACTACCCATGATGAGGGGAAGCCGAGGAGAGCCTACGAGCATCAACAACCAAATCCGAGTGGCCTTCCCGGCAAATTCGACGGGAGCATCTTGCATGCGCCGAATATCACGCACTAAACGAATATCTTAAGGGGTCGAGCTCAAGACCTTAAACGTGCGCTTGTCGGGAGGCAACCCGACGGTTTTACATTATTTTTAGTATAATTCTATTTTTTTAGATTTTTCTTAGTGTTTAGAGTCTAGCATCAATAAAAATCGTGACAACTGGCTCTATTTTTCATGACAGGAGATGGAGAACAAGAAATCATTCATATGGAGGATGACCATGGCAAGGGAGAGTGCTCCAGGAACGCGCTCAGGCCTTAGGAAGAGGAAGAAACTGACAGGGACGAGAAAAACAGAGAATGGAGAAAAAACAAAGAGCCGAGGCTGAAATCAGCTAGCCACTCGGCCGAATGAACTTCTCATTCGGTCGAGTGAAGACTCTACTCGGCCGAGTAGAGTACCGATCAGGGAAGATCCTACAGACCAACTCTCTGTTATTTTCTGTGATTTACAGTATTTATTGCCACTCGGCCGAATGACTATGTTATTCGGCCGAGTGAATCTGATACCCTACACGCTCCAAAAATCGCTGAGTGGCCTTGCTACTCGGCCGAGTGGAATTTGTCCATTCGGCGGAATAGGAAAAGCTACTCGGCCGAGTCGTAAGTATTGGGAGATTTCGAAATTTTTGAACGAAGTGCCATTCGGCCGAGTGACCATGTCACTCAGCCGAGTTGCCCATCTTTATATACTCAGCGGGCGCTGCACATTTTTCGAAAACGCAAAATTCCCAATATTTCGCTCGCAGCGCCCGAACCCCTTCGACTCCTCTAGCCCGAATCCCGTCCCCCTTCGCCCGAGCCTCCCTACTCCGGCTGACCGCCCCCTCGCCGGTCGCCACCGACCCCTTCCCGCCGGTGCACACCAACGGCGCCGCCTCTCCCGCTGCCGCACTACTCCCATTTCCCCAAAAAAATCTCTATTTCTTCCCCATTCTCCCAATTCGTAAGCCCATTGCGCCCTATTTTGAAATTAATTCCTATATATATCTATTATCCCCTATCTTCCCCATGTATATTGATTATCATTTGCTGATTTAATTGTTTATTTTTCAGGATAGCTTGGGGGGAGCTTGGGGGAGATCCATGACGCTTCAGAGCTCCGCGGAGGAGGCGATACTTCGCACACTTCACTTCTTGCTCTTGCATCGTGCTCAGGTATACTCGTTCCATTTTATTGCGCGTCGCATTTTCACTTGGGTGGGCACGTCTCGCGGCACACATGATGCCCCGTCTTAGGCCACACACTCGGGAGCCCGCTTCCAAGCGGAAGAGGTCAGGTGACCCCGGTTCCTCTTCCGCTAGGGCGGACTCCCTGCCACCTACCCCGCCACCACCTACATAGCCACCTTATACCGCACACATTCCACCACCAGCACAGCCTGCCCCCACGTTCGATGCGATGGGGATTACGTTCAGAGACGACGCCCAACGCGCCAGATTTGAGCGTATCTCCCATCGCTCGATCGTACCCACTAGGTTTGCATACCTTGATGACCTCGAGTGCCTAGGGGTACTAGAGGGGCTACTCTAGTTGTATGACAATGTGGGGTGGCATGATTTCTTGTCGGTGTCGGCGGACACTTATATCCGCCCGACACTAGAGGTCCTTAGCTCTATTAACCGGACCCCTGGAGGATGCTACTTTTGCCTGATGGATCAGGAGTGCGAGGTCACTCTTGACATGCTCCGAGCATTCTTCCAGTGGCCCGCCGTCCCGGACCCAGACCGCGCGTACAGCCCCACGCACATCCCACCCCCGTCATTCGACACCCACGCTTTCTAGACACGGATCACAGGATCTATCACGCCCCGCTTCCCAAAACGACGGAAGCGAAACGTGACAAGGCCCGCTTAGGTCGGAGCTGTGAAGCTCGGACCCAATAAGCGTCTGTGTGGTACTCCAAGATGAAGGAACAGGTCCCTGCAGAAAAGTACGGGACAACAAAAGTACTAAAAGAGATGCATTCATTTTATTCAACAGATATCCAGAAAAGTACGGGGAGTCTAAACAAAAGCCAACACGGCTACAAACAGCTGAAAATAAGCTAATGGTGCAAGCACCCAACCTAGACAGAAAGTACACTATGCTACGCACCCAACTAATAAGCAGTAATTCTCTGAATCGGCAACGGTGAGGAACCTCTAGCTCTGGTCCTCCTCGGGCACGTACTCTGGGTCGACGTCCTCGGGCTCCACGTACTCAGGTATGTCTGGCTCGTCCACGTGCTCTGGCTCAACACCTGACGTACAGCACCCAAAAGAAAGGAACTGTATGTCAGGTAAAGTCTACAAAAAAGGGTTAGACTCTACTGCAAGTGTACCGAACTATTAAACAACAGTTTACTGGTTGATTAGCATGCTGGGGTTATAACAGAGTAACAAAAGGAAGTAAATGCAGCAGGAAAGTAAATCGTAGCAAGTAGTAGTTGTAGCGTGTGCTACCGACTACGGGACTAACCTAAACGGGTCGTGACAAGACGTGACAAGACAAGCAAGACAGGACAGGACAAGCCAAGCCAAGACACGTGTGGCTCGAAGGGTTCACGCCTTATGGTTCGAGGGGGATCAGACCCCCTTCCCGTGTGCACGCTCAACCCAACCCCAACCCAAGTGCACAAGACAAATCCGTACAAGGGATCACTCGGAGAGTGCCCTATTGCCCGCAAGTTGTGTATCAGTACAAGGGATCACTCGGAGAGTGTCCTATTGCCCGCAAGCTGTGTATCAGTACAAGGGATCACTCGGAGAGTGCCCTATTGCCCGCAAGCTGTGTATCAGTACAAGGGATCACTCGGAGAGTGCACTATTGCCCGCAAGCTGTGTATCAGTACAAGGGATCACTCGGAGAGTGCCCTATTGCCCGCAAGCTGTGTATGACAAGACACGACGTGACAAGACAAGGATGGTTCTTCTAGGGGGTCCACACGCACGCACACACTAGATAACCCTAAGGTGTCAAAAGTTGTTGTTGAGCTTAGACTTCGTCGTCAAGTCTAAGCTATCAAGGGGTGTCCCAGATGCTATCATTTCACGTCCGGTTCTATTTGTTCACAGTTTAATAGTTCTAACAGTCTAAGGCCTAGGCACGGCCGAAAGAGCA
This sequence comes from Scilla litardierei, assembly GCA_030789695.1. Taxonomy (NCBI): domain Eukaryota; kingdom Viridiplantae; phylum Streptophyta; class Magnoliopsida; order Asparagales; family Asparagaceae; genus Scilla; species Scilla litardierei. The sequence goes on along the minus strand of CM061142.1, from coordinate 224,917,896 downwards.
AGTGAGTACACTTGCATGCGGTGGCGAGCGTGTCGTCCGTCCGGAGCGTCTCGTCCAGGTGTCTCGTCCGTGGTAGTCCGTCTAAAATAGGGTAACGGCGACGGTGTCAAGTCGCGTTTTTCAATAAGTCCTATTTAGGGTTTGTTTCTAGATTGTCGGGACTACCCTATTCGTCAAAGTTACATTTTTGGTGTTTTGTTCAACCTAGATCGACTACTACCCTATGTGCACAGAAAATTGTCCAATTGTCAATCTTTCTACAGTGAGCAGCGTTTTACAGATACTGAAAGTAAATTTAGTTCAAGTTGTCAAATTTTAGTTTAGGGTTTGATTTTGCTACTGTGTGGGTTTGCTACGAGTTCGGGGGACCAACCTCTCCGGTGTTTGATGTAGGATGGACGTAGCGTCTGAACAGTAGGAGATCTGCGTCGTCTACGGCATCTCGGCTACGGGTAGCGTAGCCAGACATGTTCTGGCAGTGAACCGAAAGTGATGGCAGCGACGGGAAAAGCGGACAGCGAAGACGAGCCCGGTAGCGGTCTCTAGGAGTCGTTGGCGGCGTCGAGAGTCCGCGAAACAACGAGCAAGTGGAAGTAACGACCAAAACAGCGAACAACGGGGGTGAAGCGTCATCACAACGTCGTTGGAACATTGGCAAGAGGGGCAGCACGTAGGAGCGGCGCCTGGCCAGTCGGGTGGCGGTCGCGCGGCGTCGGAGCGGTGGTTCGGGGTTGGAAGGGAGATGAGAACGAGAGGGAGAAAGAGAAACTCGGGGTTGGAAGTTTTGTGGCAGCTGAGAAATGCAAGTGAAACCTAGGTTGCTCACGTGAATAGAAATATGGGGTTATGGTTTTTAAAATAATAAATATTGATATATACCTATAGAATATAGGGTAGTGGGTAAGATAGGTAGAGCTAGGGGGTGTACTTAAGGGAAAGGAAAGAGGTGCAATTAGTGACAGAATAAAATCCCGTAGATACGCATGATGCAACTTAGGGTTTTGCTAAGATCTGATTACAATTTGAAATTTGAAATTGATTAGGGCTAATCAACGGTCGAGATTTAACCGGAAGATATCTCTCGCTACGGGCGTCCGAAAAATAAATCGAAAATACCGGGGCAATCGTGGAGACGAGACGCACGGAGCTACAGAGTCAGATCGTGCGTTACGCCTACCAAGAATTTACGTAAAATTGAGAACCGCGTTTTGAGATAAAAGACTAAAACTCCCCTACCATTCGTTTTGCGAGAAAACGAGCCGTGAAATGACGTTCCTGGAAATTACTACAAAATTCTACACTCCCACACGGTCACAACGGCATATCACATCGCCTATACCGGAATCTAGAACGTGCCAAATAAAATACGTGCACGATAAAGCATGTGCACGCAGAAAATCCATAAGGTCAGAAAGCGGCCGTTACATTCTACCCCACTAAAATAAAGATTCCGTCCTCGGAATCGACAACACTAATCAGCAAACAAGAACGAAAAGCGCTCCCTCATCTCCTCCTCGCGCTCCTAAGTGGACTCTCCAGGTGATCCGTGACGCCACATTACTCTCACCAGGTCGACTACCTTATTCCTCAATTGCTTCTGTCGACAGTCCAAAATCTACACAGGCTGCTGATCATAGGTCAAGTCCGGACGGACCGTAATCTTAGAGAAATCAACCGTGTGCGACGGATCACTGACGTACCGACGTAACTGAAATACATGGAATACGTCGTGAACTCCCTCCAAAGATGGTGGTAAAGCAAGGTGATAGGCCACTACTCCCACATGCTCCAGCACGTCAAATGGTCCAATATACCTCGGACTCAGCTTTCCCTTCTTCCCGAAACGAATAACTCCGCGGTTTGGAGAAATCTTCAGGAAGACGTGACCTCCAGGCTGGAACTCCAAATGTCTCCTCTTGGCATCAGCCCAATGCTTGTATCGATCCTGCGTAACTCTGAGCTTCTCCCTGATGTCTCTCACGACATCCACAGCTTCCACTATCATCTCTGGACCCAACAGCTCCCGATCTCCGATGTCATCCCAGCTCAGTGGCGATCGACATTTCCTCCCATATAAGGCAGCAAACGGCGCCATGCCAATGCTCGCCTGGCAGCTGTTGTTATATGAAAACTCCACCAAGTGAAGATGGTCCTCCCAAGATCCCTTCAAATCAAGCGTACAAGCTCACAGCATATCCTCCAGAATCTGAATAGTACTCTCGGACTGGCCATCGGTCTGTGGGTGGTACGTCGTGCTGAAACTCAGACTCGTACCCAAATTCTCCTGCAAACTTCTCCAGAACTGAGATGTGAACCTCGAGTCTCTGTCAGACACGATGCTCACGGGGACTCCACGTAAGCGTACAATCTCCTGCACGTACACGGTCTACCTCATGGCGAGCTACGAGCCTCTCTCAAAAGCTCCTCCCGAACATCACCTGCATGTACGCAGAGCCTACTGACGTACCGCAGCGAACCTTCCTCATGAATCACGAACTCCGTCTGTAGTCCAGCTTCAACCTGCCTCCTGATCCTCTGCAGCTTCGGATCTCCTGCATGTGTTGCCTTGATCCGATCCACGATCGTGGACTGAATCAGCAAATCATGAATGAAAGAACCACACCAGGTAGGACGACCTCTAAATCCATCTCTCTCAGCTCCTGCTGTATCCCCCAGTTGGTGATACTGCAGGTCTATCTCGTAGTCAGCCATGAGCTCTAACCATCGTCTCTGACGCATGTTGAGCTCCTTCTGCGTAAAAATGTACTTCAAGCTTTTGTGATCGGTGAAAATCTTCACGCTCTCACTCAGCAAGAAGTGCCTCCAGATCTTCAGTGCAAATATCACCGATGCCAACTCTAGATCGTGTGTCGGGTAATTCTTCTCATGAGTCCTCAACTAACGAGAAGCGTACGCGACCATGTGGTCATGCTGATGCAAGACGCATCCTAGGCCCTTCCCTGACGAATCACAATATACCTTGAAGCCTCCGCTCCGATCCGGTACAGCCAAAACCGGTGTTGTGGTCAATCTCGCCTTTAAGATACTGAAGGCCTCCTCACAAGCCTCTGACCAATGAAACTCCACGTCCTTCCTCGTCAGCTCCGTCATCGGCTCTGCATCCCTCGAGAACTCGAACTTAAGATGGCCCGGAATCCTGAATACCACCTTCTCATTGTGGCATTCAAACAGAGCGTGGAAGTCTCCCAGCAATTTGAGGCCGAGAACGATATCGAAAAAGCAGTAGATCATGGACAATGAAGTCTAATAGTTCATGTCCACTGACCTCCAAGGGAAATGATCGACACTCTAGATTCACTGTCACCACTCCGTTCCCTGTGGCGATATCCCAACACTTTGGAAGTGTATGGATGGGATATAAAGTGTCTTGATACAACTCCCGGGGTAAGATGCACATGGATTCACTGGAGTCGGACAAGGCTGAGGCCAGGTGAGGCGACACTAGAATGGTGCCTAAGTTATAAAAGAACTACGGCCAACCCACTACCCAACAACTAGCAAGGACAACATATATACAATCGAAACAATTTAACTGCAAGGAAAAGACCAGATCTCAAAAGAATATACCTGCTATAACACCATCCAAGTCTTCAGCCTCGCCGGTTGTCATGGTGTACGCCGGCCTCCGGAGTTGCATTGCCTGCCGAAACATCTGCTCCTGTGGGGCCAATGGTGGTCCACGGACAGCAGCTCCTCTCTGAACTGGGGCAGGCGCTCTACTCGGCTCTGGAACTGGCGCTTCGCCTTTCACGTGGAGATGCCTCGGGCAATTTCTAGCGACGTGTGTGGTAGCTCCACATGTCAGACACAATCCCAGCTTCTTCCTGCAAGTTTTCTACCGATGTCCTGGCTTGCCACAGTAATGACACGGTCCCTTGCTCTGACTCTGCGCAGGTGCTCCAGACCTCTTAAAAGGCACCGTCTGAACGGGTCTGACTGCAGGCCTAGCTGTTGGCCTGAACTGCTCCATTAGTCGGTTCCCTCGCAGTGGTGGTGGTGGTGCAGTCGGAGGAGCCTGGGCAACACAGGCAATCTGATGCACCTGATCAACCAACCGATATTGAACATCCAACATCTCACTCATAACGCCCAGTAATTGGTGAAAATCGCCACCTCGGCCATCCATGGTCCCGTCAGCCGAAAGTCCATCTTGAGCTTCACGTCCTCCCACCATCCAAACGACAGGAAAAACACAACTTAGACTCGCACACATTACTGGATAATCTTAAAGAGAATGTCAATACTTCTATCGTTCCGAACTTTTCGCAGAAAAAAGGACCTGCATAGGCCACCACTAAAACCTATCACGCCCCGCTTCCCAAAACGACAGAAGCGAAACGTGACAAGGCCCGCTTAGGCCGGAGCTGTGAAGCTCAGACCCAATAAGCGTCTGTGTGGTACTCCAAGATGAAGGAACAGGTCCCTGCAGAAAAGTACGGGACAACAAAAGTACTAAAAAGATGCATTCATTTTATTCAACAGATATCCAGAAAAGTACGGGGAGTCTAAACAAAAGCCAACACGGCTACAAACAGCTGAAAATAAGCTAATGGTGCAAGCACCCAACCTAGACAGAAAGTACACTGTGCTACGCACCCAACTAATAAGCAGTAATTCTCTGAATCGGCAACGGTGAGGAACCTCTAGCTCTGGTCCTCCTCAGGCACGTACTCTGGGTCGACGTCCTCGGGCTCCACGTACTCAGGTATGTCTGGCTCGTCCACGTGCTCTGGCTCAACACCTGACGTACAGCACCCAAAAGAAAGGAACTGTACGTCAGGTAAAGTCTACAAAAAAGGGTTAGACTCTACTGCAAGTGTACCGAACTATTAAACAACAGTTTATTGGTTGATTAGCATGCTGGGGTTATAACAGAGTAACAAAAGGAAGTAAACGCGGCAGGAAAGTAAATAGTAGCAAGTAGTAGACGTACCGTGTGCTACCGACTACGGGACTAACCTAAACGGGTCGTGACAAGATGTGACAAGACAAGCAAGACAGGACAGGACAAGACAAGCCAAGACAAGTGTGACTCGAAGGGTTCACGCCTTATGGTTCGAGGGGGATCAGACCCTCTTCCCGTGCGCACGCTCAACCCTACCCCAACCCAAGTGCACAAGACAAATCCGTACAAGGGATCACTCGGAGAGTGCACTGTTGCCCGCAAGTTGTGTATCAGTACAAGGGATCACTCGGAGAGTGCCCTAGTACCTGCAAGCTGTGTATCAGTACAAGGGATCACTCGGAGAGTGCCCTATTGCCCGCAAGCTGTGTATCAGTACAAGGGATCACTCGATGAGTGCCCTATTGCCCGCAAGCTGTGTATCAGTACAAGGGATCACTCGGAGAGTGCCCTATTGCCCGTAAGCTGTGTATGACAAGACACGACGTGACAAGACATGGATGGTTCTTCTAGGGGGTCCACACGCACGCACACACAAGATAACCCTAAGGTGTCAAAAGTTGTTGTTGAGCTTAGACTTCGTCGTCAAGTCTAAGCTGTCAATGGGTGTCCCAGACGCTATCATTTCACGTCCAGTTCTATTTGTTCACAGTTTAATAGTTCTAACAGTCTAAGGCCTAGGCACGGCCGAAAGAGCAAGTGAGTACACTTGCATGCGGTGGCGAGCGTGTCGTCCGTCCGAAGCGTCTCGTCCAGGCGTCGCGTCCGCGGTAGTCCGTCTGAAATAGGGTAACGGCGACGGTGTCAAGTCACGTTTTTCAATAAGTCCTATTTAGGGTTTGTTTCTAGATTGTCGGGACTACCCTATTCGTCAAAGTCACATTTTTGGTGTTTCGTTCAACCTAGATCTACTACTACCCTATATGCACAGAAAATTGTCCAATTGTCGATCTTTCTACGGTGAGCAGCGTTTTACAGATACTGAAAGTAAATTTAGTTCAAGTTGTCAAATTTTAGTTTAGGATTTGATTTTGCTACGGTGTGGGTTTGCTACGAGTTCGGGGGACTAACCTCTCCGGTGTTTGATGTAGGATGGACTTAGCGTCTGAACAGTATAAGATCTGCGTCGTCTACGGCGTCTTGGCTACGGGTAGCGTAGCCAGACATGTTCTGGTAGCGAACTGAAAGTGAGGACAGCGACGGGAAAAGCGGACAGCGAAGACGAGCCCGGTAGCGGTCTCTAGGAGTCGTTGGCGGCGTCGAGAGTCCGCGAAACAACGAGCAAGTGGAAGTAACGGCCAAAACAGCGAGCAACGGGGGTGAAGCGTCATCACAACGTCGTTGGAACGTCGACAAGAGGTGCAGCACGTCGAAGCGGTGCCTGGCCAGTCGGGCGGCGGTCGCACGACGTCGAGCGGTGATTCGAAGCGGCCAACCGCTGGAAACACCCCAATAGCAGCGAGCTACGGTTGTGCAAGGGAGAGGCCGCCCCAGGCGGTCGATTGCCGGTCGGGGGAGACTCCGGCGTTCGCCGGCGGCCGCACAACGATCGGTGGAATGCAGCAGCAGCTCGAGCTACTGCTGCTGCTGCTGCCGTGGCGAGGAACGATCGGACGAGGGCTTCTCCGGTGTCGGGGTGGTTGGTCGATGGTGACAGGGGCTCCGGCGGTGACTGATGGGCGTCGGCGTCGGAAAAGCACAGCAGCAGGCTGTGCTTGCTGCTACGGTGAAAAGCGACCGCCGGCGGGCGGTTCCAGGCAGTCGAGGCGGCGTGGGGAGAGTGCGAGGGTGGTCGGGGGTCTGGTCGGTGATGATGGCGAAGGAGGAGTAGATGCGAGAGGGTTAGGGTTTCGTTCGGGTTTGAGGGAGATGAGAACGAGAGGGAGAAAGAGAAACTCGGTGTTGGAAGTTTTGTTGCGGCTGAGAAATGCAAGTGAAACCTAGGTTGCTCACGTGAATAGAAATATAGGGTTATGGTTTTTAAAATGATAAATATTGATATATACCTATAGAATATAGGGTAGTGGGTAAGATAGGTAGAGCTAGGGGTGTACTTAAGGGAAAGGAAAGAGGTGCAATTAGTGACAGAATAAAATCCCGTAGATACGCATGATGCAACTTAGGGTTTTGCTAAGATCTGATTACAATTTGAAATTTGAATTTGATTAGGGCTAATCAACGGTCGAGATTTAACCGGAAGATATCTCTCGCTACGGGCGTCCGAAAAATAAACCGAAAATACCGGAGCAATCGTGGAGACGAGACGCACGGAGCTATGGAGTCGGATCATGCGTTACGCCTACCAAGAATTTACGTAAAATTAGGAACCGCGTTTTGAGATAAAAGACTAAAACGCTCCTACCATTCCAAGTCGTTTTGTGAGAAAACGAGCCGTGAAATGATGTTCCCGAAAATTACTATAAAATTCTACACTCCCACACGGTCACAACGGCATATCACATCGCCTATACCAGAATCCAGAACGTGCCAAATAAAATACATGCACGATAAAGCACGTGCACGCAGAAAATCCATAAGGTCGGAAAGCGGCCGTTACAGGATCACCCCTTGCCTTTGACCCTGGCCGGGCCAAGGCCTCTGCCGTCCTCTACCCGTGCATCCGCATTGCACAGCGCCTTATGGCGACCACTTTTCTTGCGAGGTACGAGCCCGGGACGTTATCGACGCCAGAGCTCTACATGCTCTATGCGATGACACGTTCCAGGGTCTTTGATGGAGGAGACGTTTTGGTCCCCGTCATAGAGGTTGATATCGCCAGTTGGTACATCGACCGCATCATTATTTCTGTCGGCGCTCGGACGCCTATCTGTTGCGACGGTCTGATTACCCTCTTGGCCCTTCTGTGCGGAGTCGACCTCCCTGCTGGTTTGCTGCGACCACCGGGCCCCACCTCACCTTCCATAGATGTTATGGCCCAGATGAGGATGATTCGTCCTCATGGTCGGCACCACTGGGTGTGGCTGCACGATCCCCACGGCGCAGATTACATGATTCTCCCGAGCCCTGCTCGGACACATATTGGACCTGCGGTCGTGAAGTGGATTCCAACGATGGATCTCCTCATCCCCGCCGCATACGTGCTTGAGCCTGAGGGTGCTCAGCAGGAGCCCCTCCTTCCACTTCTTGACCCCATGATCCCTTAGCCTGCACCTGACCTGTCTGCACCTCCCGACACCTCTGTCCATACGTCTGTTAGTGTCGGGAGCACTTTAGCTGAGTCCTCTCACACCACCACCACCAATGTGCCCATGTCGATAGATCCCATTTCTGCTGCTAGCCCAAGCATCCCCCGACCATAGTTGAGTGCGGTGAGCCTTCTTTTGCCTCCGCAGTGGAGACCCTTTCCTCATTTTTGTTCTCGACTCCTGGGGAGTCATTTTATGCACCCTTCACGACCTTTCCAGTCGTCGACCTTACTGTCTCCACCGCTGATGTATTCTCTGAGAGTGTCGTGACGTCTGTCCCCACGTCTGTGTCACTGACCTCTCTGCCCACCACGTCACTTGCCACCACTTCTGTTTCTGCTGCTGATCCATCCTCTTCGACCATTCCTGCGTCTCGGCCTCCCACAGAGGCTGAGCGTCACTCCATGAGCACAGCACCACTGCACCCCCACCCGCCTAGGCACACACTGGATGCCTTCCATATTTTTGCTGTTGTTACGCTAGTTATTTTGCGCCTGCTGATTTTGCACTCCTCCTCCACACACGTTTTGATCACTTTTTGTTCATATATGTCTATATCCTTTTGGGAGTGAGGGAGTATTTTTGGGGTCACCTACATGGTACTATTTTGATCTCTGCATGCATCACTTGCATTCACGTCACATATTTTTATTTTTATTTTTTATTTTCTATTTTCATCATGCATGCATCCTCACCTGCCCCTCCCATTTCTTGTCTCTCGGTGTGCCACACTTTGCACATTGAGGACACTGTGCACTTTAGCTTGGGGGAGTGAGTTCTCACGCACTTTCTATTTTTTGTCACCTTTTATTTTCATTTTCCCACTTTTCTTTGTTTTTACACTCATTTTCACCCACTTTTTCATTTTTTTCATGCATCACGTTTTTCTTACCTTTTTATGTGTGCTGCATTGTACAGTAGTTTTTATTCTCTTTTTATCCTTATTTCTTTCATCCTCTTTACTAGAGATGAATTTCCTGTGATGATGATGACATGGTATTAGCTTATCTCTATATGCATATTATCTTGTCATGCCATAGTTTTTATTTCAGATATCATATGCTACGTCTTGCTATGTGTTTGAGGTAGTAACCCCCATTTTCATGTATGAATATGGATGAAATTCTTTTATTAGCTGAGTCTGATGATTTTTACTGTATACTCTTCATAGAAAACACACCAAGCTTCACGCATTGATCGTTTATATCTGGAGTACTGCTTTCCTTTCTTATATCACTTCTTATCGCATGAAAATTGTACGCTTCACTTTCAGGTTGATTGAATGTATGCTAGGTTGATATAACTGGATTAGTTTACTTTCTGAGATTAAACTAAGTAGATTACATTACCCTGCTGAAAGTTGTCGTGCACATTCTATAGAGTGAACCGAGTGTTACATATATTTCTTTCTATATATATCTTGAGCATTATTTCTATACTTCAAATCATTGGTGAATCTCCCTTTAGCGATTCTTATATTGGCATTTTCCCCCGCTACAAAAATCTATGCTCCAATACCCCCAAAAAATCAAAAAAGAAAAAATATTCTTGTATATCTTTCTATCTTTTGATTTGGGAACACAGTATTGTTAAAAAAGAAGAAAAAAAAGAAAAGAGAAAAGAAGTTCATATATGATACCATCTCATACTCTTTCTCTCTTTCTCCCCTCTTTTATTTTTATTTTCTTTGGAGCTTCAAAAATGGGGAATGTACCTATTGATTTATCTTATGCCACTACGCTTATAGATAAGCTTGGGGGAAAGGATCCAATGATGTGTGAGAGAGTGGCTACTTGATTGTGCATGACAACCTAAGATAGGTAATTTTCTATACTCGGTGAGATTACTAAAAGTTCTATAAAATCCAGGAATTGAAACTTAGCATGCATCTCATGAAAACCATACCTTTCTATTCTTATTGCTTCATATTGTGTGATATCTCTTATACTCCAAATAGAAAGCATTCAATTGAAAAGTGTGTGGTCTATGATTATGTATACCGCTTTAGATGCTTCAGACAATGTTAATTCTAGAATGATTCCATACTTCATACTGTTTCGATATTCTTGGGTTTCTATTTTGAATGCATCAATATGATTATGATATCGAGATAAAAATCTTTGGCATGTGGTTTATATTCACCGTGTGCTATATGAGTAAGCAAAACCCACGTCCTGAGAAAATGATCTAGCGTCTCTCTCTCTTTGTTTTCTTATCTATTTTCTGTTTCTTTTTCCCTTTTTCCTTTTTTTCTTTATTTTTCCCATCGGGTTCGCCTTTTACTCATCTTCCTCGAGGACGAGTAAGAGGCAAGCTTGGGGGATTTTGATCACTCCATATTTTACACCTTTTTCTGCATGTTTTAACGACGTTTTGATCGCGTATTTCACGATTATTCGACAATATTGCGATGCTTTTCACTATTTCTTGTTTTTGTGGTATTTCAGGAGATATGGAGCGATTTGGAGCGAAATTGAGATCAAAGGAGTTTCACGCACTTCGGAGTGTCACCCACGGCTTATTTGATGACTTATCAGCGATAGAGGATGAGCGGAAGAAGAAGGAAATCGATAGGAGCGACGAGGAGGTGAAAAGGAGGAGAAATGAGCTCAGGAGCACCTCACTCGGCCGACCAAGACTGGTCATTCGGCCGCTCGCCCGAGTAGAACGGATACTCACAGAAGATTTCAGACGTTCACTCGGCCGAGCAAGGAATTCCATTCGGCCGAGTAAGAAAGTTCACTCGCCAGAGTGGTACAGAGAAATCAGACAGAAAAGAGCCGAAGTTACTGGAAAATCTGAGGAAGCTCACTCGGCCGAACATGATTGCTACTCGACCGAATGAAGAAGACTGCTCAGCCGAGTCACCCCGAGAGACGGACCCCTAAAAACCCCGAAATTGCTGTTATTTTACAGGGTTTGTCACTCGGGCGAGTGACAAGGGTCACTCGGCCGAGTGACCCTCTCCGACGGCTGCTAGGAATGCGAATTCTGGGCTGCGCAGGGGCAGTTTTATCACGATTTTTTGGACGATTTTGGCTTGTATTTAAGCCCGTTTTTACCCTAGTTTTAAGATAGACTTGAATTATTTTTTAGAGAGTTCTTTTAGGTTTTTGACGGCTATTCTTTGGAGAAATCTCAGTTGGAGATCATTGGCTACATCATTGGTTTGTTCTTTCTTATTAAAAACTCATTTTTATGAATTGTTTCTTATTTGCAATGAATTGTGCCATGATTATTATTGTTATTTCTGAAATTTTCATGATGATTAGTGAGTAGTTCCATCGTTCTAGGGCATATGGATGAACCCTATGGACCCGATCTTTTGAATTGTGATGAATTTATAGATTTGTTGCTAGAATTGATAATGGTTAGGTTGTGATTGATATATTACGAGTAGCTAGAAATTCATATCGATTGGGATTTGCAAGAGATTGGATCCCAATTGATAGGAAGGCCTAGATATTCGATTTAGATTGATAATCGAATTTCTCTAGATTTGGTTTGCAAGAGATTGGACTAAAGCTAGGATTTTTAATTATAAATCTATACTAATATTCGTTTGCAAGAGATTGGACGAATATGAACTATCATAACCTAGATCGTAGCTCGAGTTTGCACGAGAGTGGGCTCGAGATGCGATTGGACAATGATGTCGATCTTCACGCTAGCGGCTTAGGGTAGGGTTTGCACGAGAGTGGGCCCTATCCTAGGTTTGCTTTAGACCGGCAATAGCGCGAGAGCGTGAGCTTGGTTCTACATTTAGTTGCGACTAGTTCACCTATATTCAAGCTTAGCAACAATGAAATTTATGATTCACAAGGATGAGAGACGGTCCGTAGTGGGGATTTCCTATCCCTAGACGCTTTATTCAAGCTATGTCATAGATACTTTATGGAACCTAACTTCTCAATGCATGAGATGTATTCTAGACTTAACCCAAATCGTCGCGTCGTGCTCATACACCGAGCACTGGCGTAAGTTAGGCTAGACACGAAAACAAGGGTGCGACTAGACTAGTTATTGTGATTTGGATGAGCACACTCATGATCATAAGTGGCAAGGGGTAAAAACCAATAAGGGAATCATATATGATATGATTGATGAAGATTCATCTACCAATCGCAGAGTCAAACAATTTGTTGAGCACACTCAAGATTGTGAGACTTAAAGGTGGTTGGATCTTTTTTCCATTTAACTTAATTTAATCGTTCATTATTATGGCTAAAAATGATCGCAAAAATAGTGGGAGTTATAGTTAGATAAAAGCCATTCTATCTATATTTAAAATTGAACATATGCTAAACTAGGCTATTCTATGTTTACCAATGGAATCAAAAACATAATATTCTAAGAGAATAAGTTAACTGGTCCAAATGGTTGGCTAATGGAAAATCAACTCAAATTATAATTGATAGACTAAACTATGTTCTCATTGACATTAAAATGACCTTCTTAGCACAGGCTTAAGGACAATGATTTCCTTAAGCTTTGGGTCCAACAAATAAATGCACGCTACTTGTCACTCGCCTCTATGAGGGGCAGCTTGAACATACTGATGTTCAAAGCATGTTTGTCCATACAATTTATAGAGTTAACACAAGGTTGTATGGAAAATGGTTTCGATCGGCAAAGTTTGAAACTTCGATCAAATTGTGTGAATCGAAGATAAGTGCATGAGCAGTGCAAAACTATGTATTCCAACCAGATCTTGAGACAAGCAACTTGTTGAGCACACTCAAGGTTGCAAAGTTCAAGCATTTGGATACATGATATGTTTGTAATGCTATTATTTTTGTTGAGACGTGTAATATCTAAATGAGATTTAGAAAAGGAAGAATGCATTAAGAAAAGTCAATTGAGAAAGAAAATTTTATCTATTATTAGTAAAGGCAGAAGTAGGAGGAATTGAAATTGTGACACATTTGATGTCACGACTTCAGGATAATCGTAATACAAAATAGATTGTCATACGTATTGGAAAAAGGAACAATTGTTGTTTCTTGGACTATAAAGGACGTCTAACAATTTTGACGAATGTCGTCACCTTACTTCTAAAGCAAATGAGAAATTTGTATAACGATAATGTATTAAATGTCAATACATGAATACACAAGATAATAGCAAAGCTTATATGGCAAAATAGACTAGGCCATACCAAAGAGACTAAGCTCGCAAGTCACATAAAGAGGGGTCTGACCTCTCGTATTATGAAGTCAATAGACACTTGTGAATCTTGTCTCAAAGATATGATGGCCGAAATTCCATCTGTAAGACAGTGGAAGAATGAGTTGGTGAACTCGTATTTCTAGTACATACGGATGTACCGGGACCCAAGTCTAAATTAGCCAAGATAAGTTGTTCTTATTTTATTATGACACGTGTTCTTGCTGAAATACAAGTCTGATAAAATAGATAACACAATAACAGAAGTATGTGCACTGCTTTGATAAGATCGAATAGTCGAATACTTAGCTGTATAAATCTTGCGTAATTAAAAGAAAATGTGATTTTCTCTCAGGTCAAGTCTCTTAACACATCGGTGTGTTGAAGAGCATGAATCGTACTTTGTTAGACTGGTGCGATGCATGGCAATTGGCTTTGTGTTACAATCCTCCCTCTGGGTTAAGTCCCAGATAGTAATGCCTAGGTTCTTGATAAGTTTCTATGATGAGCTTATTAATAAGATATTCATTAAATCAATCGTTAGGAAGTTAAATGATTACTCGAGTCTCGTGAGACGAGAAGTCGAGTAAGACATCATAGTTGATGATGACTTAGTCAACTTCCAGTATACCATTCGGAGTAGGGACTCTAATTAATAACTTGATGCAGTCTGAAAAGGTCCGTGCACGTAAATAAAGTATGGACTCTAGTTTATGTGCCCAAAGAACGTGTTTCTTATTGGCTGCAAGTAAATCTTCAAGACATAAGATTGGTGCAGAAAGAAAATAGTGAGGTACAACTTATGTTGGTTACGAACGGTTATCATCCTAACTCCTATAAATGGAGTATGATGAAACTTTCTCACCAGCAGATGTGTACAGATCTACGGACCGAATTCGACGTAAATGCTCATGATGACCATGAAAACTGGAACATTCAAGTATAGTCTGTTTTCTAAATGTGATTTAGAAGAACAAACTTATATGAATCGGCCAGAGAGTTTTCAAGGTCAGTGGGAGCGAATAAAACATGTGAGGCATCAAGGCACCAGAACATATGGTTTGACAAAGTGGTCAAAGAGTTTGACACTTTATCAAAAATGATTATGAACCGACTAAATGACCAGTAACTTATTTGGATTATTCTCGTAAGGTACGATGAGCTGGATGAGATCCATGCAAGACATTAATTATGGATTCCAAGAGACCAAGGAAATTATTTGGATGAGATTCAAATGTATGGTCTAACTTGAACATAGAAACCCCTTATGTCTATACAGTAGACGGTTTAGCAGATTCACTCACGAATGCTCTGTCACATAAAGTCTATAAAGACTTATGTGTAAATGTGGTATGAGATACCGGGATAAATGGGTCTGAGTGCAAGTGAGAGATGTTGGGAGAAAAGTATGCCCTCGAACTCGCGGTAATTTATCTCTATGAAAGTGTACAAATATCTTGTTCAAAATTATAGCAAGCTGTATAGTAAGAATTTATCTAAGTTAATAATAATGTAATCGACATTAGAACTTAGGTAAAGTCCTAAGACTTAATGCGAGGTTAAACCAATATCGAAATGAGGATCCCGATCATGGAGAATTGTTTAACCGATAGTAGCATAAGTCTAAAACAATTCGTGGTCATAGATGTTTCGAGAAAAGGATATCGAAACATCGGATAGACCATTGTGTCTTTGTCTTCACCATGTAGTGGTGACGATTATCTCATGGTCGTTCGACTTGGCAAAGTCGGAGACGAGACACATGTGCTCTTTTGAGAATGAGTTTACTGAACGACCCAATGAGAGTTATCACATGGTTAACATAACTAATTTGTCAGTGATAACTCTCTATGATGATAGGCTAGTTGGTCCTTAGACTTGAGGTCATTGTACGAACCTGTACGTGAACGGTGTCACTTAGATTCTGACCTAGCTTCGAGGCAAGGCTTATCGAAAGGTCTTTGGTTGGGTGACACTTAAAGCGTGCGAGGACAGTAATGACCATGATAGAATTCGTCTCTCCCGTTATGGGAACTTAGTTGTAGTGACCATGTGCTATGAGGAATAAACACTAGAGGGGGTGAATAGTGTTCTATAGAATTATAAGGAATTTACGCCAAATAAAACCCTAATTAACCAACAAATGCGGAAAGAAAGAAATGATCAACAACACAAGGAACAATGCAAAGCAAACATGCAATCTACCCTGGTTCGGTGCCACCCAAGTCTCCCCGACTTGTTCCCGGTGCCCTAATCCAGCAACATCTAGATCCCCTCCGGATACTCTAGTAAAACCACTAGAGCTTTCCTTTAGCCCACTTGCGGAAACCCTACAAGTGCAATCGACCTACAATCGATGTCTGTGTATCCCATAACTCGGGAACACGCAGAACCTTAATCCCACAACTTGGGACTAAGCACACTCTCACAAACCGAGAGCAAAATCTTAAATAGCAAATAAGATGAAATAAACAACACTTACCACAAAATCATATGCCTTGAGAAATACTTACCAATTTAGGGCAAGAATGGATTTTGAGAAAGTAGTTAGCACCAAACCCTAGCTCCACCAAGATGGGCAGCAATAGATGGCTAGGATGAAGTTGGTGACTTTGATTCAAGCTCTTAGCTTGAGTAGCTCACAAAGAATGTGAATCTCTCTTGAGGAATTAGGGCTCAAAGAGTAAGGGAGTGATTCTTGTGAGATGAGAGAGCTTAGAAATGGAGTTGAATGGCTCTTCTCTTGGATGTGAAAATGTCTCTAAAATCGGCCTTGGATTCCTGGTTTGAAGCAACTCAAACTTATATAGGAAGAGACAAAATGGTCACAAAAAATCGTGGCATTAAATGCCCAACGGATCTATTTCTGAAGCGGCTTAATCGGTCTAAGAAGGATCACTGACCGATTAGTTTTGCAACTAGTCGGTCGGTGAACCTTCTTGGACCGACTAGATGGTTGACAGAGAAGATGGTGAAATCATGGGTAAGCACTAGTCGGTCTAAGAAGGATTACTGACCGATTAGTTTTGAAACTAGTCGGTCTAAGAAGGATCATCACCCGACTAGATTGACAACTAGTCGGTCGGTGAACCTTCTTGGACCGACTAGATTGGCTTTTAATCAATTAACCCTCCTTCTTGAACCAACTAACAAGTATGGCTAGTCGGTTCAAGAAGGATTTCCAACCGACTAGATCGTCATCTAGTCGGTTGGTTCTTCTACTTGAACCAATTAAGATGCATATGAAGCCATGAAAAGAAGCGATAAGCTATGGGAAACTTTCTAATGGCTTCTAAGGCAATCCTAGAGATAAGATATGATAGTTATGAAGATTTCTAGGCAAGTACTACTCAAGACTTAACATTCTATACGATGAAGCTAGAAGACAATATACATAACATGACGAACCGTCTTCAAAGCTTCAACATGGAGAATCCGAATCCCTTGACTTCATGAATAACTCCTTGAGCTTCAACGAAGCTCCAGGCACAACGATCACACGTTCTGAGGAATTCTTGGGACGTCGCTTGAGATGTACAAAGTAATTTGGCGACGATCTCCATAATTCTTCATGGTCTTGAGTCTTTTAGTTGTATGTCATGAATGTCTCCAAGCACAAATTCTTTGATCCTCAAGGTGTCTTTGACGCTTTAGAATCATCCGTTCCTATCTTCTCTTTGGATTGAATCTACATTCATTTGTTGATGCCATTGGCTTGAGGTTTGAGGTAGCCTTTGAGTTCTTCAAGCCAATGCTTCACCTTTGTTGATCTACCAAATCCTCCACTTGAATCAACACGTGTAGTCACTTTTGATCTTCTTGAATCTAATTGGTGACTTTTTAGCTAACTGCAAACACATGAGTTAATCACAATGATTTGTGTTTGATCATCATCAAAATCAAGGTGGAGAGTCCAATACTCAACATTAGTGTCGCATGTGTTGGTTCGGTCTTTAGTGAAAAACGTTGGCCAAAGTATGTTGGCAGAAGTCCAACATTATTTGACTAAAAACCGATCGAAACTAACCAAGTTCAAGCTATTGGGATAGACAGTTTGACTGTACACTAGGCTTGACTAGGCGACATAGTTTTGACGAGGGGACTAAAACTGCGGTATTTATCACAGACATCGTCGGGGTGGTCCCGACAATACACATGTCAATGAGTTAACCACATAATTATGATACCGAAACAGTGACGGCACCTACTGCTCATGGTCACTGTCGTCTAGGGTTTTGAACCCCACCTGTAGTAGGGTCAGACTATAGGGTCTCGCATAGAGTGAGACCTTCGTCAAGTAATAGGAAGTCTTTAAGGGAAATAATACATTGGATGTATGGGAATTAATTAAGTCGCAAAAAGTTTGCGATATAAGTCTAAAATATTTTACATTTGGGATAAATGATCCTGAGTGCAAGTGGAAGATGTTGAGGGATGTATGCCATCGGTTCATTTGTATTTGATGCAAATGGATTTTAACATTAAAGATATGAATTATTGCATATGATGCAATAGAAAATTATATATATATATATATATATATATATATATATATATATATATATATATATATATATATATATATATATATATATATATATATTGTAAAATGTTTAAAAATATATTTTATAAAGGCATAAACTGGAGAGGTTTTTTCCATGGGTGTCACGGAAAAAACCGCACTCAAATCAGAGCTCAGTAGGAGCTTAAAAGCTCCAGTAAAAGGACAAATGGCTAGAACTGGGCAAATGGCCAGAACTGGGCTAGCCCAGTCTGGGCGGGCTAGCCCAGCCTATGCATGCTAGGCTAGCCCGCCCAGACTCGGCGGGCGGGTTAAGCCCGCATAGCCTGGCGGGCTGAACCCGCCCGCACTTGCGGGCGGGCGAACCCGCCAAAGCGGGCTGAGCCCGTTCGATTGTGTGGCGGGTTTGACCCGCCTGCTCGCCCATCAGACTGGGCACGCCCAGCTGTCCTTTGGGCCCCTTTTGTGGGGCCCATTCTAGGGTTTTGAACCCTATTTTCTGCGACGGCTGGAATTTCATCAAGAAATGAGTTTTTGCTTAACTTTGGGACTACGTTTGAGGGGTCAAACGAAGTCGAAATTGAACGCAGTTTGTTTATATGCGTTCATCATTCAGTGCTCTTCGATTTGATAGGTTGTATCAATTACGAAGCTCAACGGTGAGAGAGAAACAATTCGCTAAAGATCACCTTTGTGAACGGCAAACTTTAGTTAATTCTTCACACTCCATATCTTTAGTCCCACATCGGATATGATGAGAAGGGGAGGGGGTCGGCCGCCTATATAAATAGAGGCTAACACTCTCCTTAGAAATTCGAACCAACTCTCCAAATTCGAGAAGTTCCCAAAAGTTTGGAGCACGCTTGGATTAAGACTTAAATAAATTATTCCATCTCTCCCTAAATTCTTCCTTGCTCCTGATCGGGCTTTAGCCAAGCTACGAAGGAGCTCAGATCGGATTTGAAGTCTTGTCGGAGGCTCCACTTAAGGTGAAATCTTCTTTGGCGCATGGTTGGCTCAGCGACAAGGGTGTTGCTTGCCTCGGGACGCTGTGCGGTTCGGCTCGGGACGCGGTTCGGCTTGGAGAAGCGACGCGAGGGCCAAAGAAACGTTCCTAAAAACGACACTTCGTATTCTGCGGAAACGAAATTAAAGGTATGTAGTTTAAATTATTAGCATGTGTTTATAATTGCAAATAGGTTGATAGATCTATCCTTAGGGGTTGGTCGGACCCAACCCTGGGATAGTAGAGATCTTGGCTAGGGTTGTCCCTTTAGGGCTTAACTTGAAATTGTTTTAAGTTAATTTTTCTGTTGCTTATTTGATAACTTCGTTCGACCGACTTAGGCCGGACGTCGATTTTATTGCCCTAATGACCCGAAAACCCCAACAGACATCATAGCTACTGCTGTTGTATCTTCTGCAGAGATCGACACCCAGGGCTTCCACATAAAGATGAGAGCTCCTGAGGGGTCCTCTCATGTCGTCAAGCTGGATTGATGCTGATCCGAGACTACTCGCACTAGGAACTTTCTTTTTTAGGGTTAGAGTGTCTTAGATTTCTTTTGGTGTGACGATAATGTATGGATGATGTTGTTTTGGTTGTATATATATGATGATATACTTTTGTGTATATGGTGTTGTTATTTTTTTGTGTACTCCATGTATCCATTTTCATGCACACACACATACACATATGTAAGGGACCCTGCGGGGCTACACACACACACTAGCGGGGGGTGAATAGTGTAATAGTAAGCAAAGTGCTTAATTAAAAGTTACTAAAATTACATCACAATAAGCAGCGGAAATAAAACAGAGTGCACAACAACAACAATCGCAAACACAGAGATTTTACCATGGTTCCCCAAAACTTAGGTACATCCAGCCACACCAGTATTCACTCTATTCCCACACAGAGAAGTGAATACAAAATCCCACAAAGGGATACCTCACACAGAGGATTTAGGATTTCCACAAAAAGATATCCTCACTCACACACTGAGAGACCTCACACAGAGGATTTGTTCTTTCACGCAGAAAGAACCAAACTCCCACAAAGAGAATAACTCCCACAAAGGGAGTAACTAATTTCCACAAAGAGAATTAGGGTTTCGAACACAAAACAAAACGAAACAACACTTACCTATGCCTTGATATGGTCTTACCAATGCGATGAAGAAGGCATGCAAGTGAAACTCAAGTGCTTGAGATGAGGCTTTGATTGCATTTGATGATCTTTCTCTCTTTTAGGAATGAATCCTAACACTTCTCATTTGAGTGTATGAAATGAAGAGAAGAAAGATGTTCTCCAAGAAATGAATGAGAATTAGATCCCTGGGAGAAATTCCCTAGAGCTTAGATGCTATAGCATAAGAATGAAGCTCTAATGAGGGAATGGGGGAGGAGTGGCTTAGAGAAGAGATTCAATGATCTTCTATGATTTCCTAACCCTTTTTAAGCGTTCTAAAAGAACTAAGCCAATCCCTATATATAGGAAGCCAAAGGAACCCATAAAACCAGCCAAAAACCCAAAGGGAAGAAATCTGCAACAGCTAGATTTTGGCAGTTTACGGCAAGAACAGTCGACTGATGATCATTAGACAGTCGACTGATCAACGGCTAGAAAATATCCCAACGGCTATAATCTGAGCCAGGACAGTCGACTGTAGAAGACTACACAGGCGACTGAAAAGCAGACAGTCGACTGTATATCCTTCATCAGGCGACTGCAGCAGGGATGGACAAGAAACAGAGAGCTGCACTCTTTCTCCAGTCTACGCACAGGCGACTGATATCAATAATACAGTCGACTGTCTATTAATCAGGGGCCTGTAAACCCTTTATCAGTCGACTGATGTATAAGATGGAGAAAAGACAGAGAGAGATGCATATTTCGCACTTACGCCTTTCATACGACTGAAGGCCATTTCACAGGCGACTGTAAATATACAGGCGACTGTAAAAACAGTAACAGGCGACTGTCTTGCAATATGGGGAAAAACCCAGAAAATGCAAGAAGCGCACAGGCGACTGTCGACCAATTCACAGGCGACTGTAAGAGTACAGGCGACTGTAAATTGAACATCAGTCGACTGATGTGAAAAGCTCAAGATGAGTCAATAGGAAAGTTGACTTGAGCTGTGCATCACAATCGACTGTAGAAGGCTCGACAGGCGACTGAAAATCACCCAGTTGACTGTAAAACCTTCAGCAGGCGACTGCAGGAGAGCCAGAGACTCCAAATGAGTCTTTGGGCTAGATGAACCTATTGGGTTGGATTCTATGATAATCCTAAGGCTCACTAAGATGGTTAAATGCAAATGCATGAGAGTACGACCATCTATCAAGGCATTACAATAATCCTAGACTCAAAAAGAGAAATGCAAGTAAATGAAATTACATGGATTACAAATTGCATCTCCTAGAGTCTAAGTCTTCAAGCTCACTATGCCTTGATGCTCTCCATCATCTCCAAGCTTTGGCACACCTTGATGAGCTTCCCTTCATCAAGCTCCAAGCTTTGTCATTGCTCCTCTAGATGTCCATCCATCATCATGCTCCAAGCTTTGGCTTCATTAGATGATCTTCATGACTTCATCCAAGCTTGAGCACACCATCACTCTTGGAGGTCTTTAAGATATCTCTTGTAATATCCTCCAAGCCTTATGCTTTGTCTCATCAACATATAATCATTAAGATAAAGTGAGACTAAAACATAAGATTGATTAGCACACTAACATAATGTATTGATCATCATCAAAATAACATTAGTCTTGAAACCAAGAACTAACAACACATACATATATGTATATTGACACACACACACACACACACACATGATATCACATTTTGGTTCATTATTCTCGTATGTGGAAGTTGTGTGATTATCTCTTCTTTGTGCTCATATTATATTCATTGAATGTTGAGATATATTACATATTTAATGTTGCTATTGGACTTCTATTCCTTTAGTCAACTTAGCTTTGATGAGTTTTGATACGTATATTTGTGATATACCTTCGTGTTTTCTCGATTTTCATTTGGTATCACATTAAATACTTATCTCATTCTTTATACTCCCATGATTGTTTTACTGTTATTCAGCACTATTGTTGTTGTTTCTCTACTCCCACTTTTTGGGTAATGCCATAGGGGGAGAGAAATAAACAAACTCATAATATTGTGCTAATTAGAAGCTAAACTTGAATCTAAGATTGAAATAGCCTTAGATTCAGGGGGAGTAATATATAGTGAATTTAGATTTAAAAATCCTACATTCTAATACTTGAATTCATTTCATTCATGTATATCATACTATTGCTTTAATTGATCATTAAATGCTGGTATTTAAATTGTCTAACTTGATTGGCATTTATGTAGGGAGAATAAGTATTATTATGTTCAATTATTTATCTTTTTGTTTACGTTTATTTGTCATCACCAGAAGGGGGAGAATGTTGAGTATTGGACGTCTCCCTGCTTGGTTTTAATGATGAGCAAACATAAATACTTGTGATTAATCCCCTCAATGCAATTAATCCTTTGTCTAAGCTTATTATGACGATCAAAAGCAATGGATGACCATGAAGATCAATCGAAGCTCAAAATTAAAGATTGGGTGATCAAAGATAAAGAATGGAGCTTCAAAGTCTTCAAGAAGATCTCAAGATCATTTAAGAGAAAGAAGAGAATCAAATACAAATGTAAACTTTTTATTATCTTTTCTTTATCATTAGAATGTAGTTTTGAAGTAGATTATTGTTGGAGCTCACACATTTCACTCATTCTAGCATAGGAAGTCATTAGAAACCAATTTTTATATTTCCAACTTCTTTTATTCTAAGTTGTGTATTTTAGACTTCTGACAGGCGACTAAAGTAATTTTGCAGGCACATGTCTCAAAACAGTCAACTGAGAATTGTTCTCCAGTAGTCTGTTATGCACACACTTTTGACTTGATTTTTAGGCTTTTAATTCTTAACTTTCATCATGCGACTACTGTACAAAGTACAAGCGACTGTCTAGTTTCAGGCGCCTGTGACATGTTAGTCAGTTGCATGTCTCATCTTGTCCAAACTTCTTAAGTTTTGTCAACTTTCGCACTAGCGCCTCCAGGCGATGCAAGTAGGTTTTACAGGCGCCTGCCCATGGTACATGTGCCTGTATATACCACTACAGTCGCCTGACCAACACTTGCCCAGAATGTTTATTTTGGCAAGTTATGCACTTATACAACAGCCGACTGACGTTGGTTTCTCTGTCGCCTGCCCATGGCATAGGCGCTCGTGGATTCCACATCAGTCCTAGTATACCCAGAATTCTTCAATTTTCATAACTTACGCACTTAGGGTATCGGTCGCCTGTAGAAAGTTTCTCAGTAGCATGGTGGTTTTCAGGCGCATGTCCAACCTTCATCAGTCGACTGTCCTTACCGTTTGAATTCTCACCTACCCTCTGACACAGTGTAATAGGCGACTGTCTGTTCTTCATCAGTCGCCTGTTCTGGTTGTAAAATCAATCCGTTAGGAATTTTCACATGGATTTCAAAGGGTGTTTTGGGTATTTTGTTTGAGGGTTTTTGCGAAACCTATAAGATGGGTTTCTACTGTTCCATTAGAGCCTCTTAGTCATTCTCTTGGCAACTCAAGAATTCATCCTCTACCTCTCAAGATCTCAACTCTATCAAATCCTAAATCTAAATCTCATCTTATCTTCTAACTAGAACCCATTCATCATCCTCTAACTTTGGTGAAGACAAGAACAAGGGCTTCGCTATTCTTGGAAGAGACATCAACACACAACACACCTGCTCCTTCAAGTTCTACTTCAAGGCGTATGTGATTGTAAGTGTTGTAATTTCATAATTTCATAACTTTCGTTATTTGAATTCACTCTTGGTTTGTGAAAATGGTTTGCTTGATCCCAAGTCATGGGATTCAAGGAAATCAATTGTAGGTCGGTTACACTTGTAGGGTTGTTACTAGTGGGTTTAAAAGAAACATCAAGTTAGGGTTCTAACTTAAGTATCCGGAGGTATCCGGGTGGAAGGGATGTAGGATTACCGGGAACAAGTCGGGGTTGACTTGAGTAATCTGAAACCTTGAAACATACTTGTGTTAGTATTTTTCATTGTTAATTCTTATTTTCGCATCTTTATTGGATTATGAATTTAATTAGGCTTAATTTCTTAGTTAAATTTTAAAAACACTATTCAACACCCCTTCCAGTGGTTTCCTCATAGACAGGGTCCTTACACACCTTATCTTATTGCAAGTAATTATCTTTGTGTTGATTAAGCATCAAGAGAGATAAATCTTCTTGAAGACTTAGGCAACATAGTAGAATGGATTTTACCTTGCCAATTTTTTTTATTATTTACAACACTATTCAACACCACTTCTAGTGTTGTCTATCATCCATAAGATCTGACAGCAATAACATCACTATTTTAGTTTTATATACGTGGAGAACTTATATGTCATTGTTGTTGTTATTGTTTCGAAAATATACATGTAATACAAAGAATTTTGTGATGGCTAATGGTGATTTCTCAAAATCATATAATATGTATTACAAATTAAGGTACATGTAGTTTTCTTTTTAGTAAAAAGAGTGAAGTAAATAATGTAATATGTATAACTTTAGATATATTCTTTTAAAGATTTAGAAGTTTTGTAACGTTAGCCACGTTGTGAGAAAATTTTAGAACATAATGTATGCAATGATAATATTCAAGCCAAAACAATACCACAAAATCAACAAACAACACATGAAAACCAACATGTTGATGACCCACACAAATTTCAACCATAACAACAATCAATTATAACAAATTATATAAGTGAGAGGAGAACATATTTTAATTCCATGTATAAAGAAGATATCTGTAACTTTAAAAAGCTTGACAATTAGCTATTTAACACCAAATAATTAAATTATTTGTAAAATAAATGTAATAACGTAATGCCGATAGCACAATACCATATTTAAACATATGGATACATTTGAAATCTAAAGTCTGTAAGGGGAAAAAACTTTTAAAAAGAACAAATAAAATAAAGAATACAAGTTCTATACTCATTCTTGGTTCTTCTATTTACACAAAAGAATATACCAACCACACCGACACCTTTATTTACAAGTTTCCATTTTTTTCTAATGAAGTTTAGTATGCCAACCTAAATAGTAAAGACATGAGAATTGTAACGAACAACACATCACGACACATGGTCATTGGTAACGCAGTTCGGTGCGCACACCTACATCTGCGGGGCCCCGCCCAGAAATTCAAATTACTCCACTGAAATAATGATAGTTATAATACAATTTGATGCTAGGGAAAACAAACCCCCCCTCAATACAAACCGCAAAGGGTTGACCTCAATCAACCCCGTGGAGTAATTTGGCAAGCTCCCCTTGCGTGCAAGATCCCCTTGCAATACTGACCAAGATCAACTCCCTTGATCCCCTACCTCTGTAGTCGTCAGCCTCCTCCCGGAGCTTCAAAGATCGCTTTCGCCAAAAGCCAATCTCCGCAAAAGCGTTAATCATTTCAAAACCAACTTTCAACTTTAACATCGCTCTACAAAGTTGTTAAGTGGTTAGCCAACAATTCTTCAGATCAAATCACTAAGGATTTTACGAACAACCCAAGAGCAGCAAGGCGAGATAGATCAGATAAGAAAGGATCTTCAACAGTCGAAACTAATTCGAGCCCGAACAATATCTTTTACCAACCTTCATACCGCTTCAGCAAATGTAACTGAGAAACCCACCCGATCCAAACTGAAGGAGAAGATCTGAAACCATTTAACATGATAGCTCCTATCTTCAAATAAACAACGAGCCTTATCCTTAATCAGCCGTTAAAAACAAGTAGCAACAGAGAAAAGCACGGGAACAGATCTCAGACGATAGAACAGCACGTTCAACATTTCATATGACATAATGTTCAACATTTCATAAGAACACTTGTCTCATGTTTACAAATGTTGAACAATAAGTGCAACATTTCAAGTAACATTTTGTTCAACACTCCATAAGAATCAATTGTGCCACAAGAGACAAATAATAGCCTTAACAATCTCCCCCTTTGGCTTTTAGTGGCACAATCAAAATGAATAGGATCTGAGATCATTATATATAGCACCAATAAGCATAAAAACCGGCAAACGAAATAAGGACGAGAAATGTAGACGTACCAGACATTAAGAACATCAGAGATCACAGTACATCGGGTAGACCAAACAACATCAAAAAATTGCCCACATCCAAAATTGCTCCTTCCACAGAAGTTTCAGATCCACAGAAAACACCATTCACATCACATCATTAAGTTCTCCCCCTTTGTGACACCAAAAGCCAAAATTCATACCTTGTCAGGAGACACCTTAGCTTGAAGTTGAGCAATTCGATCCTGGAGAAAATCCTTCTGAGCTTGAAGAAGAACCCGCTGACCTTCTAGCATATCAAGCTGATCATCGACTGATTTAACAGCCCTCTGAAACACTAACAAGTCATCCAGTAGATCTTGAACAGAAGCTTTATGGGGAGAAGACTTTTGCAGGCAGATTCAGATGCAGAGTGAGGAGAGGTAGATGAGGTAGGCATGGAGGACATAGGAGAGAGAACAGATAAATCGTCTATTTTGCCGGCAACGGACTTAGTCGTGAAACTGATCAAGTCACAAGATACCGAAAGCTCCGAAGACTCAGGAACAACTCCTTGCGAAAACAGTATCATGGAAATGAGGGAAGCATGAGGCAGAGCAGTATTGGGTGTGGATGACTCGGATAGAGAAAGGATGGAATCAAAAATAAGTCTGCCCAGATTGAAAGATTGCTTAGTCCCGGCAACAAACAGTAGTTTGCACATAGCCTTGGTGACGATTGACATGTTGGAAGTCGGCAACCAATTCCGAGTGGCAATGTGATACAGCAAGAAGTACT
Source organism: Scilla litardierei (assembly GCA_030789695.1). NCBI lineage: Eukaryota > Viridiplantae > Streptophyta > Magnoliopsida > Asparagales > Asparagaceae > Scilla > Scilla litardierei. The sequence continues at coordinate 224,891,127 of CM061142.1, read as the reverse complement.
TAGTAGTCAGTGCAGATGAAGGGAAGGAAAATGACTTCGGCCAACATGTATATTGTCCTCCTGTGACCGTCTGGATGAAAAGATCATGATCTTCACCAACAGAAGCTCCATACAGAGGGAGGTTTTGATTGCACGGCCACTTGGTAGCTTGTTGATGATAGCAGGGGAGAACGGAACAATCTTTCCCCGAATAAATGCCCTGAAACCCCATTCGGAAGCGGAATCTGCAGAGGACTTGAAGAGATTACAGTAGAATTCTCTGACCAGAACAGGATAAAATGTCTTAAAGCATCTTGCTGCCTGGAGGAGATCAATGTCCTTGAGAGAAACAACAAAATGGGTCTGTTTAAAGGAGGAGACAGCTACAGACTTTTCACCGAAAATGGATCGCTTAGAATATCAATCCCATCGAGTCTGGCATGACTTGTCAAAGAATTGAAAGGATAAAGCCTTATTAGCAGATACAGTAGAAGGAGATGAGGAACTAGGACCACCAGATTTCTTGGGAATCTTGGAAGGGGAAATCCTGCACGATCTGGAAGAAGCCTTGCGCTTGAGGGACCCAGATCTAGATCTGCGAGGATGGGAAACAAGGGGGTCCACACTGGGATCAGCATTCAACATAGGATCTACACCTTGATTGCAAGCAGATGTTCCGACATTTGTTCCAACATCCGAAGAAAGTCCAACATTTTTACCCAGAGATGAGGTTTCCTCAGCAGGAGGAACACTCTCCTCAGCCTGATCAGAGGAGAACATTTCAGGAACACTCTCCTCAATAGATGCATTTGTCTCTGAACCTGGTACAACACCATCCTTCTTGCTCTCAGGACACAAAGAACCACCAGTCTCATCCATACAGTGAGAAACATTAAGAGAAGCATCATGAGGATCCAATACCCCAGCACCAGCTGAATTACTGCGACAATCAGCATTTTGATCAGACTTAGGAGCATCATGACAAGATGATCCTTCACCAGGATGCAGACCATCAGTACCATCATTAATGATGTCCCCACTAGCACCATCATCACTTCTATCAACATCCAGTCCCTCATCACCATTCAAGAGATGATCAGAGTCAGAATCGTCCAATACAATGATATCTGAGATTTTTACAAAGGACACAGGTGGGTTCCAAGTCTTAAGCACAACCATATCATCAAAAGGAACACACACACTAATAAGTTTTCCATCCACATCTTTAAGGGAGACAGAACCAAAACGCGTTTTTGACAAATCCAACCAGGAAATATTCAATTTGCGATCCGTTCGGTGAAGGTAGCAAAACCAATCCTCCATAGTGACCGGGTGAGGAAAAGATTCGTCTTCTTCAGCGGGGGACATTTGAGACTTAATCCGAGAGCAAGAATCAAGAACAATTGGGGAAAAAGGCACCACAGCCAAATTCGAACGAGAACCAGATTGCATGTAGTCAGACGACAAATGAGATGAGGAAGTAGGTGAAATACCATCGGGAGATGATCTAGAGGCGTAAGGAATAACTCCTTTCCGTTTGTAACGAAGGGATGAAGACGAGTTGGGAACTTACTGGGACGAAGCAGCATGACGGGCTGAACAATGAGGGTTTGAGGAGGGTTTCTCATTTCGAGCACGACCCATTTACAAGAGATACAAGAAATCTTTTAACGAAAAATCAAGAACCAAGAACCCTAATTCCTCAGAACCGCTTCTCCCTTGAATCTTGAAATGAACAAATGAAATGATGATCTCAAGGAAAATCAAAATAGAGAAATAAATGCCGAGGGAAGAGAAAATACCACCAGACAAAAATTACTATACGTACAAGAACCCCGTTTAAAGTTGCAACATAATGTACAACATTGTGTCCAACATTATTTGCAATAATAAGTCCAACATTAGATACGACACAACCCAAGAGCTTGTCGTAACTCCTCGAACCTGCATGAATCCAAGGGTTTTGTAAAAATGTCTGCCAACTGACTGGTAGTATCTATATATTCCATGACGAGAATCTTCTTTTCAACCAGCTCTCTTATGAAATGATGTCGAATGTCAATATGTTTGGTCCTTGAGTGTTGAACAGGATTCTTGGAAATGTTTATAGCACTCTGGTTGTCACACAGAATGGTCAAGACATCCTGATCAGTGCCATAATCAGTCAGCATTTGTTTCATCCACAAGAGTTGAGTACAACAGCTCCCTGCTGCGATATATTCTGCCTCAGCTGTTGACAATGAAATAGAATTCCGCTTTTTACTATACCAGGATACCAAGTTGTTTCCAACGTAAAAACACCCTCCTGTAGTACTCTTCCTATCATCAGCATTACCAGCCCAATCAACATCACTATACCCTGATAAAAGAGTGTTGGTATCTTTGGAGTACCAAATGCCATAATCAACTGTCCCACTTATATACCTGATTATACGTTTAACAGTCGTGATATGAGATTCCTTAGGACAGGCTTGATAACGTGAACACAGCCCAACACTGAAACTGATGTCAGGTCTACTTACTGTCAGATACAATAAGCTTCCTATCATGCTCCTGTACAAAGTAACCTCCACTTGCTTTCCACCATCATCCTTCGTGAGTTTTTCAGTAGTACCCATAGGAGTGCGAGCTTGACGGGCCTTCTCAAGACCGAACCTTTTAACAAGGTTCTTAGCATACTTATTCTGAGATATAAACAAGCCATCGCTAGTTTGTTTAACTTGAAGGCCAAGAAACATATGTAACTCACCAACCATACTCATTTCGAACTCTCTTTGCATGAGATCAATGAATTCACGAACCAGTTGAGATGAAGTAGACCCAAAAACTATGTCATCAACATAGATCTGAGCAACTATGATAGCAGACCTGGTTCTCTGGACGAACAACGTCTTGTCAGCTCCCCCTCGCTCATAACCCTTTTAAGGAGATATCTGGTCAGTCTCTCATACCAAGCTCTAGGAGCTTGCTTGAGACCATAAAGAGCTTTCTTCAAACGATAAACATGGCCAGGCAAGAAAGGATCTTCAAACCCCTTCGGCTGTTCAATATATACCTCCTCATTTAAAATCCCATTTAAAAAGGCACTTTTCACGTCCATCTGATGAAGCTTGAAATTGAAACTACATGCCATGGCGAGAAGTAACCTAATAGATTCCAAGCGGGCCACATGAGCAAAAGTCTCGACAAAATCAATTCCCTCGATCTAAGTATATCCCTGAGCTACCAGTCGAGCTTTGTTACGTGTGACGTTTCCTTTTTCATCCGTTTTGTTTTTGAAAATCCACTTAGTTCCAATGACATTAATCCCTTTTGGTCTCTCAACAAGACTCCAGACGTTGTTGCGCTGAAATTGATTCAGCTCCTCTTGCATCGCCATCACCCAGAAGTCATCAAGTAATGCTTCTTTAACATTCTTGGGTTCAACATTGGATAAAAAACACGTATAACCAGCAAGATCTCGATAATTTACCTGACTAGTGCCTCTGGTGCGAAGTCCATCTTCAACATTCCCAATGACAAGTTCAGGGGGATGATTTCGAATAACTTTTGTAATCCCATGCGTGGAGCGAGCTTCATTTTCATCTAATTGAGAATCCTCAGCAGATGCAGTTTCCTGAGAATTACCATTCTGACAGGTACTCTTAGATGTTGAATCAAATGTTATAACATTTTGTTCAACATTTTCATCTTCTTCATTAACCTCTTCTTGAGTTCCAGGCCCCTCATGAATAGTAACCTCTCCCTGCTCGAAATCATCAACGACAACATTGATAGACTCCATCAAAACATCAGTGCGATGATTCAGAACCCTGAAGGCACGACTCGTAATAGAATATCCGAGGAATGTTCCTTTACCACTCTTTGCATCGAACTTTCCCTTAGAGGTTCGATCCTGCAAAATGTAACATTTGCTACCAAAAACATGAAAGTAGGAGACATTAGGTTTTTTTACATTTCCATATCTCATAGGGAGTTTTCTCCGTTCTGGGTCTCAGAAACACTCTATTTATAGTGTAGCAAGCAGTATTAATTGCTTCGGCCCACCATTTAGTACTGACTTTCCTGGCGTTCAACATCACGCGAGCCATCTCCTGTAGAGTGCGATTCTTTCTTTCAACAATTCCATTTTGTTGAGGAGTCTTAGGCACAGAGAACTCATGTCGTATTCCCTCTGCCTCACAGAAATCAGCAAACAGGTGGTTTTCAAATTCCTTACCATGATCGCTGCGAATTCACATAATTTTTCCAATAGTAACTCCTTTCGCTGTCTGAAGACGGGTGCAAAGTTTCTTGAAGGCATTGAAAGCATCAGACTTTTCTTTGAGAAAATCTACCCAAGTGAAACGAGAGAAGTCATCAACACAAACAAAAATGTACTTCTTACCTCCCATGCTGACCTCAGTCGTGGGTCCTATCAGATACATGTGCAGTAGCTCCATATTCTTAGATGTGGTGATGGTCTGAAGTTGTTTATGACTAGTTCTCTTCTGTTTTCCCAGCTGGCAAGGTCCGCAAACTCCTCCTTTTTTCTTGGACAAAACAGGCATCCCACGAACAGCTCCAACCCTGGTGATTTCAATCAAGGTTTTGTAGTTAACGTGACCAAGTTTTTGATGCCACTGTTCGGAGACTTCAACACTGGCGGTGAGGCAGCTGTTAGCTTCTTGAAACAGATAGCAGTTGTCAGCCGAACGCTTCCCAGTAAGAACGTTCACTCCAGCTTTATTCAGTACAACACACTCATCCTTAGTGAACTGAACAAATAACCCTTGGTCGCATAGTTGACTTATACTAATCAGGTTAGCCTTTAGGTCTTGAACATGCATGACATCCTTCAGAGTAACAGATTCAGTCATCCTCAGCTCCCCCTTTCCAATGACTTTGCTTCTCTGGCCATCACCAAATGTAACGTGTCCTTTGTTGCCAGTAGTGTACTCTGAAAGAAGACCTCGATTTCCTGTCATATGACGAGAACATCCGCTGTCGAAATACCACGTGTTTTCCGAGAAAGCGACCATGGAAGTGTAGGCAACTAGGCTGTGAACACTTGACTTCCTTACCCATCTCTTTTCGAACCTTTTCTCATGATGTCCTGTGTTTCTTCCTTCATGTTGATGTCTCATTCGTCTGAAGCACCTGTTCTCAGTGTGAACTTTGCATCGACAGTAATTACAGACCAATTGCCTGTGAATAGTACTCTTCTTGTGTCCATCCTTTTGACTCCCTTGCTTGAAGTAACTGTTGTTGCTCTTACTCTTGATAGTTCGACCATGAACCTCCTTGGTGAACTGAAGATAACCTCCTCTATTGAACCCTACGCCCGTACGATCTCCGGATACTTTTCCCATGCTTAGAATGTCATCAAGCTTAGTCTTACCAGAGTTCCATTTGTTTAGAACACTCTCTGCCTTCTCGGCTCTCAGCAGTGTTCTCCTGAGTTGTCCCTCTAGATTTCTAAAATCAACCTTGATCTCTCCTAGTTGAGTTACAGCTTCTTCCCTTTCACCTTTTAGTCTAGTGTTTTCTTTCTTCAACGACTTGTTTATCTCACAAATCTTTATCCAATTTGCAAACATGATTTGATATGCAGATCGAATATCAACTTCGTCAACTTCTTCATCCTCACCCGTATCAGAAGTAGATTCACTGTCCGATGTTGTACTGAATGTTATAACATTTTTCTTGACATTCTTACATTTTTCCTCCAACATGGTGTGACTTTTGCCCACACTAGGTCCAACATTGCTAGTAATGTCATCAGTACATTGATCATTCATAATGGCCATAAAAGCAACATAATTGCTGACAATATCTTCTTCTCCAGTACATCCTTCAGACTCTTCATCACTCCAGGAACTTGCCAGAGATTTTCCTTTTTGTTTCTTGATGGTGTTTGCACATTCAGCTTGTATATGTCCAAACCCTTCACATTCTCTGCACTGAATTCCCTTGCCTCTATTCTTTGGTCCATACTTCTGTATAGAACGGTTGTTACCTCTTCCTGCAGGGGAGAAATATGGACGAACTTCCTTGCTAGCATTTCTGAAGTTCTGACCTCTACTTCCTATTTTCATCATCATTTTACTAAAGTTTTTGGTTAACAATGCTATGTCGTCTTCAAGATCAGTGTCATTCCCTTCATGCGGAACATCAGTAGTTTCCACCTTTAGAGCCACTCCTTTCTCCCTTTTATTTTGCTTCAAGTTCATCTCAAAAGTTTGAAGAGACCCCATCAATTCATCCAATCTCATATCAGATGTATTCCTAACTTCTTCAATGGCAGCAATTTTGGCTGAAAATTTTTCAGGTAGCGATCTTAAAGTTTTCTCCACTAATTTCTTTTGAGAGTACTTCTTTCCCAATTGAAAAGCCTGATTAGCTATATCACGAAGTCTTCCATTGAATTCAGCCACAGATTCATCATCATTCATTCTAAGATTTTCAAACTGAGAAGCTAGAATTTGAAGTTTAGATGCTCTTACAGTGCTTTTCCCTTCATGTGTGTTTTGAAGGATGTCCCATGCTTCCTTCGCAACTTCGCCAGTAGAGATCAACTTGAACTGTTCTTCATCAACAGCAGTGAAAATAGCATTTACGGCCTTAGAATTTCCCAGAGCCGCTCGTTCTTCTTCGAGACTCCAGTCTTGGGCAGGCTTGAGAGATTCATGTCCTTTCTTGTCATCAACAGTGGGAAGAGTCTAGCCTTCGACAGTGGCCACCTAGGCTTTCTCGTCAAGCGATTTGATGAATGCGCGCATCCGAGATTTCCAATACGTATAATTAGTTCCAGTGAGCAACAGCGGCCGGGTCACAGAAGCTCCCTCCTTCGTGTTCATGGTTGACGTACTCAAACAGCAGAATCACACCCCCTTTGACAAACAAAGAATGCGGATGACCTGCTCTGATACCAAATGAAGTTTAGTATGCCAACCTAAATAGTAAAGACATGAGAATTGTAACGAACAACACATCACGACACATGGTCATTGGTAACGCAGTTCGGTGCGCACACCTACATCTGCGGGGCCCCGCCCAGAAATTCAAATTACTCCACTGAAATAATGATAGTTACAATACAATTTGATGCTAGGGGAAACAAACTCCCCCTCAATACAAACCGCAAAGGGTTGACCTCAATCAACCCCGTGGAGTAATTTGCGCAAGCTCCCCTTGCGTGCAAGATCCACTTGCAATACTGACCAAGATCAACTCCCTTGATCCCCTACCTCTGTAGTCGTTAGCCTCATCCCGGAGCTTCAAAGATCGCTTTCGCCAAAAGCCAATCTCCGCAAAAGCGTTAATCATTTCAAAACCAACTTTCAACTTTAACATCGCTTTACAAAGTTGTTAAGTGGTTAGCCAACAATTCTTCAGATCAAATCACTAAGGATTTTACAAACAACCCAAGAGCAGCAAGGCGAGATAGATCAGATAAGAAAGGATCTTCAACAGTCGAAACTAATTCGAGCCCGAACAATATCTTTTACCAACCTTCATACCGCTTCATCAAATGTAACTGAGAAAACCACCCGATCCAAACTGAAGGAGAAGATCTGAAACCATTTAACATGATAGCTCCTATCATCAAATAAACAACGAGCCTTATCCTTAATCAGCCGTTAAAAACAAGTAGCAACAGAGAAAAGCACGGGAACAGATCTCAGACGATAGAACATCACGTTCAACATTTCATATGACATAATGTTCAACATTTCATAAGAACACTTGTCTCATGTTTACAAATGTTGAACAATAAGTGCAACATTTCAAGTAACATTTTGTTCAACACTCCATAAGAATCAATTGTGCCACAAGAGACAAATAATAGACTTAACAAATTCTATCATTTTCTTTCCTCACTATACTACAGACTACACTAAACACATTGCACGAGCAACCACTGCCACCTAGTCTCCTCTGCTCAATCATTGTCATCACCCCTGTTCATCTGCTTCCTTCGCGTCCTTCTTATCATCTGTTTGATAAAAAATAAGATGAGAAAAATGTTGCTCATGTTATCAAACATACGCAAAATGAATTTGAGCTTGGGCATATGGGCGTGAGCACCACGTATTTTTGGATAGTTTTTGTGGTGCTCGAGACCTTTATGCACAAACACCATATGTAGTCTTTGGGATATAAGCTCGAGCATGACGATCAACATTTAAAGTCCGAGCATGTCGATCTTTATTATTTTAATCGATTGTTATTTGGTTTTAGGATCGTTGGGTTTAATTAATTTTTTTGAAATATTTTTGAGTTTAATTAGCTTGCCGGATAAGAAGTTGCGAGCGAATGATGTGTATGGTGACGATGAGAATGAAACAGAGGAGAGAATGAAAGCGAATGAGAGGATGTGGAGTTTTTATGGTTGGGGAAAGGGGCAGGGAGAAGTGGAAATTCAAACTGGAATTAATTTGAAATGAAGTTAGTGTGCTTAGTAATTTTTATCAATAGGTGTGGTGTGGTTAAAAATGTGACTGTTAAACATAAAGGATGGTGCAAATAGAAGCATAACGTTTGCTAAGTCTCAACAGTTGACATCGGTCGCGACGTTATCTTCCGACGCGCATGCGACCGGATCCACTTCATTATTATTATTTATTTATTTATTTATTTTTGCGTTGGTTCCTTCGTGGTCAAGTCGGGCCAGCGGTTGCTTTGATTCCTTGAATTTCCCTTCTTTCCATTTTCTTTGCATCCCCCCTCCTCCCCGTTACAATACCTCGCCGGTCAACCACCGCCCACGCTTTCCCCCAAAATTAATTTTTGATTACAAATTGCAAGACAAATCACACACACTCTCTCTCATCGCCTCCCAACGTCCCGAGAGTGGGAAGCAGGCCTCAGATCCCACATCCCCCTCTCGAGGCGGAAAAAAATCCCCAATCCCAATTCTTCAAATTAGTCTTTTTCTCTTTGATTTCAAGTTCATCGATCGATTGAAAGAGACAGCTATAGGATTTGAAGCAAGAAGAGGAGAGGATCATCATGTCCATGTCGGATTCGGACTCGTCCTATGGCGGACCGGAGCACAAGACCTTCCGCCAGACCACCAGAGACCGTACGCTTTCTTCTCTTTTTATTCCTCCCAATATGATCTTTGTCATTTTGGCTGCTAATTACTGGATTTAGTTTGTTTCCTTTAATAATTTCCATTTTCGAAGCTATGTGGCTCGTAACTGCTTTACGAGTTAGTATGAATTTTGAGATCAAGTTTTGGGAACCGGGGCTTGGGGTTTATGAGCTTGACGGACTTGATTTTGGTATGGGAATTGTTGAATTGTGATTGAATTGATTTATTGTCTTTATATAAACACCTTCTAAGATGGGGGTTTACCAAAATTGTACAAATTGGCAGAGTGAGATATCATGAGGCCAACTGATCCCGTGTTGCTGGTTTGTTGTTCTCTCTCTCAGTAAGAGCTAAGACACATGCTTGTTTTAAATGGCATGTATCAAATACAAGCACGGTGTTGTCGTGTAGGATTAAATGAAACTTGGACAAAGTATCCATGTGAATGAAATGTATATTTGTTGGATGTATCTGCCGGATGTTTATGCATTGTCGATCTTCTTTTCATTACTTGTGATACTTTCTCGATAAAGAAAGCTGAATCTATGTGCATCATCAGTATAAATGGGCTAATGTGATGCAATTGAAGGCGTGCATGATTATCAATTGGAACAGATTGATTAGGCAGTTCTGAGTACATTGGATGAAGATCTTGGTTATGGATACAACCTCCAATTTATTTAGTGTCATTTGATTTGTTAGGCAATCTTAATCACATATGTATGGGAAATGTAATTTCATGATCTACTAATATTGTGCATGAAATATATAGAAGAGGGTTCGCATGGGTTGTTTTTTCACATTTAGATATGGAGTTTATGGAAACTTTTCTCTCATTTACAGTCAACACTTATCAATTCTATGGTGATACTAATGTATAGTTCTTAAGCATGAATAATGGTTCAAGCTATTTGAAGAATTAGTAAGTGATCTCACATCATGTCACATCTTTGTCATAGGAGCTGCATCAAACTATTTTAGCATTTATTAGTCTTTATAAAATTGTCAATAAACTATTAATGTCCATAGCCATTTATATTTGACCTCACAATAATCTCTCAATAGCGAGGAAAGCTTTTTAGTTGCTACATTCTAGTTTGTTCGTGACAAAATTTGCTTCTTATTATATTATGGCCCATTTACAGCTATAGTTTACAAATAAAACAAATTCCTCCATGTTGATGAGAATATAAGCAACATCCCAAACTGGGGTCTTGGCGCTGCATATATAACTAAAAAACAATACACCTGCAAAAATATCCCAATCGATGCTCTATTAATATTCTGAAGCCTAATTCAAATTTTACACAATTCTTACTTTTGAATGCTTACTATAGCTAAATATCAAGTTTGGATCATTCACACACTAGAATGCATTGAATGAAACTCGTGTAAATTGAATATGTGAAATTCAACTACCAAACATGAATGTTCTCAAAATTAGCTTAAGAATATTGCATATTTGATTTAAATATTCATATTATTTGTTGGTGATGAAGCATAGGAGAGAAGAGATGACAAAATTAAGGAGCCTAATAAGAAGATACGAAGTCGTGAGGAAACGATAACGAGGACAAATGGATACAAATAAAATTAAGAAACATTTTGAGGGGTGAGAGTGTAACTTGAGTTGAAGCCAATTCAAAATTATGTGTCTTAGATCAGGTGCCACCTTTTCTACATTATATGTATGTATGTATATGTGTGTGTATATATATGCGAGGTTATTATTCTTAGTTTTTTTGTTAGTTTTTTTGTAAGATCGGTTGTTTAATCTAATTATAGATTTGCACTTCAGTAAAACTCATTCTCAAAATCATTCCAAACTAATGTTAAAAAAAGGAGTTTACGAGGCGCGTCTCTTAGGGCATTTTGAAATTAATATGCTTGGATCATGATTAAGAGGTGTCTGGTTCAAAGAGGCATGCGCTTCGAGTGTTGAGGCGAGTTGTGGTACACGGCTTCATGCCTCATTTTGTGTGTCTGCGTTGAGGTGGCAGCCTCAGACCATTCGAAAAATGAAAAAAATGAAAAAAAGATGAAGGGCTAAGTGGGTATTACGTAAAGTAGAACCTTGCACCGCAAGCCCTAGCTTGATCAGATGCTTCCGACTTTCCAACATTTTTCCATTGGGTAAATTGCATTAAGACCACACTGTTCGGTGTACCTGTAACTAAACACACTCATTCTTTGATACTAACACTTAGATCCCCTAAAAATAGCACCGAGACCCTCTGGATTAGCTGACTAATAAAGGATAGGGTGCACTTGACTCCCCCTTAAACTAGAATTTTGATGGTAATTGACGGGTCTTAGTGCTACTTGAAAAATTGTGTAGGTTTAGTTACAGATACCCCATAAAACATAGGGTCTGAGTGCAATTACCCTTTTCCATTTTGTAATGATGTTCAGAGCTTTTTTTCCTGATCTATTCTCTTGATTTTATTTTTTTCCTTACAATTTCGATTCATTATTTGTTTTGATGCAATTGGGTTGATCTAGATTTTTTGCTTTGTTTCACTATAACTGTGTTATCTTATTTGCCCATCTTTCCTTTTTCTTTTTCCAGCAATTCCGACTTCTTCCTGTCATTTTCCCGTACCTTTGGGTTGCAGCAACAACCTTCATACTGGATTTGATTATAGAAACTGATTTAATTTTCTCCCTTTTTTATATTAGTGGTTGATTTGAGTACAGGCAATAGTTAGGCACATGTGCAATGAAAAAAAACAATGCCAACATTTGCCACTTGGCTCTCAATAGGCCATGTGGCCAGAAATGTTGCCATTCGTCTCCAGTCTCCACTACTGCGCATGCAAATGTATTAGGTTTGCCACTAGAGTATATTTTGCTGTATTTTCCCCTATTTCATTGCTTCCATTTTAAGTAATAAAATTCATAGGCGATCATTATTATTTCAAACTTATGTATATGGAGTACAATACCATCAAAATCATACTTAAAATATATATAATATGTAGTATTCTATAAACAAAAATAAGATAACCTTGTGATGCTTACGCCTCACGCCTTGATGCTTACGCCTCACCCAATTTATGGACCAGACGCCTTGCCTCAGCCTCCACCTTTTTAAACATTGTTCCAAAGAGCTGATATTCCAAGGCCATATTACTAAATCGTCAAATTATGCTGCTGACTCATTTGGATGACTTGTAGCATTAGATCTTTTTGAAGAATAATGCAATAGATGGATGGATAGAGGTTTGATCTTTTATTACAGAATAATGGATCAGAGGGAGGAAGACGGAGCATTAACCAGATGACCTACCTATCTCAACATTTTGTTGAAGAATAATGCAACAGCTCAACCTTATGTTGAAGAACTAGAAAATACCCGTGCACATAGTGCACGGGGGCTGGAAAAAAATTTGGAGTGAAGCAGAGTGCCAAAGAGAAAAACAAGAAGGGGGGGGGGGGGTTGTGTGTGGGAATTGTGTGGGGGCAAAAACGCAAATTAATGGGGTTGAAGGGTGGTTTTTGGGTTTTATTAAAGCGAGTGACACACTTGTAATTAAGAGGAAGAAATGGGCTTTTTTGTTGGGGGAAGCCATGTGGCATGCCACATGGGACAAAGGTGGGGCCCACACTTTGCCCTATTAGGACAAAGTGCTCATTTGTATAATAGATAACACGAGGGAGGGAAGGAGACAACAAAGAACATGGCAGATGTTGAATTAAGGAAAATAATGACAACCAATGGAATTGCCCCTTTTGGTCTTCTAATGAAAAAAATAAGACTAACAGAATCCCCTTTCCCTTCCACCAACATTGAAAAAACCACCAAAAAAATCCTACTACACACACCCAACCCTACTCACACAAACCAAAAAGAGAGAAAAAAATAGAATACTTGTAATGATATCTCCTTTTCTCCCTTCGGTTTGATCTTTTGGTTTTCAATGTTGTGACCAGTACTATTGCTTTTTCTTCTCTCAAGCAGAATATAGGCTAACTGACAAAGCAGGTAAGGCTTTTTTTTTATTTTTTTAACAATTTGATATTATATCCATCGTTTTTTATTGTTCCCCTTCAATTTGTGTAATTATTTTCTGTTTGTCTTTCCTCTGTTGCCATTTCTAGCAAACAGATCTTAATTTTCCTGATTAGAAACTCCTTCACGGATAATGTTTCAATCCTAGTATGGCCATGCATTGATAAGTGTGTTGGTGTTAACATGAGTCAACACACAAGATAAACCTTAGGGAGTTGTCCCCCATTCCATTCTAGAAGGTCCACCTTCACTAGTTATAAGAGTGGGAATGGCACAATCAGTAATCATCTTAAGCATGATGAACTCTTGCGAAAGTGTTGAATTTTCCTTTCAGTATAATATGTTTTCATTGGATCCATTTGATAATGTGGAATTTTGGATTACTATGGTCCATGATAAGATTGATTTGATATGATTAATGGTAGGATATGATTGATGTTCCAAATGGGTGGTAATTATTTAGAGAACTTTTCGTCTATCACATTGTTTAGCTCTTTATACATTGTCGAAGGTAGTATGGTTCAAGTTTGATGAGTTATGAGGTACTTCATGGGTTGTGTTACTTATGGTATAAGGTTGACCATTTGCATGTGATTCATGTGGATGTCATTGTATAAGCATAATCAGTATATATCTCCTATTATGTTCAAAAAGAGAAGTTTTATCTTGTAAATAGTGGGTATGAATTTACATCAAAATGTCTTAAAATAAAGCATGCACCATCATAGTATAAATGTTACAACGAACATGGTCAGGATGTTGCCCCATTGGGTTGGATCTAGGCATCTCTTAGAGATGGCAAAAACGGAGCTAGTATGATTCAGGTTCCACTTCATTCTAGCTGTAGCAGCCTTAGAAAGTATGCTTATATTACTATATATAGAGCCATACGCGGGTACAAGATACAAGGTCCATGCCCAGTAAGCCTAATAACCAATATTTTAATCTAACATTTCCCTTCAAGCTGGGGCATATATATGTCAATTATACCTAACTTGCTTCAAATAGATGAGAAAGCATTAACTACACGTGGTTTGATGAAGACATCAGCTAGTTAATTAGCTAAAGGAGTAAAAGAGTTCTAATCAACTTCTTTGTAATTTTTTTTCTTTGATGAAGTCACAATTCACCCTGATATGCTTTGTTCTCTCAAGAAAGACATGATTATTGGTTATATAGAGCATAAGCCTGGTTGTCACAAAATATTAGCATCTATTTGTCATCTTGAAAACCAATATCCCAGATTAACGTGTTTAGTCGAATCATCTCACGCTGCATGTTCCATAGCTCGGTGTTCTGCCTCAGCACTCGACCTAGATATTACATTCAGTTTCTTGCTTCTTCAAGTTATCAAATTTTCTCTAATATATGTACTAAAGTAGATATCATGTACTTCTTGTTATCTGCATAGCTAGAATCAGAATATGCTTTAATTTGTACATGCTAGTGCATTTTACATCCTTTTTATCTTTTATCTGAGAATGATTTAATATGCTATAATATCCTCAAGGTTGCTCTATAGTTGACTTCTTCAGTGACTAACCTAATATCAAACATAATATCCGGCCTAGTAATAATTAAATAGATGAGCTTTCCAACTAATTGCTTATATGAAGAGACATCTTCTAGTGAAGGACTATAGTCATCCTACAACTCAACATCAACTTCCATATGAGTACATGTAGGCTTGCAACATGTCATCCCAGACTCCTGTGGTAAGTTCATAGCAAACTTCCTTTCAGATAGAACCATACCAGTCCGGTTATGTGTAATATCTATTCTTTAAAATTATCTTGATTTTTGCATATCTTTAGTTACAAAAGTTTGTAAGTACTTAGTTTCTTCAATCCGATGATACCTCAATCCGATGATAGTCACTACCAATCATCACAGTAGCAATGTATACACAGCTAGAATGACAAACCCTGAAGTTGTCCGTTGAATGAAAATCAAGTGATTTGAATAATATCCGTTATAGCAAGCTCTTCTAATAAATTTGCTTTAAGTCAGATATTATCTTTTTAGTCTGTTGACACCATTCTATACATGTACAACATACCTAGGAGGTTGTTCTATGTAAATAAATAGTCTTCTCTAGATTATCATAAAGGAAGGGATTCTTCATGTCTAACTAAAAAATGTTCCAGCCTTGATTATCTTCTAAGGAGAAGACCATCCGAATCAAATCGAGGCAAGCGACATGGTAGGTCTCTAGATATTCCATGTCATATGTCTGGATAAAATCTTTTGCAGTAAGATGAGCTTTATACCTTTCAACAGTCCCATCTGAATGATATTTCATTATATATACCCACCAACAACCCGCAATATTGGTTTCTACGGAGCGGGAACCAGTTCTCATTTACTGCATGTCATTAGAGCTGCCGTCTCATTATTCATGGCTTGCTTCTATTCAGGATGCATTACAAGTTTCTTGGTAAGACTTGGGACTAGACATTGAAGAAAGTGATAATGTAAACGGTTAGAAAGAAGGTGTTAGACGATTATATGAAGCAAAATGTGATATAAGATGCGAGGTAGATGTCATTTTACCCATTATGATGAGCAATTGAAAGATGCAAATCAGGCTGGGGAGCGGTAGATGAAACTTATGCATTTGTAGGATCTTCATTCTTAAGATGTGGATCAACAGGTGGTGAGACGGTTAGGCCTTTCTTAAAGCGTTGAATATACATCTGAATGGTTTTGGGTTGGTTGAAATCTTAATATTACACAGGTTGTGGAGTAGCAGGTAGAAGAGAGTCGACATCTTAGGCTTAAGCAAGGACAAAATTGATTCAAAAAGGTAACATTAACCAAAACATAATACTTACGACAAATTGGATCAAATTAAGGATGTCCTTTTTGTGTCCTAGAATATTCAACACACTGTATTAATTTGGGTACTAACTTGTTAAGACCAGTTTGCAAATTTTGAACAAAACATGTACACTCCAACATACAAGGCGGTAAGGAGAAGACATGTTTGTCAAAAATCAAACAAGAACATCAAATTTGACCATTAAGCATAGAGGAAGGTATTCTGAATTCTGATAATTAAGTAATATGCACACAGTTATATTTGATCGTAACTACTTAAGGACATGCATTTCAGGCATAAGTGTGGATGTAACATCTAATAAATATCTGTTTTTATTCATCTACATCATTTTACAGAGATGTATGAGCACATGAAGTTTGAAGCAAAATCCCACTCGATTGAAGTTAAAACATCTTTTGCACACTCTTAAGAATATTATTAGTATCAAGAATATGAATATTTTTGAAAAAATTATCTTTATTTCATTGAAAAAACTTGAATTATTTTGGGTACATGAGCTCTGTTTTTAATAAAAAGACTAAGATCATACCGGAAAAATCATCAACAAAAATTAAAAAAATAAAAATGAAATGGGAACTAGAACGTGACCTACTTGGACACTAAATGTCAGAATGTACTAATTAAAAGGGAAATACGATGATTATTGTCATAACCTGGGTGGGAAGCAAGGTGGTGTTTTCCTAACTCACATGACTCCTATATATATGAGGCAAAACCTCATGAAGTTTTTCAAGGATGGATAGCCTAGATGATGGTGACATAGTAATAAGGTCTCAGATATAGTAGAGAAGCATGCAGGATGATTTTCAGCATCCAAGTAGTAAACCCGTCTCTCTCATAACCTGGACGAATCTTCCTCCCAATTCGAAGATCTTGAACAATACAATAAGTAGGAAATGTCACAAGCATTGTTTATTTTTTATTAGTTGATTAATAGATAAGCGATTAACAAGCAATTTAATGATAAAAAGAACATTATCTAGATTCTAGGGATAACAATGATGAAGCTTGAACTACCTTTTTTTCCATAGATAGTAGAAGAGGAGACATCATCTAAACGAATGGAACAAAAGGAATAAAACTTGGCTATAATAATTGTCATATATGAGGATGCACCAGTGTCTAAGACCCAATGCTTATCAATAAAAGTTATGAATGCAGTACTTAAGGTCGCAACATGGGTAGTAGAGTAGGTTAAATGTGGTGGTTGAGAAGACTGAAGCTTCATCAGTCGAGCATATTTTACCTTAGAAATCTAAGCAGTGTTTGGACTTGTACTAGCAGACTCAGCAATAGAAGAAGTAACAAATAAGTCATCAATGGCAACCTGGGCTCAGTCAAGCTTCCTGTTCATTCATTAGTTCTCATACGGAGATTACTCCTGTCACAATGCATATAGTATTGCGACATAGTAATGTGGTCCTTTATCCGACATTGGAGATCGTCCACAAAGTATACTTCCTCCAAAAACATGACTGCGTCCACGATCATGGTTACTAAAGTCACCATAGTAGAACTGTTAAAAGTAGGATGGTTTCTTGTTGAAGTGTCATGTCTTGATCAACATGAGCAAGAGTAGTTGGTAGAGAAGGAATCGAGTCACCTTAAAAAATCTGACCCTGAACTTGTTGCGCAAGCCGGCATCTACGGTAGATATAAACTTGCTATTGTAAGTTCCTTCTGATATTACTGATTTGTCTTCTAGAATTAGTGACTGATGTATGTTGATTTCATTCAAGACCCCATTCAACTCAGAATAGGAGTTAAAAGAGGTCATTCATCCTTTTTCATAAAGATATACCTTTCATATAGCTTAGAAACTTGAGAGATTCTTCTCATTTTCGTACATCTCCTTTAGCGTACTAAAGATTTCTTTGATGTATTCAGGATCATAATACTCACACTGACCTTCTCATTCACGTTGTTGAGGAGCCATATCATCACACAACAGTCGCTTGCAAGTCAGTCATAATTCCTTTTTGATTTAGAGTTCTCCATGATATGTTTCTTCTTCTAAAAGTCAACAAACATATTGAATGATTGGGCCCAAAGGAGTTGGTCATGTACAATTTAACAATCATAGAAGATTTGTTCTTCGGAACAGTGAGACATAGTGAGATCTGTTGGGGATCCTGTAGATTGAAGATAAATACTAGAGGGGGGTGATTAGTGTTTTCCAATAATAATGCTTAATTAAAAATTTAATCCCTCTAGCCATGCCCAAGTCTCCAAAGAGTGTTACCTTCTTAGTTACTTAATCAACAATTCTAACTACTTGCAATGCACATCGAAAATCAATCACAAGTGCAAGTAAAAGAAATATGAAAGATGAGAAATAATGATCACAACGCAAACAAATACAATTTATACTGGTTCACCCTCCCTGGGCTACGTCCAGTCTCCAAACTTTGTTGGGCTTGAATACACTAACTTGCCTTAACAATTGAGGGCTTTCAACCAATTACAAGTGCCACTTCTCCAATAAGTGGTCTTTCAATACAACTTAACGTCTTCTCAAAGAGGACCTCACCGTAGAGGCTTTTTACAAACAACAAGTACAACTAAGAAATCTTACCATCACACCCTTGTGTGGATTTTAAAAATCTTTCTCTTGATGGAGTTGTTATACCCTTTCCTATATATCTAAAAGATTGAAGCTTGATGTGTATTGCGTATGTGTATAAGAGAAATCTTTTTTTTGATCTCAAAGAAATGAAATAAAGCATAAGGAGATCAAAGAGGAAATACTTGATTCAAGCTCTTATGAATCAAGATTAAGCTTGCGAGATTTGAAATCAAGGAATGCCAAGAATCTTTGCTTAAACGCTTTTTCAAAATAAAAATCAAACTTTGGCTAAGAGATGAAAAATTTAGACAGCTTGGAGAAGGCTTGAAATGCTTTGAAAATCACTTAAAATTGATAAATAATTATTACAAAAATCTCAGCCAACTCCAGCATATATAGGGGTTCAAAATCGTGCAAAATAGATTACAAATACTCTCAACGACTAAATCGATAACTCTCCGAAAATTGCGGAGCTGTGTCAAATCTGTCCATTAGACAAAAGTGGTCAACTTTCTAAACAACTGTAGTCGACTTTCAAATCTATTGTAGTCGACTCCTTTTGGGGACAGAGTGCACTCAATATTTTCTGATAGAAAATAGTCGACTCTGTTTCAAATACATGTTAAAATATCTAAAAAGTGTACTAAAATCAATCTAATTCTATTCAAGATGTTTTCAAAATATTTTTGAAAGTTCAAAACATTATTTTAAATATGTCATGTGTGTGTAGCTTCAATCATAAGGCAATACAAGTGGTCTAAAGACATTACATCAATATTACCCTCTTTTGACTTCTTGATGTAGTTTGAATTCTTCATCTCCATGCCTTTGATTCTTTAGCTTCATTTGCATTGGATAAGCTTTCACACTTTGATCAAGCTTGGTTGCTTTGAGCTCTATGTAGCATGTGAACAAGGATGATTTTCTATATTCATGGCTTTGATGGCTTTCCTCTTTTTCATAGCTTTGAACTCAATACTTGTTAATTCCTACACTCTTAATGGCTTTCCTCTTTTTCATAGCTTTGAACTCAATACTTGTTAATTCCTACACATTTAATAATTATCATTATTATCCATCATTTGTTTAATAATCATCAAAACTATATTAGGGATGTCTCAATATCTAACTTTTTCCCCCCTTTTGATGATGACAAACAAATGATATAAAATATAGAAATAATATGAAATTCAATAATTTAATTACTCCTCATACATCATGATGTTAATCAAAATGTTTTAAACTCCAGCAGCATTTTTCATGATAGAATAAGCATGAATACCTTTTCATATATATCATGAGTGTATAATATGAGTTCAAACCATAAGCCAAACATAAACATATATTCATAAACATTTATTCCTAGGCTAAGAACCATGAAACATAAAGTGTATAATTTATATGCATTCACCTATTTTAAACATTTATTCCTAGGCCAAGAACCATGAAACATAAAGTGTATAATTTATATGCATTCACATATTTCTCCCCCTTTTGTCATATCAAAAAGTAAGTGGAAAAATAATTATATAAAGTGTCCAACATATAAAAACTTTAATCTGCTATGTTGACTCAATATCTCAACATTTTTATGAGTTATAAGATATCTGAGCAATATGGTGTACATATGAAGAGTGTCATATAAGATGTTCTATTGGTAACATGAGTAGAGAGCAATAATGTTGACAAAATGATAATATCTAAAGATTATAGATACATGATATCTTCTAAATAGATGCAAGCTCAAAAACTCAATATGCATAATTTTCACTATAATTCTCAAATGTACCCATATAACAAAAATGTAACACAAGTCATCATAATTGCTCATTATATGCTTAGGCAAACCATAATTTATAACATAAACGATGACATCCATGTTTTGATACATCCAAATTTTCCACATCAAAATGTATCACAAGACATAAGTAGCAAACATAATAATCATTGAAGTTGTTTTGCACCAAAATATTACAAGACCAAATTGTTTAAGGAAATATATGACATAATAAGTAATCACTCCTAAGCTCTCAAAGTAAATCTAATATTCTGGCTTGGTGGAGCTTGTCTTTTAATCAAATCCTTGACGAGCGAGATCTCATCTTGTTGTTCATCAATCCTGCACTCTGCGATGTCCAATCTTTGACGAAGTCCGGTGAATTCATATTTAAGCTCTTGCTTCAAATATTCCAACTTTGAAATCAAGAAAGCTTGAGATTCACTAAAATAAGGAGGTTGATCAACATGATGTGAGGAGGGGAGTGGTTCTTATTCGGATTCTTCTTCATCTTGCTCCTTCACCTCATTCTCTAGCCTCTTCAGAGTCAGGTGGATTAAGAATGAGATCTTGATAACGTTTCATCCTTTTAAGCGCACTCTTATCAAATCTTACTATATGTGCAAAAGTTATGGTTTCAGAAGCTACGTCAATTTTGAAGTACCTAAAGATGTGAGTGAGATAATGACCATGATGAAATAAAGAAGTAGAACGGTGGATAAGTCATATCATTCCTGACCAATTTAATTTTATCCATGCTGTGAGAGCATCGACACATTTAGTCTGGCTCTCAGATAGAATGAAATGATGGTCGGATTTCTGAAAAATGTTGTAAGACAGAATTAAAGCTAAAATTCTTGTTCTAGGCAATAAAGCGTGAGTTGATATACAAGCTTCAAATTGCTTTCCCTTAGAGAACATTTTTTCTATGATCTTTTTATCGTTCATAAAGATTTTTGAAAGTATTGCACCCTTGTTTGGAATGCCTAATATCTTTCCTATGGTGGTGGATGAGAGCCTAGTAACAGTGTTTATAACATTAGTGGTAAATCTAGGAGCAGTGAGTTTTACAATCATATTGGTATAGAATAAGTGAACTAATCTCGGGTAGCACATATAAGAACTTTTAGTGGAGAAGAATCCGTCAAGTCATTGTCTCATTGATATGCAAGAATTTTCGTAATTCCATATCGTCCAAGGCAATCAAGTTTAACAAATCTTTCAGTGAGAACTATAAATGTGCTCAAAGTTTTAAAGAAGATGAGGTCCATCGAGGTAAGAAATTATGAGCTCTATCAGTGATGTGGTGTGAAGATGAGGTCTGAAATGATGTGGATTGTGTCCTCTTCTTCTTTGGAATAGGTCCATTAGTGCCTCTTCTTATTCATGATGCAACAGACTAATGATGTAATGCAAAATGAAAATGAGATGAGGTGAGATGATATACAAATGATATACCTAACCAAGGATGAAATCGTTACCAAAACTTTTGAAATCCTTCGGATTTTGAAGCACTGAGGTTGAGAGAATGTGAATTTTTGAGAGAATTTTTGATTGCTAGGGTTCTAGAGGGAAAATGCGATGTTGGGGCTGATTTTAGGGGTTTGAGAGAGTAAAGAAGTAATCTTAGCTCTATGATCAACAATTGTGGGCGGAGATCTCCTCAATTCGGGTTTAAGTCAGTGAAATCGGGTATGGAACCAATAAGCTTAATTTCAACCCAAAAACCTATAAAATCTTCAAGACAGATCGGGACCAAAAAGTTGAAAATCGACAGCAGGAGTCGACTACTGTTATAATGGGAGTTGACTCCTGTTCTGTATGAGGCCAGATCAGTTGAAACAATTGCAGCTCAAGCTCAAACATGTTTTATTTCCAGCAAACTACATACTAGGGATTTCTAAGCTAAACCTACATGCACACAATAGTCCAAGCATGCGGTGCAATTAATTAACCCTAAACATTGTGAGATACTAAGGGTTGTGTTGGGTTATCTCACTTAGGTACAAAACCTAAGCTAATTACATTTGGAAACCAAATCCAATTGGGTTTGGCATCCACATCTTTTACTTACTTGTAATTAGGTGAATGATGTATATCTTACTTAAATTTAGTTTCATAATCATGATTTTTGATTTAAATGTTTTGGAACCTAAATTTTAATCATTTTTCCTTTATTATAGTTTGCTTTTGTGGGGTTATCTTTCTAACAAATGTTTGTTTATGATGACTTTTAGGGGTCATAGAATTACTAGAGTTTGCATTTGAAGTATATCCTAATCCATTTTTGTTATTTTTAACTATTTGAGATCCTATTAAAACATTTAGTTGCCTTTTGCCTTTATTAAATTTTTGAACATTTAGGTGTAATTCATTATACTTAGATAAAGATGCATTTATCTATTACCTAGTTTGTCTAACGTATTATTTAAAATTTTAGAATCATCAATAAGATTTTTATTATCCATTTTCAATTGTTGGGTCTCATTCTTAAGCATTTTGTTTTTTTTAATTCTTGATTAAAAAGAGTTAGTTATTCGGGTGTGTCCTTTAGTTTGGTAAGTTCCCATTTTAACTATCATTTTCTTCTTCTACAACTTTTATATTAACAGAACTTTTATGCAACTTTTATAATTTGTGGTACTCCCTAATCATTTTCTCATGAGCCACACATAATCATCATAAGCACTATTAATACCAAACTCAAAACTATCACCATCATCATCATTATCACTAGCACTATGATCACTAGCATTACTAACTATAGTAGAGACTATCGTGAGTAGATGTGCTTACCTTGGCGGAAGTAGATGCCATAAAACACATGTGCTCTCTTCCTTTTCTTCTTCGTCCGATGAGGAGGATGAATCATCCGAGCTCTCTTACCCATCACTTCGATCACATGTCGCGAATGCCTTCTTCTTACGATTCCTAATTTTCTCATCTATGTGGCTTCATCTCTTTTTCATCTCCTTGTCCTTGTCCTGGCCTTTTCCTTTGTTCTTGTTTTTCTTAAAGGACAATCCCGTCTTACATGTTCTGGCTTCCTACATCCAAAGCAAATAATATCATTAGTTAATCGGTGTTTTCGTCTAGAGTACTTACTTCGGAGAAATTTCTTGAAATTTCTCGATATGAGTGCGATCTCATCTTTGCCACGATCGAAATCTTCGGTTAGGAGTTCTTGGCTTTAGCTTTGAAAGCTAAGTTCTTTTTGGGTTGAGCTTCTTCCTTCTTATCTTATTCAAGCTTAATCTTATATGTCATGAGATTTCCCATAAGCCCCTTTAAGGTGAGCTTGTGCATGTCGTTGGCTTTCCGAATGGTCTTGGTCTTTGGCTTCCATTTCGGTCTTAGCGATCAAACCATCTTCATTACCTATTCATACATAGAAATCTTCTTTACTAACACTGCAAGATCGTTAACAATATCCGAAAACGAGTATTGACTTCGGAAATAGTTTTATCTTCCTTCATTTTAATACTTTCAAATATTGCATTTAACATATTGATACGAGATTCCTTTATGTTATTCGTACCTTCATGCGTAACTTCAAGTGTGTGCCATATTTGGTGCGCCGTCACAAATTGTGATACATGATTGAATTCATTGCGTACCAGTGCACAAAATAAAATGTTCATAGCCTTAGCATTAAGGTTACTTTTCTTCTTTATCTCTTTTCCCATGTCTCCATTGGGGTGTCGGGAACGAATGGTCCAAATGTTCAAGTCCAATGATTGTAGGTGAATCATCATCCTAGTCTTCCAAATTAGGTAGTTTGGTCCATCAAATAGTGGGGGTCGTGCGATAGAGAAACCCTTGCCATGATGTGATGAAGTTTATGCTATCTATGCTACCTTGCTTTGAGACCACGTGTTGAGGATCGTGTAGATGGCAGACAAATACTAGGGGGTGATTAATGTTTTCCAAAAATAATGCTTAATTAAAAATTTATTCTTTCTAGCTAGGCCTAAATCTCATAAGAGTGTTACCTCCTTATGTACTTGATCAACAATTCTAACTACACAATGGAAATCAATCACAAGTGCAAGTAAAAGAAATATGAAAGATGAGAAACAACGATCACAACGCAGACAGAGGTAATTTATTCTGGTTCATCCTTCCTGAGCTACGTCTAGTCCCCAAACTCCATTGGGCTTGAATTCACTAACTTGCCTTAACAAGTGAGAGCCAACCAATTACAAGTGTTACTTCTCGAATAAGTGGTCCTCCAATACGGCTTAACATCTTCCCAAAGAGGACCTCATCCTAGATGCTTTTTCACAAACACCAATTACAATCAAGAAATCTTACTACCACACCATTGTGTGGATTTTACAAATCTTTCTCTTGATGGAGTTGTTACACCCTTTAGTATAGTCAAAAGATTGAAGCTTAATGTATATTGTGTATAACTATAAGAGAAATCTTCTTTTTGATCTCAAAGAAATGAAATAAGCACACAAGGAGATCAAAGAGGAAATACTTGATTCAATCTCTTATAAATCAAGATTAAGCTTAAGAGATTTGAAATCATGTAAGGCCAAGAATCTGATGTGGACACCCCACCCGCACAGGCGGGCCCCCCTTTAGCCGAACCCCGCCACAGACTCGAGCCGACCTTGGAGGACTTACTGCCGGCGCAGGAGGCGGGGAGACATGACTTAGTGTGTTTAGTGGGTCTAGGGGTATTCTAGTCTTTTCAGACTAGATTAGTAATTCCCCTTTTCTATTTAATCTAGGGCTAGCCGTCTTGTCTTCTATGCTTATTTGTGAAGAACAATTAGGTATCTTTGTGAAGGTGCTTAGGCTTTGGTCCATGCATCCAAAACTAGGAGATATGATTTCGTCTCGAAGGAGATCCAATTATCTTTTGTTCTTCGCTAACTTTTCTATAAAAATTCCACTTTTTATATATTTCCACTTTTCAATCGCTGATTTGATTATACGATCAACCGGATCGTATCAAATTGGTATCAAAGCGGTGAGATCTAATGGCGACGGATACGGGAGGGAAGACGTATTTGATGGAAGAGAAGATTCAAGGGCTCCGAGAAGATCTCAATCATGAGATTGAAGGGTTGAAGAAAACCATGTGGGATTCAATCAAGGATCACGCCCACTCGCAAGAAGACATCCAGGTGGAACTCCGGCCCATGAGGAAGGAGGCCGCGCAAACAAGTCGTGATCTCTAGGGATTAAAGGACGCCACGGCTGATCTGAGGGTTCTGAGAGAAGCCATGGCGTCAATTCCTACGATATTGGTGATGTTACAAACCCTAACGGCGGGGAAAGAAGGAGATCTGGGCAAGAGGATCCAAGGGGAGGAGAATCAGGGGGTGCTGGGGATCAGCGCCCCATATCGGGGGTGCTGCGGCATGGGCGCCCCCTAGGGGGTGCCGCAGGTCCCGCGTCCCCAACTTGGGGCGTGGCGAACACGGCAGCCCCTTCGGGGTGTGGCGGGGTTCGCCCCCTTTCCAAGAGGGGCGTCGGGGCCCGACGGAGGAGGATGGGCCCCGGGAGCAGCCATAGGGACCCCCACCGGTCAATTCTGGAGGCCAGGGACTTTTCCACAGGGGCCGAGACCAGCGGTTGACCCCAGACAGACTTTTGAGGGCTATTGGGAGGCCGGACATAGCCTACGGAGGGGCCGGATGGCCTACTTTTGCACGACCACCGGAGTTTCTGGGGTACTACTACAAGACTGAGGCTCTGGAGAGGCCTAGATGGTCCGAGGAGTTGTACGAGGGGGGTGATGGAGGTCCAATGGACGCGCTTGGAGGAGGTGTGGACTGGGATGGTGGTCATGGCAGAGTTGAGGGGCAGAATGGGGACATCAATGCTGATCGCCGACTGATGAAGCTGCAGATGCCGATATTTGATGACACAGATCCTGACGTTTGGATCTACCGGGCGGAGCGCTACTTTCAGGTGATGAGATTGACGGAGGAGGAGGTCTTGAGAGCCATCGGGATCTATTTCAAGGGCAAGGCCCTGGCATGGTACCAATGGAAAGTAGCGTGGACCCCTTTTCGCACGTGGGAGGAGCTGTCAGCACATATCGTCGATCGATTTCAGAAGACCACGGGGGCGACTTCTATGAGCAACTTTCAGCCCTGAGGCAGGAGGGTACGGTGAGACTTCGTGGAGAAGTTTGAGATGCTGAATAGCAGGGTGAAGGGGGTGACAGATGAGGTCATGATTGGGAATTTCACTAGGGGATTGAAGCTTTCTATACGAGCGGAGTTACGGATGCAGAGCCCCGAGACCTTAGAGGATGTCCTTCGCCTGGCCCACAAAGCGGCGGAGAAGCATGCAGAGGAGAGACACATTCGAGGACCGTGTGGGGCCCAGGGCCAGTGCATCCAGATAGCACCGATCCCACCGAAGGGGGTCACAGTAGCACCAGAGGTCGCGGGCGAGAAGAGAGGGGAGGCACGACCAGGGATATCAGGGAGGCGGCTGACTGAGGCCGATATGCGGGCGAGGCGAGCTCGAGGCCTCTGTTTCAGATGTGATGAGAAATTCAGTCCCGGTCATCGATGTGCGAGCAAGCTGCTGTAGATTGTGATAGTGCCAGACGAGGAGTATGCTGATGAGGGGGAGCCCGTTATGACAGAGGAGAGCGAGGTTGAGCACGTGCACATAGACGTTGCGGAGGTATCCTTGAACTCAGTGGTAGGATTCACCCCGAATCATACCATGAAGTTATCAAGGCTGTTAGCAGAGGAGGCGGTGACGATGCTCATTGATAGTGGGGCGACCCACAATTTCATTTTGGGGAGGATCGTGGAGCTTCATGAGCTCGAGTTGAGTACAATGAAAAAGTTCAATGTACTACTGGGTATGTGGAAGATGGAGGAGAGTAAGGGGCTGTGCAAAGGGGTGTGTCTGAGGTTGCAGGGGCTACAGGTGGTAGAGAATTTCTTGCCTTTGAAGTTGGGCAACGTCGACATTATCCTTGGGGTGCAGTGTCTGAAGAAGCCGGGGGAGATGAAGGGCAACTGGAAACTCCTCAGGATGGAGTTCCAAGATGGAAAGCGGACGGTTGTACTGACTGGGGACCATACTCTGTGTTTTTCGTGGTGGCCTTTAAGGCAATCACTCGGACGTTGCGGGATGAGGGTGAGGGGCTCTTGGTGGAGTTTCAGGGGATACAACAGAGGGAGATGAACAGCGGGAAGAGACCCCAGGGGAGGTGGAGCCAGTGCTGGAGCAGTACCAGGAGGTGTTTCAGAGTCCGCAGGGGGCTACCTCCAGCGAGAGGACACGAGCACGCGATCGTGCTATGCGAGGGGGCAGCACCAGTCAGTGTGCGGCCATACAGGTACCCGCATAAGCAGAAGGATGAGATCGAGCGGTTGGTGCGGGAGATACTGCACGCTGGGGTGATCCAATTCAGTGTGAGTCCTTTTTCTAGCCCAATGCTGCTGGTAAAGGACGGGAGTTGGCGGTTCTGCATTGATTACCGGACGCTGAATAAGGAAACTATCGCAGACAAATTTCCCATTTCGGTGATCGACGAGTTGTTGGATGAGCTGCACGGAGCGGTGGTCTTTTCGAAGATCGACCTGAGGGCGGGGTACCACCAGATCTTGATGAGGCCAGAGGATGTGCCGAAGATGGCATTTCGCACCCACGAGGGGCATTACGAGTTCTTGGTCATGCCTTTTGGCTTGACGAACGCCCCTTCGACATTCCAGGCCTTGATGAACAAGGTCTTCCAGCCATTCGTGCGGAGGTTTATACTGGTTTTTTGACGACATACTGGTTTATAGAGGAGCATGTATGCGCACGTGGGCCACTTGGAGGTGGTCTTTCAGGAGCGGTTGGCGCATCAGTTGTTCGCCGATCGGAAGAAGTGCAGTTTTGGCCAGACACGGATCGAGTACCTGGGGCATGTTGTGTCAGCGGCAAGGGTGGAGGCCGACCGGTCGAAGATAGAGGCGATGCTGGATTGGCCGGTACCGACGACATTGAGGGCACTTCGAGGATTCCTTGCGCTGACGGGCTACTACAAGAAGTTCGTTAAGGGGTATATTACCATAGCGTGGCCCCTTACCGAACAACTGAAGAAGGATGGTTTCAAGTGGGGGGAGGACGCCACCAAGGCTTTTGAGGCCTTGAAGGTGGCAATGACGACAACACTAGTGCTGGCTTTACCTAACGTCATCGTGTCCTTCATGGTAGAGACAGATGCATCAGGGTATGGATTGTGAGCTGTGTTGATGCAGGAAGTGAGGTCGGTAGCCTATTTCAGTCAGGTGCTGTCAGCTCGAGCACGGCGGAAGTCGGTATATGAGAGAGAGCTTATGGCTATAGTCTTGGCGATGCAGAAGTGGCGGCCATATCTGTTGGGGAGAGAATTCGTGGTCAGGACGGACCAGCGGAGTCTAAAGTATTTGTTGGAGCAGAGGTTGGTGACTGAGGAACATCAGCAGTGGTTATCCAAGCTGGTAGGATACCGCTTTGACATCGAGTACCGACCGGACTGGAGAACAAGGCCGTTGATGCCTTGTCCTGTAGAGAGGCGTGGGCCGACTTGAGTGCTCTGTCTCTACCTATGTGGTTGGACGGGGAGCTGATGTTACGGGAGGCAGAGGAGGATGTAGAGCTGCGGCAGATCCGCGAGGTGCTACAGAGAGGGGAGGAGGGACCGGCGGGTTATTCGCTGGCAGGGCGTAGGCTATTATACCAGGGGAGATTGGTGTTGCCGCGGACCTCCGTTTTTATACCGGTCCTTTTCCAGGAGTTCCACAGCTCGATGACCGGGGGCCACTCGGACGTGCATCAGACTTACACGAGGATGGCCCGTGAGGTGTTCTGGCCAGGGATGCGGAGGTGTATAGCACGTTTGATGGCAACC
Organism: Scilla litardierei; assembly: GCA_030789695.1. Classification (NCBI taxonomy): domain Eukaryota; kingdom Viridiplantae; phylum Streptophyta; class Magnoliopsida; order Asparagales; family Asparagaceae; genus Scilla; species Scilla litardierei. Next base: position 224,862,006 of record CM061142.1, on the reverse strand, counting down.
TGTGACGTTTGCAAGCGTCACAAGTATATGGCCATGGCGCCAGCAGGGTTGTTATAGCCGTTGGTTTTACCAGAGAGGGTCTGGGAGGAGGTCACGATGGACTTCATTGACGGATTAACACGGTCAGAGGGATACTCAGTGATATTCGTAGTGGTTGATCGACTGAGCAAGTACCCCCACTTCATCCCTCTGCGACATCCTTATACTGCCGTCTCGGTAGCTGCGGCCTTTACTCGGGAGGTGATCAGGCTGCATGGGGTACCGGCTTTCATAGTGTCCGACATGGACAAGGTCTTCATGAGCGGATTCTGGGGGGAGCTTTTTCGGGTGCAGGGTACAGTCCTGAAGAGGAGTACATCGTATCATCCACAGACGGACGGTCAGACGGAGGTGGTGAACCGCAGTATTGAGACTTATCTACGGTGTTTCGCTTCGGAGACACCTCGTCAGTGTCAGGTGGTTGGCCTGTGCTGAGTATTGGTACAACATCTCGTACCATTCGGCAGCCGTGACATCTTTTCGGGTCCTATATGTGCATGATCCTCCACCGTTACGGTTTGGAGACATGCAGACCCCGGTGTCGCAGGTGGAGGAGTATATGGGCGAGAGGGATGGTCTGCTGGAATAGTTGAGGAAACATCTGTTGAGGGCGCAGTAGGTGATGAAGACTAAAGCAGATGGGCATCATCGAGATGTGCACTTCCAGGAGGGCGATATGGTGTACCTGAAGCTGCGCCCCTACCGGTAGAAGTCATTGGCACGGAGGTGGAACAAGAAGCTGCCAGCTCGATACTATGACCATTATCAGATTGAGGCAAAGATTGGCCAAGTGGCGTACCGGCTGAGGTTGCCACCCTCATCGACGATACACCCGGTATTTCATGTGTCACAGCTCCGGAGAGCAATTGGGGATCAGGTAGCCTCTTCCACTCTGCCACCGACACTCACTGAGGGCATGGAGGTACTATTGGAGCCACTAATGGTGATGGCGGTTCATCAGGGGGCAGGACGACGAAAGGAGGTGTTGATTTACTGGGCGGGGTTACTAGTGACGCTACTTGGGAGGCGTACGATGTGGTCAGGGAACAGTTTCCAGATTTTCACCTTGAGGCCAAGGTGGCTCTTTTAGGGAGGTATTGATGCGGACACCCCACCTGCATAGGCGGGCCCCCTTTAGCCGAAGCCCGCCACGACTCGAGCCCACCTTGAAGGACTTACTGCCGTCGCAGAAGACGTGAAAACATGACTTAGTGGGTTTAGTGGGTCTAGGGGTATTCTAGTCTTTTCAGACTAGATTAGTAATTTCCTTTTTCTATTTAATCTAGGACTAGGGGTGGCAAAATGAGCCCGAACCGAACCGAACCGAACCCGGCATCCTTAACCGGGTATGGGTAGGGGCCAATCCGGGTCAAGTAGGAAACAGGTTGACCCGACCCGACCCGGATAAAATCCGGGTCGGGTATGGGTTTGGCAAGTCAACTCGGATGACCCGAATTCGACCCGGTTTAATTTCTCTACATATATAAAAATTTATATTATAACTTCAATACACAATTGCAATTGGAGTTGTGCTTATACGATTTGAATTGTTGTTCTCGTGTTTAAGAGGTCTTGGATTCAATTTCCTTTACATACAACTTTTTTGTTAATTTTATTACTTTCGTTAATAAAATGGTAACGTTAATTATACTTACTTGTTGTCATTAGTGCGGTTTAAGCGACGAGCTACTGGAAATTATGCAACACTTAATAAATTGTCGGTGGCTCTTAATAACTAGCTGGATATCGAAAAAGGAGCAGTAGTGTATAAGTCAAATTTTAACCCGACGGGTTAACCTGAACCCGGCCCGAAAATTTTCCGGATCACTTGAACCCGACCCGGAAATTTTCCGGGTCACCTGAACCCGAAATTTTCCGGGTCACCTGAAATTCAATCCGGGTCGGGTTATGGTTTACCCCTATCCGGATCGGGTTAAATCTGACCCGACCCGAACCCGAACCCACCCGACCCGTTTGCCACCCCTATCTAGGGCTAGCCGTCTTGTCTTTTATGCTTATTTGTGAAGAACAATTAGGTATCTTTGTGAAGGTGCTTAGGTTTTGGTCCGTTCATCCAAAGCTATGAGATTTCATCTCGAAGGAGATCCAATTATCTTTTGTTCTTCGCTAACTTTTCTATAAAAATTCCACTTTTTATATTTATCCACTTTTTAATCGCTGATTTGCTTATTCGATCAACCGGATCGTATCAGAATCTTTGCTTAAAAGCTTTTAAAAAATAAAAATCAAACTTTGGCCAAGATATGAAAACTGTAGTAAGCTTGGAGAAGGCTTAAAATGTTTTGAAAATCACTTAAAATTGATCAATAACTTTTACAAAAACTTCAGCCAATTCCAGCATATATAGGGGTTCAAAATCATGTAAAACAGATTACAAAAATACACCCCCAACGACTAAATCAGCAACTCTCCGAAAATTACGAAGCTGGGTCAAATCTGTTTGTTGGGTAAAAGTAGTCGACTCCTATACAAATGGTAGTTGACGCCCCAAACAACTATAGTCGACTCCCTATTCTACCGTAATCGACTTCTTTTGGGGACAACGTACTCAATATTTTTTGATAGAGAGTAGTCGACTCATACTCAAAGAGTAATAGACTCTTTTTCAGATACATGAGAAAATATTTAAAAAGAGTACTAAAATCAATCTAATTCTATTCAAGATGTTATCAAAAATATTTTGGAAGTTTAAAACAATATTTTAAATATGTCTATGTGTGTGTAGCAATACAAATAGTTTTAAATACAAATAATCCGATGCGGACACCCCACCCGCACAGGCGGGCCCCCCTTTAGCCGAACCCCGCCACGGCGCGAGCCCACCTTAGAGGACTTACTGCCGGCGCAGGAGACGGGGAGACATGACTTAGTGGGTTTAGTGGGTCTAGGGGTATTCTAGTCTTTTCAGACTAGATTAGTAATTCCCCTTTTCTATTTAATCTAGGGCTAGCCGTCTTGTCTTTTATGCTTATTTGTGAAGAACAATTAGGTATCTTTGTGAAGGTGCTTAGGCTTTGGTCCGTTCATCCAAAGCTAGGAGATATGATTTCGTCTCGAAGGAGATTCAATTATCTTTTGTTCTTCGCTAACTTTTCTATAAAAAATCCACTTTTTATATTTTTCCACTTTTTAATCGCTGATTTGATTATACGATCAATTAGATCATATCAAATTGGTATCAGAGCGGTGAGATCTAATGGCGACGGGTATGGGAGGGAAGACAGATCTGATGGAAGAGAAGATTCAAGGGCTCCGAGAAGATCTCAATCGTGAGATAGAAGGGTTGAAGAAAACCATGTGGGATTCAATCAAGGATCATACCCACTCGCAAGAAGACATCCAGGTGGAACTCCGGGCCATGATTATGGAGGCTGCACAAACAAGTCGTGATCTCCAGGGATTAAAGGACGCCACAGCTGATCTGAAGGTTCTGAGAGAAACCACGGCGTCAATTCCTACGATATTGTCGATGTTACAAACCCTAACGACGGGAAAAGAAGGAGATCGGGGAAAGAGGATCCAAGGGGAGGAGAATCAGGGCGATTCCACGCTCGAATCTGCGCACCAAGGCCAATCAGGGGTTTGCGGCGGCTACAACAGGCCCTCTAGGGGTTGCTGCATCCTCGGCAAGTCCTTCCGGGCCTGTTCAGCATTCGACAGGGCCCTTCGGGCCTGTCCAGCAATCGACAGGCCCCGTCGGACCCGTTTTCCAGGCAGCAGGCCCTTCCGGGCCTGCAGCATCTTCGGCATGCCCAATCGGGCCTGCGGCTTCTTCGACAGGCCGATCTGGGCCTGTGGCGGCAACAGCAGGCCCTTCGGGGCCTGCGGCAGCAACCGCACCCCCTTGCGGGGGTGCTGGGGATCAGCGCCCCCTGTCGGCGGTGCTGCGGCATGGGCGGCCCCCTAGGGGGTGCCGCAGGTCCCACGCCCCCAACCTGGGCCGCGGCGGACACGGTAGCCCCCTTCGTGGGTGTGGCGGGGTTCGTCCCCTTTCCGAGAGGGGCCTCGGGGCACGACGGGGGAGGATGGGGCCCCGGGAGCAGCCGTAGGGACCCCCGTGGGCCAATTTTGGAGGCCAGTGACTTTCCACAGGGGACCAACGGTTGACCCCAGACATACTTTTAAGGGCTTCCCGGGATGTGGGCAAGGTCCGGGGGGCTATTTGGGAGGCCGGACAGCGCCTACCCCACAGTACGGATGGGTCGGAGGGCCTACTTTTGCACGACCACCGGAGTTTTCAGGGTACTACTATCAGGTTGAGGTTCTGGAGAGGCCTAGATGGTTTGAGGAGCTGTACGAGAGGGGTGATGGATGTCTAGTGGATGCGCTTGGTGGAGGTGTAGGCTGGGATGGTGGTCGTGGCAGAGATGAGGGCAGAGTGGGGACATCAATGCTGATCGCCGACTGATGAAACTGCAGATGCCGATATTTGATGGCACAGATCCTGACGTTTGGATCTACCGGACGGAGCGCTACTTTCATGTGATGAGATTGACGGAGGAGGAGGTCTTGAGAGCCATACGGATCTATTTCGCGGGCAAGGCCCTGGCATGGTACCGATGGAAGGTAGCGCGGACCCCTTTTCGCACGTGGAAGGAGCTGTCAGCACATATCGTCGATCGATTTCAGGAGACCACGAGGGGGCGACTATTATGAGCAGCTTTCAGCCCTGAGGCAGGAGGGTACGGTGAGAGACTTCATGGAGAAGTTTGAGATGCTGAATAGCAGGAAGGAGGCAGAGACGGTGCTCATTGATAGTGGGGCGACCCACAATTCATCTCGGGGAGGATCGTGGAGTGTCATGGGCTCGAGTTGAGTACGATGGAGAAGTTCAATGTAATACTGGATATGTGGAAGATGGAGGAGAGTAAGGGGCTGTGCAAGGGGGTGTGTCTGATGTTGCCGGGGCTACAGGTGGTAGAGGATTTCTTGCCTTTGGAGTTGGGCAACGTCGACATTATCCTTGGGGTGCAGTGGCTGAAGAAGCTGAGGGAGAATGTCAACTGGAAACTCCTCAGGATGGAGTTCCAGGATGGGGAGCGGACGGTTGTGCTGACTGGGGACCCGACTCTGTGTTTTTCAGTGGTGGCCTTTAAGGCAATCACTCGGTCGTTGCGGGATGAGGGTGAGGGGTTCCTGTTGGAGTTTCAGGGGATGATGACAGAGGGAGATGAACAGCTGGGGGAGACCCCAGGGGAGGTGGAGCCAGGGCTAGAGCAGTACCAGGAGGTGTTTCAGAGTCCGCAGAGGCTACCTCCAGCGAGATGACATGAGCACGCGATCGTGCTGCGCGAGGGGGCAGCACCAGTCAGGCTGGGGTGATCCAACCCAGTGTGAGTCCTTTTTCTAGTCCAATGTTGCTGGTGAAGGACGTGAATTGGCGGTTCTACGTTGATTACCGGGCGCTGAATAAGAAAACTGTCGCAGACAAGTTTTTCATTCCTGTGATCGACGAGTTGCTGGATGAGCTGCACAGAGCGGTGGTCTTTTTGAAGATCGACCTGAGGGCGGGGTACCACCAGATCTTGATGAGGCCAGAGGATGTGCCGAAGACGGCATTTCGCACCCACGAGGGGCATTACGAGTTTTTGGTCATGCCTTTTGGCTTGACGAACGCCTCTTCCACATTTCAGGCCTTGATGAACAAGGTCTTCCAGCCATTCATGCGGAGGTTTATACTGGTTTTCTTTGACGACATACTGGTCTATAACAGGAGCATGGAGGAGCACGTGGGCCATTTGGAGGTGGTCTTCCTGGAGCTGTTGGCGCATCAGTTGTTCGCCAACCGGAAGAAGTGCAGTTTTGGCCAGACACGGATCAAGTACCTGAGGCATGTTGTGTCAGCGGTAGGGGTGGAGGCCGATCGGTCGAAGATAGAGGCGATGCTGGATTGGCCGGTACCGACGACATTGAGGGCACTTCGAGGATTCCTTAGGCTGACAGGCTACTACAGAAAGTTCGTTAAGGGGTACATCACCATAGCCTGGTCCCTTACCGAACAGCTGAAGAAGGATGGTTTCAAGTGGGGGAGGATGCCACCAAGGCTTTTGAGGCCTTGAAGGTGGCAATGACGACAGTACCAGTGCTGGCTTTACCTGACTTCAGCGTGTCCTTCGTGGTAGAGACAGATGCATCGGGGTATGGATTGTGAGCTGTGTTGATGCAGGAAGTGAGGTCGGTAGCCTATTTCAGGCAGGTGCTGTCAGATCGAGCACGGTTGAAATCGATATATGAGAGAGCTTATGGCTGGAGTCTTGGCGGTGCAGAAGTGGCGGCCATATCTGTTGGGGAGAGAATTCGTGGTAAGGACGGACCGGTGGAGTTTAAAATATTTGTTGGAGCAGAGGTTGGTGACTGAGGAACATCAGCGGTGGCTATCCAAGTTGGTATGATACTGCTTTGACATCGAGTACCGGTCCGAACTGGAGAACAAGGCCGCTGATGTCTTGTCCCGCGGAGAGGTGGGGGCCGACTTGAGTGCTCTGTCTCTACCTATGTGGTTGGACAGGGAGCCGATGTTACGGGAGACAGAGGAGAACGTTGAGCTGCGACAGATCCGCAAGGTGCTATAGAGAGGGGAGGAGGGACCGACGGGTTATTCGCTGGCAGGGCGCATGCTATTATACCAGGGAAGGTTGGTGTTGCAGCGGACCTCGGTTTTTATACCGGTCCTTTTCCAGGAGTTCCACAGCTCGGTGACGGGGGGCCACTCGAGCGTGCAGCAGACTTGCACGAGGATGACCCCTGAGGTGTTCTGGCCAGGGATGCAGAGGTGTATCGCACGTTTGGTGGCAGCCTGTGACGTTTACCAGCGTCACAAGTATATGGCCATGGCGCCAGCATGGTTGTTACAGCCGTTGGCTTTACCAGAGGGTCTGGGAGGAGGTCACGATGGATTTCATTGACGGGTTACCACGGTCAGAGGGATACTCAGTGATATTCGTAGTGGTTGATCGACTGCGCAAGTACGCCCACTTCATCCCTCTGCGGCATCCTTATACTGTCGTCTCAGTAGCTGCGGCCTTTACTCGGGAGGTGATCAGGCTGCATGGGGTACCGGCTTCCATAGTGTCCGACATGGACAAGGTCTTCATGAGCGGATTCTGGGGGGAGCTTTTTCGGGTGCAGGGTACGGTCCTGAAGAGGAGTACATCGTATCATCCACAGACGGACGGTCAGACGGAGGTGGTGAACCGCAGTATTGAGACTTATCTACGGTGTTTCGCTTCGGAGACACCTCGTCAGTGGCAGGTGGTTGGCCTGGGCTGAGTATTGGTACAACACCTCGTACCATTCGGCAGTCGGAACGACACCTTTTCGGGTCCTATATGGGCGTGATCCTCCACCATTGTTACGGTTTGGAGACATGCAGACCCCGGTGTCGCAGGTGGAGGAGTATATAGGCGAGAGGGATGGTCTGCTGGAAGAGTTGAGGAAGCATCTGTTGAGGGCACATCAGGTGAAGAAGACTAGAGCAGATGAGCATCGTCGAGATGTGCACTTTGAGGAGGGCGACATGGTGTACCTGAAGCTGCGTCCTTACCGGCAGAAGTCATGCCACGGAGGCGAAACGAGAAGCTGGCAGCTCGATACTACGACACTTATCAGTTTGAGGCAAAGTTTGGCCAAGTGGCGTACCGGCTGAGGTTGCGACCCTCTTCGACTATACACACGGTGTTTCATGTGTCACAGCTCCGAAGAGCGATTGGAGATCAGGCAGCCTCTTCCACTCTGCAATCGACACTCACTGAGGATATGTAGGTACTGTTGGAGCCACTGACAGTGAGGGCGGTTCGTCAGGGGACGAGACGTCGAAAGGAGGTGTTGATTTACTGGGCGGGGTTACCCGACTGTGAGGCTACTTATGAGGCGTACGATGTGGTTAGGGAGTAGTTTTCAGATTTCCACCTTGAGGACACGGTGGCTCTTTTTAGGGGGTATTGATGCGGACACCCCACCCGCACATGCGGGCCCCCCTTCAGCCGAACCCCGCCATGACTCGAGCCCACCTTAGAGGACTTACTGCCGGCGCAGGAGACGGGGGACATGACTTAGTGGGTTTAGTGGGTTTAGGGGTATTCTAGTCTTTTCAGACTAGATTAGTAATTCCCCTTTTCTATTTAATCTAGGGCTAGCCGTCTTGTCTTTTATGCTTATTTGTGAAGAACAATTTGGTATCTTTGTGAAGATGCTTTGGCTTTGGTCTGTTCATCCAAAGCTAGGAGATATGATTTTGTCTCGAAGGAGATCCAATTATCTTTTGTTCTTCGCTAACTTTTCTATAAAAATTCCACTTTTTATATTTTCCCACTTTTTAATCACTGATTTGATTATACGATCAACCGGATCGTATCATAATCTTAAATATTTTCAATCTTAAGGCAATACAAATAATCTATAGACATGGACTAAATATTACATCATTATTACACTCTTTTGGATTTTTGATGTAGTTTGAATTCTTCATCTCCCTGGCTTTGATTCTTTACTTTATTTACTTTATTTACCTTGGATATGCTTTGACACTTCATCTTGATCAAGCTTGGTTGTTTTGAGTTTAAGGTAGCATGTGATCAAGGATGAATTTCTATATTCATGGCTTTGATGTCTTTTCTCTTTTTCATAGCTTTGAACTCAGTACTTATAATTCCTACTCACTTAATAATTGTCATTACTACCCATCATTTGTTTAATCATCATCAAACTATACCAGGGTGTCTTAATATGTAATACGATCTACCGATTACACTCCATCATCAGAGGCCATGTTAGCTAGTCGCTAGCCAGAAAGCAAGCCAAAAAGATCTAGAATCTTTAGTACAGATTCAAGTTAGTTATTGCAGCTAGTATTCAGATCCTTTAAGTAATACTTTGCATCAATCAAGACCTAAAACAGATGGAAACCATAATTTTTTAATTGTTTTATGGTTAAGATAATTTTTTTGCTTTAGCTTCTGAATTAACTTGATCAGATCTAATTTAAAATATCAGATCAGACTTGATCTGATATTTAGTACAGATTCAAGTTATCTATTGCAGCTAGTATTCAGATCCTTTAAGTAATACTTTGCATCAATCAAGACCTAAAACAGAAGGAAAACATAATTTTTAATTGTTTTATGGTTAAGATAATTTTTTGCTATAGCTTCTGAATTAACTTGATCAGATCTAATTTAAAATATCAGATCTGACTTGATCTGATATTAAGTACAGATTCTAGTTATCTATTGCAGCTAGGATTCAGACTTGATCAGATCAAGTCTGATCGGAGAAAAGGACGAAAGAACTAGGAGTGGTGACGTCGGTTGCATATAGGAAGAGGATGTGTGACGATAACAGATGGGCAAGTCACAGTTAGAAACAGCTGCATAGGGAGGTAGTGGCTACTAGGGATGTTGAAGCGATAGTCATAGAGGGGAGAGAGTCACAATGGAAGGAGAAGAAGAGGATGAGGGGAAATGTCGGCGGCGGCGGCAGCTTGTCCGCTTCCCCTTCCACTTTTTTGTGGTTAGTTTTGGAGGAAGGGATTAGGAGTAGGGTTTGGATCAGAGATTCCCATAGGCTGTAATACTATGATTGTAGGATTTAACAAGAATAGGAGAGAGATGGATCTCCTCACACACACTTTATTAGTATATATAGAGTCATAAACGGGTACACGATACATCTAATACGTCCAATAAGCCCAATAACCAATATCCTAATCTACCGCCTATACTTTCTCTGTTAAGTCTCCTTAACTCGAGAAGTTAGTGTCACTGAATGGTGGGCTGACATTTTTCTCTAAGTCAAAAACTTTTCCAAAACCATAACTTTATGTGACAAATGCATCAAGTGTAAGCTGCTCTTTTAATATTAACCCGTAACCAATTTAACTTTGTGGGACCTGATCAGTACTTTGAAAATGGTTACTCATAGTCAGTGCTTCTAAAACTTGTTCATATACTTAGTGTTCATGATAATTTTCTGAGAAAGAAACGTGTCCTTAAGTTCTTTGATAGGTAAAAATCGGATTTGAGAGGTAAAACTCGGATTTTTATGGATATAAAGAGAAATATATCTTTGGTTTCTTTTGAGAGAAAACCGCTCTCCCAAGCCACCGATACGAGAGGATGGTTGGACTCTCCTCAACCTTTTATGAGTTCTCTCATAAAATTCAGCATACCCTAATTTCTCTAAGCCCACACTAATATAATAATCAGATTTTTCCAAAATTACAGAAACACCTCTGGACCCCAAAATTACAAAAAATACCACAGAATCCAATCCAATCCCATCATTATTCTGCCCGAAAGAATCACTATCCTCAAGGTGGTGTCATGAAATTCATGGCTATGCTATTCCAAGTGGAGATGCTCGTCTCATTCTGGCTCCTTCTCAACATCATCATTCTCGTCATTTATTATCAACAGCTGGATTTTGTGGTCTAGACACCGATGTCTTGGTGTGAATTTTTCATCACATCGGTATCACACGCCCTTCGCTCATTTGTCTCGCACCTTAGTCTTTGTCATCTTCTTGAATTATCCACCTCAGTCTTGTTCTCTTTGCTTGACTGGATCTCTCCTGATGGTGCCTTCCCCCCTTCTGTCGGGACATGGCTGCGGAAGACAGATCCTCCCCCGGCCTCTTTGGCCTATCGCTCCTCTGTGAGCCGATTCTCTATCATTTAGGCCAGCTCCATCGTGTCCAACAGCCCCCTCGACTCTGTATACGGAGCTCAGCACGTATGTTTACCTTAAGCCTCATCAAGAAGCTCCACTCCAATGTGTCCTCAGGTATCCCTCTCACTTGTCCTGAGAGCACCTCAAATTTCTTTCTTTACTCCCTGACGGTGCCTTTTTGTCTAATGCAAGGAGCTGCTCCTGTAAATTTCCTCTTTGAGTGTTCCGAAAACGGTCTAACAAGTAGTCCTTAAGCTCCTCCCATGAACGTATATGTTGTCTCTGTTCCCCCCACTGGAACCAAGATATTGGCTTTCCTTCAAAGCATATACCAGCCGCCTCTAATTTCTCTCTCTCATTGAGGCCGGTCACTAAAATAAGCTTTCTGTTCGGTAAATCCATCCATAATGATCATCTTCCTCGAACAGTGGCATCTGTAGCTTCCTAATTTTACCATCGACACCGAGATCTCCTGCCCGGCTCTCCCTCTGGGATGCTCGTAGTGGTATAGCTGGTAGATGTGCTGTCCTGTCACCGCGGGTCGTCCAAATTCCCTTAATGGGGCTCCACTATCTTCGCCGTCGCTTTCCCAATTGTCATCCGGCTCTCCCTCTGGGATGCTCGTAGTGGTATAGCTGGTAGATGTGCTGTCATGTCACCGCGGGTCGTCCAAATTCCCTTAGTGGGGCTCCACTATCTTCGCCGTCGCTTTCCCAATTGTCATCACCCCAATCAGAGTCTCCTCTGCCCTCGTAATTCGGATCATATTCATGGTAATCTTTACACTTCTTATAGTCTGAAACATGGCACTGATGTCTCTCCAAGAAACCACGACCTGCTGATTCCTTGGAATGCTGCCCATGGGTCGTGGGTCCCTATGCGGTCCGCTCGAAGCCTATAGGCCCAGGGCGGCCCGCTCGAAGCCTGCCAAGGCCAGGCCGGCCTGCTAGGCCACAGGCAGCATGCCCATGACTCGCGGCCCTTAGGGCGACTTGCCATGGGTCTGTTGACCACTCGGGTGGCATGCCATTTGGCCGTCAACACTCGGGCGACCTGCACAGGGACCGTGGTGTCACTAGTGATGAAATAGGGGATCATCGCCCCCCCGACCTTCCATGGGCCGTGAAGCCCTACATCTGAACCGAAGGTTGTTCATCTTCCCCAAGAAGACTTTTTCTTTGATATCGACCAAAAATTTATTGTTTCATCTCAGATCTACGCCCCTTGGTGGATCTTCCATAAAGCCATCGACTTTCACCTTTCCCTTCGTCTAAGTTCGCATTTTTTGTCCTAAATCTGAACGGTTGTCCTCTCCATTGTCAGATCTAGCTTCGTCATATCATTCTTCTGCGATTGACAGTGATCAATGTCGAAATGTTCTCCATCATGACATTCAATGTTGCCTTTATTCCAGATTCCTTGGATGCCATTGAAGTTTTTATCTCCTCCATCGTTTTCTTCAATCTCCTCTCTTCTCCATCGATTTTCTCTTCCAAAATTTCAACCTTTTCGATGCCGCCAATCAGAATCTTGCTTTGATACTAATTGATAGGAACTTCTAGGGGATTAAATGGTAAAAATTAGATTTTATAGATATAAAGAGAAATACAAGATATGCTGGTTTCTTTCGAGAGGAAACCGCTCTCCCAAGTCACCAATTCGAGAGGATGGCTGGACTCTCCACAAAAGAAAAATCTAATCAATCTCCTTTGAGTTCTCTCACAAAATCCAGCATACCTTAATCTCTCTAAGCCCTCACTAATATAATAATCAGATTTTTCCAAAATTGCAGAAACGTGTCACTAGACCCCACAATTATAAAAAATGCCACTGAATGCGATCTCATCACAATTAAGGGGAACTTCTAGGGGTTTGAATTTTAAAAATGAGATTTTTATAGATATAAAGAGAAATACAAGATATGTTGGTTTCTTTCGAGAGGAAACTGCTCTCCTAAGCCACCGATTCGAAGCCACCGATTCGAGAGGATGGCTGCACTCTTCACAATAGAAGGGTCTAATCAATCTCCTATGAGTTCTCTCACAAAATTCAGCATACCCTACTCTCTAAGCCCCACTAATATAATAATCAGATTTTCCCAACATTTCAGAAACGCCACTGGACCCCAAAATTACAAAAAATTTTCATCATTCTTCCATCGTCTCTTACCATAATCAGACCATCGTCACCTAGACTAGGTTCCTCCGCAGTGCTGAAAGTTTGTTTCATCTTAGTCTTAGCAAAGCCAGCTAAGTTGTCGGTCAGTCATCTTGCAAAAGTCACATAATACTTTATTTGTGGGAGATCAACGCTGATCCTCTTGGTAAAGCCATTAACGATCTGGAAACTGCTCGGAGCAATGCCTATTGGCTACTTGCGGTTGATTGTTGTTCTCATCTATATAATTATTTTTGTGCAAGTAGACTTCAGGGGCCAAGTTTTGCGGAATAGATGGAAGTTTGTTAAAATTTTCATCCCCAAAGAATAGGTATTTGCCTTCCTGGATAGGTACTTTGCCTTCCCTTTAACATCCATGGCAGCATTGAGTTTTATTCAAACATGGCTATATATACCATAATCTGTGGCAATTGGTTACAAGGAGATTTGCTTACTTATTATTTACTGTTTTCCTTGCTGAAATTTTTTATGATTCTAGGCATTGCAAAGCTTGAACGCCCTTATGTATCTTTGGGTATCATTATGTAGCTGAGCTTAATGAATGCGGTCGGTAACATTAGTGAGGATATAATTCCATAACTATTGTTGACATCACTTCCATGCCCTGAGGGTTAGTTGCTAAATGAGTATAATTTTGGAAATTGTGGTAGCTAGGGAGTGTCAAGTTGCTGCCACAAATTCACCCACTTTGCAATGAGAGACTGATGCATTCTATAGAGAATAAGTCATTAAAATAATTAAATTCATGATAAGGGTCACAGCATAGGATGTGAGCGTTACACACGTATTACTTGAATGTATGTGTGTATGTGTATGAAAACTGAAGTTCTAATAGGAAATCATTTTCATTCGAATGAGGAAGCCATGATAATTTGTAATTACAAGAAAGATGTGAGTCAGCAATAAAGCAATGGGTGGGAAGGAACAGAAGGGAGGGAAGGGCGATGGGAAAAGGGAACGCAGATAATTTATCAGAAAAAGCAAAGGAATAATTCACTGCAAAATCAACATGCACATGCTGCCACTAAGCATTCCAGTGATGCCACCAAAATCCACAAACAATGCCTCCGAATTTTTGAAGTACTACATGATTATTATGGTAGCAACATTGTTACGGAGTTAGGGGTTTAAGGGATTGTAGGTTAGGATATATCCAATGATTGGAGAGAGAAGAGAAAGTAAATTCATTTTGTTATTACGATGTAAGTGGGTTGGATTTTATGTTTTACTTTAGGGAAGGGAAAAATGCAAAAACTAAACCCACTTTTGATGTATGCTTAAATATGCTTGATTATGCCTCATGCACTTTTTGGTGTTTTAGCACTGCTTTTGGCCCATTGAAGAAGCCAACGAACCTATTATTGCTTTAAAAGTATAGCTTCTTGTTTTAGCGCAGTGGCTTACCGCCTAAAATTCTAGCTTGGCTGCTCCCAACCGCATTGTATAACTGTGGATACGAGCTATCATGGCTTCTTTTTTGATACGAGTGTACTTTTAGCATCCAAGGGCACAGTTCATCATGGGAGAGTTGCACATTGCAACATAACTGTTATGTATGATCCGCTTACTTGATAGACATTGTTCAAAAGCTATTGGTTATCCCTATTATTACTTTTTTAATAGGCCTACAGGCGTATATAACGGGGGAAAGAAGCTTACCGAATCAAGCTTTATCACAAAGGGGAAAGAAGCTCTTAGAAAGAACTCCATGTGTGCATGAATCACAGCCTTAGAACCACTGTAGCTTGTGTATGTGGTGCGAACCTCGGACATTTTGTCATGAATCTGAACTCTTTAATTTTAATTTGAAAATCTCCCTGAACACCACTGATTGGGAGGTTTTAACCCACAACCTCACACAAAGAAACTGTCATGGTGCTTGAGCTAAGTGTGGTATCCGACCAGGCGACCGCTTATTATTTAAATGAGATTTTTTTGTTATTAAGTATGATTACAGCTTAGGCAACCTTACTTACTGCGGAATGGTGTGTTTGATCCATGGTGGGTTTTACCACAGAGACCACTAAATAAACTTAGGGTTAATGTATATTTGAAGAAAAATTATTTTTCATCTATTTATTTAATGGTGAAGGGGACATTGGTTGTGGGTTGGAAATGGTTTGTTTGTACCTCATATTTTTGTTCTTCTCTTTTGGTATTTAGAAGATTCAAGGTTCTCTCACTTTCTAGGCGTTATTATTATTCGTTAAGATCATTTGTGTGCTTCAATTATGATGTCATTCTTGTCTCTTAATACTTTTTGGGGGGTATGAATTCCAGGGTTATTATATGAAATGATTCGATCAACCAAAGCAAAGAAGGAGTCAAAGGGGACGTGGAAGGTAATTTTAAAATGTATAATTTTTAATCGTCACATCTTGCTTCTGTCTTCTGTGATGTACATGTTTTGTGTAACTGTATATTTTTAGCATGCTTTAAAGAGTTGCTGCACCATCTTATATTGTTATATGGCCTTTTCATGTTCTAATGTATTCCGGTAAACATCATCAACCCGTTAAAATTATGATGATATGGTCCAAGAGTTGGATTGTCAATTTCTATTTCAGAAGATATAGCTTAACAAAACTTTCTAATTTGGACTGTTCATTTTAAGACAACTTGAAGCACATGTAAAAGATCACAATTTTTTTAAAATCTTATTTTTCATTTGAGTTGCACATTATATACTTTCAAGTTGATATGGTCTGATGTTCAAAGTCCTGACGATTGTAGTCAACCATTCTCTCTTTATATCTATCTGTAAGTATGTATACATGTGTATGAGATTAATGGGTCTCATATAACATATTCACAACGACGTGACACATTCTCCACAATGGGCATAGACTGAAAAAGAACATTACATGAGACACTTGTAATATGTGGAGGAGAATGTACCATGTAATCGTATATAAGAGATATCTCTTGTCATCTGAGGCCAGGTAATCTCTCTGTATGTGTTTGTACATATATGTGGGTTAGCTACCGGGAGGAAATTCCTCCTATGCCCGATCAAAAAGTCTCAATTTTTTTGGATGATGGGCACGGATCATTTTCAAGTACATATTCTAAAACCAAAAATGCTCCAAAGATATAGTGAACCCTCTTGCATTTTGCTTGTTAAGCTACGGATGGAAAAAGTATTATTACAATAAATAGGTAAATAGGTAATTTGTAACGACTTGATCCATAATGAAACAATTTGGGAACAACAAAGTTTTTATTGTATCTATATTTTGGGATGCTTGGATTAACATGAACGATGACAGTCATAAAATTTACAGAGCGGATTAGTCGACAAGGCCATAGAGGAATTTCCTTCTTGACAAGCTGGCATACATTTATCTTTATACGTATGTATGTATAGAGAGAGGAAAGCAATCATTCATGTATGTATGTAGAGGGGAGGGATTCTTTGAGAACTGATCTTAAACTGAACTTCGTGCAAATTAGATGATCCTTATTATGAAAAATAATGATTTCGAACCTCTATGCAAATGCATCAAATCATATATTATTTTGACGATAGAAATGGTGCATTTCATGCAATCGCTAGATTATGGGCAAATATATTCGAAATCACTTGATGTTTCATTATTAAGCTAATCTAAATTCATAAATCAAGAAAAACAGCTTGGATCATTCATGGCATAACTTACCATGACGTTTTCACAAAACTTAGTTTGAAAACTGTTCATAGAGAATCACTTCCATACACATGCTAAGTAGCATAACCACGGGTGTGGATGTCGATGCGGACATTGGACATGTCACATTTGTAAAAATAAAGATACGTGGACATGACTGTTGGGGATCCCGAAGATGACAAGCAAACACTAGAGGGGAAGTGAATAATGTTATCTGAAAATAATTACAAATTAAAACTTAATCCTTCGATGTGTGTCTAAGTCTCCAATGAGAGTTATTTCACTTGGGACTTAATCAACAAATCACTGAACTTGTAAGAAACTTTTTAGTAAGGGTAAGAGCATAACAGAATTAAACAAACAATGCAACTAAGAGAGGTAAGGTAAGAGACAAGTGATCAAACACAAACACAAAATATTTTACCTCGGTTAATCCGTGACCTACTCCTGCATCCACCAACCAACTCTCAACTTGAGAGCAACCTTGTCTCAACAACAATGATGACTTCTACATCCTTATTATTTCTCCACTAAGAGGACTTTTCAAGTGCAACAACATCTTCACAAGAGGACCTAACACTTGAGGCTTTTTGAAATTACAACAACCAATACAGATCACTTACCACAACATTCTTGTATGGATTTCCACTTACACTTGCGTAGAAAGAATTACAATTCTCCTATAACCACCACGATTGAAGCTTGTAGAGTGTATGTATGACAAAAGAAAACTCTAATTGTGATTTCAAGAGAATTAAGATTAATCTTGAGGGGATCACAATTAGTAATGATAAGAAAGACAATGTTGCTTAAAAGCTTTTGTAAGGGTTTAAAACAACGGCCTTAAGAAAACTTTGGAGAGCCTGAAGAGAGGTTTAAAAACGTGAAAAACTTAAAAATTGATCAATAAAATCATACCAAACACTTCATCAATCCCTCTATTTGTAGAAAAGAAATCTGCTTAAAACAGACTTTCAAAACTGTCTTCCAATGTCTCTCCAACAGCTAGTCAAAAGGAAGTTACAAAAATAAGTGTGCAAGCTTCAATTTTATTGGAGTTTTGAAATAAGTGTGCAAGTTACAAAAATAAGTCTGCAAGTTACAAAAATAAATACATCACTCACATTCTATTGGAGTTTTGATGCATTCTTTAGCTTTTCAACTTGTCCTGAGAACCTTTGCACTTCATGAGCCCTTAGATGTGCTTCTTGTCTTTATGTTGAGCTCCAATACCATTGACTCTCCAATATTTAAGCTTTAACTTCATGTCATCATTTCTTGTGAGCTTGAGTGGCTCATAAATTTGCATTAGCAACACTAATTGTTTGCTTATCTTCAAAACATACCTATGTGTGATGCAATAAACAACATTCTTCTCCTTTTTGATGATGACAAACAATTTGATATATAAAATATGAAATTACAGAAACTAAACACTTACTCCTATATTGGTGCATAATAGATATGAGGCTCACCCTGTATCAATGCATATTAGAAACTATTTCAAAGCATGTATCATATATGTATCAATGGTGTCAAAGTGAGTGTACAAAATATGTGAAGTCAACATACTAAATTTTTATGGCTTCCGCCAACAGTGAACTATTAAGGATCGCACTAATATTTCACCCCATTTGACATAACCAAAAAGGGTGATCAATTAACAACTAAAGTCACATAAGCATATTATGAATATATTTAACAACTAAAGCTTATTCTCACTAACAATACCAAGATCTCTACGCAATTTAATGAAATAATCTATCTTAAGTGTCTTAGTGTAAATGTCTGCAACTTGGTGTTCAGTAGAAAGATAATTAAGCTCTACATCCTTTATAGCATAGTGATCATTAATAAAGCTGTGTCTAATATCTGTGTTGTCCTATGATGCAATAAAGTATTCTTAGTCAGATTGCTAGCAGTCTTGTTATCACAATAAATAACAGACGTAAGACACTTAATTTTAAAATCGGCTTAGGCTTTTCTCATCCAAAGAATCTGAGCACATGCAAGTCCGACATCAATATACGCTGCCTCGGTAGTAGACAATAACACTGAATTCTGGTTTTTATTAAATCATGAAAAAAAGGAATGTCCAAAAATGACTAGTTCCACTTATGCTTTTTCTGATGGTTTTGCAACTAGCAAAGTCAGAATCACTGTACGATATCAAGTCAAATATGCTATCTTTTGGATAAAATAAACCAAAGTTTATATTGGATTTAAGATACATAAGAATGTATTTCTGTCGTAAGATGAGATTCCTTAGGATCTGCTTGATATCTAACACATTCACAAATGCTAAACATAATATTTGGTCTACTTGCAGTAAGATAAAGCAAAGAATCTATTATATCTCGATATGTTTTTTGGTCGACACTCTTACCGTTTTCATCCTTGTTAAGGAGGTGATGTTTCCATATGTGCGTCCTTCCTAGTGGTGTCTCCATCCTAAATGTCTTGAGTAATTCCTTTGTGTACTTTGTTTGGTGGATGAATATACACTCCTTTGACTGATTGATTTGCAGGCCTAGAAAGAAATTGAGCTCTCCTAAGTGGCTCATCTCAAATTCATCATGCATGAGCTTAGCAAATTCTTGACGATTTTCATTAATAGAACCAAAAATAATATTATATATATATATTTGAATAAGAATTATATCATTACTAATTCTTTTAATAAACAAAGTAGTAACTACCTTCCCTACATTATATCCTGAATCAGTCCAAAAATTTCTTACCTTTTCATACCAAGCTCTAGGAGTTTGTTTCAAACCATAACGAGCTTTCCTTAATTTGAAAATATGATCAGAAAACTTTTCATGCTCAAATCCAGCAGGTTGCTCTACATACTCTTATTTTATAAAATCATTAAGAAAATCACTCTTAACATCCATTTGATAAAGAGTAAAATTCACGTAAGAGGCCAAAGCAAGTAATATTTTAATAGATTCAAGTCTAGATACATGAGCAAAAGTTTAATCGAAGTCAATACATTCCTCCTGAAAATATCCCTGTGCAACTAATCTTGATTTGTTTTTAAGCACTTGTCCACCTTCATCTAATTTGTTCTTGGAGACCCACTTTGCTCCTATGACTGGATGGTTTTCAGGCATTGGAACCTGCTTCCAAACTTGGTTCCTTCCAAATTGAAGTTCTTGCATGGCTAAGATCCACGAACTATCTGGAAAAGCTTCCTCAACTTTCATTGGCTCAATGTTAGAAATAAAGGAAACATGTATCATATGCTCAATCTGTGATCTAGTCATAATACCATGATCTATCCTACCAATGACTTGTGTTGGGGGATGATGTGTAGCTTCATTAAAAGTTCTAGGCAATGAATTAGATGCATGATTAACAACTGGATATACTAAAGTGTTGTCAATATGAGCATCATCATCAATAACAATACGAAGAGAACTATCAATAGATTTATCATAAGTAACATGCATAGTCTTTTCGATACTAAGAGTTCTATTGTTATAAATTCTATAAGCTTTACTAAGTAAAGAGTAACCGATAAATATTCCCTCAACTTTGGAATCAAATTTATCCAAGTTATTCTTGGCATTCAAGATATAACATTTTCAACCAAAGACACGAAAATAAGATACAATTGGAACTTTTTGGTAAATTAGTTCATAAGGTGTTCTAGTGAGCACTTTATTTTGTACATAGCACGCTATGAAAACTACTTCTGCACAAACATATTTTAGAAGGTTACTTTCACACATCATTGTACGTGCACACTCTTGGAGTGTTCTGTTTTCCCTTTCAACTACCCCATTCTATGAAGTAGATCTAGGGAAAGCAACATTATGTGATACGCCGTGATTTTCACTAAAAAACATCATTTTCAAACTCTACCATTATCTGCCCTGATGGATATTTGAGTCTTTTTGAAAAATATTTTAAATTCACTTAAGACATTGTTTTTATTTATCAAAAATAATACCCAAGTGTATCTAGAATAATCATAAACAATCACAAAGGCATATCTACTACCATTAAGAGAGGAAACTCAAGTTAGACCAAAGAAATTCATATGAAGAAGTTCTAATGTAGGGGCCTACATGAATTAAGATCTCATATACCCTTAAATGTACGCAATTTGCCATGTTGACACGAATGCCAAATCTTTTCAAGTTTGACATTTATTTTTGGCAAACAATTTATCAATTGTTTCCCAGAAATTTTATTTATATTCTTAATAATTGACATGGCCAAATCTTAAATGTCATAGAAGAGTGGCATTACATGAGACTACCAAGCATACTTTTGAATCAAATGCATTCATAGACAATGTATAATATCATTTCTATGTTTTTCTCTAATCAAAATATTTTGCATGTCATTATCATAAACTAAGCAAGCATCACTTTTAAAAACAATTTTATAACCCGTATCACAAAGTTGACTAATGCTAATTAAATTATGCATTAAAGTATAAACTAAACTAACATCCTTAATAAGAAGGTTAGATTTAGCATGGACATTGCCAATGCCAACGACAACAATCTTTCCATTCTTATCATCTCTAAAGGTCCCGGTTCCTTCGTTCTTCATTTGAATTGAGTTCCAAAGTTTGGAGTTGCCGGTTATATGCTTGGAGCATCCACTATCCATTATTTAAGTTTCTTTCAAGGGCACATGAAGTAAAGAATTTTAAGCACTTGGTACCCACAAAAGTAGGGTCTATAATATTAGCCCAACGAGTACTTCTCTAGAGAATAGACTCACTATAATCATAAAATTGTCATTTATGCAAAACTGAATATAAACTAAGTTACTGTCTAAAAAAATCCTGTATTGGTTGACCAGTATATCAACAGTGGTCAACTCCTACTGCAGAGATTCAAAACTATCAACAATATCAGAAAAATAGTCGACTCCTATATAAGCACAAGTACTGGTTAACTACATATAGCAAAATCCTATAGCAGAATGTAGAATATGATCTATACATGACATCCAATCAAACTAATCTTATCAAAGACGATCAATTTATATTTTACATTCTACATTTCTACTCTAGGGTATTGATAATACATGCATGTAAAACATGGATTCCCTAACAATCATGGGTTCAATCAAGATCAACCATTAGAAACCCAACTCCAATTTGGATTTATCTTCCTAGCATGTATATAAGAACAATCATAAAATACTTGCATATCACGCACACCATTGTTTATAAGCATTTTTATCTCTAAGATTTAAAGCTTAGGCAGCCAAATTCTATCATCTTGCAATCTAACATGGTTTCTAGCATGGTGCACATTGTAGTTTCTCTATATGCTTATTATAAGCATTGTGTCTATCCTTATGAGCATATCTACCATACATAAAAGTATGATTCTTTCTAACAATATTTGCATGCATATGACTAGGTCTAACAACATTAACATTTCTAAAAGTAAAAGTATGTGCATATGTTGGAGTGTCTTTTGCACTAGGATTGGTTTTAACTTTATCAGAGAACAAGTTCTTCGTGTTTAAGCTTACTCACCAAAATATCACTAGCAAGCAAATCAATTTTATCATTCAAATTAGAAATATAGATATCATGTACATTCTTCAAATATTCATGATCATGTAATATAGCATCATAACTAATTTTAAACTTCTCTTGATCACTAAGCAAAACATTATGACTATCCTTCAAATTTTATGTTCTTTTTCTAATTTTGAGTATTTACTAACAAGTTTTCGATGTTTCTTATCGGGCAACTCAAAGCTCTCTCTACTTCGCTACTATCATCATCACTATCAAAAGAATTAGAATCATATACATTATTATCATTTTGATGTGCCATCGAGCACATCTTATTGTTGGTATTTTCAAGGTTCTAAATGGCATGAGGCGTGACGTTGTGACGAGGTCAAGCCTCAAGCCTTGGGAGCCTTAGCGGAGCCACGATGTTTTTCAAGGCGTGGGTTAAGGCGACAAATGTGTGTATATATTATATAATATATATAGAGGTAGATAATAGACTATGCTCCACTTAAATGGATTAGTTTCCAAATCCTACCAAATCCATAGCCTTCCATCTACATTGAGATGTGTGCTTACAATTAACTAAAGTGTTACTTTACTAAAAAGCAATTGTTTACATAACTAAAAAGCATGTGACCTCAATACGTCATCAATATCAAAGCAATCGATTAACACAGTTGTTAAAGCTATTTGGATAATTGGATCTGAATGAAATTTGCTGATACTTGAAGGAACATTGATTTTTGCATGTCCTAGTTCAACATCTTGAATAAACTTTGTTCACAAGTGCTGTCTAAAGTCAGAAAAGGAATAATATTGATACAACATATGGACACATTTCAGCCAAGCAAATAAACAAACACCATACTATGAATAATGCATATAATCATTAAATGAAGCTGTTTTGTGGTGCATAATGCAGCCATTCTATACAAAAAACATTCAAAATTCACACTTTCAGTATCCAAAACGAGGAAATTTCAAAAAGAGGAAATTTTAAATCAACTTCATTATCATCTTCCCCCATCAACATCAATTTCATTATCATCTTCCTCAAAAAATACCATCTTCCTAAAAAAATTTCTGCCTATCACCATAAATTCATTGAATGGCTGCAACAATCCAAAGGGCCAAATCTAAACATGAACAGCTCAAAAAGGTGATATTTTAAGCAATACACCTCTCCAAGATTGAAAATTTTCAAGTTTACCTCTGAGATCGCCGATCGATGACGAAGAAGACGCGGAGATCTCCGGCCAGAATCGCTAGACACGGTGGAGGGAGTTGATGTCGTCGAGATCACTACGGGCGGTGCTGATGTGGCCGCGGTCGGAGACCTGTCGGCCATCGACTTAAATAAACTAGAATTCAAGAAAAATAAAGAATAAAAGGAAAGAAAAAAGAACTTAGGTCATGCGAGTTTGGGATCTCACCAGTGGATCGATCGATGACGTTAGTTCAGCCATCGCCATCGACGGTGACACCAAGATCGGCGAGCGGAAGCGTCTCCTCGTCGGCTTCTCTCAACCGAGGCCGTCGTCCGCCGGCGACCGGCGACGCTGATGCCGCTCAGAGGGAGGACCGGAGGAATCGATCGTCGAAGACAAATCGAATCGATATGATGTCCTAATAATGCGGGCGGCTGCGGTCAGGCTGAAAAGCCTCAAATAATAGAGAACGGGTTGAGTTCTCTTAGTCCTATAATGCGGACCCGGTGCTATTTTTTTTTCGTTTTGTGGCACGCCTTGTGTTGCCATGGCTTGCGGCATGTCGCCTCAAACAGCCTACATGTGCATTAATGGGGCGTGGGGGTCGCGTCATGGCGTCCCCGTGGTGAGTTTTTTAGAACCTTGGTATTTTCTTGGTTGTTGCCCTCAGTTGGTTGTGTCTCCATTGTACGTTCTCCGTATTTCTCTTCCAAGATTCTCACGATTTGGTGGGAGGTGGGAGCTTATGCAATATTATTAAAAACATTGATAGATAAACAGACATAAAGTTTGTGCATTACCTTTAAGTTCAGTGAGTATGCCTCTTTTTGATCAAATGACCAAGTTACTTTAGGAGTAATTGACATTTCATAAAGCTCTTGTCCATACTCAATGTTCTCGGCCCTAAAAAATATCTCCATCCTTTTCCAAATCTGAAAGCTTGTATCATCAAATGAGGGAGGAGTGGTCAAGCTTTAGTTGTATCTCAACATTGTTGATACCATCTTACCAACCTCGCTCTGATACCACGTGTTGGTTATCCTAAACATTTTTTAAAATATTAAAAATATTTTTCTAAGTGTGTACAAGCTTCAATTTAATGACTTTAACATTGTAAGACAAGTTACAAAAATAAATATATCACTCACTTTATTGGAGTCTTAATGCATTCTTTGGCTCTTCAGCTTGTTTTGAGAAGCTTTGCACTCTATGACTCTTTGGATGAG
The DNA here is from genome assembly GCA_030789695.1 of Scilla litardierei. Lineage (NCBI taxonomy): Eukaryota > Viridiplantae > Streptophyta > Magnoliopsida > Asparagales > Asparagaceae > Scilla > Scilla litardierei. The sequence continues at coordinate 224,837,523 of CM061142.1, read as the reverse complement.
CTTCTTGTCTTAATGTTGAGCTCCAATTTCATTGATTCTCCAATATTCAAGCTTCAACTTCATGTCATCGTTTCTTGTGAGCTTGAGTGGATTGTTGACCATGTTGACCTAATTCCTACACTCACAGATTTGCATTAGCAGCACTAATTGTTTGCTTATCATCCAAACATACTTAGGGGTGATGCAATAACCAACAATGATTGTATAAAACATTACATATTACTATGTATGTATACATGCAACAGAGAAGTGGTATCAAACAATTATAATTTATTAATACATAATTTAAACAAGTTATAGGAAGTATGACACAGATATAAGATACAGACACGATGAAGTGCTAATTAGACATGTGATATGTATACAACATAGCCACTTGTTAATGACAAAATTCCTTCAATGCAGGATACAAAAACATGGCACGATACGAAACTATGTATAGCATGAAAGCAAGTGTGCATGTATACATACACTCGCATGTTCATGTATCCAAAGGCATAGATATATTTTGATTGTATAATACGTGTAATGCTTATAACCTATCACGTATTAATCCTTTTCTTCATCTTCGTATATAGTATCGTAATATATCTTGATTTTTCTACACTAAATCATTATAGTTTTAAACATTTCCATACCTTTTGCACTAAGGTATAGTTACTCATAATAAATATAATTAAATATACATTTCAACATATAAGAACGTGTCATGTGAAGAAGCAACCGAGTCATGTGAACCTGTCTAATATTTTTGCAAACACTAGAAAATATGATATATACTTAACAAATTTGAGAAGTGTTGGGTATCCAAGGAAGTATTGGCGTCTAGTGCGGGTGTTAGCGTGTGTGGTATGTGCTCAGTTTCATGATAGAAGTATCTGTACTACATAATATGTGTATATATAACTTTTCACTAAGATAGAATTGAGTGGATCAAACATGCGGTTTCAATCTCTCAAATTTGAAATCAGTCAATCTAAATAAAAAATTCATTCAATTGGATGTGATCTAACACATTTAAACTACCGATCAATAAATATTCAAATGATTTTGATGTGTTTTACTCATGCAAAATGTGGTTGCAAAATCAATATTTTAGAGTTATAAATTGATTAGTTTGTTGCCTCTCGATGTATGAGTAAAACACATTGAAACTATTTGAATTTTTATTTATAGTTAGGTTAGACGTGTTAGATCATATCTAATAAAACTGATTTTTGTTTCAGTGATCTAATTCTAATTTGTGTGGATTAGTTTTGTATGTTTAGTCCGCGTGAACGTATCTCCATCGTCTCTATACATGTATAACTATGCTACACTTGAGAGGTCCAAACATGCAGATTCTACGCGTCCAACCTTAAAAATTAAAAAATTTAATAAAAATTCTGTTCAATTTGATGTGATCTAACACGTCCTAACTGTCTACAAGGATTAAAATTATTTCGATTGTGTTTTACTCTTGCAAAAAGTTGTGACAAAATCAGCATGTCAGAATTATCATAAAATTGATTAATTTGTTAACATTACTTGATACATGAGTAAGTCATCTAAATAGTTTGAATTTTTGTTTATAGGTAGTTTAAATATGTTAGAACATTTCAACAAAATGGATTTCCCATTTTGGTTGCCATTTTTAATTAGATAGGTTGGATCCATATGTATACATGCATGCATGCATGTATAAGAATATTGAATATGTGCTGTTAGCATAGGGAATTTCTTGTGTTACAACACAAATTCACAAGGCTCTTGATGTTTTTTCATTTTTAATTTAGGATTACACATTAAAACCCAAACCCATCAAAAATCAAGTGAACTCAATCATAATTGAGGCTCGATCGGATGGTTACAAATTCAACAATTTTCCGACAATAGAACTGTTTGGAATGATTGGGAAGGCCCACACCAGTTGCCACATCAAATGGGAAAACGTTGGTGATGCTCACTTTTACTCTCATAAGTTTCGTTTTGGCTAAATGAGTTGTCACCTTGTAGATTCATGTATATAAGTTGCGATCTCATTTTACCAAGATGAGAGAGTGAGAGGAGAGATTGTGAAGGCCCACACGCTGCATTAGATGAGAGAAGGTAGCTGGGGTTTACTTTCTCCTCTCTCATAAGCTTCGTTTTAAGATGTCATCCCATCCACATTAAATCCATATATGTACATAGGCTGTGTTTTATATATATTATGTTTTCCTAATATGTATCATACAATGTTTCAAATATCGGTTTGATATTTGTAATATCGACCACAATATAAAAAACAAGGGACCGATGCAATATATGTATTTTTATTTTGGCTTTTGATTTTCAACTAGTATCTTCCGTAATTTTGGAATCAGTCCGCTATTACCGATATTTTGGTTTGAAATATATGTCGGTTTCAACGTTTTTTAATTTTAATTTTTTTGAGTTTAATAATACTTATAATAGGGAGAGGTGGTGTCAAATTTTTTTCCAACTCCATCAATGGTTAATCTTTTTTCTCCTTTCGCTAACTTCTACCATCTTAACAGCTGATGTTTAATCTTCCTCATCTTCCTCTTCTCGATCTCGAATCAAGAAAGGGGTGATGGCTATTAGCAAAACAAAACGTATCTTCCTCATCCGTCAGGTTTACGTACGTCATTGACACCGTATCCTTGGCGAGAACTACCCCCAAGCTCTAGAAATAGCTATATGTTTATAATTCTTTTCGAGTTTTAATATAATTTGATGGAAAATTCAAGTTCAATGTATTATACTGAGCTAAGTAACCCTAAACATTATTTTATAAGAGTTTATATAGTTTTTATCTATTTACATATATGCATGGAAAGCATATGATAGCTATTTTTAGCATCTGATATGACACTCCGATATTTGATAATATCCCCGATATATCTCCGATATCCGATATCCGATATCATATTTTTCAAACCGATACACGACCGATATCCATTATCTAGAACACTGGTATCATATCCTTCTCGGTAATCTCTCTGTAACCATCTAATATAACCTAGGTATGTCGAGCATTGGTATATGAACATGAAAATAACCATATAATATAACCATCTAATATAGAACATGAAAATAACCTAGGTATGTCGAACATTGGTATATGAAATTTTAAATCAACCTAGATTTTTTAGAAATTTCATGTTAGATCTTGATGGTTTTGAATTCCGTAGTTATTCAAATGCTATATAAATTAACAACTAAAATCTTTGTGTTGGACCTCACACAATTGTTACTACTAAGTCAGTTGGACACTGAGATTTTTTTCCAAGCAAAATATAGCTTCCGGTAAACATCAAGTTGGTCATTAGTCACAGAACTTCTAGTTCTAACACCAAGGAAGGGATAAAATCATGTAAATGTTTTCCTGGCATGTTTCGATATATTGGGGCTGTTCATTAAACATACCAACCAAACACATTGTATCGCCCAAAAACAATATATACATGAGATTGGGTTAGTTTCATTTGTTATACTACCATCGAAAGTTAAAAATTTATGCTGTTGATTGGACTAAAAAATTTATGTTCTTGATTGGACTTTATTTTTCTGCATCCCTATGTCTTGCGCAGATTCTCAAAGTGAATATGTGTTAAGTAACATCCATCATATTTATGATATGAAATTATGACTGTTCTCTTGGCATGTCATTATGTCGTTTGCTAGTTATGGACAAGGGGCGTTGTTTTAAGTTTGAAGTTTTAATACGTTTGGAGTTCCGTTGACAATTGCTGCTATGTTCTTGGCATTTTTTACTTATTCCCTTAATTGTATTTGACTATTGTTTGTTTCTCTCAGGTACTCATTGTGGACAAACTCACTGTCAAAATTATGTCAACTTCTTGCAAGATGGCAGATATTATGGAAGAAGGAGTTTCATGTAAGCTGACACGACAAATTAATGAATATTATAGCCAAAGGCAATTTTTCTATTTCTTTCATGTGGGGCAAGTCATGCGTCTGTTACATTCAACATCCAGAAAACCACAACCTTCCTGTTTGCTGGTCACTATTTCTTTTTGTTTGCCCTTTGTCGTGTCTTATGATTTTATATCTTATGATCTTATAAGTTAATGAATCACTACCCAACCATGCTGCTTTTATGGTATGTTTGCATTGGCATTTCCTGCTCGTGTTCTTTCCAAGCCATAACTCACTTTTACCTCCCATAAATCTTTCTTTTTGTCTATTGTTTTTACACTTCATGCCATCTGTTTTGCATTTTTTTCTAGCACTTGATTTCATATGTTGGTGCAATGCTATAATGCTTACACTGTTCCTATTTGCTTTGCAGTGGTCGAAGACCTTTACAAACGAAGGCAGCCTATGCCTGCAATGGATGCTATATATTTTATGCAGCCTTTAGAAGAAAAGTACTTTTATTTCGATTTCTTTATATATTTATTATTTTCCATGCCACAATTGCTGATCAGTGTATTTCTGCTGCTTGCGTGTGCATGTTTGCATTCTTGTGTGCTATTTGTTGCAGATGCTGTTGATCTAAGCATCTATGTTATCTTGAATCCATTTGCTTTCATCATCTTTTTGTCGTAATATCTAATATCCGACAAGTTTCTACCAGTACATCCGTCCAGCTCGACAGTAACTTGAATGGAATTCAGCCCATTTTAAGCTAAATTCTTGATCTCTGACTTTTCATTCAGGTTGCCGGTCTGGTTCTTGTTTAGATGTTTTGTTCAATTTGTTTAGTCACCTCTATCTTTATCTTTGTTTTGCATTAACAAGCCTATCCCAGCTCTTTGTTTATGTATGCCAGAATTTGGATGCCTCTAGGCACCATGGGTTCTGCCAATACAAATAAGCTTCATATGACATTAACTAGTTTCAATCTCAGTTGCTTTTCCCCCATGTTTTCTTGGTTATATTGATTGCTTTTCAACTATGCATCTTCTGTATCTGCCTCTTTCTTATCTAACACATCGCCATGCCCTGTCTGTGGTACTACGGGTCCTTAGAGATCCATCTGCAATTTCAGGTTATTTGTGATATCACCAATAGAAGATATGATTATTCTAAAGTACTGTTGTTGAGAATAATAGGCCTACGTTGGAAAAATTGAAAAAAAGGTGATGTCCATAAATTAAGGATTGAGTCTCTACCCATTGGCTTAAACTTTTAGAGTAGATAATTTTTCAGTTACTATTTATGGCTTTAGCCCTTTAACTCTTCATTCTTGTTCTAACATGGTATCCAAGGCACATGATTCCTAGGCTAAATCCAATCCCGTAATGGCAGTTTACCTTGTAATTCTGTTTGTCTGTAGTGGCTTATTGACCATCATCAGTCTTGTGGTCTTGTCTGTTCACATGTTTCACCACATTCTTCGATGTGAATCATGCCATCATGGTCCTTTCTAAAAAAAATCAAATATCCATAATTCAGTCCCTCACCTTGAGTTTGCGGGGAAATGTTGATAATAATAGTTTGACATCAGAAAAATTGAAAGAAGTTGATGTTCCTACTCACTGGCTTAAGCTTTTGGAATAGATATGGCTTCAGTTACTAATTATGGTTTCATCTGTATCATGAGTAGTTTGACCTCTCATTCTTGTTTCATGTTCTAAGAAATGTAAATGTGAGTTGCATTTTCCTTTGTTGTGTATTTGAGCCTGGTTCCTCCATTCCCCTTGCAGACCAGGGGACAAGATGCTAAATGGAGCATTGTTATTGGATTGCAGTGAGGAGCTTTTCCGCTATCTTACCTTTGGACCATTGATCTAGTTAAGTGATCTGTTGTTCATGACTCCAATGAGCTTGTTTATGATGTGGAAGTCATTTGCACCATGGATCTACTCCGTTTGGCTCCATTCGTCATCATGGTGAGATTGAAGAGAAAGTTCTTCTAGAACCAGACCTGGAAAATTGAAGTGGATAAGTGCTTTTGGAGTAGTATGCAACAATAGAAACTCCATGAGGTTTTTAGGGAAAGTTCTGCAAAATGGATTTATGAATATCTTGGCCTAATGGACAGAATGTTGGCCGATTAAAAATGACATCTTTAGCAGCTGAAATGAGAATGGTGAGACATATGCTGAGATAACAAGTAATGGATAATCTTTTTGGCTTTAAATGTTTTAACAGAGGTCTGTGCATCCACTTTAGGACTGATAAGGTCATAGTTGAAGAAGCTGTTAGGGCTAGGGTAGGCCAAAACGACACGGGTTGTGCAATAAAATTAATATAGGAGAGAATAATGATAAAAATGATCCATATTGCTGACCCATATATTTTGGGTAACTGATTTGTTATTGTTGATGAAATTGTTCTGTTCAATTGGGCTCTAAGTTGCAGTGTAGGGATATCATTCGGAAGAACAATGCATGGGCAAAATACTGAATGGTTTTTACTTAGCACTTGGGTGTCTACCCCATCAAGTGCGGATATCTTTTAGTTCTTTCATATTTATGCAATAGCAGTGTTCTCTCCCTGTTGTTGTCATTGGTATGGAGCTTCCTTCTCTTTCCCCATCCCTGTTTCCTAGTGTGTGGGTGTTTTTGGGTTTTGGCGCGCCGCGGGGGGTGGGGGGGGATTGATTTTTGGTGATTTTTAAATCTTTGTTACAGTATTGATGGTTAATCTCATAAATTTCATGTATTCTTGGTTGTTACTAAAATTTCTGATGTGAACCTTACTTTGGCTAAGGAAAATTCATGTCACTCTGTGCCATTGGTTTGGATGTCAAGGTGACTTCAGGGATGTTCAATATTCGTCTGGAAACATGCACAGAAATCTCCTCCCTGTTTAGAGATCTTTCTTGGTCTTATGTTACGCTATTGCATGGTGTTTAATCCGTGTTGCGTTATCTACGCTTGCATCTTTCCTGCTCCTTTGTATTCCATGTTGACAGCATATCTCTTTTGTTATTTCTTTGACTCTTTTCTTTACTTCCAGCCTGACACCCCACACCCCCAAAAACCCAACCCCGACACACACACACAGACACCCCCCCCAAACAAAAAAAATAATAATAAAGAAGGAAAAAAGAGTCTGTACTCCTGTCCTCTGTCTGCATGGAACACTGATTATGAATGGTTTTGGGTATGCTGATGAAACTAAACGACTCTATGTAAGGAAAGATGTAATATACACGGATGCTTATATTCCTTCAGCCACTAGCTCCTTTGACTTGTTACTTCATTTCTTCAAGGGAATCTAGAGAACAATTTCATCTGCTAAATAGTAGCAATGGAATTCAAAAGAAGTGGAACGAACCTGAGGATGTGGAGCTTTTGTATAGGGCTAAATGTATTTCCTCTTAGAAGTTCCCATACATGGAAAGTAGATGATGTTGCCATAATGCTGGTGCACTCCGTTCTTTGGGATGTTTTGCTACACTAATCAGAATAATTGAAATATGTAGAAAGTGTACAGACAAATATTCTATTCTGAAAGGAGATGGCAAGTTGCTTATTTGTACTAGGAGACAATGTTGCAACAGTATGACCTGACACAGTATGACCTGACAATCATATTGGATCATGCTTTCTTGATAATTTGAAAAGAAAGAATGAAAGGAAATTTTTGTGATCGTTGGTATACTTGGGATATGTGAAGGTGAAAGGATATGTTGAATTGGTCACTGATGTTAATGTTTTTTCTTTTTGAATTGCATAACCATCAAATAGAGAGATTGGTGAGTACATCTTACAAAATAGGGAGTCTTATGATCAAATATTGCACTTTAAGCTAATAATGTTTTGTGGACCCCCCATGATGCTTGGAACAGAGGCAAGTTCAAATTAATCAATGGCAATAGACCAAACACAAAGTTTTGACATCTTGGTCTTCATTATATAAATTATATTTTTGATGTAATTTTCTTTTGCTAACTAGAATATGGTAGATTCTAGGGCTTGTTTGGGGGGGAAATAGCGATTTGAGAGGAGAAAATAAGAGGAAAAGAGAAATTTTTATAGATTTCAGATCAGATTTGAATCAAAACAAGATAAGTCCCGTTTCGAGATAGGGAGATCTCCTAGCTTTCTATTCGAGGGGAAAACCTAATTCTTCAAAGAATACACCTTGGTCTAGGGTTTACAATCACAAAATAAGCATAAGAAAACCATTAGGGCCGGCTAACCCATAATAACCCCTAAAACTGTAGATTTACAAAAAAAACCCGCCTCCTAAACTCTAAAATTGCATAAAACCCCCCGATAGTCAAAAATCACAAATTTGCCGTTGAAGCTCCTGCGTGCCTCCTCCGATAAGCGATAATCGTATCAGAATATTGTTAAGACTTGATTACAAGATATTAATCACACGATGTTTTATTTGATTCTAGACATAGAAATCATTGGTCAAAACTTTGATTCTAAAAATATCTTGAATTCTACACAAAACAATGATTTTCAAGTGTTATTAGTTGACTAATTATTATCCTGAGTCGACTTACACTTATCAAAACTTTAACCAAAAACCTTGGAATCGTTAAACGACTAAACCCTTCCATTAGTCAACTAATACAGAACATCTCTTCCCTTCTTTTGAACTGTTAATATACTAACATGACAGATATTCGCCTAACTTACTGTGTTTTCTGAGCCAACCCCGATTAGTGGATTAATGACTTTTCTAGGTGATTAATGACATTTGCGTTAGTTTTGTTTTTGGCCATTAGTTGACCAATGCCTCTATTAGTCGACTAATGATAAATTTGAATAATCTTGATTTTCCCCATTAGTTGATTAATAGGCTTTCTAGTTGACTAATGCAGATCGTAAATTCTTCTTTTACTTGAACCATTAATTGACTAATCTTCGTGCTAATCGACTAATATGCCCGTTTTCTGTTTGTGTCTGTTCATGATATATCTGTTTGATCAATTACAGTGTGTGAATTTCTAAATGTTTGTGAATGTTGAGATCTTCCTATATATATAAGGAATGATTCTCTACACGTTCATATGCTTTGCCCCCTTGTAAAATTTTTTCTCTTGTTTTCTAGCCAAAGTTCTGACTATTTTGTCCTACAATTTTGTTACCAAAAGCCAATCTTTTTGAACTCTCTTTTGCCACGAAAGTTGTTCCACAAATTCACAAAATAAGGCATAGGAGTTCGTACACGGTACAACATTCATTTCTGTAAAGATTCACTCAAGGATTTTGAGAGAGAGTTCTTGACACCGATTTAATGGTTAAGGTTCTTATGGTTTGTAAGAAGGATTATCGTGGAAAATCTCAAGCATCACTGATTGAGGATTGGAATGGGTGGGTTGGAATGGGTTTGTAGGACCGAATCATGATAAAAATTCCATTGTTTGCGATTGCTTTCTTGTTTGACTTTTATCTTATTGCACCTTCTTGCAGAAATTGAATTACTTTCGCAGTCTTTAATTTGATATTCATTGATAACTTTTTAATTTCATTTTTGATTAATATTTTATAAGATAATGTTCACCACTCCTTAGTGTCTCTTTGTCCATCCCAGAGATCCAACACTGCAGACACCTTATTTGTTTCATTACATAGGGCGAATCCTCATGCTATCAAATGTAGTTGCATAGATCAATACATGTTTTTCTTTTTCTCTAGGCAAATGTGCACAAAATATAATTTTAATGTTATCAATCAATTTTTTGCTTCTTCCATACAATCCTCCACACATTGGGGTTAGTCTGCGCACCCACCTTAATAGTTCTTGTTGCGATATAATATTTAGTGAGTTGGAGGGGTTTTATGTAAAAGTGACAAATCCATGTCTATCAATAATAAACACTAGGTAACAGAGGGGAAGGCCTCTCAAGACGTTTTTCTAAAATTACTCTTGATTTTATCATGATATCAGAGTAATTAGATTTGAGACCAAAACCATAGTTTTCTTATTTGAAAAGGCAATGTTCATGGGTCCTCCATCCTCAAACCTGACAAAACCATACCTCGTAACCGAATCCCACCACTTTCCTATTCTGATATTGTCATCGCTACGTGGACCCATTCCTGACATCGCTATTGCGGCCTATAGTGAGCTCGACACTGACATCATTGCAAGAGTGAGTTCAAATACTGACGCCACTCAAATCCAAATCGATCTTGTTTGACATCGTAATCTTCATTAGAGGCTTGATTTGACATTGAACTTGCCACCAGAGGCCTGAGCTGACCTCGTTGTTATCACCAGAGACCTATCTGATCTCATCTTGACCTAGAGACTTGGTTCGACCTTGTCGTTGCAGCAAAACTTTAATCTGATCCCATCATCACCCTTAGGAGTTTGATTAGATCTTAATGCCATAACCAGACCTCTAATTCGTCAACCATGTTAATATCAGCCCCTCACCATCGATCATGACCTTTCATCTTTTGTCTCTAATATGAGAGCTATTCTCAGATCATCCCAGAGCTGAGAAAGAGCTTAGGTTAGATAAAACAATTTGGGTATAATGTACATACAGTATGATATACATTAACAAATAAAAAAAATATTCTTTACTCCTTTAATCCTTTGTCATTTATGTATTAGAGAATGTATGTGAGTGATGTTTTGGAGTTGGTTGTTTGCTTGAAGTTTGGTGTTTAGGACCAACTGTTTAGCGTTTCGAGGTTTGGTTCTGATAGTTAATTTAGAGTTTGTTGATTGGTTGGTTGCTTGGCATCCATTTATTCGTTATCTCTAATTCTTGGTATTTTTCATTGGAGTTTTAGAGGTGAATGTATGACTGAATCAAAGTAAGCAGTGAAATTGGTAGTTTCAGAGTTGGTTTTCAGCAAAATCACAGAGTGGTAACTAAATTAGACCAACTATAATTGGTAGAAGTGTTTGGTGGAGATTCATCTTGAGGGTAAAGATAAGAAGTACTCCATCGATGATACTTCCTTTGAGGATGCAATTGATTGGAAGTAGGATGACTCACAGATATATAGTCAGTTTCCGAACTCTATGGAGCATGAAATTTTGGATCTTGAATTGAAGACGAATGTGAAGGAGCTTTGAGAGCTGTTGAAGGTCTTTTAGTCTGGGAAAGATAACCTTTCCAAATCATATTATGTATCTTAGTCTTTTTGAAAGATCTTGCAAGGAGACAAGCCATTATCACATCATTATATGGACTTTACAAGCTCTATAAGGAGCTGAATTCTATTTTTTTCAATCACCACAAAGATGAGAAGATTGAGCAAATAGAGAAGCTGATGGTTCTGTCATTCTTAAGGAGTCTACATTCCAAGTATGCACCATCATGTCCATAGATCATTGGCAGTGGTTCCATGCCATCATTGCTCAAGATCTTCTCCGGCTGCAGTAGATTTTTCCTAAGAGTAATTTGAGCTCTGACTTAAGGGTGTGGGAGACCGCTCCACATTAGATGCATAGCTATCCTTTGGAGACACATGTGAATATCATGGTTCATGAAGAGGTGTTTCCAGATGAGATAGAGGTTGTAGTTGCATTGGTACTCTTGGCAGAGTTAGTGGGATGCCAATGTTAGGAGGAGAGTTATGATTTATGTTGCATCTTTAGAACGGATGGTCTTACATTGCTGCAAGGAGCTTGGACACATGAAGTTTGATTGTCCCAGGCTAAGGAGTCACAAGGGAGAGTTGTTAGTAGCTCTGCATGTATGGATTCTAAGAAGATCCTTTCAATTTCAGGAGTGTCTAGATATTCGAGGATGAGTAAAGTCTATCAGATGTTCCAATTTTTTTCGAGGCCTAGATATTGTTCTCTTCTTTCATCGCAATATTAGCTAAAATAGGTAATGTAATTGCTGGTGTTTCTACATCTTGTTCTCAGACCTGGGTTATAGATTTAGGAGCTTTGGCCATATGAGTAGTAACTTAGGTATCTTGTTTTTTTGTTCAAATCCGTATATATATGTAGTAACACTAGAGATGGTTTAACATTCATGATTATATGCGTTGACTCTGTTAATATTACTTTCTCTTTGACTTTGACTGATTTGTATTTGCTATAATTTCTATTTAACATACATCTTATTAGTCAATTAACATGATCCAGAAATTGTTCTATAACCTTCTTTCTTGATTGTTATGTTTCATGAGATTAGAACGAAGAGGATGATTGGCACATATCTTGATTGCGGAGTCTTTAATGTTTGGATCATGAGATTGGAACAGTAGATTGATCTGTTACTTTTCCCTACATCACACACTTAGGTCATTCAAGTCTTTAGAATTTAAAACTTTTACATCCATAGTTCAAGAATTTGTTTAGTTTTGAGTGTGAGTCTTGTCAGTTGGAAAAATACTATCGTATGTTTTACTAAATATGAATTAATAAATGTTCTCTAAAATCGTTGGAGATTTGTCGATTTAGATATATGTGGAACTTATCGTGTTGAGTCTAAATCTGGATTATCATATTTTGTCATATTTGTTGAGGAATTTTCATATTTGACTTGGATTTATTTATTGAAAAGTAGGTATGAGGGTTTTGCGACTTTAAAGTTTCTATACTAAAATTAAAGTCTGTTTGATAATGCAAGCGAATATTTTATAGTCAATTTGCATCTTGTATATCTTTACTAAGAATCATTCATCAATTCACTTATGCACACACCCCAACAAAATAGACATTTGTTAGATGTAGTATGAACATTTATTTTACATATGAATATTCCAAAAAGATTTCTTGGTTGAGGCTGGGTTGAGGCTAAATTAAGTGCTTCTTTCCTTATTAATTGTATACAATTATATTGTTCTTATGTGATATTCTTTATTGCTTATTTCCATTAGCCGACTTGTTTTCATTATTACTAAGATTTTAGATGTGTTTGTTTTGTGTAGTTACTCTTGATGTTTCAAACCTTGATCAGTGTTCATTGAAATGCTAGTTTTTGGGGTATTCCCGCATTTAGAAATGTTATATATGTTTTGGTCCAACAATCAAAAAGTTATTTGTATGTAAAATTTTAAGTTTCCGTCATAATTCAATTCATAGGGAGATACCGATTCGTTGGATCATGACACAAGTGATGATTAGTTTCTTATTGCCACCACACAACTTTGAGATTACATGAGTATATCATTGATGTGTAACCATTAGAACTCAGCATCCAGAACATTCTTTGCCTTCAAATGCTGCTATCCCTTTCCCTCATGATCATATGCTATATTCCTTTACGGTTCCTTTTGCAATATCCACAATCGAAAGTGTTTTATTTCACATAGAAAAGCTACTCGTCTTGTAATGCCTATCCCCTTACAAATATTTATTTTTACACCTTTTTCAACCATATGTAGCTTTCCTTTCCATCCTTAATTCTCATTGAATTCTCTAGTCCATATCAGAGGCTCTATCATACCCAGATTGGTGTGCCATAATGTTGGAAAAGATGACTGCACTTGAGCTTAATGAAACTTAAGAATTATGTACATGCCCCACTTAGCAAGCAGGTGGCATGTTATTAGGGGTTTGCATTGTTAAGTTAAACTTGGATGGTTCTCTTACTCGGTTGATGGTGAGGGTGTTTGTTAAAGGATACTTACAAACTTATGGAGTAGACTATCATGATATATTTTCTTTCATTGTGAAGATGACACCTGTTTGTCTATTAATCTGTTTGGTTGCTACTTATCATTAGCCTTTATATTAGTTGGATATGAAGATTGCATTTTCTAATGGGCTTCTTGATAAGAAAGTACACATGAAGTAATCTCCAAGCTTTGTTGCTTAAGAAGAGTTGGGAAAAATATGCAGGTTGAAGAAGGCATTGTATGACCTCAAGTAGTTACTTAGGGCTTGGTTTGGGTGATTCTCAGACTCCATGAGGTGTTTTGGCCTTGAGCATAGTGAGAGTGATTACTCGATCTTCTATCAAACTTGCTAGGGTCGGAGGTTTCTTTTGATGGTGAATGTTGACAATACGATGCATTAGGTTTCAGGGGATGAAGTAGTTCAATCTAAAGGAAACGTCTTGCTTATTTCCTCCTAATCCCCATAAATAATTATTTAGAGATTTATGTCATGTCTCGCTTTTTAGTTTGCTAAGGAAAATGGAAGGTGACAAGCCCATGCATATTTAGGTCTACTTGGGGTTTCCCTTTAAATCTAAATATTAATGTCTCTGTAAAATTACGGGTTCGTATGCTTCTTACTAGTAGTAAGCAACAATTAAAAAATGTCTTATGTACTCTAAGATCAATGAATATATCAATATACAATATGGAAAGAAGGAAAGGACTTGCAAGCAACTAATATGATAAGAAGAATATAACGAAACAAGGACTAAAGGTTATTAACATATTCTCAATTGCAGGGGATGATATCCTCGAAAATGAATTTAGGTACACAATGAGGAACCTAGAGAATCTTTTGATGGATATTCCTAAAAATAAAAAGAAAAGAAAAGAAAATTCCGTACAACATGCTTACATTCGTTTTTTTGATAAAAATAAATAGTAATAAAAGCATGGTAAAATACAACATGTATCAAAATAAGCATTTACAATGTAACATGTTAATAGTACTAGTAGTATGAATAAGAATAATGATACATGGTAGTCATCATATAAACAATACTAGAGCTTAATAACGTGAATAATGTGATGTCTTTAATCTAGTGATGAGTTCATGTCTGAATGTACGATGTGCAACTTAGGTATAATCAAGAAAACGAGAGCTGTGGTTGCACACACGAGGGTACCAACAGTAAATGTCACCGCTTCAATTGCTGCAGAGCGCAAAAACGAAGACAATAGTAAACCATACTCCCATTGTTGGAAAGTGAAAAACTCATATACATTACTATAACAGTATCTTCATCAATGAAGACAGAATATACTAATATCGTAAGGACCTTTGTTGCTCTCGAACGCTTTGAGATAATGAGTTTACCATCTATGTGTTTATACTAAAGTAATGTCAATTATTGTGTTTATACTAAAGTAATGTCAATTATGGTAAACAGGTATGTTATCACGTGATCGAGAACAATGTAAGGTACTATATCATATGAATGTAATCAAATACAATATCATATACATGTAACCATGCACAGAGTATCATGGGTGTGTACAATGATCGTGATCAGGGTCTGAGTAGGAACTACAATATAATAATGGACATGTATGGTGCAAATTATGTAACAAAATACAGTAATATTATCCATATCGTAAAATGAGCATGGCTTGAACACTAAGGTATGAATGGCATAATACATCGGCACATTACTAGACTAACAACGATTCTATTTTATTTGTGTAATGGTTAAGTTGACAACATGACCGTGGGAATATGAGATGCATATCATAGAAAAGAGACATAGTCTCAATGCCTAACCTAATATGGATGTGTGTGTGTACATATATAATGTAACATCCCTTATGGTTATGAATTGAGTCTATGCTTAAGGGAATTGTAACTGGAATTAGCATACTAAGAAATAAGAATAATCAAAACCAATATCAACCAGCAATATATCAGGGACATAAACCGGATCATCAATATAACCAACATGATCACTGAGACAACACTAGCATGACACAGACACATAATTATAAAGGTCTGAAAGGCAAGCTATACAGTCTAATCATCTATGCACACATCACACAATTTCAATCTAAACTTATTTCAATAGGGTTTAGTTTCAATTTAAACTTATTTCAATAGGGTTTCATGTTTTCTATTAACATATGAGTTGTATTCTCAGATATGGACTCATTATAGCATCACCAAATATGGGTTAAATATCCTTAATAGCATACAACATAATAATCCGAACCCCAAATATGTATCTCTGGGCCAAAGCAGAACATGTGAGGGGTATCACGGTCAACAGAAGTCGACCATGCCCTTAGGATCAAAATAGAACCCAAACAAGGTTTTAGGGCCAAACCAAAGATTAGAACAGAGGCAACAAAGTCAAACAGCAACTGGACAGAGGGAGTAGGTCAAAACAAACTCAAAGAGAGCCATGCATGGCTAGCAACAACGAAACAGAGGCCAAAGGCTAAATTGAACACTTGAACAGAAATAATAGATGTAGAAAAATCTCAAATCAGTCTAGTCGAACCCCAAGCAGGGTAATAAGAATCGAACATCACCAAAGAAGAACAAGATGCGCCCTAAGCAGTGTGCTTAGAGGCAGGAAATCCCCAAAGAAGATAAGTCGAGTCCCAACCAGGGGTAACAACCCAACTTAAACCCTAATCAATGAAAAAGGGGGATTAGACCATTAAACGAATGTCCCAAGAGAATCACATAAGAAAATCTTGGGTCTAGTTTATCTAGGCCTTTAAAGATTAAGAAAACTTGTCACCATCGTGCATGAGAAAGAAGAAAACATGTCACCTTTGTCAGAGGGCCGTGCCCTCGCGTCACGAGGGCTGCCGCTATGGCTGCCGCTATGGCTGCTCGGATTGAAGCATGAAGAGGAAGAAATGGACTTGGAGAGAGAACTCAGATCCACGATATCTAGGTTTTAAGTTAGGGACTTTATTGTGAGGGAAAGAGAATACTGCAAGGGTAGTTGAAGACGTGTGGGAGAGGAAGATGTGTGGAGATTGTGGTGAAAATGTGGCTGTTGGTTACGCCGATAAGACGCAATCGATGCACGAGGGAAAAGGAATCGTTGCCGCCATCACACGAGAGGAGGAAATAGAAAATGAGAATAGACAGAGAAGATATATTTTAAAAGAGATAAAAACAGGTAGAGTTTAATTAAGGGTTAATCGGTTTAAAAGAAAATGTGGTTTGGGATTTAAAACTGGTTTGTGCTTTAAAATGGGTTCAGAAAAAAGACATACAAATAATCATAAATCTAATTTATTACTTTTATCTTTAGTCGATATTTGAACAACGTTTTATTATATGCAAAACCAGTGGGTTTGGGTTCGGGTGGTTACAATTTATATCATTTTGTCTCATAGTATGAATAAAATATCATTCTATTTTTTGGTTGTAGAAGTATCTGCAATTGCTTCTTCGAAGGAGATTCTTCTCTGAGTCAGTCTCCTGACAGTATACAGTATTAGTTGACTGAAATGCCAAAGTTTGTTGTTCAATTACTCTTTAGCAAACTTCTTATGTAATTTTGCCAGGAATGCCCTTGCTTCATTTAACGATATTTCTTGATGTTCCATCATTTGTCATGCAGCATACTTTCTGAATGATGATCCTCATGTATCGTTTATTTTTGTTGTCTATGTTTGTGTTATACTGCTGTGTCCTATGTTGCTTTGTTTCATTTATGGGCGAAATTATGATAAGCATCCTAGCTTTCTGACTATAGTTTATCTGTTTCTGCAGCATTAATATGTTCCTGTCTGACATGTCTGGCAAAAAACCTTTGTATAAAAAGTATGTATTTGACTTGGAATTAGTCTTAGAGTATTACAGTGAGTTTATCACTTGATTTTCAAATTTCTATGCTGTAATTTGGTAAATTTTGCATCAGGGCATATGTGTTCTTCAGTTCACCTGTGTCAAGAAAGTTGGTGTCCGACATAAAAAGTGACTCCAGCGTCTTACCTCGCATAAGTGCATTGAGTGAGGTTAAAATTGTTTCTTTCCTCAACATCACCTGCACCGCCAAATGCATCTCATATGTTTCTTTGTGTTGAAACTTGTGTTTATTTCGAATGTAGCTGTCTTGGTATATCATTTTTTTGATTTTAGTTAGTTATTTTCTTCATTTGTTAAACAGATGAACTTGGAGTACTTTGCCATTGATAGTCAGGTTAGACACTCTGCCTTATTATTTTTCAATTTGTTTCTCATTGTCTATTTTTTCCTTCCTTTTTTTTGCTTTTCTAAAATTATACAGTAAGTCAGTTGCCATGGGACACCCATGTTTTTATCTGCAAAGTCTATAATTTAATATTTAAAGGATTTCACACCTCTAAAGTTATGCCATGCAGGGTTTCGTTACCGACCACGAGAGGGCTCTTGAGGAATTATTTGCGGAAGACGCAGAAAATTCTCGCAAATACAATGCCTGTTTAGATACAATGGCCACCCGAATTGCTACTGTATTTGCTTCTTTAAGGGTATGTCATTAAAAGATTTCCTTTACTACAGGTATTAGAGGTACAACTGTGAGAAATGGAAGTTTTGGAACCATTTTTTTGCTTTATTGCAACTGCATCAGTCCTATGTTTTTTTGGTGCTTCGTAGGATTTTGGGGCAGTTTTTATGATAAATAAGTTTGTCATCATCATAGCCTTCATCCCAAAAATTGGGGTTGGCTTCAGGGACTCGGTAGAAAGAACGTCTGTTTGTGATCACGTTGGATCATAATGTCGGATACTCGTTTTCCACGCTTTGGACATTTTATTTTGGTTCTGAATATATGAATTTAAACTTTTGTGCATCTGATCATTTAGGAAAGATTATGATAAAACAACCGGGACCTCACTATGGCCTAGTTAGCTCAAACACAAATTAATGGGGGGAGATTAATCATCAGCTATGTAAACTCAATCTAATCAACTTAGTTTTCTGGACAGACTGCACAGTCTGGTTGGCTTTGCGGAAGTATCTTATTGTTTCTGTTTGCCCTATGTTTGCTCAGTTCAGGCGCATTACAATTCTTATTGGACATGTTCTAGTAATTGTAACCATTTAACCATTGATTAAGATAACATGCTTTGTTGTTGTTCATCGGCGTCTAGGTTTGTCACGCCTTGCTTCCTGGTATGATATGGGAAATGGAAGTGTGACAAGCCTGTGCATATTTAAGTCTACTTGAAATCCGCACTTTCAACCTAAATACGTAACACATTTGTAATCCTTTGTTTCTAACTAATAACGATGAAATACAGTAATAATATATCCCGTCCAAGATTAACAAATAGAAAAGATAGCAAGGTAAATAAGAAGACGGGAAAACCTAACAAGTACAATAAACATGATAGGCATATATACACAAGGATGAGAAGGAATGGAAATGGGTTTACGTAAACAATTTATGTATTGAAGAGGGTTTTGAAAGAGACCCGACCTACCAGAAAAACCTTGGGAATATTTTGACCGATACTCCCAAAAATAATAACAAAATAGAAAAGAATATCCGTCAGCAAGAGGTGTAGGTTTCCCTAAATAAGACAAACAATTAAAACTGCATGGTAAAATTAACAGTATGGATGTTTAGAATGTAAGATGACCGCATAATAGTAGCAGGAAACATAAGCAGTGAAAAATGGTATCATTAGATAGATGGTGATTGAGTCAAGTAAATGTTGGTAAATTATTAAAGGTAATATAAACAATGTGGTATCCTTATTCTAATTAGGGGTGGCAAAATGAACCCGACCCGAACAAAACCCGGTCTCCTTAACCGGGTATGGGTATGGGTCTATTCGGTTCGGGTGGAATTCGGGTCAATCCGGTGGACCTGGATAAAATCCGGGTCAAGTCTGGGGTTGACCCGTCAAACCGTAAGACCCGATTATATTTATATACAAAAATGTACCTAAGGTTGACCTCAGGCAGAATTACCTACGCACAACCCCCTGTTCGGGGTTTGTAAGTATTTTTTTGAATTTTTTTGCAGTAAGTAGATATACGTAGCTCCCCACAAAATTTCAGATCAATCCAACACCGTTTGAGCCTCAGTTAATTGATTTCAAAAACGTTGCGCTAAACTTTCCAGAATTCTCGACAGTTTTACGCAACATTTTTGAAATCGATAAACGGAGGCTCAAACAGTGTTGGGATTGAACTAAAATTTTGTGGGGAGCTACAGAACAAGTATAGCTACCTACTGCAAAAAAATTCAAAAAAATACTTACAAACCCCGAACAGCGGGGTTGTGCGTGGGTAATTCTGCCTGAGGTCAACCTCAGGCACATTTCCATATATATATATATATACTTTATGTCAAACACACAAATAGCCGGCTCTTGGGAGTTTGGTTAGCACGTTTGGTTGGTGCGCTGCTCTCTAACGTGGTCTCAGCTTCGAATCCTGTTGTTTGCTTTACAATTTTTCATTTTTCAATATGAGCTTGTAATCTTACCACCTTTAAAAAGAATTGTCCTTGAAATTCTCAAGGATATGCAGGAAATAAAAGAGTGGTTTTCGATGTCGAATCCATGCTTCCACATCCAGACTTCATCAAAGTATGAAATGGTGCGAATGAAAGGGAATCTGAGAGGTCAATTAATAGATCAGAAAAATATCCAAGAAAGAAAGAAGGGATTCCAATAATATTGAAATTTGTTACGAGGAGGGTAGTTTTGTAGAAAGGTAAGGAATTTTAAAGGTCAAATCTCGTGGATTAAAAGAAAGAATTTCAACTATTAAGTTAAGGAGTTCAAAGGGATTCAGAATGTAATAGCATTTAAGTTGCTTATTAAAAGTTTTTTAAAAAGTTATATGGGCCACCAACAGAAGCTGTCACGCTCTTTTACTGATATGCAATATGAAATTAATTTTTTATGGATTTCAGCCTACTTGGGATTCACCTTTTCAACCTAAATACGTAACATATCTACAATAAAATGCAAATTCTTTTTCTTCTAACTAATAATGAGCAAGTACCGTAATGATATATTTATATGTACATTTGGTGTGGTTGTCCTAGGTGACACACATCGTCACCTTTGATCCACACTAGACAAAAGGGTTGATAGAGTGGTGGTGGAGATTTGGCCACCTCATCACCACTTTTTCCTTTTGCAAGAAAGCCCCCTCACTTTCTCCTATTTATCCCTTGACACTTCCAACACACATCCCACACACATCCCCTCTTTCTCAATTTCCCCATTAGTTTTTCTTTGAAATTTTTTTTGCCCCAGAAATTTTTTTTGCCCGTGCACGGGTGCACGTGGTATTTTCTAGTATATATATAGTCTAAGATTAACAAATACGAAAAACAACAAGCATGTCAAATAATGAGATGAGAAAGATTAACAAGTACAGTAAGCATGATAAGCATATATATATGGATGCAAAGGAATGAAAATGGGCTAAAGTAAGAAACTTATGTATTGAAGACGGTCTTAAAAGAGATCTGACCTACAAGAAAAACCTTAGCAATCTCTTGACAAATACTTCCAAAAAAACAACAAAACAACAAAGAATATCTGTAGCAAGACATGCTTGTGTAGGTTTTCCCAAATAAGATTAAAACAATATTAAAATGCATGGTAAAATTAACAACATGGATGTACGAAATCTAACGGAATGTAAGCTAAGCTGACAACATAAATAGTAGTATGAAGCATAAGGATTGACAAATGATAATCATCAGATTGATAGTGACTGAAAGCTAGTAAATCACTAATGGTAATATGAACAGTATATTATTGCTATTTTTAGTATTGATCTAATGTTCAAAGGTACGATGTGTAATTTGGGTATCTTTAGAGTCACATATTCTGTGGTTGCATAGCCGAGGGTGCCAACAGTAAATGACACCACTTCCATTATTGTAGAGTAGAACACCCAGAGAGAGTAGTATAACTTCATTTTCATTGCTGGATAATGAAAAGTACGGATATAGTAATATAACCCCATCTCAATTGCTGGAAGGTAAAAAAATGAGATATAGTAAGAACCTTTGTCACTCTAGCATCTTCTGTGATCATGAGGTTCACATCCATAGGTGTTATATCATAATGTAGTGTGTGGATATTGTAACGGATTGCTCGAAGGTCAATATAAACATGAGAGCGGGATTTGAGAGGTGGCTCTCCTAGATTCAAGAGGTGGCCCCATGGATTCTAGAGTTGGTTCTTATAGATTCAAAAAGTGGGTCTCTGCATAACGTAATACTTTGCTCCATGTAGCACTTAGTTCCATTTCACACTTTGCTCATTATAGCACTTAGTTCCATATGAAGCTTAGTTTTAATATCCAGGTTAGGTAATAATACAATGACTAGTACGATGAGTGTGTACAGTATCAAGTAATCATTACGGGGACCGTGAATTGTGACATATACAGTTTCATGGAATGAAGTATGACGATCAGGTATAGGGGCAGGTTTAGTATCATGAGTAATGAGCATATAATAAGGTACAACTTTCATGAGTAGGAGGAAACCCAAACAATTAGCAGGAACAACCTTTAAGGTGGAGCTGAAACTAAAAATAGCAACCTAGAGGGTAAACCTTCCTAGACAAATAAGCGGAGCTCCCAAATAGCAACAAAAGGGCAAAATAAACCCAGAAATCAAGCCACACCTATAAACATAAAGTAAAAGAGCAAAACTACTCAGAAAATCAAGTCGAGCCAATAAATAGCAAGCAAAAGGAAAACTGCTCCAGAAAATCAAGCCGAGCCCATAAACAACAAGCAAAATGGCAATAAGCCATAATAATCCCTGACTATCATAACAATTGCCATGGTTGGTTGAGTTTATTTAGGTCATAAAACGAAATCAAGGAAATATACTTGACTTCTGAGAAGAAGAAGCAATCATCACCAATTCAAGGCCTCACCGCCTCGTTGCCTCGCTAGGGTTGCGGTTGATGTTGTTTGAACTGAAAGAAGTGAGGATGAGGAAGATTAGGGAGAGAGAGGTGATAACCATGAGAAAGAGTTAGGGTTAGGGTTTTAAATAGGGAGAAGACATATAGAGGGGTAATGGTGTGTGAATGCATGAGAGGATGAGGCACGAGGCGTGTGGATGTGGGGAAGATAGTGATGGAGAGGAGGTGGTGGTGGCGGTTATGCGCGATTTGTGGAAGAGAGAGAGAGAAGAAGAAGAAGAGTTCGGCAACTCCATTGGCCGAAAAGACGGGGAAAATGATTTAGGGGTTCGGTTATGATTATTTAAGCAAGGGAGTCGGTAGGATTCAGGTTTGGGCTTGGGTTTGAGGGGATTTCAAACGGGTTGGGTTTCGGGTTTAATATTAAAGAAAATGGGTTAACCGGTGCAGGTTATTGGATTTTAGGCTAAAACAAGCTCAGAAAAATTAAAAACATCGCCGAAATTTACAATAATTATTTTGGAACCTAATTGATATGTTAAAATATTTTTATTATTTAAAAAACCTAGTAATGCGTTAAGACCATTACAAGGTTACTCAAGTTTTCCACATATGTAGAAATATAAATTATATTTCATGCCATTTAAAGTTTTGTATATCTTATCTTTCGTTTTTACCTTGGGTGGGGGACTTGGAGAATTATTTATGCTTCCTAACAAGAAGGGCCACATCACACTGCGTGGTAGCTAAATTTTAGAACCCAAATAAACTTGTACAATTACTGTATTAATCCCGAGATAGAAAGGACAGAAGCTTAAAGAGACTGAGAACGTTGGAGGATGCTGTAGGAATCTGATGACAGCTGTTGGTGAGTGAATTATACCATTCATTTAAATCGACTGCATTATTGCCAAATTTATACGATGCTTTACTGGGTTGATATCATTTGTAATGTGAATAATGATATGATTCAGATAAGAGAAGCATGATTCCTGCCTACTTATTCTGATCGAATGCTAAATCCTGTCTTTATGGTCTCTCAATCTAAAACTGTTTTGGGGCTTGCATCACATTTAGAGTTGTACACAACACTTGGGTTGTTATCATGACTTATTATTTTTGTTGACTTGTAATGCTTCTGCTAGGAATTTCCTTATGTGCGGTATCGTGCTGCAAAGTCATCTTTAGATGCTTCCACCATGACCACACTCCGTGATTTAGTCCCAACAAAACTTGCTGCTGGAATTTGGAACTGCCTGGCTAGGTATAAATCTACAATTTCTGATTTTCCGCAGAGAGAAACATGTGAATTGCTTATTGTGGACCGCTCAATTGACCAGGTATATTGTAGAAGATTCTTTAGCTTCCTAGTCTGTTTGGATGGATGAAGACTGAGATATGACCTTCTGCTGGTTTATCTGCTGTTTATTTATAGATTGCCCCTATCATCCATGAGTGGACTTATGATGCAATGTGCCACGATTTACTAAACATGGAAGGCAACAAATATGTTCATGAGGTAAGCTCTTAAAAAACTTGTATTTTTTGATGTTTATGTCTGTTTATTCTCTGTTTCTCTGTTTGCTTATGTAAGCTTCAAAATGGGTGTGTACGAGCAGGCGATAAACAAATCAGGAACCGTTGAAAAGAAAGATGTTCTTTTAGACGAGCATGATCCCATATGGCTTGAGCTTCGGCACGCTCACATAGCTGATGTTTGTCCAGATTACTTCAAGATATGTTTAACATATAATGTCATTTGTTCTGAATTCTGATGCCTACTTTATTGTGTCACAGGCTAGCGAAAGGTTACACGAGAAGATGACCAACTTTATAACTAGGAATAGAGCAGCGCAAATCCAACATAACTCGAGGTAATTTTTGCACAGTTAACCTTTGATGCTTGTTCGCATGGATTTGTAGGTATGAAAAAGTTGCATTTCGGAAAGAACAGAAGTTTGTCTTAGGTAGATTATCTTTTTTTCAAACTTTTGGAGCATACTAATTTTTGCAAATATAATACATATGATGGAAATGTGCTTGTGTCAAGTTTAATTTTGGAGAATTTAATCTAAGATTTTTGTGTATTTTGCATTTTTCTTTATGTTTGCAGCGTCTTTATTTTCTGTGAAATTTCAGTGCAAGTGGTCAGGCCAATGCGGATCAAACCATGGCCCAACATTATCACACCTTAGATGTAAACTGGAAATTGCAAACATAGATTTGGTATTTACCCCCTTTTTCCCGTTGGATTGAATCTGTTCTGATTGACCTGAGTAGGCCCAATAAATTTTATTACAAACATATAATCTGAGTCCAGGACACATGGTATACTGCTAAGAGAGAATCTTGTAAGCATCCAATACAATTCAACACGTTCCCCCCCTTACTAATTGATTATATTTTGGGTTTAAATACTACATATGTAGCCAATTTACTTCAGTTTGACCTAAACTTGCTGCTTACATGGCCCTGCTTCCGTTTTGAATAAAATAAAAATTCCAACTTTTATTACTAATTAATTAGTGGTTAAAGTTTTATTATATTAATTAATTGTACAATTATCATGAGAACAATGATTAAATAATTGTATTGTTGATTTTATGTAGTTTACTACTACTATTTTTAAAACATAAACTCTGGTGTATCTATTGCAAATGCCCAAGGACGTTAAAGCACAAAAACTTTCATAGAAAGTTCAGGTAATATAATATTAAAAAAGGTTCCTTATTTTACCTGTTTACACCAGTGCTTTGTTGCTTAATTCAGTTGTTGCAATCTGCAGCAAGGCTGCTTCTGCTTGAATGCATGCAACATCTCAGTGCATTGGGTCAACTGGGTTTGATCATTCTGTCCCAGTTTGCAACACTCGAGTGCGGAATTAAACTAACAGAATTTAGATGAGATTTAAGTTTTGAGATTTTGGTGGAAACCTACTCGTACCGGTTGTTTTGAAGTGGTCTTCGTCAAGCCTATTCAGGAACATAACCTTGAAATTGGTTGGTCCAGATAAAGCTGATCTGTCATAAATCTTATTTCAAAGAATTGAAAATATAATTAACAGTGAGAAGCACATCATAACATTATTTCCTTAAAAGTAATTTAATTTTGTTACTTCCTCGATGCAACTTCTTGCTGTCCATTCAAGCTTTTGTGGCATGGCACGTGGTTGATATACAGGTTTTTTGGTTGAGAACTAGAATTTTTCAGAGTAATAGCAGCTTCTAATAAATTGCTTCTGGTGGCCATACCCACCATCTTTAACATATTTATAAATTATTAAAGGGATTACACTTTTATGTAGAACCCGCCAAAGTTAATTTGCAGAAATTTTATTGTTTTGACTTTTGAAAGTAAGTTGCTACATTCCTTGTTATTTGTTTAATAACTAATTATAAGAAGGAAATAATGTGTATGAGCCGACTCCTGGTTTTGCCTAGATGAGCTTGTGAGGGAAGTGAGGCCTGCCTACTTTTCTCCTTTGATTTGACGAGTAGTGTGGGCCCCACTACTTTCCACTTTCACCAGCTTATTTACCAAAATGAGTTATCAGTTCATATATGTCATTTCCTTGTAAGAACTGAAGGAAAATTGTGTGACTGAATGGAGGTTGACTAGATTACTATAGATAGGATCCAAGATACAACACTATAATTGTAAATTGGTCATCTGTTTCTTGGATGTGATGTGAACGCATTTAAGCTACCTATTAATAAAACGTCAGATGATTTCGTGGTGATTCACCCCTGCATCAGTGGAAACAAATTAATCAATTTGATGACAAGTCTGAAATGTTGATTTTAATCCCACTTTGTACATGTGCAATCGAAATGATTTGAATTTCATTTATATTTTTGGATAGTTTAAATGTGTTAGATCACATACAACGAAATGCTTTCCAATTTTGAGTTGCTAATGTTTAAATTTGGGGTGATAGAATCTGCCTGCTGTATAATATCTTAGTAAACCACTTTGTATTCTGTCAATCGGATCCAACATGTGGATCCTATCACCCCAAAGTTACGACAACCCAACTCTTAACTCACATTCCCATTTGATGTGATCTAACAATTTTAACTACCTATAAATATAAATATAAATGAATTCAAATGAATTCAAATGATTTCAATATCTTTTAACCATGCACAATGGAAAAAAAATCAATGTTTTAGAATTGTCATAAAAATTGATGCACGGATAAAAGACATTGAGATCATCTGAATTTTTATGTATAGGTAACTAAGTGTGTTAGGTATTATCCAACAAAACAAGGTTTTGCTTTGACGTGCCAAGTATTAGATTTGGGGTGATAGGACCTTCATCTTGGATCCTATCAATGGTAACACACACACATGAGTGGTTCCATAGAAGAAAGACATTAGAATGCGACACAAATATTAGAAATTAAAACGAAACACATATATCATCTTCTTAGCAAAGAAGTAAACCTTCGTTGCTAGACAGGTCAGGTGTTATAGTGCAAAAAATCCTTTGGCCTGGGGACAACACAGAATTTTGCTCTGCCGCTGTGCCTTATTAAACTACACTAGACTGGGTTGCTTATGGAGACTTTATTTACATGCCTATATTTTGTAGTATTGAGGACGCTCTACAGTGCTGCTAAGTAGGAGGCATGCTGATATGAGCATAATTACCAGGTGTCATGTTTTGGAAGATACAGACATAGCTGTGCACTCAAAGGTGTATCGGCATACGTTTAGTTATTCTTCTTTCACAAGAGTTTAAGAAATATGCAGAACCATCAATGTATATTTTCCAAAAATCAGGCCCACTGTTCTCACTGCTAGCAATGTACTTTGGCAATTCATGTATATCGGCATGGCCATCTTGTATCTGTGATTGCCCTTCAAATCGCATGCCTCTAACAGTTGTTTGTTAAATAGAGATGGCGGTGAACTATCAACAAGGGATTTGCAAAAAATGGTTCAGGCTTTGCCACATTATAGCGAACAAATTGACAAGCTTTCTCTCCATGTAGAGGTCAGTTTTGGTTGTGTGGATTTGCTTTTCTGTTGCTAATCAATTATAAATTTTTTCCAAATGTTTTAATGTATAATATTTTTAAAACAGAACCTGACTTCAAACAGTTGAGTGTGCCACATTATCTCCGAGTTTGTTGTTTACTTTGCAAGCTTCATAAGGTGTTCTCATATGGCTCGTTGGCGTATGTTATCATCTGATAATGCAATTCCCAATATTATCATCCTTCCATTGTTCATGATTGTTTTTCGTTATAGGAAAGTTAGTGAAGAAACACTCCATGGTTATAGTGGTGGCGATTGAATCAGGTTCGGCTAAGTTTGGCCCGATCCAGTGAAGACCCTACCCAAACATGATCCGGTTGAAGTTATACCCATACCTGACCTGAACAAGATTTAGGTCAAGGACCCTCACATATACCCGACATGGGAAGTGTCTGGGTAATCCATGCTTGACCTGCTTAACCAATTGGGTTGGGTTTGGCGCGAAGAGTCTGGTTTGCAGCAGCAAAAAGTACGTGTTCATTATTAAAACACAAAATTATAAAGCTCTGAAAAATTTGTTAATGGGTGTCTTTGTAAAGAATGTGCATTAACTTAAGACAATTTGTAAAATCAACAAACACCAACATTTAAGTTGTGATGTATACATTTACTAACAAAACGAGAATTGAAACCCTCCCAGAGCTGCGGCATAGATCAATGGCTTGCATTTTTCTCATGTTGTCATGGATCTTGAATTGAAGGAACAATGCCCCATCCACCAACCTCTTCGATCTTGCTCGGGGTTGGTTCAAGAAACATGAGCAATTTGAAAGAACATGACATTAGTGAGATCCCTGGTCAAATTGGAACTTTGAAGAGATCCTCATGGTGAGACCATTAGGAAGTTTTTGGCAGGGGAAAGTAGAATTTTTGAAATTTTTTTATTGAGATAGAAAGATATAGTCGAGAATAGAGCGGGGGAATGGTTAGAGTATTGGGTGAATGAAGAAATTGCTAGGTTGTTGGGTTTCTGTTGTCGGGAGTGTTGTTGTTGTTGTTTTTTTTTGGGGGGGGGGGACACAATTTTTCTGAGGAACATATAGTAGGGATCAGGTAGATTAGGGATTGAGTTTGGACATGGATTCAGGCTGAGATGGGAGAAATACATATTTAAATGAAAGGTGGCGGGTCAGATTCAGATCAACCCATGTTATGTTGAAGTTTATCCGAGTTGTATCTAGGTTGATGTGGGTCATTGTCATGAACCAATCCTGCCCCGTATATTTGTTGGGTTGACGGGTTTTCCCTGGATGCAACCTAAACCCATATAGATCCTTACATGTACTCAACAATT
This sequence comes from Scilla litardierei, assembly GCA_030789695.1. NCBI lineage: Eukaryota > Viridiplantae > Streptophyta > Magnoliopsida > Asparagales > Asparagaceae > Scilla > Scilla litardierei. The sequence continues at coordinate 224,808,826 of CM061142.1, read as the reverse complement.
TGGGTCATGTATATGTTTGACTTGTTGGGTCAGGTTCATGTTGCCAGCCTTACTGGTTGCATGTGCTTAAATTGCATACTCTATAGGTTAACACGTTTAAGGCAAAATGTGGCATTTTTTAGGACTTCTGTGCTCTTAAGAGAGATCATTTTGCCATAAATTTTTAGATGTTTGATGATGATTTTAATAAATAACTTCTGAAGTTCAAGCCCAATACTTGGGATGAGGAAAGCTGAATATTGTAGCTTCTTAACTGCTAAGAAAAGATAGCTAATATTAATGGAATGCATAACTACCAGTTCTAGAAAAAGAGATTAAAAAGGGAGATCGACATGTAGAGATGAACTAGGCTTAATTTACCTAACCTACCCTAAACTATTCATGCTTAAAAAATTGCTTTAATATATATTCACCAAACCTCTTGAAACTTTTCCTATGCACCAAAACCACCTCATTGCATCGACGTCACACAAAAAGACAAATGATCTTATACAATTGCATTGAAATTTGGATAAAGTTTATCAATACTACCTTATATTTTTGAAAAAGTTTTCTCAAAACTATCTCTTAATTTTAAAAGTCATTGAATATATATTAAAATAAAAATCTTAAAAAGCATAATGCATATAATATTAAAATAAGAAAAATATTCAAAAAAATTAAAGTTTTATTAACATTTTAAGAAATATTTATTAGTAAGAAATATTGGTGAAAATGCGTAAATCATGTCCTGATGAATAACATTTACGTTGAATTTTTAGAAAATAATAAAATTAATAAATATTCTCACAAAATACATAAACATATACTGATCTACTAAAAAGAAATACTCATACTTAATTTAAATACCATATAGTAATTTATTATTAATATAGAAGTGTAACAAAGTTTAGTTCTCATAAAAATGCATAAACAACATTTAAAAACTAAATCTACCTAAATTTAAAAATATCAAAGTTCAATGCAACATGAAGAAGGGAATGTAACATTTCATGATAATGAATCTGTTTTAAAGAATGTTAAAAATAATGAGAATGAGAAATATTTTTCAAGAAATTTATAAATTTTTTTAAATTTTAATCAATAGAAAAGTTAAAAATTACAAAATATAAGTCCATTGTGCAGTGGATTACCCTCTTCCGATGGGAGCATTGTGCATTGGATTACCCTTCTTTATGATTCAAGTCCATGCTTGGAATTATTTCTTCCTGATCATTTTAATTCATAAAATTTTATTATATCTGATTGCTAATACTATATTTGTTACAGAAATCAAATTATTTTGTGTTGTATATGAATGTCTATTCTTGGGTACAAATCATTGTTTTGCTTCATTATGATTTTTAATTGCTATAATAGTAGTCGATAAAAATGTTAAAGATTTATTTACTTTTGGTTGGCAGCTTTGAGTTCATGCTCCTTTTTAAGGTTAGAAAAATAAACAAGCGGGGTTTTGCAATATTACATGTTGGGCGAGGTCATGTTATATTGTAACTAGCGCAAAGAAAGGTCTCTTGTAACATTATTTACTAAACATCTTCATTCTTCTAAAGAAAGTACTTCACAAGAAGCGCTCTTTTAGAAATCACTTACAACGTCCCATGCGCTCAGAGTTTCGCATTGGCTTGGTAGGCCTTACAGAAGGCCTCTCTGATTGCCATAGCTTTCTCACCCTTGGTGCTTGTTGTTTTTTATTAGGGGAAAGGGAATTGATGTTAGGTTGACGATCCTAAAAATGTTTATTGACCTTTTTGTTTCATTGCCTATGTGGAGTATGCTACATTTTTATGGGAGAAAGCTTGGTTGATAATTATGGTTCTGTTGTGAAGGGAAAAGTAGAGCAATAGGTGTAAGGTGTTAAGAGCACCCCTACCATCATATTTATAGCTTTCAATGATGGACCGGATACCCAATGAGCCTCATGGGTCTATTCATAACACTTCCCCTTATCCAACCAACATTGAATAAGCGGTGTATTCTTCATCATCCGAGTTAGGATAACTGCCTTGTTAAATAAAGAACAGCTAATCCACAACTTTCCCTGTTTTAGGGATGTGTCTAGGGGTGGATACTTCAGGATCCAGAGTCAACAAGGTTGCGTCGTCAAAACCTTGACTACGGAAAACCCTGTGGGAAAAAACCAGTAGCCAAGGAAAAAGAGTACAACTCTGCAGTTGACTCCCCCTCATCTGACCAAGCTTCAGGCTTACAGATTTCCTATGAATCTATACATCAGTCTCCTATGTAACTATGTGTTCATAGTCCTCTCATCCCGACCCAGTTTACATTTTATCACTCTCCTCATCCCAATCCCATATACAAGTTTCTCAAAGATACTAGTAGGCAGGGATTTGGTAAGCAAATCTGCCAAGTTATTACATGATTGGATCTTCTGTACCTCAATCTGCTTTTGCTTCTGAAGGTCGTGCGGCCAGAAGAACTTGGGGAAGATATGCTTTGTCTTGTCGCCTTTGATGTAGCCGTCCTGTAGCTGGGCTATACATGCTGCATTGTCTTCATGGAGTGGAGTAGGCGCAAGGAAGCCGGTCATCAGGCCGGTTGAGGTGAGAATGTGCTGGATCGCAGAGCGTAGCCAGAAACTCTCCTTGCTTGCTTCATGGATAGTTAGAAGTTCTGAGTGAGTGGATGAGACGGTTGTCATGGTCTGCTTTACAGATCTCCAGGATATGGCAATGCCGTCATTGGTAAACATGTATCCGGTCTGAGACTTAGGATCGGACCTGTAACCCGCATCAGCATAACCAACTAAACCAGTTGATGCCCATTTCCTGTAGAATAGACCTAAGTCTATGGACCCTTGGAGGTAGCGCAGAAGATGCTTAACTCCGGCCCAGTACCACTGTGTAGGTGCAACACTATATTTGGCTAGTAAGTTGACTGCAAATGCTATATCAGGGCGAGCGCAGTTAGCCAGGTAAAGGAGTGCACCGATAGCACTTAGATAAGGCACTTCAGGACCTAGTACTTCCTCCCCCTCTTCCAGCGGCCGGAAGGGGTCTTTATGCACATCCAATGATCTGATGACCATTGGGGTGCTGAGGGGGTGGCAGTTATCCATTTGGAACTTTTTCAACAAGTTCGATGTGTAAGTTGACTGATGTAACATGATCCCATCGTTAAGATGCTCTATTTGAAGACCTAAACAGAATTTTGACTTTCCGAGGTCTTTCATCTTGAAAGTTCCTGTCAAGCTTTTAGAAATCTCGGCGATCTCTTCAGGAGATCCGATGAGGTTCAAGTCGTCCACATAGACGGCTATAATGACAAATCTTGTTGCCTTTGCTCTTATAAAGATGCAAGGACAGACTGGGTCATTTGTAAATCCTTGTTTTGCAAGGAAGTCACCCAGTTTGTTATACCACATCCTTCCAGATTGTTTTAGACCATATAATGATCTTTGCAGTTTCACTGCGTAGATGCCACGTTGTCTCTCTTTTAGTGCTGCAGGTAAGGAATAACCGTCAGGCAATCTCATATAGATGTCTCGGTCTAAGTTACCATATAGGTATGCAGTCACGACGTCGATAAGCTGCATATCTAAAATCTCTTGGGTTGTTAAGCCAATGAGGAATCGGAAGGTGATCGCGTCCATGACCGGGGAGTATGTGGCTTCAAAATCCGCCCCTGGACGTTGGGTAAAACCATGTGCTACAAGCCTTGCTTTGTAGCGAACGATCTCATTTTGTCCATTTCGTTTTCTAACAAATACCCATTTATAACCCACAGGTTTTACACCTTTTGGTGTCTGGACTATAGGTCCGAAGACCTTGCGTTTTGTGAGTGAATCCAACTCCACTCCTATTGCCGCTTTCCACTTTGGCCAATCATCTCTGCTTTGACATTTTGTCAGAGAGCGTGGTTCAATATCATCGTCGTAGTACGCGACGTTGATGGCAATATTACACGCAAATGTGTCATCTATGGTTGTGCTCTTTCTGTCCCAATACTCCTCAGTTCGTACATAGTGTATCGAAACTTCATTTTCTCCTGGTTTTTCCTCTGTTTGAGAGTTTGGGAGAGATGGGGTAGCAGGGCTGATAGTAGCATCCTGTGGTGGTATTGTTTTATCATTGCCAAGGGTCCTACTCTTTCGAGGGACTTGGTCATTGGATCCCGGTGGTCGTCCTCTCTTTTTGAGAGGTCCAACCATTTCTCCTGCAGGCGGATTGCATCCATGTTGCGGTATGTCAATACTAGCTGGAGTGTTAGCAGCAAGGACGTGTGATTTGACAATCTTCTGGTTGTCAGTAAATTTGTCCGGCAAGAGATGGACAGTGTTTTGGATATGGAGAATCTTCAGGACCTCCACCTCGCGCTGGCTTGTGGGCGGATTAAAGTGACATAGTGTCTTTGTATCCCAAGTGATACAGTCTGAAGCTTCGGGCTTCTTTGTTTGTGAGCCTAGTCTTGGAAATGATGTTTCATCAAATTCACAGTCTTCTAGACGTGCCTTGAAAACGTCTCCCGTAAGGGGTTTTAGGAATCTTATTATAGAGGGGGTGTCAAACCCAATATAAATGCCTAGGCGACGTTGTGGACCCATCTTTGTCCTTTGTGGTGGTGCTATGGGGACGTATACGGCATAACCAAATATTCTCAAGTGTGAGACAATTGGTGGGGCTCCAAGTGCTAGTTGCATTGGAGAAGATGACTGACCTCCAGAAGGTCTTAATTTTATTAAAGATGCAGCATGCAAAATTGCATGGCCCCATGCATTCACTGGCAGCTGGGATTGAAGTAATAATGGACGAGCTATCCATTGCAGTCTCTTAATTAGAGATTCTGCTAACCCATTTTGGGTGTGAACATACGATACAAGATGTTCGACTTCAATGCCCTGTGCTTGGCAATAGTCTAAGAAGACTTGTGATGTAAATTCCCCCGCATTGTCCAGACGAAGTTTCTTTATCTGGTAGTCGGGGAAGTGGGCCCGCAACCTGATTATCTGAGCTAAAAGCTTAGACAGTGCTAGGTTATGGGTGGATAGTAGACACACATGTGACCACTTAATAGATGCGTCTATCAGGACCATAAAGTATCTGAACGAACCACTTGATGGGTGTATATGCTCACAAATGTCTCCGTGGATTCTTTCCAGAAAGCTTGGAGACTCCAGGTCCACTTTCAGTGGAGAGGGTCTCGTAATTAGTTTACCCCTGTAACAGGGTGGACATGTGAATTTACCTTTTTGAAGAATCTTCAGGTTCTTCACATCTATACCCCTTGAACTTTTTATGATGCGGTACATCATAACAGATCCATGGTGTCCCAGTCTACTATGCCAGAGGTGGAATTCTGGTATTTGGGGGCACTGCAGGTGCTCCGTCATTAATGTTTCTGGAGTTTGAATACTTGTTTGGTAGAGTCCCGAGGGGAGTCCCTTGAAACGTTCCACAATGGTTTTTGAACCATTTGTAAGAGACGTTACAAGCAAGTATTCACTTTCATTTTCCTTGACCGTCTCTAAGTGATACCCGTTTAAACGGATATCTTTAAAGCTTAGGAGGTTTCGGATAGATTTAGGGGAGTATAACACATTTCTAAGTGTGATTAGTGTGTTACCGGGAGCAATATGATTGCTTCCCCTGTTCCTTCAATTATATTAGCTGGTCCTGAGATTGTTCTCAGTGGACCAGAGTAGCTACCTATGCTCGTAAAGTAGTCTATGTTTTGAAGGATCGAGTGCGTCGGTGCACTGTCCACAAGGCAAATTGATTCCATATCTATATTACGAAAGACATTTAAGCAGTAAATAATATGAAAAGAAGAAATCTACTTTCATTTAAGATGATAAAAAAATGTTCGACATGGAATGAAAATTAGATACGATGCATAAAAAAGGAAGATACATTGCTAGCATATAAAAATTGTTTATATCGTCCATAACTAGAGAGTGTCGTCTCCCATGAAATCTTCTGGAGTCCATGTGGTCTCTGGCAACGCTGCGCTCTCTATCAGGTTTGTCTCAGCGCGAGGCTTGAGACTTGCCTGATAGAGGTCCTGTAGGTGTTTTTGGGTACGGCAGATTCTGGACCAGTGGCCCGTTATTCCGTATTTGGAGCACTTATCCTCCCGGTCTTTCTTGGGAGTACCACCTTTGGATGTCCACTTTTGCTTCTTTTCCACGAACTTCTGGTTCTGAGGAGGAGCTTGAGGACTGGCCTTCTTCTGCTTCTTTTGTTCTTTCCATTTCTGGAATTTAGCTTCTTGTCCATCTTTTTCTTCTGGGAAGACTGGAAGTGTGCCTCTGCAGGAGGTGGCAGTGGGGCGGAGCCAGGAGGGCGCAGGTTGTGAGTGGCAACCAACAAATCTTTGTTCTTTTCAGCCATTAGTAGGCATGAAAGCAGATCTGAGTACTTCGTGAACTTCCTCTCACGGTACTGTTGCATGAGGATCATGTACTTCTCGTGGAAAGACGTGAACGTCTTTTCCAGCAACATTTTCTCAGTCACAATCTTACCACACAACTTCAGGCGTGAGGTGATACGGAAAAGTGCTGAGTTGTACTCCGCTACGGATTTGTAATCATGTATGCGGAGATGAGTCCACTCGTACTGTGCACGGGGGAGTATGACATCCCTCTGATGCCTGTACATCTCCTCAAGTGCGTCCCACAGTTCGTAAGGATTCTCTACAGTAAGATACTCGTCCTTCAGGGTCGAGTCTAAATGTTTCCTGATATAGATAATGATTTTCGCCTTTAGTATATCGGAAACTTCTTCTGTATGCGGTGCTTCTTTAGAAGCATCCTTTTCAGCTGTGGCAGTACTTGTTGCCTTCTCAGTGGGTGTCAGACTGAACCCATGAGATCGCAGATAAAACTTCAGGTCCAACTGCCAACTCAAGTAGTTCGACCCATCGGCCTTCAGGACTGAAAAATCGACAGTCGCAAGTCTGGCCATTAAACGATCTAGCAATATAAAAATAGCATGGATTATTAAACTGTGTAAAATAGACATCTACGCATGCGATTTTACAACTTTTTTAAATGGCATGGGTTATTGAGAAATAAACATCCACGCATGCATTTTAACATTTTCATAACATGAATTATTTAAGAAAATAAACATCCACACATGCATTTAACATTTTCATTCTAACATTAAAATAGCATGAAATAGTTGACATCCATGCATTTAATGTATAAGCAATGAAAATAAATTAGGACTATGGGATCAGCCAACCGACACGAAAAGAAAAAGACAGTCCAAAATTACATCAAAAAGTGCATGAAAAAGTAAATACAACTCGGGAACTTCAAAGAGAAGCACCTTTCTTCTTTGTGCAGACGCCTTCAGCTCCTTTTGGTGTCCTTCGGCTTCTTTTTACATGTATAACATCACTTACAAATTTCTCTCAAAAAGAAAAAATTGCAGAAAAGTAAAGGAGTTGGAAACCTGGCTGATCCCTAAAAACATAGCCTAATAGCACATCCACGTAGATAATATATTACAAATATACAACCACGCAAATAATCATTTCACAGGCACGTAAAGATTAATAAACAATCTAAATAGTGTGTGACGTGCTAAAAATTATTTTGAAAAACTTTTTACCTTGATCCATATAATTTATATTTTATTTTTCCGCTTTAACCTTTATTGTGAAATTAAAATTTCTTTAATTATTTTGGGCTTTTGGGGCCAAAAATAAAAAAAGAAAAATTATGTGTAAATGGGCTAATTTTTAGGCTGTTGGGCCATGGAAACTACCCATTAGACTTAATTGGGCCTCCCCTAAAAAATAGGCCCGTTAGGGGCTAGGGTTTCGGAAAAACCCTGGGGGGGCCCGCGGCAGGCCGCCGCGATGGCTGGCCGCGCAAATGGCCGCGGCCGCTGTGGCGGCGGCAGCGGGCCGCGGCCTGTGGCCGCGGCGTTTGTGCCGCCGGCGGCGCTGGTAAAGCGCCGCCGTTCCGCCCTTTTGGGCGTGCAGTATATGGATCAAGGGGGTTGGAAAAAGAAACGAATCTTTTAGACATTCAGATCTTTTAAAAATACGATTTTTATTGTTTTTAGACATGCAGATCTAAATAAAAATGTGATTTTTACCGTGTTTTCAAACCTTTTGATCTTAAATCATGCAGATCTATGGGAAACACAAGTTTAGATCTAAAAAGTTTTGAGATTTACCTTTAGATTCGACAAGGGAATCTAGACGACGGTTGGTGAAGGATGCCCTTTTTGCTCCCCGTTGAGAAGATTACGATCTTCTTAAAACTGAGAGTTGATGGATCTCCTTCCTCGAGCGTCGTTGTCTTTTTCAACGAGCGTGATCGTGCTGATAAAGTGTTGTGAAGGGAAAAGTAGAGCAATAGGTGTAAGGGATTAAGAGACCCACTACCCTTATATTTATAGCTTTCAATGATGGGCCGGATACCCAATGGGCTTCATGGGCCTATTCATAACAGGTTCAATCTTTTAGTTCATATTTTGAAATTAGTTGTTTAATTATGATGGTAATCATTGGTTCCACTCGGTCCTTGTTATGTAAGTTATATTCAAGTGTCGTTTAAATGATATTTACCAGTCATCATGCTTAAGCAGTGTTCTAAATATTAGATATCGGTCGTGTATCGACCTAAGAAATTTGATATCGGATTGCAGATATCAGGGATATATTGGGGACATTGACTAAATGTCGGAGTGTCATATCGGAGTCTTAAAAATGATGACATATGCAAGTATGTATCCAAGAAGATATAAATGATACTATCTCAAATAAAATTATGTTTTGGTTATACTTCTCTTGTTAAACATGAATTTCGGGGATATTGATTAAATATCGGAGTAGCATATCAGAAGCAAAATGATGTCAAATAAACCCAAAATTGGAAGGAAAAACAATCAAAAAACTGAAAAAATATGGAAAACTAAAAAAAGGGACTGACTGCTCACCTTGATCGGAAACACTCTCTTACAAAGATTGAATGTCGGACGCCGAAGCTCAATTGATTGTCGCCGCAAATTTTCGCTAGACGGAGCTGAGTTGAGCGGCATGAGGACCGGAGCGTCGAGAGGAGCGGAGCGACATGATTAGATTTAGGAGACATCAGCGTTTATCCCTCAAAAAACCCCGATGCCTTATTGTTTTAAGTAAATGATTTGGGTTGGGTGACTCAGGTCGGATCCACTTTGAAGTGGACCGACCCGCTAACTTTATTTTACAAAAACAGTGAATTGCGGCCGATATTTCAAAAGGGATATATCGGCCACAATATCGTCCGCAACCCGATATTGCGGCGATATTTTTCCAAATATAGGAAACCGCAATATATACGCCTATATCTTATCGGCCTAGTGTAAAATCGATATTGCGGCCGATATATCGGATATCGGTCCGATATTTCGAACACTGTGCTTAAGCAAATGACATTTACCACTTATGGTAATCATTCACCACAATTACCATGACCCTTTCTTCGTATTACTGTTCATATTGCAATTTTAAGAAACTCCACTCACCCACCACAAACAAACCAACATGAAGAAAAAGAAAAAAAGAAAACTTAAATACACCATGTAAGTACAAACACTTCATATTTGGACGATACTAAGCAGAGACATTAATAATTCTTAAAGAGGTTGATTATGATTCATTTGGATGTAAGAAATATGCGAATCCATCCAAGTTAAATTTTAAATTAAGCATCCTAAAGGTAACATAGTTCCGTTAGGATGTGATCTAGTATATCTAAACTGCATAGAAACAAAAGTTTAAATGATTTAGACATGTTTTACCCATGCATTAAGTTGTGAAATCTATGTTTCAGAATTATCATAAATTCACCTAATTTATTACCACTTGATGCATGGATAAAACGTGTTCAAATCATTTGAAATTTTATTTATAAGTGGTTTTACCATGTTAGATCACATCTAACGAAACAGATTTGTCATTTAAGTTGCTTAATTTTAAATTTAAGTTGGATGGATTCACATGTTTGGTCCATCCGAATGGATCCTAGTCAATCTCAGTCTTAAGTAGAACAAGGAGACAAAGCATATATGCATGCATGCTTATCTATAATAAATATACTTCAAAACTCGTAATGATTAGGACATGTTCTATTAAAATAAAAATAAAACAATATGAAACTTTGATGAAAAATATCCACTAACGTCTAATTAATAAATAAAATCAAGCACAAAGATTCGAAAAAAAATCTAATTGATACTTAGTTGAAGTGATGATTAATCTTTGTTGACTGACATATATATATATATATATATGTATGTATATATAGCAAAAAATGTGCCTAAGAATGACCTCGGGTAGAGATACGTGAGCACACCCCCGCTGTTCGGGGTTTGTGAGTATTTTTTTTGAATTTTTTTGCAGTAGGTAGACATACTTGTTATGTAGCTCTCCACAAAATTTCAGGTCAATCCAACACCGTTTGAGCCTCCGTTCATCGATTTCAGTTTTGCACAACGTTTTTGAAATCGATGAACGGAGGCTCAAACGGTGTTGGATTGACCTGAAATTTTGTGGAGAGCTACATAACAAGTATGTCTACCTACTGCAAAAAAAATTTCATAAAAAATACTCACAAACCCCGAACAGCGGGGGTGTGCTCAGGTATCTCTACCCGAGGTCATTCTTAGACACATTTCCCTCATATATATATATATATATATATATATCTATTATACATTTGACAGTGTTTTTTGAATCCTAGGGCTGACTAGGACAAGATAAAGAGTGGTTGAGATTTGATCTTGGTAAATCAATGGTTGAGATTGGATTTTGTGAAATTTTTTGGGGGAAAATGCCTTGGGAACATAAACTTTGAAATTAGAAGTGCCTTGGGAAAGAGTGTGAAAATTAAATTTGGGTGGAGAAGTGCATTGGAAACCTAAACTTTGAAATTAAAAATGCATTGGGAAAGATTGTGGAGAATCATAATCCATTAAATTAAACAAAATAAAAAATTTACCGTAAAAATACCCTGATGTTTGTTGTTCCGGCGCCCGAGCTAAATTTTTTTACGCTAATTTGTTGTCCCGCGCCAAAGGCGCTGGCGCCAAATTTGTTGTTCGACGTCGAATTTGCTGTTCCGCGCAGAAGGCGCCTGCGTCGAATTTGTTGTTCTGCACCGAAGGTGCCCGTGCCGCTAAAATTTTTACACTAATTTATTGTTCTGTTAAATTTTGGCTGTGGAAATAATTTTTGGGGAGCAAAGATTTCGCGGGGGAAATAACATGTGCCTGCGTCGAAGGCGCCCGCGCTGCGCTAACTTTTTTTACAAAGATTTGTTGTTCTGCGCCGAAGGCACGGGCGCCAAATTTGTTGTTCGACGCCAAATTTGTTGTTCCACGCCGAAGACGCCTGCGCCGAAGGTGTCCGTACCTTAAATATTTTTACGCTAATATACTGTTCTGTTAAATTTTGGCTGTGTAAATAATTTTTCGGGGAACAAAGATTTTGCGGGGAAAATGTTAAATGAACCGTGCCCGCGGGCACGGGTTATGACTAATATATATATATATATATATATATATATATATATATATATATATGAGGAGGGATCAAATGACCCCCAAAAAATAACCCCCAAAAATGACCCCCTATCAAAAATCATATGACCCCCATTTTTTCGGAAGATCCGAACCGTTCATCTTGATCTCCGCCCTCTAAATACCACACCCACCAATTTTCAACCCGATCCCATGTGTTTTGCCCGTCCATCAACCATTCGCAAAAGTTCTGTTCATGCGAAACCGTTAAATTTGTGTCGGAGGGATGAACGGGCAAAACACATGGGATCGGGTTGAAAATTGGTGGGTCGGCTATTTAGAGGGTGGAGATCAAGATGAACGGTTCGGATCTTCCGGAAAAATGGGGCGCATAGGATTTTTGATAGGGGGTCATTTTAGGGGGGTCATTTTTGGGGGTCATTTGATCCCTCCTATATATAGATATATACTAGTCATAACCCGTGCCCGCGGGCACGGTTCATTTAACATTTTCCCCGCGAAATCTTTGTTCCCCGAAAAATTATTTACACAGCCAAAATTTAACAGAACAATATATTAGCGTAAAAATATTTAAGGTACGGACACCTTTATCTATATATATAGGAGGGATCAAATGACCCCCAAAAATGACCCCCCTAAAATGACCCCCTATCAAAAATCCTATGCGCCCCATTTTTCCGGAAGATCCGAACCGTTCATCTTGATCTCCACCCTCTAAATAGCCGACCCACCAATTTTCAACCCGATCCCATGTGTTTTGCCCGTTCATCCCTCCGACACAAATTTAACGGTTTCGCATGAACAGAACTTTTGCGAATGGTTGATGGACGGGCAAAACACATGGGATCGGGTTGAAAATTGGTGGGTGGGGTATTTAGAGGGCGGAGATCAAGATGAACGGTTCGGATCTTCCGAAAAAATTGGGGTCATATGATTTTTGATAGGGGGTCATTTTTGGGGGTCATTTGATCCCTCCTCATATATATATATATATATATATATATATATATATATATATATATATATATATATATATATATATATATATAGAAGTGATTCTTTGAGAACGGTTCTCGAACTATGTTTCGCGAGAACTTTATGATGGAACATCCTATGGATGATGCAAACCAATCACATTGATATATGCTATTAAATTAGCATATATGAAAAATAAGTGGTTCTGTCTTATTTGCCAATGAATCAAGTGGTTGCATGAAATGTGTTATTTTCTGTTGTCGAAAAAGGTATCATTTGAAACATGAGAACAAGTTCAGAATCACTTGTTTTTCATATTTAGACTAATTCTGCATGTCATGATGAACGTTTGGATAATTATTGGGATATACGACTGTGTAGTTCTCACGAAGCTTAGTTTGAAAACCGTTCTCAAAAGGTCACTTTCATGTATATTTAAAAAAGATGTGTCTTTAAATTATAAGACACATGACATGATGATTTTGTTTAAAAGTGATATGACTCCAACAAACAACCCTTTGATGTTTTAAAACTAGATATAGCTTTAGAGTGGTTGATAGATATTGGTCAAGTGTTGGGCAAATGACAGGTAAGTTTTGATATCTGACATGTTTCAGACATGGATACGGTGCTCATTTTCAAGTGTCTATACTTCATAGGTTATAACGTATTATATCATAGTTTTGCAGTTATCATTATTTATCTTTGTTATCCGTCTTCATTTTTTATCAAACATCCTCTATTGATGGTGTCCATTACTAGAACAACATTGATATTCTATTCCAATATGCTCCAGTTTTCTCAATGAGGTGAAACAATGATATTAAAATGTTGGGGACTTCATACCATTGCTGGGATAATCATTTATCTAGTAGTTTTTGCTCGCCATCTTTGGATATCAATGTTGATAATGTTGCGACCATCGCTTTTACATTCTCAAAGGAACAAATCTCCAATATACTGTAAGAGGTTGTTGGGTATTGGATTCCTCAAATACATGTTTCGATGATAAGCAAATATGTTGTTTTCACTATTTTGTTTATTAAGTTGTTTAGAAAATTATTAGCAATAATGATAAAATGCATCTACAAAGAACAAAGATTAAAGACTAAGCATAGATTGCGCAAGCCTGTATGATAAAGCTAAAGAACACAAACTAAGCTTGACAAAGTTTGCGATGATGTGACAAGCCAATGTATCAAGATGAAGATGAAGACTTCTATGACAAGAAGAAGATGATAAAAAATTTCATCAATGGCGAAATAAGACACATACAAATTGATATATTGTTATATTCTTGTCTTAGAATCTTTGTTAAGGGCTTGAAAATGTCATGCATACACGTATGAAACTTTATGAATTAACTTAGAATTAAGAAGAAATTAATTCACAATAAAATCCCTAGGTTTCATAGGCCTGTGCATTTATATCTTATTAGTCGACCAACATTGATCCCCTAGACGACTAATAGAAGTCTATAAATAGACTGAATTTAGCTCCATCAGATTGTCGACAAGAGAGCACTGACTAGTCGATTAATCAAGCATTAATCAATTAATAGTTAAACTTTAGTCGACTAATATGAAACAATAACTTCTGTTTTCCTGATTGGTTAGTCAACTAGAGAAAAAATACTAGTGGATTAACTGAGAATTAGTCGACCAATGATATAACACTAGTTGACTAATACCTGATAGAGAACTGGTTGTGACTTCTGGCTTGTAGATTATTCAATCAGAATTATTCTATTAGTCGACTAATGTGTTCTATTAGTCGATTAATGTCCATTAGTCGACTAATAGATGTCTAGTGAACTAGTCAACTAGTCGTTGCACAAAACTTAAGTTATGCAACTAGCCGTTTCTAGCTGTTTTGATGGCATTTTAAGGATTCTCTTCGTGGGTTTTCATGCCTATATGTTAATGATCGATTATGAATTTTTAATATGAAACATAGATGAAAATTACATGAGAAGAATGAAGAAAAAGAAAAGAAATTCCATATTGCCCTAGAACTTAAAGCATTTCATCTCTTTTTCTCTTCAGCCAAATTTTCTATTCTTCTACCAAGATCAATCCTATAGAATAGAAATTCCCTTAGTAGTATTTACGCTTGTGCTTCATCTTTAAGGCTTAGGGATTCGTGTAATTTGATTTCTAAGTTTGCATGTGTCCTCGATGTTAAGAGGTGGTGTTATTCTTGGTACTTGAGAGTGGTTGACGATATCAGTGTTATTGAGATCAGGTTCATTGTTAGCAATGGTTGTTTGCAAAGCTACGGGTTGTACTGTTCTTCCACTTGGAAGCAATAGTGGAAACTAGACGTAGGTCAGTGAGTTGACCGAACCAGGATAAAGTATGTTGACCGAACCAGGATAAATTATGTATTTGCGATTGGTTTGATTTTCTTTCCTTGTTTTATATTTGTGAATGTGTTAATTCTTGTTATATTATTCCGATGAATCAAGTTTTTATTAGAGAATTATTTGTTGTGAGCTTACACTAACCGTAACTGTTTAGTGTCAAGCATTCCATCCACTGGTACCGTTCCTGACAAGTGTGGTATCTTAGTGCATGAGTTAACCCTACTCAATGGTGAGCCCAACCTAACATTTGGTATTAGTGCGAGTTCACGGATTAAGACAACAAACTACATATTCTTTGAAGGTCATTCCACGATGCAACCATCAATGTGTGATGGCTCCAACTATCGTTATTAGAGAGGGCGAATGCTTATCTACATCTAATCTATCGATTTTAATTTATGGATTTTAGTGGAGATGCTCTATATAACAAACCGACAACACCCTTATCACAATGGACCAATTAACAACAACAAATGAAAACTCTTAATTCAAAGGTAATGAAAATTTTGCTTTCTTCTTTAAATAACAATGTTTTAAATCATGTGTCATGTGCAATCAATAATTATGTTGCTTGATTGAGGAATATGAAGAACTGACATCTGAGACATTATCTTCTGAAAACAAAGAAGTAAACAAGTAATGGCAAATGTGTGCTTCATGACACACGACAACAAAGAGGTAAAGTCCGAGCTCAATATGGATGGAACTTTTTGAAGCTTTTAATAATGTATACTATAAATATAAGAGACTTGACAACAAGTATAAATTATTAATAATAGACTATGAGAATTTGAAAAATGATCATGTTTTGTGTACAATTAAGTTAGAAAATGTAAAGTTAATAAATAAAAACTTCGTTGTAGAAAATACTAAACTCAAAGAATAGAATAATTTACTCAAGAATGAATATAATGATTTGAATATTAAAATTGAAGAGCTATCTTCAATTAAATTGAAGAATGATGGAATTGCAATTAATGTTGATAAAATCAAATGAAAAGGTAATTTGAGTGCAATTGCATCACATCAACATGATTCTAAATATGGCTTAGATTATAAAAAAAGAATCATTTTAAAAATAACTTGCATACAAATAAAATTAAAAACAATCATCCTTTTATGTATAAGTATACAAAGGTTCATAAAGTTAAATCCAAGGTTAGAAGTCTCGGTCTCGGTTTCAGTTTTGTTCTTTCGGGAATTTAGGTTTCGGTTTGTCCGTTTCGGTGTGTTTGGAGGTTAGTTTGTTTCGTCTGCATCGATATTTAAAATATTTACATGTAGTTAAAATATGCTATTCACATTAAACATTTTGCTAAATACACTAGAATGTCCAAAAGAATATGGCAAACTTGTAAATAAACCGCAATATGTTTAACAAAATGTAGAGTGAACAACATGGCAACATTCCCTCTGCGTCATACATCTTCCGGTCATCGTCCCAATTCCCATTAAAAAATTAAATATATTTACAAGCTTGCATTTAGTCTTATTTCTGTAGATTTAAAGTAATGTCATGTGTAAATAAAGGCAATTTATTGAGCAAAATGTGAAGTGACCGGCAACTGTAGGCGTTTGTTGGAAATGAGGGGTTGCGGCCACACCGATGGCGATTTGGTAATTATGGGCCCGAGGGGTAATTTTCTAATTTTGGGTTCTAAGGGGGTCATAGTTGTAAATACGGGTAAATCAGTCCTTTATATAGGAGCGAAGGGTTAGGGTTAGTTATCATGTTGAATTTGAGAAAAGAAGAAGAATAGGTGTAGATAACGGTAGAACTTGGAGACTTAGCTATTTATCTTGAATCAAAGAGTAGAAGAGCGGTCTTCCTCTCTAATTGAGGCCCTTATCTTTATATTTCTCATTTATTATCTATAGAAATCATCGTCTTTCAAATCCCCAAATTTCTTCCACCAAAACACTAGAATTTCCTATCAAAAAGTGTTGGAAATGGGGGGTTGCGGCCACACCAGTGGCGCTTTGGTAAGTTTGGGCTCGAGGGGGGCATTATTGTAAATAAGGGCAAATCAGCCCTATATGTAGGAGTGAAGGGTTATGGTTAGTTATCATGTTGAATTTGAGAAAATAAGAAGAGAATATGGGTAGATTAAGAGTAGATTTTGGAGAGTGAGTCCTTTATCTTGAATCAAAGGGTAGGAGAGTGGTATTCCTCTCTAATTAATGCCATTATCTTTGTATTTTCTATTTATTATCTATATAAATCATCTATTCTTTCAAATCACCAAATTCCTTTCATCAAAACCCTAGAATGTCCTATCAAATTGATATTCGAGCGTCCGATTCTGAAATCAATGACGTGATAAAGAAATCTCTCAAGGAGACGAGCACCGTGTCGAGGGCCGCAATAAAGCTGATTATTGCAGAGACACGTTGTCAAATAGTGGATGATTTTACAACGGTCGCTCGTCGCTACTCTTCCACCATGAGGACGAAGAGGAGACCACGAGTCCAGATCTGGTAGATTTGAAAGGGAAAGAGGCGAATGTCATAGATCTGAAGTCGAACAATGTCGACGGTTAAGATCTAAGGCCGGCGGAAGCGAGGGAACCCCTATCGGATGCCTGCGACCGATACAATATCATCTTCTTCCTCTCATCCGGACGAATTTACCAGACAGTTTTATGCAAACCGTCACCGGAGATGTCGAAAAAGTGCATCGACGTCGTCGAACCGTGGCTGCTATAGTAACGGCTCGATCCAGTTGATCCTGCAGAGAACTGAGCCGTGATCCGCATCGAGCCGGAGACGTCAGCGCGTCGACCCGAGCCGGCTCAGCCGAGCTGCCAGACCGAGCTGGCTTAAGCCGAGCCGATGACCGATCAACGGCTGCACCGTGGGCCATCCCATTTTCTGTGATTTTTGAGCTATTTTCGAAGGAATTTTTATGCAACTTTTGGTTTTGACGATTTCGGCCATGTTTGATGCCAAATTTAGAACAATTTGCGCTAGTACTTAGACGACTCAGCCACCGACGCACTACAACCTTACTAGGACATGTTCATCTTTCGTGTAGGAAAATCTGCTAGCTCTTCGATCCTTGGATGGAGCTCTTGGGTGGCCTTTTGACCCAGGGGCGATGTGACGAGCACTAGCAATCGGAAAAGCGCACCCACGGACTTCATACACCACCTTTTTGTGGACGAGTAATATTGGAAATGGGGAGTTGCGGCCACACCTGTGGCGATTTGGTAATTTTGGTCATGAGGTGCAATTTTGTAATTTTGGGCCATAGAAGTATTGTTGTAAATATGTACAAATCAGCCCTATATATGTGAGTGAAGGGTTAGGGTTAGTTATCATGTTGAATTTAAGAAAAGGAGAGAGAATATGAGTAGATTAAGAGTAGAATTTGGAGAGTTAACCCGTTATCTTGAATTAACTGGTAGGAGAGTGGTCTTCCTCTCTAATTGAGGCCATTATCTTTGTATTTTCCATTTATTATCTATAAAAACATCTCTTCTTCCAAATCCCCAGATTCCTTCCACCAAAACCCTAAAACCCTAGAATTTCCTACCAGCGTTCCCACTACACAATTTGCGCAAAGATTTAACATTATTTACAATTTTTACATTCAGTTTAAAATGAGGTCTTAGTGTTAGGGCAAACTTGTAAATACCGTTAAATGTTTGCGGAAATGTTTGGGAAAATGTGTATTGTGAATGATTGAGCGTGTAAATATCGCAAAATTACTTCTCGCTTCTTCGTCGATTCAGAAAAAACTGTAAAAATTTGGAGCTATAGCACGCAACGAAATTTTTTGGAGCTAGGGCACGTCTAAAATTTTTGGAGCTAAGGGATGTTCATAGGGAACAACCGCAAATTTACCTCTCACGTCTTTGCTGCTTGATGTTCACTGATGCTTTCTTCCATCTTCCTTGCTTGTTGGGCAAAAACACGGCTTCCTTCTTCCTTGCTTGGGATGCTCACAGCGGAAATACTGTTTCTTTCTTCTTTGCTTGATGTCGATATATGTTTTCTCCGTCACTTTTATAGAATTTTCTTCACAACTGGGGGTGAAATTTTGTGCATTCACAAGTTTGTTTAATTTTTTTCATGCTTTTATATCTTCCTCCTCTGTTTCATGCCGAAACTCTAAGGTTTCGATTGGTTTCGGCTGGGACCGATTGAAACTGGAGGGTTCGATCTAAACCGAGATTGACTGCATGTTTCGGTCTATAGTAGCTGTCGAAACCTTAAAGACGGCTAAACCCTATATCCTGGGTTAAATCCAATATTGCAAATAGTACAAATCAAAACAATTTAGATTTTAATAATCAATTTTTTATGTATTCATGCAAGAAAAAGAATATGATTTCTCATGATAAAGCACATGATACAAAAATATGAATATTAAAGAATTTGAACAAATTTGATAAAAATGCATATTCCAATAACTTTATAAAAATGTGCATTTTTCAAATAAGTATGTGTATGTGTATTCATGGAAGTCAAATCCATAATAGATCCGCTTTCCAAGTGATTGAATCTTTTGAATCCAATAATGTAATTTGGGTATCATAGTCTTATGCTTAATATTTATTGTTTAGGTACCCAACATAAAACAATGTTAATAAAAATTGATAAATCATGTGTTAATCTTGATTATTTTGTTTTGTTTCAAAATCACATTTAATGATTTAACACCAATGACTAATCCCAATAACCCAAAGTTATAAGGGTACCAATGAATTTCTTCTAAGTATCATGTTTCATTGGGGAGCAGATTGATGCGTTTTCAAAGAATGAAAGGGGTAAAGGTGATATCAACACTTGGTAGTGATTACATCTTTTTTTGCTGATGCCAAAGGGGAAGATAAATCCAAGTGCATCATCAAAATCAAATAGGAAGCATCAAGTTATGGGGAGTATGCATAAAGTTAAGAGGAGTATTGATCGCGGCCCCCTGAATGGGGACCGAACGATGCTAGTAAACACCGCAGCGCACGGATCGTGTATAGTCGCTTATGGGTCGAACACGAGGAGGCGGTCAATGAGTATTGGTTTATATGGGTCTTCGGTGAGAGCTACGCGATAGTTACGGTCAATTGTCGGTGAATGGTAGAAAAGTGCAAACAAGGGGGTAAAAGCTCTAGGGTGTGGGGAATTCCTGCCATTTGACTCGGGTTATGGTTGAATTAATAATCGATAGGTTACCAAGTTCATTGGGACTCGGGAGAGGTCGTGTGACCTAAGGGCATTCGCCTACCCCTACTGTTGTGATGCATGATATGTTATTCCCTTATGTCATGTCCTACCCCCCGCTGTCGCGATGCAATAATATGCCAATCCAACACATCGATGTCGGGGGTTCTCCAATGCATCGCTGTACGTCGGACGCATTACGCTCGATGAATATCCCCAATCTTCTTCCCGTCCACAGTGGCGTTCGGTGAGTAGACCTATATTGGGAGAGCTCTAATCGGTGCTCATTGGCGTATTAGTCACACCGATAGTATGGATCGTCGTAGAGATCATATCCCCGGGTCTGTCCCGACTTTTGATCGGCGGCCGACCCGATCGCCCCGAAGGGAGGGTCGAATCTACGACGATAATAATCGTCCCAATGTACCCCGAATCTTAACTACCCAGCAACTCAATCAGTTATTTGGCTCAACCCATGGCCCCAATCTAATGGGGTTCATCCCATTGCCCTAGATGAAAATTACTCACTACCCATTAGAATAAAGGGGATTCTAGTAATGAGTAAGCGTCCAAAGCCATGGATTCAATCAACAACAACAATAGATGATGAAACAATCACATTAACAAAGAGTGAAAAATTCTATAAAAGAAATAAAGATTATTACACTAATCAATGTTTAGAACAATAAAAACTATAGAAATTTTACAAAACAGTCCCAAAACCTAAAAAACCTAGAAAAATTGTTGAAAATGAGATTCTTTTCGCAGGAAGATGAAGGGGCGCTTATATACACGCGCCCAAAAGACAAAAATATACCTCAGATTTGTCCTAAAAGTCGTAGGAGAGGGGTTTGACGCGACCGTGTCAATAAACGACGCGGTCGCGTCATTCCTTAAAACAATGGGGGATGGGGGGCTTGGTCACACGGTCACTCAATATAGACGCGACCGTGCGGAAGATGGTCACGCGGTTGCGTTGCCCATTGACGCGACCATGTCATTTTGCTTTTGAGGCGATAGTTTCGTGGCCGTGTCCAAGTTATTGCGGGCCGCGAATCTCTATGGTCTTCTTTTTTCACTTCTCTTCCAAAAAATCTTTTGATGCGACCTTTTGGTTGGAATTTACGCAGCCGCGTTAAATGTCCTTATTTGACAAATTGACGCGTCCGCGTGGATCTTTATTCTTCACAAAATGCACCCAACTTGCGCAATCGACTCCCTGGCTTCGCTCCTTTCGCTTCTTTGCGCTTAGATCTTGCTATATTATACCAAATTGGTCTACATCTCCTGCAAAGCATGTGGGGGACCACAAAGCAAAAGAAGAGAGAAAAACGAGAAAAACGGGAAAAACGGGGATGAATAGAGAATGAAAGGACGTAAACGGGCATGAAAAAATTGGAAAACTATATATAATAAACATTCATCAAAATCCCCCAAGGTAAACTCTTCTTTGTCCTCAAGGAAGACAAGAGAGAACGTAGATCGGCGGAATGCAGTAAAACATGCAAATGATGCGATGTGGCTTCGAGAATTTTCAAAACCTGAGAATATATATGCGAGTGAAATGAAAATTCGAATTCGAGAAATCAAAATGCTCGGAAATCTTTCAATCGATTATAATTTTTTCCTAGGACGTCATTCCTACTCAAATCGCCAAGCAATACGCTAAGCGACGGCCAAACTCGCATTCTAAGACATTTCCTTTAACCCGACCTTAGATTGAGCATGTAGGAACCTAAGGGGATAAGTACGGGATAATGGAATATTGGTCGATCGAGAAAGTGGCACTCACGATACTACACAGTTCCTTGATTCGAGAATTTGCCAAGTTTATCCATGATTTCATAAATACGACGTATATATAGAAAGGAAATCTATACACTATTTTTTTCTTTTCTTCCTTTTTGGGATTTTTACTTGGGTTGTGTAAGGAGCGTTGGGTCGTTGACTCCCAGATCAGACGATCTCAGGGGACCGAGCCAAGAAGGACCATTCGAATCTACTAACTCAACCCAAATGGAATCTTTATTCATGCGCACTCCCCCAAGCTAGGCCTTTTTAGGCGAGGCCCTGTCGGTTACTATCGTCAGGATCCGGTTAACTCAGCGACTGGGAGAACGGTGTATATTATTTTTTTCTATTCACAATTTTTTTCTTTTTGGGTTTTTTTTGAAAATCATAGGGTGAACCAGGCAGATTCAATCCTCATTACTAGGTGAAGTGTGGTTATCCAAGCCTCGAGGGACTATAAATCATTATACACGACTATCGGCTTTAGGGTCCACACATAGAATGGGTTCCTAAGTGTCAACCTAAGTCAGTTTCAAGTACTCCTATCCCAGGGGTTGCGAGGACGGCCAAAGCTAGGATATTGCAAGGGAATTAAGTTTAGACTACGAACTATTCACATATTCAAATCGACATCAGGGAAATCGAGCATTAGGGTTCAGAAAACAAATTTCAAATCGAGATTCAGCGCATACAAAAACTCGTTTTCGAAAAATTCTCGAGGTGAATGCAAATATATACAAATGCATGCATGAAGGTGCATGATGTATGATGCGAATGCAGATGTTTGTGGATGTTTTGATTTTTTTCATTTTTTGGGATTTTTGGATGCATATAATAAGTTTAAACATGATGCATATGAAAAAGAGAGAAAGTTGGAAAATAAAAAGGAAAAAGTGAAAATAAAAAAGATGTCATCGGTGCAACATGGGTTCAAAACATAAAAAAGAAGAATAAGTTGTGCGAAAAGCCTATTAAAAAGAAGAATAAGTTGTGTGAAATCTCAAGTTTGGTGTATAAAATAGACTTTATACTTGTGGGTGTGTTAAGAGTAAAAATATAACCCTCAACTCTCACCATAACTTTTGAATTTTGGTGTAATGGCCAGGACTTACTACCATCTTAAAGTACAACTCCCTAACTCCTTGGCTCATGCTGCAAATCAAGCATCTCTTTAATGGTCAAAATTTACGATCACACTAAAACTCCGGAGTCTTAACGAGCATTAACAGATCTATATATATCCTTAAATATTTATTTATACTCTAAACCCCTTTTCCTTGCAGGTTTAAGACCTCATTTTTTGGTCGAGAATGATTCCATATTGTTAAGTTTTTTTCCTTATTATCATTAAATATAACACAAAATAGATCTGAGTTAGGATGACCCCGCACACACATACATAGAATAATATGTATCATATGACATATAAGGCTTAGCCTCATATACGTCCCCAAAACTCAAACCTCTACTATTTTTTGAAGAATCAGAACAATTTATTTTGATCTACATATTTTAAAATCCCAAATCATCGAATATAATGTGAACGCAAGGGGGTTTTGCTCGTTCATCCACCCGTCGCAACTTTAACCGTTCTGCTTGAATAAAACTTTTGCGATGGGTATGGATGGGCAAAACCCCTTGGGTTCACCCGAAATTCGATGTTTTGGGATTTAGATTTTAAAGATCAAAATGAACGGTTCAAATCATCCAAAAAATAGCAGATGTGTAAGAGTTTTGGGGGGCGCATATGAGGCTAAGCCTCATGTCATATGATACCTATTATTCACACACACAAAATTGGTCCTTTGCAAAAACTTTCGTATGCAAACACATCAGGAAAAGTATCTCTTTGATATTTCTTCATAAATCTAAATCGTTGGATGTTATCTACATATCCTAATACACTCCCAAACCAAAAATCAAAACAATCTAACCCTATTTGCCCCTCGATTGAATCGGTATAATATGTTCTATTGTTTTGACACCGTTGAATTTGTAATGGCTTGATCAAGGGTCAAATTTTCCTAAAGTTCACCCATTATTTTTCAGGGGTATACATATGTATGGATTAAACCTTTAAGGAACGTGTTTTGAATTTTTTTTTCAAAAGAATAAAAACAATTTTGCACCATGTTCCTATGCAAAATGTTTGCATGGGAACATGACCCTGTGTGAGAGTGAGAAACCATTTCATTATGTTAGTATAAAATGAGAAATCTCAATCATTTGAAGCTTTGTTATAGTTGTAGGGACTTCAACATGGAATAAACAATTCATGTTCAGATTTGAGAGTGCGAATGGTAGAAACAAGAATATTTAGAACTATTTGTGTGCATGTGTGCATATAAGTAATGTATACATGCATGCATGAGAGTAAAGTAGATGAACATTGTTTCAATTTGTAAGTGACGGGGCTTGGGAACTTTTTCTTAATTTATATTTGGTATATGAGATGAAGTTTGTTGTTGCACTAATAATCAGTTTATGATTTGGGACATCTGTAAGTTTTTGTATATTTTTTGCAAGCTTAAACATAACTCAGTTGTAATTGCAAAATGTTCGATTTTTGGTCTGTTAATGTTATACCATAAGTTGCAGGAGTTAGTAGCAGTTCTCGCATGTGGATCACGTCCTACAAAATGAGATGATTTTCTAAAGGATTTCTTTGGTTAAAAATTATCATTTTAAGATATATTTTAATGGAATCTTTCTAGGGTTTAATTTGCAGTACAACATTGCTATCTTAGTGAATCCTTATGTTGGATTAAGAGTTTTGTTCAAGCGAGAGCAACTTTGATTGTTGTTTAGAAATGATTTAACATTAACTTAATGTGATAACAACAGTTGTTAATATATTACAATATGATCCACTATGATATGATTTTTAGGGATTCCGATACATATGGGGTGACCATATTAGAGATGTAAAATATGTTACGACATAGTTATCATATAGGGCCTATACGATATACCTCTATCGATATGCATATCAACCATATACATTGTCAATTAATAGCTGGGTTATGATTAGTTCTGTTAGGTTGGATATAGTTTTAAGTTTGATCTGCTTCATGTTCAAAACAAACATTGATCGATTACTCTTTAGCGAATAACTCTCAAGTTTCTCTCAGCTTGCCATTGGTTAACGACGTTAACTGTCTTTGTCGACACTTACCAGCCACGGCACCATCTTTAGACATCATAAAGCATTATGTATGGAGCTTTGCCGATGGCCCGATAATCAAGGATCCACATATCATCATCGATCCTTTAGGAGATTTCTTTTAACTGAAGCTCTTGTGAAGGGTCTGCCAACACTCATTGACCTTTATAGCTGTGATTTTCAGACTCTAATCATATCTCCTTATTTATTTTTTGTTCCATGATAGATCTCTTCATATTTTTCTGATATATTTAGTTATAAACGTAATTTTCTTAATGATTGCATAATATAAACTCATGTTACAATATAAGATGTGATACGATGTATGATATGATAATTATAAAAAATGATAACTGATACGTATCATGATGACAACTTTGGTGATAATTGTATGCAATTAATAGAAAATATATGGAATTAGTAGCAGTAACATGCATGTATTAAAACCAATTCTTCATGCACATTACATATTTCTTATAGAATAAGCATGGGTTTCTAAAAATAAGCACGGCTATCTTATGAACGAACAATCTGTACCTATGAAGTAAAGGGTGGGTTGTTTGAGTCCAATGGTCAATCATCATACCAGTAGTCATCGCAGTCATTGCAACAGTAGAACTGATGCTATTACCAACTATGTTTGCGTAGAGTGAAAATGTGTGCTCATTGCCCAAAAAATTCCCTTAACTGAAGCCAACGATTTGCAACTCCTCAAGATTGGATAATTCAATTATCTTGAATCTTTTCCTGGAGAAGTTCTTAACCAAATGAAAATGTGGTGCATGTTTCGTATGTTTCGAGAGTTTTTGTAGCTACTTGAAGATAAGAAACTCCAAAAGTTATGAGCTTTAGACTTGCTCCATAATTTTTTTTTGAAATTTATCATAAGCAAAATCTACAAGTAATTTTGTGAAATCTCCAAATGCATACTTTTTGATAGGCTTTCAAATTCAAACAATATCCTTTTCTTGTTACGAAACCTAATGATATATCCATTATCTTTTCATATCAGTATCTGGGGCTGGTTATCTTCATTACAACGGTTATGAATGGTGGATGCATTTCGTGTTCTTGTGGCATTGTCACATGAGTTTCTCCATGATGTATATTTGCAAGATAAATACATATAATGTTGAAGAACTTATCATATGTATTATGAACATTCACGTGGAGAATAATATGATCTTTATCAGTTGCATTATGATAAGATAGAAGGAAAAATAATCAAGTAGATACAACTCATCATGTGATGTTTCCTGATGACCTAATGTTGCTATGAAGTTAGTTTTCATGACTTTGGACATTGAACGAGATCTTGCAAATCTACACAACAATTATCGATCAGAAAATAAATAAGGATGGATCAAGTCACACAAAGCTAGATCATATTCCACGTTACTTTGTACTAGAGGTTCAACAAAGTTTGGTTGGCTCATCAAAGATGAGAATTTTAAATATTTGGGAGTTCCAATAAGCCAATGGAAACTGATGAAGGAGGATGACCATCTAGTTAACATGATGAAGATGAAGCTAGCATACATGAAGACTAAACAATATCATTTTTGGAAGAATTATCTTCAAAAAACCAATTTTGAATGTCATTCCTAATTGTTAAGAGTAGTTTTAATATATGTACATGTCAATGTACATCCTCATATCCTTAGACAAGGTGATGGGAGATTTCATTTTGAAAGGCAATGATAGGAATCGAACAAGATCTGAAATTTATTAGTAATAAACTGAAAATAATAAGGATAGATAATTACAATTTAGGAGTAATCACCCTCCCCAGACGCCGATTGATAGGGGGACGTCCGCACCCTCCCATAGAACGAGGTATTCTCCCTCGACAATATCTCAATAATCAAAACCAAGCATACTTAGGGCCGGTCGGCCTCCCTCCGGTTTTATAATATTCTAACTAATTGCCTAATTACCCAAAAGCCCCTACAATAATAAAACATCAAAAATTACCCAAAATAGCCCGGATCTATCAGGCTACAACAAAACGGATCTAATCTACTGAGGAGCTTATTATTTTTCATGGGGATGCTCATGATACATATTAGCAGTTCTTGAACAATATGCATGTTTGTCTTACAGAAACATTACGGAGCAGCTCTAGTGATATTATCAAACAAGAAGTGCTTCTATCATTTATAATTGTTAACTGAATAGACAATGATGATAACCGGTCTCAAATACTGATTAGAAAAGATAATGCATATTATTATTGGCTTTCATAAAAATGAAGGGGCATAGTCTGAATTTGAGAGTCTCATAAAGAAGTGTGAATGTGGAGGTTTGATAGGATTAGGTTTGAGATCTTGATTGTGATAGAATTCAAAAAAATTACTAAGCCTGGTACTCATCATTTTTGAAGATTCTGTAATCTTTAAGCAACAAAAGCTTTTGAGAAGTACGAAACATATACCACACATTTTGGTTCGGTTAGCAACATCTCTATACAAATAAGAAGATTTGTAATCATTGAATTGTCAAATCTTGAGGAGTCGTAGATTGTGGTGCCCTCCTTTATCATTCACTGATTATATTTCACTTTACTTTGTATTAAAGGTTCAACAAATTTTTGGTTGGCCCATCAAAGATTAGAATTTCAAATATTTAGGAGTTCTAATAAGCAAAGGGAGACCAAGGAAGGAGTATGACATTTTAGACTATTCTTCTATTTAAATGTGCACTTTAAGATTTGAATGTGGATTGTGTATTCCATGTTAAAGTCCACACCACAATACCAAAACTCCAAGAATTGAGAATTCTATTATTATACTATTATGGGATGAAATGATTTTACACAGTACTCACCCCTGTTTAGATCTCTTTGGTGTTACACGTGAAGTGAATAAGAACAAAAAAATAGACTATGCAAAAGCACGGGTGTCAGCCAAGAGAAGAAGCTGTTCACCTTGCATAGAAAAGGGTTTTAGAGTGTAAATATTGCACTATAGAAAACAATATAGATCCTGTAACACTTTTTAGAACTTCAGAGTTTGGTATAGTCGTAGAGACATTAATATCCTAAAGATGTCCCGTTCTCCCGTAGTCCTGGGTTCTTCATCGTTGGCAATTAAAATATGGTTGATTTATTCCTCATTTTTTTACCTTTCCAAGGGAGCCTTCTTTCCTTGGGGAGCGTAGGATAAGATTGTTATGTATTGCTGGTCCAGTGAATGCTTTCAGCAATGAGTTCTTCAAAATGATATTACATGTTCCTTTGAAAGCTTGCTAAACACCAAATACAATCTGAGTGATCATCAGTGTGCCTGTATTGTAATTAGCTTATAATTATGGGTTTATTTGCTGAGACATCAGGTCTTTTGACTCAAATTGGATCACATCTAATTAAAATGAGTCTGTAGCTAGTAATAGATACTATTTCTCCTCCATCAGTGTGTCCCTTGGATTTTTTTTTCCTTTTTCCATTCTATGTCATTTCTTCTTATTTGAGTGGGATGCAGCAACCTCCCATCCTCACTTGATCAGATTAATGATCTCACATATCCCTTCGATCATTTGGAAACTTCTGACTAAGGATTATGATGAGCTCTAGAATTTGTTGGCGCTATATGGAAAAAATGATACCTTCTGCTGAACCATTTATACCCATTAAAGATTGTCTCATCTCCAATTTCACTTTCACTGCTAAGGTGGGGATATTACCTGCCCATTCCATCGGGGTGGTTCACTTTCTCGGAGACAGATATACTTTGTATCCTTGATGGAAACTTTATCCACTTCCGTCATCTGCCCATTTTATTGTTTAAAATGTTTTTAGTAGCATTTGTTTTCATGTTATATGAGAATGAAGAGTCAACAAGTACAGTTCAAATTTGCTTCTCTCTCTAATATATGTATACATAAAATCCAGATTGCAGGGAAAATCAACAGTGTGATCAAGGAGTTAGGGCTTCGAGATGTTGGGCAACTCGAGCAAGATCTTGTCTTTGGAGATGCAGGGACGAAAGAGCTTATCGAGTTCCTAAGAAAAAATCAGGTTCAGGAGTAATTTGTTTCAGATAGGAAAATTTCTGGTCTCCAGTTCAACTCTACTGGAACATGAGTCTTATTTTACTTGTGCAGGATGCTACACGTGAAAGCAAATTGCGTTTATTGATGATTTATGCAGCCATGTACCCAGAAAAGCTTGAAGGTGACAAAGGTGCAAAGCTAATGCAAGTAGGTTATATCTACTGATATTATTTGATGTTGATGATATCATAGTAATAACAAGTTTCATGTAGTTTTCGTTCCACTTTTTCATGGTTTTATGCATTGACAGTCTAAAAATGCTTGGCCTCATCAATATCCCCTTTATCTATCATGATGATATTAAATGTTGCACCTAGAAGTGTAGTAACCGTCACTACTTTATCTGACGTCTTTAGCAAAAGTTAGCAGCTTCACTCGTTTCCATTGTTACTGTTGGGTTTAAATATTTTACTTTTAAATTTCTATTTCTCTAATCGTGTGGGTTTAGTAAGTAGATTGTATCACATCATTGTGCACTCTTCATTTTATACACTTCAAGGTAGTCTGTCCGTCAATTTCATTTGATGAGTTTTTATGATTTGCAACTTGCAGGCGCATTAAAATAATAGTCATAATAAATTCTTATGGATTCTTTTAATTCTTCTATTATACAACTTGTTTATGTAAGTCAGTTCCCTTAAGCTAGTCCAGTGGGAATGTGTTGATGAAAGAAAGTTAACTAAATCCATATACGAACTAGAAAATTATTTCACGTCTATCCAAGTTATTATAGACCTTGGAATTGATTCCTAAACAACCAGCACTTCTATTTAATAATTAAAGCCATCTTACTTAAACAGGATAATTTATTGGTATAAATGGATAGAACCAGGCACCTATTCACTTAGATGTATTTGGATATTTGTCAGGCTTAACTCAATATTGGTTCACCTATTTACTCACTTAGCAGTTAACCTGTTACAACTTCTTAATATGGTACATGCATTTGTAGCTCGACAGCCACGAGGTGTTGTGTATCTTTGTTATTTGGAACTTATGTTTTCCCTTTATCATCCTCAAGGGACTAGTGGGTTCCTTGATCTTGTTAATTAAACAGTTTCTTAAGTGGGTGAATTAATGTTTACAGATGGTTAAAAATGGGTGAGTTGACTCGTAATGTGGCTTAGTCAGCTTGAATTGAATTTTGAACAAGCATCAATCTGAAATTCTACTGGTCCACCAATTCATTCACAAGCTTCATGAAATCTGGAGTCAGACCGATGGATCATCAATGATTCATTGGGTGGATCTTCAAGTAATGCAAGTTCTTTCAAAATTTGATAGCACACTCTTAGGTTATTCTTTGGGTGTTTGTTTCTATTCAGTGGTTGACATGACTGGTTAGAAGCTTGGTCAAGAATCACATGAACTTTGGCTTTGACATGTGACGCCTGTGTGTGCATGCGTCAGTCTTCAACTTGTCCTGGTTTTCAATAACTAGCCAAATTCAAGATCAGCTCAGACAGTAACACCAGAGAATGAATGCTCATTGGTCCTGTTTTCTCTTGATTATTCCACACTTCTCAAAGTTTCATCCCGGTGTTTTTACTTATTAAAGTCTCTACCACGCACCAATTCTTCAAATTTTTGATGAGAGTTGGGG
Source organism: Scilla litardierei (assembly GCA_030789695.1). NCBI lineage: Eukaryota > Viridiplantae > Streptophyta > Magnoliopsida > Asparagales > Asparagaceae > Scilla > Scilla litardierei. Next base: position 224,778,218 of record CM061142.1, on the reverse strand, counting down.
TTACACGCAAACAGACACACATATTTTTTTCTATAATGTTGAGGTAGGTGAGCAGCTAGTGTAGAAAATTTCATAGGTGAGCAGCCGGTGTAGGAAATTTCCTACACCGGCCATCCAAAACCTCATTTTTATCATTATTTCAATTTTTTTTGTTTGTGGTTGTTGTACACATTCTAAAACGTCAAATAGATGTGAACCCTGAGGGCATTTGACCATTGATCCACTTGTTACAAAAAGTTCTATTGTTCTAAAATTGTTTAATTTGCAACAATCGGATTGATGGTCAAATAGTATGTTGGATTCACTTTATTTTTGATATTTTTATCATCCATGATATGTAGAAGAAGATGAATGGTGTTGATTTTTTTAAAAAAGGTAAAAATTGAAGTATACTAGGGCCAGTGTATATGAAATTTCCTACATCGGCTGCTCATATAAAAAAGAGGTTTATGTGTATCAATATGACACAGAATTCTCTCTCCGATATACCTATATGGTACATTCTTCTTCATATAGTACAATGTGTCACATGTGGTTATATTGTTTTGCCATCTATATACTATGTGACGGAGAACACATCACGTTAGTATAATAGTCATAACCATGACCATAGATCACACGGAGTTCAAAATATTCTCCGGAAAAATTTCAACCCATTCAGAATCTCTCCACTCGAAAAAAAATTAGGAGCATCATTCAAATTATTCTACCCCAAAATTCAACCTCATTCAAAATCCCCGGAAAAAATTTGCAGCCACATTCAAAATATCCATCCAACAAATTTTTTTGAGTATACTCAAACTAAATTTTAGTTCCCCTCCGATTTAGTTACTCTCTAAATTTAGTTCCCTTCAAATTTAGACCCCCAAATTTTAAAAAATTTAGTACTTCCGGAGAATTTAATTCACCCTAAAATTTTAGTTTCTCCCAACATTTAGTTCACTCTAGATTTAGTTCCCTCAAAATTCAAAATTTTAGTTTTCCAAAAATTTTGGTCCCTCCATAGTTAGGTCCCCAAAAATTTTAAGGTTCACCACAAAATTTTGGCAAACTCTCATTTATATAATGTATATAAGAGAGATCTCACATATGTCATATGATACACGCCTCCACAAATTGAGTGCACTGAAATGAGGTCTTTTTGCGTAGCGGTGTAATGTTTTTTAGTCTCATTTTTAATTGGCAAATGGGATTTGAATCTGGGTCGTTCTACTCATATATTAAATTATTAATGCATACGCCATTGCACCAAAGCTTCAAAGTTATGATGAGGGTTGGGTGATATATATTTATATTCTGTCACCAATGTTCACAGCCTCACTGAAGTAAAACCATATCATCTTGCATGGTTCTCTTAAATAATCACTAATTATTTATCACTCGGTTTCATCATGAATAAATAATGTATCGTCTAGTTGAAACCGCCGTTGAAACACTTGCATGGATTGTTAACCATGTTATTCTTATGCATGTGTTACATTGTCTATCAGCTAATAAACTGTTGATTGGTGTTAAAATCAACTTAAGTAGTAAATTTTAAACAATTAACATTAGTTCACTTCTGTGATTTAGTGCATATATCACTATTCCATCTGATCAAAATGATCCTAGTAAATTGGTAACAGGTAAGCCAACTTATTGCAAGTCATTACTTATGCATCCTCTTATTTGGTTTTAGAAGACTATTTACTGCTGTCCGAACAATGTATAACATATACATGAGTGCAAGTACACACTTTCACTTGCTATTTATGTTACAAGTCAATGGTGGAAACTTGTATTTTGTTATATTAGTATGCATCCACTGGATTCATATTTTTCTTCTTCTTTTATCATGTCCAGCTTGCAAGATTATCAGCTGATGATATTATCGCTGTGAATAATATGAGATTCTTGGGAGGATTAGATACCAAAAAGTCATCAGGAGGGGGCTTCTCTCTCAAATTCGATGTCCATAAGGTAAACTTCTTAGTCCTGGGTAGTCTATACCCATTCATAGGTTTTCACTTCATGCTATTTCATGAGATTGTTCCATGCACTTTGTTGGACAACAGAAGAAGCATGCTGCGAGAAAAGAACGAAATGACGGGGAAGAGACATGGGCATTATCACGATTTTATCCGATGATAGAGGTGTGCTTTCAGTTTATGTATGCTTTAGAATTAAAGTGACCTTACATGTTTGGGCATCTAGATTATTTCGTATTGTGTTTGTTCTAGTCAAATTTTTTAATGTATTATACTGTATGAAGTAATTCCATTACTTGTTTATTTGCATGGTAGTTCTTATTATCTTTCTTCTTACTAAGAGAGTGGGTATATTTAGCATTCTAACATTGTAAAGTCGTTTCACCACTGATTGACATGCAAGTTGTGGTGCTATTATACTATTATTAAGTAGCGTAGGAAAAGAACCAAATAAAAGATGGAAAATGGTATATGGATAAATAATACAAGCAAATACGTTTGCTTTCCTCCAATATGCATTAGTTTTAAGATAAAAACTGTGATGTAAAGATAAAAAAGGAAGCTGGAATGCTATTGAAAAGTCAACTTTATATGGTTAAAAAGTATTCAGGGTTAGAATGTCTTACACCCAAGAACATAGCAAAATAAATTCTTGAAGAGTCCAATGAAATGTGTGAAACTTAGAGCAGTAGTAGCAGCATTCAGTAAATTGGGTTGCCAACCAAGATGGAGTTGGCGGTGGAATGAGGAAGTTCATAAGGTAACAAGCAAATATTGTCTTAAAATGATTGGCAAAGTGTAACAATGATGAAAATTTTGAAAATTCTTGATTAGTCAAAAAGAAACATGTGGGAGAACGTACAATATTTGAGAAGTTGGAATTTGACATGGGCCATAGAAATTTATGCCTATTAAGGAACACATAATTTTTGTGACCAAGGCTACTATAGATGACAGAAATAGGGGAATGGAGTTTTGTAATTAGAAGGGTATTAAGAATGAACATCAAACAGTGTTATGAAGAAGAACAAAAAAAAATTAAAGAAAGGGTTAGGAATAAATCTTAGTAAGTTGTTTATAAAGTGTTCTAAAATCCATAAAAGCTTGCCATATGGTTAGGTGTATGCCAGGTTGATACTTGTTGGCGAGGAGGGAGGGGGAGAAACAGTGAGAATCATAGAGGCATGGTTTCTCTTATTCTTGTTTTAAGGAGCCTTAACATTTATGTAGGTATTTTCGGAAATCATATTGTTATAGCCTTGAGGGGCACAGTACAAATGGTTATATTCGAGCACGGTAACTGGCTAAGGGGTTCGATGAATATGAATGACATGTTCAATGAACTGAACTTTCAAATACTAGTTTTGTTGAATTGGATATTTTGCTTCATTTATATATGTGATTTAGAGAGGACTTATGGCCATATGTTATATGAATAATAGATCTAGATTGTATCAGGGTGAAGTTATGGCTGAAAAGACTTCCCTTTGGGGTGACATCCGGGCAATAAGTCCAGCAAAATAGTAGGATTGTTTTTTTGACAATAATCATGCTGCATGCAGGGATGTAATATAGGATGACGTATAATAGGAAGGAAAAGATGGAAAGCCGAGAGTTTCCCGTCTGAATCACATCCTTTTCCCTTCCATGCAACCTATTTTCACCCTGCAAAATGGCTTCTACAACAGTTTTGTGAAACACCCAAATTGAGCCTTCATTATAGATGTTTCTTTATGGTTGTGAGGAGGGAGTGGTTGTGTCCCTTCATAAGCAAAAATGGAAAATGAATATAGGTAATATGGCCTCTACTTGTCCTTTTCTATGCTTGATCAAGGAGGTAAGAGAAGATGGGTGTCGATTCTAAACCAGTCTGCTGACCTAAGTGAAACCAGACCCAGGCGTTATTGGGGGCAGCACTCACCCTCTGTAACAGCTTAAATTGAGCAGACTCATATAACCTGACCAAAAACAGGTTTGATTCTGTCTACTCGATTATAAATCCAAAACAGTTAAATGTTTAATATGTGAACTTGTGATTCGAACCCATATATTCTAATACCAACGTTTAAGACAATGGCCTTTAATAAGCACAACGAATTTGGATTTTTCATATGATGTGTATTCTCATGACATATTAATCTAGTTAATAACTATTAACTCATTAACTTGTTAATGTTTATACCCTTCTCCCCCTCTTAGTTACCTCTTTGAGAACCGTATTTATCAACCAAACCCCAGGAAGAAAAAATGTAAAATAAAATAACAATGAAAATGAAATTGAGATGAAAGACACTCAGTGGAAATAAAAAAGCAGTTCATCTATCTCCTACACCAATAATGATCCTTCATGGCACACTCTAATTTCTCATGCCATCATTTTCCCCTTTGAGTTTAATAAATGGATTCAAACAAATTTGTGAGCTTGAGGAATATGCAGTAGGCAGTCAAGTTCAATCATCTTGCACATAATGAGGTTTAAAGTTGAGCATAGGTTTTCAGTGGGTATAATCAAGACTTCAACTAAAGATGTGAGAATTGTTTTTGTTAGAAGAGAAACAATATTGAGAGGGGTCACAATTTAAGATATTGGTGAAGCCATAAATAGTGAGTGAAGCCATATCTAACTCAAAAGCTTAAGCCACTGGGTAGAGGCCCAATTCATAGTTTATGGACATCAACTTCTTTTCATTTTTCCAATGTGGGACTATTATACTCAACAGTTTATAAATGGATTGTTGAAAAAATTTCACATGCCTTGCTCGTTTTTTGAAAGATGAAAAGAACCCTTAGTCAGGAGAACCTCATTATATCGTGGAAGAATTTTTGTTGATCAATAGTCACCAAATTTGTACCCAAAATAACCTTTTTGTAGGGGTCGTACATATAATTTTTTTGCAACCGAACCCCTAAATCTAATGTATGATCAAATTCTAATTTATTAGAATTTCTAATCAAAGACAGGACCAAATAAATAAGTTCTAAACAAATTCAAAGTCTAAGAAATTCTTTTCCTCGCAAACTCCTAATAATTCAAATTCAAATTTCTAATTCTCATCAAACATAAATTCAAACTGAACTGACATTCTGAACTCAATTCAACTCAACTTATTTTAGATAGTTATAAGGAGGCTTGTGAATCTTTTACAAACCTTCTATTGCAATTGGTTCTGCATCACTGGGTCAACTCAAAATCTGGAACCATCCTGAACTATTGCCACCTAATACCTATCGAGGATTATCACATACCCCTCTTGCCCTTACCTTAGGCCGTTCCAGTTAAGTTAGGGTTCCATTCATACTTCCTTAATTTGTTCACCTAAGATGAAAATATTCTTTGGTTGGCTTCTGTTTCTTTTGACATGGACAATCAAGAATGCTCATAAAATTGATAATGGTTGCAAGAGTTATCCCGTCGTCAATAAGTATCCTTTTATTGAGTTTTCTTTGTGAAATTAACACATTTCCCCCATCTTTTCTCAAATTTAGAATGCTTCAATCACTGCCCTGTTGATTCATATGTTAGATTGCCAAATAGCTTCGTCTGCCTGAGACCAATTCCAAAAGGCCAATCACCAATCAATCGGGTTTCAAGGTGACATTTCTCAAATTCTGTTGATCACTTGTCTGCTACTTTGGTTATGATTTTGGCATCTACTAGTGTCCAACTGATGTTGAACTAAAATTTTGCTTTGGGTGACATCATATGCCCCTTGGGAATGCTACTCAAGTCCCATCATTTCTCTTTTAAGATCAGCATTTTATCAAAATGAAAAAAAGAACAAAAACTGGAGGACAATTGACAAAGGAATGAGAAGAACATGAAGGAAGCAAGAAGGGGTGTCGATGATGCTAGTGCAAGTCATGAGTAGAAGTGGTCATAACAGGGCCTTCATGCATGTGGTTAGGCTGACATGGATGTGTCTTTAGGCGTAGGGTCTAGCTGACATGGCTAGGGCTTCGGGTGCATGGTTGACTTTGTGCAGATGATCGAACTTGGGTGGATGGTTGTAAGGCGAGTGCTTCAGGCATGTGGTCGGGTTGAGGTGGTTAGTCATGACTACTGTCAGAAAGTAATCAAGTTGATGGTGATAGTGCTAGAATGTGAGTAATGATGCGAGCAGGTTAGAAAGTGAGCGGTGGCGCTACTGGTGGAGCGTTAGGATTATTAGACTTGTGGTTGGCATGTTGAATGGATCAATGGTTCGGATTTGTGGGTGAGGATGGAGGAGTTTGTGGTTTGGTTGTGTGTGTGGGTTTGTTTCGATTTGTGGTTAGGTTAAGGTTAATATTATTTAGAATATAGAGAATGGAAGAAGAGATTGATGGTGGCTTGTTCAGACACCATGTTGAAATATAAATTTGGACACATCTCAACTGGGATATTAGTGCTGTTTATATAGCTGAATACAATACAATTCCAACTATCATTTCTATTCTTACTACCCATTCTTTATTTACTTATTATAATATAATTAGATATATTGCACACTTTGCACAAAAGTCCCGTGTATTGCTTTTCAATTAAGACTAGGTATAAAACCGACTTTTATAACCAATGCCAAGTGCTTTTTGCCTAGCTTTAAAATCTAAAAAGATGCTTTTTTCGTAAGCCAGAACTTGTCTTCTCAATCGAATAGCCAAAGTCCCGGACTCCTTTTCCCTTATTTGTTTTTTTATCTGCATGAGATGTCAACTCAGTGTTTTAATTAAACACACCTAAGTTATATAAAACCCTTCAGAGGGAATGTACTTTTAGAATTGTCCGTTACCAAAGACTTATCTATAGGTAAATGCAATACCAAACACACCCTAACAATTTAAAAAATTATCTAAATAAGTACATGTCTATGGTCAAATGAATTTGAGTTATTAAGCCCAACTTCGCCAAAAACCAGCATGAAACCCCTGATTTGTGGAATGCTGCTATTGTCTTTAAATATAGTTCTTGAACTTTGTGCATCTATGTTACGTATAGTCAAATTCCATGCAGGAACAGATGATGTATCAATATTTGATGGTATGATCACAGAGCATGATGTGTGAGTTCATAATGTTTGATGTTTACCTTTAGGCTAAGCCAATAAAACAGCTAATTGGTTTTAACCGTGCTTGAAATTGTCATGTTTGTCTCATTTAGCTCGATGGTTGTAGAGTATATTGTTGCCTGTGAGAATGTGGTAGACTGACATAGGGACATCTGGATCACCACATTATCGTACAGTATACGATGTTAAAATTATCTCGTCACTGCTTTCCGACTGATCCAAAAAAAAATATCTTGTCACTGATGCTGAATCATGCCATGTGATCCAGATGGACAGTAATTCTACACAATCATCAGCTTAACTTTGCAATCATCATGGTCAAGACATTCATCTCTCGACACACACGCATGCTTGCATAAAACAACATAAGCATGAAGTTTTGCGTAAACTCTCTGATCACACACACACGTGTGTGATCCTAGAGGTTACTCAAAACTTCATGCTCTTGCTATTTTATATGGATGAGGGACACTCATCAACAGTCAACAGAAGCAGAAACAGAAACAGCTTTTGTATGTTAAAAGGAAAAAAACTACAAATCTTAAAAATTACATCAATGTGATCATACGCAGTACTGCTTCAACATGGGTATCATTGAGCATCATAATTTCGGCATATGAAGCAAGCAGACCGGGACGGGACATCTGTATGACGATATGTCAAATTTGAAAAAAATAAGATACGTGTACGACTAAGATATGACAATGTGTGTGTGTGTGTGTGTGCCGCGGGGGGGGGGGGGGGGTGTGTGTGTGTGTGTGTGTGTGTGTGTGTTACACATATCATTCATCATAGAGAGAATGCATATTTAAAAACACAATGTAAAGCCATCATATCTTAGCTAATAGAGTGCATGGATTTTAGCTGTGTTCAATTTCAATTCAAATATGTACCAATTGATCCATTTTCTCTAATATAAAAGGCTAAGGGCCAGACCTGCCCCAAATTCAATTTAGATCTATTTGGTTCCAATTTTGAATATATAACACAAGCACTGATGTAACCTTCATATAAGAAAGTGAAAGAGAGGGAGAGAGAAAGAAGTGCTGGAAAAGAAAAAAAGGGATTGAGATAAGATATTTCTAACCTTGATATAGTTCCCGCCTCAATGCCTTGATGCCGCCGCCTTGTGTTTGTCTCGATTGGCTTTTGACCATTTTGTCATTTTTAGACGGCTCATTATTGCAACCTGAAAGTGAAAAAGAGAGATTCAAGATAAGAAAAGAGGAAGTGACACGTGCAAGCAAAGCCTGAGCTTTGTCAGATTAGGTAGGGCTACAGTTGGAAACATGACCCGAAAATCCGATGCATCTTGCGTGTCCCATGCGTATCATGGACGTTTTATGTTTATTTTATTCCTTTTTACACCAGTCACTCTCGATACATAACCGGTGCTTATTCAGTTTCTTTCATTCACCTTTTTGTACCGCTCGGTCCCTATATGCACAGGTACATATCATCAAATATATGTACCAAATCAGTGCATATTACGGATCATGTACATGTATAAAGTCCAAAATGAAGTATCGGTGTTTCATAGATTTGATGGCATTGAATTTGATGAGAGGAGAGGAGAAGAAAAGGAGGCAGTTTTGGTGTTTGAGAACCTTGATTTGGGATGAATTCGAGCGTATGGCATGGTAAAAGTGGGTCCATCCATTTAACTTTTTCGTTTTAAAGGAATGACATGTAGGCATGGCTAGGCTGGCCCGTCTAAATATGCCCAAGTCCACATAGAGAAAGCCATATGCAGCCCATCTGCTTAAGGAAGCCACCTATGGCCAATGTGTACTGGCCCAAGGACCGCGTGGATGCCTTGGAGTCTACGTGGGCACATCTTAAAACAATGGAAAAATTGGTGTACTGCTCATCTCTCCCAACCTTGCCTTGTTTCTAGCAATAAATTCTTAAGTAACCCTCTTTAGTCGCTAGTATTTAAAATCCTTTATGTATTTATCATTTCTTGGCTGTTCTTTTTCTTGATAGCTGAAAGAAGATTCTCCTTGCTATCTAAGGAAAAGTAGTGGGAGTTCAGCATTTGCCTCAGTTCCTTTAGACATGAACCTCATGGCCTCACTACAGATATTGGGGGGGGGAGAGAGAGAGAGAGAGAGAGAGAGAGAGAGAGAGAGAGAGAGAGAGAGAGAGAGAGAGAGAGAGAGAGAGAGAGAGAGAGACTATGGATCACCTTATCTTAGCTCAAGGGATGCACTCCACCTTGCTTCCACCTGAAACTAGTATCACCAGAAATTATCATGTTATCTGTAAAACTGTCAGGTTCCTTCAAATCATGGATGTCCACCTTTACTCACATTCCATACCCACAACCAATTTTTATCACGTCGTCTTAAATTATGGGATGCACTGCACCTTGCTTCCACCTGAAACTAGTATCACCAGAAGGAGTCCTGATGTATGTAAAACTGTCACGTTCCTCCAAATCATGGATGTCCATCTTTACTCACATTCTACCTACAACCGGCATCAGACTTGCTATATGGTCCTCATTATATGCTGTTTTTCTGTTTGGGTTGGTTGAAACTTAAAAAGGCATTATCAAGTTCATTTTCATGAAGTGTTTGGATGCCCTTGAAACCTTTGATGTCCCGGAGAAAGTCCGTGAGTTACAGAAGCTACATGCGACACATAGTTAATTATGTAACAACCATGACTTGATGTCGCTTCTTCCCTCATATCATGTTTACCAATATCTACATGGTAATGTACAGTAGGAAGCAAGCTACAGCAAGGAAACGCTACATCTTTGCGCAGTCTGCTAGACTGCTCATCATACAAATTATATTTGATAGTTTCATCCCATGAGATCTCTTCAAAATAGTGATTTAATTTTGAGAACTAACAGTGTCAGTCTTTCAAATGTGATATCATGTATCCATTTCTTGTTTCATAAGCATACTCACTCTCTGAATATACAGTGTGAATTTTATAATTAGAAAAATCTGTTCATCTGACAGCTAGCTCATTTCCTTGATTTCTCATTTAATTAATTGACTTTGGTGACATTTCTGGAACTATACTTTTGTACCGTGACATTGTTAGTGGAAATAAGATGATTAACTGAAAAAGGGCAGAAATTATTAGATAATGGAAGTGAACTAGAACAATTTCTTGTTTCACATATTTACAAAGAGCGTCGGTTACCTTTCCAAGATGACTATTTATAAACCCTTTTTTGACCTTGTTCTTGTTAGACTGTAACAAAACTGCTTTCTCGAGCTAGTTTAATGTATGCTTGAAGTATTTGGTGGTCGAATTTGTTTGAATTGAGGATTCATGGTTAGGGAGTTTCAATATGTTATGGATGCTCCAATACGGCACATTTGACCTATTATTTTCATCTGAATTATTTGTTATGCATTTAGTCGCATCTTCTAATGAATTATTATCTAATGGCCATAACTATGGTTTCTTTAAAGGAGTTGATTGAGAAACTTTGCAAGGGTGAGCTGCCAAAGAATGAGTATCAGTGTATGAACGAACCAATCTCTACTTTCCATGGGAGTGCTTCTATTCAGACAAGCCATGTTCATGCTGCTCACTCCATGAGATCAAGGCGGACTACCTCATGGGTTGAAATTGTTACAATTCTCCGTTGTCCATCTGAAAAGAATTTATAGCCTGAAGGAGCTGAGCTTCTTCTGGTGGGAATGTTTCATGTTTCAAGCATGACCTTCATTTTCATTGAGGCTCAATGGGTTTTGCCGCGATTCAGTGCTGAAGGCATGCATCTAGTGATTTCAGAAAGACGGGCCAGCGAATTTGTGTCTTTATCATTGGTGGAGCTACTCGATCCGAGGTATATATGAGCTCATTAAACTTGCATGCTTTACAGGTTACCCTTGAATATAATTCTTGTCATTGATTTATCATATTGCTTTACCAGGTACGTGCAGTTCACAAACTAACATCAAAGGTGAAAAGGGAAATCATTCTCGGTTTATTACAGTAATTAGTCCAATGACTTGCCCTATGATCTAGTCATTTTTTATATTCTTTTCTTTATCAAATATTCTTTATAAACGTAATTGGTTCATAATATAGTCAATTACTCATACCTTGGTATCTTTAACCGGTTTTTATGGGTCATGTAGCATGTCCTTCAAATAGTTAATATTAAAAAAAATTAACAGATGACGTAGCCAGTCAAGAAAAGATTTCATCTGATTGGTTGCAAAACACAGGGCCCCAACCAAATGTCCTTTGACCCCCCCCCCCCCCCCCCCCCCCGGCCCCGAAAAAAAAACCCAAGCAAAAAAAAACAGAAAAAAACAACACACAACCCCCCCCCCCCCCCCCCAACACACACACACACACGCACAACCCCAAAAAAAAACGGTTGAATTCTCACTTAAAAAGAACTTAGTCTGAGCGAACTCGCATGGAAGTCTCTATTTGCCAATTTTATTCAAAAAAAATTAAATTAATAACTAAACCTTTTGACGAGGATTTATATTCTAACTTGACATAACATGTATTACTTTTTAGAAACAGATCTTTTAAATAACTCTGTTGAAGTAAATCTTTTTATCAACTCAAATTTTAACACATGATTTCTATATTTCTCCCAAGAAAAGGTCTTAAGCTTAAATGTAATATTTTTTCCTATGTATAATTTAACTCAACTGCACCCTTTTTGTGTAGAGCCAATATTTTATTGGAAATTTATTTTTTGCATTAGGCAAGCCATGCAAGTGTTTTATAAGTTTATTATTCAACCATCACTGCACAAATGAAAGTACACTTCAACTGGAAATAATACTTGGATTTTTAAAAAACTAGTTTGCATGTAGATTGCCCATGAACATAAGTTTGTATAATAAACTAAAACTTATTTTTAATTTGTCTTCGTCTCCACCTCACGGGAACTTGTACATTTTTGTCCTCAATACATGTGCAACCGTTAATCCTACATGTTAGCCTTATATTTGTAGAATATTGACAATATCATCACACCTCATAAATTCACAGGGTAAACTCAGACATCATCATCATGTAACCTTCTTATCTTTAATTTGTACTATTAATTCCCATATCCATAGGGCATGGGTCCCACCAGCCACCATCCACTGGCGTGGGTCTCATCACCCACGCACTCTATATCATGTTCACTCACCCACACATAAATTTACACATTATAAATTCACTCAAGTCATAAATTCGTGTGCCTATAATAATCCCCTCTCAATGTTATAAAATCACTCGAACACAAATCACACACACACACACACACAACCCCCCCCCCCCCCCCCCCCCCCCCCCCACACACTGAAGTCATAAATTCGTGTGCCTATAATAATCCCCTCTCAATGTTATAAAATCACTCGAACACAAATCACACACACACACACACACACACACACCCCCCCCCCCCCCCCCCCCCCACTCAAGGCATAAATTCGTGTGCCTATAATAATCCCCTCTCAATGTTATAAAATCACTCGAACACAAATCCCACACACCCACACCCACCCACCCCCACCCAATCTCTCCCCCTCACTATCACCACCATCATTCACATCCCACTCTCCCCTTTTCACACACAACCTAAAATCATAATGTTTTCCCTTCAAAAATTTTAATCTCAGCCTTTAATATTTCAAGATTCGAACTCAACCCTCCTTCCTACCTATTTGTCCTAATTAGCAAACACATTCAAAAACATCCCCTATTTATATAATAGATAGTTTGTGAACAGTTGGAATTATGAGCAACTCCTATATATATAGAAAGAGTGTTATTTTTTAACCATTCCAGTTTCATATTGCACGTGTAGCATGTGCTAAATACTAGTTTATAATTTTAGAACGCAAGTATATGTCTAATAGGCTTAGCCACGTGCGTTCAGAAATTCCAAATGAAACTTGAGTTGATTAAGAGTTTACTATTATTTTGTAGTGTGCTTTTAGTTTATTAATGGGCAGGAGACATGAGTGTGAAGTCTGTTAGAATTTTGCTTATTTCTTTTTATATGTGGACATGTGACCGCAGAAAGTGAAGATGCTGAGTGCCCAAGAATTTTCACTGGATGACCTTGAGATATAACCCACGGACACTGGAATTCTTCGATCATTGACCATGGCTGCTGCCAGGCTCCCAATTGTAGTAATCGCAGGTCGCTGCCAGCGGCCGCTCTCATATAATTCAGAAACTCATGATTTTTGTCGGAGATCATAACATGCTGGCTGAACACCGTGCCATGGTCTCCGTGGTGTAACTCACTCGTGTGCGGTTAAGAGAGGTTTCGATAACTGGGCCACATTTTGGGCAGTCGCATGTTCTTGATGATGTAATTAGTAAGTCCATAATTTAGACTGTATATAGTGTTAAATTGCATGCACGACGGCATTTATGTGAAATTGAAATTTGTGTTCCGCAATGAATTGTAAAAACGAAAATGGGATATATCAACATCAAGCTTATTCGACGTTACAGGGACGGGTATTTGTAACTAGTAAAAAGTCATGTGTTCTCTCAATACAAGGATTCTTGGCCTGTGCGCTTTGGAACTGTGTGTGTTCCCTGCATGCTGCAGCACTGTCTCGTGGTCCTTGCAGCGGTGTATGGATTGGACTTTTTTCCAAAATTGGGTAACAAACACATCATCCGTCACAATACGTGTACCCTCTTCCAACTTTTTTATCCTTTTTGGTAAACAAATGATTTCATACACCCATTCTAGGGGTGTATATAGCATTCATCCTGTTTTGTGTGTTTTTTTATAGGATGGAGAAATCGTAGGGCTGGGTAATGGAGGCCTTTAACCCGGCCAAAACCTAATTCATAATTTTGGAGGGTTCGATTGTAAATTGGGAAATAAAGATACGGGGAAATCACACAAAAAATATCCCAACGTTTGAGGTCTCTTTCATATTAATATCCTGAACTTTTAAGTCATACACAATAGTATCTTTTTCGGTTTTTTGTTTAATTTATACCCGTTTTGTCCTTTACCAATATTCAGAAAAATAATACCCTAACGTTTGGGGTATCTTTCAAAAAAATACCCATGTGATTTGGGTTTTAGTGGGATTTGGGTATTTTTTGAAAGATACCCCAAACGTTAGGGTATTATTTTTGTGAATATGGTAAAGGGCAAAACGGGTATAAATTAAACGAAAAACCAAAAAAGGTATCGTTGTGTATGACTTAAAAGTTCAGGATATTAATATGAAAGAGGTCCCAAACGTTGGGGTATTTTTGTGTGATTTGCCCAAAAGATATCAGGTCGGGCTTGAATTTAGAATTCATATTTGAATTACAAACATATTAACAAAATAAGCTTATCCAAATTTTTAATGAGCAATTTAGGATGCGAAGGTATTTTTTTATTGCTTTCATCTGGTATTGCCTTTTCTTTTGATAATTTGTATATCTATATTACAATTGAGGGCAGATTTTGAACTTATTCTATGTGGCAATGTCATGTCAAGTTTTGGGGGGAAATTTTTGGGTTGAAGAGAAATTTGTTGGGAGAATACACAAGCTTTTCTTTTTTGAAATTGCCAGCATCAGCACTTAATACACTTCGTTCAAAAATGACCCAAAAATGAGACCCAGAAAAATGAAACCCAAAAAACACACACAAAAAATAAAACCCAAAAAATATGCAACTTAAATTACAAGTATGCAAAAGAGAACTTTATTTCGGCTGAAGCAAAAAAATTGAAACCCAAAAAAAAAACTCAGGGAATGTGCATTCAAAGAGGCGGAGTGAGCTATTTGGGCATTAAGCAGAGGTTTGACCAACCCATTCGCGCCTAAGGCGCCAGCTAAATTTTTTAACGCTAATTTGTTGTTCTGCGCCGAAGGCCCCCGCAACGAATTTATTGTTCCTCGCCAAAGGCGGCCGTGCCTCTAAATTTTTTTACGCTAATTTGTTGTTCTTTTAAATTTTGGCTGTAGAAATATTTTTTTGGAGACAAAGATTTCGAGAGAAAAAAATCTTAAATGCACCGTGCCCGCAGGCACAGGCTATGACTAGTTATTTATATAAAATAGAAGATTTTGTGTTATTTTGCATTAATTTTTGATTTGGAATATCAGAGAAGTTTTCTTCTATCTTTAAATTTAAAACAATGAACCGGAGCATCAGATACCAAACACGGACCGACTGCAAAATCTGAAACTTTTCTTCCATCTCGTGACCTGCATTAAAATTTGATATTTCTTTTTTTTTGAACAATTGAGCTGGACTCGTGTAAGTAATGGATTCAATGCACGTGACCCCCTGACCAGATTGCAGTCATGAAACGCTCTTCTTGCCATCTTGGTGGCCCGAAACAGTGCAATAATGATATTATGAACAGCTTCCCTTTCGTACACCGTATATCTCCCCTCTGCTGCTAAAATTCGCTGATACTTACACCTTGTGACAAAAAGAAAAGAGATCCATTTCAAAAGAATTAACATAATGGTTTGTATGAAGAAACTAACAATATTATATAGTTAGGAACATGGACGGCAGGTGCGCATGTAGGGAATTTTATTTCAAATGGAAAACATGTGATACCCGGTCATGTTCGCTGACTTGATGTGTTTTTATTGGTCGATGACAAAGTAGAGGCATGTACAATCTACATGCATGCTTTATAGTCCACCAATGTAGACGTCGCGTGCCAGCACACCTGATCATTTTTATCAGGTGTCACTTGTTCTCTGTTAATCTCTTCAAGATACACAACATCCTTTTAGCTTTTCACATTTTCAAACACGGACGCATCAAATTTAATCTTGTTACAAAATATTCTATTAATGCAAAACTGTTTAATTTGTAACTGTATCTTGTCCACTAAACGTTGGTGTTGGGATTCTAATATGTAATTGTCATCTTTAAAAGTTAGATAGATGTTGTTACGACCAAAGATCGGTACGCCTCAACTTCTTCTCCACGCTTGCCAGACAAGCGACAAGCTCGCTCGTCATCCATGAAGTCCGTCTCGTCGAACAGGAAGGTCGCACTTCGCCCCCAGCCTCGCCGATTGATCGCATGTTCCCCTCCAAGCTCGCCGGTCGAGCAACCAGCTCGCTCATCATCCTCCGAGTTTGCCCCCTGACCGGGGCGCGAGGGGCGGCCGTCAAGACCCTGGGGCATCGCTCTTAGGTGACAAGCTAGGCACCCTCTGGGAGCAACCAAGCGACCCATGAGCGGCCCCGCTCCTTGGACGCGCCTTGATGTCCCCTCAGCCTATCGAACACGACAAACATTCTTGTACGAGAACATCACTGACACTTTCGATGCCCGACAGCCTGGCAAAAGAGCACCTGGCCGTTATGCCGTTTAACAGTCTGACAAAAGAGCGACTGGCGCTTTTAGCTCTGACACCCTGACAAAAGCACGCTTGACATGCTCAGATCTGACATCCTCGACCGAACCTTCAGCAGTCTGACACGCCAGCGCAGCTGAACCGAACCGCCTTACTCAGCTATAAATACCCCTCTACTCCCGGAGAGCAGCGTACAAGGGGCGACCTCGCAGCGAGCAACCGGCGACCAACTCCCGGAGAGCGGCGTACAAGGGGCGACCTCGCAGGATTGATCCTAAGATCATCATCCGAAGTGCGCTGGCCTCTACATCCCCTCACCACTTGTAAATAGCCACCCAAATCACCCCCTCACTTGTTAAGCGTCGTGCCCTTGATTCCCCCATTAAACAAATTTCATTGTCGGGCGGATTTCGACCCGCAACTTGGCGCAGTCCGTTGGAATTTTAGGGTCACACCCATGTCAAATTTCATACCCATCAATCGCAGTCCCAACCGTGACAAAGCACCCGTGGAGGAGGAGTCATACTCTCACAGAAGGACTCCCCGACGGACTTACCACATAAGGGGACGGTTGAGGCCAATCAATCCTCAGCCCATGCTCTCCACCAAAGTTTTGAGGCCTTTGCCAAGATGATGAAAGATGTCGATGCGGCCAGAGCTGGGGCACCCCCAGGCCCCTCTGAGCCCCAGAACTTGAGGCAAAACCTTCATCCTCAGTTCGAATAAGAAGCGGCCGCTCAGCGGAGAGGGCTCGCCGAAGAAATAGCAGCCTAATAAACACTCCTCAATGAGGAAGCAGAGGCCGCTCGGCAATGGCGGCTCGACGAAGAAGCTGTTGTCCAACAAAGATCCCTGGAAGACGAGGCACATGTCGCTTTACAAGCACATTTAGATGAAGAAGCTGCCCGTAGACAGCTTTGATTCATCATCGCCGAGCGCGAGAAGCTTCGGAGGGAGAACTATTAGGTCCCGGAGGCGTCGACCCCGAGTCTACGGCATAGGAACATGCATAGTCTGCCATCAGCAGAGTCTCATCCACTCAGAAGGAGCCCACACCGACCGTCATGCCAATCTCCTAGGCATGATAATCGGTGGTGACAAAGCCGCGATCGGAGTAGGACCCCCGAGAGAAGGGGGGGCATGTCTCTGAGCACCGAGGCGGCTCACTAGGCAGGTCCAATGGTTGGCGTGAGGGCCGAGGCAGGCATCGCGACCTCCAAAGGTCACCCGGGCGTCCCCCTACCCCGAGGAGCCCAACCCACTGGCCAGATGGGTGACATCTTCCCCAATACCTCATAGGTTCAAGCTTCCCCAACTTGAGCTCTATGATGGTGCAGACGATCCCCTCAAGTATGTGCAGACATATAAAGGGGCAATGGAGATCCAAGGCATAGATGACGCGCTCCTGTGCCTGGCCTTCCAGAACACTTTGAAAAGGTCGGTCCTAGAGTGGTAAATGGTCTGCCCATCCGAACCATCGAATCCTTCGGCGATCTGTCCCACAAGTTCTGTCAACAATTCCGGGCGGGGTGGAGGAGGAAGAAACCCTCGGAATATCTATTCTCGATAGTCCAGAAGGAAGGAGAAACCATCCAGAAGTTCTTGCATCGCTTCCAGGAGGAGAGGCTTGGTGTGACAGTCTGCGGAGAAACCAACCGGGCCACCAAAGGCGTGACCCAGAAGGCCATCGACTGCAAGATCGTCCCGGCCCAGTGCGGGAGTTCGCCGCTCCCAAAGAGCCCGCACGGGTAGTCCTGAGGCCCGAGAGACCGCAACGGGCCTAGTGCACGCAGCTCAAAGCCCCATGATTGAAGTGTTGGCCACAGCGACGAGGGCCAGACTTCTCCAAGACCCACCTCAGGGGATGAGATCGAACCCAGTTACAAGGGATCTGCAAAAGTAATGTCGGTATCACCATGATCACGGTCACGATATCGATGATTACTTCACTTTAAAGAGGGAGATCGAACGGCTAATTTAGGAGGGCCATTTCTGAGGGTTCGTCGATGGGAGGAGACCGGTTCAAGATGAGAGAGCGCCCCCGGGGGCACGGCGGCCGAACCAACTCTAGAATGTCGAACAAGATTCCCCTCACCTGCCGAGGCCGGTCATGCACATCGATGTGATTTGTGGTGGACCATCATCAGGTGGCACCTCTTCATCGGCCAAGAAGGCGTATGCTCGATAGGTGATGTCGGTGGACCTTGGCGCATGCGCAAAGAGGAGAAGAGTAGCTCGCCCCCATCTCTTTCTCTGATGACGACTTGGAAGGGGTCGAACTACTACATGACGACGCCATCATCATCGAAGCTCAGGTCGGGATGGCCATAATCAGTCGCCTCCTGATCGACACTGGAAGTGTCACAGTCGCTTTTCGATTGTACGTTTTTCGTGCGCATACTTTTGTTCATACATGTATTTATTTTGACCTCTTCTTGTATCCCAAATGTGCGATGCGATATGTCGTTGTGACCCTCTGAGAGAGTACTTATTTGTGAAATTATTTGTGAATGTCATTTCCCGGACCGTTCTCCCACAAAATAACTTTGTTTGAAGGGGTGTCGTAATTTAAGACTTAGTCGCTTGATCTTTTATTTTTAATTCCGTTTTCTGTGAACCTAGCCCTTGACCGATCATCGTAGCCTCGACCCTCTCGTTGACACGGTCGTCCCGGTATTTTTCTTATAATTATCGGACACCCCCTAATCACTTTCTAATTTACTTAGCCTAATTAATTTGAATTTCAAATAACCCTAATTAAATCTATAGGATCCAACGTATCAAGAGAAATATTTCCTAGCTATAGGTCACACTAGTTGAACTCCCTCCCTCTCACATCTTCTCTCTCCAATCAACCTAGGTGCACCCCTATTTTAACCCGTCTTTAGCAAATATCATTTTTTTAAACCGAAACCAACTAGGGCTTTCTTCTTCATCGCGAAACCCACGCACCAGCTGTCAAAACTCGCGGCCACACCTTCCCATCTCCTCCTCCGGCGATCCCCTTGCTTTGGCCATCCTCCTACATGCCAACAACCTCCTCCTCCTCCTCTTTTAAGCCACATAACATCTCCACCCTCACACAAAAACTGTCAAACCCCTCACCCTTGTAGCTCACGGTCGGCCACATTCAGGCCACCGTCGGCCATCTCCTGATGCCGGCCACCGCCTAGATCCGACCCACCCTCTCCACAGCAACCCCTTGGGCCGCAACCCCAGGACGTGACCCACTGTACAGCCGCCCAACACCCTCAAACAGCCCCCTTAAACCCTAAAAATGTCGTTCCCCTCTCCAAAATCCATGGCTATCCCTTGTTGTGCCTTCCTGCAGCCTCCAATGCCGCTCAGCCCTAGCCGCACCTCCCCTCAGGCCGTAGAACCCTCTGTCCGTGACTTCCCGACAACGTAGAACCCGCCGTCGACGTCCGGACGTTGGCTGTCCTCTTTCCCCTCGTGTTGTTGTTCGAGGATCTTGCCGCTACCCGGCTGATCGTCGTTCGTTGTTGCTGTCCCGCCGTACCCTTCGCGCTACCGGAATCCAACCACTGACGTCGCTAACCGACGTCAGTGTAGCTTTTACGTCGTGCTAAGGGTAAACTCTGAACCGTAGGAACCCCCATGCTTGCATGTTAATCAAGACTAAAAATTGTAACTTTAATTGCTTTGGTAACTTACTAATCACGATTTAATAATTGGGACTGTAGGCTGGATCGCGATTTGAGCACATAGGTAGATCTTCGACCTTATTGATACGGTGATCGCAGCGTGATTGTTTTCAGGCAAGTGAAACTTGCCCAGTATTTGTTTAGGCCATGTTTTAGGCCAATCTGTGAAATAGCATAAAAGAGTCTAGGCGATGAAATGATAGTCGCCTAGACGCCATGCTTGATCTAGTTTAACAACGAAGCTAGATCCGACACCCTTGCTATGCTATCATTTCATACCACATGTCACGTTTAATTTCAAATTAACTGTACGCACTTTTAACTGCTTATTGTCATGATCCTGTATTTGCCATGCCATTTTATGCATCACTTGCTTTATCATGAATGTGTAGCACACACTACTTTAAATTGTAAGCTGCGACGAGTAGGGTCCTGACCCCCTACATCCTATAAAGGCTAGGCACCTGCATGCCGGGTACAACCTGATGGAAATTGAATTCTACCCCCAAGTAATTTTGATGATGAGCACACCAAATGAAAGCTTACTAACTACACTACACTTAAGTGTGCAGAATATGCGAAGCTTTACTCATACTCAAAGAAACACAAATCTACGCTCAAAGACAAGGACAAACGTGGCTAAGTCAAATGATGAAGTTCAAAGCTCAAACAGAACAAGAAGCTCAAGTGAAGCTCACTTCTACTCCATTAAATTGATCAAGCTTCCGAAGACGTGTCCTAAGTCTATAGTGAGTGTGTCGTGTCTCTTTAGGGTATTTGTTAAAGCCAAATCATATAGACAAAACACACGCACACAAACAATTTGAAAAAGATTTTTGAAAATCTTTTTTATATCTTCAAAAATGTTTTAGAGAGCTTTCTCTAGTCATCCTATAACTTCCGTAGTGAAACTCCACACACCCTGGAGTTAGCTACCTGTCTGACTAGAAGTGTTGCAGGAACAACTCCTCTGGGAGTCGACTACCAACAGTAGGGAGCCGACTACCAGCTGGGATTCAAGATTCCCTGAAACACTCTGGGAGTCGACTACCTACATGAGGGAGTCGACTACCAGCTGTAAAATTCTGACGTTTTGATTTGAATTTTGAAAATTCGTTGAGTGATTTTCTCCGTGATTTTTGGGACAAAAGTCAAAGAAAATTTGAATTTCAAATCTCAGAATTTTCCCTATAAATAAGAGCTAATTTCATTTGAGAAAAAACACAACAACTATTGAAAATCAAATCTCTTGTGCAAACGCTCTTTAATTCAAAGCTCTCATTCTCTCTAGCCAATTCTATTTCTATTGTGATCTTGCAAAATTCTGTTATTACTTTTTTAAAGATCATACTCTCGTTTTATTGGCTAAACGTTTTTCAAAATCATTATTGCTATTCTCTTTATTTTTGTTTAAAGGATTTTTTTGAAAAACATTGGATCTAGATCACAAAGAATTCTCTCGTATCTTTGTGTGATCTAGACTCTTATTCTATCAAGACACTACACAATTTTGTCTATCATTGATTGGCTATAGAATCGGGTGTAAAAACCAATCTCCATCAATTTATTGTGGTGTATTGGATATAAGTTTCATTGTGTTGTTGTTGGAACACTAGACAAGTCTAGGTGTTGCCAGTCGGAAATCCTGGTTGAGACTAGGTCGTTGGAAATCCTAACGAGTGAAGTTAGGTGCTTGTATTTGCCAAGGCAGCTAGTGGAAAATCTCGTACCGGATTGGTCGGGGACTGGACGTACCCGGGTTGCGGGGAACCAGGATAAAATCGCTTGTCTCTGCGTTTGTTTTCTGTGATTGTTTATATTTCTTGTACAAGCATTTTTCATTTGCTAATCTTATATCTTTGTAATTCCTTGTTTATTTATTATTGCAAAGATTGTCTATTTAATTCCGCTGTGAAAAGATCTCTTTGTAAAGATTTATATCTGATTGTAATCTTTTCTCTATCATATTTGTAAGATTACTTTGTTGATTAAGAACCAAGCGTAGATCACTCTACTTGGCTTCTTAGGCAACATTAGAAGGATTTTATTTGTGCTAATCTTAACAATCGAAAAAGTATACTATTTGCACAACACTATTTAACCCCCCTTCTAGTGTTGTTTGCCATCCACATGATCCAACACAACCATATGCCAATAACACATCCTGGCTCGTGAACCAGAAGCGAGCATAGTGTGGTTGGTGAAGAACGAACGCTTGATACACATGGATGGGTAGGATTAAACGATCACTTGAGCGTAGAAGTATGCCCGTACAACCACTTCAGCCAAAAGACAGAAACTCTGTGCACGACGTGATAAGCTAGTTTCGTGATTTCGTGAAATAGTGTTTCGTAGCTTTTGCTAATACGTGTAGTTTTGTTACTATCATGTTCATTTTAATTACTGCATTCTTTAACTACCATGACATGTGATCATGTTAAAACTGCTAGTTTCATTATTCTTTATATGTTTCCTTGCACAAAAGTCTTCAGTTTACCTTTTGGAGACTTTTGCTGACATGCGCCCTCTTTCTCTTTGGGTGTCGCATGTTATATGGTGAGTCTGAGTTTGTTGCTGAGGACGAGCAGGTTGCAGACGTTGAGTTTGAGGTTTCTGTAGAGGCAGAGTTGGAGGACACTGGAGACCAGTCCTAGTCTCGCCTAGAGACTTATCTTAGTTGTTGTTGTTTTCTTTAGATCTGCTGTTAGGTTGTCGGTGCGTAGCACCTTATCTTTCTGTTTGTGTTTTGGCCATGTTTGTGCCTTTCTTTCAGACTTTGTATTTCTTTATGACTATCTTTGATTGTTGGAAAAAAATCTGTGGATATTGAATGTTGGATAATTTTAATTGTCCACCTTTCTTTATTATTATTGTTGTTTTGTCGTAATGCAAAGAACCTGCTAATGGATTAAATTATCAGACGCTTATCAGACTGTAGCTTCACAGCTCCAAGTCTGAGCAGACCTCTTCACGTCTCGCCTTCCATACTTGGGTTGCGGGGCGTGACAGGAAGCTCCTGCGACATTCTGTTTATGTCGACGATCGAGAAGATGGGGCTGAAGCAGGCGGACCTGAAGCCTTGTACGGGTCCGATCGTCAGCTTCACCGGCCACTCGGTCCCCATTGCCGGAGTCATCACCATGCCCGTATCTCTAAGGGAGGAGCCGCGGGTCGTCCCTCGGATGTCGCAATTTATTGTCGTCGACGTTGCGTCGGCATACAACGGCATCATATGGCGGCCATACATGACCGTCATCGAATCTCTCCCCTCCATACTGCATCAAATAATTAAATTCCAGACTCCGCAGGGGGTGGTGCAAGTGCGAGGGAGCCACAGATTATCCCGGAGTTGCTACGTCGGCTCCACCAAGCACAAAGGGCCCGAGCAATCCTTATCGGTCGACCTCCTTAACGATCGGGAGGACTTCTGCGACCAACAACCGGCTCCGGTAGAAGAGGTCGAGGAGGTGCCAATATCGGTGGAGGAGGGCAAGACCGTCTCCATAGGCACGAAGCTCATGGCCGCTTTAAGGACGGGACTCATTGATCTCCTCAGAGAGAATGCAGAAATCTTTGCGTGGTCGCCCTTGGATATGCCCAGAGTCGATCCTGCAGTGATTGCTCATGAGCTGAATGTGGACCTGGAAGCTCGTCCAGTTAGATAGAAGAAGAGGAGATCCTGAGGATAGAAGATGCAGGCGGCAGGCGAGGAGGTGGACCGGCTCCTCGGGCCGAATTTATCAGGGTGGTGAGCTATCCCTACTGGCTCGCCAATGTCGTAATGGTGAAGAAGGCCAATGGAAAGTGACGCATGTGTGTCAACTTCACTGACCTCAACAAAGTGTGCCCAAAGGACAGCTTTCCCTTACCAAGGATCGACCACTTGGTCCACCATGCCTCGGGCTACGAACTCTTAAGCTTCATGGACGCGCCTTCTCAGGCTACAGTCAAATTTCAATGGCGAATGTCGACGAAGAGAAGACTTCATTCATCACTGACAAATGGACTTTCTGATACGCAAAGATGCCATTCGGGTTAAAGAATGCGGGGGTGACCTATCAACGAATGGTGGACAAGATCTTCATCTCTCAAGTTGGGTGAAACCTTGAAGTCTACATTGATGAAATGCTTGTCAAAACCAAGGAGGCCAATGATCACCTCGCCAACCTATAGGAGACCTTCCAGAAGGTGCGTCGCTATAACTTGAGGCTCAACCTAGTGAAGTGCAGCTTTGGTGTTCAATCAGGAAAGTTCCTTGGCTTCATGATTACGAAGAGAGGGATTGAGGCGAACCCCGACAAAATATCAGCCCTCGTCAATATGAGCGAGCCTCGAACAATTATATACCTACAAATATTGAATGGGAGGATCACCGCCCTTGGAAGGTTCCTATCAAAGTCCATTGAGAGATCACTCACATTCTTTAAAATCTTGCGGCAGGCTCTCGCCATGAAGAAATGCTCAAGAAAGGTAGTCGAATGGGACGACTCATGTGCCCAAGCATTTACGGAGCCGCTGGCCTACTTACAAAGTCTGTCGTTGCTCGCAAAGCCAGAGAAGGGAGAGTAGCTGGGCTTATATCTTTCCACAAGTGAAGAAGCTGTCAATTCGGCCCTCGTTAAAGAAGAGAATGGTACCCAGAGAGTGGTCTACTATGCGAGCCGGGTGGTCCAAGATTCAGAGACCGTTATAGCCCCATAGAGAAGGTCGCATACTGCCTCGTCCAGACAGCAAGAAAGCTTCGGCCATCCTTCCAAGCTCACTCCATCATTGTCTATAACAATCTGTCCTTCTAGAAGAATTTGAAGAGATCATAGAGATCTGGTAGAATGCTGAACTGGAGCATCGAACTCAGTGAGTTTGACATCATCTACAAAGACCGAACGGCGATCAAAGCCAAGCGCTGGCGGACTTCGTGGTGGAATGCACCATTGAAGAACTTACCGAAGATCATCAGACGCTCGATCGGTCGTACCATGACAAAGACTAGCAGTAGCAGATAATCCCTCGACGTCCGCCCAAGAAGGCGAAGGTAAACTATGGGTCGTCCACGTCGATGGGTCGGCTGCAGGGTCGGGAAGTGGAGTGGGCATCATCATAGAAACCCCTGACGAGAGCTTGCTTGAGTATGCACTCCGCTTCAACTTCTTGGCAACAAACAATGTGGTGGAGTACGAGGCCGCCGTCAATGGGATGAAGCTATGTCGGGCAATGGGGGCAATGAATGTGTTGCTGCTAAGTGACTCGAGGCTCGTCATAAAACAAATTCAAGGGAGCTTCGAGTAAAGGGAGGAGCTGATGAAGCGCTACTTAGAGTGTGCCCAGACCGAACTTCAGAAGTTCATGAAGGCAGAAGTTCAACATTTGCCTCGATCGAACAACCTCCGAGCCTATGCTCTCTCAAAGCTGACCTCCTCTTCCCCGACCGAGATCAGAAAAGCCATCTATGTCGAGAACATGCTGACACCAACCATTGAGGATGGCAAGCTAATGTGTTCCAGCCAGACGACAATCTGGATGAGCCCGATCATGATCTACCTGGAGACGGGAGCCTTGCCCGAAGATCGGCTTGAAGTAAAGAAGGTCAATAGGTGAGCCCTATCATTCGTAATCTTTGACGGTGTACTTTATTGGAAGCGCTGCGCAAGATTTGACATCCTACCTTATCTAAAGTGCCTGAGACCAGACCAAGCTGAACAGGTCATTCGCAAAGTGCACGAAGGCTTCTGTAAAAACCACTACGACAGATGCATCCTCACCTACAAAGCAGTGAGTCAAGGATATTACTGACCGACCATGCTCCATGACGCGCTCCAATACATCAAGAAGTGCATAGAATGCCAGAAGTTCTCAAGCACACCACTGCTCCGCCAGCCGACCTGGTCCCCATTCTCAGCCCGATCCCATTCGCCAAGTGGGGCCTTGACATCCTCGGACCCTTCCCGATGGCGTCTGGAAGGAGGAAGTTCCTCGTCGTCACCGTCGATTATTTCACCAAATGGATTAAGACAGAACAACTGGCGCACATCACGTGGAAGGACATGAAGAGCTTCGTTTGAAAGTCCGTCATATGCTGCTTTGGCGTACCTCGCTCCATAGTGACAGATAATGGGAGGCAGTTCGACTGTGCGGATTTCAGAAGCTTCTATTCAGAGTGGAGCATCAAACTCCACTTCGCGTCCGTAGCGCATCTGCAAGGTAATGGAATGGAAGAAGTGGCAAACAAATGTAAATTGGGCCACCTGAAGAAGAAGGTCGGCGATGCGCTTGGGTCATGGCCGGACGAGCTACTGGGCATCCTGTGGTCGTACCGCACAACCTACAAAGCATCGACCAGGGAGAGCCCGTTTATGCTCGCATTTGGGGCGGAGGTCGTCGTTCCAGAAGAGGTGGGAGAGGAGACTCTTCGACTTAGATACTTTGAAGAAGACATCAACATGGAAGGCCTCGACCTCAACATCAAGCTCATTGACGAAGTAAGAGACCCAACCTCGTCAAGTATAGTCAGAGAATGGCTCGACACTACAACTCACGAGTGAAGAAACGGAGCTTCAGAATCGGCGACCTAGTCCTCAGGGACGCGACCTTCAAACTAGAAGTCGATCGCCAAGGGAATCTAGCAGCAAAATGGGAGGGCCCCTATGAAATTATTGACATCATCGGGCAAGTAACTTACATCCGTGCAACCATGGAAGGAGGCGAGCTAGCCCACCCATGGAATGCTGAGCACTTGCTGAGATACTATCAATAGCTTTGTAAATATTAATGAAATTATCTTCTTTTTTGTGCATACTCTCAGATATTGTCATCTCCGTTTAAGAAATTTCGGCTCTTCTCCGAGGTTAAAAGCATCCTTGCAAAGGTTGACCGTATCCTAGAACACTCCCACCAACACGAAAAGACGTGATAGGTAAGGTCACGGAGTGAGGATCGATCTAAGGAGGGATAGGGCCAAGCTATGGGCTCACACCCTCCCCTCCCTTAAATTCTGTGGAAAGCTAACGAGCTTTGCTCTCGATAGGCTCCGGTGGGCTAGGGCCGAGCTATGGGCTCGTACCCTCCCCTCCCTCAAATTCCGGGGCAAGCTTATGAGCTTCGCCCTCGATAGGCTCCGGTGGGCTAGGGACATGCTACGGGCTCGTACCCTCCCCTCCCTCAAATTCTGGGGCAAGCTTACAAGCTTCGCCCTCGATAGGCTTCGGTGGGCTAGGGCCGATCTACGGGCTCGTACCCTTCCCTCCATCAAATTCCAGGAAAAGCTTACGAGCTTCGCCCTCGATAGGTTCCGGTGGGTTAGGATCGAGCTACAAGCTTGTATCATCCCCTCCCTCAAATTCCGGGCAAGCTTACGAGCTTCGCCCTCGATAGGCTCCGGAGGGCTAGGGCCGAGCTACGGGCTTGTACCCTCACCTCCCTCAAATTTTGGGGCAAGCTTACAAGCTTCGCCCTCTATATGCTCCAAAGGGCTAGGGCCGAGCTATGGGCTCGCACCCTCCCCTCCCTCAAATTGCGAGGCATGCTTACAAGCTTCGCCCTCGATAGGCTCCGGAGGTCTAGGGCCGAGCTACGGGCTTGCACCATTCCCTCAAATTCTGGGGCAAGCTTACGAGCTTTGCCCTCGATAGGCTCCAGAGGGCTAGAGCCGAGCTACGGGCTCGTACCCTCCCCTCACTCAATTCTGGGGCAAGCTTACAAGCTTTCCCCTCGATATCCTCTGGAGGGCCAGGACCGAGCTACGGTGTCACGCCCCGCTTCCCAAAAATGTGGAGGCGAGACGTGAGAAGGTCTGCTCAGACGTGGAGCTGTGAAGCTGCAGTCTGATAAGCGTATAAAATTCAATTGGCAGGTCCTTGCAACGCAATACGAAACAACAATAATAATAAGGGAATGAGACAATAAGCAATTTATTAAATCTCAGAATATCCATAAAATAAATTACAATATCACAGAAAAGCCACCAGGCTCAAAAGGGAAAATCTAAGGCCCAAACATGGCCAACAAAGTACAACATACAAGCAAAGGTGCCACACACAGACAACTAACAGCAAGCCTAAACAAAGGAAGAGAACACAAGCGGTCTCTAAGACTAGTCACCAATGACCACAAACTCCTCCTCGGCAACCATTGGCTCAGCGCCAGCAAACACTACGTCCTCTGCAACGGCCTCTAGCTCAGGATCTAACATGTGTCACCCAAAAGAGTAAAGGGTCACATGTCAGCAAGTCTACAAGAGACTTGGGCAAGGAAACTGAAAGGAAAGTAAACTAACAACCTAGCAGTTATAGTAAAATGCAATGACATGGCAGTTAAGTATGATGCAACAGTTTAAAGGAAGAGACAAGCACACACGATGTAGCAAAAGCTACCAAGTCACTAATTCACGATTTTCACTTATCACGAATCACTTATCACGAATCACTTATCACGAATCACTTTGTGCTCAGAGTTTCCGTCTTTTGGCTAGAGTGGCTGATCGGGCCAACTCCTAAGCTCAAGCGACCGTTTAACCCTACCCCTCTACGTGTATCGAGCGTTGGGATTAGCAACACACTGTGCTCGCTTCTGGATCACGAGCCAGGAAGTGTATTTGGCATATGGGTGCACCTAGCCTCAAGTCACGATGTAGGAGTCAAAATCCTACTCGCCGCAGCTTACATTTTAAAGTAGCGTGTGCTACGTAATCACGATGAACAATCAATGTATGCAATGACAAGACAATTAATTCGCGTACCGTTAATTGAATTTAAACATGGCAGACAAGATGCAAGGCATACTAGTAAGGAATTTAAACATGACAGTTTAGTATGCATGAACAACAAGTTAAAGGGGTTGGATCTAGCTTCGTTGTCAAGCTAGATCAATTGAGGTGACGGATCTAGTTTCGTTGTCAAACTAGATCAAATAGGCGTCTAGGCAGCTATCATTTCACTGCCTAGTCTCTTTTACGCTAAAACAAGTAAATGGCCAAGATTTGGCCTAAAACCCTAAGAGGCAAGTTTCACTTGCCTGGCACCAAGGATGTCGATCAACGAGGCACGTCGCACAAAAAGCTACTCTACGGGAATGGAATCGCTGCCATGGCAAAACAACATTAGAAAAATATCTCTAACATCCATTTTTATTAGGGTTTCAATAAAATCACAAAGAGGGTTATGAGAATATTAAAGGATCGAACCCTACCGTATAGAAGTAGAAGATCGATGCCGAGCAAGCACGGCGACGGAAGCACGATCCGGAGAACTACGGCTCAGATCTGGAAATGGGGAGAAAATCTGGAGAAATGGGATTTGGGGGTTTTTGGGGGTTGGAGGCGACCTAAAGCATGAAGGCTGGCCTAAATGGAGGGTGAGAGGGGCTCTTGAGGAAGGAGGAAGGGCTAGAGGAAGGTTGGGGAAGATCAGAGGTCTAGGGGAAGGGAAATGGTCAGGAGAAATGAAAGAAAGAAAAGAAAACGATCGGGCGTATTTATAGGAATGAACCGGCGGCCGCCCAAAAATTAGGGTTTCTGGGTGATTTAGTCGGTCAACGAAGGGTGGCTGACCGACTAGTTTGGGAACTAGTCGGTCGGTCGTTCAACTGTGACCGACTAAAACCAAACAGCGAAAGAAGGAAGAAATCTGGGAAGTGAATTAGTCGGTCTGTGAAGGCCCGTCGACCGACTAGTTTGAGATCTAGTCGGTCGGCGAGTGTTCATGGACCGACTAACGATAAACAGTAACTTAGGTAGAATTAATCAAATGAACTAGTCGGTCTGAGAGCAAGTTCTGACCGACTAGTTTCACATCTAGTCAGTCGGTGGTTGTTCCTAGACCGACTAAGAGTAAACAGTGACTTCTGAATAATTGATTCAATGAACTAGTCGGTTTGAGAAGAGTTCCTGACCGACTAGATTGGAATCTAGTCGGTTGGTCCCCCTTCTTGAACCAACTAACGTGCACGAAAAGTGCCGAATTGAAGCGCGAAGCTTCAGGAAGATTCCTACGGCTTCTAAGATCAACCTACCTCTAAGATATGAGCGATATGAGGCTCGTCATGAGTGACTTACTCCAAGCTCAACGATCTAAGGAAGAAGCTAGGAAATCACAACGAAACGAACGAAAGTGAAAGCTACGGAGACGGAAATCACACGCAAGGAGAAAATCCACCAAGACATATATATATTATATCGATAACACTAATATAGAAAAACCAGCCGTTACATACGGGCTCTCACCCTCCCCTCCCTCAAATTCTGGAGTAAGTCTATGAGCTTCACCCTCGATAGGTTTCGGCAGGCTCACGTCGATCTATACTCTCGACATCTGGCACGATCTCCCCCCAGCTCTCGTTCGCTCCGAATGTGGGGGGCACACATAAGGGCAAGGCTAAGTAAGAGGCAACATCAAGTCACTATTTTCTTCAAAATGGAGTTCGGTCTAGTATTTTCATTGATCAAACTGTCGAAAATATATACAAGTATTTCTAGAGGCCGACCTTACAAAAATGGTCACCTTGGCCGACCAAACATTGGCCGACACTACAAAAAACCTAAAACCTCAAATTAAAGAGAACAAAAAAAACAAAAAGTCCTAAAGCAAGGCCCCGAGACCGGCCCTTAACCCCCACTCCAAAGATCACGCAGCATCCTGGCTGCCCTCTCCCTAGTCGCCCTCGTCTTGGTGGCCTCCACCCGAGCCTGCATCACCCCCGCCCTGAGCACTACCCCCAGCCTGCTGCTCGACAGCAGTGCATCTTCCTCGGCCGGCATAGCTACCTCCTCCTCTTCAACGTCATCCGAGACTTGCAGTCTCGAGAAATCAACCTCAATCGAGGGATAAATTTTTCCCATCCTCTCCTTTAACCTCTGGAGACATGCCTCCCAGCCCTCCGAATAACACTTCTCCTTCATCATCGACATTGCCGGGACAAGCTCCATCATCTGATAGTGTCGGACCGCTTCCACCTGCTTCGCCTCAAGCTCGGTCTTCCCCCACGACACCAGCTCCTCTAGCTCCGTAGCCCTCATCTTTTCCTGCTCGAGAGTGTAGGGTCCCTGGCTATGAGGAAAACACTAGAAGGGGGGTTGAATAATGTTTATGCTATTTAAAATGATAGTTACACCAAATTAAATTCCTAACCAACAATTAATGCGGAATGAAAATAAACCCTAAAATGAAACAATGCAAACGTAAGGATGTTTCAAGGGTTCAGATTACTCAAGTCACTTTCCAACTTTTTCCCGATAATCCTACGTCACTTCCACCCAGATGCAACCGGATACTCAAGTTAGAACATTAACTTGAGGTTTCCTTTAAAACCCACTTGTAGCAACCCTACAAGTGAAATCGAAATACACTCGATGTCCTTGCCTCCCACAACTTGGTAGTAAGCAAACCACTATCACAACCCGAGAGTAAATCAAATAACAAAAGTTATGAAATATGAAATAAACAACACTTACAATCACCTATGCCTTAAAGTAGAACTTGAAGGAGAGTGTGTTATGTGTTGAATGACTCTCTAAAAAGAGAGGAAAGCCCTTTCTCTTGACTGCATCACATGCCTAGAAGATTTCTCTTTGGTTCTAGGTTAGAGAGCAAGAGATTGAAAGATAGGAATTCTAGGGCTTTAGGATTTTGAGAGCTTTGATCTTGAAAGAATGAAAGCTTGAATGAATGAGTAAGTGAGTAAACTCTCAATGGAACGGTAGAGGCTGCCTTTATAGTTTCACTAAAGCCCTCAAACAAAATCCCCAAAAGCCCCTTTGAAATCCGTTGAGAAACAGCCAAAGGATAGAATCTGCACACGCGACAGTCGACTGTTGAACAAAACACAGTCGACTACTGCACTGTGTCAGAAGATAGGTGAGAATTCAAACGGTAAGTTACCACGTGGACAGTCGACTGATGAAGAGAAGACAGTCGACTGTTAAACCAACAGGCGACTGTAAATCCTTCTACAGGCGACTGGCCATAATCTGGGTAAGTTGAGAAAGTCTCAGAAAAGTCTGGGAATACAGGACAGGCGAATGATGAAGAGAAGGTCGTCGACTGTAAATCCAACAGGCGATAGTAATTCCTTCTACAGATGACTATCACAAACCCTGACATTTTTCAGAGAGCTGAGTCTACAGAGAAGCTCAAAGACAGACGATTGTTGAAGCATTGACAGCCGACTGTGCCATTGGACAGCCGACTGTAATTACAACATCAGTAGACTAGCACTAGAATATGAATTATTCCAGAGAGCAAGTCCTGCAGAAGAATCATGGACATGCGACTGTTGAAGCATTTATAGTCGACTGGTCCTTGGACAGGCGACTGTAAATACAACATCAGTCAACTGGCTAGATCAAATGGAATGATCATTGGGCAGACGATAAACAGGCGACTGATTTATAAAACACAGTCGACTGTCTCTTGGACAGGCGCCTGTGAAACGTACAGCAGTCGCCTGATAGAGTTAAAGCTTAGAAGCCCAAAAATCAATTGATTAAGTATGTGCATAGTAGGCGACTGTAGAACAAAACACAGTCGACTGTTTTTAAACATGCGACTGTAAATCAATCAGATGTCAACTGTTGAGATCACAATATGCACATCTTGAGAAAATATGAATTGGAGTCAAAGGAAAATGATCTAATGATTTCCTATGACTGAAATGAAGATGTATGTATGCTCCATCATAGTTCTACTTCTAAGCTGTATACTAGAAGAGAAAAAGAAGATTACATTTGTATAACTCTCTCTTCTTTCCAAATTATGAGCTTGAAGTCTTCTAGGAGCTTCAATCACCATCTTTGATCATCCAATCCACTTTTCTTGCTTTCATTGATCTATGAGTGTCATCCATTGCTAATTGATCTTGTTGATATGCTTAGGCAATGGATTAACTGCAAATAGGAGATTATTCACAAGTATTTATGTTTGATCCTCATTAACACCAAGTAGGGAGAAGTCCAATACTCAACATTCTCCCCCTTTTTGATGATGACAAACAAACATAAACAAAAAGATAAATTATTGTGCTTAAAGAAAACTTACTCCCCCTACATAGATGCCAATCAAGTTAGTCAATAAATACTAGGGCATCTATAGATCAAATGAAGCAAATGCATAAGATATGCTTGAATGGAATGATTTGCTTGAATCTATGAAATCTAGGATTTTATAATCCACGTTCATTATATCTTATTCCCCCTGAATCTAAGACAACTTCAATCTTAGATTCAAGCTTAGAATTAGAATTTACTTAGCACATACATTATGATTTGTTTATTTCTCTTCCCTATGGTATTATCCAAAAGGCGGGAGTAAAATAACAACAACAATCGTGCTAAATAAGTACTAAAACTATCATGAGAGTATAAAGTAAAGGATGTACATTCAATTTGATGCCAACAAATATTCGGTGAAAAGCTAATCACAAAGGGGCATCTTATTGACATACATACCAAAAACTCATAAAACACAAGAAATATACGTTGACTAAAGGAACGAGAATTGACGTGCGTTTATATTTTATATATTCACGCACGTCTTCTTCGTGATTTCCCGTTGTTTTCCGTCGTTTCATATCTGTTCTTTCGTGTCTTTTGTATCTTTTCACTTTCCCTGTGTTTTTGTGTAAATGCAGGAGTTTCCAGAGTTGGGGACATACAAAGATGATATCACGAGTCCCCAGAGCAACAGGAGGTGTCACGCGCGATCCCGAGGGCTAAACGTCAAAGATTGCTCTATTTCAGCCCTCAACCGATCGGGTGGACAGAGCCACCCGATCGGTTGATGCAAGCGTATCCGACCCGGATAGGAGCTGAAGAGAAGAGCATCTCACTGGATCGGTTCAGTGATCGGGTGAGATCGATAGAGCTTTCTGTCTTTTTGAGCTTAATTCCAACCGATCGGGTGATATCTCACCCGATCGTTTCATCTGAAGCTGAGGACTAACAATTCACGACCCGGTCACGCCACCCACTCGTCTCAGCGCCCAGTTGAAGTTTCTGAAGCCCGATTGCCAAAGCCACCCGATCGGTTGACTTCTCAACCGATCGGGTCATCTCCCCGGGTCATTTTGGGGAAGAACTCACCCGACCGGTTGACATTTCAACCGATCGGGTGGCCTTTTCTTCCCCTTTCATGCACTGCTGCTCATTCATTGAAGATCTACTATCATTCTAGAGGGATTTTCGGTGATCTCTTATTTTTCTAGAGTCGGCATCGTCGTTAGCTTTCCAACGATAGGTCTCATGCCCAAGTCTGATTTTCTATATTTTTTTGGAATTTTCTGAGCGCAGCTGTGTGCTAAAATTGAGTGTTGTCTAGATTTTCATTTCACCCGATTGGTTGGTGTCCGGGTGGCCGTCCGGGTGAGCCAAATTTCAGTTGTTTCGTCTCTGTTTATTTCCACCTGATCGGGTGAACTTCCACCCGATCGGGTGGGCCTGTTTTGACAATTTTGCTGGGTTTTCTGGACCCGAACCATTGGGTTTTTGAGGGGGCTTATAAATACAAGTAAGGGCATGACTTAGAGAGAATTCTCTCCCATTTTTTCAGCATTTTTCTCCCCATTTCTTGGGAGCTTTAGGTTAGGTTAGATTATGTTTTTCTCTTCCAATAATTCTTGTAATGGATTGAAAATTCTATGGCAAGATAAGTATTTTCTTCTCTCATTTTCCATTGTTTTGTGTTATTTTGATTGTTGCTTGATGGTGAATGTTTATTTGTCTTTTTCATTGCTTTCTTTTATGTTCTTCACCAGTGAGTAGTGTTTGATGAACCCTAATATGGGTTAGAGTAGGATTGATGCTTGGGTTGTTTCAGTTGGCTTGGTTGCATGGTATGTATTCGATGGAATGTGTCAATGGGGATTTCTAGCAATCTGAGTCCAATTCGTATGGCAACACACTAGTTGTGTTGGGGATTGGGGTCCGGTGTCTTGTCCAGTCAAGATCCGCTTTGATGTATTGCTAGAAATCACATTCGACCTATTTGGTCATTAGGGTTACGCGGGGGCGTTTTATTGGCATTGGCGGGAGAAAGACCGCCTCTGACCGTCGGGCCAAGGGGGAATAAACTTGGCGGTTAACTCCCTAGCACAGCTCACACCCCTAGCGTAGACATTGAGTCCTCGTGCATGGGAACGGCTTGGACAAAGTGTTGGGAGTTATCATTGTGGCCTTAATGCTCCCGGTTGCGGTCGGTGTTAATGGACATGGGAATGCCCACCGTCCGAAACCGGGTAGACCTAGCGTACTGGGCATCGCCTGGAATATCGGGCCCATAGACGCTAGGTACCACCTTTTGGAGCAATGTCTCACCCTGGGTCAAGTCAAATGCCAAGTGTCATGAGTGCTCTAGCCCGTGTTAGTGGGGATTCATTTCTTGTCTTTTTATTTCTTTCTTTTATTTCTACACTTCCACTCACATTATCTGCGTAGCTAGCACACAACCTAGGCGAGGCTAGTAGCCATTCAAGCCATCCACCTCCCTGAGTTCGATAAACCCGCACCCTACACTAACCGTGCACTTGCGGTAAAACGACACCACGCCCAAACCGTAAACGGGGCGCCTGTCAAGTTTTTGGCGCCGTTGCCGGGGAGGCGTTCAGTTTGATATTAGCTTAGCTTGGTTTCATTAGACTACGCAAAAAATATAATAACCAAGAAATTTCCCCCCACCATTATATTATCTTTTTGTTATTTTCTTGTACTATTGACGCTCCTCTCTAGTTTTCCTATTTTTGTTGTCTAGGTATCTTTGGTGTAACCATGTGGAGATCAAATTTTGATGCTCAGATGGGAGGATACGATCCTTATTCAGTTGTGGTTTGTGAGACTTGTGGGATGGTAGGGCACATATATTACGACTGCCCATTTACGCTTGAGAGCCTCCCCCTACACCAAGGCCAAACATTTTCCCACAACCTTAGCCCAAACACCTCCCATCCATTTCCTCAACCTTATATCCCTCCACCAACACAAGAAGAATCAAGCCTCGTGTCTCTCCTCGAAAGTGCCATGTTTAACCAAGGCCAACTATTAGAAAAATTGATGGTACCAATCATCGAGCCTACGCCAAGGAGAGGGGATGAAGGAGAGGATATACCCACTTTCATGGTTGAGACCACCATCTCATCGACCACCATAGACACATCTCAAGCCGATACCCATTTTTCCAACACTACCACTTGGATGACGAAGCATTTTTTGATGATGATAGTGAGGATGTGGTGATTTCTATAGGATCTATGGGAGAGAATTCTTGTCTTGATTTGGATACCCCACATGAGTCCTATGAGAGCACTGAGGAGTTTACAAATATTATGCATACCGGTGAGGAGGCTGTGCGTGAGGACGAGGACACCAAGACCGCATACGAGGGGTCCGCTCTACATCCACCTCCACAGCCATCTCTGTCGTAGCTTCTTCCTTGGCCTGTGGTCAACCACGAGGATGTCATTCAGGATATCGGGCAGATGGTGGAGTATGAGCATATCGTCGAGGAGAATGTGCATGAGGGCTTCGATACGATGCTCCACTCCATGGAGCCCAAGTCACATCTACCTTTACCGTCGATCTCCACTTCTTCTGCGGCTGAGCATCTACTTGAGCATATTGCCCATATTCAGTGAGATTTTCATACTCACTCTCACTCTACTTTTGAGTCTCGCTTTTCACTTCCTATTTCTTTAGACTCATATATATTTGACACACCATATTTCTCGCAGGACACATAATTTACTTCACTTGAGGTATGCTGCGGTGTGTCACCACCTGGAGAGCCACTTCTCATGGAGAGCGAGGATTTGGTTGTCGCTAGTACAGAGGATAGCAACCTATTCTCAGTGAGTATTCGTCACCCTTTTATTATTTTTCCATCTTATGTTGACGATTATCTCTGGGATACATTTATTTTGGGAAATAATTTCTTGCCATGGACTAATGCACATCGTCCTTTGCAGGTCACATGTGGACACCTACGAGGGATGCTTGGAGGTGCATTGCTTGGGTCCATTGGCACACGTGGCACATCACTTCTGGCAGAGCCACAGAAGGAGCAGTTAGAGTAGCTACCTGCCCCACTCCAGATCTTGGATCCACCTATGCTCAGGTGTATCCTAATCCAGTAGTGTAAAAATTTACAGCTTTCTAGTTTAGATTAGAATAATCCCGTCTCCTCTCATTAGCGAGGGGAGCACATCTAGGGTTTGCTTTTGCATCATAATAAGCCATCATGTCGTGCCCTTCTATCACTTCTCCCACCCACACCCCACATCCTCTACCGAGGAGGACGAGGACACTTCCTCTTCTGCATTCTGATTTCTTTCTTTTCCGATTTTTCCCCTAGCATATTTCTGCATCACATTGATCATATCATTTCGCTAGTATTACCATGTTTAGCTTGGGGGAAATCGACTTTTGTGTGTTTTGTCGTGTGCTGTCATTGTGTGTCTGTTTATATGTGTCGTTTGGATGTGCTTTTGTTTCTTTTATGTATGTGTTTCTATTTCTATTTCTTTATTTTTCAGTTTCGTTCGTGTATTTTTCATGTTTTTCATTTTTTGTGTCGGTGCGTATTCCCCCATTTTCTTTGCCCTCCCGTATTTACTTCTATTGCATTGAGGGCAATGCAAGTTTCAGCTTGGGGGAGTCGCACTTTGTGCGTCATTTGTGCTCTTTTTCTTCGTTTTTGAGTCGTTTTTCATCGTGTTTTTCTTTTTTCTTCTCATCTTTTGTTCCCTCTGTCCTAGAGATGACCCTATATGATGAATTGCCACATGATCTCACACACACACTTAGGATAGCTTTGATAATCACATTCACTAATCCTAGGAAGCCGAGTCCCTTTGCATTTCACGCTTCATGGGTCCACTTTGCTTTTATGTGAGTCGTGTGTCGTGTCTAGCTTATAGTGTGCTTCTACTTTGTGATGTTGATTTATATACCTACCCTTGGTTGACCCCTAGATTATCATGCTTCGATTTGAATATGCAGTATTTGCTTCTACTGTCTGCTTCTATATGCATGTTATATGTTTATATCGTATACTTCAATTCGTATGTGTCAGGATTCCACAAACAAGGACTAGGATAACCCACTTAGCTTATGCTCTGATTTGCGAGAAATATCTCCTTTGCCCAAGTGTTTAGAATCCGATTTCTTTTTTGTTTTACTTGACGCAAATCCTCTCGTCGTGTACTGTTCTCCCACTTGGGAGAGTACACATGTATATATCCCAATATCCAAAAATCCAAAAAAGAGAGAAAAGAAAAACCAAAAAAGGAAATGAAAAGAGAAAAGAGAAAAAAATATATATAGCCAAAAATCCAAAAAAATACAAATACCCAAAACCCAAAAAAATTCCCGTGTGAATATTTTTGATATCTACCGTGAATAAAGGGAAGGCGAGAATTTGCATCGAGTGTTTTACTCCACATCTTCTCAACCTTGATCATTTTCGAACACACTTGGCATAGGAATTTTCTAGCGATTATCTAGGCAATAGTGTGGTGATTTCCTAGTCCCTAACTGTGGAGTCCCCGATGCATGATACGCTTCTATTCTTATACTTTTCTCATGCATGCTTGAAATACTATTCGCTGCAATTTCGAATTGAATCGATATTTGGGTCTTCCCTTGGGTATGTGTATATGGAGCTTTATTGCACAATGTAGATAATAACACCGTCTGATAGCACACGACCACACTCACTCACGCTTCACCGCGTGGGCCCACGAAACTTGTTTGGACTCATATTCCTTGGTTTAGTGTTGTGTTTAGTCGCATGCTTGCTTATGTGTGGTGTGTTTGGTTTTGTTGGTTCTAATAGGCGATTTAGGATTTTGCTTTCTCTTTCTCTCTCTCTCTCTCTCTCTCTCTCTCTTTATTTTTCCCTCCGAGCTCCTACTCTCACTCGTCTTCCTCGAGGACGAGGAAGGGTTCAGCTTGAGGGATTTTGACGTGCGTTTATATTTTATATATTCACGCACGTCTTCTTCGTGATTTCCCGTTGTTTTCCGTCGTTTCATATCCGTTCTTTCGTGTTTTTTGTATCTTTTCACTTTCCCTGAGTTTTTGTGTAAATGCAGGAGTTTCCAGTGTTGGGGACATACAAATATGATATCACGAGTCCCCGGAGCAACAGGAGGTGTCAAGCGCGATCCCGAGGACTAAACATCAAAGATTGCTATATTTCATCCCTTAACCGATCGGGTGGACAGAGCCACCCGATTGGTTGATGCACGTGTATCCGACCTAGACAGGAGCTGAAGAGAAGAGCAGCTCACCCGATCGGTTCAGTGATCGGGTGAGATCGACAGAGCTCTCTGTCTTTTTGAGCTTAATTCCAACCGATCGGGTGATATCTCACCCGATCGTTTCATCTGAAGCTGAAGACCAACAATTCACGACCCGGTCATGCCACCACCTCGCCTCAGCGTCTGGTTGAAGCTTCTGAAGCCCGATTGCCAAAGCCACCCGATCAGCTGACTTCTCAACCGATCGGGTCATCTCCCCGGGTCATTTTGGGGAAGAACTCACCCAACCGGTTGACATTTCAACCAATCGGGTGGCCTTTTCTTCCCCTTTCGCGCACTGTTTCTCATTCATTGAAGACTTGCTATCATTCCAGAGGGATTTTGGGTGATCTCTTATTTTTCTAGCGTCGGCGTCGTTGTTAGATTTCCAACGATAGGTCGCATGCCCAAGTCCGATTTTTCTACATTTTTCTGAAATTTTCTGAGCGCAGCTGTGTGCTGAAATTGAGTGATGTTTGGATTTTCATTTCACCCGATCGGTTGGTGTCCAGGTGGCCGTCTGGGTGAGCCAAATTTCAACTGTTTTGTCTCTGTTTATTTCCACCCGATCGGGTAGGCCTGTTTTGACAGTTTTGCTGGGTTTTCTGGACCCGAACCATTGGGTTTTTGAGGGGGCTTATAAATACAAGTAAGGGCATGACTTGGAGAGAATTCTCTCCCATTTTTTCAGCAGTTTTCTCCCCATTTCTTGGGAGCTTTAGTTTAGGTTAGATTAGGTTTTCTCTTCCAATAATTCTTGTAGTGGATTGAAGATTCTATGGCAAGATAAGTATTTTCTTCTCTCATTTTCCATTGTTTTGTGTTATTTTCATTGTTGCTTGATGGTGAATGTTTATTTGTCTTTTTCATTGCTTTCTTTTTATGTTCTTCACCATTGAGTAGTGTTTGATGAACCCTAATATGGGTTAGAGTAGGATTGATGCTTGGGTTGTTTCAGTTGGCTTGGTTGCATGGTATGTGTTCGATGGAATGTGTCAATGGGGATTTCTAGCAATCTGAGTCCAATTCGTATGGCAACACACTAGTTGTGTTGGGGATTGGGGTCTGGTGTCTTGTCCAGTCAAGATCCGCTTTGATGTATTGCTAGAAATCACATTCGACCTATTTGGCCATTAGGGTTACGCGGGACGTTTTATTGTCATTGGCGGGAGAAAGACCGCCTCTGACCGTCGGGCCAAGGGGGAATAAATTTGGTGGTTGACTCCCTAGCCACAGCTCACACCCCTAGCATAGACATTGAGTCCTCGTGCGTGGGAACGGCTTGGACGAAATGTTGGGAGTTATCATTGTGGCCTTAATGCTCCTGGTTGCTGTCGGTGTTAATGGACATGGGAATGCCCACCGTCTGAAACCGGGTAGACCTAGCGTACTGGGTATCGACCGAAATATCGGGCCCATGGACTCTAGGTACCACCTTTTGGGGCAATGTCTCACCCTGGATCAAGTCAAAT
Source organism: Scilla litardierei (assembly GCA_030789695.1). Lineage (NCBI taxonomy): Eukaryota > Viridiplantae > Streptophyta > Magnoliopsida > Asparagales > Asparagaceae > Scilla > Scilla litardierei. Next base: position 224,737,513 of record CM061142.1, on the reverse strand, counting down.
GCCAAGTGTCATGAGTGCTCTAGCCCGTGTTAGCGGGGATTCATTTCTTGTCTTTTTATTTCTTTCTTTTATTTCTACACTTCCACTCACATTATCCGCGTAGCTAGCACACAACCTAGGCGAGGCTAGTAGCCATTCAAGCCATACACCTCCCTGAGTTCGATAAACCCACACCCTACACTAACCGTGCACTTGCGGTAAAACGACACCGCGTCCAAACCGTAAACGGGACGCCTGTCAAGAATCCAATATCAACAATTTAAGCCAAAAGATTAAAATCGTCTTAAATCACATCATACAAATGATATCGCATACTAGGAGACAATTTCACAATATTCACATATATAAGATAAACAATGAGACAATGTGTGAAACAGAAAATGTGGTAACTGTATTTTCATATATATATATATATATATATATATATTTGAAAGGTAGAAAAAACTATATTAAGTAAAGTACAAGTACACAACCAGGCACCCGACTAAGAAAGAGAGGGGAGCGGACACAAGCGTCGTCACCCTCTACATCAAAGTTAGGTCCTAGCAATAGTTTACAAGCCAATCACACCAACAAGAAAACTCCTCTCAACCCCTAGAACAAATTCGGCTCCTGCCTTACCCATTATCTTTAATGCCAAAGTTATCCAGTGCATATGCGGCTTCCTCTTCATGATCTTCGAGGTTGCGTAAAGCAATTCTTACATCAGATGCAATATCCTCAAATAGCAAGGTCTTTGGTCTCTGAGAGTTGTGAAAAATACGCCTATTACGCTCCCGCCAGATGTGCCATACACTTGCCGCCAGTGCTGATTTTCCAAGTTGTCCCAAGGTACCTTTTTTCCCAAAATGAGTTGTAAAGTATTTCCCTAACTCTTCCAAAGAATCAATTGGACCGGTTATACCCAGCTTTAACATCATCCTGCACAAAATGTATTTGGTATATGGGCAATCAAAAAATAGGTGAGACAATGATTCCACACCATCCTCGCATAGTACACAGTTAGTTGTCGTATTAACTCCCCACTTAGTGATGATATCACGCGTTAAAAGCTTCCCTCTGAAGGCACGAAGCAGGCAAAGTGACCATTTCGGGATACAATTTGAATACCAAATCAGTTTAACAAAGGGAAATACTGGACCTTTTAATCTTGCACCCTCCCAGGCATCTTTGAAACGGAACTCAGGTGCCACTTTCCACTCCCATTGATCAAGACCCGCCCCCAGAGTGATGTGCTGAAACAAATGTTTAATTTCAAGAATTGAAGCATTCTCACTCCACTTAGAACCATGCCAGTAATCCCGCACTCTTAGGTTGCTTGCTCCCTCCGGAATGTCACATAGGTTTTTTAGGGGCCCGCAAGGCAGCCAACTATCATGCCAAAACAGGGTGCCCCTTCCATCCTTCACCTGTCTCATAATCATCTCCTGAGAATATTTTCTGCACTTTAGAAGGAACTTCCAGGTACCCGACTGAGATGGCGTTCCTTCAGTTGCGTAGAAAGAACCAACTTCCGCATATTTGTCCCTCATGTACTCAGGCCATAGCCCTTTAGCCTGCAGCAATCTCCAAGTAAGCTTGATGCCTGAAGCCAAATTTAGTTCAGAGAATAGCCTCAACCCAACCCCACCCTCAGTCTTCGGCTTGCAACAATCATGCCAAGCCCACACATTAGATGAACCCCAAATGAATCTTCTGCACATTCTGGTGAGTGATCGAATTACAGTTGACGGTAATTTATATACCTGGGACCAGAAGGATACCATACCGTAGATCACACTTCTCACCAGCTCAATCCGCCCCGCAATGGACAACATAGTAGAAGTCCAACCACTTAGCCTTCCTCTGCACTTATCAAGAAGTCTGTTGAACATGCAAGTCTTAGGATATATAGATGATAGGGGAAGACCCAAGTAGGAGGTAAAGCTTGTGACCTGCCTAACACCAATATGATTTGCAAGAGTACCTGGATTTTTAACCCCTTTACTAAACACTCCAACACTTTTCTCCCAGTTGACAACAAGTCCTGTGAAATTAGTGAAGTCTACCAGCAGGGATTTCAGGCCATCCATAGATTTGAAGTTAGCGCGGCAAAAAAGTAGTAAATCATCCGCAAATAAAAGATGCGATATGGAGCCAATACGACGCATCGGCTGAATAGTCCCCCTAGTAAGTGCTTTGTCCAGAAGCAAAGAAAAGGCTTCCATAGTGATTACGAATAAATAAGGGGATAGGGGGTCACCTTGCCTGAGTCCTCTATTACCTTTGAAATAGCCTGCCGGAGATCCATTTACCATCACAGAGTAAGTAGGAGAAGAAATACATTCCCGAATCCAGGCAATGAAAGTGGTGCCAAATCCCATCTGATGTAAGAAGCAGTACACAAATTCCATGTTCACATTATCAAAAGCCTTCCTAAGGTCCAGCTTCAAACAAGCTCTAGAACCCATATGATTGCTAAAGTCTCTAATCTGCTCGTGGGCCAACAGGGCACTATCAGATAGAAGCCTTCCCGTGAGAAAATCTGATTGGTTAGGGGAAACCAAACTATGGACAACCATGCTTAAACTGTTGCATATAACATTGCTAATAATTTTATAGAGGACATTGCAGCACGCTATTGGCCTGTAATCCCCAAGGTTGGAAGCATTACCAGTTTTAGGAGCAAGTGTAAGAAAAGTGTGATTCACCTGATGTAACGATGTTGTAGATTGGAAGAAATATTTAATAGCAGTAGTTACTTCATTACCAACCAGATTCCAATGATGCTGAAAGAAGAATCCATTGTAGCCGTCTGGTCCTGGAGATTTAGTTGGCCCAATCTGGAAGACTGCCTCTCTGATTTCCTCATTTGTAACCATCCGCTGCAACCAAGAGACCCCCTCAGTAGTAACTTTCTTTCTAGGCACAAGATTCGGAAATACATTCCAGTAGTTATCCTGAGTATATAATTCCGCAAAGTATGTAGACGCTTCAGATTTAAGAGTTTCATAAGCATTAATTTGGCCTCCAGTTGCATCAACAAGATGCATCAAATTATTGTGACATTGTCTTGATCTCATCGCGTTGTAGAAAAATTTTGTGTTCCTATCTCCTAATATAAACCAATCTTGCCTGCTTTTCTGTCGGTACTTTTCCTCCTCCATGGCCAATATGGTAGCCAATTCATTTGTTAAGCTTCTCTCTTGCTGCTGCAGCTCAATGGTAGAGTGAAGGCCCTGCTGTGCTCGGATAAGCAACAAGGACTCATGGCATTTGACAATCAGGCCCTGTAAGTGATGTTTCCGGGCCCATGATTTGAGCTGCAACTTGAGGAACCGCAATTTCTTTGAAATGGTGTGAATATTTGTTGCAGTGGGTAGCTGGTTCCATGAGTTGTGAACTAATTCGAAATATCCAGGCAGGCCAGGCCAGTGAGTGAAGTATTTAAAAGGCTTTGGGGTAGATGATACCTGCGAGTGCAGTCTGACGACCATTGGGGAATGTTCGCTGGTGCGCTGGTCCAAGAATTGAACAAAAGATTCCGGGAGCTTTCCAATCCAATCCGCATTACACATGACCCTATCGAGCTGAGCAGAAATTCAGCCAGGTCCCAGGCGTTTATTACTCCAACTTAGTCGCCTCCCCCGTATATTTGAGATCCTGCAAATATCACTCACTAATGCAATTACTGAAGTCCTTCAACATACTTTCCTCCAATCTCCTCCCGCCAATCTTATCATTAGTAAATAAAGCACAGTTGAAATCACCGCCTACCAACCATGCCTTGCCCTGATAATTTGAAGCCTCCGTAATAAGATTACTCCACAACTCACGCCTCTCCAAAGTCCTATTAGAGACATAGATACCAGTCAGGACAAAGGCGAATCCCCCAATGTTAACACATTGGACAGATATGTGCTGGCTAGATTGGCCTAATAAATTATATATATATATATATATATATATATATATATATATATATATATATATATATATATATATATGGTCAAAGATACATGAGCACAAAATACATCCATAAACTCATGTATATCCACAAAAAGTGATTAAAACATACATCATCATACATGATCAACATACAGACATACTAGATCCATAAACCATCCCAAATCAAAACAGAGATACATACAGACAATCCAACCAAAATAGAAAAAAAATCCTATGGTGAGAGTCTATCCAGCATCAGCAGCAGTCAGCATCAGTCAATCTGGATGACTGATGGGTCTGAAGGGCGACCAGACTGACGAAACATCAATCTGGCGGAGCGACGTGTAGGGTACACACGAGCCTTCATCTTCGATGATGACACACCAGCAGAAGGAGACTAAACATGATCAGGGAGAGTGGGCTGACCAGCAGTAGACAGAGGCACGAAGCCTGGAGGAGTGGGACAGTTGGATGGGTAGAATCCTCAGACGGAGGAAACTTGGCCTGGAGTTTAGCTGAAACAGGGAAGATATGGAGCAAGAACGACTTGTGCTAAAGCTCAAGGAGAAGCTAGAGCTTCTGATTCATGGAGGAAGAAAGCTTTTCAATCGAAGAGACTCAGTCACACAGTCGAGCGAGTAGAAAATCTTCGAGTGGAATAGACGGAGGAGGACAGTTTGGCTAGTCAGCAGGCAGAGGAGACTGTTCAGCCGCATTGGCTGAGGGAATAGGATCAGGGATGAAAATACCCAAGAACTCCCTCAAAGACGCTGGACTTGCTGGATCTATGAAGGTCGATCGTTAGAAGCTAGGGTATGCACGAGTCGATAAACGAAAGAGAGCGATACCTAATCGGTGAAGAACGACTGAAAGGGAGACAAGCGACCAAGCAATCGACAAAAAGGAGGAGGGATCAGAGAGAGAGGCTTCGAATCGGAGTGAAACATGACGGCTACAGTGGATTTTGAAGCGAGGAAGGCGAGGGAGTTTTCGTCGGATGAGAGAGAAAACAAACGATAGAATCGACGGCTCTCGAAGATATAAAGAGTGGTCCAAAGAATCTGGGCCGTTGGACCGAAAAATCGACGGCTCAGATCAAGTTAACAAACTGCCACAACAGTGAACAGTCGACTGATGAACAATCGTTAGTCGACTAGTTGATGGGATTAAGATAGGCTTGGGTTGACAAACAGTCGACTGGTGGGTAATTCACAGTCGCCTGTCGGATAGACAGTCAACTGTAAGATACACATTAGTCGACTGACAGAGAATCAAAAATTTGATGATAAAAACAGAGACTTCTGAAAATTTGGACATGCACCTGATGACCAAATTACAGTCGACTGTTACCGGGACAGTTGACTGTAAAATATACATCAGTCGCTTGTGCGAAAAATACAGTTTGCTGTTTGATAAAAATTGAGTTGGACAGTCGACTGTCAAAGGAATGACATTCGTCTGTCATGGTCCAGAAATGCACAGTGAGGTTAAAATACAGAGGATAGAGAAAACTCACCCTAGTACTTATACTCTAACACAAATCTAATCATGAAATTAATATCAAAATATAATAGATTTGCATATAAATCTCGTAAATCAATCCAAACAATCGAAATTATCAAAAAATCAAATACATCTCTTAAAAAATATATGTGAAACATATAATTTATCAAAAGAAGAGAAGTAAAATGATTATATGAGTTCAAGTATAATATAACATGAAGGTTGAATCCTAATTCTCCACGTAACCTCACAAATGAATCTTCTTTAAGAGGTTTAGTGAAGATGTCGGCGATTTGTTTTTGGGTTTCAATGTACTCTAAGATGATGTCCTTCTTTGCTACATTATCATTGATAAAACGGTGTCTCATATCTATGTGTTTGGTACGGGAGTGATGTAGCAGATTCTTGGAAAGACATATAGCGCTTTGGTTATCAACCATGATAGCGCAAGTATCACAATTGACACCATAGTCCTTAAGAGTGTGTCTCATCCAAAGAACTTGTGCACATGTAAGACCTACAGAAATATATTCTGCTTCAGTCGTGGACAATGATACCGTGTTCTGTTTCTTGGAAAACCAAGAAACTATGGAATTTCGTAGAAAATGGCAAGTGCCACTAGTACTCTTCCTATCGGATTTGCATCTGACAAAGTCGGCATCACTATATGAGATTAACTCATATGTGCTAGATTTAGGGTAAAGTAATCCATAGTCTAGTGAATGACTGAGGTAACGAAAAATTCGTTTAACCGCAATCAAGTTTAACTCCTTAGGTCTTGCTTGATATCTAGCACAAAGGCATTCGAAAAACATGATATCAGACATACTAGCAATTAAATAGAGTAAGCTACCGATCATACCTCGATATAGACAAACGTCTACATCTTTTCTGTTCTCATCCTTGTGTAGATGGGTTATCGTACTCATGGGAGTCCTTTTGCTTGAAGACGATTCCATCCCGAATCGCTTGATAAGCTCCACTGTGTACTTGGTTTGATGTATGAAAGTCCCATCCTTCATTTGCCGAATTTGCAGTCCAAGAAAATAGTTGAGCTCACCCATTTGGCTCATCTCGAATTCATCCTTTATAGACTTAGAAAATTATTGGCAAAGATTAAAATTAGTATATCCAAATATAATATCATCCACATAAACTTGAATCAATAGGATGTCATTTTCATAATCCTTAATAAAAGTGTTGAATCAACTTCACCCATTTTAAAACCTAAATCCAAAAGAAAGGGGTTGAGTCGATCATACCAAGCTCTAGGAGCTTGTCTCAACTCATATAACGCTTTCTTAAGTTTGAAAACATGGTTTGGAAAATTTTCATGTATAAAACCGGGTGGTTGAGAAACATATACTTCTTCATTAACTATACCATTTAAAAATACACTTTTATCATCCATTTGAAATAGTTTAAAATTCTTATGAGATGCAAAAAATAAAAGCAATCTAATAGCTTCTAATCTAGTTACGGGGACAAAAGATTCTTCGAAATCAATACCTTCTTCTTGCTAGTAGTCTTGAGCTACTAACCTTGCTTTGTTCCTTGTGATGAGCTTGTTCTTATTGGTCTTGTTCTTGAAGATACACTTGGTCCCAATCACTTCGTGAGCTCCCAAACTTCATTTCTCTGGAATTGCATGAGTTCTTCTTCCATTGCCACTATCCACGAGCTACTTCACATGCTTCTTAGATGTTCTTTGGCTTAATGGTAGAGATGAATGCAAAATGAGAGAATTCTTCAATTCTTGACCTCGTTCAAATACCCACACCAATATCTCTAATAATTTGGTCTTGGGGGTGATTGCAAACGGTTGGTTAAGCTTTGGGAATCCCTGCATCACTTGGAACATCTTCAACAATCTCATTAATAGTGTTAGTCTCAATAATAGAATTATTAATCTTGACATTACTAAGAGAATCACATAAAACATCTACACTATCATCAATCACATGAGGAAAATCAAATTCTTCGTAAAATGATACGTGTAATGATTCCTCGATCGTTGAAGAGGATTTGTTGTATATCTGGTAGGCTTTGCTACGTGTGGAATATCCAACAAAAATTCCTTCATCGGATCTTGGCTCAAATTTATCTAAGTTACCAAAGGTGTTCTTGATAAAACATTTTGAACCAAAAACACGAAAATATTTAACTTGAGGCTTTTTGACATAAAATAGCTCAAAACAAGTTTTGTTCGTTCGGGGTCTCAATAGGATCCTATTGAGCACATAACATGTCGTGTGCACCACCTCTGCCTAAAATTGTAGTCTAAGATGACTATCATGGAGCATGGTACGAGCACACTCAAATAATCTCCTATTCTTTCTCTCTACAACACCATTTTGTGGTAGTGCGCGAGAAAAAGAAAAATTGTGAGTTATTCTGGTGTCATCACAAAACTTTGTAAAAGACTTATTCTCAAATTCTCCTCCATGATCACTACGAATAGTGATAATGGTGGATCCTAAGAAATTTTGAATCTTCTTTGCAAATATGGTAGAATCTTCAACGGCTTCATTCTTATTAGTTAAAATGAGACACAAGTAAATCTAGTGAAGTCGTCAACGACAACTAATCCATAATAAGCATTACCTAAAGAAGCGGTTCTAGTTGGCCCAAACAACTCTAGATGAAGTAATTCTAGGGCCTCTTAGAAGTTATGCCTTCTTTAAGTTTGAAAGATGATTTACTAAGTTTACCTCTTTGACATGAATCACAAAAGTTTTTCTTACTAAAAGAAATTGTTGGAAAACCTTTGACAAGATTGCTTAGCTAACTTATATAAGTGCTTAAAATGAACATGACCAAAACGGCGATGCCATAATAGTTGTTCATTTGTATTAGCAACTAAGCAATATTCTACAGTTTTAGGCAAGCTCAAATAGTAAATATTTTTAAGCCGAATACCGGTAAATAAAACATGTGAATCAAAATCAACAATTTTACACTAACTTTTTCCAAAGATAATCTTGTAACCTTTGTCACAAAGTTGACTAATGGAGATGAGGTTATGACATAAACCACTAACAAGATATGCATTAGTAATAAGAGGTTTGGAGGGACTACCGACTATACCTACTCCAATGATGATTCCCTTTTGATTACCTCCAAAAGTGACCGTTGCACCATCCTTGATGCTAATCACTTCAGAGAGCAATGATTTATCTCCCGTCATGTGTTTGGAGCAACCACTGTCGAGTATCCATCCTTTCCTTTAGAGCTAATTTGACCTTTATTGCTCTCTTGCTTTTTCTTGGGTATCTACTTAGTATACCATAAGCTCACGGTAGCCAATTTTTATTGGTCCAAGGGGATTAGCCCTTTGGAAGCCAAGTCCAAGTGGACTTCCGCTTCCCAACATAGTTACCAGTATTTATTACTTCATTAAAGTAGGAATCAACATAAGCATTCCTAACATTTAAGCTAGTGTTATTGGGACCCCAAATTGTGTATGTTTTGGGAGTCCCTTTCCTAGTTGTATGCACAATTGTTTGATTTCTATGTGGTGCATGCTTCTTAGTAACATGAGTTCTAGCATAAGAATAAGGAGGTGGATATGCAGTAGACATATGTGGGTTGTATGCATGCTTAGGAACATGAATGTTGTATGAAGCATATGGAGCATGCATGACATGTGGTGGATGTGCATACATGTAAGAATGATGCGTATGAGTATATGAATGTGTAGGGGGCACGTGCATGCGTATTTCTCATGTATGGATTTGCACGTGTCCGTGGGTATGGAGCATATAATGTGTCATGTGTGTTTGATGGGGTTTGGCGGACCCTTAGGGCATAGATCTGTTCCCGTCCTAAGTCGGACTGACAACAAAGCGATAAAAAACACAGCGAAAAACATATAGCTAAACAATTTAGCTAAGGCCCTAACATAAGTCAGAACCTTAGCCAAGATCTATGCCGACTTGGGGTGGATCTGACCACCCCAAGATGGATCTATATTACTGTGACATTATTAAAATTATTCTAGAAAGCTACTAAATCACATACCTGGAACCTTGCCTTGATACAGGCAAGGTGTACCGCACCGTCTTTCAAGCCGTCTCCCGTCTCACGCCGAACCACTCCGCGTCCTGAGGCGAGCAATCCCTTTATCGCCGAGCCAAGCACGCGCTGAAGAAATTTTCACCTGAGTGTGAACCTTCGCCAAGACTCCGAATCAGATCCAAACCCCTTTATGGATTTTCTAGAGCCCTTCAGGAGCAAGGCAGAAATTTTAGGGAGAAGAGAATATTAATTTTAAGCTTAGACCCGAGCGTGCTCCAACATTTTTGGGAGCCGATCAGATCTATAGCTTGGGACGAGTTTAGAGGAGGGAGCAGACCCCTATTTATATAGGCGGCTGACCCCTCCCGTTTACTCCACTTCCGATGTGGGACTAAAGGTTGGAGTTTAATAATTCAAGTTAGTTTGTCTTTCACAAAGGCCAAACTTCCATGAATTTTAACTCACTCAATGTTGATACAACTTATCAAATCGAACGACGTTCAACAGTGAACGGGCAGGAAAAAACGGCGAGTCAATCGGAGTCTGTTTGACCCCTCAATTGATCGTCCAAAGATCAGCCCAAAGCTATTTTTCGTTCAAAAACATCCGTAAAAAATTGCACACTGCTTAGGGTTTCTGCACTCAGATGTGGTACCCACTGAGTGGGCCCCACTGCACAAAACAGGCTGACTGGGCGCCTGCAACCCAGCCTGGGCGCCTGCGCCCAGACCTGGGCATGGCGCCCAGGCCCAGGGCGCCCGCCCTGGGCGCCTGGCCCAAGCGCCTAGGCGCCAGGGCACCTAGGCCCATGGCACCTGGCCCAGGCGGTCTAGGTGCCCAGGCCATCCGCCTGGGTCAGTCTGGGCTGACGTGCTGTCTTGACATTTTTGGGCATAACTTTTGCATTTGGCTTCCGATTTGGACGTCGTTCGAACCTGTGTTTACACCGGGATGTTTCCATCTTACAGGTAAAGTATTCAATGCGTTTATTATATTTAAATATTGTCTTAAAAATTTAAGACATATTTAACTCCTTTGCATCACATGTTAAATAGTCCCATATCTAAGCTTAAAATTATCATTTGCATCATATACAAATGATCTGAGGGCATACATCCCAACATCTCTCACTTGCACTCAGGATCATTTATCTCGAATGCAGAAGATAATTGCAAACACATTGCAGTTTTCTATCCCTTGCATCAAATGCATATTCTCCCTAATATTTCTACCTATTACCAGACGAAGGTCGCACTCTATGTGAGACCACAGCCTGACCCTACTACAGGTAGGGCTCGAAGCCCCAGATGACAGTGACCACGAGTAGCAGTTGCCGTCCCTTTTTCAGTATCATACTTATGTGGTTAACTCATCGACATGAGTATTGTCGGGACCACCCTAGCTGTGTCTGTGATGAATGTTGCAGTTATAGTCTCTTCGTCTAAGCTATGTCGTTTAATTCAAGACTGGGGTACAGTCAAACTATCAACCCCAATAGCCCGAATCCGGTTAGTCTCCATCGATCTTTAGTCAAATAATGTTGAACTTCTTCCAATATACTCTAGCCAGAGTTTTTACTAAAGACCGAATTAACTCTACGACACTAACTCTCATTGAACGGGAGAGACGAATCCTCTCTTGGTCATTACTTTCCTCGTACGCTTCAAATGTCATCCAACCAAAGACCTTTTGACAGGCCTAGCCTCGAAGCTAGGTCAGTGATCTATGTTGAGTATTGGTGTTTCATACCAATCTTATTTTGATGATGATCACAACATTATGTTGTTGCTAATGACTCTCTTGTTTTAGTCTCATAGTTTCATTTCAAGAATATCCTTCTTGGAGACTAAACACTTGGTGCAAGGATGGACATCAAGTGGAGAAGGGACAATGCTTGGACTCAAGGGGTGCCAAAGCTTAGAGATGATGGAGAGCATAAAGGCATCAAGATTGAAGACATAGACTCTAAGGAAAGCAATGTAATCCATGCAATATTTTCTTTATTGCTTTTTCTCTCATTTGAGTCTAGGTTAATGTAATGCCTTGATAGATGGTCTACTCATTCATGCATATGTATTTAGCCATCTTAGTGAGCCTTAGAATTATCATAGAATCCAACCTAATAGGTTCATCTTGACCAAAGACTCATTTGGAGTCTCTGGCTTTCCATCAGTCGCCTGCTGAAGGATTTACAGTCGACTGGGTGATTTCCAGTAGCATACGATCCTTATACAGTCGACTGATATGCACTCCTCAAGTCAACATTTCCATTGACTCTACTTGATCTTTTCACAACAGTCGACTGATGCTCAGTTTACAGTCGCCTGTATATTTACAGTTGCTTGTGCATTGGTCAATAGTCGTCTGAGTAGCGTAAGTGCATATACTGCTTCTCTCTATTTTTCTCCATCTCCTGCAGCATTCGACTGATGAAGGATTTACAGTCGCCTGACTATTTTACAATCGACTGTATTATTGACATCAGTCGCCTGTATGCTTATCTGGAGAAAGAGTGCAGCTCTCTGTTTTATTCCATCTCCTGTAGCAGTCGCCTGCTGAAGGTTTTACAGGTGCATGTCCTGTTTACAGTCGACTGTATCGACTTCATCAGTCGACTGTCCTGGCTCAGATTATAGCTGGTGGATATTTTCTAACCGTTGAACAGTCGACTGTCATTTGTTTATCAGTCGACTGTCCTTGACGTTTCTGCCCAGAAACTGGCTGTTGCAGCCTTGTTCTTTTTGCTGTTTTCTTGGTTTTTGAGGGTTGATATATGGTTCCTATATATATGGGTGTGCTAAGTTCATTGGAACTTCTTGATGCTATTGAAAATCATAAGAGATCAATAAGCCACTCTCAAACTCTCTCATTTTCCTTTTTGAGCTCTCATACCTCTTCATGCATTAAAGTCCAGCTCAAGGGAAATCATCCAAGTGCTTTCAAGTCAATCTCAATACTTGGAGATTCTCTTTCATGCCTTGCATTCATCTATGAGTAAGCATCTCAAGGCATAGGTAAGAGTATTTATTTTACTTAGTGATTCAAGTAACACTAATTCTCTTTGTGGGAATTAGTCTTTCTCTCTTTGTGGGAGTTTATCTCTTTGTGGGATTAGGATATTCTCTTAGTGGGAATAACTCTCTTTGTGGGAGTAACTCTCTTAGTGTGAGTTTGGTGTCTTAGTGTAGGGCTAACCCTAATTCTATGAGTGGGAGTTAGTAATTCTCTAGGTGGGAGTTTGACCCTTGTAGAGGGTTGGTTGGATCCTTGTGTAGGGCAAAATCCTCTTGGTGAGGTATCTCTTTGTGGGATTTGTATTTACTTCTCTTCGTGGGAATATAGTGAATATTGGTGTGGCTGGACGTACCCAAGTTTTGGGGAACCAGGGTAAAATCTTTTGTTTGCGTTTGGATTGATTGTGTCAATTATTTCCTCTTGCATTTATTATTCTGCATTTGCAAGTTTAATTTTGATTGGACAATTTTATTGCCATTACACTATTCACCCCTCTCTAGTGTGTTGCTGTTAGTATTGTAAGGGTAAGGCGATCCTTACAATTGGTATCAGAGTGATGTTATATCATACTGCAATAATGGCATTCAACGCTTCATCCTTGTCTCATGAAGGTCTATCAACCGTTCGACCCCCGCTCTTCAACGGAACCAACTACCCAAATTGGAAGATCAAGATGATGATCTACTTGGAGGGTCAAGACATTTGGGACATCATAGAGTCGCCTTTTTGAGAAGCCTACTACACCCCCGGTTTCGAGAACAAAAGCGGAGAAGGATTCGATCAAATTTAATGTGATGGCTATGAATGCATTCCATTGTGCCCTCACTTCAAATGAGTTCAATCATATCTCCATGTACAAAATGGCCAACGAAATTTGGCATACATTGGAGATTTCTCATGAAGGGACTTCAAAGGTAAAGAAATCTAAACAATGCGTATTTAGATCTAAATATGAGTTGTTTAAGATGCAGGAAGGTGAAAACATCTCAGAGATGTTCACAAGGTTCATAGAAATCGTGAATGCTTTGGAAGGACTTGGGAAGGTGATTTCCTAAGAGGATCGAGTGGAGAAGATCCTTGACTTGCTCACTTCTCAATGTGAGTCAAAGCCCAACAGAATTTTGGAGTCAAATGACTTGTCCAAATACACCGTTGAGGAGTGCATTGGGAATCTCATGGCATATGAAGTAAAGCTTCAACATAAGAAATAGATTCAACCAACGAAGCCTGAGAAGCAAAAGGGGGTTGCATTCCATGCCAAGGAGGAGCCAATCAAATGGAGGAAGAAATTCCATCAAGAAGCTCCTAGTGAAGAAAATGGAGAAGATGAGGCTAGTGAAGATGAAATCATGGAGATTGCCACGCAACTAAGAGCATTCATCAAAAGCAAGCAAGGTAAATATTCTTCAAAGTTTGCCTCCAATTCTAACAAGATTCCTACTTGTTACACTTGCAGTGGTAAAGGTCATCTCTCTACCGAATTCCCTTCCAAACCCACCAAAGATACTTATAAGGGTAAAGGAAAGAAGAATTGGAAAGGCAAGTCCAAGTTCAAGAACCAAAAGAAGGGACTTATCGGCACTTTTAATGACTCAGATGAGGACACTTCAAGTGATGAAGAAGAGGATGATAAGGAGCAAGCTCATATGTGCTTCGTGGCTGTTGATGATTCTTCATCAATCTCCTCAAGCTCAAGCGATGAAGAGGTGGAGGCGTGGCTCAACCCCAACGAGGAAATGTGCTTCATGACAAAGGGAGAAGAGTCTTCGTCTAGCTCTAGCGAGGTGGAAAGCGACGAGGAAGTTGAGGAGGAGAATCTATCATATGAGGAGCTCGAATACCGCTTCAATGTGGTCTCCAATGGGGTAAGTAAGTGCATCGACTCATATGCTAAATTGAAAGCAAAATTTAAAAATGCTATGAGTAGGTTGCATGCCTTAGAATCTACTAGTGTAAATGACAATGATGCTTTACATGTTTGTGACACTAGTGAGAGAGACACTTCTCTCTTAAGTTAAGGATTTGAGCATTTCTAAAGAAAAATTATTAGCTCATAACCTTAGCTTAGAAGCTAGCATTCAACAACTTACGTTGAAATGCGAAGAGGAATCCCAAAAGCTCAAAAGCTTTGTTTATTCTAGGGATTCACTCCACGGGCAAACCATAGAGGAGGTTTGGGATACACTCCAAAGGTGGTTACCAAACCTACCTCCAATTCTTCTTTTGGTGCAAATTCAAGAAATATTGCTAAAGCATATAAGAAGAATCACTATGCTTTTTTGTATAACAATAACACCAACAAGAAGCATGTAGATCACAAGGTGATGAGGAAGAATGAAGACTCTTCATTTTTTGCTAAGAAGCAAAATCCTCATTCTTTGCATGCCAAAAAATTCGTTTCTACACCTAAGCATGCCACATCCACCCTTCTTGCAAAGGCAAAACCCTTGCCTAAGAAATCCTTGAGTTTATGGATTCCCACTAAGTTTAGTGTGCAAGAGAGGGATAGTTACATCAACTCTCTAGTTAGGGATGTGATCACCTCATGTGATTATATTAGGAAATCAAACTCCTCTTGGGTTTGGTTCCCTAATGTTTAGGTTCCTCACAAATATGCATATTGCATGGGTATTGTGCTTAAATGCTTATTTGAGCATACCCAATGTTTGTGTGTGTTTCATGATTTTGAAAATGTTTTCAAACTTATTTTTTTCATGAAAATGGGGACCTTGGGGAAGACATTGGCATACATGCATTTATTGATCCATATATATGTCAATGAGGGAGTTATAATATCTACTATGTTTAAAATATCTTTAAAACATATTTTAACTCTCATTTTGGGTTTTTTTATAAAGATCATTATTTACAATTGGTTATTATGGTCATGATCTTAACCCATTGATATTGCCAACATGTGTCATGTTATATCCCTTTTGGCAATATCATTGTGTATCATTGAATCTTGATTTTTTTTCAGATCTATTGCTTTGATACACTTTAGGCATATGGCTCCAATATTTGTATATCAATTGGTAAAGGGGATTATTCCAAGATTCTGTGTCTACAATTGGTATTACCTCAATTGTTAGAGATTGTTTATCTTCTAACTTTACAATTGGTATTAGATCCTAGCAGTCAATATTTGACCATTTCTATGATCTAGGGGGAGCATGTGATAGTGATTGATACCCACTAAAATTTTCAATTTGGTATCATACATCTCCTTATATCTTGCATATTGTCACATCTTTGGTTAAGATGACAAAGGTGGATATTTTTGATGTCCACATTTTTGATGATGTCAAGGGGGAGAGATATATGCATTAGGTAAATGTAACTCTTGTATTTCATACATATGCATTTGGGGAGAGAAATATCTATGGGGAGAGATATATGGGATTGTATAAACCATTCATGTTTGCATGATACTGTCTATTGCAATTGGTTTATGTAATCCATGCCTATTATATGTCACCATGACTTCATTTGGTATAATGATTTTTCTTACCATTATGTATCTCATTGTATAATTGGTGCATATAAGTAGGGGGAGCTCATTAGCATTGTGCTTTATTTCTTTATGTTTTACATAATGCGTGTCATCATCAAAAGGGGAAGATTGTTGAGTATTGGTGTTTCATACTAATCTTATTTTGATGATGATCACAACATTATGTTGTTGTTAATGACTCTCTTGTTTTAGTCTCATAGTTTCATTTCAAGAATATCCTTCTTGGAGACTAAACACTTGGTGTAAGGATGGACATCAAGTGGAGAAGGGACAAAGCTTGGACTCAAGGGGTGCCAAAGCTTAGAGATGATGGAGAGCATCAAGGCATCAAGATTGAAGACATAGACTCTAAGGAAAGCAATGTAATCCATGTAATAGTTCCTTTATTGCTTTCTCTCTCATTTGAGTCTAGGTTAATGTAATGCCTTGATAGATGGTCTACTCATTCATGCATATGCATTTAGCCATCTTAGTGAGCCATATGATTATCATAGAATCCAACCTAATAGGTTCATCTTGACCAAAGACTCATTTGGAGTCGCTGGCTTTCCATCAGTCGCCTGCTGAAGGATTTACAGTCGACTGGGTGATTTCCCGTCGCCTGTCGATCCTTCTACAGTCAACTGATATGCACTCCTCAAGTCAACATTTCTATTGACTCTACTTGAGCTTTTCGCAACAGTCGACTAATGCTCAGTTTACAATCGCCTGTATATTTACAGTCGCCTGTGCATTGGCCAATAGTCGTCTGAGTAGCGTAAGTGCATATACTGCTTCTCTCTGTTTTTCTCCATCTCCTGCAGCAGTCGACTGATGAAGGATTTACAGTCGCCTGACTATTTTACAGTCGACTGTTTTATTGACATCAGTCACCTGTATGCTTATCTGGAGAAAGAGTGTAGCTCTCTGTTTTATTTCGTCCCCTGTAGCAGTCGCATGCTGAAGGTTTTACAGGTGCCTGTCCTGTTTACAATCGACTGTATCGACTTCATCAGTCGACTGCCCTGGCTCAGATTATATCCGTTGGATATTTTCTAGCCGTTGAATAGTCGACTGTCATTTGTTTATCAGTCGACTGTCCTTGACGTTTCTGCCCAGAAACTAGCCGTTGCAGCCTTGTGCTTTTTGCTGTTTTCTTGGTTTTTGAAGGTTGATATAGGGTTCCTACATATATGGGTGTGCTAAGTTCATTGGAACTTCTTTATGCTATTGAAAATCATAAGAGATCAATAAGCCACTCTCAAACTCTCTCATTCCCTCTTTGAGCTCTCATTCCTCTTCATGCATTGAAGTCCAGCTCAAGGGAAATCATCCAAGTGCTTTCAAGCCAATCTCAACACTTGGATATCCTCTTCCATGCCTTGCATTCATCTATGAGTAAGCATCTTAAGTCATAGGTAAGAGTATTTATTTTACTTGGTGATTCTAGTAACACTAATTCTCTCTGTGGGAATTAGTCTTTCTCTCTTTGTGGGAGTTTATCTCTTTTTGGGATTAGGATATTCTCTTAGTGGGAATAACTTTCTTTGTGGGAGTAATTCTCTTAGTGGGAGTTTGGTGTCCTAGTGTAGGGCTAACCCTAATTCTCTGAGTGGGAGTTAGTAATTCTCTAGGTGGGAGTTTGACCCTTGTGGAGGGTTGGTTGGGTCCTTGTGTAGGGCAAAATCCTCTTGGTGCGGTATCTCTTTGTGGGATTTGTACTTCTCTTTGTGGAAATATAGTGAATATTGGTGTGGCTGGACGTACCCAAATTTTGGGGAACCATGGTAAAATCTTGTGTTTACGTTTGGATTGATTGTGTCAATTATTTCCTCTTGCATTTATTATTCCGCATTTGCAAGTTTAATTTTAATTGGATAATTTTATTGCCATTACACTATTCACACCCCCTCTAGTGTGTTATTGTTAGTATTGCAAGGGTAAGGCGATCCTTATAATCTAAGTAACATCGTTCACGCACAGTTTGTACAATGACCTCAAGTCATAAGACCAACAAGCCTATCATCACTAAGAGTTATCATTGACAGATTTGTCAATCATAACCATATGATAACTCTTGTGGGTTGTTCAGTGAAATCATTCTCTAATGAGCACCTGTGTCTCGTCTCCGATTTCACCAAATCGAACAACCATGAGATCATTGTCACTGCTATATGGTGAAGACTAAGACACAATGATCTATCCGATGTTTCGATATCCTTTTCTCTAAACATCTACGACCATGAACGGTTCTAGACTTATGCTACTGACGGTCAAGCAATTCTCCTTGATCGAGATCCTCATCTCGATATATGTTTGACCTCGCATTAAGTCTCAGGACTTTACCTGAGTTAATTCTAATGATTTAACTTAGATAAATTCTTACCATACAGCTTACTGTAATTTTGAACAAGATGTTTATATAGATACACGGAGATAAATTGCCTCGAGGGCATACATCTTGCAACATCTCCCACTTGCACTCAGGCCCATTAATCCACGTATCTTATACCGCATTTACACATAAGCCTTTTTAGACTTCATGTGGTAGAGCCTTCCTGAGTGGATTTGCTAAACCGTCCACTGATTAGACTTAAGGGGTTTTTCTATGTTTATCTTAGACCATTCACTTCAATCTCATCCAAATAATTTACTTGGTCGCTTGGAATCCATAATATTTAATTTCCCTGGATCTCATCCAGTTTATCGTACCTTAAGACAATAATTTTAATAAGTTATTGGTCAATTTAGACGGTTCATATTTAAAGTGTCAAACTCTTTTGACCACTTTATCAAAATATGTTCCATCTCCTTGATGTCGTGCATGTGTTTTATTCGCTCACACTGACCTTGAAAACTTTCTGGCTTATTTTGTTCTTCCAAATCATATTTAGAAAACGAACTATAAATGAATACTCCAGTTTTCACAGTCATCATGAGCATTTACATCGAGTTCGGTCCGAGTAGATTTGTACGCGTCTGCTGGCGAGACAGTTTCATCATAATCCGTTTATAGGAATTAGGATGAAAACGTTCTCAACCAACGTAATTGTACTTCACACTATTTTCCTTTCTGCACCAATCTTCTAGACTCTAAGATTCACTTGAAGTCAAAGAAACACTTTCCTTGGGCACGTAAACTAAAGTCCATACTTTATTCATGTGCACGGACCTATTGCATCAAGTTGTTAATCAGAGTCTCTACTCCAAATTTCATCCTGGAAGTTATCTTAGACCATCATCTACTATGATGTCTAACTCCACTCTTCGTCTCACGAGACTCGAGTAATCTTTTAACTTCCTAACGATTAATTTAACGAATATCTTATTAATAAGGTCCTCATAGAACCTTATCAAACCCTAGGCATTTCTATCTGGGACTTAACCCAGAGGGAGGATTGTAACTCAGAGTCAACTTTCCATGAATCGCACTATGTCTAACAAAATGCAATTCATGCTCTCAAACACATCCAAAATGTTAATACACTTGACCTGAGAGAAAATCACATTTTATTTTATTTACGTAAGATTTATACAGCTAAGTATTCGACTTTGCGATCTAATCGAATCAGTTCAAATACTTCTATCGTTTTGTTCTCTATTTTATCAGACTTGTGTTTCATGAAGAACACGTGTCTCAATAAAATAAGAACAATTTATCCTGGCTAACTTAGACTTGGGTCCGGGTACATCAGTATGTACGAGATTACGAGTTCGATAACTCATTCTCCCACTGTCTTACAGAAGGAGTTTCAGCCATCATACCTTTGAGAATGAGATTCACAAGTGACCGTAGACTTCATAATACGAGAGGTCAGACCCCTCTTTATGTGACTTGTGAAGCTTAGTCTCTTTGATATGGCCTAGTCTATTTTGCCATATAAGTTTATTACTATCTTGCGTATTCATATATTAACATTTAATATATTATAGTTATTACAAATTACTAACATAAAACATTGCTTTAGAAGCAAGGTGAAGGCAGTCATCAAAAATGTGTTAGACGTCTTCTTTATAACAATTATTCTGAAATCGTGACATCAAATCTGTCGCATATTCAGTTCCTCATACTTATGCCTTTACTAATGATAGATAAAACTATCTTTCTCAATTTGACTTTTCCTTAGCGCCTTCTTCCTTTTCTAAATCTCATTAGATATTAAATGTCACAACAAAATTACTAGCTGTTCAAACACCTAACGTGTAACGACTGCTTTTCATGTATCTGGATTTAATATAATATAATATATGTTTTGGTGGATTTTCTCCTCTTGTGTGGTTTTCGTCTCCGTAGCTTTCATTTTCGATCGATTCGTCGTATTTTCTCGCTTCTTCCTTAGGATCGTCGATTTCAAAGTATGTCATTTGTGACGGACTTCATAACGGTCGTATCTTACTGTTAGATCAAGCCTAGAAGTCTTAGGAATCGATACCGGGGCCTCGCGCTCCGTATCGGAACTTTTGGTGCTCATTAGCCGGTGTAAGAAGGGCCACCGACCGACTAGATGACGATCCAGTCGGTCGGCAATCCTTCTTGGACCGACTAGTTGGCTTTCTAAAATTATTCAGGAGTTACTGTTTATCATTAGTCGGTCTAAGAACGTTGGTTGACCGACTAGGTTGCAAACTAGTCGGTCAGCAATGCTTCTTTAACCGACTAACTCATCATCTTATTTTTGTATCAGTTACTGTTTACTCTTAGTCGGTCTAAGAACGTTCATCGACCGACTAGATGCTAAACTAGTCGGTCAGTATTTGTTCATGGACCGACTAACTCTAAATCCTATTTTTCGTTCAGGAGTTACTGTTTACACTTAGTCGGTCTGCGTTGGTCGACCGACCGACTAGTTGTCAAACTAGTCGGTCAGTGGTTGCTCTTTGACCGACTAACCAGTGTTAAAACCCTAATTTCTGGGCAGCCGCCAGCCTAGCCTATTTAAACCCAACCCAAACGTTTCTTCTTCCTCCAACACGACCCAAAACCCTAAAATCTTCCCCCTTCAGCCCCCATCTTCCTCCAAGCTTAAATCTTTCATTCCAAGCCCTAATTCCATCATCCAAACCATCCATTCACCCTATCTACCTCTCATCTTCCCCAAAAATCTCACCAAACCCATCAAAATCCCCAAATCCCCCAAAAACCCTAATTCTCCCAAACTTCTCCAATCTTTTCCAGATCTGATCCTAGGGTTCCCCGGAGTGTTTCTTCCGCCTCCTCTCGGTAAGAAATCGATCTACCGTTGTTTTCTTAACTTATTTATAATTTTTGTGAAACCCTAATAAATTTCATGTTGTTTGTTGATTGTCCCCCAAAACAGCGATTTCCCCGTAGATTGGCACCCGTGTGACGAAGTGGTCGTCATCCCCGGTGCTAGGCAAGTGAAACTTGCCACTTAGGGTTTAGGCCATGTTTTAGGCCATTTTCTTGTTGTAGGCGTAAAAGAGACTAGGCGACGAAATGTCACTCGCCTAGGCGCAAATTGGGGAATTAGCTTGACAACGAAGCTAATCCCGACATTTAGCATGTTGCACAATTACCATGTCATGTTTACTTTTCATTAACGGTACGCGAATTAATTGTCATGTCATTGCATTCTCTAAGTGCTTTTGTGATTGCGTAGCCTTGCTACGAATGCTTGTGTTCCTGGCTCGTGTTCCAGAAGCGGGCCATGTGTTGGTTGATAGCCAATGCCCGAATTGCGTGTTTCCTGGCTCGTGACCAGAAGCGAGCATAATGAGTTGGAAACCCCAACGCTCGATATTGAATTGTGAAATAGGAATGCGAGCTCATTGTGCGGGGCAACCCCAGGCTCACTAGCTGAGTTCATTGTGCGGGGACCCCAGGCTCCATTACGTGTGGGTATAGGGGGTGAGGGTTAAGCGGCCATTCAACTGGGAGTCTGTTTGATCAACAACTGCAGTTGTAAGGCGTAAACTCTTTTGGGTGGGGTAGTGTTTAGTGCCGATCGGTCTGAAATGCTATGCCATTCAGCGAAGGGCGTAAACATCTACAAAACAACCGTGAAACGTGAAATGTGTTTAGTGCCGATCGGTCTGAAATGCTATGCCATTCAGCGAAGGGCCTAAACACCTACAAAATGTGAATTGATTGAGATTGATAGTAGCGTGGCTACTCTTGTCTTGTCTTGTCTTGTCTTGTCCCGATGATTGTTCTCTTGTACAAATCGTCTTGCCATGGTTTAAATTGTGCACTCATGTTATAACTGCCATGTCATGCATACTAAACTGCTAGGTTGCTAGTTGCCTTACTTTCAGTTTCCTTGCCCAAGTCTTTTAGACTTGCTGACATGTGCCCCTTTACTCTTTTGGGTGACACATGTTAGATCCTGAGCCCGAGTACCTCGTTGAGGACGAGGTGTTTGCTGACGCCGAGCCCGAGCTTGTGTTTGACGGGGAGTACGTGGACACTGGGGACCAGTCCTAGTGTCTTCGTGTGTTTTACTTTTGTTAGACAGTTGTTTGTTATCGGTGCATGGCACCTATACTTTGTTATGTCGTTGCTTTTGTTGGCCTTGTTCTGGGCCTTTAGACTCTTTTCTTTTAGCCTGGTGGCTTTTCTGGATGTTGGACTTAATTCTTGATGTTGGACAATTTGCGAGATGTGGAATTTTATTTCAGTCTCTCCTTGTGTTATTATTGTTATTCTGTTGTGGTTACAGGGACCTGTTTATGTATTGTGGACGCTTATCGGGTTTGGGGCTTCGCAGCTCCACTCTCGTGCGGACCTTCTCACGTCTCGCCTCCATTTTAGGGAAGCGGGTCGTGACAGGTTTTAGTGGTGGCCCATGCCGGTCTTTCTGTAACTGCGATTTTTGGAATAGCACTAATAATATTAGAGTGTCCAATCAACTAAGTTCGACGTCCGAGTCATAAGCTATGAGTCTAATCTGATTCGTTCTCTGTGTCATTAGATGGCAGGAAGGCGTTTCACCCGTGGTGGGGGTAGTGGTGCGCTCCCTCATGATGAGGAGCCTGAGCGGGAACCCACCAGCGGTGAGATGATGCGGATGATGTTGCAGATGATGCAAGTGCAGCAGGGCGTGCTTTTGCAAGTCCAGAATGCTCCACTTGCTCGAGCTGCCCGGGCTCTTCCAGATGCCCCTCGCTCTGAGCCAGGAGCGAAGCAATTTCGGGAGCTGGGTCCCGCATATTTTGATGGTTCTGAGGGTCCTCTGGCTGCCGATGAGTGGATTCGGAACATCGAGGACAATCTGAAGATGGCCAAGATCACCCCGGCTGGATGGGTTGATTTGGCGAAGAGGCAACTCAAGGATAATGCTCGGAATTGGTGGGATGCGGAAGAGAAGTTGTTGGTGGAGCCGATTACTTGGGCTACCTTCAAGACCAGATTTGAGGGTGAGTTCTTTTCGAAAGCTGCCAGGGAGGAGATGCTGCAGCGTTTTATCGATTTGAAGCAAGGGAACTCGTCGGTGGACATGTATCACCAAGAGTTCATGATACTGAGTCGGTTTGCACCAAAGATGATGCAGGACGCTGAGGAGAGAGCTCAGAGGTTCCTGCAGGGGCTTGCTTCGGAGCTCCAGAGTTTTATGACCTCCTCTGACCGGGAATCTTATCAGAAGGTTCTAGTAGCAGCCAAGAGGCAGGAGCTGCTCGTGAGCCAGAGGAGAGGGTCTGTTGTTGGTGCTGGAAAGAGGCCTGTGGAGCAGGCGAGAGCTGTGGTTAGACCTGGATTCAGGCCTAATCAGTCTGCTCAGTTTAAGAGGCCAGGAGGGCCTATTCTGAAGCTTTGCCATTTCTGCGGCAAGCCTGGCCATATTAAGGATCAGTGTCGGAAGTTTTTGGGCCAGTGTCTGATTTGTGGGGATGCTTCCCATGCCGCGAAGGATTGTCGGCATGCGGGTCAGCTGCGGAGGGCTCCTGTTGCAGCTCAGCCGTTGCAGCAGCGAGCGTCTGTTCCTGCTGGACGTGGAGCAGCTCTTGTTCCGCAGGGGCAGGCTTTTCGGCAGGCTGTTCCGCCGAGGAGGCAGGCTTTTCTGATGACCGCTGCGGAGAGCGCGGCTGTGGATGAGGTTATCGCAGGTAATCCTCAATCTAGCTGTTACTTTCCTAGCTGGTTTTGATTGTTAGATTATGTTATTTGCTTGAACATGGTTGTTTGCTAGACTAGGGTTTGATTGTTAATTGCTTGTTAGGTGTGGTTTTGGTTTGCACATTTCCTGCACGAGTCCTCTTTGACTCTGGTGCATCGATGTGCATTATTTCTCGGAGCTTCGTGGAGAGGCATTCCTTGTCGACGTCCCCTCTTCCAAAGAGTTTGAATATCGTTACAGGGAATGGCGTGGTCTCGGTGCATCGTGGTTGCAATTCTTGCTCGTTGGTGGTCTGTGGACATGAGCTTTTGCGGATTTCATTGTCCACGACATCATCAACTATGATGCAGTTCTTGGGATGGACTGGCTTGCGAGCTTCTATGCTACGATCGACTGTCGGAGGAAGAAGGTGGTGTTCGAGATTCCTGGACATCCAGTGTTTGAGTTCAGTCGTGGTAGCAGTTCGCTTGGTCCTGTCAGATTTCGGGCCAGGCCGGTGGAGGCTGTGGCTATGCAGATGGAGCTGGAGTGGCCAGCTGTGGTGCGAGATTTTGGCGACGTCTTCCCCGAGGAGATGTCTGGTTTGCCACCTGATCGGGCTTTGGAATTTTCTATCGATCTTGTTCCGGGTGCGCAGCCGATTTTGAAGGCGCCGTATCGTATGGCACCTGCAGAGTTGGAGGAGTTGCGGAAGCAGTTGGATGAGCTTTTGCAGAAGGGTTATATTAATCCTAGCGTGTCTCCGTGGGGAGCACCGGTGTTGCTGGTTAAGAAGAAGGATGGTTCGCGTCGCATGTGCGTGGACTATCGGGAGTTAAATGCGGTGACCATTAAGAATAAATACCCGTTGCCTCGCATCGATGATATTTTTGATCAGCTTGGAGGTTCGAGGGTGTTTTCTAAATTGGACTTGAGGAGTGGTTACCATCAGTTGAAGGTGAAGAAGGGAGATGTTCCGAAGACAGCATTCAGGACGAAGTATGGACACTATGAGTTCGTGGTTATGCCTTTCGGTGTAACTAACGCGCCCGCAGTTTTCATGAATCTGATGAACCTGATTTTCTACGAATTTTTGGATAAGTTTGTCGTTATCTTTATTGACGACATTCTGATATATTCGAAGTCGGAGGAAGAGCATGCCTCGCACTTAAGGACGGTGTTGGAGATCTTGAGGAAGCATCGGTTGTATGCTAAGTTTTCGAAGTGCGAGTTTTGGCTGGATAGAGTTGCTTTTCTCGGGCATGTGGTGACTGGAGATGGTATTTCAGTGGATCCCGAGAAGGTTCGGGCCATCAGGGAGTGGCCTGTTCCGTCGTCAGCGTCTGAGATTCGGAGTTTCCTTGGACTTGCTGGTTATTATCGGCGATTCATTAAGGACTTTTCTCGTATTGCTGAGCCGATGACCAGGTTGACGCGGAAGGATGTTGCTTTTGTTTGGTCGGGTGATTGTGAGAGTGCTTTTGGTGTTTTGAAGGAGAGGTTGACGACTGCCCCTATTCTTGTTGTGCCTGATCGCAGCGGTGGATTTGAGATCTTTTGCGATGCTTCTGGCAAGGGTCTCGGTTGTGTGTTGCATCAGCATGGGCACGTTGTGGCGTATGCGTCTCGTCAGCTTAAGGTTCATGAGAAGAATTATCCGACGCATGATTTGGAGTTGGCTGCCGTTGTGTTTGCTCTTAAGATTTGGAGGCACTTCCTGCTGAGTGAGAAAGTGAAGATTTTCACCGATCACAAAAGCTTGAAGTATATTTTCACTCAGAAGGAGCTCAACATGCGACAGCGTCGGTGGTTGGAGCTTATGGCAGATTATGATATTGATTTGCAGTTTCACCCTGGCAAGGTGAATGTGGTTCCGGATGCTTTGAGTAGGCTTCCAGCGGTGATGATTTTGACCTCGTAGTGGAGATTGCAGCAGGATTTTTGCGAGTCTGGTGTGGAGATTGTTCTTCCTGGTGAGGCTTCGTCGTTGATGTACATGCAGGTACAGTCGACGATCGTTGATCGGATTAAGGCTGGCCAGGCCGAGGATCCGAAGTTGATGAAGATTTGGGAGCAGGTGGAAGCCGGTCTGCGGACTGACTTTTTGATTCATGAGGATGGCTCGCTGAGGTTCGGAGCCAGGTTGTGTGTGCCAGCTGGGGATATCAGAGAGGAGTTGATGGTGGAGGCACACAGTTCGCCGTATTCTGTGCATCCTGGTGGCACCAAGATGTACCAGGATCTTCGTCTGAATTATTGGTGGCATGGTATGAAGAGGAGCGTGGCTCGGAGTGTAGCCAAGTGCTTGGTTTGCCAGTAAGTGAAGGCGGAGCATCAGCGTACGGCCGGGTTGCTACAACCACTTCTGATTCCGGAGTGGAAATGGCAACACATCACTATGGATTTCGTGACTGGACTACCTCGGAGTCCGAAGCAGAATGCCGCGATTTGGGTGATCGTAGATCGATTGACCAAATCTGCGCACTTTATTCCGTTCCGAGTGGGACAGTCCACTGAGGCGCTAGCGAGGAGATATATGGAGGTAAAGTTCTTTTACCCTCCGTTTTTATTTCCTTTTCCTAGTTTGGATAGTGATGTAACGTGAATCGTGCAGGAAGTTGTGCGACTTCATGGAGTCCCCGTGAGTATCGTGTCTGACAGAGACACGAGGTTCATATCTCAGTTCTGGCAGAGTTTGCAGAAGAGCTTGGGTACGCGTCTGAGTTTCATCACAGCGTACCATCCGCAGACGGATGGCCAGTCCGAGAGGACGATTCAGATTTTGGAAGACATGCTGAGGGCGTGCATGTTGGATTTCAAGGGTTCGTGGGAGGACCATCTACACCTGGTGGAGTTCTCTTACAACAACAGCTTCCAGGCGAGTATTGGCATGGCGCCTTTCGCCGCTCTTTATGGGAGGAAATGTCGATCGCCATTGAGTTGGGATGACGTTGGAGATCGGGAGTTGTTGGGACCTGAGATGATCGTGGAGGCCGTGGATATCGTCAGGAATATTCGGGAGAGGTTGAGGATTGCTCAGGACCGTTTTAAGCATTGGGCGGATGCTAAACGTCGTCCTTTGGAGTTTCAGCCGGGCGACCATGTGTTCTTGAAGATTTCCCCGAATCGTGGTGTGATTCGTTTCGGGAAGCGTGGAAAGTTGAGCCCGCGATACATTGGACCGTTTGACGTTTTGGAGAGGGTTGGCAAGGTAGCTTATCGCTTGGCCTTGCCGCCGTCTTTGGAAGGAGTTCACAATGTTTTCCATGTGTCGCAGATTCGTCGATACATTAGCGATCCGTCTCATGCGGTGGATTTTTCGGAGATTACCGTTCGCCCCGATATGACGTATGACCAGCATCCAGTGCAGATTCTGGACAGGCGTCAGAAATCGCTTCGGAACAAGATTGTCAATCTTGTGAGGGTGATGTGGCGACACGGTTCACCGGGAGAGTCTACTTGGGAGAATGAGGATGAGATGCGAGAGCGTTTCCCACTTTTGTTTCCGGACTCGTGAGTATTTGTAAATTCCGAGGACGGAATTTTTCTTAAGTTGGGGAGGATGTAACGACTGCTTTTCATGTATCTGGATTTAATATAATATAATATATGTTTTGGTGGATTTTCTCCTCTTGTGTGGTTTTCGTCTCCGTAGCTTTCATTTTCGATCGATTCGTCGTATTTTCTCGCTTCTTCCTTAGGATCGTCGATTTCGAAGTATGTCATTTGTGACGGACTTCATAACGGTCGTATCTTACTGTTAGATCAAGCCTAGAAGTCTTAGGAATCGATACCGGGGCCTCGCGCTCCGTATCGGAACTTTTGGTGCTCATTAGCCGGTGTAAGAAGGGCCACCGACCGACTAGATGACGATCCAGTCGGTCGGCAATCCTTCTTGGACCGACTAGTTGGCTTTCTAAAATTATTCAGGAGTTACTGTTTATCGTTAGTCGGTCTAAGAACGTTGGTTGACCGACTAGGTTGCAAACTAGTCGGTCAGCAATGCTTCTTTAACCGACTAACTCATCATCTTATTTTTGTATCAGTTACTGTTTACTCTTAGTCTGTCTAAGAACGTTCATCGACCGACTAGATGCTAAACTAGTCGGTCAGTATTTGTTCATGGACCGACTAACTCTAAATCCTATTTTTCGTTCAGGAGTTACTGTTTACACTTAGTCGGTCTGCGTTGGTCGACCGACCGACTAGTTGCCAAACTAGTCGGTCAGTGGTTGCTCTTTGACCGACTAACCAGTGTTAAAACCCTAATTTCTGGGCAGCCGCCAGCCTAGCCTATTTAAACCCAACCCAAACGTTTCTTCTTCCTCCAACACGACCCAAAACCCTAAAATCTTCCCCCTTCAGCCCCCATCTTCCTACAAGCTTAAATCCTTCATTCCAAGCCCTAATTCCATCATCCAAACCATCCATTCACCCTATCTACCTCTCATCTTCCCCAAAAATCTCACCAAACCCATCAAAATCCCCAAATCCCCCAAAAACCCTAATTCTCCCAAACTTCTCCAATCTTTTCCAGATCTGATCCTAGGGTTCCCCGGAGTGTTTCTTCCGCCTCCTCTCGGTAAGAAATCGATCTACCGTTGTTTTCTTAACTTATTTATAATTTTTGTGAAACCCTAATAAATTTCATGTTGTTTGTTGATTGTCCCCCAAAACAGCGATTTCCCCGTAGATTGGCACCCGTGTGACGAAGTGGTCGTCATCCCCGGTGCTAGGCAAGTGAAACTTGCCACTTAGGGTTTAGGCCATGTTTTAGGCCATTTTCTTGTTGTAGGCGTAAAAGAGACTAGGCGACGAAATGATACTCGCCTAGGCGCAAATTGGGGAATTAGCTTGACAACGAAGCTAATCCCGACATTTAGCATGTTGCACAATTACCATGTCATGTTTACTTTTCATTAACGGTACACGAATTAATTGTCATGTCATTGCATTCTCTAAGTGCTTTTGTGATTGCGTAGCCTTGCTACGAATGCTTGTGTTCCTGGCTCGTGTTCCAGAAGCGGGCCATGTGTTGGTTGATAGCCAATGCCCGAATTGCGTGTTTCCTGGCTCGTGACCAGAAGCGAGCATAATGAGTTGGAAACCCCAACGCTCGATATTGAATTGTGAAATAGGAATGCGAGCTCATTGTGCGGGGCAACCCCAGGCTCACTAGCTGAGTTCATTGTGCGGGGACCCCAGGCTCCATTACGTGTGGGTATAGGGGGTGAGGGTTAAGCGGCCATTCAACTGGGAGTCTGTTTGATCAACAACTGCAGTTGTAAGGCGTAAACTCTTTGGGGTGGGGTAGTGTTTAGTGCCGATCGGTCTGAAATGCTATGCCATTCAGCGAAGGGCGTAAACATCTACAAAACAACCGTGAAACGTGAAATGTGTTTAGTGCTGATCGGTCTGAAATGCTATGCCATTCAGCGAAGGGCCTAAACACCTACAAAATGTGAATTGATTGAGATTGATAGTAGCGTGGCTACTCTTGTCTTGTCTTGTCTTGTCTTGTCTTGTCCCGATGATTGTTCTCTTGTACAAATCGTCTTGCCATGGTTTAAATTGTGCACTCATGTTATAACTGCCATGTCATGCATACTAAACTGCTAGGTTGCTAGTTGCCTTACTTTCAGTTTCCTTGCCTAAGTCTTTTAGACTTGCTGACATGTGCCCCTTTACGTTTTTGGGTGACACATGTTAGATCCTTAGCCCGAGTACCTCGTTGAGGACGAGGTGTTTGCTGACGCCGAGCCCGAGCTTGTGTTTGACGGGGAGTACGTGGACACTGGGGACCAGTCCTAGTGTCTTCGTGTGTTTTACTTTTGTTAGACAGTTGTTTGTTATCGGTGCGTGGCACCTATACTTTGTTATGTCGTTGCTTTTGTTGGCCTTGTTCTGGGCCTTTAGACTCTTTTCTTTTAGCCTGGTGGCTTTTCTGGATGTTGGACTTAATTCTTGATGTTGGACAATTTGCGAGATGTGGAATTTTATTTCAGTCTCTCCTTGTGTTATTATTGTTATTCTGTTATGGTTACAGGGACCTGTTTATGTATTGTGGACGCTTATCGGGTTTGGGGCTTCGCAGCTCCACTCTCGTGCGGACCTTCTCACGTCTCACCTCCATTTTAGGGAAGCGGGTCGTGACATAACGTGTCCAAACACTTGAGCTTCAAAACCTTGAGTTGACTCAACAAGTTGCTTGGCTCAAGATCTAATTTGGATAAATGGTCTTGTATCGCTCATGCACTCATCTTCGAATCAAACAGTTTGATCGAAGTTTCGTACCTTGCGGATCGAAACCGTTTTCCATATAACCTTGAGTTGACTCAACAAATTGTATGGAGAAACTTGCTTTTGAATATCAATATGTTCTAGCTGCCCCATATAGAGGCGAGTGACATGTAGCGTGCATTTATTTTGTTGGACTCAAAACTTAACGAAATCATATTCCTTAAGTCTGTCCTTAAGAAGGTCATTTTAATGTCAATGAGAATAAAGTTTAGTCTATCAATTATAAGTTAAATTGATATCGATAAACTTAGAACTTATCCTAGTTCAGCATATGTTCAAGTTTTTATATATAAATAGAATGGCTTTTATCAACCTATATCCTCCACTATTTTTACGATCATTTTAAGCCTTAATAATGAACGATTTAATTTAAATTAAATTAATGGGAAAGAGATCCAACCACCCAGAGTCTTACAACCTTGAGTGTAGCTCGACAAATTGCTTTACTCTGCGATCGACAGATGACTCTTCATCAATCATATCATATATGACTCTCTTATCGGTTGTTACCCATATCCATTTGTGATCATGAGTGTGCTCATCCAAATCACAATGACTAGTCTAGTCGGACCGTTGTTTTCTTGTCTAGCCTAACTTACACCGACGCTCGGTGTATTCACGACACGACGGTTTGGGTCAAGTCTAGACTACATCATTAGATTAACTTACGCCAGCGCTCGGTGTTTTCACGACACGACGGTTTGGATTAAATCAAGATTACATCATATGTATTTAAGAAGTTGGTTTCTACAAGGTTGCCATGTCACAGCTTGAGTGTAGCTCAACAACTGGAACATGGGTCATGTAGTTGCCAACCTCTAAAACAAGGAGGTCTACGTCTAACCTTGAAAAAGATTATTAATGTATTTGACTAGATATAGTCCAGGGTGTCATATAATCAAGATTCGCGTCATTGCGGTGTAACGACCACTTTTCGTGGTACGTTGTTCGTGCACGTGCTTTTGACCGTGCACGTGTTTGTTTTAGACTTTGTTTGTTCGTGAACACTTTCGTGTGATATGCCATTGTGAACGTCTCTGAGAGTATTAAATAGTGGCACTATCTTGGAACGACACTTCTCGAGTCGTTTTTCCACAATTTAAACTTACTCGATGAGACGTGACGATTTTCACTTTTGACGGGAGACGTTTCTATTTTTAGTTTCGTCGTCCGACGTCGAATTTGAGATCCGTCTTCTTAGTTAGCTCACATTCGTCATCACGATCACCACGATATTTATTTTATAATTTTTGGAGTTCATTTGACCACTTTTACATTTTTAACAAGTTTTATATTATTTTTAATAATTAATTTTTAAATTATTTTCGGCCAAATAAAATTTATTTGAGTTTAAAACGTTTTAAAGAATTTTTGAGCCAATTTCCAGCTCATTTGGACCAGGTCAAATCCTTGGGTGAGTTGGAGAAGTTGAGATTTAAATTTTAAATTATTTTAAACTTCTAATCCTATTAGATTTAGCCCTAGACCAAGTCAACCCATCTACACTATATAAACAACCCCTAGGAAGACCCATTTTCGCAAGAAATTAGCCATAGCCTCTTCCAAAACTCAAATTGGACGTTGCGACGATTCGTCGCAACGTTGCGACGTTCAGCCCCCGCACCGACCGAGAGAACGGCCTCTTTTTCCCCGCTCTGACCGGCAGCTCCACCCGCATCCTAGCCACTCCGCATCGCTACAGCAGCCGTCGCCCCGTTCCCTCGGTCTGACCGAGGCCTTGGCTCGCATCCGCTTGTCGCCCTGCTCCGCACAGCGCTCCGCACCAACCCCCGCTTGTCGCCCCGCTCCGCACCACGCCCGACCGACCCGCTGCTCCGCACCGACCGGTGTTGCAAACGTTGCAACGTTGCAACATCGCCCCACCCCGCATCCAAACGCCTGACCGAGGCTCCCTCCCGCACTGACCGATGGAAGCCCTCGCACCACAGCCACCCCGCAGCCGCTGCACACCCCAAAACGTCGCAGCCCCGCATTCTCAGCGCACGACCGAGGGATTCTCCCGCATTTGCGGGGTACGACCGAGAGTCGTTCGTCGCAACCCCGCATCCGTCGTACCACTTGCCTCCGTGGGCCCCCCAAGTTCTCCAGAGGTATTGTGGGTCCCCAAAAGGTCCCTAGGACTACTGTGGGCCCCACCTAGGTGCGTTCTCTTTGACGATTTGCTGCGTACGACGTCGTCGCACGTCGTAGCCCGTCGTCGCACGTGCTAGCTTTGGAATGTGGAACCGTCGCTCCGGTTGATGCTCTGAACTTTCCAGCGAGGAAACTAAATTGGAATCTGGACTTGGAGCGCGATCTCTTATTCCAACCCCTGGCGTCGCTACCCGATGCCGGTGTAGCTTTCGCGTCGTGTTGAGGTAACGCTTCGCACCCTTAGGACCCCCAACCCATTGCATGCTAATCAAGACTAAAATCAGTATTTTCAAAGTATTTTAAATGTTTTAAATTCACCAATCAAGATTAATAATATGGACTTTAGGCCGGTGGACTTGTGCACGTAGGATAATTGTGATTCTTAGACTCATTGGACGGTGTGCTCAGACGTTGTACTTACAGGCAAGTGAAACTTGCCAACTCTTGTGTAGGGCCATTTTATAGGCCACTTCCTTGTTCCTAGCGTAAAAGAGACTAGTCAGTGAAATGATAGCTGGCTAGACACCTACTTGATCTAGTTTGACAACGAAACTAGATCCGTCACCTAATTGATCTAGCTTGACAACGAAGCTAGATCCAACCCTTTAAACTTGTTGTTCATGCATACTAAACTGTCACGTTTACTTTCCTTACCTGTACGCACTTTTAACTGCCATGCATTGCATCTTACATGTCATTCATGCATTGAATGTCGCATTTGTAGCACACGCTACAATACTTGTACTTGTACTCCTTGTCCGGCTAGGTGCACCCCTATGCCATACTTGTTAAAAATACTTCCTGGCTCGTGATCCAAAAGCGAGCATTCCAAGTTCGGGGATAAGGCCCTGGCTCGATACACGTGGAGGGGTAGGGATAAACATTCTCTTGAGCTTAGGAGTGGCCTGATCAGCCCTCTAGCCAAAAGACGGAATCTCTGTGCACGAGGTGCTTAATTTTCTTGTCTTGTACTTGTCTTGTGAATGATTCATGTAATACTTGTCATCCATGCCATGTTTAAATGCCATGCTCGTACTTTACTTTACTTTACCTGTTGCACTCATACTTTAACTGCCATGTCATTGCATCATGCTAGAACTGCTAGGTTGCTTTACTTTTGCCTTCTTTCAGTTTCCTTGCACAAGTCTCGTGTAGACTTGCTGACATGTGCCCCTTGCTCTTTTGGGTGTCACATGTTAGACCCGAGCCAGAGACCGTTGCTGTGTACGTGATGTGTTGCTGACGCTGAGCCTGAGTCCATGTCTGCCTAGGAGGAGTTTTGTGGATGTCAGTGATCTTTCTTGGTGACTTTGCTGAGCTTTATTTTGTTTTAGGCCTTTTGTTAGTTATTGGTACGTAGCACCATCGTTTGTACTTTGTACTTTTGTTGGCCATGTTTGGGCCTTTAGCCTCTTTT
Organism: Scilla litardierei; assembly: GCA_030789695.1. Classification (NCBI taxonomy): domain Eukaryota; kingdom Viridiplantae; phylum Streptophyta; class Magnoliopsida; order Asparagales; family Asparagaceae; genus Scilla; species Scilla litardierei. The sequence goes on along the minus strand of CM061142.1, from coordinate 224,703,633 downwards.
CTTTTAGCCTGGTGGCTTTTCTGCGATGTTGGAATTTATATTTATGGATATTCTGAGATTATTCTTTTGTCTCATTTCATTATTATTATCTTGTTTCGCTCGCGTTGCAAGGACCTGCAGTTTTAAATTTGATTGACGCTTATCGGACTTGCAGCTTTGTAGCTTCAAGTCTGAGCGGACCTTCTCACGCTTCGCCTCCATATTTTTGGGAAGCGGGGCGTGACAGGTTTTGTTGGTGGCCCATGCAGGTCCAGTCTTGCAATTGCGAATTAACGAAACAACGATAATAACGGAATGTCCATTAAATAAATTGCAACATCCGAGTCATAAGCCCTGAGTCTAGTCGTTTTCTTACGACACTAGGTGGTAAGAAGGCTTAGTTAGACGTCTGTGCTTGCTAGTTAGAGGCCCTGATGGTAGTTAGACTCCCTTTTAGCAATTGATTTAATCGTCGTAGGAGTTACCTTAGTGGTTATTGCCTAACCCTGACCATATTAGACCTCTAAAATTTCCCTTTTGCCGTTCGCTTGGGTTCATCGATTTCGGACCAAGCTGAACGCGTTTCCTTTACCGTCTAACCTTTAGAAGTCTTAGCGCCTAGTTCTTAATCTTTAGTTGATCGACCGTAGGAGTTTCCGTAGACTTTCCTGATCCATATCCTAGGCGTATGTATGATTTGATCATCCGACCAATTTCCTTGCCTCGATTCACGAGATCGCCTCATGACGATCGTCGTCAATCTTCGAACCTCTCCATTACGAACCTTGAAACTCTTGAAAGTATTTTTGACCCCCTCCTTTCCGAAGTTTAACCTTGTTCCAAATCTTAATGTATATGTACTTATACTTCATCCTCCTTTGTTGATTTAAAATTTTAAAAACTTTTGTCGGAAATTTTGAACTCTAGCTTATAATATCTTTCCGGCTTTTATCTTTCGTACTTATGTAAATGTGTTGCCCCTTCATATATTAATTTTATTCTGGACCGTACTTTTGCTTGGCCCAATTCGATTTATAAGTTTCCTTCTTATTTGTGTTACACGAATGATGCGTCGTGCTTACTTTAATATACTTTCAAGACACATGGAATTTCAGCTTTCAGCAAGTTGGACTTTGCTCGTCGTTTTCGCTACTTCAGATTTTTGCAAAATTAATATTTTCATAACCTCTTCCAGCTTTAGACCCTCACTGATTTGATTTTAAAGATTTGCTATTCGATCTTGATAATTCTTATACTAAGTCGTTAATATTATTTTCCCGTGCACCATACATACTTTCAATTATTTTTATATCCGTACCAGACTTGTTGTGCTCGTATATTAAGAACCTTGTGTAACTCTGTTTCTCATTTTTGGCAAACCTTGGTTTTCTAAAAGTAGTTTCAAATTGATTATTTTCAATTTTCCATAGCCTAAAAGTTTTGAGAGCATTTAACATGAGTTTAAATTCTTCCGTTACTTGACTTCATTCTTTGACTTTCAAAAACTTTTGACAACATTATATTAAATTACTAACGTATAAGATTTCTAAAACCTCGTCCTTAAAATTCGTGTAAATGATTTTACTTCCTTTTACATTGATTTTTAAAACCAATAGACCATTTTCTTTTATTATGAATGCTCGACTCAAATTTATTTTGAACAACTCGTTTTATCGATTCTCAAATATTTCTTTTCAGACGAGGATTTTAATTTTGAAAAACAACAGTTTTCAGATTTCACGTATTTTAGCTTGTGCTACTTACCCTATCTTCTTTTTTATATCCTAGGTATGTATCACTACATCACCCTTTTCCCTCAACCTAAACATCACCATTGAGTCAATGTTCCGTCTAACCAAGCTGTCTCCTTGTATTCGTTCTAACTGAACTCGTGCTTATCGATCCTTCCCTCGCCACGCTCTCGACCTCTCTTTATTGCTTAGGCCTTAGGGTCCGTCAAGGTCTGTGTCAACCCTTAGTTGTTAGTAGGCCCTTGGACCCTTGTGATGTTGTCGTGGTGCACGTACCTGAGTTGTGTACGTGGACTTGAATGAGAATCCCCATAGTATATTGATGTTTGCCTATTGAGTGATATATATATATACTCGGAGTTATTCGTGATAGTATGAAGTTGTTGTGTGTTAGTATTTATAGATTTTTGTGTGGATAGCTATACTATACTAGGGATGCATGTGTATATAAGAGTTAGCATTGAAATATCTAAGTTGTGTATGTAGTTAGAGATACTTATAATGGTTGAAATAAATGATTGGTAAAGCTATGTGTATGTTAGTAGTGATAATAATAAGAGTACGTATGGTTAAGAGGGTAGGCCTATTAGGTGATCTATATGTTAGCACGTATGAGTATGTGCTCATGGGTAGATATGTAATGTGCTTATATGTAAGTAGTTATGTTTTGTTGCATGAGTATATATGTGTTATACATATGGTAGTAGGATTATAATTTTGATTGGTATTGCTTGCTTTTGCGGGATGTTGCATGCGTGCATACTGAGAGGTATACACGACTATTGCACATCTTAATTATGTACGTGTGGATGTGTTAGTATACTAATTATAGGTAGTAGGCTATGGTGTGGATATATACATTACTTATGTGTGACTATACGGTGAATGTCTGTACTAGGGAGGGTATTATAAATATGTGAGTGCTGATGTCTGTAATGTAATATTATGGTATATAAATTGATTTAACTACGTGGGTGTTACCTGACTAATTATTAAGTGTGATTGATATATGGAATGTATATGGTTGTAATGGTAGACGTATGAATATTGGAGTGGTATTGATATAGGTATGAATGCCGTGTTACGTGTAAAGAATATTCTGATATGTGTATTGAGTCTCACTCAAGCTTGAGTGGGTATACTCTGAGAATATTGAATGTATGTTTGTAGTTGAATATAGAAATGTTTGATGTATGTAAGTGATAGGAGTGTTTGTGCCTGGTTGTGCTACGCACATGATTGTGGGTCGCTACGCCAGTATATAGTTATAGGTGTTGGTCTTGTGGTATAGCTAATTACTAAGGACTTGCTCGTGTGAACGTATGTGTACCAGCTAAAACTAGGTGTGTATGTGTGCTAGTTATATAATGGCATGATTGGTCTATGTAAATGAAATGTTAGCGTGTATGGGTGTGCACCATGCACGGGTAAGTATGTGCTTAGTTATATGCATTGATGACTATGATATATGTGGCGTGTCGTAAATACAGTTATAGGACCGTACGTGATGTGAATATATGGTGAACTATTTGCATGTATTTGAATGACTATGTATTGTGAAACTATAGTAGTGGTGAATATATATATATATATATATATATATGAAAAGTTAGTAGCAATCTATATTAACAAAACAAATGTACATGTAGGGAAGTAGGTTGGTGCAAAGTCAGAGAGGGGATAGGGCACAAGCGCCGTCACCCTCTACTGACCTTCCCCAACCTTACCCAAAATACAAATACAAAGAACAAAAACAAACTAGGAACTATTCATTCATATAAGGAGACTAGCCCGTATCCCGGAGTTATATATATATATATATATATATATATATATATATATATATATATATATATATATATATATATATATATATATATATATATATATATATATATATATATATATATATAGTGAAATTTGATTTAATAATGGTATGGTGTGACTATATGTGCTGAGATGTTGGTATTGGATGAATATTAGAGGGTAGTATACCCTTGATGTTTGTGCATAAGTAGCTACCTATACGTAGAGCAATGATTGTATTTGCTAGTATGAGATCATACCTATATAAGTATCTGAACTATTGTTTTGTGAGTAGCAGTTACATAAGGGATGTATGTGTATATACATGATTGAAATACATGTATGAAGTTGACTGTCTATGATAGGTATTAATGTATAACGTACGTGAATATATATATAAATATATATACGTGTTGGTAGTATTAATGTTTGACTACCTAGTGCATATATAAGCACTTGTAATGACTATACCTGGTTGAATTATTATAATGACTTGATTGGGGTAGCTACTAGAGCGACTAGCTATATTAGAAAGTCCGAGGACGGACTTTATTCTAAGGTGGGGAGGATGTAACGACCACTTTTCGTGGTACGTTGTTCGTGCACGTGCTTTTGACCGTGCACGTGTTTGTTTTAGACTTTGTTTGTTCGTGAACACTTTCGTGTGATATGCCGTTGTGAACGTCTCTGAGAGTATTAAATAGTGGCACTATCTTGGAACGACACTTCTCGAGTCGTTTTTCCACAATTTAAACTTACTCGATGAGACGTGACGATTTTCACTTTTGACGGGAGACGTTTCTATTTTTAGTTTCGTCGTCCGACGTCGAATTTGAGATCCGTCTTCTTAGTTAGCTCACATTCGTCATCACGATCACCACGATATTTATTTTATAATTTTTGGAGTTCATTTGACCACTTTTACATTTTTAACAAGTTTTATATTATTTTTAATAATTAATTTTTAAATTATTTTCGGCCAAATAAAATTTATTTTGTTATATGATAATGAACTCAAGAGAGAGAGAGAGAGAGAGAATTTCATTGCTAAGAATAAGTCACCATAGCTAAGAGCCCTGGTGCTCTATTTATATATCTCATAGTGGGGAGGCCAAAAGCCTCTAGGAGACCAAGGGTCCCCATTACTCTAAGTAATGGGGGCCTAATGAATGTGTAATGAAGGAGGGGAGGCCAAAGGCCTCCCTCATTCATAACACTCCCCCTTACACATTCATCACTTCGGTCTCAGCTGCTGAGGCAAGGGGTGGATACTTCTGGATCCAGAGTAAGTGTGTTTGCCTCGTTAAAACCTTAGCTGTGGAAAACCCAGTGGGAAAACCCAACAGCTTAAGGAAAAAGAGTGCAACCCACATGTTACTCCCCCTGATCCGTACAAGCTTCAGGCTTGCAGGTCTTTCAACTGTCGCATACCAATGTTCTTTACAAGCTTTACAAAAGTACATTTAGGCAATGCCTTAGTAAAAAGATCAGCTAAGTTGTTGCATGACTGGATCTGTCGAACTTCAATCTGCTTGTCGTTCTTCTGCTCGTGCATCCAGAAAAACTTGGGAGAAATGTGTTTTGTCCTGTCGCCTTTGATGTAGCCCTTCTGAAGCTGAGCAATGCATGGGGCGTTGTCTTCGAATAGGGCAGTAGGCTCCAGATCACTGGTCTTCAGGCCAGTGGATTGGAGGATGTGTTGGACGACGGAGCGTAGCCAAAAACATTCTCTGCTCGCCTCATGGATCGCGATGAGCTCTGCATGGTTAGAAGATGTAGCAGTAGTGGTTTGTTTTACCGATCTCCAAGAGATAGCAGTACCTCCGTAGGTAAATACAAAACCTGTTTGAGATTTTGCCGTGTGCGGATCAGAGAGATAACCTGCATCAGCATAACCAAACAATTTGGGGGAGGCACCTCTCTGGTAGTAAAGTCCAAGATCAATGGAACCCTGAAGGTATCGCAGAAGATGCTTTACTCCGTTCCAGTGGCTCTTTGTGGGCGCAGCACTGTGTCTGGCTAGTAGATTAACTGTAAACGCTATATCGGGACGCGTACAGTTAGCCAGATATAGAAGTGCTCCAATGGCACTGAGGTAGGGTACTTCAGGACCCAGTATCTCCTCCCCCTCTTCCAGTGGCCGGAAGGGGTCCTTATGTACATCTAGTGATCTTACGACCATAGGAGTACCTAAAGGATGACATTTATCCATATGAAACTTGCGTAGAAGTTTCTTTGTATAATTAGATTGGTGTAATAGGATTCCACCTCTTAGGTGTTCTATCTGTAAGCCAAGACAATACTTTGTTTTGCCTAGGTCTTTCATTTCAAAAGTATGTTTAAGGCTTTCAGATATCTCTTTGATCTCTGCAGGAGATCCTATGAGATTTAAGTCATCTACATATACAGCTATGATGACAAATCCTGTTCCCGTTCTTTTGATAAAGATACACGGGCAGACTTCGTTATTCGTGAATCCTTGCTGTGCAAGAAAATCACTTAGTCTGTTATACCACATCTTGCCCGATTGTTTTAGACCATATAATGATCTATGTAGCCTTACAGAGAATACGTCCCGAGGTATCTCTTTCATCTCTGGGGGTAGATTAAACCCATCAGGAAGTCTCATATAGATATTTTTATCTATATCGCCATATAGATATGCAGTCACAACGTCCATGAGCTGCATTTCTAGGCTTTCCAGAGAAGTTAGGCTGATTAAAAATCGGAAGGTGATCGAATCCATGACCGGGGAATACGTATCTTCGTAATCAATCCCCGGTCTTTGGGAAAATCCTTGGGCTACAAGGCGTGCCTTATAGCGAACGATCACATTATTTTCATCTCTTTTTCTTATGAAAACCCACTTATATCCCACAGGATTTACACCTACTGGTGTTTGGACTACTGGTCCAAAGACTTTGCGTTTCAAGAGTGAGTCCAGCTCTACTCTTATTGCCTCGTCCCACTTTGGCCAATCATCTCTGCGTTTACATTCCGCTAGAGATCGTGGTTCGACGTCATCGTCATATTCAGTTATGTGAACGGCAATATCGAACGCAAAATCGTCGTCGACGACTATGCTATTTCTGTCCAAGACTTCTCCAGTACGTACAAAATTTAATGATGTTTCTCCTATTGTTTCCTCTGCTGGGGAAATCAGGAGGGGAGAAGTAGCTGGTCTGAGCTCAGCATCCTGGGGAGGGATAATCTTAGTATCGCCAGGAGTCTTCCTCTTTCGAGGAACTTTATCTTTTGAACCTGGTGGGCGTCCTCTTTTCATTTGAGGTACAACCAATTCTGCTGCCGGTGGGCTGCATCCATCTATGGGGATGTCAATCCTAGCTGGCGTATTGGCAGCAGGGACGTGTGAACGGACAATCTTCTGGTTGTCCGTGAATTTATCCGGTAAAAGATGTACTGTATTCTGGATGTGAAGGATCTTCAGGATCTCATCTTCACACAGATTAGTACGCGGATCATATAGGGACAAAGACTTCTGGTCCCAACTAATGGTCTCAGAAGCTTCTGGCTTCTTAGACTGTGTGCCCAGTTTTGGAAAAAATTTCTCATTAAATTCACAGTCTGCAAAACGTGCCTTGAATGCGTCACCCGTCAGGGGTTCAAGGTATCTGATAATAGAGGGCGAATCAAACCCAATATATATACCTAGACGACGCTAAGGACCCATTTTGGTCCTCTGCGGTGGTGCTATTGGGACATATACCGCACAACCAAACACTCTCAAATGAGAGATATCCGGAGGTGCGCCGTATGCTAGTTGCATCGGGGATAAAGTGTGACCTCCAGAGGGTCTTATCCTAATAAGTGATGCGGCATGTAAAATAGCTTGCCCCCAAGCATCCACAGGCAACTGGGATTGCATAAGCAATGGACGTGCAATCCATTGGAGTCTCTTTATAAGGGACTCAGCTAATCCGTTTTGGGTGTGAACATGTGATACCGGATGTTCAACTTCAATACCCGTTGCCCGGCAATAGTCTTCGAAGACTTGTGAAGTAAATTCTCCCGCATTATCAAGACGTAGTTTCTTGATTTGGTTATCGGGGAAATGAGCACGCAACCTTATTATTTGTGCCAATAGCTTTGGAAAAGCTAGGTTGCGGGTGGACAAGAGGCACACATAAGACCATTTGGTTGATGCATCAATCAGTACTATGAAGTACCGAAATGGGCCACTTGCGGGGTGAATAGGCCCGCAAATGTCACCATGAATTCTCTCAAGGAAGCCAGGAGACTCTAATCCCACTTTCAGGAGGGATGGTCTCGTTATTAGTTTTCCCTTAAAACAAGGGAGACATGGAAATTCACCCTTTTGAAGAATCTTCAGGTTCTTCAATTTGTGTCCACGGGATTCAGTGATGATGCGGCGCATCATTGCTGTTCCAGGGTGACCAAGTCTATTGTGCCAGAGTTGGAATTCTGGTAGTGATTGGCACGTCTGGTGTTCAATCATATTGGCTTCTACTGGTTGAATGTATGTTTGGTATAGACCCGACGGGAGTCCCTTGAATCGCTCGCAGATGATCTTCCGGTCATCTTTTTGACGAGTTACAATTAGATATTCAACCTTATTTTTATCCCTGGTCTCTAAGTGATATCCGTTTAAACGGAAATCCTTGAAACTTACGAGATTTCTGTTTGATATAGGAGAGAATAATGCATTATTAATTTGAAGTCTTGTGTTATTTGGGAGCAATATAATTGCTTCACGAGTTCCTTCGATTATTTGGGACAGTCCTGAAATTGTGATAACAGGACCGTCATATTTGTTTAAGCTATTAAAATAGCAATGATCGCGAAGGATTGTGTGCGTCGAGGCACTGTCCACTAGGCACTCAGACATCATCTATATAAGCCAAAAAAAGAAATTTTATTTGAGGGAAAATGTAGACAACATTCATAAATAAAAGTCCGCACTAAAGCAAATAACAGATGAAGATACATCGAATTCTAAATGCATAGATAAATGATGATGCTCAATCTAGCAGATCGTCGTTCTCGAAGTCTTTAGCAGTAAAGACTGTTGGCGGCTGTACACCTGCCAAGTTTGTTTCAGGTCGAGACTTCTGGCTCGCCTGATATAGATCCTGTAGGTGGCGAGGAGTGCGGCAGTTTCTGGACCAATGGCCAGTCATGCCGCATCTATGGCATTTGTCCTCCCAGGTCTTCTTTGGAAGTGACACGTGCTTGGTGTCCTTTCGCTTCCAAGTGAAGTTTCTTTTCTCTTTATTGTTTTTGTTTTTCTGGGGAGCTGCACCTCTTGGTTGCTTCATTACCGCTTTCCCTTTAGTATTTTTAGTCTTCCTCTTGTTTTTCCACTTCTGGGGAGAAACGTGGTGGGCTTCAGGGATAGGGGCAGTGCCAGCTGGACGTAAGTTATGAGTTGCTAGCAGTAAATCTCGATTCTGCTCTGCTCTAAGTAGGCATGAGATCATATCGGAGAATCTCGTGAAGTTGCGTTCACGATACTGCTGCATGAGGATTGCATCTTTCTCGTGAAACGAGGTAAATGTTTTTTCCAACATGCGCTGTTCTGTCACTTCTTCACCGCACAACTTCAGGCGTGAGGTGATGTTATGAAGTGCAGAATTATACTCAGCGACGGACTTATAGGCCTGAAGTCTGAGGTTTTCCCACTCATAACTGGCACGGGGTAATATAACATCAATTTGATGTTTATACCGTGCTTCCAGTGCTGTCCACAGGTCCTTCGGGTCCTCAACCGTTAAGTATTCGGCCTTTAAGGTCCGATCTATATGCTTCCTAATGTAGATTATGGTTTTCGCCTTATCTACATCGGATACAGTGGTTGTGGGGCTGCTGCTAGCTATAGCAGAAGCTTCGGCCGCTGCTGGGGCCGAGGAAGGAGCCAAAATGGACCCAAGGAGGGCCATTGAACGCAAGTGGAACTTCAGGTCCACTCGCCAACTCAGGTAATTTGTCCCTGCAGAATCGAGGACCTCGAAATCGACGCTTGCCAATTTTGCCATTTATCTACGTATTTTAAAATGAGCATGAATTAATTAAAATTCAAAAATTCATGCATAAAGAAAAAAAACAAGTAAAAATGCGGGGATCGGCCAGATACCCAAAATAGTACACAGTCCAAAGTTCGTTTAAAGTCCATAATAGAAAAAAAAATACAACTTTGGAAACCCAAACTGAACTGGGTCCCTATATCTCCGTCTTCATATGCTGTTGCATCGAGCTTTGGCTTACACAGTCATGAATCGACTCCTTGTGGTCCAGCGGACGCGGCCAGGGAATTGACTAAGCCAGGACCACTTGTTACCCAGTCAAGCTAGGTTGGTCCAGCAAACTTAGCCAAGCACATTGACCGACATCATGATCCATTGAAGGAGTTTTCATCAATTCTATGTGCTGTTGCATCGAGCTTTGGCTTTAAAATACAAATTTCCTCACTTACAAATTCTCTCAAAAGAAAATAAAAGTGCAAGGAAAGTAAATAGGTATACAATGGCCGATCCCGAAAAACACATTTTTACTTATTTAAACATCCACGCAGTTCTAAATATGCTACATGCATAAAAATAAACAACCACGCATATATCTCAGGCATAACATATGGTAAAGGAAACTAGAAAATATGATTATCTTGTAGACCACGTGGAAACGTCATACACCGTTAGGTTAGTTGACTAACGGCAGAGCGGTCTCAGGATCTTTAAGATAATTATATTTTGAAAAATCTTAATATTCCATAAATAATTAATAATGCAACAGTGATGTTTAACATAATTTTAGCAATATGACAAATTGGGCGTCAGGCCCATAACAAGAAATTAAAATAAATTAATATTTTCATTGGAGCTGCAGGCCCATAAGTAAAATATTAATCATTTTAATAAGCAATTTTATTAACTTGGCTTCTAGCCCAATAAGCCAAATTAATTTAGTATTAATCTTTGGGCTTCAGGCCCAGTTGCAAAATTTTAATTGACATATAAAATTTGCAATTGGATTAACTGGGCTTCTGGCCCAATTTGGAAAACCAAAATAATAATTAATCGGAATGGGATTGCAGGCCCATAAAACATACAGATAGTATGATTTATTAAATATAATAGCATATAGCTCATTGCATTTTTCATTGTCAGTTTTATCTCCTTCTTCAATTATTATTATTATTTTTTTTTCAAATTTGAGGTTGCTGCCTTGATTTTGCACACAGTAAGTAAGATGCTTATGCAAGGTCATGCTTAATTGCTAGTGTTAATGCACTGTATGCAAACTGGCACATATTGCTAGAATTTTAGGTCCAACAAGACAAAAGCTTTGAATTTAGCATGCCATTTAGAGGGGTTCGATGAATTTGGCTAGGCCCCACGCCATTCAAAATGGTGACAAGTGATAACATCTTAGGCATTTGCATCTTCAGATTTCCCGGCCACAAATTTCTTTTTTTTTTTAATTTTTTGTTATTAATCAGATTTATACAAGACTTTAAGATAAGCTTTGTAAAATCATGTTTATCAATATATTGTAATTTTCTACGGGATCAAAAAGTATTACCTCTAGATTAAAAAATCTAGGGACGATCGTAAAAACAGAAAATCCGTAGAAAGAGAAATCCACGCTCCTAATACGCCAAAACGGATCGCCGCAACGGAGAGCCGCAAAGGTACGCCGCAACAATAGATTCCTTCGCGCGTAGGGGATGGATTTTTGAGGGGAGACGGGATGAAAAGCTCAAAGAATTTTAGAGCAACCGTGCTGATAACGTGTTATATGATAATGAACTCAAGAGAGAGAGAGAGAGAGAATTTCATTGCTAAGAATAAGTCACCATAGCTAAGAGCCCTGGTGCTCTATTTATATATCTCATAGTGGGGAGGCCAAAAGCCTCTAGGAGACCAAGGGTCCCCATTACTCTAAGTAATGGGGGCCTAATGAATGTGTAATGAAGGAGGGGAGGCCAAAGGCCTCCCTCATTCATAACATATTTGAGTTTAAAACATTTTAAAGAATTTTTGAGCCAATTTCCAGCTCATTTGGACCAGGTCAAATCCTTGGGTGAGTTGGAGAAGTTGAGATTTAAATTTTAAATTATTTTAAACTTCTAATCCTATTAGATTTAGCCCTAGACCAAGTCAACCCATCTACACTATATAAACAACCCCTAGGAAGACCCATTTTCGCAAGAAATTAGCCCTAGCCTCTTCCAAAACTCAAATTGGACGTTGCGACGATTCGTCGCAACGTTGCGACGTTCAGCCCCCGCACCGACCGAGAGAACGGCCTCTTTTTCCCCGCTCTGACCGGCAGCTCCACCCGCATCCTAGCCACTCCGCATCGCTGCAGCAGCCGTCGCCCCGTTCCCTCGGTCTGACCGAGGCCTTGGCTCGCATCCGCTTGTCGCCCCGCTCCGCACAGCGCTCCGCACCAACCCCCGCTTGTCGCCCCGCTCCGCACCACGCCCGACCGACCCGCTGCTCCGCACCGACCGGTGTTGCAAACGTTGCAACGTTGCAACATCGCCCCGCCCCGCATCCAAACACCTGACCGAGGCTCCCTCCCGCACTGACCGATGGAAGCCCTCGCACCACAGCCACCCCGCAGCCGCTGCACACCCCAAAACGTCGCAGCCCCGCATTCTCAGCGCACGACCGAGGGATTCTCCCGCATTTGCGGGGTACGACCGAGAGTCGTTTGTCGCAACCCTGCATCCGTCGCACCACTTGCCTCCGTGGGCCCCCCAAGTTCTCCAGAGGTATTGTGGGTCCCCAAAAGGTCCCTAGGACTACTGTGGGCCCCACCTAGGTGCGTTCTCTTTGACGATTTGCTGCGTACGACGTCGTCGCACGTCGTAGCCCGTCGTCGCACGTGCTAGCTTTGGAATGTGGAACCGTCGCTCCGGTTGATGCTCTGAACTTTCCAGCGAGGAAACTAAATTGGAATCTGGACTTGGAGCGCGATCTCTTATTCCAACCCCTGGCGTCGCTACCTGATGCCGGTGTAGCTTTCGCGTCGTGTTGAGGTAACGCTTCGCACCCTTAGGACCCCCAACCCATTGCATGCTAATCAAGACTAAAATCATTATTTTCAAAGTATTTTAAATGTTTTAAATTCACCAATCAAGATTAATAATATGGACTTTAGGCCGGTGGACTTGTGCACGTAGGATAATTGTGATTCTTGGACTCATTGGACGGTGTGCTCAGACGTTGTACTTACAGGCAAGTGAAACTTGCCAACTCTTGTGTAGGGCCATTTTGTAGGCCACTTCCTTGTTCCTAGCGTAAAAGAGACTAGTCAGTGAAATGATAGTTGGCTAGACGCCTACTTGATCTAGTTTGACAACGAAACTAGATCCGTCACCGAATTGATCTAGCTTGACAACGAAGCTAGATCCAACCCTTTAAACTTGTTGTTCATGCATACTAAACTGTCACGTTTACTTTCCTTACCTGTACACACTTTTAACTGCCATGCATTGCATCTTACATGTCATTCATGCATTGAATGTCGCATTCGTAGCACACGCTACAATACTTGTACTTGTACTCCTTGTCCGGCTAGGTGCACCCCTATGCCATACTTGTTAAAAACACTTCCTGGCTCGTGATCCAAAAGCGAGCATTCCAAGTTCGGGGGTAAGGCCCTGGCTCGATACACGTGGAGGGGTAGGGATAAACGTTCGCTTGAGCTTAGGAGTGGCCTGATCAGCCCTCTAGCCAAAAGACGGAATCTCTGTGCACGAGGTGCTTACTTTTCTTGTCTTGTACTTGTCTTGTGAATGATTCATGTAATACTTGTCATCCATGCCATGTTTAAATGCCATGCTCGTACTTTACTTTACTTTACCTGTTGCACTCATACTTTAACTGCCATGTCATTGCATCATGCTAGAACTGCTAGGTTGCTTTACTTTTGCCTTCTTTCAGTTTCCTTGCACAAGTCTCGTGTAGACTTGCTGACATGTGCCCCTTGCTCTTTTGGGTGTCACATGTTAGACCCAAGCCAGACACCGTTGCTGTGTACGTGATGTGTTGCTGACGATGAGCCTGAGTCCATGTCTGCCTAGGAGGAGTTTTGTGGATGTCAGTGATCTTTCTTGGTGACTTTGCTGAGCTTTATTTTGTTTTAGGCCTTTTGTTAGTTATTGGTACGTAGCACCGTCGTTTGTACTTTGTACTTTTGTTGGCCATATTTGGGCCTTTAGCCTCTTTTCTTTTAGCCTGGTGGCTTTTCTGCGATGTTGGAATTTTTATTTATGGATATTCTGAGATTATTATTTTGTCTCATTTCATTATTATTATCTTGTTTCGCTCGCGTTGCAAGGACCTGCAGTTTTAAATTTGATTGACGCTTATCGGACTTGCAGCTTTGTAGCTTCAAGTCTGAGCGGACCTTCTCACGCTTCGCCTCCATATTTTTGGGAAGCGGGGCGTGACATGCGGTCCAGCGGAACACGGCCAGGGAATTGACTAGGCCAGGATCACTATCACTTAGACTAGCTAGGGTGATCCAACAAACTTAGCCAAGCACATTAACCGGATCATGGTCCATTGAATGAAGCCTGTCATTTTTATATGCGTACCATAGACTAAAAGGCTTTTATTAACAACTAATTAATCCTATCAACTAGTTGAATCCTTAAAATTCAAAATTTTAGGATTTGTTTAATAACTTTTATAAAATCCTTATCAACTATAAGGTTCCCGTTGTCCAACATGCTATCCTAATCAACATTAGGATTTTACTAAATCATTTTCAACACTTTTACAGTGTAGTCATTTAATGAGAATTATTATTGAAACGATTAAAATAATAATCGTTGTTAAAGAGGATTGCCCTAATCAGAAATTAGGTTTTAAAAGTTGTAATGATTATTGAAACATAGCATGTCATTAAAATTTATCTTATAAATCTTAAAGATTCTTAATGGCTAACATATAAGGGGTTTCTTGTGTTATCCAATAAGGGACAAGAATAACATAGCCATTAACACTAACATTTTAATTAAATCATATGAAATTAAGTGTCAACTATAAACAATAATTATCACATAATTATTTTATGTTTCAACAAAACATAACATGCAACATAATTTTAAGATCATAAAAAATTTATCTAATAAAATTTAAAGCTTCATGTTCAAAATTATCTCATAACTTTATTGCATGAACATATGTTAAAAAGTATCAAATTAAAAATTTGCTTGCAGAAAATTTTATCACATAAAATTTTAAAGCATTTAAAATCATTTCTAAAATTATCGCATAAAGTTAAAAACATTTTAAATGCATTTAGTAAGTAATCAATAATTTTAAAATTGCTGCAGTCCTAGATCATCATGCAAACGAGGCTCCGATACCACTGATGGGTTTTGGCAGACCCTTAGGGCACAGAACTGTTCTCGTCCTAAGTCGAACTGACAACAGAGGGATAAAAAACACAGTGGAAAACATATATCTAAACATTTTAGCTAAGGCCCTAAGGTAAGCCTGAACCTTAGCCAAGATCTATGCCGACTTGGGGTGGATCTGACCACCCATAGAGGGATCTATACTACTGCGATATTAATAAAATTATTCTAGAAAGCTACTAAATCACATACCCGGAACCTTGCCTTGGTACATGCAAGGTGTACCACACCGTCTTCCTAGCCGCCCCCGTCCCGTGCCGAACCGCTCCTCGAACCGCTCCGCATCCCGAGGCGAGCAATCCCCTTGTCGCCGAGCCAATCACACACCGAAGAAAGTTTCACCTGAGTGTAAACCTTCGCCAAGACTCCGGATCAGATCCGAACCCCTTTGTGTCTTTGCCAGAGCCCTTCAAGAGCAAGGCAGAAATTTTAGGGAGAAGAGAATATTAATTTTAAGCTTAGATCCGAGCGTGCTCTAACATTTTTTAGAAGCTGCTCAGATCTAGAGCTTGGGACGAGTTTAGAGAAGGGGAGCAGACCCCTATTTATATAAGCGACTGACCCCTCCCCTTTACTCCACTTCCGATGTGGGACTAAAGGTTGGAGTTTAATAATTCAAGTTAGTTTGCCTTACACAAAGGCCAAACTTCCACGAATTTTAACTCACATATTGTTGAGCTTCACGATTGATACAACCAATCAAATCGAAGGGCGTTCAATGGTGAACGCGTAGGAAAAAACGGCAAGTCAATCAGAGTCCGTTTGACCCCTTAATTGATCGTCCAAAGATCAGCCCAAAGCTATTTTTCGTCCAAAAACAGCCGTCAAAAAACTGCACACTGCCTAGGGTTTCTGCACCCAAATGTAGGTCCCACTGAGTGGGCCCCACTGCACAAAACAGGCTGACTGGGCACCTGCAACCCAGCCTAGGTGCAGATGCCTAGGCCTGGGCCTGGCGCCCAGGGCGCCCGGCCCAGGGCACCTGGGCGCCTGGGCTCGGCCCGCGCCCGTGCCCAGGCCCAGGGCGCCTAGCCCAGGCCCAGGGCGCCTGGTGCCCTGGGCACCCAGGCCCATGGCACCTGGCCCAGGAGGGCTAGGCGCCCAGGCCATCCGCCTGGGTCAGTCTGGGCTAACCCATATGTGCTGCCTTGACATTTTTGTGCATAACTTTTGTATTTGGCGTCCGATTTGGAAGCAGTTCGAACCTGTGTTTACACTGGGATGTTCCCGTCTTACAGGTAACCTTTTCAACGCGTTTATTATATTTAAATATTGTCTTAAATAATTTAAGACAGGTTTAACTCCTTTTGCATCACATGCAAAATAGTTCCCTATCTAAACTTAAACTTATCATTTGCATCATATACAAATGATCCGAGGGCATACATCCCAACAGTGTCCACTTGTGAAGTAGGAGATTTCCTACATGGATGAAGGTTGGTGTACATGTAAGCATGGCCTCTCTTTTGGTTTCCACCCTTAACGGGTTTCTTGCTAAAAGGAAGCGATGGTGAAGTGGTGGCTTTCTTGGTAGGTTTGCTACCTATAGTGTCTTTAACACCACTTGTGGATGCATCAGAGGTTGGCCTCACGAAATCTATTGTAATACCACTAGAGGAGGTGCGAGCATTGGATGCATTCACTTCCACATAACCAAGTCCGACACGATGTGTGGCCGGAAATTGATTTGCGAGCAACTCATCCAATTGTCCTTTCCCCTTGTTAAATCTCATAACACGGGAGGACATGAGCTCATATTTCTCCTTAAGAAAAGAAAAATTGGTGTCCAAGGTGGACACCCGTGCTTTGAGCTCGTGCACTTGGGGTTTAAGAGAATCATTCTCTAAACCCACTTGTGTATGTCGTGAAGCTAGATCACTATTATCCTTAGGATACATTTGATCTAGTTGAGATTTGAGGTTATTCACCTCATTTCTCAAAGTGACATTTTCAGAAGCCAAATTTGGTTTCTCAAGAGTTAGTGTATCAACAATGGTGTCATTGTTGATAATGCATGGTATGGATGGTTTGCTAACAGATAATTTCTTTAAAGTAGTAAATCTAAGCATGAGAGATTGATACTTAGAAAATAGCTCTTCGTTAGCTATCCGAAGTTCATCCATAGTTACCTCGGGTTCATCCATGTCGCTATCACTCTCATCAGAGAGTGGGTCTTCTCGTGCCATGAAGCACATGTGGACGCTTTCACCCTTCTCATCCTCGGATTCGCTTGAGAAATCCTCGGATTCGCTTGAGTCATCAAACGTACCGACAAGTCCTTTCTTCTTGTCTTTCTTAAATTTGTCCAACTTGTGGTACTTTGCTGCCTTCCACTTCTCTTTGTTTCGGAGCATTGGGCAATCCTTCTTGATGTGCCCTGGCTTGTTACACTTAAAACAAAGAGATGTAGAGTTATTAGTAGAATCAAATTTATTCTTGGAGGAAAATTTACCTTTGCGAAAGAAGCGTTGAAACTTCTTCGTGATTTGTGCCATTTCCTCCAAGTCCATCTCTTTTTCTGATTCTTCACTTTCGGATGACGAAGAATTAGCTTTGAAAGCTAATGCCTTCTTCTTCGCCTCTGTTGGATTCATCATAGCTCAAATCTTCAATCGGTTCTTCAGTCTTACTTCGAAAGACATGAGAGTCTCGATGAGATTAACCACATTGTAATTCTTCATGTCGTTGACCTCCACGATGGCGATAGCTCTTCTTTTCCATTTGGAGGTCATTCCCATTATGATCTTCCTTACCTTTTCCTGTTGTGAGTAGACTTGTCCAAGAGCTTCGAGCTCATTGGTGATGTATGTGAATCGTCCTTACGTTGTCACTATGTTCTTATTTTCATGCAAGTGAAACATATCGAAATTCTGAACAACAACATATAGTTTAGAAATTTTTACCTTATTCGTTCTCTCATGGATAACGACGAGATGGTTCCAAATTTGATATGCACTCTTACATGTTCATATCTTGTTGAACTCATCCGGATCCAACGCACAATGAAGAGCGTTCATTGCCTTTGCGTTGTTGACTTCGGCAGATTTTTCGGAGGGCGTCCATTTGTCGAAATCCTCTTCGGTGGACTCGACGTATTCCTTGTGGAGGGTTCTCCAGAGGGAAGCACTCCTTAGGAACGTCTCCATCCGGCATTTCCAATAGCCAAAATTCGTGCCATTGAAACGCAAAGGATGAACCGTTGATTATCCTTCGAAGACGGTGGACACTCCATCACGGTCGTTATTATTGTACGAAGTCGGTATATGAGCGTTGTTGTTGTTGAATGACATGGCTTTAAACCACCGCTCTGATACCAATTGTAGGGTCCCTGGCTATGAGGAAAACACTAGAAGGGGGTTGAATAGCATTTATGCAATTTAAAATGATAGTTACACCAAATTAAATTCCTAACCAACAATTAATTCGGAATGAAAATAAACCCTAAAATGAAACAATGCAAACACAAGGATGTTTCAAGGGTTCGGATTATCCAAGTCACTTCCCGACTTGTTCCCAGTAATCCTACGTCCCTTCCACCCGGATACAACCGGATACTCAAGTTAGAACCCTAACTTGAGGTTTCCTTTAAAACCCACTTGTAGCAACCCTACAAGTGAAATCGAAATACACTCGATATCCTTGACTCCCACAACTTGGGAGCAAGCAAACCACTCTCATAACCCGAGAGTAAATCAAATAGCGAAAGTTATTAAATATGAAATAAATAACACTTACAATCACATATGCCTTGAAGTAAAACTTGAAGGAGAGTGTGTTGTGTGTTGAATAACTATCTTGGAAGAGAGGAAAGCCCTTTCTCTTGACTGCACCAAATGCATAGAAGATTTCTCTTTGGTACAAGGTTGGAGAGCAAGAGATTGAAAGATATGAATTCTGGGGCTTTAGGATTTTGAAAGCTTTGATCTTGAAAGAATGAAAGTTTGAATGAAAGAGTAAGTGAGTAACCTCTCAATGGAACAGTAAAGGCTGCCTTTATAGTTTTCCTAAAGCCCTCAAACAAAATACCCAAAAGCCCCTTTGAAATCCGTTGAGAAGCAGCCAACAGACACACGACAGTCGACTGTTGAACAAAACATAGTCGACTGCTGCACTATGTTATAGGGTAGGTGAGAATTCAAACGGTAACTTACCACGTGGACAGTCAACTGATGAAGAGAAGATAGTCGACTGTTAAACCAACAGGCGACTGTAAATCCTTTTACAGGCGACTGGTCCTAATCTGGGTAAGTTGAAAAAGTCTCAGAAAAGTCTGGAAATACAGGACAGGCGACTGATGAAAAGAAGACAGTCGACTGTAAATCCAACAGGCGACTATAATTCCTTCTACAGACGACTGTCACAAATCCTGACATTTTCTAGAGAGTTGAGTCTGCAGAGAAGCTCAAATACAGACGACTGTTGAAGCATTGACAATCGACGTTGCCATTGGTCAGTCGACTGTAATTACAACATCGGTCGACTGGCACTAGAATATGAATTATTCCAGAGAGCAAGTCCTGCAGAAGAATCATGGACAGACGACTGAGCAACTGTAAATACAACATCAGTCGACTAGCCAGATCAAATGGAATGATCATTGGGCAGATGATAGATAGGCGACTGATTTACAAAACACAGTCGACTGTCTCTTGGACAAGCGCCTGTGAAACGTACAGCAGTCGCTTGATAGAGTTAAAGCTTAGAAGCCCAAAAATCAACTGATTAAGTATGTGCATAACAGTCGACTGATTAGGGTTCAATATTGCTTATTTTACCCCTCATTAGATGGCATTTTGTGCATAATTTGTGTTCATTTTGGCTCCGATACACACATTTTGATGATATCACTTAATATTGGAGCTTATCGTTTTATATGCATAAAACAGAATTTTTACAGCTTATTTGCATTCTCATCTTGGCCTCCTATTATTTTTCAGTTGAAGTTTGTCAAGTCCCGATTCCAATGCATATTTGTCCAGAATTTTTGGAGGTCGGAGCAATTTACTGCATTTTTTGGACAACAGGGTGATGGTGCTGAAATTTCTGGGCTGGAAATTCTGCTTTTTCCATCTTGTGCAGAATTTTACTATCATTCCAGTGTATATTGTGGCCTAGTGATATTTTTTGTTGTAGTACACTTTGTTACGGTTCCATCGCCATTGAAAACATGACATTTCGAGGTCGGATGATTTTTCAAGAATTTTTGCAAGATTGGGTGATGGTGCTGAAAATTTCTGCAGATTTGGGCATTAGTTGCGGGTTTGGGCGCGGATCCGACCCGTTGGGGCTATTTCCACACCCAAAATTCTGAGTCCATTTCTTGGGCTTTCCTCCCCTCTATTCCCTCATTCCTTCTTCCTAATTCTTCATCGTATGGTTAAGGTTTTAGTGGAGCAACAAAGAAGCAAGGAGGAGCAATTGTGTTTTGGTTTGGGTTTTCCTTGGAGATCTTGGTGGACTCTTTCCCTCTCCATTTGTATCTTGATTTAGTGATTTGCAATGATAATGGATGATGTTTTTAGAAGTAAAAAATCAATATTTTCTTGTTGTAATGAGCTAGATCTTCTTCTTGTGGGGATATGTGGTGATTTGTGTTTGTTGTGCTATGGTTATTCAATCTTGCATGTTTAAATGTTTATGTGGTAGGATTTTTTGTGATATACTTTGTATTAGGGAACCTAGTGGGTTTCCCCAGAGTGGAGTTTCCTAGTGGTACCACTCATGTATGCTTGGTTGTTTATTATCTCAATTTTCCATACCATACTTTCATTGCTCACCAAGTGTTTGATAAAATACCACATCCACCGATTGCTCTTTCCTTAGCCAAAAAGACAATTGAGTTATCCTCGGATTGAACCCATATGCTTAGCAACCTCATTCCCACACACCACACAAGCCTCCTCGCCTATTTTCCTCTCTGATTCTCGAACCCTAGGATGTTGGTTTGGTATATGGTCTCACCCACATTTTCACACACTTTGCCACTGTTAGCTTAGTTGGTTATAGCATCGCCGTTATCTCTCGTTTATTAATTGAATTCGTGATTACAAAGCGACGTGTCCCCGTGATCCGACCTGGTCTCACCGAATATAAATTTATTACTTGACGTCCTCCTACACTTGGGAGTAGCGCTCAAGCATCATATACTTGAGACGCGTTCAAGCAACGACTGTAGAACAAAACACAGTCGACTATTTTTAGACAGGCGACTGTAAATCGTTCAGCAGTCGACTGTTGAGATCACAATATGCACATTCTTGAGAAAAAATGAATTTGAGTCAAAGGAAAAATGATCTAATGATTTCCTATGACTGAAATGAAGATGTGTGTGTGCTCCATCATAGTTCTACTTCTAAGCTACATACTAGAAGGAAATAAAAGATTACATTTGTAGAACTCTATCTTCTTTTCAAAGTATGAGCCTAAAGTCTTCTAGGAGCTTCAATCACCATCTTTGATCATCTAATCCACTTTTCTTGCTTTCATTGATCTTTAAGTGCCATCCATTGCTAATTGATCTTCATGAAATGCGTAGGTAATGGGTTAACTGCAAATAGGGGTTTAGTCATAAGTATTTATGTTTGCTCATTATTAGCACCAAGCAGGGAGAAATCCAATACTCAAAGAGAGCAGCATCTACCTCGACTCTGCAAGCCTCCTTAGTCTGAGCCTTCTTCTCGAATTCCTCCAGACACTTCTCCTGCTTGAGGATCGTTACCCTTTGTTCGACGTACAACCCCTGCATCTTTTCTAGCCAGGCCATGTGCCACGTGGCTCTTTCCTCAGCCGCTTTCTTCACCGCTTAGCCGCTTCTTGTAATGAGCTAGATCTTCTTCTTGTGGGGATATGTCGTGATTTGTGTTTTTTGTGCTATGGTTATTCAATCTTGCATGTTTAAATGTTTATGTGGTAGGATTTTTTGTGATATACTTTGTATTAGGGAACCTAGTGGGTATCTCGAGAGTGGAGTTTGTCTAGTGGTACCACTCATGTATGCTTGGTTGTTTATTATCTCAATTTTCCATACCATACTTTCATTGCTCACCAAGTGTTTGATAAAATGCCACATCCACCGATTGCGATTTCCTTAGCCAAAAAGACAATTGAGTTATCCTCGGATTGAACCCATATGCTTAGTAACCTCATTCGCACACACCACACAAGCCTCCTTGCCTATTTGCCTCTCCGATTCTTGAACCCTAGGATGTTGGTTTGGTATATGGTCTCTCCCATATTTTCACACACTTTTCCACCATTAGCTTAGTTGGTTGTAGCTTTGTCGTTACCATTCCTTCATCGATCAAACTTGCGATTGCAGAACGACTTGTTCCGTGATCCGATCCGGTCTCACCGGTTATAAATTTATTACTTGACGTCCTCCTACACTTGGGAGTAGCGCTCAAGCATCACATACTTGAGACGCGTTCAAGCAATTGGCGCCGTTGCCGTTGACAACGGTTTTTGCATTTACATTTTTGATTGATTTAGGAAATTTTAGCGTGATACATCCTACTATTTAGTGTGAATCTTTTTGATTCTTTATCTTACATTTATTTTCTTTCATCTTTATTTATTTTTCACTTTTTGAGTCCTTTGCTATCTTTATTTTCATTTTCTTCTATAAAATTCAAAATAAAGTTATGGACTTTAACGGTATAAATTCTTTGTATGATGCACTTTCGTTTTCTTTGCACATGACCACTTCTTTGAAGCTCAAAATTGCCGGCTTTACTCAAATTGACGGTGAATCCTTCTATCAAGCTTGGAGGAGGTTCATGGATTTATTAATCGGCTGTCCACAACATGGATTCACGATGGCCCATCTTTTCCAGTTTTTCTACGAGGGCCTGCGGGAGGAGATGCAGGACTACATGGCGATGATGGACGATGGAGCTCTATTTGACATGTCACCTGAGGATGCTTGGGAATACCAGGAGTCCATGGAGGATATGGACCGACCATTGGATGTGACTTTAGGGAGTGAGCTGTTAGCGCTTCATTCTGATGTCGTTGGATCATGCCTTGACCAAGGAGAGCCAAGCACGGACGCACCTTTGCAACCCTTGGGAGAGGAGCTTCAATTGCTTATTCAGACACATGAGGCTCAATCCCAATATTTTCTCCAGAGCATGGAGACTCGGAACCAGTATATTCAGGAGATCATTTCGAGTCTTGCATTGCTTGCCTCTTGCTTGGGAGAAGATAATCCAACCACTAAAAAAAATTTATTATCTGATTTGGACACTTCTTCCCTCGCAGGTGTTGTGTGCAAAGATGGAGAGAATGAGCATGACATTTTGGATGGACAGGAGGAGGAGCCAAGTAGGGCCACGAGCTCATCGATCATTTTGGTAGAGCCTGAAACGTGCCTTCCCCTGCTCTTGTCCCAAGATCATTCATTCCTTTCCCCCGTGGTGGAGCATCGTACCGAGATGGATGCAACCATGTTTGGGAGTTTTCGTCAACATATTTCAAATTCTTTATTTTACTTTGACGATTATATTGTGGTCACTTTCTTCGAAAGGCAATGGTGCCCGCTTTGGATTGATACAGCTCATCTCTTGCAGGACATGGTCGTACATTTTAGAGAGATGCTTGGAGTTGTGTTGCTAGGGTCCAAAGTGGTTTGTGGAGAGAAGACGCTTGCGGAGGAGCGTAAAGATCTAATTGAGTTACTTCATCCACTGTTGGACATCCGTGATCCACCTTTTGACCTCGGTGACTTCTATCCAGTAGTGTAGAAAAATTAAATTTTGCACTTTCTATGCTTTCTAGGGTAGTTTTAATTCAATAAACATATTCTCTTTCAATATTGAGGGCAATGTTTCTCTTTAGTTGGGGAGAGAGTAGTAGAAGGTTTTAGGATGTTTATTAGTTGTTTTTGTTTTACATTTTTTTTGTTTTTTTGGTTTTTTTTGTTTTTGTTTGGAGACATCCATTTTGACATCATCAATCATTTTGCAAGAATATCATTTCCCCTCCTTGCTCTCTTGCTAGTTATTTGCTTAGTCCCTTGCATGTTTCATCTTCATGCATGTTTTCGGATTCAAATTCTATTTTCAAATCCTAAATTGTGATTGTCATGCATTTGATTGCTTTTTCTTCATGAAATCAATTTTAATATGCCGTTTATGATGTGAGTGCATAACTCCATGAATTTTGTCTTCAAAATGGGTTAAATTAGTTTTGAACAAGCTTTGTGATGCATGAGTATGGATTAAGCCAATCGAATAGAGTAGTTTTCAATTCGATGGGTTTTGATTATGTGCATAGTGTGGTTGGTTGGTGTGTTGAAAA
The DNA here is from genome assembly GCA_030789695.1 of Scilla litardierei. Taxonomy (NCBI): domain Eukaryota; kingdom Viridiplantae; phylum Streptophyta; class Magnoliopsida; order Asparagales; family Asparagaceae; genus Scilla; species Scilla litardierei. The sequence continues at coordinate 224,679,387 of CM061142.1, read as the reverse complement.
AAAAAGAAAGCAATAAAGAAAGAAAGAAAGCAAGCAAGCAAAAAAGAAATCAAAAGAAGAAGAAACCAAAAAAGTGAGAAAAAGAATAAGTTCTTCGTTCTTCTAGTTTTGTCGAGTAGCCGGGTCCTCGTGCCTCAAGAAGCATTGGGGATTCACGTCGAAATATAGGATTTAGGGGAGTGCACGAGAATTATAAGTGAATCTTAGGTGATTCGATTTATTAGGTCCGCGGGGTCCTTTTTGGCCCAATGCCCTGAAATCGTCTGATTTGAGAATCATTGACCGAAAACTCATTACATAGGTCATTCTAAGTTTCATACAAAGAAAAAGAAGAATAAATTCACACATCCAACCTCAACAAATTAGGAAAGTGTTGTTTTGTCAAAACCCTGAGATTTGTGAAACTATGATACACCGTTGTGTTTTAATCCTCATTCGTGCAAAACATTGCTTTCTCTCCTTTATTTGAACCAAATTGAAGTGTTGTTCATGGGTTTGTTCTCATTTATGGATAGGTATATTGAATTTGAGATTTTGTTGAAAACTTTATTTTTTGCCATGAATAATTTTGAGTTTGATATGTGCTTTGATTGAGAATCCGAATTTATTGCTTGTTTTGCTAGGGACTAACAAAAAGCTAGTTGGGAGGTGTGATTAGGGTTCAATATTGCTTATTTTATCCCTTATTATATGGCATTTTGTGCATAATTTGTGTTCATTTTGGCTCTGATACATGCATTTTGATTATATCACTTACTATTGGAGCTTATCATTTTTATTTGCATAAAACATAATTTTTACAGCTTATTCGCATCCTCATCTTGGTCTCCTATTATTTTTCAGTTTAAGTTCATGAAGTCCCGATTCTAATGCATATTTTTCTAGAATTTTTGGAGGTCAAAGCAATTTACTGTATTTTTTGGACGACATGGTGACGGCGCTGAAAATTTCTGGGCTGGAAATTATGCTTTTCCCGTTTTGTGCAGAATTCTGCTATCATTCCAGTGTATATTATGGTCTAGTGATATTTTTCTGTTGTAGTACACTTTGTTACGGTTCCATCGGCGCTAGAAATACGACATTCTGAGGTCGGATTATTTTTCTACAATTTTTGCAAGACAGTGTGACGGTACTGAAAATTTCTGCAGATTTGGGCATGAGTTGTGGGTTTGGGCACGGATCCGACCCATTTGGGCAGTTTCCAGACCCGAAATTCTGAGTCTATTTCTTGGATTTTGATTTAATGATTTGTAATGATAATTGATGACGTTTTTAGAAGTAAAAATCCATCTTTTCGTGTTGTAATGAGCAAGATCTTCTTCTTGTAAGGATATGTCGTGATTTGTATTTGTTGTGCTATGGTTATTCAATCTTGCATGTTTAAATGTTTATGTGGTAGGATTTTTTGTGATATACTTTGTATTAGGGAACCTAGTGGGTATCCCTAGAGTGGAGTTTGCCTAGTGGTACCACTCATGTATGCTTGGTTGTTTATTATCTCAATTTTCGATACCATACTTTCATTGCACACCAAGTGTTTGATAAAATGCCACATCCACCGATTGCAATTTCCTTAGCCAAAAAGACAATTGAGTTATCCTCGGATTGAACCCATATGCTTAGCAACCTCATTCCCACACACCACACAAGCCTCCTCGCCTATTTCCCTCTCCGATTCTCGAACCCTAGGATGTTGGTTTGGTATATGGTCTCACACATATTTTCACACACTTTTCCACCGTTAGCTTAGTTGGTTGTAGGTTTTTTGTTACCATTCCTTCATCGATCAAACTTGCGATTGCAAAACGACTTGTCCCCGTAATCCGACCCGGTCTCACCGGTTATAAATTTATTACTTGACGTCCTCCTACACTTGGGAGTAGTGCTCAAGCATCACATACTTGAGACGCGTTCAAGAAATTGGCGTCGTTGCCGGGGACAACGGTTTTTGCATTTAAATTTTTGATTGATTAAGGAAATTTTGGCCTGATACATCCTACTATTCAGTGTGAGTCTTTTTGATGCTTTATTTTACATTTATTATCTTTCATCTTTATTTATTTTTCACTTTTTGAGTGCTTTGATATCTTTATTTTCATTTTCTTTTATAAGAATTCAAAAAAAAGCTATGGACTTTAACGGTATAAATTCTTTGTATGATGCACTTTCATTTTCTTTGCACAGATCCACTTCTTTGAAGCTCAAAATTGCCGCCTTTGCTCAAATTGACGGTGAATCCTTCTATCAAGCTTGGAGGAGGTTCATGGATTTATTAAGCGGCTGTCCACATCATGGATTCACGATGGCCCATCTTTTCCAGTTTTTCTACGAGGGCCTGTGGGAGGAGATGCAAGACTACATGGCGATGATGGACGATGGAGCTCTATTTGACATGTCACCTGAGGATGCTTGGGAGTACCTGGAGTCCATGGAGGAAATGGACCGACCATTGGATGGGACTTCAGGGAGTGAGCCGTTAGCGCTTCATTGTGATGCCGTTGGATCGTGCCTTGACCAAGGAGAGCCAAGCGTGGACACACCTTTGCAGCCCTTGGGAGAGGAGCTTCAATTGCTTATTCTGACACATGAGGCTCAATCCTGATATTTCCTCCGGAGCATGGAGACTCAGAGCCAGTATATTCAGGAGATCATTTCGAGTCTTGCATTGCTTGCCTCTTGCTTGGGAGAAGGTAATCCAACCACTCAAAAAAATTTATTATCTGATTTGGACTCTTCTTCCCTCACAGGTGTTGTGTGAAAAAATGGAGAGAACGAGTGTGACATTTTGGATGGACAGGAGGAGGAGCCAAGTAGGGCCACGAGCTCATCGATCATTTTGGTAGAGCCTGAAACCTGCCTTCCCTTGCTCTTGTCCCAAGATCATTCATTCCTTTCCCCTGTGGTGGAGCATCGTACCGAGATGGATGCAACCATTTTAGGGGGTTTTCGTCAACATATTTCAAATTCTTTATTTTACTTTGACGATTATATTGTGGTCACTTTCGTCGAAAGGCAACGGTGTCCACTTTGGATTGATACAGCTCATCTCTTGCAGGACAAGGTCGCACATTTTAGAGAGATGCTTGGAGTTGTGTTGCTAGGTTCCAAAGTGATTTTTGGAGAGAAGACGCTCGTGGAGGAGTGTAAAGATCTAATTGAGCTACTTCATCCACTGTTGGACATCCATGATCCACCTTTTGACCTCGGTGACTTCTATCCAGTAGTATAGAAAATTTAAATTTTTTCACTTTCTATGCTTTCTTGGGTAGTTTTAATTTAATAAACCTATTCTGTTTTAACATTGAGGGCAATGTTTGTCTTTAGTTAGGGGGAGAGTAGTAGAAAGTTTTAGGATTTTTAGTTAGTTGTTTTTGTTTTAAATTTTTTAAATTTTTTTTGTTTTTTTTGTTTTTGTTTGGAGACATCCTTTTTGACATCACCAATCATTTTGCAAGAATATCATTTCCCCTCCTTGCTTTCTTGCTAGTTATTTGCTTAGTGCCTTGCATGTTTCATCTTCGTGCATGTTTTCGGATTCAAATTCTAATTTCAAATCCTAAATTGTGATTGGCATGCATTTGATTGTTGTTTCTTCATGAAATCAATTTTAATATGCCATTTATGATCTGAGTGCATAACTCCATGAATTTTGTCTTCAAAATGGGTTAAATTAGTTTTGAACAAGCCTTGTGATGCATGAGTATGGATTAAGCCAATTGAGTAGAGTAGTTTTCAATTCGATGGGTTTTGATTATGTGCCTAGTGTGGTCGGTTGATGTGTTGAAAAAAAAAGCAAGCAAGCAAGCAAAAAAAATCAAAAGAAAAAGAATAAGTGCATCGTTCTTCTAGTTTTGTCGAGTAGCCCGGTCCTCGTGCCTCAAGAAGCATTGGAGATTCAAGTCGAAAGATAGGATTTAGAGAAATGCACGAGAAAAGAATAAGTGAATCTTAGGTGATTCGAGTTATTAGGTCCGCGGGGTCCTTTTTGGCCCAATGCCCTGAAATCGTCTGATTTGGAAGTCATTGACCGAAAACTCATTACATGGGTCACCCTAAGTTTCATACAAAGAAAATGAAGAATAAATTCACACATCCAACCTTTACAAATTAGGAAAGTGTTGTTTTGGCAAAACCCTGAGATTTATGAAACTATGATACACCGTTGGGTTTTAATCATCATTCGTGCAAAACATTGCTTGTTCTCCTTAATTTGAACCAAATTGAAGTGTTGTTCATGGGTTTGTTCTCATTTATGGATTGGTATATTGTATTTGAGATTTTGTTGAAAACTTTATTTTTTGCCATGAATAATTTTGAGTTTGATAAGTGCTTTGATTGAGAATCCGAATTTATCCCTTGTTTTGCTAGGGACTAGCAAAAAGCTAGTTGAAGGTGTAATTAGGGTTCAATATTTCTTATTTTACCCCTCATTAGATGGCATTTTGTGCATAATTTGTGTTCATTTTGGCTCCGATACACGTATTTTGATGATATCACTTAATATTGGAGCTTATCGTTTTTATATGTATAATACATAATTTTTACAGCTTATTCGCATCCTCATCATGTTCTCCTATTATTTTTCAATTGAAGTTCGTGAAGTTCCGATTTCAACGCATATTTTTCCAAAATTTTTGGAGGTCGGAGCAATTTACTGCATTTTTGGACGACAGGGTGATGGTGCTGAAAATTTCTGGGCTGGAAATTCTGCTTTTCCCCTCTTGAGTAGAATTCTGCTATCATTCCAGTATATATTGTGGCCTAGTGATATTTTTATGTCGTAGTACACTTTGTTACGTTTCCATCGCTGACTGGAACACGTCATTCCGATGTCGGATGATTTTTCTAGAATTTTTACAAGACAGTGTGATGGTGCTGAAAATTTCTGCAGATTTGGGCATTAGTTGCGAGTTTGGGTGCGGATCCGACCCGTTTGGGCTGTTTCCAGACCCGAAATTCTGTGTCTATTTCTTGGGCTTTCCTCCCCTCTATTCTCTCATTACTTCTTCCTCATTCTTCATCTTAGGGTTAGGGTTTTGGTGGAGCAACAAAGAAGCAAGGAGGAGCAATTGGGTTTTGGTTTGGGTTTTCCTTGGAGATCTTGGTGAACTCTTTCCCTCTCCATTTGTATTTTGATTTAGTGATTTGTAATGATAATGGATGATGTTTTTACAAGTAAAAATCCATCTTTTCTTGTTGTAATGAGCTAGATCTTCTTCTTGTGTGGATATGTGGTTATTTGTGTTTGTTGTGCTATGGTTATTCAATCTTGCATGTTTAAATGTTTATGTGGTAGGATTTTTTGTGATATACTTTGTATTAGGGAATCTAGTGAGTATCCCTCGAGTGGAGTTTGCCTAGTGGTACCACTCATGTATGCTTGGTTGTTTATTATCTCAATTTTCCATACCATACTTTCATTGCACACCAAGTGTTTGATAAAATGCCACATCCATCGATTGCGCGTTCCTTAGCCGGAAAGACAATTGAGTTATTCTCGGATTGAACCCATATGCTTAGTAACCTCATTTCAACACACCACACAAGCCTCCTCGCCTATTTGCCTCTACGATTCTTGAACCCTAGGATGTTGGTTTGGTATATGGTCTCACCCACATTTTCACATACTTTTCCACCGTTAGCTTAGTTGGTTGTAGCTTTGTCGTTACCATTCCTTCATCGATCAAACTTTTGATTGCATAACGACTTGTCTGTGATCCGACCCGGTCTCACTAGTTATAAATTTATACTTGACGTCCTCCTACACTTGGGAGTAGCGCTCAAGCATCACATACTTGAGACGCGTTCAAGTAATTGGCGCCGTTGCCAGGGACAACGGTTTTTGCATTTACATTTTTATTGATTTAGGAAATTTTGGCCTGATACATCATACTATTTAGTGTGAGTCTTTTTGATTCTTTATCTTACATTTAGTATCTTTCATCTTTAATTATTTTTCACTTTTTGAGTCCATTGCTATCTTTATTTTCATTTTCTTTTATAAAAATTCGAAAAAAAGTTAAGGACTTTAACGGTATAAATTCTTTGTTTGATGTACTTTCATTTTCTTTGCACAAGACCACTTCTTTGAGCTCAAAATTGCTGGCTTTGCTCAAATTGACAGTGAATCCTTCTATCAAGCTTGGAGGAGGTTCATGGATTTATTAAGCGGCTGTCCACATCATGGATTCACGATGGCCCATCTTTTCCAGTTTTTCTATGAGGGCCTGCGGGAGGAGATGCAGGACTACATGGCGACGATGGACGATGGAGCTCTATTTGACATGTCACCTGAGGATGCTTGGGAGTACCTGGAGTCCATGGAGGATATGGACCGACCATTGCATGGGACTTCAGGGAGTGAGCTGTTAGCGCTTCATTGTGATGCCGTTGGAGCATGCCTTGACCAAGGAGAGCCAAGCGTGGACGCACCTTTCCAACCCTTGGGAGAGGAGCTTCAATTGCTTACTCAGACACATGAGGCTCAATACAGATATTTTCTCTGGAGCATGGAGACTCGGAGCCAGTATATTCAGGAGATCATTTCGAGTCTTGCATTGCTTGCCTCTTGCTTGGGAGAAGGTAATCCAACTACTCAAAAAAATTTATTATTTGATTTGGACTCTTCTTTCCTCGCAGGTGTTATGTGCAAAGATGGAGAGAACGAGCGTGACATTTTGGATGGACAGGAGGAGGAGCCAAGTAGGGCCACGATCTCATCGATCATTTTGGTAGAGCCTGAAACATGTCTTCCTGTCACGCCCCGCTTCCCAAAACGACGGAAGCGAAACGTGACAAGGCCCGCTTAGGCCGGAGCTGTGAAGATCGGACCCAATAAGCGTCTGTGTGGTACTCCAAGACGAATGAACAGGTCCCTGCAGGTTAGTATGTAACAACAAAAGTATTAAAAGAGATGCATTCATTTTATTCCACAGATATCCAGAAGAGTACAGAGAGTCTAAACAAAAGCCAACACGGCAACAAAACAGCTGGAGTAAACTAATGGTGCAAGCACCCAACTAAACTGCAGCGAAACCTCTGAATCAGCAACGTGAAGATCCCTAGCTCTGGTCCTCCTCGGGCACGTACTCTCGGTCTGCGTCCTCCGGCTCTACGTAATCTGGCTCCACACCTGACGTACAGCACCAAAAGAAGGAACTGTACGTCAGGTAAAGTCTACAAAAGAGGTCAGACTCTTCTGCAAGTGTACCGAACTAGTAACAATAATTTACTGGTTGATTAGCATACTGGGGTTTAACAGAGTTACGAAAGAAAGTAAACGCAGCAGGAAAGTAAAGCGTAGCAAGCAGTAGTCGTAGCGTGTGTTACCGACTACGGGACTAACCTACACGGGGTCGTGACAAGACGTGACAAGACAAGCAAGACAGGATAGGACAAGACAAGACGAGACACGTGTGACTCGAAGGGTTTACGCCTTACGGTTCGAGTGGGATCAGACCCTCTCCCCGTGTGCACGCTCAACCCTACCCCAAACTCAAGTGCTCAAGACAAGACAATATAGGGCCACTCACTCTGCTAGGTGAGTGCCTCTATCCCCACGATCGGTAGCGTATCTCTCACTCTGCTAGGTGAGTGACAGACGCCTCGTAGGTGAAACTGTACTACTGTATAGGACCACTCACTCTGCTAGGTGAGAGTCTCTATCCTCTCGGTCTGCTGGGACACTCACTCTGCTAGGTGGGTGCCGAGCTTCCCTTAGGTGTTCCGTAACAAAGATCACCCACTCTGCTAGGTGAGCGTCTCATTGCCCACAGGCTACATAAGACACGACGTGCAAGATGTTCATGACATGGCAAGGGCAAAGTTGTTCTAGGGTGTCGACACACACGCACACGTAGTTGAAACCTATGGTAGCAGTTGTTGTTGATTCTAGGGGGTTCACACACATGCACACACAAGATAACCCTACGGTGTCAAAAGTTGTTGTTACGCCTAGACTTAGTCGTCAAGTCTAGGTCGTCAGGGCATCCCGGACGCTATCATTTCACGTCTGGTCCTATTTGTTCACAGTCTAACAGTTCTAGCAGTTTAAGACCAAGGCACGGTCAAAAGCGCAAGTGAGTACACTTGCCTGCGGTGGCGAGTGTGTCGTCCGTCTGGGCGTCTCGTCCAGGCGTCTCGTCCGCAACAGTCCGTCTGAAACAGTGTCACGGCGACGGTGTCAGGACACGTTTTCATCAAGTCCTATTAGTGTTTGTTTCTAGGTTAAGCATGGCTACCCTAAGAGTTCAAAGCAAGTTGTTCAATTGTTCAATCCTATTCGACGATTCTATCCTATGTGCACAGTCAAGATGGTCCAATCGTCGATCTACATTTGTGCAATGTTTTAAAAGAGCGTAAAGTAAATTTAATTATATTAAGTTACTGATTTTTAATTAGGTTTTCAATGATGTAACGTGTGGGTTACTACGAGTAGCGGAAACCAACCTTGTTGACGAACACGTGGGAATCGGTGTCGGATCTGGAAAAGGAAACGGATCGCATCGCCTTCGCTCCGGTTCCTTGACTGTGAGTAGAGTAATAAAGAGGGGATCGTCGGGGCCCAGACGATAGCAAGGAGCCGTACACAATTAATCTGCGTCATCAGATTTAATACGTTAGGCTAAAGGACCCACCTCTATTGTACTGTTAATCTAACTTGTTTAACTATTTACATATTCCTTATACATTAATACTTATTGAACCAATGTATAGTTATTAACAACACTTACATCATACTAATAATGTCATACTACTTACAGTGGTAAATAAATAAAGTGGTCAAACTAACATATGGATTTAACAACTAATATATACTAACCTAAGCATTTTAACAGAATTAATATATATACTAACAACTAACATCTAATAATTAATTAATGTAAGCTTATAATAACGTACCAACATTCATTAATAATACCAATAGTAATATGAGGCATCAACTAACCTACTGTATTACTAACAACTTATATATATACACAAAACTTACATATATTACGGCGGGCTCCTCGCCAGGTTGCAGACGATGACCAGGGTGACGGCGAACTGCTCGGAGCAGCACGTGCAGGCAACAAGGCAGTGGGAAGCGGGTTTCTGGACGGCGGGGTCCTCAGGCGGTGGCTCGCGAGCGTCGAGATGCCAGTGTGCTGTCGGTAGGGACGGCGGCGAACGGCTGAGGGGAGGTGACCGGAGAGGGGTCGCGGGACGTCGACAGGGCAACGATGTGAGGCCCATGCGTGGGTCTGATGGCGAGTTCTGTGGAGGGGGGTCGGTAGTCTCAGAGGGTCTCGGGGAGGAAGATGATGTGCTGACGAACGGAGGCTGCAGCGGGCTCTTGGAGGCGGGGTTGAAGACGGTGAGCGGTGACTAGGCGTTGGGCATCTAGGGATCTCTGCAGGCGGTGCCGGAGTGAGGAGGAGCAGGTCGGAGGTGGCTTCGATGGCGAGGAGAATTGGCCGGAGGGGGAGAGGCCGTCGGGCGCTGGACGCCGGTGTGAGGGCGAGAGGAGCTGGGCACGGGGGTAGAACGTGGGCTATGGCACGGGAGGTTGGGAGGTCTACCGTCAGGGCTTGGGCAGTAGGGATGCCGGAGGGGCGGAGAATTGGTTGCGGGCTGGAGAAGATTGAGCGTGCAGCTTCGTGGCGTGGAGAAACCCAGGGGGAACTTGCGGCTGAGAGCCTAGGGCTTGGTTGGGTTTAGTAGGCTAAGCTCTCCTAGGCTATATGTAGAGTAGAGTAGGGAAACAAAATAATCACGTGGCAGAGGTACGGGGGTAGTGGGTTGTCAGTTAAGATAGGGTAGGATAGAAAAATAATAGATTAGTTGAGATTTAGATTTAAGTTTGAATTATTCAATCAGATTTGATTTGATTCCCTATAAAAAGAAACCTGTAGGTAAGTTGGGTTTAAAATAATTATAAATTATAAGTTAAGGGAAATGTACAGACTTTTGATTTCAAATCTTTTTTTAAAAGAAAATTTTTAAGAAAATTAATAATGTGTTATAGTAGATTGGTCCCTCGACGTCCAAAAATTACAAAGAAAATACGGGGCACTCGCGCCTCCGAGAGGATCGTGAATACGGGGTTCGGTCGCGCATCTGAGCTACAGAGAACAAAAAAATAAAATCAAAATACGAAAAACATGCACACGAAACAAAGGTACTCGCTAAAATAGGTACGGTCGGAAAGTGACCGTTACATTTCCCCTGCTCTTGTCCCAAGATCATTCATTCCTTTCCCCCGTGGTGGAGAATCGTACCGAGATGGATGCAACCATTTTAGGGAGTTTTCGTCAACATATTTCAAATTCTTTATTTTACTTTGACGATTATATTTGGGTCACTTTTGTCGAAAGGCAACGGTGCCCACTTTTGATTGATACATCTTATCTCTTGCATGACAAGGTCACACATTTTAGAGAGATGCTTGGAGTTGTGTTGCTAGGGTCCAAAGTGATTTGTGGAGAGAAGACGCTCGCAGAGGAGCGTAAAGATCTAATTGAGCTACTTCATCCACCGTTGGACATCCGTGATCCACCTTTTGACCCCGGTGACCTCTATCCAGTAGTGTAGAAAATTTAAATTTTTGCACTTTCTATGCTTTCTAGGATAGTTTTAATTCAATAAACTTATTCTCTTTCAACATTGAGGGCAATGTTTGTCTTTAGTTGGGGGGAGAGTAGTAGCAGGTTTTAGGATGTTTAGGTAGTTGTTTTTGTTTTGATTTTTTTTGTTTTTTTTCGTTTGGAGACATCTATTTTGACATCACCAATCATTTTGCAAGAATATCATTTCCCCTCCTTGCTCACTTGCTAGTTATTTGCTTAGTCCCTTGCATGTTTCATCTTCGTGCATGTTTTCAGATTCAAATTCTATTTTCAAATCCTCAATTGTGATTGGCATGCATTTGATTGCTCCATAAATTTTGTCTTCAAAATGGGTTAAATTAGTTTTGAACAAGCTTTGTGATGCATGAGTATGGATTAAGCCAATTGTGTAGAGTAGTTTTCAATTCGATGGGTTTTAATTATGTGCGTAGTGTGGTTGGTTGGTGTGTTGAAAAAAAGGAAATCAAGCAAGCAAGGAAAAAGAAATCAAAAGAAAAAGAAAAGAAAAAAGAGAAAGAAAAAAGAATAAGTGCATCGTTCTTCTAGTTTTGTCGAGTAGCCGGGTCCTCGTGCCTCAAGAAGCATTGGGGATTCACGTCTAAATATAGGAATTAGTGGAGTGCACGAGAAAAGAATAAGTGAATCTTAGGTGATTCGAGTTATTAGGTCCGTAGGGTCCTTTTTGGTCCAATGCCCTGAAATCGTCTGATTTATGAGTCATTGACCGAAAACTCATTACATGGGTCATCCTAAGTTTCATACAAAGAAAAAGAAGAATAAATTCACACATCCAACCTCCACAAATTAGGAAATTGTTGTTTTGGCAAAACCCTGAGGTTTGTGGGGTTTGTGAAACTATGATACACCGTTGTGTTTTAATCCTCATTCGTGCAAAACATTGCTTCTTCTCCTTAATTTGAACCAAATTGAAGTGTTGTTCATGGGTTTGTTCTCATTTATGGATTGGTATATTGAATTTGAGATTTTGTTGAAAACTTTTTTTTGCCATGAATAATTTTGAGTTTTATATGTGCTTTGATTGAGCATCCGAATTCATCGCTTTTTTTGCTAGGGACTAGCAAAAAGCTAGTTGGGGGTGTGATTAGGGTTCAATATTGCTTATTGTACCCCCTCATTAGATGACATTTTGTGTATAATTTGTGTTCATTTTGGCTCCGATCCACGCATTTTGATGATATCACTTAATATTGGAGCTTATCGTTTTTATATGCGTAAAACATAATTTTTACAGCTTATTCGCATCCTCATCTTGGTCTCTATTATTTTTCAATTGAAATTCCTGAAGTCTCGATTCCAATGCATATTTTTCCAGAATTTTTGGAGGTCGGAGCAATTTACTATATTTTTTGGACGACAGGGTGACGGTGATGAAAATTTCTGGGCAGGAAATTCTGCTTTTCCCCTCTTTGTGCAGAATTCTGCTATCATTCCAGTGCATATTATGGCCTAGTGATATTTTTTTATCGTCGCACACTTTGTTACGGTTCCATCACCGCCTGGAACACGACATTCCGAGGTCGGATAATTTTTCTAGAAATTTTGCAAGACAGTGTGACTGTGCTGAAAATTTCTGCAGATTTGGGCATTAGTTGCGGGTTTAGGCGCAGATCCGACCCGTTTGGGTTGTTTCCAGACCCAAAATTCTGAGTCTATTTCTTGGGCTTTCCTCCCCTCTATTCCATCATTCCTTCTTCCTCATTCTTCATCTTAGGGTTAGGGTTTTGGTGGAGCAACAAAGAAGCAATGAGGAGCAACTGGGTTTTGGTTTGGGTTTTCCTTGGAGATCTTGGTGAACTCTTTTCCTCTCCTTTTGTATTTTGATTTAGTGATTTGTAATGATAATGGTTAATGTTTTTAGAAGTAAAAAATCAATCTTTTCTTGTTGTAATGAGCTAGATCTTCTTCTTGTGGGGATATGTGGTGATTTGTGTTTGTTGTGCTATGGTTATTCAATCTTGCATGTTTAAATGTTTATGTGGTAGGATTTTTTGTGATATACTTTGTATTAGGGAACCTAGTGGGTTTCCCCAGAGTGGAGTTTCCTAGTGGTACCACTCATGTATGCTTGCTTGTTTATTATCTCAATTTTCCATACCATACTTTCATTGCACACCAAGTGTTTAATAAAATGCCACATCCACTGATTGCGCTTTCCTTAACTGGAAAGACAATTGAGTTATCCTCGGATTGAACCCATATGCTTAGAAACCTCATTTCCACACACCACACAAGCCTCCTCGCCTATTTGCCTCTCCGATTCTCGAACCCTAGGATGTTGGTTTGGTATATGGTCTCACCCACATTTTCACACACTTTTCCACCGTTAGCTTAGTTGGTTATAGCATCGCCGTTATTTCTCCTTTATTAATTGAATTCGTGATTACAAAGCGACTTGTCCCCGTGATTCGACCCGGTCTCACCGAATATATATTTATTACTTGACGTCCTTCTACACTTGGGAGTAGCGCTCAAGCATCACATACTTGAGACGCGTTCAAGCAGCGACTGTAGAACAAAACACAGTCGACTGTTTTTAGATATGCGACTGTAAATCGTTCAGCAGTCGACTGTTGAGATCACAATATGCACATTCTTGAGAAAATATGAATTTGAGTCAAAGGAAAAATGATCTAATGATTTCCTATGACTGAAATGAAGATGTGTGTGTGCTCCATCATAGTTCTACTTCTAAGCTGCATACTAGAAGGGAAAAAAGATTACATTTGTAGAACTCTCTCTTCTTTCCAAAGTATGAGCTTGAAGTCTTCTAGGAGCTTCAATCGCCATCTTTGATCATCTAATCCACTTTTCTTGCTTTCATTGATCTTTGAATGTCATCCATTGCTAATTGATCTTCATGAAATGCTTAGGCAATGGGATAACTGCAAATAGGGGTTTAGTCATAAGTATTTATGTTTGCTCATTATTAACACCAAGTAGAAAGAAGTCCAATACTCAAAGAGAGCAGCATCTACCTCGACCCTGCGAGCCTCCTCAGTCTGAGCCTTCTTCTCAAATTCCTCCAGACACTTCTCCTGCTTGAGGATCGTCACCCTTTGTTCGGTGTACGACCCCTGCAGCTTTTCTAGCCAGGCCATGTACCGCGTGGCTCTTTCCTCGGCCACTTTCTTCACTGCTTCAAGCTTAGCTGCCTTCCTCCCTAGTGCGGCCTCGGCCTTGTTTATCCCAGCCGTGGCGTCGGAGGGAGACCATCATAGCATTCGTATGCACAAAAAATAGAGAAGAAGAATAAAGCGCACACCGAATAAAGAGAGCTGTATCTTAGAAGAGAATGTCGACCTACCTGCATATTGTGCCAGATGGCCGAGACGCATAGCCTCTCTGCATCCACATTCGTCAGAGATGCTTGGTCTCTCGCAGCAGACTATTTTCGGCTAGCCGCGCCGCCACCCCCGCCTCATCGAAAACCGATTCAGTAGTGCCCACCGGATATGACTCCACCAACAAATCCTCTACCGATAGAGCTAGAAGCTCGTCCCTCTTTGACTTGAAAGTCGCAATTGCCGATTCATTGCTCGGGTGAGCGAGCTTTCCCAGCCCGCCGGCACCCGTAAGGCCAGCGGTCTACTGCCGTCGTTCGTCCGCTGGAGTCCGACTCGACTGGAGACCCCAGGGGCATGACCGTCTGAAGTGGGACAGCAGTGATCGGAGGTCTTCGCTCCCTCTGTGACCCACGGACCTCCTGCTCAGCCCGCGCCTCTTCCTCGGTGTCGATATCAATGGGAATGGGGCTAACCACTGCTGCCACATTCTCAGTGGGACGGCCCAAGTCTCCAGCAATGCCAGAGGACCAGAAGCTGTGGCTCCCACCACCTTCTGTTTCTTCGTCCGCACGAGCTTCTTTACCTTCGCAGTGGACGGCCCCTCCCGAGCTCTCTTCGGGCCAACCTTTGCCGCTTGCTTGGCTAAATGCTCCGGGGCCAATCTCACAAGCTCGACCATCGGTAGACTCATCGTTTCACCTGCAAGAAGGAAATAGATCAGGGTGAGCAAATCAGGAATGAAAATCACAAAGCTCGGATTACCTTCGGGCCAAATGTGCCGAACGATCATTTCTTCCTTGGCAAGATCCTCAAATCTCCTTTCCGCCTCAGGGGATTCCTTGAAAGATCTTAGCCCGCTCTACATCGTCTGCCTCAAGGAGAACCTCCATGTTCGACTCAGGATTCGGCACGCCATAGTTCGACCTCAGTATTAGATCCTTGGGCGTCGAGACGCACATGTATCTTTCTTTCCAACCTTTGATCTTCCCTGGCAGGCCCAGGACTAGGGGCCAACGTCTCCTCGTCGAGATATAGAAGTGCGCCCATAGCTTCTTGGTTTCAAAGAAGTATCGAAACAGGGGCAGGGTCGGACTAATCCTGCTTCCCACACAAAGGACGAGAAAACCCATGATACAACTGATGGAGTTCGGCATCAGTTGGAAGAGTGGGAGTTTAAGAAAGTTGAGAATATGGAGAAGCAAGGGAGGAAGAGGAAAGCGGAGTTTTTGGGTGAAGCAAGCGACGTATACTCCTATAAGGTCCCTGGCTATGAGGAAAACATTAGAAGGGGGTTGAATAGTGTTTATGCAATTTAAAAAGATAGTTACACCAAATTAAATTCGTAACCAACAAATAATGCGGAATAAAAGTAAACCCTAAAATGAAACACTGCAAATACAAGGATGTTTCAAGGGTTCGGATTACCCAAGTCACTTCCCGACTTTTTCCCGGTAATCCTACGTCCCTTCCACCCGGTAACTACCGGATACTCAAGTTAGAACTCTAACTTGAGGTTTCCTTTTAAAACGCACTTGTAGCAACCCTACAAGTGAAATCGAAATACACTTGATTGTCCTTGACTCCCACAACTTAGGAGCAAGAAAACCACTCTCACAACCCAAGAGTAAATCAAATAACGAAAGTTATGAAATTTGAAATAAAAAACACTTATAATCACATATGCCTTGAAGTATAACTTGAAGGAGAAAGTGTTGGGTGTTGAATGAATTTCTTAGTAGAGAGGAAAGCCCTTTCTCTTGACTGCACCAAATGCCTAGAAGATTTCTCTTTGGTTCTAGGTTGGAGAGCAATAGAGTGAAGATAGGAATTCTAGGGCGTTAGGATTTTGAGAGCTTTGATCTTGAGAGAAAGAAAGCTTGAGTGAATGAGTAAGTTGCTATCAAAATGAGTAACCTCTCAATGGAACAGTAGAGGCTGCCTTTATAGTTTCCCTAAAGCCCTCAAACAAAATCCCCAAAAGCCCCTTTGAAATCCGTTGAGAAACAGCCAACGGATAAAATCTGCACTCGCGGCAGTCCACTGTTGAATAAAACATAGTTGTCTGCTGCACTGTGTCAGAGGGTAGGTGAGAATTCAAACGGTAACTTACCACGTGGACAGTCGACTGATGAGAAGTAGACAGTCGACTGTTAACCCAACAGGCGACGATAAATCCTTCTACAGGCGACTGGCCGTAATCTGGGTAAGTTGAGAACGACTGGAAAAAGTTTGTGAATACAGGACATGCGACTGATGAAGAGAAAATAGTCGACTGTAAATCCAACAGGCGACTATAATTCCTTCTACAGGCGACTGTCATAAACCCTGACATTTTCCAGAGAGTTGAGTCTGCAGAGAGGCTCATAGACAGACGACTGTTGAACAGACAGACGACTGTTGAAGCATTGACAGTCGACTGTACCATTGGACAGTCGACTGTGAATACAACATCAGTCGACTGGCACTAGAATAAGAAATATTCCAGAGAGCAAGTCCTGCAGAAGAATCAGGGATATGCGACTGTTGAAGCATTTACAGGCGACTGTTGAAGCATTTACAGTCGACTGGTTCTTGGACATGCGAATGTTGAAGCATTTACAGTCGACTGGTTCTTGGACAGGTGATCACTCCTTATTTTACACCCTTTTTCCGCATATTTGCATGCCATTTAGATCGCCCAAATCATGTTTTTCACGATATATCGACGATATTGCGATGCTTTTCACGATTTGTTGTTTTTGTCGCATTTCAGGTGATTTGGCGCGATTTGGAGTGATCCCGAGATGCGCTTACTCTAGACGGTCACCAACGACCTCCCCGAGGGGTATTTTGCTGTTGGAGAGGAGCGGAAGAAGAACAGACGTCGCAGGAGCGACGAGGAGGCCAAAATAAGCAGATTGGGCATTTTTGGTGTCTCACTCGGCCGAGTGGAGGAGCCACTCGGCTGACCAGCGAGACACTGCTCGGCCGACCAGAACAGACACAATTTACATGTGCACTCGGCCGAGCACCGAAGACCACATCGACCGAGTGAAGACATCACGTCCGCCCGAGTGGCGCCCAGACGAAGCCCCTCCAAAACATCCAAGTTACTGTTTTGTCGGCTTCCTGAACTTCAGAAGACCCACTCGGCCGAGTGGTAAATCCCGTCCGCCCGAGTGCAATGAAGTCATCGGCCGAGTGACGACAACTCACTCGGCCGAGCCACCCCCGAAGTAGAGACCCCTGAAGGCCCCGACTTACTGGAAAATTACAGGGTTTCTCACTCGGCCGAGCGACTTTTGTCACTCGGCCGAGTGCGATGCGCTGCCTGTAGCGAAAACTGCGGAAAACAGGCTGTGCAGGGGTATTTTGGTAACGATTTTTGGACGATTTTGAGGGCTATTTAAACCCTGTTTTTACCCTAGTTTGGGGGCTCTCTCTTAGATTTTTTGCACCTTTTTAGATTAGTTTTTTTAGCTTTATTCTTGTGATTGGAGAAGGAGCAAAACTTGGATTTTTGTTGGATTAATTGAAGAACTACATTGGTTTGCATCTCTTTTCCTTAAAAATTCTATTTTTATTGTTTATATCATTGTTGTGATGAATTCTATTGCTTATCTCAACGATTATTTTTGTGATCTTGCTATGATTTGTGAGTAGTCTCCACGTCTTGGGGCGTGGGGATGAACCCTACAAGCCCACTTTCATATTTGTGATGAATTGGTAGAAATTGAGCTAGAATTGCTATTAGGGATTAGATTGGGATCAATTTACTACGGATGGCTAGGTATTCATATCAATTGGGATTTGCAAGAGATTGGATCCCAATTTGATAGGAACCCATAGAAATCCGAATTGGGTTGGAGTCGGATTTTTCGAAGTATCGGTTTGCAAGAGATTGGACCGATACTAGGATTCCCGGTTGCAATTCTATACCGATACCCGTTTGCAAGAGATTGGACGGGTAGGAACTATCCTAATCTAGATCGTGGACCGAGTTTGCAAGAGATTGGGCTCGGTGCGCGATTGGACGATGATGTTGATCCTAATGCTAGCTTCCTTAGGGTAGGGTTTGCAAGAGATTGGACCTGACCCCAGTATAGCTATAGACCGGCAACAGCGCGAGAGCGTGAGCTTGGTTCTACATTCAGTTGCAACTAGTTCATCCGAATTCTCATTCTAGCAATTTTGATACCGATGAACCACATTTATGAAGTACGGTGTGTAGCGGGGATTCCCCATTCCCTAGACGTTCTTTATTTGATTTGATATTTCGCACATTTGTCTGACGATTGTGACAGGATCGCCAAAGGCAAATTTCTCTTCTTAAATAGCCAGGTTGATTGGAACAAGCACGGTCACTCGTCCTCCCTGTGTTCGATATCCCGCTCGCTGCTACACCGTGCACTTGCGGTAAAACTACAACCGTTCTCTGGGTGTATACTCGGGACGCGATCAAGTTTTTGGCACCGTTGCCGGGGAGGCGATTGCGTTTGATTCTTTCTCACCCTAGCTATTCTTTTTATTATTATTATTATCATTATTTTTATTTCTTATTTCTTACCTAACCCTTCCACGGTACTAATCATTTCTTTGAAACTCTGTTTCCCCTGTGCATGTACACGAGATCTACGGCGGACCCTGAAGCTTTATTATTTGATCCCGAGATCGAACGTACCGCGCAGAGACTTAGAGCGGAAAGAAGACAAGATCCGGAAGGGCGGTTTATGACCAACCCGGAAACTCCTGAACAATTGGCGGCAAGGATGGCGAGGCTAATTTCTATTCGAGATAGGCTTCGGCCTAAGACATCTTCTACTACCTCATCCATCGCCATGCCGGGGTTGGCGGCTGACAAGAGCTTCGAGCTAAAGACTGGACTAGTGGTTCTGATGCAGCAGGATCCATTTCATGGGAATGCCCATGAAAATCCCCACTACCACATCCAATCGTTCTTGTCAAAGTGCGCCACATTCCAGATGCCGGGGGTCTCCATCGATGCCATCAGACTGCGTCTCTTCCCTTTCACGCTAAAGGACAAGGCACTCTATTGGTTGAGGACGCAAGCTGAGGGTGTCTTCACCACTTGGGACGAGTTGGCGAGTGCATTTATTGATAAGTTCTATCCGCCATCCAAGACGGTGAAGATCCGGAGCGCTCTCATGTCCTTCAAGCAAGGACCACAGGAGACGCTCTATGAAGCTTGGGAGCGTTTTAAGGATTTGCAGCATCAATGCCCGCACCACAGCATAGAAGATTGGGAGCTAGTTCATAGCTTCTACAATGGTCTCCAACCGGGGACCAAACAAATTATTGATGCCGCGGCGAATGGTGCTATCTTGTCAAAGACTCCCGAGGAAGCTACGGCCCTAATTGAGGAGATGGCCTCAAATAATCAACAATGGGGCGATGAGCGAGGACACTCTACGTCCTCCTTAAAGCCAACTAGCATCTACGAGGCGAAGGCCGTAGCGGAGCTTACGAGCAAATTTGATTCTCTCCACAAGGTAGTGGAGAGATTGGAGAAGTTTATCACGGAGCCCCAAGGAGCCCCTTCTACCTCCGCTCTAACAAACCAAATGTGTGATTGGCAAGACCAATCTCAATCCATGTACGTGGGAGAAGAGCAAGGAGAAGGATCCTTGGAGCAAGTACAATATGTTGCGGGGAACCAAGGATATTGGGCCAATCCGGCCGCAAGAAATCATCCAGGATTCTCCTACGCCAACAATGAAGGAGCTTTGAACCCGCCACAACCACCGCCTCAACAAGCTCGACCACCACCACCCCAACAACAAAACTATCCCCCGAGGGGGCCTACTCAACAAAACTTTCAACCGAAGCAACAAGTTCCACCATATAGGCCACCCGGATACAACCAAGGGTGGAGGAATCAAAATCAAAACCCTCCTCAAGCTCAACAACGATCCGACTTCGAAACTAGAGTGGAGGCGTTCATGGTCGAGCAAAATAAGGTGAATGCCACTTTGAAGGCGGGGCAAGACTCTCTTAATACCGTTGTGGCTCAAATATCGGAGCAATTGGCGTTGCTCAATCGGAACACTCAACGATTGCCAGCGCAACCCGAACCAAACCCACGGGGCAACACCGGCCACATCAATGCCGTAGTTGCCGTTACCACTAGAGGCGGAAAGGACACCACCCCCGCCATGATTCCTACCAAGGAGCCCGTGGAGGAAAGCTTGGAGCCAATTGAGAAGGTAGTTGAAGTTGAAAAGGAGAAGGAGCCACAAGACAAGGAGAAATCTAGAGCGGAACAATTGATTGAGGAAAGGCGCTTCATGCCACCGGTCCCATTCCCCCAAAGACTAGCGAGAGCGAAAATGGAGAAAAGGCTAGCGAAGTTCCTCGAGTATCTAAGAGGAGTTAGCCTCAATATTCCCTTCCTCGACGCCATCGTGGAGATCCCCACATATGCTAAATTCTTGAAGGACTTGATTTCGGGGAGAAAGAGGAAGGAGAAGATCATGCTAGCCGAGGAGGGCTCTTGGTTTACCAAGAGAGAAAAGGAGCCGGCCAAATTTAAAGATCTGGGGAGTTTTCGGATTCCTTGCACCTTGGGCGGCGTCCCTTTTCAAAAGGCGTTGGTTGATCTAGGGGCTAGTGTGAGCCTCATGCCTCTCTCCATGTTCTTAAGGCTAAACACCGGGACAAAGTTGAAACCCACCGACATGCGCATTCAATTAGCCGATGGACGGATAACAAGGCCGGTGGGGATCGCCGAAGACATACCGCTACAAGTCCCGGGTGAAATATGCTTACCATGTGACTTCGTGATCATGGACGTTAAGGAGGAGGGAGATACTTCATTGATACTTGGATGCCCGTTCCTCGCCACCGCCGGAGTAATTGTTGACGTGCGCGAAGGTACCCTAACTTTAAACGTCGGCAACATCGAGGTGGAGCTCCACATCCCTAAGGCTATGAAGCACATGCCTTACCACGAGGAACTTGACTACATGGACCTCCTTGATGAGGTGATAGAGGAGGCGATCCCCCACTCAATTGGCGCTCTTTTTGATGAAGATTTAGAGGAAGGCCCGGATTTAGGCCAAGATGAGAAGATAGACGATTCCCCCAACCTCTCCGCCGAAGATGATGAAGGCGACGCTGATGTCGCAAGGATTCGAGAGCTCTGCAAGCTCTCGAAATTAAAGTCTCCAAAGAAAGCTCCTCCGGCACGGAGATCGGCGTCACCGGTAAAGCCGTTGACCGGAGCAAATGATAGCTTGGGGGAGCCTCACCACAACACTATTCGAGATGGGAGACCACCGAGGGAGAACACGACGCCGCCACGTCCCAATCCGAGCGTTCTCCCAGGAAAGTTTGATGGGTGCATCTCATATGCACCAAACATCCCGCATTGATTGAAAATTATAGGGGGTCGAGCTCACGACCTTAAACGAGCGCTTGTCAGGAGGCAACCCGACGGTTTTTGCTTTATTTTCACTTTTTCTTTATTTTCGTTTTAGAAATTTTTAGTGTTTTGAGTCGTTCGCCCAAAAATTTTGTGATAACGGGTCCTATTTTTCTTGACAGGAGAGGAGATAGGTAGATCCATCATGGGGAGGATGAACGAGATGACAAGGAGCGCCCCAAGAAGGCGCTCGACGCTTAGGAGGAAGATGGAATCGACTGGAGGAAGAAAGACGGAGTTTAGAGCCCAAACGAAGACAAACAGCAGAACACAAGGCTTACTCGGCCGAGCATACTAGTCACTCGGCCGAGTACACAAGTTCGTTCGGCCGAGCCGCTCACGAACGAGGGAAGTCTGATGTACCCAACTCTCTGTTTATTTTCCTGATTCCAATATAACTGCTACTCGGCCGAGTATATATATTCACTTGACCGAGTGAAACGGATACCCTCCTAGGGCGAGTCATGCCGAGTAGCTTGAGTCACTCGGCCGAATGGACTTACTCCACTCGGCCGAGGCTGGCAAAGCCACTCGGCCGAAGCGATAGCGGGGAGGAAATTTTCATTGGCCTCACTCGGCCGAGTGACCACGTCACTCGGCCGAGTCGTAACTTTTTTATATAAAGGGCGAGGGGGGGCACATTTTTCGAAACGCAAAACCCCCAAACACCCGCGCCCCTTCAGCTCCCTCGCCCGACCCTCGCTCGCTCGCGCCCCCACTCGCCCGACCGCCGCTGCCACGCTGCCGCTCGGCCCGCCACCGCCGGCCGAGCACCCCCGTCGCCTCGCCCGAGTCGCCGCCGGCGGCTGTGCCTCCGGTCACCTCCGGTACCCCTATTTCGCCTATTTTCGCCTCTTTTTGTGTATTTTTCGAGGATCCGTGTATTAATCGAACCCCTAACCCAAATCAATTCCTATATCTATCTATTATACCCCTAATACTCCATACATTTTGAATATTACCCGCTGATATCGCCGTTTCATGCGCAGGTTGCTTTTTTGGAGCTTAGGGGAGCCCAGGGGAGCTTCTACGGGCTGATCTGGACTTCGCGGAGGCGCTGACTTCGCACGCCTCCACTGCTTAACACTCGCGGTGTGTCGGGGTACACTCTTTCCACTCTTTTACACGCACCGCACTTTTTTTTTCGGCGCGCTCGGGGCCGATATGCTGCCCCGGACACGGCCGCGGTCGAAGAGAGCTTCCGCCAAGCGGAAGCGGTCGGATGATGCCGGCCCCTCCCACGAGTTGGAGGACTCTCCTCCACCGTCCCCCACACACCCCGCACACCCAGCACAGCCTGCAGGCCCCGCACACCCCGTACAGCCTGCAGTGCACCCACAGCCCGCACAGCCTCTCCCTGCCGACCCACAGCCACCACCACCGGCTCCACTGGTCGGGCCGCTCGGGATTACGTTCCGAGACGACGCACACCGCGCCGTCTTCGAGCATATCTCCCATCGCTCGATCGTACCCTCCAGGTTTGCACACCTCGCTGACCTAGGACGCCTGGGGGTACTAGAGGGGATGCTCACGTTGTACGACAACGTGGGCTGGCGAGATTTTCTGCAGGTGTCGGCGGATACTTTTACCCGCCCGACACTTGAGGTTTTGAGTTCGATCGCCCGGACCGACGAGGGATGCTCATTCCGGTTCATGGATCGAGAGTGCCAGGTCACTCTCGATATGATGAGAGCGTTCTTCTCGTGGCCCGCTGTCCCCGGTGCCGATCGCGGTTACGGCCCCACCCATATCCCCCCACCTTCCTTCGACTCCGGTGCCTTCTGGGCCCGGATTACGGGCCTCCACGCCGCCTTTGACCCTAGTAGGGCCAAGGCCTCGGCCATTGTCCACCCCTGCCTCCACATTGCCCAGCGCCTTATGGCGACGACCTTTTTGGCCAGATATGAGCCGGGCACGATGTCTACGCCAGAGCTCTACATGCTCTACGCGATGACACGTCCCAGAGCTCTATCTAGGGATGGCGATGAGCTGGTCCCCGCCGTCGTGATCGATATCGCGGCTTGGTTTTTGGACCACATCATCGTATCGGTGGGCGCTCGCTCACCGATATGCTGCGGCGGCCTGATCACCTTGCTTGCTCTTATGACCGGCGAGGACTTCCCCGATGACTTGCGACGCGTCCCGGGCCCCACTTCTCTGTCGATAGATGTTATGGCCCGGATGAAGATGCTTCGTCCGCACGGTGAGCGTCACTGGGTCTGGTTGCACGGCCCTTTTGGTGCCGATTACATGATTCTCCCGAGCCCTGCTCGGACTCTGATTGCACCGGCCCACGTTGACTGGCTCCCTGCGATGGATGTTCTCATCCCTGCTGCTTACGTGCTCGAGGCCGAGGAGGCCGAGCAGGCCCACGCTGCCCCTGTAGACCCTGTTGCACACCCTGCTGAGCCTGCTGCCGAGCC
The DNA here is from genome assembly GCA_030789695.1 of Scilla litardierei. NCBI lineage: Eukaryota > Viridiplantae > Streptophyta > Magnoliopsida > Asparagales > Asparagaceae > Scilla > Scilla litardierei. The sequence goes on along the minus strand of CM061142.1, from coordinate 224,655,632 downwards.
TGTTGACCCAGTGGCCCCTCAGCCCATACCTGATGTTTCCGCTGCTCCTGACACTTCTGTCCCCACTTCTGTCAGTGTCACGAGCACCTCAGCTGAGCCCACTTCCACCACCACTTCCGAGGCTGTCACCACCACTCCCACCACCACCACTGGCCCTCTGTCCGTCGAGCCACTTTGCTCCGCACTCCCCGAGCGCCCGCCGACCTTTGTTGAGAGTGGAGAGCCCTCGTTTTCCGTGGTCGTGGAAACCATGGCTAGCATGATCTCCGCTGGGGTTGCGCCTTTTGGTCCACACACTTCCGCCCCAGCGGTAGTTACCTCTGTCTCCACCCCCGCTGTATTTTCTGAGAGCGTCGTGGCGTCTGTCCACACTTCTGTGCCATCGACCTCTCTGGCCGCCTCGCTGCCATTTTTGCACTCTTCTTTCGCTGCCGCTGCCTCCACTTCCCACCAGCCGGCGCCCCGGCCTCACACTGAGGCCAGGCCCACATTCGCAGGCGCAGCACCTTTTGTCCATTTCCCCGCTGAGCCCGTCACATACGCGACCCGTGTACGCCAGCCCAGACCTGCCCAGCCCCGCCAGGTGCGTCCCTCGGCACCACCTCCCCCTGACACTGTACTTCAGAGCATTCGTGCTCTAGAGGGGGCAGTGAGTGGCCTCCGAGGCGACCTTAGGACTCTGTCCGCCACCGTCTCTGCGATGGCTGGCCGCTTCGAGCTGATCCCCCAGATCCATTACTGCCTCACCCAGGTTCTGGAGCGTCTCCCGCGCGTACCCCCACACACCCAGCAGGTTCCCGCCCACACTTCCACACACACCCGACCTGCTGCCACTCCCACACCCACCCCCGCTCAGCAGCCTGTCCAGCCAGCACCACCCACACGACCTCCGCCTCAGGACGGAGACGGTGCAGCACCACCTTCTTAGGCACCCTTGATGCCATCGATTCCTTTTGCCGTTGTGCTGCCCGTTTCTGCTGGGTCCTGTTGCGCTTTTTGTCCATCCCCCCTCCCCTCACTTATTTTGGGATTCTCTTTTTGCTCATACCTTTTTATATCTTTTTGGGAGAGAGGGAGAGTTTTGGTGCCACTTATATATCTGTTTCACTCCTATCTGTGCATGCATCATGTCCGCATCATATTTTCATTTCTTTATTTTTCTTTTTATTTTTTATTCTTCATTTTTCCATGCATGCATCCTCATCATCCCCTCACATTTCTTGTCTCTCGGTGTGCCACACTTTGCACATTGAGGACACTGTGCCATTTAGCTTGGGGGAGTGAGTTCTCACGTTCTTTTTCGATTTGCCACCTTTATTTTTAGTTTTTCACACCGTTTTTCACTTTTGCACCTATTTTTCATTATTTTTTCTCTTATTTTACCATGCATCACGTTTTTCTTATTTTCTCTGTGTGCCGCATTGCATAGTTTCTATTTTCCCTTTATCTTTATTTCTTTTTCATCTCGTGCTAGAGATGACTTTTCTGTGATGATGATGACGTTGGATTTAGCTTACTCTATATGCATGCTTTATTTGTCATGTCTTAGATTTTATTCCTGATATCATATGCTATTACTTGCTTTGCATTTAGAGATAGTGACCCACACTTTTGCCGCATGAAAATGGATGAAATTTTATTATTAGCTGAGTCTGAATATTCATATGTATGCTATCACAGAAAACACACCAAGATTCACGCATTGAATGCTTATATCTGGAGTACAGATTTCTTTTCCTATATCACTTCTATATGCATGAATTGTACACTTCACTTCAGGATGATTGAATGATGTTAGCTATGATAAATCTGGATTAGTTAGCTTTTTTGTGATCGAAACTGAGTAGATTAGATTACCCTGCTGAAGTTGTCGTGCATGTCTTATAGAGTGAACCGAGAGTTATATCTATTTCTTTCTCCACAAATCTTGAACATCATTTCTCTACTTTTAAAATCATTGGTGAATCTCCCCTTAGTGATTCTATTATATGGCATTTCCCCCGCTATTAATTCCTAGCTCCAAATCTATTATTCTCTAAAAAAGGGAATAAAAGAGAGAAGAATATTCTTGTATATCATTATCTCTCTTTGAGTTGGGATCATTGTGTATATATTCTCTAAAAAAAGAAAAAAAAAGAAAAAAAAGCGGGAAAATCCTCAATAAAAGATCCCCTCTCACTTTCTTCCTTTCTTCTTTCTTCTTATTACATTTGGAGCTATATAAAAATGGGGATGTAAATATTTTTATGCCACCACGCTTATAGATAAGCTTGGGGGAGGGGATCCATTGATGTGTGAGAGAGTGACTACTAGACATTGCACGACAACCTAGGCTAAGTAATATTCTATACTCGGTGAGATTATTTCCAGCTTTACGAAATCCAGAAATCTAAGCCTAGTGTTCATTTCATGAAATCCATACTTTTCTATTCTCTCTATTCTATAGTGTGATACTCTTATACTCCAGATAGAAAGCGTTCAATTGAAAAGTGTGTGATCTGTGATTTGTATACCGCTTTAAATGATTCAGACGATGTTAATTTTAAAATTATTCCGTTTTTCATGATTATATCGTTGTTCGTGGGTTTCCTATTTCTATTTGCACTATTATACTATGATATCAAAATAAAATCCTTTGACATGAGTTTTTCATTCGGTGCATGCTATATGAGTAAGTGAAACCCCCGTCCTGAGAAAATGATCTAGCATCCTACCTCTTCGCTTCTTTCTCTCTTCTTCATTTTCATTTCGTTTTCCATTCTTCTCCGTTTTTCATTTTTCATTTTTTCGTTTTTCGCCGTTTTCGTTTTCCGAATCTACCGGGTTCGCCTTTTACTTATCTTCCTCGAGGATGAGTAAGAGGCAAGCTTGGGGGATTTTGATCACTCCTTATTTTACACCCTTTTTCCGCATATTTGCATGCCATTTAGATCACCCAAATCATGTTTTTCACGATATATCGACGATATTGCGATGCTTTTCACGATTTGTTGTTTTTGTCGCATTTCAGGTGATTTGGCGCGATTTGGAGTGATCCCGAGATGCGCTTACTCTAGACGGTCACCAACGACCTCCCCAAGGGGTATTTTGCTGTTGGAGAGGAGCGGAAGAAGAACGGACGTCGCAGGAGCGACGAGGAGGCCAAAATAAGCAGATTGGGCATTTTTTGTGTCCCACTCGGCCGAGTGGAGGAGCCACTCGGCCGACCAGCGAGACACTGCTTGGCCGACCAGAACAGACACAATTTACATGTGCACTCGGCCGAGCACCGAAGACCACATCGGCCGAGTGAAGACATCACGTCCGCCCGAGTGGCGCCCAGACGAAGCCCCTCCAAAACATCCAAGTTACTGTTTTTTCGGCTGCCTGAACTTCAGAAGACCCACTCGGCAGAGTGGTAAATCCCGTCCGCCCGAGTGCAATGAAGTCATCGGCCGAGTGACGACAACTCACTCGGCCGAGCCGCCCCTGAAGTAGAGACCCCTGAAGGCCCCGACTTACTGGAAAATTACAGGGTTTCTCACTCGGCCGAGCGACTTTTGTCACTCGGCCGAGTGCGATGCGCTGCCTGTAGCGAAAACTGCGGAAAACAGGCTGTGCAGGGGTATTTTGGTCACGATTTTTGGACGATTTTGAGGGCTATTTAAACCCTGTTTTTACCCTAGTTTGGGGGCTCTCTCTTAGATTTTTTGCACCTTTTTAGATTAGTTTTTTTAGCTTTATTCTTGTGATTGGAGAAGGAGCAAAACTTGGATTTTTGTTGGATTAATTGAAGAACTACATTGGTTTGCATCTCTTTTCCTTAAAAATTCTATTTTTATTGTTTATATCATTGTTGTGATGAATTCTATTGCTTATCTCAACGATTATTTTTGTGATCTTGCTATGATTTGTGAGTAGTCTCCACGTCTTGGGGCGTGGGGATGAACCCTACAAGCCCACTTTCATATTTGTGATGAATTGGTAGAAATTGAGCTAGAATTGCTATTAGGGATTAGATTGGGATCAATTTACTACGGATGGCTAGGTATTCATATCAATTGGGATTTGCAAGAGATTGGATCCCAATTTGATAGGAAACCCTAGAAATCCGAATTGGGTTGGAGTCGGATTTTTCGAAGTATCGGTTTGTAAGAGATTGGACCGATACTAGGATTCCCGGTTGCAATTCTATACCGATACCCGTTTGCAAGAGATTGGACGGGTAGGAACTATCCTAATCTAGATCGTGGACCGAGTTTGCAAGAGATTGGGCTCGGTGCGCGATTGGACGATGATGTTGATCCTAATGCTAGCTTCCCTAGGGTAGGGTTTGCAAGAGATTGGACCCGACCCTAGGATAGCTATAGACCGGCAACAGCACGAGAGCGTGAGCTTGGTTCTACATTCAGTTGCAACTAGTTCATCCGAATTCTCATTCTAGCAATTTTGATACCGATGAACCACATTTATGAAGTACGGTGTGTAGCGGGGATTCCCCATTCCCTAGACGTTCTTTATTTGATTTGATATTTCGCACATTTGTCTGACGATTGTGACAGGATCGCCAAAGGCAAATTTATCTTCTTAAATAGCTAGGTTGATTGGAACAAGCACGGTCACTCGTCCTCCCTGTGTTCGATATCCCGCTCGCTGCTACACCGTGCACTTGCGGTAAAACTACAACCGTTCTCTGGGTGTATACTCGGGACACGATCAACAAGCGACTGTAAATACAACATCAGTCAACTGGCTAGAACATATGGACTGATCATTGGGCATAAGAAAGACATGCGACTGATTTACAGATCACAGTCGACTGTCTCTTGGACATGCGCCAGTGAAACGTACAACAGTCGCCTGATAGAGTTAAAGCTTAGAAGCCCAAAAATCAACTGATTAGATATGTGCATTGAAGGATTTTGGCGGACCCTCAGAGCTCAGATCTGTACCCGTCCTAAGTCGGACGGACCACAGAGGCATAAAGCGCAGCGGAAAATAAAAACATACTAGCTAAACATTTTAGCTAGGTTCTGAGAGAGCCAAAACCTAGCCCGATCTATGCCAACTTGGGATGGATCTGACCACCTCAAGAGGGATCTATCCTACTGCGACGAAATTAAATTACACTAAAAAGCTTTAAAGAACATACCCAGAATCTCAACCCTGGGGCAGGCAAGATGTACCGCACCGGCTTCTTATGCTCCTCGTAGTCGAACCATCTTGACTTGATCCACCCAAGCCGCCTCGCAGCTTCGAACTGATCCACCCGAGTCGACACCTGCCTCCGAGCCGATCACTTGCGATAGAAGGTTTCATTTGAGCAGACCCGCGTCTTAGACGTCTGGATCCGAATCCAAACCCCCCTCATAGTCTTGCTAGGACCCGACGGGAGAATAGGAAGAAGAGAGGAAGAATAGTTTAAGTCGTAGATCGGGCTTGCTCAAACTTCAGAGCTACTCGATCGAAGACTTGGTGCATTTTTCAACGAAGATAGTGCACCCCTATTTATATATGGAATCGGCACCTCTCCTTTCGTCACGGGCAATGTGTGACAAAACAAAATGAAAGAGAAATTAATTTAGCTAATTGAAGTTAGTAAGCCTTTCACAAAGGCCAACTTCAACCAATTATTTCTCCCTCATCATCGAGCTTCAGAAATGATACACGTTATCATTTCGAAGGGCTTCGAATGGTGAACACGTAGAAACGAACGGCGACGAATTCCGACTTCGTTTCACCCCTTGCCCAAAGAGGGCAAAAAGTAAATTTTTGTAGCCGTCAATAGGGTTTCAAAAAACCTAATGTAACTTAAGTTGCGGGCGTGCCCACTAAGCTTAGCGGGCACGCCTGCTAAGGCGAATGGGGGCGCCCGGGGCAGGCGGGTGGCCCGCTGTCCCAGTGGGCCGTGCCCGCTGGACTCAGCGAGCGGCTCCCTTTGGTTCAGCGTGCCATGCCCTTTCTGTTGGTAGCAACGATCTGTGAACTTCGTGTTTGATGATAACAAACGTGTGTGAACGTTTTAACGAGTGTGTTAAGTGTTTCAGGATCGGCAAACGTGCGACTCATTAAAAAAATATCCAAGCACAACATTTTTCCCCCAAGAGTTAAATTATCTCCCTGGCCGAAATACTGTGTTCCCCCCTTTGAAATTCCTTTAAAACAAAAGGGCAGCCGAATTTTGTAAGGGGGCTTTTTGTTTTTCATACCTAGAAAAATTATTAAGGGGTATCTCTCTCTCATAACCATTTAAAACCCCAAGAGCCGAGAAACAAAAAAAAACCTAGAGAGCCTGTGCATCACCTTTTTTGTGTGGGAGAAATTAACTTGAGAGCCGCCTCTTCCAAATTTTAGGAGCAGCCGAATTGCTTTTTAAAGGGGGGGTTCTTGTTTTTGTTGTGAGACATAAAAAAACTATAACCAAAAATTTCTTTGACCTAGCCAGCCGCAACATTAAATACAGCCGGCCATGTGCTTGAACACAAAAAATCCCCCAGGCCGAATTCATCTTAGCATCTACAAATAAAATTCAGGGACGCACGCATCAAGAATTTTCCGAGAGCACAAGATTATTTTTTTTGGGAAAGAAAAAAAAAGAATCTGACGCATCATCCCCTAAAAAGAGTGCATGCCGATACCTTGAATTCCCATGAGCAAAAGGTAATCAACTTCATGTTATTTGATTAATTTCAATACTCTCCTTGTGCCTTATTTTGTTTTGCAGGTCATCAAAAGGACAAGTACATGATTCTTTTTGGGTTGCATGTAAAACAAAAGAGATAGAGAAGGATGTTACTTGCTTTACTTTAACCCCTTCCACCATTGAAGTACACCAGCCTGCATAAAAAAGGTAAGTTTTTGTCACACAATTGTTTAAATCTTGGGCTTTGTTTTTGCAGGGTAACCAACACAAGAATTCACATATTTCCATGAGAGGTTGATCACCATCTCCCAGGATTGTTAAAGGAGTTCTTTTTGGAATCATGGGCATCTGACGCATCTCCAGCATGTGCTTCCTCACGTGAACAAGAAGTCCATCAAAATAAAACCCACATAACAAAAAGGGCCGGCCTTATTTCTTTTTATCACTTGCCTTTTGATTTAATTGCCCACTAACTTACCTTTTTGGTTGTTTTGCAAGGTCCTCTCGTGTGCATTAATTGAGTGGAGATCGCAACTTTAGTCGCAAAGAGAGAGGAGACTACGACATCTACGTCAGAAACGATCTGACTCGTGCCAATTGACAGAGATGACTACGCTACAAATATTGAGCTTTTCTGAACTTTACTATTATACTACTTGTATTGTTGTAGCGATCTCTGTAGGGGAAACAACTTTACCTTTTGTGTTATTTTTTGGGGACCTGACGACTTTAGGAGTCGTCACGGAGGGAGAGCATCTGACTAGATTGAGAGTGTAGAGCACGTGGTGTGCGTACGAGCTAGGTGTGAGTAGATTTGGGATCTTGACTCATTGTAGCTGTACTTGATTACATATCTATCTAGTAGTTGCTTTCGGGGGCTGGAGTCGGTCGTGGGGACGACCGAACCAGGGTATATCTGTGCGTACACTGTGATTGCATTTTATTTACTCTGCATGTGCTTATAACTGCGTGTGTTTGTTCGTGGGTTGCACAAATATTTTTAATAGCCTATTCACCCCCCCCCCCTCTAGGCTACGATCCAGATCCAACAAGTGGTATCAGAGCCAGTTTAGAGGATCTAGTCTAGATTTTTAGATGACCATGAATATATCTGATTGTGCTTTTGCTGAAGGTCAGTCTATAGCCCGTCCCCCTAAGTTTAACGGTGTAGACTTTGCATATTGGAAGGCTAGGATGAAAATCTATTTAGTGTCTGTAGATTATGATGTGTGGGATATTGTTGAAAATGGTTATAGTCTACCCACTATTAAAATTGAGGACACTGTTATGATTAAGCCTAAAGACAAGTGGGATTTAGCTGATAAAAAACTTTATACTCTTAACGGTAAAGCTATGAATGCGCTTATATGATCTCTTGATAAATCTGAGTTTAATCGCATCTCACATTGTCTAACTGCGCAGGAAATCTGGCATACTCTGGAGGTGACACACGAGGCAACATTGCAAGTGAAGGAATCCAGACTTGCGTTGCTTAGCACAGAATATGAGAGCTTCCGCATGCTACCAACAGAATCTGTGAAAGAGATGTTTGCGAGGTTCACGGACATTGTCTACAAATCCAATTCCCTCGGTAAGCCATACTCTAGCCATGAACAGGTACGAAAGATCTTAAGAGCACTACCAAGCTCGTTCAGGCCTAAAGTCACCGCTATTCAAGAAGCTAAGGACTTGTCAACAATGAAAGTGGAGGACTTGATAGGCAACCTAATGTCACACGAGCTTGAGTTGCAGAGTATAGAAGCTAGAGAGAAACCTGAAGAGAAGACCAAAGCTTCCACACCATTTGCTCTTCAAGCTAACGATGACGATCTTGATGAAGAGCAAGCCCTAATGGTCAGAAACTTCAGGAGATACATTCAGACTGATCAAGGAAGAGCTGAGATGGGAAAAAGGTTCATTCGTTCTAATAATTATAATTTTGGTAGAAATTCCTATGATCAGAAAGCTATTAATAGAAGTGAATGTTTAAAATGCAGGAAGAAAGGGCACCACATAAAAGATTGCCCACAACAACACACAGCTCAAGTTGCAAAAGGAAAAACGAAAGTGCTGACGTGGGACATGGATAGCGAAGCTGAGGAGGAGGATGAGGATCATGAAGCCCACTCCTACATGGCATTGATGGCCAAACACAATGAGGTAGAATCTCCCACTAAAGCTGAATTCTTAGAAATCTGTAAAGGAATGCAACATAGAATTGATGAGCTAGAAGCTGATGTGGAATGTTATAGGAATGATAATTTTGATATGCAACAAATTGAGTATGACATGTCTATAGAAATGGAAAATATTAAACAAGAGCTTGTTGCATGCAAATCTACCATTACTATGTTAGAAAAAGAGAAAGCTAGCTTGTCTGAAAAAACTGATTGTCTTTCATGTCCCTCTTTATTAAAGGATATTAGCATGTATAAGCTAGATAAGACTAAGCTTGAAGTTGAAAATGAATTGCTTTCTGAAAAGATTAACATGCTAAATCTTGAACTTAAAGAAAAAATGAGGGATTTTGAAAAGAAAGAAGAGGAAAACAAGCAAGCTTTCACTAGTAAATGCACTTTGCTTGTGAATGAAAACGATATCTTGAAATCCAAAGTCACCACCCTAGAATTGTCATTAAAGAGATTTTCCATTGGAAAACAAAATTTGGACATTATTCTTGGAAATCAAATTTATGGCAATAATAGGCGAGGACTAGGATATGGTCTTAAAAATGTTGAAAAATCAAAATATAGAAAAATTCACATTGAATCAACAAAGGTTGGAAATTTTCATGCTATGTGCTTTACATGTGGATGTGTTGGTCATACTTCATATCATTGCAAATATAGGAACAAAAACATTAAGTTCAAACAAATATGGGTTCCTAAATCGTTGATGACTAACGTGAGTGGACCTTGTTGGATTCCAAGGTCACACATAACACCTCTTTTGTAGGTGAGATGGAAACTTGACGAGGAGCGATAAATTGAATGTTTTTTTGGCTCCTTAGTCAAATAGCGACGCGAAGGTATGATTTCATATTTTTGGTCCTAATGCATACCTTTATAGCAATTTTTTTGTTCGCTTTTTTTTGTGTGATTGAACTTTTTTTCTTTGTTTGTGTGCTAGTAGTTGCATTGCTATGTGTGCATGATTTTTTTTGTTTGTGTGATTGCATCTCATGTTTGCTTTAGTACTTCATGCTTTAAAAAAACTGAAAAACGAAAAAAAAATGGTGCTTAAATGTGTATCTTTTCTCTTTGATTCATTATTGAAGTATGCACGAATGATTTTCATATCTATGTAGAAATTGGTGTATTATTACTTTTGCTACATGCGCATGTTCATCTTTCTAAATATTCATGGCATGTTCAATGACTGAAAATAACTTGATTTCTTCACCACCTTCTTCACCTCCACATGTATTATTATTGTTGCACTTTTGGAGATATCGTTTATGAAGTATGGAATAGAATGTAGGAGGAAAACTTAACTGAATATCTAAGGGATATGATATACCATGTCATGGATAAAAATTGAGCAAAAGAAATTGTTGTTATAAGTATTTAAAAAAATGAAATGAAAAAAAAAATTGCTCCGTATGTAAAATGGATACAATCCTTGGCAACGGTATTACCCACGAGTATCCAATATAAGCTTTATGGGTAAACTTTAGCGTTGGTGTATTTACTCGTCAAGCAATGCCACCCCCACATCTAAGAGTCCTTATAGGCTATGTTTTGGGGTGTGGTACCTTGAACTCATTTTTAATGAGGTGGGAAAAATCAATCCTAGGTGATAGAATGTTATATGGAAAATGTGGATTGGTTTTGGTTGACTTTCTTAAATGATTCTCTCTCATGTGCTTCAATTTTAATCATCACACTTTACACGTTGTGTTGAAGTCTTCGTTGTTTAATTTCATTGGATTTTGACTTGATTATTCTATGAGTGTATGCATGTAATTGTTGATAATGGTTAATAATACTCTCTTTTTGCATGATATATGATTTTGACTTCGTGGTATGACTTTTGATGATAACAAAGGGGGAGAAAAATTTGGGAAGATTTGGTATTTACTTGGTGTGCTTGGTATTTGGCATTTGGTATCTTTGCATTTGCATTTGGTATCTTTGTAATGCTCGTGAAAATATGATTGTTTGATTAAGGGGGAGCATTAATGGATATTGGAGAAGCACAAAAATAGTGGGAGCATGCATTGTTGTCTGCACATCATTATATCTTGTTGCATGTCACCCACTATTGTCACACTTTTACACACACCATTTGGAAATTTATTGTGCAAATCTTATACTTAGTTTGTCATCATCAAAAGGGGGAGATTGTTGGTAGCAACGATCTGTGAACTTCGTGTTTGATGATAACAAACGTGTGTGAACGTTTTAACGAGTGTGTTAAGTGTTTCAGGATCGGCGAATGTGCGACTCATTAAAAAAATATCCAAGCACAACATTTTTTTCCCCAAGAGTTAAATTATCTCCCTGGCCGAAATACTGTGTTCCCCCTTTGAAATTCCTTTAAAACAAAAGGGCAGCCGAATTTTGTAAGGGGGCTTTTTGTTTTTCATACCTAGCAAAATTATTAAGGGGCATCTCTCTCTCATAACCATTTAAAAGCCCAAGAGCCGAGAAACAAAAAAACCTAGAGAGCCTGTGCGTCACCTTTTTTGTGTGGGAGAAATTAACTTGAGAGCCGCCTCTTCCAAATTTTAGGAGCAGACGAATTTCTTTTTAAAGGGGAGTTCTTGTTTTTGTTGTACGACACAAAAAAACTATAACCAAAAATTTCTTTGACCTAGCCAGCCGCAACATTAAATAGAGCCGGCCCTGTGCTTGAACGCAAAAAATCCCCCAGGCCGAATTCATCTTAGCATCTACAAATAAAATTCAGGGGCGCACGCATCAAGAATTTTCCGAGAGCACAAGATTATTTTTTTGGGAAAGAAAAAAAAAGAAACTGACGCATCATCCCCTAAAAAGAGTGCATGCTGAAACCTTGAATTCCCATGAGCAAAAGGTAATCAACTTCATGTTATTTGATTAATTTCAATACTCTCCTTGTGCCTTATTTTGTTTTGCAGGTCATCAAAAGGACAAGTACATGATTCTTTTTGGGTTGCATGTAAAACAAAAGAGATAGAGAAGGATGTTACTTGCTTTACTTTAACCCCTTCCACCATTGAAGTACACCAGCCTGCATAAAAAAGGTAAGTTTTTGTCACACAATTGTTTAAATCTTGGGCTTTGTTTTTGCAGGGTAACCAACGCAAGAATTCGCATATTTCCATGAGAGGTTGATCACCATCTCCCAGGATTGTTAAAGGAGTTCTTTTTGGAATCATGGGCATCTGACGCATCTCTAGCCTGTGCTTCCTCACGTGAACAAGAAGTCCATCAAAATAAAACCCACAGAACAAAAGGGGCCGGCCTTATTTCTTTTTATCACTTGCCTTTTGATTCAACTGTCCACTAACTTACCTTTTTGGTTGTTTTGCAAGGTCCTCTCGTGTGCATTAATTGAGTGGAGATCGCAACTTTAGTCGCAAAGAGAGAGGAGACTACGACATCTACGTCAGACACGATCTGACTCGTGCCAATTGACAGAGACGACTACGCCACAAATATTGAGCTTTTCTGAACTTTACTATTATACTACTTGTATTGTTGTAGCGATCTCTGTAGGGGAAACAACTTTACCTTTTGTGTTATTTTTTGGGGACCTGACGACTTTGGGAGTCGTCACGGAGGGAGAGCATCTGACTAGATTAAGAGTGTAGAGCACGTGGTGTGCGTACGAGCTAGGTGTGAGTAGATTTGGGATCTTGACTCATTGTAGCTGTACTTGATTACATATCTATCTAGTAGTTGCTTTCGGGGGCTGGAGTCGGTCGTGGGGACGACCGAACCAGGGTATATCTGTGCGTACACTGTGATTGCATTTTATTTACTCTGCATGTGCTTATAACTACGTGTGTTTGTTCGTGGGTTGCACGAATATTTTTAATAGCCTATTCACCCCCCCCCTTTAGGCTACGATCCAGATCCAACACTTTCTTCTTGCGGGTGGACTCGCTTGCCCAAGTGGGTCTAACCCACTCTTACCTTTGACTGTTTTTGCTTTCCTGGGCTCGTTTGAGCTCTGTTTTGGACGCAGTTTGAACCTGCGTTTAGACCGAAACAATCCCATCAACCAGGTAACCCTTTTCAATGCTTTTGTTCCTAAAAATATTATCGTAACCAATTTACGACACGTTTAATCTTGTTTGCATCAAATGCAACATTGTCTCTATCTACGACTTAGTCTCACAACTGGCTTGTGGACTTAACCATTTCATCATATGAATTCCTCTTAACAATCTTCCTATTACTAAGACACGAATGCTACTCGGTGTGAGACCCTACAGCCTGACCTTTGATCACTCCTCATTTTACACCTTTTTTTTCCGTGTATTTGCATGCCATTTAGATCGCCCAAATCATGTTTTTCACGATATATCGACGATATTGCGATGCATTTCACGATTTGTTATTTTTGTCGCATTTCAGGTGATTTGGCGCGATTTGGAGTGATCTCGAGACGCGCTTACTCTAGACGGCCACCGACGACCTCCCCGAGGGATATTTTGCTGTTGGAGAGGAGCGGAAGAAGAATGGACGTCGCAGGAGCGACGAGGAGGCCAAAACAATCAGATTGGGCATCTTTTGTGTCCCACTCGGCCGAGTGGAGGAGCCACTCGGCCGACCAGCGAGACACTGCTCGGTCGACCCGTTCAGACACGATTTCCATGTGTACTCGGCCGAGCGTCGGAGTCCACATCGGCCGAGTGACGATACCACGTCTGCCCGAGTGGCGCCCAGACGAAGCCCCTCCAAAATATCGAAGTTTCTGTTTTTCGGCCACCTGAGCTTCAGAAGACCCACTCGGCCGAGTGGCAAACCACGTCCGCCCGAGTGCAGTGAAGCCATCGGCCGAGTGACGACAACTCACTCGGCCGAGCCGCCTCCGAACTGAAGACCCTTGAAGCCCCCGACTTACTGGAAAATGACAGGGTTTTCACTCGGCCGAGCGACTTTTGTCACTCGGCCGAGTGCGATGCGCTGCCTGTAGCGAAATTTGCGGAAAACAGGCTGTGCAGGGGCGTTTTGGTCAAGATTTTTGGACTATTTTTGGGACTATTTAAGCCCTGTTTTTACCCTAGTTTTAGGAGCCATCTCTTAGATTTTTTGCAGCTTTTTGAGATTACTTTTTAGCTTTGTTATTTGTGATTGGAGAAGAGGAAATACTTGGATTTTTGTTGGATTAATTGAAGAACTACATTGGTTTGCATCTCTCTTCCCCAAAAACTCTATTTTTATTGTTTATATCATTGTTGTGATGAATTCCATTGCCTATTTCATTGATTATTTTTGTGCTATTGCTATGATTTGTGAGTAGTCTCCACGTCTTGGGGCGTGGGGATGAACCCTACAAGCCCAATTTCGTATTTGTGATAAATTGGTAGAAATTGTGCTAGAATCAATAATTAGAGATTAGATTGGGATCGAATTACTACGGATCGCTAGGTATTCATATCAATTGGGATTTGCAAGAGATTGGATCCCAATTTGATAGGGAGCCCTAGAAATTCGAATTGGGTTGGAGTCGGACTTTCGAAGTATCGGTTTGCAAGAGATTGGACCGATACTAGGATCTTCGGTTGCAATTCCGTGCCGATACCCGTTTGCAAGAGATTGGATGGGTAGGAACTATCCTAATTTAGATTGTGGACCGAGTTTGCAAGAGATTGGGCTCGGTGCGCAATTGGACGATGATGTTGATCCTAATGCTAGCTTTCCTAGGCTAGGGTTTGCAAGAGATTGGACCCGACCCTAGGATAGCTATAGACCGGCAACAGCGCGAGAGCGTGAGCTTGGTTCCACATTTAGTTGCAACTAGTTCATCCAAATTCTCATTCTAGCAATTTTGATACCGACGAACCACATTTATGAAATACGGTGAGTAGCGGGGATTCCCCATTCCCTAGACGTTCTTTATTTGATTTGATATTTCGCACATTTGTCTGACGATTGTGACAGGATCGCCCAAGGCAATTCTCTCTATTCTTAAATAGCCAGGTTGATTAGAAGCAAGCACGGTCATTCGTCCTCCCTGTGTTCGATACCCGCTCGCCGCTATACCGTGCGCTTGCGGTAAAACTACAACCGTTCTTTGGGTGTACGTCCCGGAGCGACCAAGTTTTTGGCGCCGTTGCCGGGGAGGCGATTGCGTTTGATTCTTTTTCACCCTAGCTACTTCTTTCTTTTATTTTTTTTATTGTTACCATTATTATTTCCTTTACTATTCTTACCTAACCCTTCCACGGTATTAATCATTTCTTTGAAACTCTGTTTCCCCTGTGCATGAACACGAGATCTACGGCGGACCCAGAAGACTTATTATTTGATCCCGAGATCGAACGTACCGCGCGGAGACTTAGAGCGGAAAAGAGACAAGATCCGGAAGGGATGTATATGACCAACCCGGAAACTCCTGAAGAATTGGCGGCAAGGATGGCAAGGATAATCTCTATTCGAGATAGGCTTCGGCCTAAGACTTCTTCTACCACCTCGTCCATTGCCATGCAGGGGTTGGCGGCTAACAAGAACTTCGAGCTAAAGACTGGATTGGTGGTTTTGATGCAACAAGACCCATTTCATGGGAACGCACATGAGAACCCCCACTACCACATCCAACTATTCTTGTCGAAGTGCGCCACATTCCAGATGCCGGGGGTCTCCAACGATGCTATCAGACTGCGTCTCTTCCCCTTTACGCTAAAGGACAAGGCACTCTATTGGTTGAGGACGCAAGCTGAGGGTGTCTTCACCACTTGGGACGAGCTGGCGAGTGCATTTATTGACAAATTTTATCCGCCATCCAAGACGGTGAAGATCCGGAGCGCTCTCATGTCCTTCAAGCAAGGACCACAGGAGACGCTCTATGAAGCATGGGAGCGTTTTAAGGATTTGCAGCATCAATGCCCGCACCACAGTATAGAGGATTGGGAGCTAGTTCATAGCTTCTACAACGGTCTCCAACCGGGGACCAAACAAATTATTGATGCCGCGGCGAATGGTGCAATCTTGTCAAAGACTCCCGAGGAAGCTACGGCCCTAATTGAGGAGATGGCCTCAAATAACCAACAATGGGGCGATGAGCGAGGACACTCCACATCCTCCTTAAAGCCAACTAGCATCTATGAGGCGAAGGCCGTAGCGGAGCTCACGAGCAAATTTGATTCTCTCCACAAGGTGGTGGAGAGATTGGAGAAATTTATCACGGAGCCCTAAGGAAGCCCATCCACCTCCGCACCGACCAACCAAATGTGTGATTGGCAAGACCAATCTCAAGTCATGTACTCGGGAGGAGAGCAAGGAGAAGGATCCTTGGAGCAAGTACAATATGTTGCGGGGAACCAAGGGTATTGGTCCAATCCGGCCGCAAGAAATCATCCGGGATTCTCCTACGCCAACAATGAAGGAGCCTTGAACCCGCCACAACCACCGCCGCAACAAGCTCGACCACCACCACCCCAACAACAAAACTATCCACCGAGGGGGCCTACTCAACAAAACTTTCAACCGAAGCAACAAGTTCCACCATATAGGCCTCCCGGATACAACCAAGGGTGGAGGAATCAAAACCCTCCACAAGCTCCACAACGATCCGACTTCGAAACTAGAGTCGAGGCGTTCATGGTCGAGCAAAATAAGGTGAATGCTACTTTGAAGGCGGGGCAAGAATCTCTTAATACCGTAGTGGCTCAAATATCGGAGCAATTGGCGTTGCTCAATCGGAACACTCAAAGATTGCCGGCGCAACCGGAGCAAAACCCACGGGGCAACACGGGCCACATCAATGCCGTAGTTGCCGTTACTACTAGAGGCGGGAAGGACACCACCCCCGCTATGATTCCTACCGAGGAGGCCGTGGAGGAAAGCTTGGAGCCGGTTGAGCCGGTAGTTGAGATTGAAAAGGAGAAGGAGCCACAAGACAAGGAGAAAACTAGGGCGGAGCGATTAATTGAGGAGAGGCGCTTCATGCCACCGGTCCCATTCCCCCAAAGACTAGCGAAAGCGAAAATGGAGAAAAGGCTAGCGAAAATCCTCGAGTATCTAAGAGGAGTTAGCCTCAATATTCCCTTCCTCGACGCCATCGTGGAGATCCCCACGTATGCTAAATTCTTGAAGGACTTGATTTCGGGGAGGAAGAGGAAGGAGAAGATCATGCTAGCCGAGGAGGGCTCTTGGTTCACCAAGAGAGAGAAGGAGCCGGCAAAATTTAAAGATCCGGGGAGTTTTCGGATTCCTTGCACTTTGGGTGGCGTGCCTCTTCAAAAGGCGTTGGTCGATCTTGGGGCTAGTGTGAGTCTCATGCCCCTCTCCATGTTCTTAAAGCTTAACACCGGTACAAAGTTGAAACCCACCGACATGCGCATTCAATTAGCCGATGGCCGGATAACAAGGCCGGTGGGGATCGCCGAAGACATACCGCTACAAGTCCCGGGTGAAATATGCTTACCATGTGACTTCGTGATCATGGACGTTAAGGAGGAGGGAGATACTTCATTGATACTTGGACGCCCGTTCCTCGCCACCGCCGGAGTCATCGTCGACGTGCGCGAAGGTACCTTAACCTTAAACGTCGGAAACATCGAGGTGGAGCTCCACATTCCTAAGGCAATGAAGCACATGCCCTACCACGAGGAGCTTGATTACATGGACCTCCTCGACAAGGTGATAGAGGAGGCGATTCCTCACTCAATTGGCGCCCTTTTTGATGAAGAATTTGAAGAAGGCCCGGATTTAGGCCGAGATGAAGAGAATAAAGATGATTCCCCCGACTTCTCCGCTGATGAAGATGAAGGCGACGCTGATGTCGCAAGGATTTGAGAGCTCTGCAAGCTCTCGAAATTAAAGTCTCCAAAGAAAGCTCCGCCAGTACGGAAATCGGCATCGCCGGTTAAGCCGTTGACCGGGGCAAATGCTAGCTTGGGGGAGCCTCCCCCCAACACTATTCGAGACAAGAGACCTCCGAGGGAGAACGCTACGCCGCCACGTCCAAATCCAAGCGCGCTCCCCGGGAAGTTTGACGGGTGCATCTCATATGCACCAAACATCCCGCATTGATTGAAAATTATAGGGGGTCGAGCTCACGACCTAAAAAGAGCGCTTGTCGGGAGGCAACCCGACGGTTTTTGCTTTATTTTTACTTTTTCTTTATTTTCGTTTTAGAGATTTTTAGTGTTTTGAGTCATTCGACCAAAAATTTTGTGATAACGGGTCCTATTTTTCTTGACAGGAGAGGAGATAGGTAGATCCATCATGAGGAGGATGAACGAGACGACGAGGAGCGCCCCAAGAAGGCGCTCGACGCTTAGGAGGAGGATGAAATCGACTGGAGGAAGAAAGACGGAGTTTAGAGCCCAAACGAAGACAAACAGCAGAACACAAGGCTCACTCGGCCGAGTATACTAGTCACTCGGCCGAGTACATAAGTTCGTCCGGCCGAGCCGCTCACGAACGAGGGAAGTCTGCTGTACCCAACTCTCTGTTTATTTTCTTGATTTCGATATAACTGCTACTCGGCCGAGTATACATTATCACTCGGCCGAGTGAAACGGATACCCTCCTAGGGCGAGTCATGCCGAGTAGCTTGAGTCACTCGGCCGAATGGACTTACGTCACTCGGCCGAGGCTGGCAAAGCCACTTGGCCGAAGCGATATCGGGGAGAAAATTTTATTTGCCTCGCTCGGCCGAGTGAGCACGTCACTCGGCCGAGTCGTAACTCTTTTATATATAAGTAGCGAGGGGGGCGCGGATTTCGAAATAGCAAATCCCGAATCCGCCCGCGCCCCCTCAGCTCCCATCGCCCGATCTCGCTTCACCCAGCCCCCACTCGCCCGACCAAGCCCGCGCGCGCCGCCGCTCGGCCAGCCACCGCCGGCCGACCCTCGCCGCACCCCGCCCGAGTCGCCGCCGGCGGCCTTGTCTCCGATCACCTCCGGTATAGCTTGATTTGCCCGTTTTCTCCTCTTTTTGCGTAGTTTTCGAGGATCCGTGTATTAATCGAACCCCTAACCCGAATCAATTCCCATATCTATCTGTTATACCCCTATTGCTCCATACATTTTGATTATTGCTCGCTGATATCGCTTTTCCATGCGCAGGTTGCTTTTTGGAGCTTAGGGGAGCCTAGGGGAGCTTCTACGGGCTGTTTTGGACTTCGTGGAGGCGCGGACTTCGCACACTTCCACTGCTTAGCACTCGCGGCGTGTTTTGGTACACTCTTTCCATTCTTTTTGCACACGCCACACTTTTTCACTTTTCGGCGCGCTCGGGGCCGATATGCCGCCCCGGACGCGGCCGCGGTCGACGAGAGCTTCCGCTAAGCGGAAGCGGTCGGACGAGCCCGGCCCCTCCCACTTGGTGGAGGACTCTCCTCCGCCTTCTCCCACACACCCCGCACAGCCTGTAGGCCCCGCACACCCCGCATAGCCTGCAGCGCACCCACAGCCCGCACAGCCCGCACAGCCTCTCCCTGCCGATCCACAGCCACCACCACCGGCTCAACTGGTCAGGCCGCTCGGGATTACGTTCTGAGATGACGCACACCGCGCCGTCTTCGAGCGTATCTCCCAGCGCTCGATCGTACCCTCCAGGTTTGCACACCTCGCTGACCTAGGACGCCTGGGGGTACTTGAGGGGATGCTTACGTTGTACGACAACGTGGGCTGGCGAGATTTTTTCCAGGTGTCGGCGGATACTTTCACCCGCCCGACACTTGAGGTTTTGAGTTCGATCGCCCGGACCGATGAGGGATGCTCATTCCGGTTCATGGATCGAGAGTGCCAGGTCACTCTCGATATGATGAGAGCATTTTTCTCTTGGCCAGCAGTCCCCGGAGCCGATCGCGGTTACGGCCCCACACATATCCCTCCACCCTCTTTCGACGCCGGTGCCTTCTGGGCACGTATCACAGGCCACCACGCCGCTTTTGACCCTAGTAGGGCTAAGGCCTCGGCTATTGTCCACCCCTGCCTACGTATTGCCCAGCGCCTTATGGCGACCACCTTTTTGGCCAGATATGAGCCGGGCACGATGTCTACGCCAGAGCTCTACATGCTCTATGCGATGACACGTACCAGAGCTCTATCTAGGGATGGACACGAGCTTGTCCCCGCCGTCGTGATCGACATTGCGGCTTGGTTTTTAGACCGTATCATTGTGTCGGTGGGCGCTCGCTCACCGATATGCTGCGGCGGTCTGATCACCCTGCTTACCATGATGACCGGCGAGGACTTACCTGACGACCTGCGACGCGTTCCGGGCCCCACTTCCTTGTCGATAGACGTTATGGCCCGGATGAAGATGCTGCGTCCGCATGGTGAGCGTCACTGGGTCTGGTTGCACGGCCCGTTCGGTGCCGACTACATGATTCTCCCGAGCCCAGCTCGGACCCAGATTGCACCGGCCCACGTTGACTGGCTCCCAGCGATGGATGTCCTCATCCCCGCTGCGTACGTGCTCGAGGCCCAGGAGGCCGAGCAGGCCCACGCTGCCCAGGCTGCTCCCGCAGACCCTGCTGCACACCCTGCCGAGCCTGCTGCCGACCCCGTCGACCCTGTGGCCCCTCAGCCTGTTCCTGACGTTTACGCTGCTCCTGACACTTCTGTCCCCACCTCTGTCAGTGTCGAGAGTACTTTTGCTGAGCCCACTTCCACCACTGTCACCACTTCCGAGGCTGTCCACACCACTCCCGCTGCCACCTCTGGCCCTCTGTCCGTGGAGCCTCTTTGCTCCGCACTCCCCGAGCGCCCGCCGACCTTTGTCGAGAGTGGAGCGCCCTCGTTTGCCGCGGTCGTGGAGACCATGGCTAGCATGATCTCCGCTAGGATTGCGCCTTTTGGTCCACACAGTTCCGCCCCAGCGGTAGAGTCCTCTGTCTCCACAGCCGCCGTATTCTCCGAGAGCGTCGTGGCGTCTGTCCACACTTCTGGGCCACTGACCTCTCTTGCCACCTCGTTGCCACTTTTGCACGCTTCCTTTGCTGCCGCTGCCTCTACTTCTCACCAGCCGGTGTCCCGGCCTCACACTGAGGCCAGGCCCACATTTGTTGGCGCGGCACCTTTTGTCCCCTTCCCTGCTGAGCCCGTTACATACTCCACTCGCGTATGCCAGCCCCGCCCTGCGCAGCCTAGACCGGTGCGTCCCTCTGCACCACCCCCGCCCGACACTGTACTGCAGAGCATACGTGCTCTTGAGTTGGCGGTGAGTGGTCTTAGAGATGACCTTAGGACCCTGTCCTCCACCGTCTCTACGATGGGTGGACGCTTTGACCTGATCCCTCAGATCCACTACTGCCTGACACAGATCTTAGAGCATCTTCCGCGCGTACCCCCACCCACCCAGCAGGTTCCCACTCACACTGCCACACACACTAGACCTGCTTCCACTTCCACGCCCACCCCAGCTCAGCAGCCTACACCACCACCACCACCACCTCCGCCTCAGGACGGCGACGGCGCAGCACCACCTTCCTAGGCACCCTTGCTGCCATCGATTCCTTTTGCCGTTGTGCTGCCCGTTTCTGCTGGGTCCTGATGCCTTTTTGCCCACCCCCCCTCCCCTCACTTATTTTGGGATTCTCATTTTGCCGTATCTTTATATATCTTTTTTGGGAGAGAGGGAGAGCTTTTGGTGACCCATTTATACTCGTATCACTCATATCTGTGCATGCATCATTTCCGCATCATATTTTCATTTCTTTATTTTTCGTTTTATTATCTTTTTTCTTTCCATCATGCATGCACCCTCACTTGCCCCTCTCATTACTTGTCTCTCTGTGTGCCACACTTTGCACATTGAGGACACTGTGCGGTTTAGCTTGGGGGAGTGAGTTCTCACGTTCTTTTTCGATTTGCCACCTTTATTTTTAGTTTTTCACACCGTTTTTTTTTTCACTTTTGCACTCATTTTTCTTCATTTTTCTTTTATTTTGCCATGCATCACGTTTTTCTTATTTCTCTGTGTGCCGCATTGCATAGTTTTATTTTTCTTACCTTTATTTCTTTCCTTTTTCATCTCATGCTAGAGATGAATTTTCTGTGATGATGTCTACGTGGAGTTAGCTTATTCTATATGCATGCTATATTTGTCATGTCTTAGATTTTATTTCTGATATCACATGCTATGACTTGCTTTGCATTTAGAAATAGTAACCCACACTTTTTCCACATGAAAATGGATGAAGTTTTATTATTAGCTGAGCCTGAATATTCATATGTATGCTATCACAGAAAACACACCAAGATTCACGCATTGAATGCCTATATCTGGAGTACCGATTTCTTTTCCTATATCACTTCTATATGCATGAATTGTACACTTCACTTCGGGATGATTGAATGATGTTAGCTATGATATATCTGGATTAGTTAGCTTTTTTGTGATCGAAACTGAGTAGATTAGATTACCCTGCTGAAGTTGTCGTGCATGTCTTATAAGAGTGAACCGAGAGTTATATATATTTCTTTCTCCACAAATCTTGAACATCATTTCTCTACTTTTAAAAATCATTGGTGAATCTCCCCTTAGTGATTCTATTTTATGGCATTTCCCCCGCTATTAATTCCTAGCTCCAAATCCTTTCTTCTAAAAAAATGTATATATAATAAAAGAGAGAAAAACATTCTTGTATATCATTATCTCTCTCTGAGTTGGGATCATTGTGTATATATTGCTTATAAAAAAAGGAAAAAAAAAGAGAGAGAGAAAGGAGGAAAAATCCTCAATAAAAGATCCCATCTCACTTTCTTTCTTTCTTCTTTCTCTTCTTTGCTTTTGGAGCTATATAAAAATGGGGATGTAAATATTTTTGTGCCACCACGCTTATAGATAAGCTTGGGGGAGGGGACCCATTGATGTGTGAGAGAGTGACTACATGACATTGCACGACAACTTAGGCTAAGTAATATTCTATACTCGGTGAGATTGTTTCTAGCTTCACGAAATCCAGAAATCTAAGCCTAGCGTTCATTTCATGAAATCCAAACTTTTCTATTCTCTCTATTCTATAGTGTGATACTCTTATACTCCAGATAGAAAGCGTTCAATTGAAAAGTGTGTGATCTGTGATTTGTATACCGCTTTAAATGATTCAGGCAATGTTAATTTTAAAATCATTCCGTTCTTCATGATTATATCATTGCTCGTGGGTTTTCTATTTCTATTTGCACTATTATACTATGATATCAAAATAAGATTCTTTGACATGTATTTCTCATTCGGTGCATGCTATAAGAGTAAGTGAAACCCACATCCTGAGAAAATGATCTAGCACCCTACCTCTTCGCTTCTTTCTTTCGTCTTTATTTTCATTTGGTTTTCATTCTTCTTCGTTTTTCATTTTTTTCGTTTTTCGCCGTTTTTGTTTTCCGAATCCACCGGGTTCGCCTTTTACTTATCTTCCTCGAGGACGAGTAAGAGGCAAGCTTGGGGGATTTTGATCACTCCTCATTTTACACCTTTTTTTTCCGTGTATTTGCATGCCATTTAGATCGCCCAAATCATGTTTTTCACGATATATCGACGATATTGCGATGCTTTTCACGATTTGTTGTTTTTGTCGCATTTCAGATGATTTGGCGCGATTTGGAGTGATCTCGAGACGCGCTTACTCTAGACGGCCACCGACGACCTCCCCGAGGGATATTTTGCTATTGGAGAGGAGCGGAAGAAGAATGGACGTCGCAGGAGCGACGAGGAGGCCAAAACAATCAGATTGGGCATCTTTTGTGTCCCACTCGGCCGAGTGGAGGAGCCACTCGGCCGACCAGCGAGACACTGCTCGGCCGACCCGTTCAGACACGATTTCCATGTGTACTCGGCCGAGCGTCGGAGTCCACATCGGCCGAGTGACGATACCACGTCCGCCCGAGTGGCGCCCAGACGAAGCCCCTCCAAAATATCGAAGTTTCTGTTTTTCGGCCACCTGAGCTTCAGAAGACCCACTCGACCGAGTGGCAAACCACGTCCGCCCGAGTGCAGTGAAGCCATCGGCCGAGTGACGACAACTCACTCGGCCGAGCCGCCTCCGAACTGAAGACCCTTGAAGCCCCCGACTTACTGGAAAATGACAGGGTTTTCACTCGGCCGAGCGACTTTTGTCACTCGGCCGAGTGCGATGCGCTGCCTGTAGCGAAATTTGCGGAAAACAGGTTGTGCAGGGGCGTTTTGGTCAGGATTTTTGGACGATTTTTGGGGCTATTTAAGCCCTGTTTTTACCCTAGTTTTAGGAGCCATCTCTTAGATTTTTTGCAACTTTTTGAGATTACTTTTTAGCTTTGTTATTTGTGATTGGAGAAGAGGAAAAACTTGGATTTTTGTTGGATTAATTGAAGAACTACATTGGTTTGCATCTCTCTTCCCCAAAAACTCTATTTTTATTGTTTATATCATTGTTGTGATGAATTCCATTGCCTATTTCATTGATTATTTTGGTGCTATTGCTATGATTTGTGAGTAGTCTCCACGTCTTGGGGCGTGGGGATGAACCCTACAAGCCCAATTTCGTATTTGTGATAAATTGGTAGAAATTGTGCTAGAATCAATAATTAGAGATTAGATTGGGATCGAATTACTACGGATCGCTAGGTATTCATATCAATTGGGATTTGCAAGAGATTGGATCCCAATTTGATAGGGAGCCCTAGAAATCCGAATTAGGTTGGAGTCGGACTTTCGAAGTATCGGTTTGCAAGAGATTGGACCGATACTAGGATCTCCGGTTGCAATTCCGTGCCGATACCCGTTTGTAAGAGATTGGACGGGTAGGAACTATCCTAATTTAGATTGTGGACCGAGTTTGCAAGAGATTGGGCTCGGTGCGCAATTGGACGATGATGTTGATCCTAATGCTAGCTTTCCTAGGCTAGGGTTTGCAAGAGATTGGACCCGACCCTAGGATAGCTATAGACCGGCAACAGCGCGAGAGCGTGAGCTTGGTTCCACATTTAGTTGCAACTAGTTCATCCAAATTCTCATTCTAGCAATTTTGATACCGACGAACCACATTTATGAAATACGGTGAGTAGCGGGGATTCCCCATTCCCTAGACGTTCTTTATTTGATTTGATATTTCGCACATTTGTCTGACGATTGTGACAGGATCGCCCAAGGCAATTCTCTCTATTCTTAAATAGCCAGGTTGATTAGAAGCAAGCACGGTCATTCGTCCTCCCTGTGTTCGATACCCGCTCGCCGCTATACCGTGCGCTTGCGGTAAAACTACAACCGTTCTTTGGGTGTACGTCCCGGAGCGACCAAGTTTTTGGCGCCGTTGCCGGGGAGGCGATTGCGTTTGATTCTTTTTCACCCTAGCTACTTCTTTCTTTTATTTTTTTTATTGTTACCATTATTATTTCCTTTACTATTCTTACCTAACCCTTCCACGGTATTAATCATTTCTTTGAAACTCTGTTTCCCCTGTGCATGAACACGAGATCTACGGCGGACCCAGAAGACTTATTATTTGATCCCGAGATCGAACGTACCGCGCGGAGACTTAGAGCGGAAAAGAGACAAGATCCGGAAGGGATGTATATGACCAACCCGGAAACTCCTGAAGAATTGGCGGCAAGGATGGCAAGGATAATCTCTATTCGAGATAGGCTTCGGCCTAAGACTTCTTCTACCACCTCGTCCATTGCCATGCAGGGGTTGGCGGCTGACAAGAACTTCGAGCTAAAGACTGGATTGGTGGTTTTGATGCAACAAGACCCATTTCATGGGAACGCACATGAGAACCCCCACTACCACATCCAACTATTCTTGTCGAAGTGCGCCACATTCCAGATGCCGGGGGTCTCCAACGATGCTATCAGACTGCGTCTCTTCCCCTTTACGCTAAAGGACAAGGCACTCTATTGGTTGAGGACGCAAGCTGAGGGTGTCTTCACCACTTGGGACGAGCTGGCGAGCTGGCGAGCTGACCTTACTACAGGTTGGGGCTCGAAACTCCTAGGCGACGGTCACCACGAGCAGCAGTTGTCGTCCGTATTTCAGAATCATCATAGTGTGATCAACCCATTGACAAAAGTATCGTTGGGTTCACTTTGACTGTGTCAGTGATGAATACCGTTAGCTATAGTCCCTTCGTCAAGACTCTGTCTCTGTTGGCCTAGGGTACTGTTTACTGTCAACCCTATTAGACAACATTGGTCAGTATACGGCAGTCTTTATTGTATTCACGTTGTACATCTTACAACGTACCTCGGCCGAGGATTAACACAAAAACCGTACTGAGCCTATGACACTAATTTTCCTTTAACGGAAGAGACGAATCCCATCTTAGTCATCTACTTGCTTCGAGAGCTTCAGGTGTAACCCAACTTACGATCTTTCAGCAGGCCTAGCCTCGAAGCTAGATCATAGGTCTAAGCGACATTGTTCACTCACAGGTTCGTACAAATGACTTCAGGTCTTAAGGACCAGCTTACCTATCATCACCCAAGAGTTATTATAGACAGTTTAGTTAAAGTTAACCATATAATAAATCTGAGTTGGTCGTTCAGTGAACTCATTCTCCAATGAGCACTTGTGTCTCGTCTCTGACTTCACCAAGTCGAATGACTATGAGATCATCATTACCCTAAGGTAAGACAAAGACACAGTGGTCTGTCCGATATGCCGATATCCAGTTCTCGACACATCTATGACCACGAACCGTTTAAGAATTAAGTTTCTATCCGGTCACTTACTACTCATAATCGAGATCTTATTTGGATATGTAAGGACCTAACTATAAGTCTAAGGAAATTATCAAGTATATGATTCAACGAATTCATACTTAGGATAATTGATACCATATAATATCTTAACAAGACGTATACTAAGGATAAGTTGCCTTATGTGCATATATCCTCCTACATGCATAACAGGCGACTGTAGAACAAACCACAGTCGACTGTTTAGATCACACTTTGCACATTCTAGAGAAAAATATGAAAAGGTGTCAAAGAAAAATTGATCTAATGATTTCCTATGACTGAAATGAAGATGAGTGTGTGTGCTCCATCAAAGTTCTACTTTTAAGCTACATACTAGAAGATAGAAACGAAGATTACATTGTAGACCTCTCTCTTCTTTCCAAAGTATGAGCTTGAAGTCTTCTAGGAGCTTCAATCACCATCTTTGATCATCCAATCCACTTTTCTTGCTTTCATAGATTTTTGAAGTCATCCATTGCTAATTGATCATCATGATATGCTTAGGCAATGGATTAACTGCAAATAGAGGATTAGTCACAAGTATTTATGTTTGCTCATCATTAACACCAAGTAGGGAAAAATCCAATACTTAACAACTCCGACCTCGTAATATTTGGGGAAGCACACACACTCGGTGGGGGTTGGAAGACGAACTGTGTAGGGCGGCCTTACGTACTTCGCGCGGGCCAAGGGTATAAAGGAGGTCGGCACAACAGATTCTATGCCGGAGATCTCAGTAGGGACATCCCCGGCCTCGACCATGGTCATGACGGCCCGAGCAGACAGTCTGGGCCTCCCTACGGACGGCCCTTTCCCTTTCCTAGGGTCCCTAAGGGCCACTGACGACGAAGCAGCAACAAGCTCGGTCATCGGCCCACCCTCGGGACGGTCCTGTCTGATCGGTGAAGTCTCCTCCACCCGCTCTTCCGTGTCCATGACGGAGCTGTCCGGTGCTCCACCACCCCTATACCAACCTTCTATCTCTCTAGAAGCCATGGAACAGGAAGAAGAGGGAGAAACCATTTAATAAGCAAGAATGATACCTAGAAGAAAGAAGACGATCCGAGGAAGCAGCGGGAAGAGTGAACAAGAACTCCGGCGAAGGCGGCGACGGTAGTCGAAAACTTGGAGAAGAAAACTCGGAGAAGCTTGGAAGAAGAAGAAGACTCTAGCTGGATCTCCCCCTCCCCTACTTATAGCGAGCGTCAGTTCATCTCCGCTGTTGAAGCCAGGCCACGTGGCGTGAATCCAAGTTTCCCTGACGCCTCGACTGCCACCCACCGTCACGTCAGCCACACATCACGTTCGAGATGGCTGGGCCGCCTCGATCTTTTTCCACCTTTCGAATCGAAATGATGGCTGGAGAGGCGGTGGGCGGGCTTTTCAAATTAATTATCGCCTTATCCAAAAATTCAGAACAACGATATCACGCTCCCCTTTCGAACAAATGGAGAGGTTGTACGTCATCCGAACTAGACCGGGCTACCGCCTCAAGCTCGAATGACGGGGACAATTGTTATGACCAAAGATCGAAACGCCTCAACTTCCCCTCCAAGCTCGCCAGACGAGCGACAAGCTCGCTCGTCATCCATGAAGTCCGCCTCGTCGAACAGGAAGGTCGCACTTCGCCCACAGAATCGCCGATTGATCGCATGTTCCCCTCCAACCTTGCCAGTCGAGCAACCATCTCGCTCATCATCCTCCGAGTTCGCCCCCGACCGGGGCGTGAGGGGCGGACGTCAAGACCCTGTGGCATCGATTTTAGGTGACAAGTTAGGCACCCTCCGGGAGAGACCAAGCGACCCATGAGCGGCCCCGCTCCTTGGACGCGCCTTGATGTCCCTTCAGCCTATCGAACATGACAAACGTCCTTGTACGAGAACATCACTGACACTTTCACCGCCCGACAGCCAGGCAAAAGAGCACATGGCCGTTGCGCCGTCTGACAGTCTAACAAAAGCGTGCCTGACGCTTTTGGCTCTGACACCCTGACAAAAGCACGCCTGATATGCTCAGATCTGACATCGTCGATCGAACCTTCATCAGTCTGACACCCCTGCTCAGCACGCCAGCTCAGCCGAATCCAACCGCCTTACTCAGCTATAAATATCCATATACTTCCATCGAGAAAGAGATTGGTTCATTGAAATCATAAACTCACACACACACACACAAGAGCAAATATCGTCCATATATTTGTTCTTCCACTCAAGCTCGCCACGTAAGGTCGACCTACCTCTAGCTCGGCCTATGTGTCCGACCCACATCTCTAAGCTCTAATTCTGGCTTAAGCATCGGAGAGACCAATGGTTGGAACCCAACGCCGCCTTTCTGACGAGCTGCTCTTTGCACAGGAAAGCCCGTCCAAGAAGCGAGCAACCGGCGACCAACTCACGGAGAGCGGCGTACAAGGGGCGACCATGCAGGAATGATACCAAGATCATCATCCGAAGTGTGCCTGGCCTGTACATCCCATCACCACCTGTAAACAGCCACCCAAATCACCCCCTCACTTGCTAATCATCGTGCCCTTGATACCACATTAAACAAATTTCATTGTCAGACGGATTTCGACCCACAACAGATGTAATTTCAAAACGAATACACAGATTTCTCTATCATTGTATTTTCCCCTGTCGGCTATATTTATTTGAACATAAGCAGATTGACAAAGAAAGATAACAAGAAGACCTAATCGTCGATTTCTCAACGTTGACATTGCTCCTCCCAAAAACATGACGACAAGGCAGTGAGCTTGTATTTCCTAGGGACACCGATCTGTTGTTTTACTACATGGATTATAAAAAACTGTCTTTGTTCGCCCACGTGTACACAACTGTATTATAGGCTAATCTTATCTTAATCCATTTTAATTATACCTAATGACAACAGATTTCTTACTCCTTCAAGTTGACTTGAGCATTATTGAAGCAAACCTTGATATAATCACCCACCAAAACTCACCATCTCACAAGACAAACAACATTTCATATCAACCCAGAACAAACTCCTTATAAACAAGGATAGATGAAAAAAAAAATTAAAAAAAATTAATTTCTAATCGTTACTTTTCTTCAACTTGCTGCTCTCACTCTCACCACTGCTGTACCCACACACCACCTTGCACTTAATGACCCCGTAACCGCCGGCATACAAATAGAACCCCGGCGCCACCATCACCCTTACGCTCACCGGACTTGTGTGGTTACCGCCCCGCCTCCCTCTCTCGCCGACCACCACATGCTCCATGTACCTCGCATCGTATTCCGCCCCCCTCTCCGCCCTGAGTATGGGCACCGCCGGGTGAACGCACCGCGAGAGCAAGTACACGACCCAGGCTCCTTTGGCGGCCCCAAAGAAGGCCTGCAGCAGGCCCTCCGGCCAGGCCCGGGCCCAGCCCATCATCCCCACGACCTCGCTCATCTTCTTGTCGCAAAACTTGCTCAGCCCTTCGCTGTAGTGCTTTGTCCCTTTGCTCAGCACCTCCTCCCACGTCAGCCCCCGAACCGCCTCGTAGCCCGCCCGGTTCATCTCGGACCGGACCGCCGGGTCTAGCACTCTGGACTCCTCCTCCGTTAACCTCTCGAACTCCCCGTAAAAAACCCGGTTCAGGAGCGATTCCATGTAGATCAGAAGAACGCCCGTGTTCTGGATCGGGAGCTTTAACAGAGAAGCAACCCGGGCCGGTCTGACGTGGACCGATAGTGCCCGGGTCAGGGCCCGGACCGCGGTCCGGGAGTCGGCGACTGCGGCGATGAACGGGTCGGTGGGAAGGGGAGGCCTGGCCGGGCCCGTGACCGACACTGCACGGTCGAGGGCCGACTTGAGGTCGAGGCAGTAGGACTCGAGCCTGTCGAGCTTGCGCTCGAGCTCGGAGACCGAGTGCTTGAGTCTGGAAGATTCTAGAAGCGCCTCGTCACGCCGGCGGGTCGCGTGGAGGAGCTTTCTGGAGAGTTCCTGGGCCGCGAGCTTCCACTCGCCCCCGTCGGTGGGCCCCGCCGAAGGCGGCGCTGCCGCCGCTGCCATCGCCGAACTGGACGGGGGTGGTGCGGGGCGGGGGCTCTTGCGGGTGAGGGTGAGGAGGAGGGAGTGGAGGAGGGCTTTCGGGTTGACGGGGCTGAGCCCGGACCCGTAGTGGTTGTCGACGGGGACGACGGTTGTCTTGTCACGCGACGAGGGTCGGCACTTGTTGAAGAGGACCGACAGCTGACGGTCGTCCTTCTTTGCCGCAGCCGGAGCCGGTGATTTGGCAGGGAGGGGAGCCGGGTGGTCCTTTTCTTGTTTCGGTTCCGGGTCGTCCACCTCTCCTTCTTTATCCATTTCCTGTATCTGCAATTTGGATCGATCGAAAATATTAATCAGTTTAAAGGACTAAAAAGAAAAACAAGATAATTATTTTTGTAATAACTAATTCATGCTTACTGGTGTGAAACGGGGAGAGCTAGGGAGAGGAGGATGGTGAGGATGAGATGGGCGGTAGGAGGAAGAAGGGGAGGAGGCCATTGAGGGGGCCGAGATCTGTAAATTAACGAGGCTTAGCTGCTTCCTTTGTACTCCAATTTATGCCCACAGTGCCTTGCAAAGAGGGGAATTGAGGAGGGGGGGCTTTAATGCAATAAATTTTTATAAACTTATATTTTGTTGGGGGTTATGGGAGTACATCAGTTACGGAGTGGGGGTCAAAACAAACGGACACTTGGTGGGGTTTTAATTAAATGAGAATGGTGCCCTTGGAGATGAGGGGGGTGCGAGGTAGTTGGGGTTGGGTGACTGTATTTACGAGGGGATGTATAAATAACTTGGGGATGTGAGAGAGGGTGTATATTTATGGCAGGCCTTTTGAAGGGAGCATTTTGTCCTGTCCTTCGTCAATGAATGCTGGTTCTGTGCATTCGGCTTCTTTTGGCTTGGTTGATTCAAAATTGGAGGTTTGTTTTTTTGGTTTTATTTTAGGAAGGGACTAAATGTATCGCATTCATGCGGTGCTAGTAATGATTATTGGCTAAAATTAGAAAAAAAAAAGGAAATGTTGAAGGATTTTAGAGAAGAGAGTAAACAATCTCTCATTAGGAGTAACCATGGTCCAAGCCATGGCTTTTTATATATTCAATTAGAGCATAGGAGTCCAAAGGACTCCCCACTAACTTAGTGGGGAGTAATGGTGAGATGTTAAGGAGGGATGCCAAATGCCTCCCTCAACTCACAACACTCCCCCTCATCTCTCCATTACCTTGGATTAAGCATATGAATACTTCAGTATTCAGTATGCTAATGGAGTGGATACTTCTGGATCCAGAGCCACTGTGGTTGTCTCATTAAAACCTTAGCTGTGGAAAACCCAGTGGGAAAAAACCAGCAGCTTAAGGGAAAAGAGTACAACTATCTAGAGACTCCCCCTGATCTGTACAAGCTTCATGCTTGCAGATCTCCTATGTATCTATACAATCATCTCCTATTCATCTATACATCCATCATGTTCTGAAAGAAAATACAATCATCACTCATCTATACAAGTTTCACTCATCTGGCGACTATAGTAAAGCAGTGGCGTTCTGGAGTGAAATGCTCTTCGAAGTTTGGTAGATGACGCCACTAAAGTATTCATTGAATCAGTCTTCAGTGTGTCTGCGAGATACTGCTGGACCTGGCTGAGCGTTTTCAATACTTGCTTCTTGGATGATGAGCTTCTCAGAAGATGTAGACATTGGAGAATGATGTGTAGATATTTAGGAGGTGGCCGGCCTATTGTGTTTTAGTCATCGCGATGATCTTTAAACCTGCATATGCGATATATATTCCTTGACCCTTGGAAGTTGGGCAGAAGCAGCTTATCCTTGGTCTAGTGGTGCTCTCCAGGGCAACACTTTATCTGGTTAACAACTTTAATGCAGACGTTCTATCAAAGACACGTGCAGTTGGCCAGATAAAGAAGTGTAACAAGTACACTAAAGCTAGGCTCTTCGGGACCTAAGATGTCCTCCCCCTCTTCCAGCTACTGGAAGGTGTCATAAATAAGCATACATTTTTAATAGGATGCAAGTGGACATCATTCTTCATAAACTCCAGGTGTATGAAGGATATTAAAGGATTCCACCACGAAGGTGTTAAATATATAAGCCGAGATAATACCTTGTTATACCTAGGTT
Organism: Scilla litardierei; assembly: GCA_030789695.1. Lineage (NCBI taxonomy): Eukaryota > Viridiplantae > Streptophyta > Magnoliopsida > Asparagales > Asparagaceae > Scilla > Scilla litardierei. Next base: position 224,623,035 of record CM061142.1, on the reverse strand, counting down.
TTTCATTTACAAGGTATGCTTAAAGTTATCTGTTATCTAAATGGTCTCTGCAGGAGATCCTATTAGCTTTAAGTCGACCACATATACGGCGAATATTACAAGTCCTGTCAACGATCTTTCGAAAAAGATACACATGCAGAATATTGCTAAGATCAACTAATGATCTTTGTAGCCTTTATGGAGAAGATGTTTCTACGTCTCTCTTTTATCTCTGGGGGTAGAGTATACCCTTTTGGAAGTTTTATCTAGATCTCTATATCTATATTTCCGTATATATATGCAGTCACAACGTCCATGAACTGCATGTATTGGCTTTTTCAGAGAAGTGCAGGCTTAGTAGGAAAAAGATCACATTTCCTTCATTTCATTTTTTTATGAAATCTGAATTATATTCCACAGGTTTTTACACATTCAGGTGTATGGACTACTGGTCCAAAGACTTTGCTTTTCAAGAGTGAGTCCAGCTCTACTCTTATTGTCTCGTCCCACTTTGGCCATTCTATGCGTTTACGCTATACAAAAGTGGGTAGATGTCATCGTCGTATTCAGCGACGTGAACGGCAATAGCGAAAGCAAAACCGTCGTCGACGACTGTGCTATATATGTCCAGCACCTCTCTAGTACGTACGTAATATAATGATGTTTCTCCTGTTATTTCCTCTGCAGGGGAAATTAGGAGGGGAGAGGTTGCTGGTCTGAGCTCAGCATCCTGTGGTTGGATCATTTTGATATATCCAGGAATCTTCCTATTTTGAGGAATTTTATATTTTGAACCTGGCAGGCGTCCTCTTTTAAATTGAGGTACAGCCAATTCTGCTGCTGGTGGATTGCATCCATCTTTGGGAATGTCAATCCTAGCTGGCGTGTTGGCAGCAGAGACGTGTGAACGAATAATCTTCTGGTTGTCCGCAATTTTATCCGGCAATTGAGTACTTTAATCTGAATGTGAAGGATCTTCTGGATCTCAACTTCACACAGAAAAAGTATGCGGATCATAACGAGATGACGATTTTTGTGTCCCATGATATGGTCTCAGAAGCTTCAGGCTTCTTTAGACTGCGTGCCTATTTCAATTGAGAACTTGCTCATCAAATTTACATTTATCAAGACTTGGTGGTAAACCATAAGCAAGCAGCATCAGCAATAAGATATGGCAACAAGCGGGCCGTATCGTGATAAGCGATGCAGAATGCAGTGTAATGGTCCCTAAACATCAACATGCAACTGCGATTTTACAATGGACATGAAATCCATTGGAGTCTCTTTACCAGAGACTTTGCTAACCCGTTATGAGGTTGAACATGCTGCAGGATGTTCAATTTTAATGCCAGTTGCTTGGCAGAAGTCTTGAATGATATATGTAGTAAATTCACCCACATTATAAGCTTTTGAGAAAGCTAGGTTGCGAGTGAATATAAAGGCACACATAAGACCATCTAGTAGATGCATATATCAGTACAGTAATGAAGTACCGAAAATGGGCCATTTGCGGGGTGAATAGGCCCGCAAAAGGTCACCATGTATTCTCTCAATGAAGCCAAGAGACTCTAAACCCACTTTCAGGAGGGAAGGTCTCTCTATTAGTTTTCCCTTATGACAAAGGGGGACAAGGAAACTCAACCTTTTGAAGAATCTTCAGGTTCTCCAATGGATTCATTTGATGATGCGTCCATCATCGCTGATCCAGAATGACCAAGTCCATTTTGCCAGAGTTAAAAACTATGGCAAAGAAAGGCACTTCTGGTGCTCAGTCGAGTTGGCTTTCTATAGGATGAATATCTGTAATTATAGGGGCCCGACGGGGGTCCAATGAAATCGTAAGTAGATGGTCTTCTGGCCATTCTTTTGACGAGTTACATATTGATATTCAATATATATTATCCACAATTTTCAAGTTATTTTCTTTAAAAGAAATATCCTTGAAAATTGGAGATTTCCTATATGTTTAAGAGGAGAATTTGCATCTTATAGTCTCGTTGTATGTGGGAGCAATATCAATGCTACACCAGTGCAACGAGGCACTGTCAACAATATTCCATAATTCATCTATAAGTAAAACGAAATTTTATTTAAGTCAATGAAAAAGACATTCAAAATAAAAGTTCGTACTTAAGCAAATTAAAGATGAAGCAACATTGAATTTTAAATGCATAGATAAAAGATGAAGCTTAATCGAGCAGGTCGTCGTTCTCGAAGTCATTTGCAGTGAACATCATTGGGGGCTGAACAGCCGCCAAGTTTGTTTCAGGCAGAGACTTCTGGCTCGCCTGATATAGTTCCTGGAGGTGGCGAGGAGTGCGGTAGATTCTGGACCAATGGCCAGTCATGCCGCATCTATGTCATTTATCCTTCCAGTTCTTCATAGGAAGTGACACTTGGTCAGTGTTCCTTTGCTTCCATATGAAGTTACTCTTTCCTGTATTGTTGTTGTTGGACGGGGGTGCTGCTCCTCGTCCATTCTTCATCACAGCTTTTCCTTTGTTATTATTAGCCTTCTTCTTGTTTTTCCACTTCTGGGGAGAAACGTGGTGGGCTTCAGGGATAGGTGCAGTGCCAGCTGGACGTAAATTATGAGTGGCTAGCAGTAAATCTCGATTCTGCTTTGCCCTAAGTAGGCATGAGATCAGATCAGAGAACTTCGTGAAGTTGCATTCACGATACTGCTGCATGAGGATTGCATCTTTCTCGTGAAACGAGGTAAATGTCTTTTCCAACATGCGTTGTTCTGTCACTTCTTCACCACACAACTTCAGGCGTGAGGTGATATTATGAAGTGCAGAATTATACTCAGCGACGGACTTATAGTCCTGAAGTCTGAGGTTTTCCCACTCATAACTGGCACGCGGTAATATTACATCAATTTGATGTTTATACAGTGCCTCCAGTGCTGTCCACAGCTCCATTGGGTCCTCTACCGTTAGGTATTCGGCCTTTAAGGTCCGATCTATATGTTTTCTAATGTAGATAATGGCTTTCGCCTTATCCACATTGGAGACAGTAGTAGGAGTGATGCTGCTAGATGTAGCAGAAGCATCGGCCGCTGCTGGGGCTGATGAAGGAGCCAAAATTGAGCCAAGGGTGGCCATTGAATGCAAGTGGAACTTCAGGTCCACTCGCCAACTCAGGTAATTTTTTCCTGCAGCATCAAGGACCTCGAAATCGACGCTTGCCAATTTAGCCATTTATCTATGCAATTTAAAATAAGCATGAATTAATTAAAATTGAAATTCACGCATTAACAATAAAATAAGTAAAATGTGGGGATCGGCCGAATACCCAAAAACATACATAGTCCAAAGTCCGATATACAGTTCATAAAGAAAAGAAAAATACAAGTTGGAAACCCAGAATGGGTCCCTATATTTTGCAAATTTCACCACCGTCTTCATATGTTGGTACATCGGTCTTTGACATTAATACATTTGATCCTCACTTACAAATTCTCTCAGAAGAAAATAAAAGTGCAAGGAATATTAAAGGTATCAAACTGGTCGATCCCAAAAACACATTTTAACTTATATAAACATCCACGCAGTTATTAATATGCTACAGGCACAAAGAAACAACCACGCAGGCATATAACACATGCATATATAATATGGAAAAAGAGACTATAAAATATAATAATCTCTCGGACCACGGGGAGACGTCAGACACCGTTAGGTTAGTTGACTAATGGAAGAGCGGTCGCATGATCCTTAAGATAATTATATTTTGAAAAAATCTTAATATTCCATAAATTAATAATAATGCAAGAGTGTTATAAATTTAGCAATATGAAAGACTAGGCGACAGGCCCATAACAAGGAATTAAAATAAATTAATATTTTGAATGGGGCTGCAGGCCCATCAATATTAATCATTTTAATATATTATTAATATTTGGGCTTCAGGCCCATTTGCCAAACATTTAACAAATTATTGCAATTGAATTAATTTGGCTTCAGGCCCAATAAGTCAATATTAAAATGTTATTAGTATCTGGGCTTCAGGCCCATAATCAAAATTTTAATTAACTTTTTAAGTTTGCAATTGGATTAAACGGGCTTCTGGCCCAATTTTGGTACTCAAAATTAATTGTAAATCTAAATGGGGCTGCTGGCCCATAAAAAATTATTTTGTTTTTTCATTTATAAACTGGGCTTCAGGCCCAATAAACAACCCATCAATTGTAATGATAAAAAAAATTTAATTTAAGGTAATATTAACTTAAACCCTAAATCAAATTTTTAGTATATTTGGTAGGGGAGCTGATGAGTCCCCAAATTCCAAAAGCAATAGCCTCCACCTTGCCAAGATTACAGAGTCCCCCGGTGCTGCAGAAGCAGATGCCATCCGACAAAGCCCACAGCCGTGCGCCTCTTCCTCAACGCGCATCTCCCTCCCCGTTCACTTCCGATACATTGCAACCTAGATTAAAACCCATCTCGACATGGCACCACCGGCATCAGCCGCTCGGCGAGGTCAGAGGCCCCACCCGCTTCGGGGGGGACGGCGATCGGAGACCCCCCCTCCGGGGGGGTTGCGAGGGCAGAGGCCCCCCCCGCTTCGGTGGGAGGCGATCGAAGAACCCCCCGCCGGGGGGTGCGAGCATAGAGACCCCCCGCTTCGGGGGGAGGCGATCGGAGAACCCCCCGCTTCGGGGGGGGAGGCGATCGGAGAACCCCCCGCTGGGGGGTGCGAGCACAGAGACCCCCCCGCTTCGGGGGGGGAGGCGATCGGAGACCAAAAATTTGGGGGGGAGGCGATCGGATAAGAAACCATCTAGTGGGGTGCGATCACTAGATCCAGAAGTCCAAAGGGTTCGGATTAGAATCTGCTGCTGGGGTACGAGTGCAGAGGCCCCCCCGCTTCGGGGGGAGGCGATCGGAGACCCCCCCTTGGGGAGCTGTAACAGAAGTCCAAGGGCTTTGATGGTTTTTTTGTTAATATAATCCAATTGCAAACGATGTAAACATGCCTTTTGAGTAAGGAATGTAATATCATAGCTAAAAACAATTTTGTTGGTAACTATCTACGGGATCGATGGATATTACCTCTAGATTAAAAATCTAGGGAAGATTGAAAAAATAGAAGATCCGTAGAGAGAAAATTCCACGCTCCGAATACGCCCAAGAGGAACGCCACAACGTATCGCTGCAACAAGAGATTCCTTCGCGCGTATGGGATGTATTTTTGAGGGGGGACAGGATGAAAAGCTCAAAGATTTTAAAGCAAACGTGCTGATAACGTGTTGAAGGATTTTAGAGAAGAGAGTTAACAATCTCTCATTAGGAGTAGCCATGGCCCAAGCCATGGATCTCTATATATTCAATTAGAGCATAGGAGTCCAAGGGACTCCCCACTAACTTAGTGGGGAGTAATGGTGAGATGTTGAGGGGGGAGGCCAAAGGCCTCCCTCAACTCACAACAGGAAAAGAGTTATTGGGAAAGATACCTGATTTAATTAGATTTCCATTTTTAGAATAAAATTTTCGTATGCATCGCATTAATGCGGTGCAGTTAGTCCCTGCCTTATTTTATCTAGTCACACACAGAAGAAAATAAGGAAAAATAGACAACAAGAGTGTAGTTTGTTGCCGGTCTAGTTCGTCTAACAATGAGATTTATAGTTAAAGAGAATTAGGGGTACAATGATTACCGGTTTTGGTTTGATGGCGAGGTTAGCACGATTCGAGTACGCTTCAGGGGTGAAGAATCCAAGGTCCCCCAAGGTCGTCGTCTCTTGATGGCTGGGTGAGCTTCCTGCGAAAATAGCAATTCGTCAGAAAGGCGGGGCTGGCTGTTAGCCGTAGATTCTCCGATGCTTAAGTCAGTGGATGACTTCAAATAGGTGTGTCGGACACGTTTGGCGATCTTAAGGTAGATCGGCGAAGTGTGGCGAACTTATGAGGAAGGCACAGATATGTGGGAGATATCCGACCTTGAATATTGGAAATGATATAAGGATTTCAACTCACCAACCCCCTCATTGGTGGCTGGAAGGGGTATTTATTGGGTCGCGAGGCGGTTGCCCGCCGTCCAGTCTACTGTCAAGTCAGCCCAGCTAGAGTGCAAGTGGAGAAGTGATAGGTCGGCGATCGGTGTCAGAGATATTTTACGCATTAATGGGTGTTACAAGTTGTCAGACGCATTAATGAACCCCAACGGGCGGCCATCAGTTCTCACCCTTAACCTATGGCATTAATGGGTGGGTAGGTGGCCCTACGTCACCCTGTCGGAGATATTTTGGCTAGGCCACCCTTAGGGAGAGTTCAGCTCGACGATCAAGCTCGGCGCCATCGGACCGCCTGACCATGCTTCCCGCGGGGAGGTTGGGTGACCTTCTTACTGGTATGTCGAGCTTGTCGATCGGGAAGGTGAGCTTCTTCAGTCGGTCCTGGGGGAGAGCTTGTCGGTCGGCGAGGCGAGCTTCCATGGGTGAGGTGATCTTCCGTTCAGGCTAGTATCCCTTCTGGGGTCGCAGATCTGTTTGTTTGGGCCTTCAGTGTACGTGGGCCTCGATTACATGGGCCGGTCTAAAGGCCGTAACAATTGCCCCTGTCATTCGAGCTCGAAACGGCAAGCCTGGCTCGGCTCAGATAACGTGTCGCATTCTCACTGGATGAAGGCTGGTCGGCAGTATTTAATTCGATCTGACTGCCGGATCTCTAGGTCATGATGGTGATTCGGCGATGAGGAGAAATCGAGGTTCCAACTCAGTCCCGCTCAGATCTCGCCACGCGACCTACGTCTGATGACTGAGATTGCCCGACTTTCTCTATAAATAGAGACGGAGGGGAAGTTGGAGGGAGTCTTCGCCCAAATTTTCAAAATTTCGAATTCCCCCTTCATTGCAGAGAACAATCGCCGTCGACCATCGTCGTCCGTTTGCAATCGCCGGAGCTCCGACCATCTTCCTAAGTATTCTCTCGATCCATCGATGCCTTCGTCTGCTTCTTCCGCTTCCAATTCTTACATCGAGAAGTGGTTCGGTGAAGTTGGTGGCGACATCGCCATCGTATCGAAGCCGGTGGCGTTGGAGGGGATGTCGATGTCTTGGCCAGAGCAGTCGGGGCCGTGGGAGGTGGACATAGCGGTCGGGCAGGCTGCCGCCGTGTCGCCGACGGTCAGAAAGGGTCCCAAGAAAGGAAAGGCTCCCACGTCGGTCGCCAAGGTCACATGAGGCGGTGAAGTTACGACCGCGGTTCCAGCTGAAATATTGGCCCAGCTGTCTCAGCTGTTGCCCTCTGCCATCCATGAGATCCGCTCCAAGTTCATCCCCGCCCCTACACAGTTCGCCTCCCCGAACTCGACGAGCGGGTTTGCTCCCCAAGGGAAACGAGGTTGGCGTATACTACTCGACCTTCACCTTGGGGCTCTGCTTCCTGCTCCATCCCTTCCTCCTTCTCGTCCTTCACTTCCTCGAACTCCCCATCTTTCAATTGATGCCGAACTCCATCAGCTCGATGGTCGGCTTTCTCGTCTGCTGCTCTGCCAGCAGAAACAACCCAACGCTGCCGTTGTTCCAATATTTCTATGAGGTGAAGATGAAGGGGGCGTACTATTACGTCTGCGTGAGGAGGCGTCGGCCCCTCGTCCTTGGTCTGCCGGGCAAAGTGAGGGACTGGAAGGAGAAGTTCGTCTTCATCTCAACGCCGACGAACCTGGCTCTGAGGTCGAACTGGGGGACCTTGAATCCCTCGGTGAACGCCGAGGTAGTCTTAGAGGGGATCGACCTGGCCAAGATCCTGGAGATCCCCATGGAGGTCAGAGACTTTACGGGCCTGGTCACGGACGAGCAGATCGCCCAGCACGTTTGGCTCAAAGGTACCTCGAGCATTGCGAACAACTTCTGGTATGCTCATCCTAATCTCTCTTCTTTTTCCAGGTGCGACCATGAGTTTTTCAATGGAGGAGTTCATGAAGATGGCGAGGGATGCGGCATCCAAGCAGCCGTCGACCAAGGGTAAAGGCAAGCAGCATACACCCAAGACCTTGACATCGGCCGGGCAGAAGCGGAGTCTGGAGGTACTGCCACCGCTCGGGCCGAGAAGGAGCAGCAGAGTAAGAAGACACAGAAGGAGCCTACGGCAACCGCTAATACTTCCCGCACGAGCGAGGCGACAGCGTGCAGACTGGTTGACCTCGACCCGGCCGACCCGGAGGCCTACCCAGAGGCCGACCCTGTGGCTGCCGCGTTCCAAGGCCCACCAATCGGTGCCATTGCTACCATTTGTTGAGTATTGGTGTTTCATACCAATCTTATTTTTATGATGATCACAACATTATGTTGTTGCTAATGAATCTCATGTTTTAGTCTCTCAGTTTATTTCAAGGATATTGATCGCTCCGGAATGTAACCCGAAGAACGGTTGTAGTTTTACCGCAAGCGCACGGTATAGCGGCGAGCGGGTTATCGAACACAGGGAGGACGAATGACCGTGCTTGTTCCAATCAACCTGGCTATTAAGAAGATAGAAATTTGCCTTTGGCGATCCTGTCACAATCGTCAGACAAAGTACGGAAATATCAAATCAAATAAAGAACGTCTAGGGAATGGGGAATTCCCGCTACTCACCGTATTTCATAAATGTGGTTCATTGGTATCAAAATTGCTAGAATAAAATTTTGGATGAACTAGTTGCAACTGAATGTATAACCTAGCTCACGCTCTCGCGCTGTTGCCGGTCTATAGCTATCCTAGGTTCGGGTCCAATCTCTTGCAAATCCTAGCCTAGGGAAGCTAGCATTAGGATCAACATCATCGTTCAATCGCGCCCCGCGCCCACTCTCGTGCAAACTCGGGCCACGACCTAGGTTGGGATAGTTCCTACCCGTCCAATCTCTTGCAAACGGGTATCGGCATGGAATTGCAACTGGAAACCCTAGTATCGGTCCAATCTCTTGCAAAGCGATACTACGGAAATTCGATTCCAACCCAATTCGGATTTCTAGGGTTTCCTATCGAATTGGGATCCAATCTCTTGCAAATCCCAATCGATATGAACTCCTAGCCATCCGTAATAAATCGATCCCAAACTAATCCTAATAGCAATTCTAGCAAAATTTCTACCAATTCATCACAAATCTGAAATTGGGCTCGTAGGGTTCATCCCCATGCCCCAAGACGTGGAGACTACTCACAATTCATAGCACAAACACAAAAATAATCAATGAAATAAACAAGAGAATTCATCACAATATTGAGATATGCAACAAAAATAGTATTTTTAGAGAAGAGAGACACAAACCAATGGAGTTCTTCAAACAATCCAACAAAAATCAACTTTTGTCTCCTCTCCAATCACAAGAATAAAGCTAAAAAGTTAATCTAAAAAGCTGCAAAAATCTAAGAGAAAAAGCTCTCTAACCTAGGGTAAAAACAGGGGTTAAATACCCCCCAAAATCGTCCAAAAAACTGTGACCAAAATACCCCTGCGCAGCCTGAAATCCGCAATTTTCGCTACAGGCAGCGCGTCGCACTCGGCCGAGTGACAAAAGTCGCTCGACCGAGTGAGAAACTCTGTAAATTTCCAGTAAGTCTGGGTCTTCGGGGGTCTTCACTTCGGGAGTCGCTCGACCGAGTGAGTTGTCGTCACTCGGCCGATGGCTTCTTAGTACTCGGGCGGTCGGCATTTGCCACTCGGCCGAGTGGGTCTTCTGAAGCTCAGGCAGACAAAAAACAGTAAGTTGGCGATTTTTGACATGCGTCGTCTGGGTGCCACTCGGGCGGACGGGATCTCGTCACTCGGCCGATGTGGCTTCCGATGCTCGGCCGAGTGCACGTATGAAACGTATCTGATCTGGTCGGCCGAGCGGTGTCTCTCTGGTCGGCCGAGTGACTCCTTCACTCGGCCGAGTGAGACACCAAAAATGCCCAAACAGCTTGTTTTGGCCTCCTCGTCGCTCCCGCGACGTTCTTTCTTCTTCCACTCCTCTCCAACAGCAAAATACCCCTCGTGGAGGTCGTCGGTGACACTCTGGAGTAGGCGTATCTCGAGATCACTCCGAATCGCTCCAAATCACCTGAAATGCGATAAAAACAACAAATCGTGAAAAGCATCGCAATATCGTCGATATATCGTGAAAAACATGATTTGGGCGATCAAAATGGCATGCAAACATGCAGGAAAAAAGTGTAAAATAAGGAGTGATCAAAATCCCCCAAGCTTACCTCTTACTCGTCCTCGAGGAAGATAAGTAAAAGGCGAACCCGGTGGATTCGGAAAACGAAAACGGCGAAGAACGAAAAGAAAATGAAAAACGAAGAAGAACGAAAAACGAAATAAAAACAAAGAAGAAGGAAAGAAGCGAAGAGGGAAGCTGCTAGATCATTTTCTCAGGACGTGGGTGTCACTTACTCATATAGCTTGCACCGAATGAAAAACACATGTCAAAGAATTTTATTTCGATATCATAGAATAATAGTGCAAATAGAAATAGAAAACCCACGAACAACGATATAATCATGAAAAACGGAATAGTTTTAGAATTAACATCGTCTGAATCATTTAAAGCGGTATACAAATCGCAGATCACACACTTTTCAATTGAACGCTTTCTATGAGGAGTATAAGAATATCACACAATAGAATAGAAAGAATAGAAAATTATGGATTTCATGAAATGAGTGCTAGGCATAGATTTCTGGACTTCGTAAAGCTGAAAATAATCTCATTGAGTATAGAATATTACTTAGCCTAGGTTGTCGTGCAAAGTCAAGTAGTCACTCTCTCACACATCATTGGATTCCCTCCCCCAAGCTTATCTATAAGCGTGGTGGCATAAAAAATATTTACATCCCCATTTTTATAGAGCTCCAAAAGCAATGAAAATAAATACAAAAAGAGAGAAGAAAGAAGAGAGAGAGAACATGAGGTGGGATCTTTTATTGAGGTTCTTTCCTCTTTTCTTTTCTTTTTCTCTTTTTTTCTCTCTCTTTTTTTTCATTTTTTTTTCATATAGAATATATACATAATGATCCCAACTCGAAGAGAGATAATGATATACAAGAATTTTTTTTTCTTTTTTTCTTTTTTTTTGAAATCGGGAAATTTGGAGCTAGGAATTAATAGCGGGGGAAATGCCATATAATAGAATCGCTAAGGGGAGATTCACCAATGATTTTAAAATAGAGAAATGATGTTCAATATTTGTGGAGAAAGAAATAAATATATCTCTCGGTTCACTCTATAAGACATGCACGACAACTTCAGCAGGGTAATCTAATCTACTCAGTTTCGATCACAAAAAAGCTAACTAATCCAGATTTATCATAGCTAACATCATTCAATCATCCTGAAGTGAAATGTACAAATCATGCATATAGAAGTGATATAGGAAAAGAAATCGGTACTCCAGATATAAGCATTCAATGCGTGAATCTTGGTGTGTTTTCTGCGATAGCATACATATGAATATTCAGACTCAGCTAATAATAAAATTTCATCCATTTTCATGAGGAAAAGTGTGGGTTACTATCTCTAAATGCAAGGCAATGTCATAGCATATGATATCAGAAATAAAGTCTAAGACATGACAAATATAGCATGCATATAAAGGAAGCTAACTCCACGTAATCATCATCATAGAAAAGTCATCTCTAGCATGAGATGAAAAAAAAGAAATAAAGATAAAGGGAAAAAATAAAATTATTCACAATGCAGCACACATAAAGATAAGAGAAACGTGATGCATGGTAAAATAAAAGAAAAAATGATGAAAATAAGTGCAAAAGGGGAAAACGGCGTGAAAAAAAAACTAAAAATAAAGGTGGCAAATCGAAAAAGAACGTGAGAACTCACTCCCCCAAGCTAAATGGCACAGTGTCCTCAATGTGCAAAGTGTGGCACACCGAGAGACAAGTAAAGTGAGGGGTAAGTGAGGGTGCATGCATGATGGAAGAAAGAAAAAGAAAAATAATGAAATGAAAAATATGGTGCGGACATGATGCATGCAAATAAAGGAGTGATACAGATATATAGGTGTGGCACCAAAAACTCTCCCTCTCTCCCAAAAAAGATATATAAAGATGTGATCAGAATGTGAATCCAAAATAAGTGAGGGGAGGGGGGGTGGACAAAAAAAACATCAGGACCCAGCAGAAACGGCCAGCACAACGGCAAAAAGAATCGATGGCATCAATGGTGCCTAAGAAGGTGGTGCTGCGCTGTCTCCGTCCTGAGGCGGAGGTGGTGGTGGTGGTGCAGGCTGCTGAGCGGGTGTGGGTGTGGAAGCAGGCTGAGTGTGTGTAGGAGTGGGGGTGGGGACCTGCTGGGTGGGTGGGGGTACGCGGGGGAGACGCTCCAGGACCTGGGTAAGTCAGTAGTGAATGTGCGGGAGCAGGTCAAAGCGGCCAGCCATCGCAGTGACGGTGTCAGACAGGGTCCTAAGGTCGCCTCTAAGGCCACTCACCGCCCCCTCGAGAGCACGAATGCTCTGAAGTACAGTGTCAGGGGGAGGTGGTGTAGAGGGACGCACCGGTCGGGGCTGTGCAGGTCGGGGCTGGCGTACTCTGGTGGCGTAGGTGACGGGCTCAGCAGGCAAGGGAGCAAAAGGGGCTGCGCTCGCAAGTGGGGGCCTGGCCTCAGTGCGAGGCTGGGCAGGACGATGAGAGGTGGAGGCAGCAGCAACGAAAGAAGAATACAAAAGTGGCGGCGAGGCGGCCAGAGAGGTCGGTGACACAGAAGTGTGGACAGACGCCACGACACTCTCGGAAAATACTGCAGCGGTGGAGACAGAGGCGGAGACTACGGTCTCTACGGCAGTGGCAAAAGAGGGCTCTCCGCACTCAACTATAGTCGGCGGGCGCTCGGGTGGGGCAGAGGAAACGGGCTCAGCAGACAGAGGGCTAGTGCAGGTGGTGACAGGCGTGGAAGCAGTGGAGGTGGGCTCAGCTAAGGTACTCCCGACACCGACAGCAGTGTGGACAGAGGTGTCGGGAGCAGCAGAAACATCAGGGGTAGGCTGAGGGGCCACGGGGTCAACAGGGGCAGCAGGCGCGGCAGGTGCAACAGGGTCTGCGGGGGCATCGTGGGCATCGTGGGCCTGCTCGGCCTCCTCGGCCTCGAGCACGTATGCGGCTGGGATCAGAACATCCATCGCAGGGAGCCAGTCCACATGGGCCGGTGCAATCTGAGTCCGAGCTGGGCTCGGAAGAATCATGTAATCAGCACCGTAAGGGCCGTGTAGCCAGACCCAGTGTCGCTCACCGTGCGGATGCAGCATCTTCATCCGGGCCATAACATCAATCGACAGAGAAGTGGGGCCCGGTGCTCATCGCAGGTCGTCAGGGAAGTCCTCGCCGGTCATAAGGGCGAGCAAGGTGATCAGGCCGCCGCAGCATATCGGTGAGCGAGCGCCCACCGATACGATGATGCGGTCCAAAAACCAAGCCGCGACATCAATCACGACGGCGGGGACCAACTCATCGCCCTCCCTAGATAGAGCTCTGGGCCGTGTCATCGCGTAGAGCATATAGAGCTCTGGCGTGGACATCGTGCCCGGCTCATATCTGGCCAAAAAGGTCGTCGCCATAAGGCGCTGAGCTATACGGAGGCAGGGATGGACAATGGCCGAGGCCTTGGCCCTACTAGGGTCAAAGGCAGCGGGAATACCTGTAATCCGGGCCCAGAAGGCACCGGCATCGAAGGAAGGTGGGGGGATATGGGTGGGGGCGTAACCTCGATCGGCCCCGGGGACGTCGGGCCACGAGAAGAAGGCTCTCATCATACCGAGAGTGACCTGGCACTCCCGGTCCATGAACCGAAACGAGCATCCCTCGTCGGTCCGGGCGATCGAACTAAGTACCTCAAGTGTCGGGCAGATAAACGTGTCCGCCGACACCTGAAAGAAATCTCGCCAGCCCACGTTGTCGTACAACGTGAGCATCCCCTCTAGTACCCCCAGGCGTCCTAGGTCTGCAAGGTGTGCGAACCTGGAGTGTACGATCGAGCGCTGGGAGATACGCTCGAAAGCGACGCGGTGTGCGTCGTTCCGGAACGTGATCCCCAGCGGCCCAATAAGTGGAGCCAGAGGTGGTGGCTGTGGAGCGGCAGGGAGTGGCTGTGCGGGCTCTGCAGGCTGTGCGGGCTCTGCAGGCTGTGCGGGCTCTGCAGGCTGTGCGGGGTGTGCGGGGCCTGCAGGCTGTGCGGGGTGTGTGGGAGAAGGCGGAGGAGAGTCCTCCAACTCGTGGGAGGGGCCAGCGTCATCCGACCGCTTCCGCTTGGCGGAAGCTCTCCTCGACCTCGGCCGTGTCCGGGGTGGCATATGGGCCCGAGCGCGCACCAAAAAGCGTGAAAAGTGCGGCGTGCGTAAAATAAAGGAGAGAATGTACCACGACATGCCGTGAGTGGAAAGCAATGGAAGCGTGCGAAGACGACGCCTCCACGAAGCCCAAATCAGTCCATGGAAGCTCCCCTGGGCTCCCCTAAGCTCCCAAAAATGACCTGCACATGAAATGGAGATATATCAGCGGGTAATATTCAAAACGTATGGGGCATTAGGGGTATAATAGATAGAAATAGAAATTAATTTGGGTTTGGGGTTCGTTAAGCACATGGATCCTCAAGAAACACACAAAAGAGGAGAAAACAGGCTGAAAATAGGGTTACCGGAGTCGGCCGGAGCTGTGGCCGCCGGCGACGACTCGGGCGAGGAGCGGCGGCGGCTCGGTCGGCGGTGGGTGGCCGAGCGGCGGCGCGGGTCGACGGTCGGGCGAGTGGGCAAGGGTTCGGGCGCTGGGGGATACGAAAAGTCGGGGCGCGAGCGGATTATGTCGTTTCGAAAAACGCGCCCCCTAGCCCCTTTTATAGCAGAAGTTACGACTCGGCCGAGTGACGAGGTTGCTCGGCCGAGTAGCGCAACGGAAAAATTCCCCCCCGCTTATGCTTCGGCCAAGTGGCCTTGCCACTCTCGGCCGAGTGGAGTAAGTCCATTCGGCCGAGTGGCTCAAGCTACTCAACAAGACTCGCCCTAGGAGCGTATCCGTGTTACTCGGCCGAGTGAATATATATTCTCGGCCGAGTAGCAGTTATACTGAAATCAGGAAAATAAACAGAGAGTTGGGTACAGCAGGCTTCCCTCATTCGTGAGCGGCTCGGCCGGACGAACTTGTGTGCTCGGCCGAGTGACTAGTATACTCGGCCGAGTGAGCCTTATGTTCTGCTGTTTGTCTTCGTTTGGGCTCTAAACTCCGTCTTTCTTCCTCCAGTCGATTTCATCTTCCTCCTAAGCATCGAGCGCCTTCCTGGGGCGCTCCTCGTCGCCTTGTGCATCCTCCTAATGATGGGTACCTCATTCTCCTCTCTGGTCAGGAAAAATAGGACCCGTTATCACAAGATTTTTGGGCGAACGACTCAAATCACTAAAAATTTCTAAAACAAAAATAAAAGAAAAGTGAAAATAAAGCAATAACCGTCGGGTTGCCTCCCGACAAGCGCTCGTTTAAGGTCGTGAGCTCGACCCCCTATGATTTTCAATTAATACGGGATGTTTGGTGCATATGAGATGCACCCATCAAACTTTCCGGGGAGAACGCTTGGATTCGAAAGTTGCGGCGGCGTGTTCTCCCTCGGTGGTCTCCAGTCTCGAATAGTGTTGGGGGGAGGCTCCCCCAAGCTAGCATTTTCTCCGGTCAACGGCTTCACCGGTGACGCCGATTTCCGTATTGGCGGAGCTTTCTTCGGAGACTTTATTTTCGAGAGCTTGCAGAGCTCTCGAATCCTTGCGACATCAGCGTCGCCTTCATCATTTTCAGCAGAGAAGTCGGGGGAATCATTTTTCTTCTCTTCTTGGCCTACATCCGGGCCTTCCTTGAAATCCTCATCGAATAGAGCGCCAATGGAGTTGGGGATCGCCTCCTCAATTAACTCATCAAGGAGGTCCATGTAGTCAATCTCCTCGTGGTAAGGCATGTGTTTCATAGCCTTAGGAATGTGAAGCTCCACCTCGATGTTGCCGACGTTTAAAGTTAGGGTACCTTCTCGCACGTCGACAATGACACCGGCGGTGGCGAGGAACGGGCATCCAAGTATCAATGACGTATCTCCCTCCTCCTTAACGTCCATGATCACGAAGTCACATGGCAAGCATATGCCCCCCGGGACTTGTAGCGGGATGTCTTCGGCGATCCCTACCGGCCTTGTTATCTGTCCATTGGCTAATTGTATCCGCATGTCGGTAGGTTTCAACTTCGTCCCGGTGTTTAGCCTTAAGAACATGGAGAGAGGCATGAGGCTCACACTAGCCCCTAAATCTACCAACGCCTTTTGTAGAGGGACACCGCCCAAGGTGCAAGGAATTCAAAAACTCCCCTGATCTTTGAATTTGGCCGGCTCCTTCTCTCTCTTGGTGAACCAAGAGCCCTCCTCGGCTAGCATGATCTTTTCCTTCCTCTTCCCCCCCGAAATCAAATCCTTTAGAAATTTAGCATATGTGGGGATTTCCATGATGGCGTCGAGGAAGGGAATGTTGAGGCTAACTCCTCTCAGATACTCGAGAAACTTTGCTAGCCTTTTCTCCATTTTCGCTCTAGCAAGCCTTTGGGGGAATGGGACCGGTGGCATGAAGTGCCTCTCCTCAATCAATTGCTCCGCTCTAGATTTCTCCTTTTCTTGCGGCTCTTTCTCCTTCTCAACTTCAACTACCGGCTCAATTGGCTCTAAACTTTCCTCCACGGGCTCCTCGGTAGGAATCATGGCGGGGGTGGTATCCTTCCCGCCTCTAGTAGTAACGGCAACCACGGCATTGATGTGGCCGGTGTTGCCCGTGGGTTTTGCTCGGGTTGCGCCGGCAATTGTTGAGTATTCCGATTGAGCAACGCCAATTGCTCCGATATTTGAGCCACAACGGTTGTAAGGGAGTCTTGGCCCGCCTTCAAGGTAGCATTGACCTTCTTTTGCTCGACCATAAACGCCTCCACTCTAGCTTCGAAGTCGGATTGTTGTTGAGCTTGTGGAGGGTTTTGATTTTGATTTCTCCACCCTTGATTGTATCCGGGCGGCCTATAAGGTGGAACTTGTTGCTTCGGTTGGAAATTTTGTTGTGGAGGCCCCCTCGGTGGATAGTGTTGTTGTTGGGGTGGTGGTGGTCGAGCTTGTTGAGGTGGTTGTTGTGGCGGGTTCAAAGCTCCTTCATTGTTGGCGTAAGAGAAACCGGGATGATTTCTTGTGGCCGGATTGGCCCAATATCCTTGGTTCCCCGCGACATATTGTACTTGCTCCAAGGATCCTTCTCCTTGCTCTCCTCCCAAGTACATGGCTTGAGATTGGTCTTGCCAATCACACATTTGGTTTGTTGGTGCGGAGGTGGAAGGGGTTCCTTGGGGCTCCGTGATAAACTTCTCCAGTCTCTCCACTACCTTGTGGAGAGAATCAAACTTGCTTGTAAGCTCCGCTACGGCCTTCTCCTCATAGATACTAGTTGGCTTCAAGGAGGACGTAGAGTGTCCTCGCTCATCGCCCCATTGTTGATTGTTTGAGGCCATCTCCTCAATTAGGGCCGTAGCTTCTTCGGGAGTCTTTGATAAGATAGCACCATTCACCGCGGCATCAATAATTTGTTTGGTCCTCGATTGGAGACCATTGTAGAAGCTATGAACTAGCTCCCAATCTTCAATGCTATGGTGCGGGCATTGATGCTGCAGATCTTTAAAATGCTCCCAAGCCTCATAGAGCGTCTCTTGGGGTCCTTGCTTGAAGGACATAAGAGCGCTCAGAATCTTCACCGTCTTGGAGGGCGGATAGAACTTGTCAATGAATGCACTCGCCAACTCGTCCCAAGTGGTAAAGACTCCCTCAGCCTGCGTCCTCAACCAATAGAGTGCCTTGTCTTTTAGCGTGAAGGGGAAGAGACGCAGTCTGATGGCATCGATGGAGACCCCCGACATCTGAAATGTGGCGCACTTCGACAAGAATAACTGGATGTGGTAGTGGGGATTTTCATGGGCATTCCCATGAAATGGATCCTGCTGCATCAGAACCACTAGTCCAGTCTTCAGCTCAAAGTTCTTGTCAGCCGCCAACTCCGGCATGGTAATGGATGAGGTCGTAGAAGAGGTCTTAGGCCGGAGCCTATCGCGAATAGAAATTATCCTTGCCATTCTTGCTGCTAATTGGTCCGCAGTTTCCGGGTTGGTCATAAACCTCCCTTCCGGATCTCGTCTCTTCTCCGCTCTAATTCTCCGCACAGTACGTTCAATCTCGGGATCAAATAATATACCTTCAGGGTCCGCAGTGGATCTCGTGTACATGCACAGGAGAACAAAGTTTCAAAGAAGCGATTAGCACAATGGAAGGGTTAGGTAAAAATAAAGAAATAAAATAAAAAGAAAGAAATAGCTAGAGTGGTAAGATCAAACGCAATCGCCTCCCCGGCAACGGCGCCAAAAACTTGATCGCTCCGGAATGTAACCCGAAGAGCGGTTGTAGTTTTACCGCAAGCGCACGGTATAGCGGCGAGCGGGTTATCGAACACAGGGAGGACGAATGACCGTGCTTGTTCCAATCAACCTGGCTATTAAGAAGAGAGAAATTTGCCTTTGGCGATCCTGTCACAATCATCATACAAAGTACGGAAATATCAAATCAAATAAAGAACGTCTAGGGAATGGGGAATTCCTGCTACTCACTGTATTTCGTAAATGTGGTTCATTGGTATCAAAATTGCTAGAATAAAATTTTGGATGAACTAGTTGCAACTGAATGTATAACCTAGCTTACGCTCTCGCGCTGTTGCCGGTCTATAGCTATCCTAGGTTCGGGTCCAATCTCTTGCAAACCCTAGCCTAGGGAAGCTAGCATTAGGATCAACATCATCGTTCAATCGCGCCCCGCGCCCACTCTCGTGCAAACTCGGGCCACGACCTAGGTTGGGATAGTTCCTACCCGTCCAATCTCTAGCAAACGGGTATCGGCATGGAATTACAACCGGAAACCCTAGTATCAGTCCAATCTCTTGCAAACCGATACTATGGAAATTCGATTCCAACCCAATTCGGATTTCTAGGGTTTCCTATCGAATTGGGATCCAATCTCTTGCAAATCCCAATCGATATGAACTCCTAGCCATCCGTAATAAATCGATCCCAAACTAATCCTAATAGCAATTCTAGCAAAATTTCTACCAATTCATCACAAATCTGAAATTGGGCTCGTACGGTTCATCCCCACGCCCCAAGACGTGGAGACTACTCACAATTCATAGCACAAACACAAAAATAATCAATGAAATAAACAAGAGAATTCATCACAATATTGAGATATGCAACAAAAATAGTATTTTTAGAGAAGAGAGACACAAACCAATGGAGTTCTTCAAACAATCCAACAAAAATCAACTTTTGTCTCCTCTCCAATCACAAGAATAAAGCTAAAAAGTTAATCTAAAAAGCTGCAAAAATCTAAGAGAAAAAGCTCTCTAACCTAGGGTAAAAACAGGGGTTAAATACCCCCCAAAATCGTCCAAAAAACTGTGACCAAAATACCCCTGCGCAGCCTGAAATCCGCAATTTTCGCTACAGGCAGCGCGTCGCACTCGGTCGAGTGACAAAAGTCGCTCGGTCGAGTGAGAAACCCTGTAAATTTCCAGTAAGTCTGGGTCTTCGGGGGTCTTCACTTCGGGAGTCGCTCGGCCGAGTGAGTTGTCGTCACTCGGCAGATGGCTTCTTAGTACTCGGGCGGTCGGCATTTTCCACTCAGTCGAGTGGGTCTTCTGAAGCTCAGGCAGACAAAAAACAGTAAGTTGGCGATTTTTGACATGCGTCGTCTGGGTGCCACTCGGGTGGACGGGATCTCGTCACTCGGCCGATGTGGCTTCCGATGCTCGGCCGAGTGCACGTATGAAACGTATCCGATCTGGTCGGCCGAGCGGTGTCTCTCTGGTCGGCCGAGTGACTCCTTCACTCGGCCGAGTGAGACACCAAAAATGCCCAAACAGCTTGTTTTGGCCTCCTCGTCGCTCCCGCGAAGTTCTTTCTTCTTCCGCTCCTTTCCAACAGCAAAATACCCCTGAGGGAGGTCGTCGGTGACACTCTGGAGTAGGCGTATCTCGAGATCACTCCGAATCGCTCCAAATCACCTGAAATGCGACAAAAACAACAAATCGTGAAAAGCATCGCAATATCGTCGATATATCGTGAAAAACATGATTTGGGCGATCAAAATGGCATGCAAACATGCGGGAAAAAAGTGTAAAATAAGGAGTGATCAGATATCTTTCTTGGAGACTAATCACTTGGTGTAAGGATGGACATCATGTGAAGAAGGGCTATTGTTTGGACTCAAGAAGTGTCAAAGCTTGGAGATGGTGGAGAGCACTCAAGGCATCAAGATTGAAGACTTAGACTCTTTGAGAAGCATTGTAATCCATGTTATTTACTTTATTGCTTTCTCTCTCTTTTGAGTCTAGGGTTAATGTAATGCCTTGTTAGATGGTTTACTCATTCATGCATATGCATTTAACCATCTTAGTGAACCTTAGGATTATCATAGAATCCAACCCAATAGGTTCACTCTGTCCAAAGACTCGTTTGGAGTCTCTGGCTTTCCGTCAGTCGCCTGCTTAAGGAAACACAGTCGACTGGGTGATTTCCAGTCGCCTGTAGATTCTTCTACAGTCGCCTGACATGCACAGCTCAAGTCAACATTTCAATTCACTCAAACTTGAGCTTTACACACAGTCGTCTGTCAATCAGTTTACAGTCGCCTGTATTTTCACAGTCGCCTGGAGATTGGTCATCAGTCGCCTGTATAGCGTAAGTGCAATCACTGCATCTCTCTGTCTTCTCTCCATATTTTACAGTAGTCGATTGATGTATAATGTACAGTTGCCTGACTATTTGACAGACGACTGTAGTATTAACATCAGTCGCCTGTGCGAAGAATTGGAGAAAGAGTGCAGCTCTCTGTTTCGATCCATCCCCTGAAGCAGTCGTCTGCTGAAGGTTTTACAGGCGCCTGTCCTGTTTTTCAGTCGACTGTTTTGTCTTCTTTAGTCGACTGTCCTGGCTCAGATTATAGCCGTTGGATATTTTCTAGCCGTTGATCAGTCGACTGTCTTATGATCATCAGTCGACTGTTCCTGTCATTTTCACCCAGTTTCTAGCCGTTGCAGATTTGTTCATTTGGCTGTTTCTTGGGTTTTAGGCTTGATATAGGATTCCTATATATATGAGTGTGCTGCCATCACTTGAGAACTCTTGACAACACTTGAGAACTCTTGACTCTATAGAAAATCTCAAGAGATCAATAAGCAACTCTCAAGCTCCCTCATTTCCTTCTATTGAGCACTCATCTTTCTTCATGCATTGAAGTCCAGCTCAAGGAAAATCATCCAAGTGCTCTCAAGTATATTCCAACACTTGGAGACCCTCTTCCATGCCTTTCATTCATTCATGAGTAAGCATCTCAAGGCATATGTTAGAGTATTTACTTTACTTAGTGCAATTTGTCATCCTATTTCTCTTTGTGGGATTAGGATACTCTCTTTGTGGGAGTTTCTCTCTTTGTGGGAGGTTGTCTATTTGTGGGACTAAGGAATTCTCTTTGTGGGAATTAACTCTCTTTGTGGAAGTTCTAGTGTCCTAGTGTAGGGCTAACCCTAATTCTCTGAGTGGGAGTTAGTGATTCTCTGTGTGGGAGTCTTGATCCTCGTGTAGGATTGGTTGGGTCCTTGTGTAGGGCATAAATCCTTTTTGTGGGGTATCTCCTTGTGAGATTTGTACTCACTTCTCTGTGTGGGAATATAGTGAATATTGGTGTTGCTGGATGTACCCAAGTTTGGGGAACCAGGGTAAAACTTTGTGTTTGCGTTTGGATTGATTGTGCATTTTAATTCCTCTTGCATTTATAATTCCGCTTTTGCAAGTTAAATTTTACTTGGTCAATTTTATTGCCATTACACTATTCACTCCCACTCTAGTGTGTGTTGTTAGTATTGCAAGGGTTAGACGATCCCTACAATTGGTATCAGAGCAAGGTTAAAGCATGCCGCAACGATGGCATTCAACGCTTCTTCCGCGTCTCATGAAGAAGGTCACTCAACCGTTCGACCTCCGCTCTTCAACGAAACCAACTACCCAAGTTGGAAGATCAGAATGATGATCTACATGGAGGGTCAAGACCTATGGGATATCACGGAGGTGCCATTTGAGAAGCCCACCACTCATGCGGCTTCAAGGACAAAGGTGGAGAAGGACTCGCTCAAGTTCAATGCGAGAGCTATGAATGCATTACATTGCGCTCTCTCAGCTAATGAGTTCAACCGAATCTCCATGTGCAAAACGGCAAATGATATTTGGCACACCTTGGAGATTTGTCATGAAGGGACAGCGAAGGTAAAGAAATCTAAAAAAACTATGTTTAGATCTAAATATGAAATGTTTAAGATGCAGGAAGGCGAAAGCATTTCAGAGATGTTCACAAGGTTCACCGATATCGTGAACGCTTTGGAGGGACTTGGGAAGACTATTTCCCAAGAGGATCGTGTAAAAAAGATCCTTGACTCTCTCACACCTCGTTGGAAGTCAAATGCCAACGGAATTTTGAAGTCGTATGACACGTCCAAATATACCGTTGAGGAGTGCATTGGAAATCTCATGGTGTATGAAGTAAAGCTTCAACACAAGAAGGAGATTCAACCAACAAAGCCCGAGAAGCTAGAGAAGAAAAAGGGGGTTGCATTCCATGCCAAGGAGGAGCCAATCAAGTGGAGGAGGAAATTCCATCGAGAAGCTCCAAGTGAAGAAGATGAGCAAGAAGATGCAAGTGGAGAAGAAATTGAGGAGCTTGCCGAGCAATTCAAAGCATTCCTCAAATGCAAGCAAGGTAAGTCTTTGTCAAAGTTTGCCTCCAATTCTAACAAGGTTCCTACTTGTTACACTTGCAGTGGAAAAGGTCACTTGTCCACCGAATGCCCTTCCAAACCCAACAAAGAAACTTACAAGGGTAAAGGGAAGAAGCATTGGAAAGGAAGGTCCAAGTCCAAAAATCACAAGAAGGGACTTGTTGGGATCTTTGATGATTCGAGTAAGGACACTTCGAGTAACGAAAAGAGGATACAAAGGAGGATGCTCACGCATGCTTTGTAGCCATTGATGGTCCTACACCAATTCCCTCTGGATTAAATGAAGAAGAGTTGGATGCTTGGCTTGACGCATACAATTCCTATGAGGATTCGTGCCTCATGGCTACGGAGGAGAAGTCGTCATCAAGCTCTTGCAAGGATGATAATGTTGTTGTTGAGATCGAGGAAGAAAAGATCTCATTCGAGGAGCTCAAGATCAATTTGACTTGGTCTCCGAAAAGGTTAGTAAGTGCATCAACTCTTACAATAGATTAAAAGTAAAATATAAGATTGCTAAGAGTAGATTGCATGAGCTAGATATTGCAAGTGTAATTCATGATGAAAGGCATGTGTATGACACTTGTGAGAGAGACACACTTCTCTCTCAAGTTAAGGAATTGAGCCTTTCTAATGAAAAACTCATTGCTCAAAACCTTAGGTTAGATGCTCACATTCAACAACTTACGTTGAAATGTGAAGAGGAATCCCGGAAGCTCATAAGCTTTGTGTATTCTAAGGATTCACTCCACGATTTGTTGGAAAAACAACATCCGGCAAATAATAGAGGAGGTTTGGGTTATATTCAAAATATGGTTCCCAAACCCACCTCTAATTCCTCTTTTGGTGCAAATACAAGAAATATTGCTAAAGCAGCTAAGAAGAATCACCATGCTTTCTTGTACAACAAGAACATCAACAAGAAGAATGTAGATCACGAGGAATGAGGAATAATGAAAAATCTTCATTTTTTGCTAAGAAGCAAAATCCTCATTCTTTGCATGCTAAGAAATTTGTTTCTACACCTAATCATGCCACATCCTTTCCTCTTGCAAAGGCAAAATCCTTAACTAGGAAATCCTTGAGATTATGGATTCCCACTAAAGTTAGTGTGCAAGAGAGAGATAGTTACATCTGTTGGATATGGAAGACGTTTGTACACCCTTGTGGGGGATGTACGAGGGAATACGGACCTCGAACGTCGCGCACACGAAGTCATGTGCAAAGGGAATCTGTTCCCTTGCGGAGAGGATCTCTGTATGAGCGGGAAAGTCGCATTATATATGCATAAGTGCATGCGACATATGGCTAATAAAGGGGGAATATCTTAAGCTTATGTTGTACCATGCATATGGTACAACTTAAGCTTATAATGTGCCATGTATCATGGTACACCTTAATTAAGTTGTTCCAAAGGAACAACTTACCCTAAAATAACTACCTTGGGGGCTATAAATAAGACCCAAGGGTAGCCATTTTCCTTACACATTTTGCATGAAATTCATGCATGCATCTTCTTCATAGCGAAGCTCTGCAGAAATATTTCCTCTCCCTCCATCCAAGTTCTTAATCTAAAATAGAGATTTAGATTGTGGGATTAGTAGCCTTACTCCGTTCGTGAGTAGACTCGATCCGTCATGGCGAATCCGAAGGCGAAGTTCGTAGACTACCGTGCAGCGTACGCAAGCGTAAGTCTACACTTCATATTATCGATCCTAACTCTGTTTTGTACAGGATCCTTCATTGGTATCAGAGCCATATGGGTTCACCCCGGTCAATCCACCGCCCCGTCGAAACTACGAACGAGTCGTTATCTTTTTCACGAATGGGTCTCCTACTATTACGGATATAGTAGGAACGCTTCGTGACGAAGAGAACGCAGCGGTTGTTCTTTTCACGTTAGGGTCTCCTATCATTATGGATATGGTAGGAACTCTCCGTGACGGGAAGAACCGACCGTTCACGTAGTAAGTTATTCATTTTTGGCACACGGCCATTAGAAAATAACTAAATTCTCGACGAACGGGTGCTTCATCGACGAACGGGTGCTTCATCGAGGAAGATGATGGAAGTTATTTCCATCAGGTAAGAGGAAAATTTGGTGCATGTGCACCATGGCCAAATGGGCCATGAAGGCCATGCACCCCCTCTCCTCATGCGGAGGGGGTTGGCTATGGCCAATAACCACCGGCGACCACCCCATCAAGGGGGAGGAGAAAGTGCGGCAACCCCATTCAAAGGGGGTGGCCGGCCATGGCCAAAGGGGCCATGGCCGGCCAACGCCGAAAGGCCTTGACCATGGCCGGCCATGGCCAAGCCATGACCGGGCCGGCAGTGGCCGGCCTTGGCCAAGGGCCTGCCGGCCAGGCCGGCCCTGGCAGTGGCCAGGGCCGGCCCTGCCAGGGCCAGGCCGGCCCTGGCAGAGGCCAGGGCCGGCGCCCTGGCCTTAGGCCAGGGCCTGGCCGAGGCCAGGGCAGGAGCCCTGGCCCCGGCCAGCGGCCAGGCCGCCCTGGCAAGAGGCCAGGGCAGGAGCCCTGGCCCCGGCCAGTGGCCTGGCCGGCCGGCCCTGGCAGAGGCCAGGGCCTGGCCGGCCCTGGCCGAGGGGGGCAGGCCCCCTGGCCGGCCAAGGCAGAGGCCCTGGCCGGCCATTGGCCAAGCCCCGGCCAGGGCAGAGGCCCTGGCCGGGAGAAGTTGCAGTTCGAATATTGGTCGACCAATTTTGTGTTTTTGGTCGACCAATCCGACAGATGGTCTGGGTCGATTGCAAACTTGCCAAATGACCCATACGGGGTGACAAAAGGCATTGGTCAAACTCGAATGTGTCGATTAGCCCATACGGGGCTAACCACAGTGCCGACTAGTTCATACGGGACTAACGTTTGAATGAAGTTTTTAACTTGGGCTCTACTCCTTGAAGATTAGCCATAGTGCTCTACTTCATGCGAGATTAGCCAAGTCATTGTGCTCTACTCTTCGGAGATTAGCCAATGTACTTATGAAATTGTGCTCTACTCCTTGAAGATTAGCCGTAATGCTCTACTTCATGCGAGATTAGCCATGTCATTGTGCTCTACTCTACGGAGATTAGCCAATGAACTTATGACGTTGTGCTCTACTCTTCGGAGATTAGCCAATGTATTTTATATTCGTTTTGAAAAATACGTTTTCAAAAACGCTTTTCCACTGCTAAGTACTATAAGAGTACTAACATTTGATAAAGTG
Source organism: Scilla litardierei (assembly GCA_030789695.1). NCBI lineage: Eukaryota > Viridiplantae > Streptophyta > Magnoliopsida > Asparagales > Asparagaceae > Scilla > Scilla litardierei. The sequence continues at coordinate 224,596,992 of CM061142.1, read as the reverse complement.
AGGGAGAAATATTGAAAGTTACTCTAGATGGTGATTGAAAACATAGTGACCTTTCCGATTCTAGAGTAACATCTTCAATATTTTTCGAAAGTAACTTATCAAATACTTATTTTCCGCTGCTAGTACTATAAGAGTACTATAGTTTGATAAGTGATGGGGGAATATTGAAAGTTGTTCTAGATGGTGATTGGAATCATAGAGACCTTTTCGATTCTAGAACAACACCTTCAATATTTTTCGAAAGTAACTTATCAAATATAATATAATTCCAAGTGGGATTTGAATTTTAGAACTATCCAAATGGGATATTCTATTATCATTTCAAGTGGGAGTTATATTTTAAGAATTTTTTATGCAATGTTTTTGATCGAACCTTCGGTTTTGTGTCTTTTGCAGCATTTTAAAAGTAAAATGTCTTCCGCTTCAAAGAATATCGTCGCTGAGTTAAACAAAGGTGAAAAACTCAACGGCGATAATTACAAACTTTGGTCCATTAAGATACAATACGTTTTAGAGGAGCAAGAAGTGCTCGAAACTCTAAAGAACGTAATGATTGAACCCGAGTTGGGCACTACGGCCCAACACCGAAGAGACAAGGAAGCTTTTGATGCTTGGTCTCGGAAGAATAAGATAGCACGCATTACGTTATTAAGCAGTATGGCTGATGACATAATGTGCATCTTCCGAGAACATGACCTAGCTATGGACATATGGTCCAAGCTAGAGGAGAAGTTCGGTGGCACATCGGTGTCCAAACTTCGCGCCTTAACTATAAAGTTCGATACATATAAGAAACGTCCAGATCATTCCATAGGGAAACATCTGCGACATATGGCGAACCTTATCTCAGAGTTAAAGGACGCAGGTCATGTGCTCACAGATGAGCAACAAATCCAAGCAGTCATACGTTCCCTACCAAATGGGTGGGATCAGATGAAGATGCATCTCACTCATAATGAGAGCATCAAGACCTTCAACGATGTTTCCAAGCACCTCGAATTAGAGGAAGAGCGGCTTGCGGCTGCCAAGCCAGGTGCAGAAGTGCACATGGTTGCTAGTTCCTCACACGGGGGAAAGAAACGTAAAGATCGTTCGAAGTCTTCTAATGAACGTAATAAGCAACCTGAGTCTACCAAGGAACCCAAACATAAGGGTGGACACAAGAAATGGCACAAGAAGAAAGACTTGAAAAGCATCAAGTGCTTCAAGTGCAACAAGCTCGGTCACTATGCTCGTTCGTGTACGAGTGGAAGTGACGAGGTAACTTGTAATACTAGTTACATATGTGTTTCTAGTTCACTATTTCTTGTGGAATCTAATCCATTTTGGGATAATTGATTCAGGTGCCACCGACCACATAGCAAAGGACAGACGGTCCTTCGTGGAGTATCACCGGATACTCAAGGAATGAAGTGGATCAATGTAGGAAACAACACACGTGTTGAAGTGAAAGGCGTTGGGACTCGCAAGCTTGTCTTGGACAACGGCCGCACTATCCTACTTCATGATGTTCTCTTCATTCCATATATTCAAAGGAATATTAAAATTGTGGTCAATTTATTGGGTCTTGGTTAATGGTTAGTTCCTTCATGTTTGTAATATGGACCTATTTTTGTAATAATTCCTTTATTGGTTCTGGGTTATGTATTTAAAGGATTCATTGTAATAAGTACAATGTATGATTTCTCATTTCCTTATGACAAATTCTTTGACTAATGAGTCTAATATAATTTGTTGGCAATCAAGGCTTGGTCATATTAGACCAACGCGTATGGATAGACTTGCCAAACGTGGCCTTCTATCCAATGTTTCAAAGGTTGAAATGTCAACCTGCGAACATTGCCTTGAAAGGAAATCTTGTCGCAAGCCGTTTGGAACCGGCACAAGGGCCAAGGTTCCATTACCGCTTATCCATTCGGACATATATGATCCGATGAATGTCAAGACAAGACGCGGGAAGTCCTATTTCATCACTTTTAATTGATGATTTCACCCGATTCGGTAATATCTATTTGATATCCCACAAAAGTGAAAGCACTAAACCTGCTTTAAAAACTATATGAGTTTAGTGGAGAATCAATTAGATCGCAAGATTAAGGTCATGCGAACCGATAGGGGCGGTGAATATCAATCAACAAGTTTAAAGGAACTTTGTGATGAAAAAGGCATAGTACATCAAGTAACTATGCCTTATACTCCTCAACAAATTGGTGTTGCAGAAAGGAGGTATAGGACTTTAATGAAAAATGGTCTGTTCAATGATGGCGCAAGCTAACTTGCCAATCACCTTCTGGGGTGATGCATTATTGACAACCGTTTTCATTTTAAACCGCGTACCCTCGAAATCAGTTAGCTCCACTCCTTATGAGTTGTGGAACCAAAGGTCTCCTAACTTAAACATTTTACCTTGAGTTTGTGCATTCAACGCACATATTTCCTCCCATAAGTATGGCAAACTTGGGCCATGGGGAAGGAAATGTATCTTTAAACGATACGCATTAAACTCCAAAGGTTATGTTTTTGTTAGTCAGGAAGACAATGGTGTGCTAATTGAGTTTGAGTCGAGGGATGTCATTTTCTTGGAAAACGAGTTTCCAAGACAGGGCGAGATAAGTCAGGACTTATCTCTATTTGAGATTTGTGATCAAGAAGGATTACCTCATTCGAGTGGGAGAATTCTTGGTGAAAACGAAAATACTTTTCAACCTTCACCAATGGATTATACGAATGACGATTATCCTATTCCATACGGGAATAATGATCCAAGTGGGAGCAATTCTAACAACATTTCAAGTGGGAGTGATATTAGAATTGATCTAAATTCGAGTCAACAAGGACTTGAAGAATCTCAAATATGCCACATCATGCCCTGCAAAAGACAAATGGATGGAAGCGATGAAGAAGGAATTGAAATCCATAAAAGTTAACCAAGTCTGGGACTTAGTTAACTCACCCAGAGGACATAGAGCAATTGGGAACAAATGGGTTCTCGAGATCAAGCATAAGGCTGATGGCTCTATAGATAGATATAAAGCTCGCCTTGTCGCGAAAGGTTTTACGCAACAGGAAGGGATAGACTACAAAGAAAACTTCTCACCTGTTGTGCGTTTTACCTTGATTCGCAATGGTAGCTTGCTTATACCTCGAATTACATCAGATGGATGTAAAGACTGCCTTTCTCAATGGAGAATTGGACGAGGAGATCTATATGGAACAACCAACAGGGTTTGTAAAAGAAGGAAACAAACATAAGGTTTGTAAACTTCGTAAGTCCATATATGGTCTTAAATAATCCTCGAGGCAATGGTATATACGATTTCAAGAAGTTGTCTTATCAAATGGATTTCTTCCATGCTTGATGAAGATAACTGAGTATATATCAAGAGGATTAAAAGCAAGTATATTATCATGTATCTATATGTAGATAACATTTTAATAGCCAGAAATGACAAGGGCTTTGTAATGAGTATCAAGGCTTGGCTTTCATCAGTATTTGAGATGAAAGGCATAGGAAAAGCCGCATATATCCTTGGAATTAAGATTTTAAGGAATCGTTCGAAGAAACTTCTTTCTCTTTCACAGGAGACTTATATAAAGAAGGTCCTAGAACGATTTAATATGCAGGACTGCAAGTCCATTGATATTCATATAAGCATATGCGATAACTTATATCTGGAATCGTGTCCAAAGAACCAAAAGGAAAAGGAAATTATGGAAAAAGTTCCATATTCCAGTGCAGTTGATAGTCTTATGTACACTATGGTGTGTACGAGACCGGACATCTGTTTTGCCGTTGGAAATGGTAAGCTGTTACCAATCCAACCCAGGGCAAGAACACTGGAAAGCGGTTAAGAGGATAATGCAGTATCTTAAAGGAACTGCAGATTTGCAAAAGACTATGATAAAACCAAGAAGGTAGACATAAGGTACATATCTACGCATGAGACGATAGAGGATCAGCTTACGAAAGCGATCCCCAGAAATGTGTTTTATAAACACTTATCATCTCAAGGATTGCGTATGGGCTGAGTTGTACCAAATATATATTCCCATGTCTAAGAAATGATCAAAATTAATAAAAGAATAAGTTCTTTTTCCAACATTGCATATGAATTTCTTAAGAAATGTTTGTGTACATTTTTGAAATCTCAGCTGAATTGTGTGTATGTCGGACAGATTAAGGTTGGCTCTCTCACATGAGCAACCGCCTTATCTTATCAGATGGATAAGATAGAGATGAGACTAGTTTAAAGTCAAAATCATTAGACGAATGATTTAGAGTCATGACTTTAACAAGATAGTCGAATGAAAGATCTGCATCATATGGATGCTTACAAAAAGATCTGAGATCTGTATCACAAGGATAAAAAGATCTCATTGGATTTTATAATCCTATCTGTCTTATGCAGGATGAGAATCCGGGAATATTTCCTGAGTAGTAAGGGGACTCAAAAGATAGGCACTATGGTGTCTGATCTTTCATCCGTACAACATCATTAAGACATACTCTCCCTGGGAAAGGAGTGATGTTGTAATACGTGTTCATACCACGTATGCATTTCGACCACTGAGTTAGTAGCAATAGTGTTTACTATTATGTGAGACTCAAAGGCCATATGGGTCTTAACTCTTACCCTCAAGGACTCCAATTGGTTCCTTTAGATTTGACGAGATGATCGCTATCTTAGCGTGTTACTAATGGGCTATGGTAATTCGGCTCGGCGGGGCACGTTAGAAAAGCGAATCAAGTCAAGATCAAAAGGTTCGCAAGAAGAGGAAGATTGATTTCTTATTCGCATTTGGACTTTAATGATTCAAAGCTGGCCAGCCAATTGTAATCCAGATGGGATTCAATTGTTGAATATAAAGTACAAGAAAATGTGAAGAAATAATCTAGGGTAAAGCATGCGTTGAACTACTCAACTTTGCACCTTCGAGGTCGTTGTGTATCTCTAACAAGTGCACAACAACAGACTCTACACGCATGACGGTCGCACGGTCTATTTCTCGGTATGATAGATGAAAGAACTAAGGGAAAGACGTTCTCTTACAATCCCCTCAAGTGTGTGTGGGAGATGTTGGATATGGAAGACGTTTGTACACCCTTGTGGGGGATGTACGAGGGAATACGGACCTCGAACGTCGCGCACACGAAGTCATGTGCAAAGGGAATCTGTTCCCTTGCGGAGAGGATCTCTGTATGAGCGGGAAAGTCGCATTATATATGCATAAGTGCATGCGACATATGGCTAATAAAGGGGGAATATCTTAAGCTTATGTTGTACCATGCATATGGTACAACTTAAGCTTATAATGTGCCATGTATCATGGTACACCTTAATTAAGTTGTTCCAAAGGAACAACTTACCCTAAAATAACTACCTTGGGGGCTATAAATAAGACCCAAGGGTAGCCATTTTTCTTACACATTTTGCATGAAATTCATGCATGCATCTTCTTTATAGCGAAGCTCTGCAGAAATATTTCCTCTCCCTCCATCCAAGTTCTTAATCTAAAATAGAGATTTAGATTGTGGGATTAGTAGCCTTACTCCGTTCGTGAGTAGACTCGATCCGTCGTGGCGAATCTGAAGGCGAAGTTCGTAGACTACCGTGCAGCGTACGCAAGCGTAAGTCTACACTTCATATTATCGATCCTAACTCTGTTTTGTACAGGATCCTTCAACATCAACTCTCTAGTTAGGGATGTGATCACCTCGTGTGATTACGTTAGGAAATCAAACTCCTCTTGGGTTTGGTTACTTAATGTTTAGTTTTCTCACACGCATATGCATATTGCATGGGTATTATGCTTAAATGTTTTTAGCATACACATTGTTTGTGTGTGTCTCATGTTTTTGAAAATATTTTCAAACTTATTTTTCATGAAAATGGGAACTTTGGGGTTTATTGACATACATGCATTTTTAATCCATGTGTATGTCGATGGGGGAGTTAATATATAATATGTTTAAATTATTTTAAGACATATTTTAACTCTCATTTCGGAGGTTATTTGAGATCTTTATTCACATTTGGTTATTTTGGGTTTCAAACCAAACCTCTTGTTTATTGCCAACATGTTTCATGATATATTTGTTTTTGGAAATATCTTTGTGTATCTTTGATGCTTGATTTTTCCATATCTATTGCTTTGATACACTTTAGGCCCATGGCTCCATTAATTATGGTATTAGATCCTAGAAGTCAAAAGTTGACCATTTCTATGATCTAGGGGGAGCATGGGATAGTGAATTGATACCCACTAAAATTTTAAATTTGGTATCATACATATCTTTCTTTTCTTGCATATTGTCACATCTTGGTTAAGATGACAAATGGGGATATTTTTGATGTCCACCTTTTTGACGATGTCAATGGGAGAGATATATGCATTATGTGATCATATCTATAGGGGGAGAGATATATACATATGCATATGTGGAGAGATATCTCTATAGGGAGAGATATATGGGATTAGATAAACCATTCTTGTTTGCATGCTTTTATTCTTTGCAATTGGTTTATGTAATCCATACCTATTATATGTTACCATGTTTTCTATTGGTATTATGAGTATTTACCTTTTGTGTAGCTCATTATGTAATTGGTGCATATAAGTAGGGGGAGATCATTAGCATTGTGCTTTATTTCTTTATGATTTAAATAATGTGTGTCATCATCAAAAAGGGGGAGATTGTTAAGTATTGGTGTTTCATACCAATCTTATTTTGATGATGATCACAACATTATGTTGTTGCTAATGAATCTCATGTTTTAGTCTCTCAGTTTATTTCAAGGATATCTTTCTTGAAGACTAATCACTTGGTGTAAGGATGGACATCATGTGAAGAAGGGCCATGGTTTGGACTCAAGAAGTGCCAAAGATTGGAGATGGTGGAGAGCACTCAAGGCATCAAGATTGAAGACTTAGACTCTTTGAGAAGCATTGTAATCCATGTTATTTACTTTATTGCTTTCTCTCTCTTTTGAGTCTAGGGTTAATGTAATGCCTTGTTAGATGGTTTACTCATTCATGCATATGCATTTAACCATCTTAGTGAACCTTAGGATTATCATAGAATCCAACCCAATAGGTTCACTCTGTCCAAAGACTCGTTTGGAGTCTCTGGCTTTCCGTCAGTCGCCTGCTTAAGGAAACACAGTCGACTGGGTGATTTCCAGTCGCCTGTAGATCCTTCTACAGTCGCCTGACATGCACAGCTCAAGTCAACATTTCAATTGACTCAAACTTGAGCTTTACGCATAGTCGTCTGTCAATCAGTTTACAGTCGCCTGTATTTTCACAGTCGCCTGGAGATTGGTCATCAGTCGCCTGTATAGCGCAAGTGCAATCACTGCATCTCTCTGTCTTCTCTCCATATTTTACAGTAGTCGACTGATGTATAATGTACATTCGCCTGACTATTTGACAGACGACTGTAGTATTAACATCAGTCGCCTGTGTGAAGAATTGGAGAAAGAGTGCAGCTCTTTGTTTCGATCCATCCCCTGAAGCAGTCGTCTGCTGAAGGTTTTACAGGCGCATGTCCTGTTTGTCAGTCGACTGTTTTGTCTTCTTCAGTCGACTGTCCTGGCTCAGATTATAGCCGTTGGATATTTTCTAGCCGTTGATCAGTCGACTGTCTTATGATCATCAGTCGACTGTTCCTGTCGTTTTCACCCAGTTTCTAGCCGTTGCAGATTTGTTCATTTGGCTGTTTCTTTGGGTTTTTGGGCTTGATATAGGATTCATATATATATATATATATATATATATATATATATATATATATATATATATATATATATATATATATATATATATATATACTAGTCATAGCCCGTGCCCGAAGGGCACGGTTCATTTAAATTATCCCCTAGCAAAATCTTGGATCCCCTAATTTTAAAAGAACATCAATGATTAAAATGCAATAATTGGTATTTAGGTACCCCAAAAATTTGAGTTCTCCCAAAATTTAGTTTCCCATGAATGTCGTTCCACCCAAACAATTTTGGGCCCCTAAAAATTTTAGTTCCAAAAGCTAGTTCCATATATAAATAATACGTGCCCTAAGGGCATGGTTTATTTAAAATATCCACCTCAAAATCTTGGATCCATTAAATTAGTTCACATGTTAATTTGAAATATTCCACCTTCAAGATCTTAGATCCTCTAATTTTAAACAAACAACAATAACTAAAATGCAATAATTGTTATTTAGATCCCCTAAAAATTTAGCTCCCCCAATAATTTAGTTCCATCCAAATTTACTTCCGGAAAATTTTCCAAAAAAATTAAATCCCCTGATAATTTAGTTATCCCAAGAGAATTTAGCTCCCCCCAAAAATGCTCTTTCATAAAAAGATGGTCAAGTAAATATACCCCAAGAGAATTTAGCTCCCCCCAAAAATGCTCTTTCATAAAAAGATGGTCAAGTAAATAGGATGAACCTAATGATGTAAATTCAAACAAATGAATTTAACACTATGGCCTACCAAGAAGATACGTATTTACCCCGACCTTGTTATATGTACATTAATAGTAGACCAAACGTTAAAATATGTAATAACATAAGTCAAGGTGATTAACTTAATACTACTATTGAAAGATGTCATACCTGAGGTTTATTACATGCTTTCAGAGGTTTATTACATGTGTTCATATAGTGACCATATTCAAAACAATTTTGACATTGTCGTTTCTGTTTCTCCTTTCTCTGTTATGTTATCGCTAGACAATCTTGAATTATTGTCTTTTGTTGGTCAACCTCCTCCACAGTTGGTCTTTGCATGTTAAACAGAATCACGAATAGCAGTTGCAGTGTCCCGTTTATCCTATGCAATATGTGAGAGCAATTGTTTGCCTTAACCAGTATTTTCGTTTGTCTCAAGCCATTTCTCCCTTTAGTTATTTTCAATAATTATCAAAAAATATAAAACCATGTCAAAATCATTATATATATCCTCAGAAGCTTTTGTCTCTTCCAATGCCTTGTTATCCATTGCTCCATGTTCCCAAAATCTTATAATACAGACTTAGTTCTAGTATTTCTTCCAGTTAGATATATATTCCTTTTAAATGAGTGATGCCTTGCATTTATTGTCCATCTTTGCAAAACATAACGATCAGATATCAAATGAAACAGTTTTTACTACCAAAATGTGCACACAGTGCATACTTAATATACCTTGAGTCTCAAACATAGCACTTGTGTATGTAACCTCTTCCCAAAAGACATCAAAGACAGCCTCTTTTCATTTTTTGTCAGCATTTAAAATTAATTTCACCTTATATTTTATAATATCTAAATCCATATCCCTGGCAAAACTGTAGTGCTTCTTTATCTTTATATACTTTTGGGAATATGTCAAAAATATTGTTGGTATAACATTGTTCGAAAATATTCCTTGTACTTTACGATGATCGCATTCATTGTTCAAAATCTTCACAAATTTTAGTAGCACAATGATCTGGTAATGCCTTATCATACTATTTAACAAAATTACTTACTGAAATTTGAGTGTTGACATATCCATCAAAAATAAGAATTCATAATCTTGCTCCTTTGTAATGTTGTCATACCGGTAAAAAAAGTGCCTTTGAGAAAGATAGTGTCCCAATCATGCTTTTTCTGATACATGCTTAATAGCGAGCTCTTATCATCCAAAAAATATTTTTCTTTCTTCATTTTCCATCTCTCTTCAAATTTACGCATTGTTTTACTCATTTCCACTTATAGTAATCCTCCAAATGTTTTCATGTTCCTAATGCAACTTGTCACTTGGGAAAGACTGTTTCTACATCTGCCATTGCCAGTTTTCACATTAAATAGTGCTGTTATAAATTTCAGGCACAACATCCAAGGTATTTTTTGGTTGCTATCCATAGTTTGGATTGATGGAGTGCTCAGTCCCACAGGTGTTAAGGAGTTTAGTTGCTAATTTAAGCCGTGATGTATGTAAAATTTCTTAGCAATTCTTGTTATGAACTCCAACCCATTACATAGACGAAATTGATCAAATTTCTAGGAGCACCTTTGGAAATAAAACTCAACAATAATGATATCAGAAGTCTATTTGATGAACATCCACTCTCTAAGATAAATCAACCACCTTGTTGTGGATGTAGTTATTCACAAAAAAATGTCAAACGATCAAATTCATATCAATAAACATCTCAATCATTAATTGCAATTATCTAATACTATGATATAATGAAAGCCAGCAACTTGGAGTCTGTATTTTGATCATCATATAAGAAGTTAACATGTTAAGCAGGATCTTGATCCAAATGAAATGACCATATTCTTTAACTGACAATAAGATATGAGATAGGTATTAAAATTATAATCTACATATTAATAGATATGAAGTATAAGTTTTTCGAGCATGGCATATTTTTCCAATCATAACCTTAGCACCAAATTATGCTTCCGATCTCTATTCTAAACTCTATTATGGCTATAAAAAAGATTAATTTCAAGTAAAAACCACACTTTGCCAAAAAAAAACCAAAAGTGAATTCTCAAAAGAAACTTTCAATATATATCAAGGGTTGAAAAAACCATAATTATAAACCCCATCTCAACCCCAATTACCAGTAGTTCCACAATCAGCCTCCTAAAAGCACAACTCATCTATACAAAAAGGGATTCCAAACCTGATGGATATGCGAGCAAAACCCCATGTTTAACACATTCTTATAAACAAAACGCCAAAATTCAGGAATCTTCAAAGGGTGGGTCCAAAGCAAATTCTTAGAATTAAGTGACGAAGTGATTATGGATCTAAAGAAACATTAATTAAGTGAAAATGAAAAGACCCATCTCATAAAATCATCAAAAAAAATAAATAAAAAGATGTTTTCATGAAGAATCAAAGGAGCCCAAGTCAATTTTTTCACATACCTTTATCTCAGGTCAAAGTTGAGCTTCCAAGATGGGAGGAAGGGGGAAGAGAGAGAGATATTCACACATTAAGCTACAAAAGAAAACGAAAATACCACAAAAATATTGAATGAATTAAGGGAAGAATTAATCATGGATCTAAATAAACATTAATTAATTAGAAATGAAAAGACACATCTCATAAATTCATCGAAAAATAAAAAAGATGTTTTTATTGCGAATCAAAGAAGCTCAAGTCAGTTTTTTTTCACATACCTTTATCTTATAATATCTCAGATCACAATTGAGCTTCCAGGAATTATTCTAAAACATCAGTGAATTACTCTAAAACAAAATTTTAAATGATAATCTCAATATAAACAACATAATTACAATGACAATCTCCACATAAACAAAATTCTGCAGTGAATTACTTTGAAATAGCAGAATTCTTATTAAATAAAAATAAACAACAAAATAAACATAAACAAACAATGAAACTGATCAATTGTTCCCTCCATATTAGAACCAAACAATATAATTCCGAATACCATAGCAAATAGTAGCTGACCTGGTCCCAACATGAAAGGTTTCTGTTGTATATCAAATTTGGTTTTAGAAGGATTTTATGACTATAACACAGATATGGTAGAACACTCAGCACCGAAGAAGCACAAATATGCCCTACTTCTTAAGCTAACATTGGCTTCTCATTCTTTATCATTTCAAGCTACAGTTTGGCAATCAATTTTTTGGGCTCTCATTGATAAGAGATTGCCACCAAACTTCAACCAGATATATGGCATGAAATGGCATTATCATAACCAATTTTTGAAGTTAATGGTTCTAGTTGACAACATAAGGATGGTTTCTTAGATAATTTGAGAAAAATGGCAACCTGAGATCAGCATACTTATGTCTATTGTTGGCAAACTGTTTGTTGCCAACATCAAGTCAAGTTTTTTGTTGGCAACATCAAATCAAGTTTTTTGTTGGCATCCTTATGTTGGCATCATCAGGTCAACATCAAAACTGGTTGCCGATCTCAGCATCAAGTCTTTTGTTGCCAACATCAAGCAAGTCAGCATCCTTATGTTGGCAACCTGAGAAAAAAATGAGAACAAAAGTCTAATGTTGGCAACCTATTTTTGTTTAACAAATACCATTTAGTAGTCAACCTGAAACAGAACATGAGAACTGAACTAAATAGCAACCTGTTTTTGTTTTTTAAATAGCAACCCGTTTTGTTTAACAAATACCATTTAGTAGTCAACCTGAACAGAACATGAAATTAATAGCAACCTGTTCATGTTGTGTTCAGGATAACAGGTTTAAGAATGTATGTCAAGTTTTTGTTTAGTAGTCAAGTAAATAGCAAACTTAACCAATAAACAGAACACCACATTTAAGAATAGACGCAATCTAAAACACAATGTGAATGGTATTTTTAAACAAAAACTACTAATGAAATGACCAACATAATGAACAGAATCCATTGTCTCGTAGTCGCAAGTTTTTGAGCTAGCAATATAACAACAAACAAACTTGACTTAATTTGTAGATGTCCAGGACCAATAAACTTGAATTAATTTGCAGATGTTCATGAGAGATCCATATATTGCAACCATGCTTCTGTTTAATATACCCAAGTCTTTGTACACGAATGCAACCACATAACTTTTTCTTCCTCTTTTCCCGCTGAGCTATAAACAGAATTAATCGGTATGATTGTAAAGATTTCATAATGAGCTATAAAGTTGTGCTCTTACCTTCACAACGATCCTCAAAATGATACCTTGATGCTGCTATGGAATCTTATCACGATCAACCAAAAGCTTAGGCACTGCCTCCTCCTTAACGTACAGTCCATAATTACTGGAAGAGTGAATCCTTTTCAGTTATTTTATGTCTATTGTCACTTTGTAAATGACTGGAAGAGTTTCTTTACCTTGTAGATAAAAAAATTGATCTTAAGAAAAATGCTTGAAAATTTTCTAGAGTAATAAATGAAAGTCGAAATGTGGGCCTAATAGTAGTAAAATAATAGAATATTTAAAATAGAAGTAAATAGGAGACAATGTAAGTCGATCTAAATATGTATAAATATTGATTCTATGTCACTTACCTTCTTACACTTCTCTATTTGGTCTTACATGAAAACAAATAACTTTCTTTTTGGAGAGAAATTTCATTGAAAATGCTTACAGATTGTTTCCGTATAAAAAAATTTACCACATATTATGTTTTGGTTCAACTTGCTACCAAACGCTCTTCCTTCATTAGTAAATATGGCGGCCTTTATCTTAGAACATAAGGTGCAAGTTCAAGAAATGATCAATGTAAAAGACTTCTAGTGTTCTGGCAACAAAACTGCTATAAAAAAGATCAGAAGAGAGAATGATGAAAGACCAGAAAGTGAAAGACCAGACTGTGCATATATTATGTGGATTGTTGATTATTTTCTGAGGGAGGTTTAAATAGAGTGAAACTTTGAGAGAATTTTTTACAACATGATCAAGATGTTATATGGGCTGAGACCTAATCTAATTGAAAGCTGAGACCTAATCTAATTTTTTACATCAACCGTAGCTGTTACTTACATCAATCGTAGCTGTTGCTATGTTGCTAGGTAATATAAGAACTTCAATTATTGTGAACCAAGCTGTTATCCAAAACAAATTGAAGTTATCCTTACTATAAAGTGACAAATTCGTTAAGACCTACCTAATTCCATGTCCAGGTCCACAAAAGACCCGCTCGATGTAGAGCCCAACTGTTTCAGGTCCAACTGAAACACAGTTGCCCATGGTCTTGATATTAGTCTGCTCAATGCTAACATCTCTCGACGTCTGGACATGAATACCATCTGTATTAGGGCTATTGCTTGATGCAACAATGTTCACACCGACCACCTTCACACCCTCGCAGCCTTTGATCACAATGTGGTACAGCTAGCTATTTGCAAGCTAGCTATTTGCAGATGTCATGCCAACGATTTCAATGTTCTTTGAGTCGATGAAGCGAAGAGACTGCAAGCATTTGAATTATTCAGAATGCATTTGAATAATACAATATGGACAATATGGCGTTGCAAAAGTTCTATTGTATTTGAGTGAAATCCAAATGCATTTTTCATACTGAATACAGATTTAACACATATCAGTATGAACAATGCATTCGAATTAGTCAGAATAATACAATATGGACAATAATTCAGTATTATTCAGATTTGAGATGGCTTTGAATATTTTTGCAAATGCCAAATGCATTTAACACATATCACTCAATTTTGATGTGGCTTCTGAATATTTGATATTAAATTTGATATGGATTTGAACATTTGAATTATTCAGAATAATATAGATTTAACACATATCACTCAAATGCATTTTTCATACTGAATAATTCAAAGCCAAAGATATGAAGTCATGCATAGATTTAACACAAACAAATAAACTATTATAAGTAATGAATTAATGATACAAACCTCGCTCTTGGGCTTGTAGAGCTGACATAGCCAATCGAATCACCCAATGGTTCAGAATGGGAAATTCTCAGTATGTATCGACATCGACAGCTTTGCGAGTTGCCTATCAAAATGCATATCCAAATTAGTATTAGTGTCAAAACTTATCTCCTTGGTGTTGAAGTTCTTTGACATATCCATACTCTTGCATTCATTTATATAAAAATTTGCAATTACAGGAAATTGTTCAAGAATATACACAAATTCATTCATATGAAATATTCACAAACAATCATAGCAAAGTATTTATTATTAGTAAATTTTGTGCATTAATTGTCTCAATATCTAAACTATTCATCTTTCTGTTTCCATAACTTTTTTATGCATAATAATCCTACATTCCCATTATCATTGATGATTTCACCTAATTTCATTTAACTACGGCAGATTTTTTCTGAATATTGAATAGGTTTGAATGAAAAACAACTCAGTTTACCAGCACTAATTTTTTATTTCAATAATTAAGGTTACCTGTCAATTTTCTTATTTATCCATTTCTTGCACACATCAAGCTACGATTGTTGTGATATGACATCTAAAGTAGATTATTTACCTTTTTTGATTCAGAATCATATGATTTAGGTTTTCAGGTTAGGAATTTTAGTTGATGTGTGTTGATAGCAAAAAGAACAAAAAATGCTGCATATCTAGTTGAAACCCTTGCATATCGCAATTACTGACTGTCGAACATTGGCATTCTCTTACGCAAACTGTGTTTGTTTAGCAAGCCCAATTTTATTAGGCATTTATTATGATTATTTCCTTGAATCTGCTTTGGCTATAGAGCATCTCCAAATTGGATCCAATAGAGCATCAACATCCACAAATAAGACACTTGCTGTATTAGATGGAAATCATTTCTAGTGTAATTTTTTATTCTGAATAGAATTCGTTCCTAACACTACTGTTACAAAATCTATATCATGGTTACTCTCTTAAAATGATAGTAACAACACTTTGAGGTCACTGAAATTTCACAAAATAAATCCATTGGTGATGTTCCGTGCCCTAAGCTAAGGGAGACCTGCTCTATTTCAAAGAACAACATGATGCTGACTTTAACCAGTTATCTGAACAAAAAATATTGAATACATCCATCTCTTAGCATGGATCTAACATTTGCATAACAGAAACATTTATTAAACATGTACTTATGTATCCTTGAAATTTAGATTATGTAAATTTTTAATTAGATATCCAATTAAAGAATACATAAGATAAAAATTGGAATAAATGATAATATGACATGTACGTAGGTATCCAATTAAAGAAATGACAATTTTTGATTATAATATCACTTGATTTCTTAAAAATTGACGGTATTGTTTGTGCCTTTTTTTGTTTTTCCTTTTTAAAGACTCGGTCTAATTAAGGATCTGAAATCAAGTGTTAAGATCTAGTTCAATGTTTGAATTTCTAAGTGAAATAAGTTGTTTGTCATTTTTCCTTTGAGTAATTTGTTTGTGATTTGTTGTACCTTGAAGATTCGAAGATCATATAAAAATATCTGATTATTGTGATGTAGATGTGAAAGATTCATCATCCAGTATAACAACAATCGCTTTAGTATAACAACAATCACCCAAACTACAAGAAATTCTGCTCAATATCGATCAAATAAGTGATATTAGAGCAAAGAGGGGGTGGAATCGCTTACGATCTGGTGATAGTGTTTCGGGGGGAAGAATTTCTTTAAACACATTGCACCATAAAACAATAGGAAAGAAGGAATTGCAAACCTCCTGCAGCCAACCAAAAATCAAACCACCCAAACTCATTCACTTTGGTTACTTTGACTGAAAAGAAGACAAAAGGTACTACATCAGTTAAAAATCATCTATTTTAAGTGTTAAAAATTTAACAAAACACATGTGCATACCTTGCCATCGTAGCCCACATACATGTGTCAGCTAGGATGGTCGAAGAGAATACCCTTCATCACAGCCATCTCTAAAATGTCCACATTCTCGAGGCTCGTATCATAGGTTGGTGGCAGAAGCCTCAGCACATCAAGAAGATCCATCGGCCGCTTTGCATCAAGGCCATTTTTTCATTTTTCTGTCCAAATTAAGACGGAAACACATGAATGGGCATGAAAATGAATGATAAAAAACAAAAAATTCAAAAAACTGAAAGCCTTATTAACCCCAGATCTTTAGCTACCCTTAATTAAGGCTCCATATCATGCATATGAATTGGCAAGGTTTTGCCAAATAATATAAAGACAAAGAAAATTGTTATGACAATAATTTTCTATGTTCACCACACCATAGAACCTTGAGTTCCAATATCTCAAGAATAAAATACTCAATTATAGATTGATATGAATCAAAGGATTTCAAAGGACCAACTGGAGACAGACTTCAGAATACATTGCTTCATCTTTCATGATAGTGTCATAATCTTGACTGAAATTACTTATGTCAATGTTTATTTCTTTTTCTAAATCATTTCTCGCAAGTATTCACTTACATGTAATTCGAGAATTGAATGCAGTAACTGATTCGTTAAAGAAATATTAGACTAAAGAGCAAAAACTTTTAAGTCTGTAACAACTATGGAAAGAGGGAAAATTACCTTGAGATTTTATTCCTAGTTAACAATTTCCCTATTGTTCTTTCATCTGAATAACATAGAAATAGATGTATCTTCACTATACACTACAATTAGAAGAGAGAAATTGTTCTTTTTTAAAAGATATATCTCAGAAATTGTTCTTTCTTAAAAGATGTACCTCAGAAAAACAGTGTGATTTTCAAATCATGAAAAGTTAATCAAACAGCCAAAAAATTAAGAATAAAAATAAATAAATAAATAAGATAAATCATGATATCTAAAAAATCCTATAAATGAAATTTACTAACTTCAACGCCAATTCAAGCTTATCATCAAAAATAACTATAGGAATCCAATAACACAAATCAACCATGATCAAAGATAACTATACTAAATGACTAATTATAATCTTTGAGTCATTTATTTGGAATAAGTTAATACCACATACAATTAAAATCAACCCCCAAATCAGATAAAAAAATCAACACCAAATCGGACCAAGTTAAAAAATCAAGGTATAAAACAAAATTCAAAAACCTAAATAAATAGAAGAGCGAGTGAAAAAGGGGGATTTCAACTTGAAGCGCCTCTTATCTCCTTCTCAACCAATGGCATGCATCTCACGAAAATGGATCGCTTCCTTCACCATCTCCTTAGTGTTTGAAGATTTTGAAAAATAATAGGAAAAGGGCTTAGCTATACCTTGACGGGATCCTCGTCGGTTTGGGTGATCGTGTCGAAGCCGGCATCCATGTCGGTCTTGTCGGGGATCTCACCGCTGTACACATCATTCTCTTGGTCCTCCATCTCTCTTATTTCTCTCTCTGTGAATTGCAAAATATTTGGGGTAAATGTTCAGCAACCATTAAAAGTGTAGCAAACTATAACGGACAATGAGTTGAAAACGTTAAGGGTATGAAAGCA
Organism: Scilla litardierei; assembly: GCA_030789695.1. Lineage (NCBI taxonomy): Eukaryota > Viridiplantae > Streptophyta > Magnoliopsida > Asparagales > Asparagaceae > Scilla > Scilla litardierei. The sequence goes on along the minus strand of CM061142.1, from coordinate 224,579,098 downwards.
ATTTCCAGTAAAAACATCGGCATTGAAAGCCGAATTGAGGGCAGTGTTCATTTCTGGAGATCTGCTCTTCTTTGCTTTTGATTTTCATCATTTCAGTTCTGGTGAATATTCAGTTCTGGAAATTGAGGGCAGAGTTCAAGTTAAGAGCAGTTGGGAGGCGCTGCGGTAAGGGGATTGATGGCTGATTGCTGCTACAATTTAATTGCCAAGATGCAAACGTTAAGGGTATGAAAGCAATTTCCAGCAAAAACATCGGCATTGCAAGCCGAATTGTGCTATAATTATGGAAAAAACATGATGATGGCAACAAATACCTGTCCAGTTCTTTGATCGAGCTCTATAAGGATATAAGCCTAATTATGCAAATCATACCAAATGTTGAATCCCCTGTATCAATAACACAACAAATTCAAACCAAAAGCTCACCGGCAAGAACATGCTAAATCCTATATATCAATAACACAACAAATTCAAACCAAAAGCCCACCGGCGGGAGAAGATGTGCAGGTGGTATAGATGATTGCCGATGCAGTTTAATTGCCAAGATGCAAAACTTTAAGGATTTGAAAGCAATTTCTAGCAAAAACAACAACATTGAAAGCCTGTCAATTGATTATAACACATGTAAGAATGATGCACTTGATCAGAAAATTCTGATTAATCATAAGAACTTGTGATGTCACAATAGCATCAATATTTGGTATGGCAATCTCTCATACGACAATCAGATGTGGTAGACTTTCCCTACGGTAAGCCATGGTAAGCAAGGCGTCTGCAATGGTAGGCTTCGCACGCCAAAATCCAGCTGAATAACGAAACACTCTTGAAACCGACACTATAGCAATACAAACATCTTAGGACACCATTTCAATAAATAAGAGGATTAAACGTAAATGACCAGAAACATAAAGGCACACATGAATGGCTATGTACAGAGTTTATAGGATGTGTGTCTAGAACTCGTTGTAGAAGTTGACTGCATCACTCATGTTGCCACCTACCAGCATCCTATTGATGACAAAAGTTGCTGCTCAATAGAACCCATCAAGCAGTAATGATACAATCAAATGGCCTGCTAATAATACTACACCAGCAGTCAAGATTCAACATAATAAAATAAGTATCCATGAGTATTGGTGGAGTATCAGATTATCCTAGTATCAAATATAGGTATAGATTCACATTTGAAATATCCATGTAACATAGATACTTATACAGGACGGATGTCTATAGCACATGAAATAAGAAAGCCAACTCTTATACCACCGGCCATGAAATTAAAAATAGTGGATGCATGCATGTAATTGATGTTTCTCTGAAATATTTCCCTATGTTGGCATAAATTTAAGATTATTACCTATATATCGAACTTTAGTAAATTAAAATTCATATGCTACTGAAAAATAATCGAAATATTATCAAACTCACTGGCCTTTTGACTTCCATCGATGCAAGATTCTAGCCAATTCTTCATTAGACTTCTCAAATTGGCTAATAAACATATCAATTCCAACCCTCCATGAAGAATTAAGAAGAAGCTTCATTATGAGATTTACGCGTCCTGTAAAATTTTACAACCCTCCATGGAACTTTTACCAAGAGATTGTTCTCTGGAGATGGGGTTTCTGAAGTATCATTCTCGTTTACTGACTCGACTAACCCAGAAGGAAATTCATTCCAAAGATTCATTCAATAGCGAAAGTTCTAAACAAACAAATTTAACCCTAAATATGCAGATCCGTAATCATTCCAAAGATTCAGAAGATGAAGTATCAGTAAATACTTACCATAGTTTTTAAAGGTGGAGGTCGCAGATAGCAGCGACAAAGATCGGCACTGGAGTGTTTTTTGGGAAATTGGAGTGTTTTGAATTACCTACCAAACAAATCCAACACTCAATTTTACTCTTCAATCAATTCGTCAATTATGCATCAATCGAAATCTCACCCGAAATCGGCCCCTTGAACGGCGGATCCGCCTTATCGGCCCCCTTTTCACCGTGAAGACCTTCTCCACGTCCAGCGAGTCCCGTGGAGACCTCGATGATGACCCTGATGTGGAATCTCTCTGGGGAATCATATGCCACCGGGGATCTGGTGGAGGGGGCGGCGCCAACCATCATGCTGGCGTCGACCTTGACCGTCTCGGATCGGTGTGCCTGGGTCAGGCAGATCCACTGCTCTCTGGGGCGGTTGTTAACGGCGAAGGAGGAGGACGTCTTTGCTGTTGGTCGGAGCTCTAAGCTGTGGGCTGAGGTTTTTACGGTGGGGGGGGAGGGGGAGAGAGAGAGAGAGAGAGAGAGAGAGAGAGAGAGAGAGAGAGAGAGAGAGAGAGAGAGAGAGAGAGAGAGAGAGAGAGAGAGCACGTGCTGATGTTTGAGGCTGAGGTTTTGTTGGGGAGATGAAGTTTGCAGTTTAAATTTTTGTCTTCCCCCAAAACACTTTTTCCCGCCAAAATTTAATTCCTCTCAAACTCAATTTCTCTTCACTTATCCAATTTCTCTTATCTTATCCAATTCTCTCTTAATAACACCCCTCATTTATATCCAATTTCTTAACTCTTATCCAAAAACTCTTATCCAATAACCCATGATAACATCCCTATTTTATAATATAGATATATATATATATATATATATATGAGTGTGCTGCCATCACTTGAGAACTCTTGACAACACTTGAGAACTCTTGACTCTATAGAAAATCTCAAGAGATCAATAAGCAACTCTCAAGCTCCCTTATTTCCCTCTATTGAGCACTCATCTTTCTTCATGCATTGAAGTCCAGCTCAAGGGAAATCATCCAAGTGCTCTCAAGCATATTCCAACACTTGGAGACCCCTTTCCATGCCTTTCATTCATTCATGAGTATGCATCTCAAGGCATAGGTAAGAGTATTTACTTTACTTAGTGTACTTTGTCATCCTATTTCTCTTTGTGGGATTAGGATACTCTCTTTGTGGGAGTTTCTCTCTTTGTGGGAGGTTGTCTTTTTGTGGGACCAGGGAATTCTCTTTGTGAGAATTAACTCTCTTTGTGGGAGTTCTAGTGTCCTAGTGTAGGGCTAACCCTAATTCTCTGAGTGGGAGTTAGTGATTCTCTGTGTGGGAGTCTTGATCCTCGTGTATGATTGGTTGGGTCCTTGTGTAGGGCATAAATCCTCTTTGTGGGGTATCTCCTTGTGAGATTTGTATTCACTTCTCTGTGTGGGAATATAGTGAATATTGGTGTGGCTGTATGTACCCAAGTTTGGGGAACCATGGTAAAACTTTATGTTTGCGTTTGGATTGATTGTGCATTTTAATTCCTCTTGCATTTATAATTCCGCATTTGCAAGTTAAATTTTAATTGGTCAATTTTATTGCCATTACACTATTCACCCCCCTCTAGTGTGTGTTGTTAGTATTGCAAGGGTTAGACAATCCCTACTCCATTCCCATCAGTTCGGCCGCCCCTTTGAGACCTCCGGTGGGGTTGGTCAAAACAAGCCAGCCTGCGTCCATGCGCTGGCCCTTCATGTGCCTGCCGTCCGGACTTGGGAAGCCGGGCCACCCGAGCTGTGAGGCGACGTTGGCCACCTTCAACGACCAAGGAGGAGGTCCTCGCCTTTCCACATGAGAAGATCGTCGTGCCGTGCTACCTGATGGGGGCTCATGAGTCCGTCTTCGATGAGGCCGTGGTGGCATGTCACGTTCCGCTTCCCAAAACGGGTGCGAGGACAGACGAAGGTCCGCTTGGGCCGGAGTGTGAGGCTCGGGCCCAATAAGCATCTGTAGAGATACCATGTAATTACAGGGTTCTTGCATATAAAAGTTCATAACAATAAGATAAGAGTACTCGAAAGGAAACTACATTCATTTATAAAAGAGATAATATCCAGCAATACATCAAGTCTAATAAAAGAAGCCCCAAGCATGGATACAACTGCGGAAAAGGAAAACTAATGGTGCGACGCACCCAACCTAGACAAGAAGTAAAATGGTGCTACGCACCGAAACTAGAAAGCAGTAAACCTTCGTAAGACAGCAATGGTGAGGGACCTCTAGGTCTGGTCCTCGTCTGGAACGTACTCCGGGTCAACGTCCTCCGGCTCCAATTCCTCAAGTAAGTCTGGCTTGTCTGTGTACTCCGTCTCAGTACCTGACGTACAACACCCAAGAGAAAAGAAGCTGTACGCCAGGTAAAGTCTACAAGGGAAAGGTGAGAAGACTCTTCTGCAAGTGTAAAGAAATTTAAAGACGACATTTTAAGGTTGATTACATGAGAGATGCAATAGCATGGCAGTTATACATATATGCAAGGAAAGTAAAGACTGTGAAGAAAGTAAACGTGGCAGGCAATAGCCGTATCGTGTGCTACCGGCTACAATAAATGACAAGACTAGACAAATACTATGTGACATCTAGAGGGTTCACGTCTACAGCTTAGAAAGTGGCCAAACTCTGTAACCTGGTGGCCACTCAACCCAACCCCACCCCAAGTGCTCAAGACAAGACTGTACGAGGACCACTCACTCTACTAGGTGAGTGCCTCTATCCTCACAGGTTGCAGGGGCCACACACTCTGCTAGGTGGGTGCCGATCTTCCCGTAGGTTGTTCTGTACAAAGGATCACCCACTCTGCTAAGTAGGTGCCTCATTCCACGTAGGTTACCAAGGGTCACTCACTTAGCTAGGTGAGTGACGGATTCCCGCAGGTTATTCAACACTATTTATGCATAAGATGACATGGCATGACATGGAAAGAGTGAAGTAAGTTCATTTCATTCTTATGGGGTCCACAAAGACACACACACAGATAGTGATTTACATGGCAGTTATTGTAATTTGTGCCTAGACTTCGTCGTCAAGTCTAAGCTATGTGAGTGGGGTCCCAGACGCTATCTTTTCACGTCCGGTTCTCTTGTTCATACTTTTACAATTAAAAGAGAGATGGCCTAAACGTGGTCGTAACTACGCATGTGGGTACACTTGCCTGCGGTGGCGAGAAGAACGTCCGTCGGAAGCGTCTAGTCACTGGCAGCGTGTTGGTAAAGGTCCGCTGTCACAAGTCAATCGGCGGGGTCAGGACCATTTTAGAAAATCCTATTAAGTTGTCTCTAAGTTGACCGTGGCTATCCTATCAGTTTCAAATCAAGTTTTGAATGTTCAGCCTATTCGACGATTCTACCCAATATGCATAGTTAAAAAGTCCGATCGTCGATCTACGGTTTCACAACATTTTAAAGGAGCATAAAATAAATTTAGTGAGTTAAGTTATCGATTTTTAATTAGGTTTTGATGTCTTACAGTGTGGGTTTTTCTACAGTAAGGGGACCAACCTAGAATGACGCTCGAGCGAGATCTGATGTCAGATCTAGAACGGTAGTGGTACTCGGTTTCCTCGACTGTGAGTAGCGCAGTAAGGGTTCGTCGGGATCACCTCGGCTGCAGGTAGTGTAGCGGAGCGATGTCAACAGGGAGGAGCAGTAACTACGGTCCCAAACGATGAGAATGGCAACAACAACGAGAATGAGAGGCGGCTGTGTCAGCGATGGCTGAACTTGCGGCAGTGATAACTCGCGGCCTGGAGGGTTGTAGTGTGTGGGTGTGCCTGAATGGGAGGGCATCGACGTCCAAAGGCCAGTGGATCTGCTGATGGAGGCCGGAGGTTGTGCTTGGCCAGATGGCGGGGTGTCAATGGGAAGATGCTGGAGAAGGGTTGTGCGACCTGCTGTCGAGATGAGGCCAGACCAAGGGGAACGGCAGGGCTTGCTTGGCCGGCAGGGCTGCCAAGGGGAGAAGAGATGGCCGACGGTACTATTGCAGGTGGATTTCCAGCAATTCTGGGTTGCACGCGCGGAGGTGGAGCAAGGGAGAGGGCAGATGCATGAAGGTGGCTAGAGTAAGGGTTGCCGGTGGATATGGGTGAAGAGAGGGAAGAGGGAAGAGCGCAGGTCGGGGGGGGGGGGGGGGGGGGGGGGGGGGGGGGGGGGGGGGGGGGGGGGGGGGGGGGGGGTGAAGAGAGGCTGGCCTATTGATGTGTCCATATTTTCTATCTTTTCATAGCATTATTCCATTGCATTTCATGTCATTTTCACATCCAAATCCCACATTTTCTTACGATACTGCACTTCTAATGCCATATTTGAGTTTCGTAGAGTTTTGTCGATTTTCGGGGATTTGGAGTGATTCGGAGCCATTTTTGGATATGGACACATCCAGCATGACCGTGAGTCCGTTGGTGATGCTCTGCAGGAGTTCGCTGAGGTTCGGAAGCTTATGGGAGGAGAGAAGGAGAAGCTAGCAAGAGAAAGGAGTCATCAGGGATGTTTCCTGTTGCCTCTCTCAAAACAATGTGAGCTTTACTCCCAAGCGCAGGAGATCGTGCAAGTAGTACCTGGAGAGTCCAGAGTCGAATCCTCGGGACAAGTCGACCTGAGATAACACAAATTCAACTAATCAAATAAAATATACGGTTAAGAAAACAACCACCTTTGTGAAGGTGAAAAATAGTGTAAAGATTGGTAGCAAAGGAAGTGGTTCCTAAAAGTATTACGGTATCACGAAAGTTTGGTATTCAATGAGACAAATATGCTACGGTTGTGAGTTCATTAGGAGTTTATAGTCGCCGAAATTTCACGTCTTTTAATATCACACGACGCTTCACCCGGTCAAGGCGTGAAGGCGTCGGAAGATGAATCGATGAAAACTAGTCAAAAAAGCCTTAAACGTATTACTAGCAATGTTGATCTCATTAAGCAATAATCGCAGCGATAAGTTCAGATTATAGAACACAAATTAGCTAGCCTTATCAGGGCCTAGCCATAGGGCACATCAACAATATCGACAATAAGCAAATACCCATCAAATACGTTGTAGAAATCAACATAACTAGCAATTTTGACATGATAATAGGGCTAAAGACATGAAATTTAGCGACTACATACTCCTAACTACATCACAACCATAGCACAAGGAGATTAGCCACGCATGGTGCAATAAAAATCAGATTGCATAGCAAAATACATCGTTTTAGTAGCAAAATACAATGAAATACACCAAATACAGGGTATAAGTTCAAGAATTTATCACCAAATCTCCACTTTAGAACCCAAAACTCTCTGAGAATAGGAAGAACCGCCTCTGGAAATTTTCAGAATTTTCTTCTGGAGAAATACGCACAGTAGCCGCTCCAAAAATCCCAAAATACGCCAGAATGCCCCCAAAAACCCTAGAATACGCTTAAATAATAGGATTGCGGGTTTAAGGGGGTTAACGGGTCTAAACCCGCTCCAAAATCACTCAAAACCCGCATCCGCAGCCGCTGGCTGATCTCGTCCGTTGATTTAGAGCGGGATGCGTTGTGTGAGAGCCACGTGGCACTTCTTATCGGATCCTCGCCTTCGCACGCGCCCGCTTCGCTCTCCGCTTTCAAGTACGAGTCGGATCGACTCTCAACCGTTGGATCATGATCGGACGGCCCTGGGAACGCCGCGTCGCTCGCTTCCTCATCGCTTCGGGGCGCCGTTGGATCGGCATCGGACGGTCATAAATCTTCCACGTCGCCCGCCTTCGCATCTCAGTAGCGGGGGAAACACTGGCCGTTCGATGTGAGCGTGAGCCGCTGCGATGGCGACACGTGGCAAAGCTGATGCGCCCCGATGCTGTGCGATGGAGCGAAACTTCAGCCGTTCGATTTCATTTGGACGACGGATATTAGGCCGCGTCGCCTTGGCTGCTGATGCCGTTGGATGCGGGCGGAGAAGCGTGGATGGCCGCCACGTCATGCGCCAAGATTCGTGCGCCTATTTTCATTTTATTTCTTCATTTTAAATTGTATTCTGCATTCAAAAATTCATAGTAATTAGCACAGATCTCAGAAAAATACAAATAAATAGTCGTTGGAATCGTGAGATTGAGACCTTGCCATGAAAAATATAAAAATGCAGAAATACTTAATAGAATTCATGTTTTGTGCACAAATCAAGTAATTTCTCTAGTAATTGATGATATTAAAAATACGACGTATTAGAGATCAATTAAGCATCATATGAGCATAAAATAGGGCTAAATAGGGGGTTCAATATGTAATATTCAACCCGAATCACACCCCCCAACTAGCGTTTTGCTAGTCTCTAGCAAAAGTGAGCGAAATACGATACCAAATATACACCTAGATCACCTTATCAGCTCTCAAATCACTCACCACCATACTATAATGACAAAAGAGATGACCACACACTAATGCCAAGATTTCATGCTCATTATATAATGGTACTCATGGGTTTAACGATGAAAAACAAGTATCTCTTAAATGGTCATGAATAGATGACTTAACTACACTATCCATTACTTCTTAGCGCATAATATGCAAAATCAATGGCTCACACCTTTCAATCAAAGATTATAACTTGGAGCGTAGATGTATCATGCAAAGCAAGCAAAAATAGATTGGCATCAAGACACACGCACGTCAATTTTCATTCATAGGAAATCACACCATATCTTGTGCTTTCTTTAAGCTTTGGGAGTTCTCTTGCCTCACTAATGATGCACACTTTTTCTCGCTTTTCTTTCTCTTTTTTAAAAGTTCCGCGTAACGCGCATCAAGCAACATTCGCAGGAAAAAAATTGTATAACTTGGATCGCTCCATCAAATGATTGAGGTTCCAATCAATGGCTCCCAAATCAGATGATAATAGGGCATTAGGCCAAAAAGGACCCCTCGGACTGTACTACTCGAGCCAACCAAGTTATTTCTTTTCGGGATACACTTATTCATTCATTTTTTTCTTGTTTCATTCATCATTTTTTTTCACTTTTTTCTTTTTTGTGTGCATAAATAACTCAGCAAGATATCTCCCTCTACTTGATTCTTTCACAAAAATGGGTTATCCTAATCATTTCAAAAGACAGTGCATACTTTCCACCCAAGATCACACAAAGCATGCAAATAGCAATGAATATGAGATAAAAAGCAATGCTCCAGTCATTTTGTGATGGTGTGTTCCATTGAAAGCATACGACTTGCTAATTCATAACTTCAAGAGCCATTAAGTCATCAAATAACCCTACCATAGAGATATATCAAGAGAGATTTACCATGAGTACTAGCATTCATATCGAATGAGAATGAAATATTTAACAATAGTGGTGGAGGAAAATAAATCATATGTGCAAAGTGGTGAATGGATTTCGAGAGTTTTCATCACATGAGGTTCACTTCTAGGTGTAATAAGCATTGGTGATAAATCTTGACTCAACCCCCTTTTTTATAAAAAGGAAAAAAAATTTGAAAAAGGGAACTACTTAAAAATAATTTTTTTTAAAAAAAAATCCTAAAAGTTTATACCCTCCCCCCAACTTAAAATAAGCATTGTCATCAATGTTAAGGAGAGGGAATCATGGAAAGAACACACCTGATTAGTTACCACCCGAAGGTGGATCTATGAGATAATGGTGGTATCCTCTCTGGCCCATAGCTCTTGAGAATGTTTTAGACGTTGACCGTTGACTTTGAATTCATGGCCATCTTTCTCATTCACCAAGACCACCACTCCATGTGAGAAGACTTCTTTGACAAAGTATGGTCCCGTCCATTTTGAGTACAGCTTTCCTGGAAATATATGGAGTCTTGAATTGTACAACAGAACCTTGTCTCCAACTTTGAATTCCTTTCGCAGGATCATCTTGTCGTGCACAGCTTTCATCCTTTCTTTTGCTAGCTTTGCATTTTCATATGCCTCTTGTCGTATCTCATCAAGCTCCATGATCTGCAATTTACGAGAAACATTTGATGAGTCATCAAGCAAATTAAGTGTTTTAATTGCCCAAAAAGATTTATGCTCTAATTCAACAGGAAGATGGCAATTTTTTCCATAAACCAAACGAAACGGTGACATCCCTAAGATAGTCTTGTATGCTGTCCTGTAAGCCCATAGAGCTTCAGGCAAGCGAAGACTCCAATCTTTGCGTGTTGGATTCACTGTTTTATGAAGGATGTTCTTTATTTCCTTGTTCGCCAACTCCGCTTGCCCATTTGATTGAGGGTGATAAGGTGTGGAAACTTTATGTGTCACCCCAAATTTCTTCATGAGATTTGCAAAAAGCCTATTGCAGAAGTGAGAACCTCCATCACTGATAATGGCCTTCGGCACTCCAAAGCACGAAAAGATGTTCTCTTTCAAAAATTTCAGCACAATGGAAGCGTCATTGGACCTGCAAGGAATAGCTTCCACCCATTTAGAAACATAATCAATGGCCACCAATACAAATATATAACCAAAAGATGGTGGAAAAGGCCCCATGAAATCAATACCCCCAACAACCAAATAATTCTATTTCTAGCATGGGATTCAATGGCATCATGTTTCTTTTTGTAATTCCCCCCAACTGTTGACAACGCACACATGATTTACAATAGGCATAAGCGTCCTTAAACATACTAGGCCAATAAAAACCACTCAAAATCTTGGCAACAGTTTTATGAGCTGAAAAATGCCCCCCACATACCCCATCATGGTAAAAATGTAAAACGCTATCAAACTCATGGTCGGGTACACATCTCCTTACAATTTGGTCTCAGCAGTATTTAAAAAGATAAGGATCATCAAAATAGAACGATTTTACCTCATGCTTGAAGTGTTTGAAATCTAAAGAAGACCAATATGGAGGGGTTCTACCTGTCACCAAATAGTTAGCTATATCTGCATACCATGGTAGAGTAGAAATGGCGAAAAGCTGCTCATCTGGGAAGGAATCTCGCAATGGAATATTAGGCGACTCTGTCCCCACCGTCAATCTAGAAAGGTGATCTGCGACATTGTTCTCAACTACTTTCTTATCCTTGATCTGAATATTGAACTCCTGCAAAAGAAGAATCCATCGTATAAGTCTAGGTTTCGCATCCTTTTTAGATAAAAGATATTTCAGTGCAGAATGATCTGTAAAGATGAGAATAGGTGATCCCAATATGTAGCTTCTGAATTTCTCCAATGCAAACACCACCGCCAGCAACTCTTTCTCCGTAGTAGTATAGTTCCTTTGTGTAACGGCCGTTATTTTTAGGTATTTTTAATTGCGTGTGTGCTTGTAATTTTACTTCAGATTGTCCGAGTGTTTTTATCCGTAGAGTCGATGCGAGCGCGTCTAAATTTTTCACCGTAGTTTAATAGTTACTATAGTCATTTTAATTTACTAATTACTTTAACTAAATTATTTACTAATTACCAATATTATTTAATCTAATTACTTTGGTTACTTATTAGTTACTTAATTAGTTACTTAATGAGCTAATTAATTAGTCAATTCACCCTCCCACGTTTTCTCACCTCTAAGCCAGATTCATCCCCTAACCCCCCTTCATTAATGCTAAGTTTGATTATCTTCCACGATCAAATTTCTATGGCAAAAAGTTCTTCCCCCATATTTAATAAAAACCTAATTCCTAATCGTTTAAACACGTCTCTTCCACGTTTATTTTTCCCCATGGCTGAATTCATCTCCCCAACATTTAATGGAAACCAAATTTTTGACTAAACTCCCACCGTTAATGAACCCTGTCCCCTGCCTATTCCTACTTCAAGGATCACCCTGTAACGTTCATCAGCCTCAACCCCTTCACGGATTCCACATCTCCATTCCCCATTACAAATCATCAACCCCTCTTCCGTTCATCCACAGCAAGAAACCAATTTTCTTCATCCCAAAATTAGCCAAGACAAAATCCACACCCAATTCAAAGAAACCCAAATCCAAAATCCCAAAATTCATTTCCAGATCAGAAAAAAAAATCAGAGAGAGGAGAACAAATTAATTCAGATCTGAAAACCCAATTTCAGATCCTCCAAATCCAAATCCTCAACTTCAGATCTACAAAAATTCAACAAACCCTCTTCAGATCTTCTCCTCCCTCCCCTCTCTTCTCCACGCAGCAAGGCCGCCGGTCCCCCCGCCTCGCGCCGCCCGCCGGCCCCTAGCCTCGCTCCAGGCCGGCCGCCCCCGCCTTGCGCCGCCGGACCCCGCCTCGCGCCGCCGGACCCCGCTCCAGGCCGCCGGCCCCCCGTGCCCCCGGCCTCCCCTTGCGCCGCCGCGTGCTCTTGGCCGCTGCCCCCTTGGCTCCCCTCCACCTGCAGGCAACGAAGAAAAAAAAAGAAGAAGGGAAAGAAAGAAGAACGAGAGAGAAGAGAAAGAGACAGAGAGAGGGTGAGTAACAGAAGGGGGGTTGGGGTTAAGTTATTATAAAGCTTTATTATATTATAAAGTTAAGTAATGGAAAAGTTCTTTTATAAGTAATTTAAGATATGTAAATAAGTTAAATGTATACCTATGCTATTTAAGTGTAAGCTTATAAAATATAAGATAATTTTTAAGTTAGTTAATAAAATTGGGTTAGTAATGTATGTTAAGATAAGTTTTAATATAAATGTTTGATATTAGTTATTTTATAAAGTTTTTGACATAAGTTTTATAAAAGTTATAATATAAGTTATTGATTAATTTAAGTTAAAGATTTTTAATAAAGTTAAGTTAAAGTTTTAATTGGGATATTTTATAAGTTATTAGTTATACGTTAGTATAACTTGCCCTGTTAACATTTTATTATCTCGTTAAGCTAACTCGTTCGTAACACGTGTGAACCAGGTACACCGACCGCCTGTCAAAACGCGCCTTTCGCTACAGGGCGAAACGGTAACTCATCGTACCCTAGCTATGGGGTTTAAAAACAATATTGATGCATGCCAAAATTAGTTTATTTGTGTTAGCAAAGTGGTATTTTCGAACCGTTAGCTAAACTTGATAACTTGCATAGTACCGTAATTGCACCGTACCGTAAATTGAATTGGTCTCTGTGACATGCTTATCTGAAAGATGTAATTGGAAAAGCAAGAATAGTAATTGACTCGTAAATGGTAAGTTGGTAAGTACGGTAACCTACACACACACACACACTGGGCTTTTGGGGTAACTTATAATTGTGGAAGTGCGGGAGCGACCAGTCCGATCTGCAATGAATAGTGTCGTTTTGATTGAACAGTATCGTTATTGAACAGTATCGTTTTGTTGAATAGTACCGTTATGATTGTACCGTTATGATTGTATCGTACCGTATTGTTGTAACCCGGGATATCAGGTGGACTCTTGGTTGCATATCGTACTTCCCTTTATAAGCCACGTAGGATCAGGCACAGCTAAAAAATCTCGTAACTGGTCATTTTAATATTGTTTATTGCTGATAGAAGTAGACTGCTATGTTACTTTTCTGCTCATTGATCGCACTTTAGTTTTTAGTTTAACTTGCTAGTTTTACCAAGCTCGTTTATTGTTTTAAATATCATGCTAATGCTAGAGTTACTTTGAGTTACGTCTGACCCTGGTGACCCTTCTTTTTGTGGTGGTCTCGCCAGATACAACACAGGTTGAAGAAGTTGCAACAGGGACTGCAGACACTGAGTTTGCTGTAGAGTTTGACCAGGAGGACGCGGGTTACTAAGTGTGAGTGTGAGAGTGTTTTTATTATTTAATGTATCAGAGTGTCTTGCTTGGTGTGTATTTGTACTTCGAGTTGTATTTCCTTTCATGTACGTTGCTGGTTTGTAATAAGGTTTATACCACTTCCATGTATGAGTATTTTGGCATATTTCTGCAACAGAGCATGTATTGACTTCATTGGTGCCTAGCAGGACTTGCGCATGTTCCAAACAGTAACGGGCCCCGGGAGCAGGTCGTTACACTTTGTGCTTCATTCAACGTTTTACTGGCATAGTAGATCACACAAGGAACTTTCTCTTTCTTTTGCCCAAGCACTGCCCCCATTGTGTAGTCACTTGTATCAAACATGATTTCAAATGGCATATTCCAGTCAGGAACCTGTAAAATAGGGGAGGAAACAAGTGAGTTCTTTAATTTATCAAATGAAACCTGACACTCTTGTGTCCATATGAAATCAGCATTTATAGTTAATAAGTGGCAGAGGGGGCGGGAGATGGCGCTGAAATCCTTTATAAATCTTCGATAGAATCCTGCATGGCCCAGAAAGGATCAAATGTCCTTGACGCATTTTGGTGTAGGCAACTTCTCAATCACCTCAACTTTTGCTCTGTCTACATGAATACATGCTTTGGAGACTAGGTGTCCAAGAACCAAACCTTCAGTTGTCATGAAATGACACTTTTCCCAGTTTAACAACATGTTCTTTTCCTGGCACCTGTGCAAGACAAGAGCTAAGTTAGATAAACAATTTTCAAATGAAGTACCATATACAGAGAAATCATCCATAAACACTTCCATAATCCTCTCAACCATATCGCTAAAGATACTCAACATGCAACACTGAAAAGTAGCAGGTGCATTGCATAATCCAAAAGGCATTCTCCTAAAAGCGAAAGTTCCAAAGGGACAAGTGAAGGTAGTCTTCTCTTGATCCTCTGGAGCAATCTCTATCTGATAATAGCCAGAATAACCATCTAGATAACAATAAAATTCATTACCTGCTACTCTTTCCAAGATTTGATCAATGAAAGGTAATGGAAAGTGATCTTTTCGTGTTTTAGCATTTAATTTCCTGTAATCAACACACATCCTCCAACCTATGGTGGTACGCATAGGTATAAGCTCATTATTCTCATTTCTTACCACTGTGAGTCCTGATTTCTTCGGAACCACCTGTATGGGGCTAACCCATCTGCTGTCCGAAATAGGATATATTATACCTGTATCAAGTAACTTAAGAATCTCCCCCTTAACACCCTCTTTCAATGTAGGATTTAATCGACGTTGCATCTCACATGTAGGTTTGGCATCATCCTCAAGATAAATATGATGAGTGCAAATTAAGGGATTTATACCTATAATGTCCACAATAGACCATCCAATGGCCCCTTTGTGTTCCCTAAGCACATCAAGCAAAGCACATTCTTGTTCAAGCGTGAGTTTAGAGGATATTACCACGGGGAAGGTCTCCTCCTTTCCAAGGAAAGCGTATTTCAAATAGTCTGGCAGAGGCTTCAATTCCAGCTTTGGATGCTCAATCTCTGAAGGTTGTTGTGGTTGCAATTCCACTGGTAATGTCTCAAACTTTGGCACCCATGCATCCTGTGATCTTTCATTTTTGCCCTGCACAAAATAAGATTCATCAATATCGTCGAAATTATAATCAATAAAATTGGACGAACATTCATACTTAGCATCAAAATAGTCTTCGATTAAGCTCTCAATAAAGCATACCTCTTTCACGTCATCAACATTCGCAGGTAACTTACATGATTTAAAAATGTTCAACTCAAGCTTCATGTTACCAAAGCTTATCTTCAATTATCCATCCCTACAATTTATCATAGCATTGCAAGTTGCTAGGAATGGACGTCCTAATATAATCGGAGTGCAATTACCTGATTGTGGCCCATGAATATCAAGGACGATAAAGTCCACGGGATAATAGAATTTGTCCACCTGGACCAACACATCCTCCATGCATCCTCGTGGGATTTTTACCGACCTGTCTGCTAATTGTAAAACCACAAGTGTCGTCTTCAGCTCCCCCAATCCTAACTGCACATAAACAGAGTAAGGCAAAATGTTAACACTAGAACCCAAATCAAGTAAAGCATCTCCAAATTTCTTAGTTCCTATAATGCATGGGATAGTAGGAGAACCTGGATCCTTATATTTGGGAGGAGTGTCATGTTGTACCATTGCACTTACCTGTTGTGTTAAGAATGCTTTCTTTTTCACATTTAGACTCCGTTTTACAGTGCATAGCTCCTTCAGAAATTTAGCGTATGCAGGCACTTGGTTGATTGCATCAAGTAATAGGATATTAATTTTTACCTGCTTGAAGATATCTCTTATCTCTGCCTGATACTTATCTTTTGATGGTGGAGCGAGTCTATGTGGGGATGGAGCTGGAGGTACATATGGTTCTGGCTCTTTTTCTGCGACCTCTTCCTCAACCTACAACTTTTCAGGTGCTTGTACTTCCTCTTTCTCCTCAGCTGGTGGTTCATGTCTAGGCATTTCTGGCTTTTCAATTTCACGTCCGCTACGCAATGTAGTCACTGCCTGACATGGTTTGATGTTGTTTCCTTTGTCCTGTGAAGCAATAAATCTCAAAAAATTTTCAGTGAGCTGTTGTTGCATCTGAGCCATCTGTTGGACTGCAGCAGTGAGACTCTGAATTTCATTGCTCTGCTCCCTTTTTCCTTGATAGTTGGAGTGGTTGGGATGGTAATAGGGAGTGGACGTCTGCTGCTTCTGCTGATATGAAGCACCTCCTTGGTTTGATTGGTTCTTCCAATTTGCATTGTAACCTTGATTTGCCACCCAATTCACCTCTGATTCTGGATTTCTGCCCAATTCTTTAATTGCTGGGATCAGTGGGCAGACGGTAGTATCATGAACTGGATTCTCGCATATGACGCAGTATGGCTCTGATGTGACCGCCTTTGCTGCTCTAAGATCAATATTTTGTAGCTTTTGCGTCACCAATGCCTCCACTTGCGCCATCAATGCATCTTCAGGCTTCAAAGTCTGCAAGCCACCTCTTGTTTGCTGTGTAGACATAGACCTATCAAATTCTGAAGGTGGCTCCCATCTTCTTGCATTCTCTGCAATGCTCTCTAAATATGCCCAAGCCTCCATCGGGGTCTTCTCAAAGAAAGCTCCATTGCACATCATCTCTACATATTGCTTTGTATTTGGCTGCAATCCATCGTAAAAGAATCCAATGGTGCATCCCTTGTCAAAACCATGATGTGGGCACGCCAACAGAAGCTCCTTGAATCTTTCCAAAGTTTGATCATATGCTTCAGTTTCCTTCCGTGAAAAAGACATGATGTGCCTCTTTAAAGCCTGCGTCCTGGCCAAAGAAAAGAATTTTTTCAGAAACTCAGTTTGCATTGTTAGCCAAGAAGTAATAGATCTAGGAGGCAATGCATTGAACCAATTCTTTGCCTTGTCTTTCAATGAGAATGGAAAAAGTTTAAGATAAACAACATCATTACTAACTTTTCCATCCAAGTGTGTAGAGCATGCTTCTTCAAACGTTTTAATATGCAAGTAAGGGTTTTCCCTATCCTCTCCATGGTTAGAGGGGAGGATTTGGATCACCCCAGCTTTAAACGAAAAAGAATGAGCACCCTCAGGCAAAACAATGCATGATTCAGAAGCAACTCTAGTGGGCATATAAGTAGCACTCAATGGTAGTTCTTGTGGGTGTGCAAGAGGTTGTTCGTTATTATTATCAGCCATGTTTTCAATTCTTATCAACCTGTGTGAAGTAGAGGTCCTATGCCACATAAACTAGCAAAGAGATATTTTTTTATTTTTTCAATAATAAAACTACGCTATAAAGTGGAAGGATCTCACCGAGTACTCCTCTGAAAAGATGAAAATGTGGATCAAAGATACCGTTGTCCCCGGCAACGGCGCCAAAAACTTGCCTCTCTCAAAACAATGTGAGCTTTACTCCCAAGCGCAGGAGATCGTGCAAGTAGTACCTGGAGAGTCCAGAGTCGAATCCTCGGGACAAGTCGACCTGAGATAACACAAATTCAACTAATCAAATATAATATACAGTTAAGAAAACAACCACCTTTGTGAAGGTGAAATATAGTGTAAAGATTGGTAGCAAAGGAAGTGGTTCCTAAAAGTATTACGGTATCACGAAAGTTTGGTATTCAATGAGACAAATATGCTACGGTTGTGAGTTCATTAGGAGTTTATAGTCGCTGAAATTTCACGTCTTTTAATATCACACGACGCTTCACCCGGTCAAGGCGTGAAGGCGTCGGAAGATGAATCGATGAAAACTAGTCAAAATAGCCTTAAACGTATTACTAGCAATGTTGATCTCATTAAGCAATAATAACAGCGATAAGTTCAGATTAGAGAACACAAATTAGCTAGCCTTATCAGGGCCTAGCCATAGGGCACATCAACAATATCGACAATAAGCAAATACCCATCAAATACGTTGTAGAAATCAACATAACTAGCAATTTTGACATGATAATAGGGCTAAAGACATGAAATTTAGCGACTACATACTCCTAACTACATCACAACCATATCACAAGGAGATTAGCCACGCATGGTGCAATAAAAATTAGATTGCATAGCAAAATACATCGTTTTAGTAGCAAAATATAATGAAATACACCAAATACGGGGTATAAGTTCAAGAATTTATCACCAAATCTCCACTTTAGAACCCAAAACTCTCTGAGAATAGGAAGAACAGCCTCTGGAAAATTTCAGAATTTTCTCCTGGAGAAATACGCACAGTAGCCGCTCCAAAAATCCCAAAATACGCCAGAATGCCCCCAAAACCCCAAGAATATGCTTAAATAATAGAATTGTGGGTTTAAGGGGGTTACCAGGTATAAACCCGCTCCAAAATCACTCAAAACCCGCATCCGCAGTCGCTGGCTGATCTCGTCCGTTGATTTAGAGCGGGATGCGTTGTGTGAGAGCCACGTGGCACTTCTTATCGGATCCTCGCCTTCGCACGCGCCCGCTTCGCTCTCCGCTTTCGAGTACGAGTCAGATCGACTCTCAACCGCTGGATCATGATCGGACGGCCCTGGGAACGCCGCGTCGCTCGCTTCCTCGTCGCTTCGGGGCGCCGTTGGATCGGCATCAGACGGTCATAAATCTTCCTTGTCGCTCGCCTTCGCATCTCAGCAGCGGGGGAAACACTGGCCGTTCGATGTGAGCGTGAGCCGCTGCGATGGCGACACATGGCAAAGCTGATGCGCCCCGATGCTGTGCGATGGAGCGAAACTTCAGCCGTTCGATTTCATTTGGACGGCGGATATTAGGCCGCGTCG
This sequence comes from Scilla litardierei, assembly GCA_030789695.1. Lineage (NCBI taxonomy): Eukaryota > Viridiplantae > Streptophyta > Magnoliopsida > Asparagales > Asparagaceae > Scilla > Scilla litardierei. Next base: position 224,560,292 of record CM061142.1, on the reverse strand, counting down.
CCTTGGCTGCTGATGCCGTTGGATGCGGGCGGAGAAGCGTGGATGGCCGCCACGTCAAGCGCCAAGATTCGTGCGCCTATTTTCATTTTATTTCTTCATTTTAAATTGTATTCTGTATTCAAAAATTCATAGTAATTAGCATAGATCTCAGAAAAATACAAATAAATAGTCGTTGGAATCGTGAGATTGAGACCTTGCCATGAAAAATATAAAAATGCAGAAATACTTAATAGAATTCATGTTTTATGCACAAATCAAGTAATTTCTCTAGTAATTGATGATATTAAAAATACGACGTATTAGAGATCAATTAAGCATCATATGAGCACAAAATAGGGCTAAATAGGGGGTTCAATATGTAATATTCAACCCGAATCACCCATGCGACTCGACCGAGTAGCACAAGCTGCTCGGTCGAGCTGATACACAAGCCCAGTAGAATGCACATCCTACTCGACTGAGTAGAGTGGTGACTCGGCCCGAGTCGACCTATTTTCAAACTCTATCCTACCAACATCCTGCTCGACCAAGCAGAACCTACTCGACTGAGCCAGCGGACGACTCGACCGAGCAAGGCCTACTTGGGCCGAGTAGGCAGAGCGACATTTTGGAAGGAGAACTCCGATCTACTGACATCTCGGTCGAGTAGGCGGGCTGCTCGACCGAGAGCCCGGACCCCTTCACCCAAGCCGCCAACTCGACCGAACATGCATCTACTTGACCGAGTTGCCGACTCAGTCGACGACAAGTGGGCCCCCAAACTTCAGAATTACGGATTTTTTCATGGGGGCCCCACACTGATATATTAGAGCTAATTTTGACTGATGTTTTAGTGGGGATTATTTATGTTTTGAATTAAGCTTAAGGAGAGGAGAGCAAAAAACGATTGCAGATCTAGATCTAGGTTTTGGAGAATTGAGTTGCTTTTGGAGAAAGATTATATTTTTATTATCTCTTGCGTCTTGGAATCTGCGGAAATTCTTTGGATCTCTATTGGCTATTGCTCTTTCTCATTTTTGGTACGTAAGATCTTAATCCCTCGCTCGATTTAATTGCTATGATGTTTTCTACGGTAGAAACTATGTTTTTATTTGTTGTAATCGCCATGTGTGAGTAGTTTTTCCTAGGGCTGATGGGTTAGCCCTAAGACTCTAGGAAAGAAATGTAGATCTGGATTTCTAGGTTGTATTGGGAATAAGAGGGATTATTTCTGTCGATCCATCCAAATCTCTAGGAGAACTCGTACTGAGATCATGCCCACGGTCGGTGGAATTGATGAGCTTAAGGAGCATCTTTGGGATTTAAATAGGGAGTTAGTGGATCCAACCAAGGCTCGTGACCATGTTCGGCTCGTGCCTTGAGGGGATCCACCGACAAACTATATCACTACATTGACGGCTACTGCCATTGCATTAATGAGATCCACCGAAATACCTCGAAATTCTAACCCACAAGAGTGGTATGAGTTGAGAGATCAACCCCTTAAATCCAATGCAATGTAAGAATCCCATTCTAACATCAACCTCCGACGACCTTAGCGATGATTCCTAAGGCCCTAGCTTCTCTTATTATCGAACCAACAACACCATCACAACCAATCTTCCCAAATAGATTACTATATCATTCTGAGATTTAAAGATAATCTGAGACCCCAATACACTGTCACTATCCTTGTGGGACTCGAAAATCTTATATACTCTAATTTGACATCGTCCGCTTGCGGATAGAGCCCATAGTCAACACCTAGGAACTTTATTGTGCCCAGCGATTATGACACCGACATGTGGATTTTAGGTGTGAGTTCGGGGTGCGTCAAGTTTTTCGGTGGACCGAGCCAGCGGGCGACTCGACCGAGCAAGGCCTACTCGGACCGAATAGGCAGATCAATATTTTGAAAGTAGAACTCCGATCTACTGACAGCTTGGTCAAGTAGGCGAGCTGCTCGACCGAGTAGCCGGACCCCTTTACCCAAGCCAAGAGCAGTTAATGCGCCTGCTCGACCGAGTCGCCGACTTGGTTGACGACATGTGGGCCCCCAAACTTCAGAATTTCGGATTTTTTCGTGGGGGCCCCACACTGATGTATTAGAGCTAATTTTGACTGATCTTTTAGGGGGGATTATTTATGTTTTGAATTAAGCTTAAGGAGAGGAGAGCAAAAAACGATTGTAGATCTAGATCTAGGTTTTGGAGAATTGAATTGCTTTTGGAGAAAGATTATATTTTTATTATCTCTTGCATCTTGGAATCTACGGAAATTCTTTGGATCTCCATTGGCTATTGCTCTTTCTCATTTTCGGTACGTAAGATCTTAATCCCTCGCTCGATGTAATTGCTATGATGTTTTCTACGGTAGAAACTATGTTTTTATTTGTTGTAATCGTCATGTGTGAGTAGTTTTCCCTAGGGCTGATGGGTTAGCCCTAAGACTCTAGGAAAGAGATGTAGATCTGGATTTCTAGGTTGTACTAGGAATAAGAGGTGTTACGACTTAAAGATCTTGATAGCCCGACTTTCTATCCTCGGTCACCAAACACCCCACCTACATCATTCTTCCATCTCGGAGTTTGGCGGGCCCAACTCCAGGGCGCCCATCCAGCGACTACAGAGACCATGCGCTTAACTCACCCACGACAGAGCGCCATGCTATCCCGAAGCTCGACACGGCCATAGGAAGGGTGCACCCTACTATGGGCAGTGGCGGAGCCACGCTCCTCCAGGGTCCCGGTCGTCACCCGACTCGCCTCGCCCACCTGCTCACCGGGAACAACGCGCAAAGCGCGTGGTCGAATGACGTACCCTCCAACCGGGGTGACCTGGCGACCCCATCGGTAGTGCCGTACCTCGGACGCGCACCGACGACTCTTTGGCACATCGTACATGACAAACAACCTAGTACAAAGGACACTATGACACTAACGCCACCCGACCATCTGGCAAAGCACCCCCTGGCCGCTGTGCCACCTGACACTTAATGCTTTCAGCCCTGACACCCTGACAAAAGCACCACTGGACGTTGTACCGTCTGACAAAAGAGTGGCCGACACTCCTGTTCCTGACATCCTCGTCCGAAGCTTCCGCTGACAGCGGGGCCAGCTCAGCACGCCGAGTCAGCATGCCAGATCAGCCCCACCTAACCACCTTCTGACAGGTATAAATACCCTTTCACTTCTTACGGTGAAGGGGTTGGAAAAATTAATCTCAATCTCATTACTCACATACAAGAGCAAAGGTCGTCCATATCTTTGTTCTTCCACTCATAGCTCGTCACGTACGGTCGACTCACCCTCAGTCCGACCTACGTGCCTAGCCCCCGCTTTAAGTCCTGTTACTGACTTAGGCATCGGAGAGGCTAAGGGTTGGACCCCAACCCGGACTTTCTGATGAGTTGCTCCTTGCGCAGGTAAGCTCGTCGTCACTGGTCATGCTCGCCATCAACCTAGGCAGTTCGGCCCCTTCACTGCATCCTCCCGGATTTGACACCGTGGTCAGCTCCCGCCACAAGTTTAGCCTCATCACCCCACTAACCACCTGTCAAATAGCCTAGCCTAATCCTGTCATTAGCATAACCATCATGCCCTTGGTTCCCCATAATATAAATTCATTGTACGCGAGTTCTACCCTGCAATAATTGGCACCGTCTGTGGGAACAAAGGGTCACACCCATGCCAGATCCCATACCAATCGACCGAAGCCCTGACCACGGTAAGAACCCTATGGATCAAGAATCACACTCTCATCCCGTGACTCCTGCGACTAATCCACCCCGGAGGTGGAGGTCAGAACGGTCCAAACCTCGGCCCGCGCGGTGCAGCAGAGCTTCGAGGCCTTCGCCAAGATGATGGCGGGTTTCGCAACGGCTAGAGCCAAGGTACCCCCGGGACCCTTTGAGCCCCCGAACGTGATGCAGAATCTTCACCCTTAGTTCGTCGAAGAAATGGGCGACAAAGGGCTCATTGAGGAGTTTGCGGCCCAGCAGAAGCTCTTGGAGGAAGAAATGGAGATCGCGCGGTTGCGAAGGCGCCAGGAGGAAGCGGCGGCTGCGTAGAGGTATCTGGGTGTAGCGGTCGGAGCCGCCCGGTGAGTCCTCCTCAACGAGGGGACTGCTCAATGCCAGCTCCGCTTCATTGTCCCGAAACACGAAAGGATCCGGAGGGAGAATGAGGAAAATTGGGAGATCCCTGAAGTGTCGGCGACGGGCCGGCGATGGCCAAACGAGCGCTACTCACCGCTCGTCGGGTCCCCACCCCAGGGTGAGTCTGCCTGCCAGCGTCTCTCCCCAGATCCTCTGGATGAGGAAGTCGTTCGTCAACAACTCCGCTTCCTCACCGCAGAGCACGAAAGGCTCCTACGGGAGAATCAGGAGCAGAGAGAGATCCCGGAGGTGACGGCTGTAGGTTGGCAGTTCTAGAATGACCGTAGCCCACCGCCCGTCGAGCCCCCATCACATGAAAGGAGTCCACCCCGGCGACCGCTTCCCTATTCCCCGGGGCATGATGACTGTCGGTAGCCGAGACGGGACCGGAGAGAAACCCCAGAATGGCAGAGAGGGCGCATGCCAGAGCGCCCCGCCTACCCTGAGGAGGCCACGCCGTTGGCACGATGGATCATGTCAGCCCCGAGACCTGCAAGGTTCAAGGTCCCCCAGCTGGCCACCTACAACAAAAGAGGCGACCCCCTCTCGCACGTACAACAATACCGGGGGCGATGGAGGCACAGGATGTGGATGACGCATTTCTGTGCTGACTTTTCTCACAAATGTAGGATGCGGTGCTGGAGTGGTACTATGGCTTGCCGACAAGATCCATTGGGAGCTTCGACAAACTGTCGCACAAGTTCTGCCAAGAGTTTCGGGCCGGTCGCGTGAAGAAGAAGCCCTTGGACTACCTTAGCACGATAGTCCAAGGGGAAGGAGAGACAACTGAAAAGTACCTGCGCCGCTTTCAGGATGAAAGACGGGCGGTGGTGGCCTGCGGCGATGAAGTGCTCATGTTGGCTTTCAAGATGGGGCTGCAGAATCGGAGCCTCCACAAATCCCTGCTCTGGGACCCGCCCACCGATTACGACGCACTGATCGCTCAGGCGGAGAGGTACGCGCTCAGCGAGGAGACTCTCGGCGGGAAGAAACTGATCGCCCCGGTGAAGCTACCCCGGGTCGATCCTTGGTCTTATCCAAGGCCGAGGCAAGGAGATGGACCCGGGGGGGGGGGGGGGGGGGGTGCGATCGGCCGACTCAACCCAGACGTGACCAAGGGGGCCATCGTCCGCAAGATAGCCCGGGGCCAGTGCGATAGTTCGCCCCCGTCCGGGAGGCCGCTCGAGCGATCCTGAGGCTGGAGGAACCCTTACAGGCCCACCACACACGGCTCAATGACCTGATGATAGAAGTGTTGTCCGCGTCGACGAGGGCTTGACTGTTGCCGGAGCCACCCAGGGAGATGAGATTGGACCCGGCGCGGCGAGATCTCCGGAAATATTGTTGGTATTACCGGGACCACGGCCCTGACACCGAAGACTGCTTCACCCTCAGGAGGGAGATCGAGCGGCTGATACAGACATGCCACCTCGGGGGTTTCGTCGAGGGCAGAGGACTGGTCCGAGAGGAGAGAACCCCGCGAAGGGCGCAGAGAGTAGATCCGCCACCGCGTGATGAGCTGGAGGAGCCCCGCCAGCCGAAGCCGGCCATGCGCTTAGATGTGAATGCGGTGGACCATCCTCTGGAGGAGCGTCATCGTCAAGCAGGGAGGACTATGCTCGACAGGTGATGGCAACGGGCCTCGACAGCGAGACGAAGCGGAGAAGAGTGACGCGGCCCCCCATCACCTTTACCGACGAGGACCTGGAGGGAGTCGAGCTTCTGCATGACGACGCCATCTTCATCGAAGCTCAGATCAGGACATCCATCATCAACCGGCTCTTGATCGACATGGGCAGCTCGTGCGACATCTTTTTTATATCGACAGTTGCGAAGATGGGATTGAAGCAGGCAGACCTGAGGCCCTGCACAGGGCCCATCGTCGGCTTCACTGGCCACTCGGTCCCCATTGTGGGGGTGATCACCCTGCCGATGTCACTTGGGGAGGACCAAGGGTCGTCACTTGCATGACACAATTCATTGTCGTCGACATTGCGTCGGCGTACAACATGATCATTGGGCGGCCGTACATGACGACCATTGAAGCGCTCCCGAGCTTGCTCCACCAGATGGTGAAATTCCAAACCTCGCGAGGGGTGGGGCTAGTGCGGGGGAATCAGAAGCTGTCCCAGATCTGCTACATAGGGTCTGTAGGATCCTGTCCAAAACAAAGTTAGGATCGATAATTAAAGTGGAGACTTACGCTTGCGTATGCGGAACGATAGTCTCGGAACTTTGCCTTCGGATTCGCCACGACGGATCGAGTCTTCTCACGAACGGAGTAAGGCTACTAATCCACAATCTAAATCTCTATTTTAGATTAAGAACTTGGAAGGAGGGAGAGGAAATATTTCTGCAGAGCTTCGCTATGAAGAAGATGCATGCATGAATTTCATGCAAAATGTGTAAGGAAAATGGCTACCCTTGGGTCTTATTTATAGCCCCCAAGGTAGTTATTTTAGGGTAAGTTGTTCCTTTGGAACAACTTAATTAAGGTGTACCATGATGCATGGCACATTATAAGCTTAAGTTGTACCATATGCATGGTACAACATAAGCTTAAGATATTCCCCCTTTATTAGCCATATGTCGCATGCATTTATGCATATATAATGCGACTTTCCCACTCATACAGAGATCCTCTCCGCAAGGGAACAGATTACCTTTGCACACGACTTCGTGTGCACGACGTTCGAGGTCCGTATTCCCTCGTACATCCCCCACAAGGGTGTACAAACGTCTTCCATATCCAACATCTCCCACTCACACTTGAGGGGGATTGTAAGAGAACGTCTTTCCCTTAGTTCTTTCATCTATCATACCGAGAAATAGACCGTGCGACCGTCATGCGCGTAGAGTCTGTTGTTGTGCACTTGTTAGAGATACACAACGACCTCGAAGGTGCAAAGTTGAGTAGTTCAACGCATGCTTTACCCTTGATTATTTCTTCACATTTTCTTGTACTTTATATTCAACAATTGAATCCCATCTGGATTACAATTGGCTGGCCAGCTTTGAATCATTAAAGTCCAAATGCGAATATGAAATCAATCTTCCTCTTCTTGCGAACCTTTTGATCTTGACTTGATTCGCTTTTCTAACGTGCCCCGCCGAGCCGAATTACCATAGCCCATTAGTAACACGCTAAGATAGCGATCATCTCGTCAAATCTAAAGGAACCAATTGGAGTCCTTGAGGGTAAGAGTTAAGACCCGTATGGCCTTTGAGTCTCACATAATAGCAAACACTATTGCTACTAACTCAGTGGTCGAAATGCATACGTGGTATGAACACGTATTACAACATCACTCCTTTCCCATGGAGAGTATGTCTTAATGATGTTGTACGGATGAAAAGATCAGACACCACAGTGCCTATCTTTTTGAGTCCCCTTACTACTCGTGAAATATTCACGGACTCTCATCCTGCATAAGACAGATAGGATTTAAAAAATCCAATGAGATCTTTATATCCTTGTGATATAGATCTCAGATCTTTTGTAAGCATCCATATGATGCAGATCTTTCATTCGACTATCTTGTTAAAGTCATGACTCTAAATCATTCGTCTAATGATTTTGACTTTAAACTAGTCTCATCTCTATCTTATCCATCTGATAAGATAAGGCGGTTGCTCATGTGAGAGAGCCAACCTTAATCTGTCCGACATACACACAATTCAGCTAAGATTTCAAAAATGTACACAAACATTTCTTAAGAAATTCATATGCAATGTTGGAAAAAGAACTTATTCTTTTATTAATTTTGATCATTTCTTAGACATGGGAATATATATTTGGTACAACTCAGCCCATACACAATCCTTGAGATGATAAGTGTTTATAAAACACATTTCTGGGGATCGCTTTCGTAAGCTGATCCTCTATCATCTCATACGTAGATATGTACCTTATGTCTACCTTCTTGGTTTTATCACAGTCTTTTGCAAATCTGCAGTTCCTTTAAGATACTGCATTATCCTCTTAACCGCTTTCCAGTGTTCTTGCCCTGGGTTGGATTGGTAACAGCTTACCATTTCCAACGGCAAAACAGATGTCCGGTCTCGTACACACCATAGTGTACATAAGACTATCAACTGCACTGGAATATGGAACTTTTTCCATAATTTCTTTTTCCTTTTGGTTCTTTTGGACACGATTCCAGATATAAATTATCTCATATGCTTATATGAATATCAATGGACTTGCAGTCCTGCATATTAAATCGTTCTAGAACCTTCTTTATATAAGTCTCCTGTGAAAGAGAAAGAAGTTTCTTCGAACGATTCCTTGAAATCTTAACTCCAAGGATATATGCGGCTTTTCCTATGCCTTTCATCTAAAATACTGATGAAAGCTAAGCCTTGATACTCATCACAAAGCCCTTGTCATTTCCGGCTATTAAAATGTCATCTACATATAGAGACATAATAACATGCTTGCTTTTAATCCTCTTGATATATACGTAGTTATCTTTATCAAGTATGGAAAATCCATTTGATAAGACAACTTCTTGAAATTGTATATACCATTGCCTCGAGGATTATTTAAGACCATATATGGACTTACGAAGTTTACAAACCTTATGTTCGTTTCCTTCTTTTACAAACCATGGTGGTTGTTCCATATAGATCTCCTCGTCCAATTCTCCATTAAGAAAGGCAGTCTTTACATCCATCTGATGTAATTCGAGGTATAAGCAAGCTACCATTGCCAGAATCATGCGAATCAAGGTAAAACGCACAACAGGTGAGAAGTTTTCTTCGTAGTCTATCTCTTACTGTTGCGTAAAACCTTTCGCGACAAGGCGATCTTTATATCTATCTATAGAGCCATCAGCCTTATGCTTGACCTTGAGAACCCATTTGTTCCCAATTGCTCTATGTCCTCTGGGTGAGTTAACTAAGTCCCAGACTTGGTTAACTTTTATGGATTTCAATTCCTTCTTCATCGCTTCCATCCATTTGTCTTTTGCAGGGCATGATGTGGCATATTTGAGATTCTTCAAGTCCTTGTTGACTCGAATTTAGATCAATTCTAATATCACTCCCACTTGAAATGTTGTTAGAATTGCTCCCACTTGGATCATTATTCCCGTATGGAATAGGATAATCGTCATTCGTATAATCCATTGGTGAAGGTTGAAAAGTATTTTCGTTTTCACCAAGAATTCTCCCACTCGAATGAGGTAATCCTTCTTGATCACAAATCTCAAATAGAGATAAGTCCTGACTTATCTCGCCCTGTCTTGGAAACTTGTTTTCCAAGAAAGTGACATCCCTCGACTCAAACTCAATTAGCACACCATTGTCTTCCTGACTAACAAAAAACATAACCTTTGGAGTTTAATGCGTATCGTTTAAAGATACATTTCCTTCCCCATGGCCCAAGTTTGCCATACTTATGGGAGGAAATATGTGCGTTGAATGCACAAACTCAAGGTAAAATGTTTAAGTCAGGAGACCTTTGGTTCCACAACTCATAAGGAGTGGAGCTAACTGATTTCGAGGGTACGCGGTTTAAAATGAAAACAGTTGTCAATAATGCATCACCCCAAAAGGTGATTGGCAGTTAGCTTGCGCCATCATTGAACGTACCATTTTTCATTAAAGTCCTATACCTCCTTTCTTCAACACCAATTTGTTGAGGAGTATAAGGCATAGTTACCTGATGTACTATGCATTTTTCATCACAAAGTTCCTTTAAACTTGTTGATTGATATTCACCGCCCCTATCGGTTCACACGACCTTAATCTTGCGATCTAATTGATTCTCCACTAAACTCATATAGTTTTTAAAGCAGGTTTAGTGCTTTCACTTTTGTGGGATATCAAATAGATATGACCGAATCGGGTGAAATCATCAATTAAAAGTGATGAAATAGGACTTCCCGCGTCTTGTCTTGACATTCATCGGACCACATATGTCCGAATGGATAAGCTGTAATGGAACCTTGGCCCTTGTGCCGGTTCCAAAACGGCTTGCGACAAGATTTCCCCACAAGGCAATGTTCGCAGGTCGACTTTTCAACCTTTGAAACATTTGATAGAAGGCCACGTTTGGCAAATCTATCCATACACGTTGGTCCAATATGACCAAGCCTTGTGTGCCAACAAATTATATTAGACTCATTAGTCAAAGAATTTGTCACAAGGAAATTTTCATTACATGAGGAATCATATATTGTACTTATTACAATAAATCCTTTGAAATACATAACCCAGAACCAATAAAAGAATTATTACAAAATAGGTCCACTTTACAATCATGAAGGAACCAACTATCACAAAGACCCATTAAATTGACCACAGTTTTAATATTCCTTTGAATATATGGAATGAAGAGAACATCATGTAGTAGGAGAGTGAGGCCGTTGTCCAAGACAAGCTTGCGAGTCCCAACGCCTTTCACTTCAACACGTGTGTTGTTTCCTACATTGATCCACTTCATTCCTTGGGTATCCGGTGATACTCCACGAAGGACCGTCTGTCCTTTGCTATGTGGTCGGTGGCACCTGAATCAATTATCCAAAAATGGATTAGATTCCACAAGAAATAGTGGACTAGAAACACATATGTAACTAGTATTACAAGTTACCTCGTCACTTCCACTCGTACACGAACGAGCATAGTGACCGAGCTTGTTGCACTTGAAGCACTTGATCCTTTTCAAGTCTTTCTTCTTGTGCCATTTCTTGTGCCCACCCTTATGTTTGGGTTCCTTGGTAGACTCAGGTTGCTTATTACGTTCATTAGAAGACTTCGAACGATCTTTACGTTTCTTTCCCCCGTGTGAGGAACTAGCAACCATGTGCACTTCTGCACTTGGCTTGGCAGCCGCAAGCCGCTCTTCCTCTAATTCGAGGTGCTTGGAAACGTCGTTGAAGGTCTTGATGCTCTCATTGTGAGTGAGATGCATCTTCATTTGATCCCACCCATTTGGTAGGGAACATATGACTGCTTGGATTTGTTGCTCATCAGTGAGCACATGACCTGCGTCCTTTAACTCCGAGATAAGGTTCGCCATATGTCGCAGATGTTTCCCCATGGAATGATCTGGACGTTTCTTATATGTATCGAACTTTATAGTTAAGGCGCGAAGTTTGGACACCGATGTGCCACCGAACTTCTCCTCTAGCTTGGACCATATGTCCATGGCTAGGTCATGTTCTCGGAAGATGTGCATTATGTCATCAGCCATACTGCTTAATAACGTAATGCGCGCTATCTTATTCTTCCGAGACCAAGCATCAAAAGCTTCCTTGTCTCTTCGGTGTTGGGCCGTAGTGCCCAACTCGGGTTCAATCATTACGTTCTTTAGAGTTTCGAGCACTTCTTGCTCCTCTAAAACGTATTGTATCTTAATGGACCAAAGTTTGTAATTATCGTCATTGAGTTTTTCACCTTTGTTTAACTCAGCGACGATATTCTTTGAAGCGGAAGACATTTTACTTTTAAAATGCTGCAAAAGACACAAAACCGAAGGTTCGATCAAAAACATTGCATAAAAAATTCTTAAAATATAACTCCCACTTGATTTGAATTTATAGAGTATCCCATTTGGATAGTTCTAAAAATTCAAATCCCACTTGGAATTATATTATATTTGATAAGTTACTTTCGAAAAATATTGAAGGTGTTGTTCTAGAATCGAAAAGGTCTCTATGATTCCAATCACCATCTAGAACAACTTTCAATATTCCCCCATCACTTATCAAACAATAGTACTCTTATAGTACTAGCAGCGGAAAATGAGTATTTGATAAGTTACTTTCGAAAAATATTGAAGATGTTACTCTAGAATTGGAAAGGTCACTATGTTTCCAATCACCATCTAGAGTAACTTTCAATATTTCTCCCTCACTTTATCAAATGTTAGTACTCTTATAGTACTTAGCAGCGGAAAAGCGTTTTTGAAAACGTATTTTTCAAAAAAAAATACATTGGCTAATCTCCGTAGAGTAGAGCACAACGTCATAAGTTCATTGGCTAATCTCCATAGAGTAGAGCACAATGACGGGCTAATCTCGCATGAAGTAGAGCATTACGGCTAATCTTCAAGGAGTAGAGCACAATTTCATAAGTACATTGGCTAATCTCCGAAGAGTAGAGCACAATGACTTGGCTAATCTCGCATGAAGTAGAGCACTATGGCTAATCTTCAAGGAGTAGAGCCCAATGAAAAACTTCATTAAAACGTTAGTCCCGTATGAACTAGTCGGCACTGTGGTTAGCCCCGTATGGGCTAATCGACACATTCGAGTTTGACCAATGCCATTTGTTACCCCGTATGGGTCATTTGGCAAGTTTGCAATCGACCCAGACCATCTGTCGGATTGGTCGACCAAAAACACAAAATTGGTCGACCAATTTTTCCGGACTGCATCTTCTTCCCGGCCAGGGCCTCTGCCCTGGCCGGGGCTTGGCCAAGGACCGGCCAGGGCCTCTGCCCTGGCCGGCCAGGGGCCCTGGCCCCCTCGGACAGGGCCGGCCAGGCCCTGGCCACTGCCAGGGCCGGCCGGCCAGGCCACTGGCCGGGGCCAGGGCTCCTGCCCTGGCCTCGGCCAGGCCCTGGCCTGAGGCCAGGGCACTGCCCTGGCCTCGGCCAGGGCGGCCAGGCCCCTGGCCTGAGGCCAGGGTGCCGCCCTGGCCTCTGCCAGGGCGGCCTGGCCGCTGGCCGGGGCCAGGGCTTCTGCCCTGGCCTCGGCCAGGCCCTGGCCTCGGCCAGGCCCTGGCCTGAGGCCAGGGCGTCGGCCCTGGCCTCTGCCAGGGCCGGCAGGCCGGCCTGGGCCGGCCCTGGCCACTGCCAGGGCCGGCCTGGCCGGCAGGCCTTGGCCAAGGCCGGCCACTGCCGGCCTGGCCTTGGCCGGCCACTGCCGGCCTGGCCATGGCCGGCCATGGCTTGGCCATGGCCGGCCATGGCCAAGGCCATTCGGCGTTGGCCGGCCATGGCCCCTTTGGCCATGGCCGGCCACCCCCTTTGAATGGGGTTGCCGCACACTCTCCTCCCCCTTGATGGGGTGGTCGCCGGTGGTTATTGGCCGTAGTCAACCCCCTCCGCTCGGGGAGGGGGGATGCATGGCGTGTATAGCCCATTTGGCCATGGTGCACATGCACCAAATTTCCTCTTACCCGATGGAAGTAACTACCATCATCTTCCTCGATGAAGCACCCGTTCGTCGATGAAGCACCCGTTCGTCGAGAAATTAGTTATTTCCTAATGGCCGTGTGCCAAAAATAAAAAATAACACACTACGTGAACGGTCGGTTCTTCCCGTCACGGAGAGTTCCTACCATATCCGTAATGATAGGAGACCCTAACGTGAAAAGAACAACCGCTGCGTTCTCTCCGTCACGAAGCGTTCCTACTATATCCGTAATAGTAGGAGACCCATTCGTGAAAAAGACAACGACTCGTTCATAGTTTCGACGGGGCGGTGGTTTGACCGGGGCGAACCCATATGGCTCTGATACCAATGTAGGATCCTGTCCAAAACAAAGTTAGGATCGATAATTAAAGTGGAGACTTACGCTTGCGTATGCGGAACGATAGTCTCGGAACTTTGCCTTCGGATTCGCCACGACGGATCGAGTCTTCTCACGAACGGAGTAAGGCTACTAATCCACAATCTAAATCTCTATTTTAGATTAAGAACTTGGAAGGAGGGAGAGGAAATATTTCTGCAGAGCTTCGCTATGAAGAAGATGCATGCATGAATTTCATGCAAAATGTGTAAGGAAAATGGCTACCCTTGGGTCTTATTTATAGCCCCCAAGGTAGTTATTTTAGGGTAAGTTGTTCCTTTGGAACAACTTAATTAAGGTGTACCATGATGCATGGCACATTATAAGCTTAAGTTGTACCATATGCATGGTACAACATAAGCTTAAGATATTCCCCCTTTATTAGCCATATGTCGCATGCATTTATGCATATATAATGCGACTTTCCCACTCATACAGAGATCCTCTCCGCAAGGGAACAGATTCCCTTTGCACACGACTTCGTGTGCGCGACGTTCGAGGTCCGTATTCCCTCGTACATCCCCCACAAGGGTGTACAAACGTCTTCCATATCCAACAGGGTCAACCAAGCATAAGGGCCCGGAGCAGGGCTTGTCGATTGACCTTCTTGACGAAAGGGAAGACTTCTACGACCAACGGCCGACTCTTGCTGAAGAGGTCGAGGAGGTGCCCGAGGCCGTGGAGGAAGGCAAGACTGTCTCCATTGGCACGAAGCTCCTGGTTTCTCTAAGGGCGGCCCTCATCAGCCTCCTCCGAGAGAACGTGGACATATTCGTCTGGTCGCCCACAGACATGCAAGGGGTCGACCCGACGATAATCTCCCACAAGTTAAATGCGGATCCGGGATATCAACCGGTCCGGCAGAAGAAGAGGAGCGCCGGAGGAGAAAAGAAAAGGGCAGCCGAGGAAGAAGTGGAGGGTCTTCTCTAGGCCAAGCTTATCAGGTTGGTGGACTAGCCGGACTGGCTTGCCAATGTCGTCTTGGTGAAAAAGGCCAGCGGGAAGTGGCGCATGTGCGTCGACTTCACGGACCTCAACAAGGCATGCCCAAAGGACAGCTTTTCCCTCTCAAGGATCGACCACTTGGTCGACCAGGCGTCCGGCTACGAATTGTTGAGCTTCATGGACGCCTTCTTGGGATACAACCAGATCCCGATGGCAAAGGAAGATGAGGAGAAGACGTCCTTCATCACCGATAGCGACACCTTCTGTTACACGAAAATACCCTTCGGACTGAAGAACACCGGGGCAACCTACCAACGGATGGTGGACCAGATATTCAGCTCACAGGCCGGGCGGAACCTGGAGGTCTATATCGACGACATGCTGGTGAAGAGCAAGAGAGCCCCAGACCACCTTGCCGATTGCGGGAGACATTCCAGAAGGTGTGCCAGTATAGCTCGAGGCTGAACCCGGTGAAGTGCTTCTTCGACGTGCAGTCCGAAATATTACTTGGTTTCATGATAACGAAACGGGGGATTGAGGTGAACCCCGACAAGGTATCGGCCCTGGTTAACATGGCGAAGCCACGCACCATCCGGGACTTGCAGCGACTTAACGGCCAGATGTGTTGGGGAGATTCTTGTTGAAGTCTGTAGAGAAGTTGCTCCCTTTCTTCAGAGTCTTGCACACGGCCCTCGGCGAGCCCAAGGCCAACAGGAAGGTGATCCCGTGGGACGACGACTGCGGCTGAGCGTTCGTGGAACTGAGGACTTATCTGCAAAGCCCTCCTCTGCTCGCAAAGCCAGAAGAGGGGGAATAGCTAGGGTTGTACCTAGCGAGCAATAAAGAAGCCGTCAGCTCCGTCTTGATCAAAGAGGAGAATGGAGTTCAGCGACCAGTATAATATGCGAGCCGGATTCTCCGAGAGGCAGAGACTCGCTACAGCCTCATCGAGAAGGCCGCCTACTGTTTGATCACGACGGCGAAGAAGCTCCGGCCATACTTCCAGGCCCATCCCATCACCGTCCACACTGACCTGCCCCTCGAGAAGAACATGAAGAGGTTGGAACGATCGGGTAGGATGCTCAATTGGAGTGTTGAGCTCAGCGAGTTCGACATAATATACAACGCTCGGACGGCGATCAAGGGCCAGGCGCTGTTGGACTTCGTGGTGGAATGTACTGTCGAAGACCCCCCGGAGAACATGCCGGGCATACCACCAGCGGCCCCACCCCCGCAAGAAATGGAGGTGAATGAACCCCCCGAGCCCACGCAAGGAGACACGGGCAAACTATGGATCGTTCACGTCGATGGCTCGGCAACAGAATCCGGGATGGGGGCAGGTATCGTCATCCAAACCCCCGACGGACACCTTCTGGAGTACGCCCTGCGCTTCAACTTCCCGGCCACCAACAACGTCGCAGAGTATGAGGCCGCGATCAATGGGCTGAAGCTTTGTAGGGCGGTGGGGGCGATGAACGTGCTACTGCTTAGTGATTTACGACTCGTCGTCTGACATATCCAAGGGAGCTTCGAGGCTCGAGAAGAGACAATGAAGCGCTACCTTAAGCGTATCCAAGCCGAGCTCCAGAAGTTCGAGACGGCGGAGGTCCAGCACTTACCTCGCTCTAACAACCTTCGGGCAGACGCCCTGTCCAAACTGGCCTCTTCCTCAACGGCCGAAATCGGAAAAGCCATCTACGTTGAGAGTCTGCAGGCGCCCACCATTGAGGAAGAAGAACTAATGTGTGTCGGCCCGATGACGACATGGATGACCCCGATAGTGAAGTACTTGGAGACGGGAACCCTGTCAGAGGAGCGGCTACATGCCAAGAAGGTAGAGAGGCGGGCCTTATCATTCGTACTCCTCAACGGAGTATTGTACAGTCGGTGCCGTGCCAGCTTCGACGTCCTGCCGTTCTTGAAATGCTTGGGGCCGGAGCAGGCTGAGCAAGTCATCCGCAAAGAGCACGAAGGTTTCTGCGGGAACCACCACGGCGGCTGCACTATCGCCCACAAGATAATGCACCAGGGGTACTACTGGCCGACTATGATCCAAGACACGGCTCGGTACGTGAAGAAGTGCGAGGCGTGCCAGAAATTTGGCTGACACACGGCGGCGCCTCCAGCCGACTTGGTGCCTATTATAAGCCCGGTCCCATTCGCCAAATGGGGACTTGACATCCTCGGACCTTTCCTGAAGGCTTCCGGAGGAATGAAGTACCTGGTCGTCGCCGTGGACTACTTCACTAAGTGGGTCGAAGCTGAGCCGTTGGCACGCATCACATGGACGGATATGAAGGGCTTCATTTGGAAGTCCGTGATATGTCGCTTTGGGATACCCCGCTCTATAGTAATGGACAACGGGAGACAGTTCGACTGCGAAGGCTTCCGGGACTTTTGTTCGGGCTGGGGAATCAAGCTTCATTTTGCATCCGTCGCCTACCCGCAGTGCAATGGGATGGCGGAGGCCGCAAAAAAATGCATCTTGGGCCCCCTGAAGAAGAAGGTCGATGCCGCTCTCGGTACGTGGGTAGACGAGCTACCGGGCATTCTCTGGTCCTACCGTACCACCCACAAGGCTTCGACCGGAGAGAGTCCATTTATGCTAGCGTACGGGTTGGAAGCGGTCGTCCCCGTGGAGATCGGAGAGGAGACACTTCGGCTGAAGCTCTTCGATGAAGATATCAATAGGGAGGGCCTCGGCCTCAGTCTCGAACTCGTGGACGAAGTGAGGGATCAAGCCTTGACGAACCTCATCTGGCACAGCAAGAGGATGGCCCGGCACTACAACTCCAGGGTGAAGAAGCAGACCTTCAGAGTCGGTGACTTGGTCCTCAGATACGCCACCTTCAAACCCGAGACCGCTAGCCGAGGAAAGTTGGCCGTGAAAAAGGAGGGACCCTACGAGATCGTCGACGTCGTCGGGCCAGCCACATACATCCTGGCGACCTTGGACAGAAGCGAATTGGCTCACCCATGAACGCGGAGCACTTACTAAAGTACTATCAGTGATTGTGAGTCTTTTTAATAAGATATTTTCTTTTCTGTACATTTTCAGACCTTGCTGTCTCCACTTGAGTATTTCAGTTTGAACACACACGACTCTGGGGTAGGGCCAACCCTCGCCACCCAAACCAGAGTAAGGCACGGGCTGGGCTACACACTCGCTCCCCCCTCAAGAAATCTTGGGCAGGGCCAAACCTCGTCACCCAAACCAGAGAAGGGCACGGGCCAGGCTACGCGCTTGCTCCCCCCTCAAGAACTCTGGGGCAGGGCCAACCCTCACCACCCAAACCAGAGAAGGACACGGGCCGGGCTACGTGCTTTCTCCCCCCTCAATAACTCTGTGGTAGGGCCAACCCTCGCCACCCAAACCAGAGAAGGGCACGGGCCGGGCTACGCGCTCGCTCCCCCCTCAAGGACACTGGGGCAGGGCCAACCCTTGCCACCCAAACCAGAGAAGGGCATGGGCCGGGCTACGCGCTCGCTCGCCCCTCAAGAACTCTGGAGCAGGGCCAACCCTCGCCACCCAAACCAGAGAAGGGCACGGTCCGGGCTACGCGCTCGCTCCCCCTTCAAGAACTCTGGGGCGGGGCCAACCCTCGCCACCCAAACTAGAGAAGGGCACGGGCCGAGCTACGCGCTCGCCCCCCCTCAAGAACTCTAGGGCAGGGCCAACCCTCGCCACCCAAACCAGAGAAGGGCACGGGCCGGGCTATGCGCACGCTCCCCCCTCAAGAACTCTGGGGCAGGGCAAACCCTCGCCACCCAAACTAGAGAAGGGCACGGGCCGGGCTACGCGCACGCTCCCCCCTCAAGAACTCTGGGGCAGGGCCAACCCTCGCCACCCAAACAAGAGAAGGGCACGGGCCGGGCTACGCACACGCTCCCCCCTCAAGAACTTTGGGGCATGGCCAACCCTCGCCACCCAAATCAGAGAAGGGCACGGGCCAGGCTACGTGCTCGCTCCACCCCACAAGAACTCTGGGGCAGGGCTAACCCTCGCCACCCAAACCAGAGAAGGGCATGGGACGGGCTACGTGCTCGCTCCCCCCTCAAGAACTCTGGGGCAGGGCCAACCCTCGCCATCCAAACCAGAGAAGGGCACGGGTCAGGCTACGCGCTCGCTCCCTGACGTGCGTTTATATTTTATATATTCACGCACGTCTTCTTTGTGTTTTTCCGTTATTTTTCGTCCTCACGTACCCGTTTTCTTGTGATTTCTGGTTTTCTTTCACTTCTTTGTCTTTATGTGTGAATGCAGGAGTTTGCTAGTGTTGGGGATATTTAAAGAAGATATCATGAGTCCCCGGAGCAACAGGAGGAGTCGCGCGCGATCTAGAGGGTCAAACGATGAAGATCGATATTTCTCAGCCCTCAACTGATCGGGTGGACCAGCCACCCGGTTGGTTGATGCACTCGTATCCGACCCGAACGGCAACTGAAGAAGAGTAGCAGCTCACCCGATCGGTTCAGTGATCGGGTGAGATAGACAGAGCTCTCTGTCTATTTGAAGCTGAATTCCAACCGATCGGGTGACATCTCACCCGATCGGTTCATCTGAAGCTAAAAATCAACAAACGACGACCCAGACATGCCACCCGCTCACCTCAGTGCCCGGTTGAAGCTTTTGAAGCCTGATGGCCAATGTGACAAGCAGCTTACCCGATCGGTTGATGTTTCAACCGATCGGGTGGCCTTTTATTCCCCTTTCACACGCTGATGATGCATTCATTGAAGATATGCTATCATTCCAGAGGGATTTTGGGTGATCTCTTCTTTTTCTACATCGGCATCATCGTTAGCTTTCCAACGATAGGTTGCATGCCCAAATTCGATTTTTGTACATTTTTCTGGAATTTTCTGAGCGCAGCTGTGTGCTGAAATGGGCTGCTGTCTGGATTTTCAGATCAACCGATCGGTTGGTGTCCAGGTGGCCGTCCGGGTGAGCCAATTTTCAGCAGCTGAAGTCTCTGTTTCATTCCACCTGATCGGGTGAACTTCCACCCGATCGGGTGAACTTCCACCCGATCGGGTGCGCTTGTTTTGGCAGTTTTACTGGGTTTTCTGGACCCGAACCATTGGGGTTTTTGAGGGGCTTATAAATACAAGTAAGGGCATGACTTAGAGGGGATTCTCTCCCATTTTTCAGCAACTTTTCTTCCCCTTTCTTGGGAGTTTTAGGTTCGGTTAGATTAGGTTTTATCTTCCAATAAATCTTGTAAAAGATTGATCCGAACGCGAGATAAGTATTTCTTTCTCTTGTTTTCCATTGTTTTGTATTGTATTTACTTTGCTTAATGGTGAACGTTTGTATGTCTTTTCTGTGGCTTGTTTTTATGTTCTTCACCATTGAGTAGTGTTTGATGAACCCTACTACGGGTTAGGGTAAGATTGATGCTTGGAAATTTACATTTGACTTGATTGCATGGCATGTGTTCGATGGATTGTGTCAATGGGAATTTCTAGCAATCCGAGTCCAATTCGTATGGCAATACACTAGTTGTGTTGGGGATTGGGGTCTGGTGTCTTGTCCAGTCAAGATCCGCTTCAATGTATTGCTAGAAATTACATTCGACCTATTTGGTCATTAGGGTTACGCGGAGGCGTTTTATTGTCATTGGCGGGAGAAAGACCGCCTCTGACCGTCGGGCCAAGGGGGAATAAACTTGGCGGTTGACTCCCTAGCCACAGCTCACGCCCTAGCGTAGACATTGAGTCCTCGCACGTGGGAATGGCTTGGACGAAGTGTTGGGAGTTATCATTGTGGCCTTAATGCTCCCGGTTGCGGTCGGTGTTAATGGACATGGGAATGCCCACCGTCTGAAACCGGGTAGACCTAGCGTACTGGGCATCGACCGAAATATCGGGCCCATGGATGCTAGGTACCACCTTTCGGGGCAATGTCTCACCCTGGGTCAAGTCAAATGCCAAGTGTCATGAGTGCTCTAGTCCGTGTTAGCAGGGATTCATTTCTTGTATTTTTTATTTCTTTCTTTTATTTCTACACTTCCACTCATATCATCCACGTAGCTAGCACACAACCTAGGCGAGGCTAGTAGCCATTCAAGCCATCCACCTCCCTGAGTTCGATAAACCCGCAACCTACACTAACCATGCACTTGCGGTAAAACGACACCGCACCCAAACCGTAAACGGGGCGCCAGTCAAGTTTTTGGTGTCGTTGCCAGGGAGGCGTTCGGTTTGATATTAGCTTAGCTTGTGTTCGTTAGACTACACAAAAAAATACAATAACCAAGAAAGTTTTCCCCCACCATTATATTATCTTTTTGTTATTTTCTTGTACTATTGACGCTCCTCTCTAGTTTTCTTATTTATGTTATCCAGGTATCTTTGGTATAACCATGTGGAGATTTGATTTCGATGCTCAGATGGGAGGATACGATCCTTATTCAGTTGTGGTTTGTGAGACTTGTGGGATGGTAGGGCACATGTATTACGATTGCCCATTTATGCTTGAGAGCCTCCCCCTACACCAAGGCCAAACATTTTGCCACAATCTTAGCCCAAACACCTCCCATCCATTTCCTCAACCTTATATCCCTCCACCAACACAAGAAGAATCAAGCCTCGTGTCTCTCCTTGAAAGTGCCATGTTTAACCAAGGCCAACTATTACAAAACTTGATGGTACCAACCACCGAGCCTACACCAAGGAGAGGGGATGAAGGAGAGGATATGCCCACTTTCATGGTTGAGACCACCATCTCATCGGCCACCATAGACACATCTCAAGTCGATACCCCATTTTTCCAACACTGCCACTTGGATGACGAAGCATTTTTTGATGATGATAGTGAGGATGGGGTGAATTCTCTAGGATCTGTGGGAGAGACTTCTCATCTTGGTTTGGATACCCTACATGAGTCCTACGAGAGCACCGAGGAGACTATAGAGCTTATGCATACGGGCGAGGAGGATGTGCGTGAGGACAAGTACACCACGACCACATACGATGGGTCCGCTCCACATCCACCTCCACAACCATCTCTGTCGCAGCTTCATCCTTGGTCTGTGGTCAACCACGAGGATGTCATTCAGGACATCGGGCAGATAGTGGAGTATGAGCATATCGTCGAGGAGAATGTGCATGCGGGCTTGGATACGATGGTCCACTCTATGGAGCCTGAGTCACATCTACCTTTACCGTCGCTCTCCACTTCTTCTGCGGCTGAGCATCTACTTGAGCATATTGCCCCTGTTAGGGAGATTTTCATACTCACTCTCACTCCACATTTGAGTCTCGCTTTTCACTTCTTATTTCTTTAGACTCATATATATTTGACACACCATATCTCTCGCAGGACACATGATCTACTTCCCTTGAGGTATGCTGCGGTGTGTCACCACCTGGAGAGCCACTTCTCATGGAGAGAGTGGATTTGGTCGTCACTAGTACAGAGGATAGCGACCCATTCTCAGGGAGTATTCGTCACCCTTTTATTATTTTTCCATCTTATGTTGACGATTATCTCTGGGATACATTTATTTTGGGAAATAATTTCTTGCCATGGACTAATGCACCTCGTCCTTTGTAGGTCACATGTGGACACCTATGAGGGATGCTTGGAGGTGCATTGCTTGGGTCCATTGGCACACGTAGCACAATGCTTCTGGCGGAGCCACAGAAGGAGCAGTTAGAGCAGCTACCTGCCCCACTCCAGATCTTGGATCCGCCTATGCTCAGGTGTATCCTAATCCAGTAGTGTAAAAATTTACCGCTTTCTAGTTTAGATTTGAATAATCTCGTCTACTCTCATTAGCGAGGGGAGCATATCTAGGGTTTGCTTTTGCATCATTATAACCCATCATGTCGTGCCCTTCTATCATTTCACCCCCATCCTCTATCGAGGAGGACGATGACTCGTCCTCTCCTGCATTTTGATTTCTTTCTTTTTCTTTTCCGATCTTCCCCCTAGCATTTTTCTGCATCACATTGATCATATCATTTCGCTAGCATTGCCATATTCAGCTTGGGGGAAATCGACTTTTATGCATTTTATCGTGTGACGTCTTTTGTCGTGTGTTTGTTTTTATGTGATGTTTATTTGTGTGTTTCTTTTTCTTTATTTTTCAGTTTTGTTTGTGTTTTTTTTCATGTTTTTCACCTTTTTGTGTCGGTGCGTACTTCCCCCCATTTTCGTTGCCCTCACGTATTTACTATTATTGCATTGAGGGCAATGCAAGTTTCAGCTTGGGGGAGTCGCACTTCATGCGTCATTTGTGTCTTTTCTTCTTTTTTGAGTCATTTTTCTTCATGTTTTTCTTTTTTCTTCTCATCTTTTGTCCTCTATCTCTCTCTCTCTCTCTCTCTCTCTCTCTCTCTCCTAGAGATGACCCCATGATCACTCCATATTTTACACTCTTTTTCTGCATATTTGCATACCACTTTGATCGCTCATATCGCGTTTTTCACGATTATTCGACAATATTGCGATGCTTTTCACGATTTCTTGGTTTTGTCGTATTTCAGGAGATATGGAGCGATTTGGAGTGATTTTGAGATCAAGCGGATTTGCACCCACTCCGGAGTGTCACCCAAAGCTCTTTTGATGGCTATTCGGTGATGGAAGACAATTGGAAGGAGAAGGAACTTCATATGAGCAACGAGGAAGCAAAACGATGAAGATTGGGCATCTGCAGCATCTCACTCGGCCGAGTGAAGCACTCACTTGGCCGAGCCAGAAGACCACTCGACCGACCAGACCGGACACGCATCACCAGAAGGAAATCGGCGTGCACTCGACCGAGTGACGATAGTCCACTCGGCCGAGCATGGAAATCCCCTCGCCCGAGTGGCATGGGAAATCCACATCAAAAGAGGTCGACTTACTGGAAATGTACAGGCGATTCAGGGTTTTCACTCGGCCGAGCATGAAAAGCCGCTCGGCCGAGTGAGTAAAGCCACTCGGCTGAGTCACCTCCAAAGACAGACCCCCAAAAATCCCCAACTTACTGTAATTGTACGGGGTTTGTCACTCGGCCGAGTGACATTTGTCACTCGGTCGAGTGAGCCGCCCCGCCTGCTGCGTAAACTGCGATTTCTGGGCTGCGCAGGGGCGTTTTTGTCACGATTTTTTCGGCGATTTTGAGGGTATTTAAACCCAGTTTTTGCCATAGTTAGGGAGAACTTTTTGATACTTTTGGCAGCCTTTTTAGAGAGCTTTTTAGATCAATAGATTTAGCTTTTCTCTTGGAGATTAAAAGGTTATTTTTGTTGGATGCTATTGGGTTCTCATTGGTTTGTCTCTCTTCTTATCAAAAACCCTATTTTTGTTGATAATTTCTCTACTGCAATGAATTGTGTTGATTTTGCTATTGAATTTCTTATGAATTGCATGATGATTAGTGAGTAGTTTTATTGTCCTAGGACATAGGGATGAACCCTATGAATCATATTTCTGAATTATGATGGATTGGTGAAATTCTTGCTAGAATTGATTAGGGTTAGGTTGGGATTGATAAATTACGGATAGCTAGGGATTCATATCGATTGGGATTTGCAAGAGATTGGGTCCCAATTGATAGGGAGCCATAGAAATTCGATTTAGATTTACGATTGAACTTTTCTAGAATTGGTTTGCAAGAGATTGGACCAAAGCTAGGATTTTCAATCGTAATTCTATACCAATACCCGTTTGCAAGAGATTGGACGTGTAGGAACTATCTCAACCTAGGTCGTAGCTTGAGTTTGCACGAGAGTGGGCTCGAGATACAATCGAACGATGATGTCGATCCTAATGCTAGCGGCTTAGGTTAGGGTTTGCAAGAGATTGGGCCCTACCTTAGGCTCGCTATAGACCGGCAATAGCACGAGAGCGTGAGCTTGGTTCTACATTTAGTTACGACTAGTTCACCAAAAATTCAAGTCTAGCAATGATGTAACCTACGAATCACAACGATGAGATACGGTCCGTAGCGGGGATTCCCTATCCCTAGGCGCTTTATTTCATTGATATTTCTATCGACATTCGAACGATTGTGACAATTTTACCCAAAATTATTCTCGACCACTTTGATAGCTAGGTGATTAGAACCAGAGACACCGTCATTGTTCCTCCCTGAGTTCGATACCCGCTCGCCACTTCGCCGTGCGCTTGCGGTAAAACTACAATCGTTCTCTGGGTGTATATCCGGGGCCGACCAAGTTTTTGGCGCCGTTGCCAGGGAGATTTGTTTGACGGTTTTTGATTTTGATCACCCGGTTATCTCTCACCATCTATCCATCCATCTTTCTTTATTTTTTTTCTTTTTGACTCTGTTTGCTGCCCAATTTATTTTCCTTCCCAAAATTCTCCATAAGATCTTAACAGGAACATGGGGGAGGTAATGTTAATGACTGAGTCAAGCCTGGGAGATGATGACTCCTTTGCGAGCCTTCTTAAAGAACTTGTTGATGAGGTCCATGCCACAGGGGCATTCACCGTTGATATCAAGGACCCCATTGAGCAACAATTCGCCATTTTTGTGAGGGATCAAATCTCCCCGGAGGGGACTATAGAGGGCAACATCAGAGTTGATGTGAGGGACGGAAAATTATATTTTGAAAATGGCGGAACATGCATCAAAGAGTACTACTCTTCCGAGGAATCCATTGATCAAGCCGAGATTCAGGGAAGTACACTCTACGACCCTTGCTCTTATATTTGTGAACTCACTGACGCATCTCTTGATCTCAGGCTTGGACCGGAGCACAATGGTGACCACATCCATGCCCACACGGAGGTGTGCAGCGTCTATTCCGATGCATCGTCCTCACCAAGAAGCGAATCTGAGCCTCCACACGAGAGCGCACCGTATGAGCAGGAACGAGACTCAGACATTGATGAAGAAGCCGAACTCTCACAAGCAGAGGAAGTATAGGGTACATCGCCTCCTGAGGTAGAGCTAAAACAATTACCACCGAATCTAAGGTATGCTTTCTTGGGTAGTAAATTGACCTTTCCGGTGATTGTTAATGCCCACCTCACCCATGATCAACTTGAAAGACTCCTAGACGTCCTTAGGAGTCACAAGGATGTGCTCGGCTACATTATCTCTGATCTTAAGGGAATAAGCCCTAGGCTTTGCACGCATAGAATCCATTTGGAAAACACTGACACGACCTCCATAGAGCCTCAAAGGCGGTTGAACCCTAACATGAAGGAGGTGGTAAAAAAGGAAATCCTTAAATTGCTTGAGGCCCGAATTATCTATCCTATCTCAGACAGTAGATGGGTCAGCCCCGTTCACGTTGTCCCCAAAAAAGGGGGGATGACCGTTATAAAAAACGAAAAAGGAGAGCCCATCTCTACACGCACTGTCACGAGATGGCAGATGTGTATTGATTATAGGAAACTAAATAAGGCCAACCGAAAAGACCATTACCCATTACCCTTCATTGATCAAATGCTTTAACGCCTTGCTAAACAAAAATACTTTTGTTATTAGGATGGGTATTCGGGGTTCTTTCAAATCCCTTTGCATGAAGATGACCAAGAAATGACTACTTTTACTTGTCCCTATGGCACCTATGCCTACCGTAGAATGCCCTTTGGTCTTTGTAATGCACCCGCCACTTTTCAAAGATGCATGACATCAATCTTTTCCGATTACATTGAAAATATTATGGAAGTTTTCATGGATGATTTTTCTGTGTATGGAAGTGAGTTTGATTCCTGTTTGGTTAATCTTACTAAAGTCCTCAAATGATGCCAACAAAACTATCTCACTCTTAATTGGGAAAAATGTCATTTTATGGTCACCGAGGGGATAGTGCTTGGGCATCTTGTGTCCTCTAGAGGGATTGAGGTTGATAAGGCGAAAGTTGAGGTAATCGAAAAACTCCATCCTCCTATTAATGTAAAGGGCATTAGGGGCTTCCTTAGTCATGCGGGGTTTTACCGCCGCTTTATCAAGGACTTTGCCCTAATTGCCTGACCACTTACTTCCTTACTTGCTAAAGATGCCCCTTTTGTCTTTTCAGGAGAGTGTTTGCAAGCGTTTAATACATTGAAGGAAGCGCTCATTTCCGCCCCCATCATACAACCGCCGGATTGGAGCCTTCCCTTCGAGCTTATGTGTGATGCAAGTGACCAAGCCATTGGGGCGGTGCTAGGACAAAGGAAAGACAAAAATCTTCATGCCATATTCTATGCTAGCAAAACATTGGACGACGCGCAGAAAAATTATACCACCACCGAGAAAGAGCTTTTAGCGGTTGTCTACTCCATCGAGAAGTTTCGTTCCTACCTCCTTGGATCCAAGGTTATTTTCCACACCGACCATGCGGCATTGAAGTATCTTCAAAGCAAGAAAGAGGCAAAACCAAGATTGATAAGATGGATACTTTTGTTGCAAGAATTTGACTTGGAGATTAGAGACAAGAAGGGAACGGACAACGTTGTGGCGGACCACTTATCTAGGCTTGTTTGCAGCGAGGAGGACGAGAGCTTACCAATCGATGACACCATTATCGGCGAGAGGCTATTCGCCGTAAGACCCGGAGAGGTACCTGTTGGAAGCAACGATCTAGGAACTTGGTTTGATGATGACAAACGTGTCGGTATATCTAATGTGTATGCTCAGTGTGTTTCAGGCTTGGCGAAACAATATATTTGTACTATTTGGCAGAATTGCTATTCATAGAGCATCTTAGGAGAGGAAGGAAGTGTGTGCGCAAAGGAGTTGGACTTGGTCAAATAGGACTTGGTCAAATAGGAGTTTGGATCAATTCAAATCTTTTTGAATCACACATCATATCCCAAGTTGGTTGATTCAACCCAATCCCTAGTCAAATACAAATTCCCTAGTTGGCCATCCATTGCCAAATATTAACTAACCCTAGCCCTATATAATCACATCTTCCCTAGGGTTGAAAATCTAGGGCATCAATCAATTGTTGAGGGGATACAATATTGAGTGCGGCAATTAAAAATTGAAAGAAGCCTTCTTCAATAGTTTACGGCATCACAAAATATATCAAAAAGAGGGCTTGCGGCCAAATAATTGAGGAAAGAGACGGCCAAAATAAAAATCAAAGGGGGCTTCGTTAAAATTCTTGTGTGTGGCAATCAAAATTCCAAGAGAGGGGAGAGGCAGTAGGCAAAATATTTTTCCAAGGCTGAAGATCTATCAAGCTGCACAACGCCGTCGACATCAATCAGTGGTGCTTCCTCTCGCTTCCACAACGCCAACAAGAGAGACCGACTGCCATCATCGCCATCAAGTCCGAAGATGACGTCGCCGCACATCACCGTCGGAAGCTGTGAACGGAGAACGCCACGACGAAGTCACCACCGTGAAGATCGCCGCAGCTGTAGTCGAAGACGTCGCCGAAGAAGCTGCTGCCGAAGAATCGCCGTTGAAGAGAGACGCTGCCGGAGACGAGAGCCGCTGCTGAACGATCACCGCTGCTGTTGCGAAGGAGAGATCGTCGTCGCTGTCGAGGAGGAGTAGCTGCCATTGCCTCTATTGAGCGTCGTCGTCACCTTCGTCGTTGCTTGGAGCCACCGCCGCCGTTGCGAAGCCGACTTAGTCACCGTCATCATCTCGAAAGCACCGCACCCGCTGCTGCACGAAGATCCGCCGTCGTTTGGAACCGTCGAGCGAAGCAAGGAAGCTCCGAGGATATTTCGCTGTTGCTGCAGTCGCTTGGAGTTGCCGTCGTCGAAGATCTTGCTCCACGAAGAACTCGCCGCCAGTGCAGCTGCCATTGTCGCTGTCGTCTGAAGACCTCGCCATCACGTTGCTCCGAGATCGCTGCCAAACCGCCAAAATCGCTGTGGGTTGTCGCCGTCCAAAGCCGTTGCCGCGTTCACAGTTCGACGTTGAGTCGTCTGCATGCCCTAGCGAACGGAACGAAGGCGACACGAAGTGGGATCGTCTCTTGAGCCGACGTGGCAGACGTTGTGCCGCAAGATTCATCATCAACGGCGAGGATTCTTTTTGCGATCGACAGAGAAACGAAGCCGCACGAGAATTAGTTGCTGACGTGGCAATGAGGGAGATTTATTAAAATTGCTTTGCGCACGGCCTGTGAATTAAAAGAGATGAACTACATTGCTTACTGCACCGACAGCATTATTTAAGTGATCTGCTGAGCGCACAGACCGAAGATTAAATAGATTTGAACTGAATTTCTTTACACACAGACCAGTGTGTATCTTGACATCCAGGAGTCGGATTGAGACACCATTTGCGTCAGATTGGAGCTGACGACATGCTGATTAGACAGAGACGCCTACACAGACACAAACTGAGCATTTCTAAACTCTAAACTCTTTTATTTGTGTATTAGTGTAACGTTCTCTGTAGGGGAAACTATTACCTATTCTTGGGGACTATTTTGGGACTTGTCTAGTTGGGACTAGACAAGTGGGACCCAGCTAGTTTGGGACTAGCTGGTAGAAAGCTTTGCTAGGATCTATAGTGAGAGGAAACACTGTGTGTGGGGTACTGAGAGTCTGGCGAGTGTAGAGGCGTAGAGGGTGCTCTGAGCGTGCTCTAATTTGTGACTTTGTACCTATTGCACTATTCAATCTAGTATTAGCTTTGGGGGCTGGAGTAGGTCGTTGGGACGACCGAACCAGGGTATATCTGTGCGTTCTCTGTGATTGTCTATCTTTACTCTGGTTGTTGCTGCTTTAACTGCGTGTGATTTCTCGTGGGTTGCACGAGAATTTTTTATTAGCCTATTCACCCCCCCTCTAGGCTCGGATCCAGATCCAACAAGTGGTATCAGAGCCAGTTTAGTAGATCTAGCCTAGTTTGACCATGGACCACATTGATAGTGCTTTTGCTGAGGGTCAGTCTATTTCCCGACCACCTAGATTTAATGGAGTAGACTATGCTTATTGGAAAAATCGTATGAGAATCTACTTGATTTCTATTGATTATAAAGCTTGGCAAATTGTTGAAAAAGGCTATAAATCACCTGTTATTAAAATTGAAAATATTGAAATGCCTAAACCTGATGATAAGTGGGATGCTAGTGATTGGAAGCTTTATTCTCTTAATGCTAAAGCTATGAATGCTCTTATTTGTGCATTAGATAAATCTGAATTCAATCGTATCTCACATTGTCTAACTGCGCAGGAAATATGGCATACTTTGGAGGTGACACACGAGGGAATGTCACAGGTGAAGGAATCTAGACTTGCACTTCTGAGCACGGAATACGAGGGATTTCGCATGCTACCATCAGAGACGATATCAGAAATGTTTGCGAGGTTCACCAACATTGTCTACAAGTCTAGTTCGCTCGGTAAGCCATATTCTAGCCTTGAGCAGGTGAGAAAGATATTAAGAGCACTGCCAAGCTCTTTCAGGCCTAAAGTCACTGCCATCCAAGAAGCGAAAGATCTGTCACAGATGAGGGTGGAGGACTTAATAGGTAATTTAATGACCCACGAGCTTGAATTGCAAAATATTGATGAAAGGGATATACCTGAGGAAAAAGAGAAAGCTACCAAGCCACTTGCTCTGAAAGCTGACGAAAGTGAAGATGATGATGATGACATAGCGCTAATGGTCAGAAATTTCAGAAAGTTTGTCCAGACCAAGCAAGGAAGAGCAGAAATGGCACCCAGGTTTAATCGCTCTAACTTTTTTCAATCTTCTAAGCAAAATTATGATCAGAATACTACTAATAGAATGACTTGTTTTAAATGCAAGAAAAGAGGACATCGAATGAGGGATTGCCCACATGAGACAGCTCAGGTAGCTAAAGAAAAGGGAAAAATCCAAGGTGCTTACTTGGGACATGGATAGCGAAGCTGAGAGTGAGGAGGAGGAACACGAAGCCCATTCATGCATGGCATTGATGGGAATGCACGATGAGGTAATTTCTGGTAGTAAAACTGAACTCCTTACTCTTTGTAAAGAAATGCAAGATAAAATAGTAGAGCTTGAATCCACTATAGATGACTACCAAAATGAAAACTTTGAAATGCAACAATCTTAATATGAAATGTCTAAAGAGATTGAAAAACTCAAAATTGATATTGTTGCTCGTAACTCTACTATTGATACTTTGAAAAAGGAAAAATCCAGTTTTAATGATGAAGCACCTTGTCTCTCTTGCCCTTCCTTGATGAATAATATTAGCATGCTTAAACTTGATTTGATTAAGCTTGAAACTGAAAAAGACTATGTTATTAGAGAGCTTAATGATAAATTCTGCATGTTGGATAATGATTTTAAAAGAAAAATGGTTGAATTTGAAAAGAAGGAAGAGGAAAACAAGAGAGCTCTTATAAGTAAATGCACATTGCTTGTGGAAGAAAATAAATTGTTGAAATCCAAAGTCTCTAATCTTGAATTGGCCATTAAGAAATTCTCTATGGGAAAACAATCGTTGGATAATATTTTAGAAAATCAATTATATGGCAATAATAGAAGAGGACTTGGATTTGGTTTGAAAAATGCCGAAAAGCCAAAATTCAAGAAATTCCACAATGCACCTTCTATTGCAAAGAACTTATATGCAAAGTGCTTTACTTGTGATAGTGTAGGCCACACTTCATATTATTGTAAATTTAGGAACACAAACATCAAGTTTAAACAAGTGTGGGTTCCTAAAACTATGTTGGCTAACACTAGTGGA
Organism: Scilla litardierei; assembly: GCA_030789695.1. NCBI lineage: Eukaryota > Viridiplantae > Streptophyta > Magnoliopsida > Asparagales > Asparagaceae > Scilla > Scilla litardierei. The sequence continues at coordinate 224,529,086 of CM061142.1, read as the reverse complement.
CCTTGTTGGATTCCAAGGTCACAATTAACACCTTTCATGTAGGTGTGATGGAGATTTGGCAAGGAGCAAACTTTTCAATGTCTCATTCTTTTAGCTCCTTCGTCAAATAGCGACGAGAAGGTATAATTTTCTATCCATCTTTGCATTTCATTGCATAACTTCATAGATTGTTTGTGTGTGCTTGATTTATTTTGCTTTGTGTGCTTGCATGGATGATTTTTAATGTTTTTATTTCTGAAAAAAAATTTGAAAAAACAAAAAATCAAAAAAAATTGTGCTTATTGAATCCTCTTATGAATCTCTTAAGTGGTATTGTATGAATGATCATTCTATCCCTTGTAGAAGTCAATTCATTATTGTTGTAGCTACATGAACATGATGTTATTCTTTTTAGTAGCCATGACATGTCTCATAAGTTTCAAACTTGACTTCTACACCTACATTTGCACTTTCATGATATTTGACTTTTTAGTGCTTTTGGAGATTCTTTTGAAGATTAATGGAAAGTGAATGAAGGAATGATTAATTTCTGAAATTTCTAAGGGATATGATGTGTTTAGCCATGAATTAAAATTGAGCACAAAAGAATTGAAAAAAAACGATATTTGCTCCGTATGAAAAATGGATACACTTCATGGCTAAAACACAACCCACGAGTATCCAACTTGTGCTACATGGGTAATCATTAGCGTTGGTGTATATAACTCGTCAAGCAATGCCACCCCACATTTAAAAGTCCTTTTAGGCTATGTTTCGGGGATCGGTAACTTGAACTCATCTTTGATGAGGTGGGAAAAGTCAATCCTAGTGATATTCATGAAAAATGGAAAATGTGGATTGTTTTAGTTGATTTTCTGATATTGAATCTCCTCTTGCACTTTATTGTCTATATCTTTTCACTTACACAAAGGTGGAGACGTCTTGTTATGAAATTCTATGAACTTGACTTGTCTATTATTTGGAATGCTCATGCAAATTACACGCTACATCTAATAATGATTTATTTATTTTGCATGGAATATATTTGTGACTTCATTAAACCACTTTTGGTGATTACAAAGGGGGAGAAAGAAAAGATTTTGACAGCTTTGATGTTTGGTATTGATTGTTATTTGTTGAAGGGGGAGCTTATTATTTGAGCTTATTATTTGTTGAAGGGGGAGCTTGAAATATACTTGAATACTTGTTGAAGGGGGAGCTTGAGAGAAGGGGGAGCATGCTATTGTATTTGTTATTAGTTCGTGCATGCCATGTTGTAGTGCTTGAATTTTCATCTCATGATTCATATTGCATTACACCCTTCAACACACTTCACACACACACATACTTATCTTCACACACACACACACACATACTTATTGCTCAAATCTTTTATGGGTTTGTCATCACCAAAAGGGGGAGATTGTTGGAAGCAACGATCTAGGAACTTGGTTTGATAATGACAAACGTGTCGGTATATCTAATGTGTATGCTCAGTGTGTTTCAGGCTTGGCGAAACAATATATTTGCACTATTTGGCGGAATTGCTATTCATAGAGCATCTTAGGAGAGGAAGGAAGTGTGTGCGCAAAGGAGTTGGACTTGGTCAAATAGGACTTGGTCAAATAGGAGTTTGGATCAATTCAAATCTTTTTGAATCACACATCATATCCCAAGTTGGTTGATTCAACCCAATCCCTAGTCAAATACAAATTCCCTAGTTGGCCATCCATTGCCAAATATTAACTAACCCTAGCCCTATATAATCACATCTTCCCTAGGGTTGAAAATCTAGGGCATCAATCAATTGTTGAGGGGATACAATATTGAGTGCGGCAATTAAAAATTGAAAGAAGCCTTCTTCAATAGTTTACGGCATCACAAAATATATCAAAAAGAGGGCTTGCGGCCAAATAATTGAGGAAAGAGACGGCCAAAATAAAAATCAAAGGGGGCTTCGTTAAAATTCTTGTTTGCGGCAATCAAAATTCCAAGAGAGGGGAGAGGCAGTAGGCAAAATATTTTTCCAAGGCTGAAGATCTATCAAGCTGCACAACGCCGTCGACATCAATCAGTGGTGCTTCCTCTCGCTTCCACAACGCCAACAAGAGAGACCGACTGCCATCATCGCCATCAAGTCCGAAGATGACGTCGCCGCACATCACCGTCGGAAGCTGTGAACGGAGAACGCCACGACGAAGTCACCACCGTGAAGATCGCCGCAGCTGTAGTCGAAGACGTCACCGAAGAAGCTGCTGACGAAGAATCGCCGTTGAAGAGAGATGCTGCCGGAGACGAGAGCCGCTGCTGAACGATCACCGCTGCTGTTGCGAAGGAGAGCTCGTCACCGCTGTCGAGGAGGAGTAGCCGCCATTGCCACTGTTGAGCGTCGTCGTCACCTTCGTCGTTGCTTGGAGCCACCACCGCCGTTGCGAAGCCGACTTAGTCACCGTCATCATCTCGAAAGCACCGCACCCACTGCTGCACGAAGATCCGCCGTCGTTTGGAACCGTCGAGCGAAGCAAGGAAGCTCCGAGGATATTTCGCAGTCGCTGCAGTCGCTTGGAGTTGCAGTCATCGAAGATCTTGCTCCACGAAGAACTCACCGCCAGTGCAGCTGCCATCGTCGCTGCCGTCTGAAGACCTCGCCATCACGTTGCTCCGAGATCACTGCCAAACCACCGCCATCGCTGTGGGTTGTCGCCGTACAAAGCCGTTGTCGCCTTCACAGTTCGACGTTGAGTCGTCTGCATGCCCTAGCGAATGGAACGAATGTGAAACGAAGTCGGATCGTCTCTTGAGCCGACGTGGCAGATGCTGTGCCGCAAGATTCATCATCAACGGCGAGGATTCTTTTTGCGATCGACAGAGAAACGAAGCCGCACGAGAATTAGTTGCTGACGTGGCGATGGGGGAGATTTATTAAAATTGTTTTGCGCACGGCCCGTGAATTAAAAGAGATGAACTGCATTGCTTACTGCACCGACAGCATTATTTAAGTGATCTGCTGAGCGCACAGACCGAAGATTAAATAGATTTGAACTGAATTTCTTTACACACAGACCAGTGTGTATCTTGACATCCAGGAGTCGGATTGAGACACCATTTGCGTCAGATTGGAGCTGACGACGTGCTGATTGGACAGAGACGCCTACACAGACACAAACTGAGCATTTCTAAACTCTAAACTCTTTTATTTGTGTATTAGTGTAACGTTCTCTGTAGGGGAAACTATTACCTATTCTTGGGGACTATTTTGGGACTTGTCTAGTTGGGACTAGACAAGTGGGACCCAGCTAGTTTGGGACTAGCTGGTAGAAAGCTTTGCTAGGATCTATAGTGAGAGGAAACACTGTGTGTGGGGGTACTGAGAGTCTGGCGAGTGTAGAGGCGTAGAGGGTGCTCTGAGCGTGCTCTAATTTGTGACTTTGTACCTATTGCACTATTCAATCTAGTATTAGCTTTGGGGGCTGGAGTAGGTCGTTGGGACGACCGAACCAGGGTATATCTGTGCGTTCTCTATGATTTTCTATCTTTACTCTGGTTGTTGCTGCTTTAATTGCGTGTGATTTCTCGTGGGTTGCACGAGAATTTTTTATTAGCCTATTCACCCCCCCTCTAGGCTCGGATCCAGATCCAACAGTACCTTGGTATGCGGATTTCATCAATTATTTGGCTTGTGGGATAAAACCATGCGGAATGCCCACGCAACAAAAGAGGAGGTTTATGCACGAAGTCCGTATTTATTTTTGGGAAGATCCGTATCTCTTCAAGATTTGCAAGGATGGTGTTATCCGGAGATGTGTTTCCAAGGAGGAGGCCACGTCAATCATCTTGCATTGCCATGGTGTGCCATGCGGGGGACATCACCCCTCATCTAAGACCACCGCTAAGATATTGCAATGAGGATTCTTTTGGCCGACCATGTTCAAGGATACGCATGACTTCGTCAAGGGATGCGATCGATGCTAACGGACCGAGAATATATCAAGGCGAAACGAGATGCCGATGAGGCCCATTCTAGAAATTGAACTATTTGATTGTTAGGGAGTGGACTTCATGGCACCTTTTCCGTCGAGCAAGGGAAACAAGTACATCTTATTAGCAGTGGATTATGTCTCTAAATGGGTGGAAGCCATTGGGACCCCTACAAATGATGTAAGGGTGGTGTCCAAGTTTTTCAAGCAAAACATCTTCCCACGCTTTGGAGTGCCTCGTACTTTGATAAGCGATGGGGAAGCCACTTTATAGAAAACAAATTTGAAGCCATGTTGAAAAGATATGGGGTGAACCATAGAGTTGGCATGGCATACCATCCCCAAACGAGTGGCCAAGTGGAGGTGTCAAACCGAGAAATCAAGCAAATTCTAGAAAAGACCGTAGATAGATCTAGAAAAGATTGGTCAATGAAATTGAACGATGCACTATGGGCTTATCGTACGGCCTTTCGCACTCCTATTGGCACCACACCGTACCGACTTGTTTATGGGAAAGCTTGTCACTTGCCGGTAGAGTTGGAGCACCGCGCATATTGGGCTATTAAGACATTCAACTATGACTATAAGAGTGCGGCGGTGAGGCGACTCTTAGACATTAATGAGCTTGATGAGATTAGACGAGATGCTTATGGGAGCTCAAGGATTTATAAGGAAAGGACTAAAATCCTCCACGACACACACATTACCTGTTGAGTATTGGACTCCCCGGATTTGGTTTTGGATGATGAGCAAACATAAATATATCATGAACTAACAATTTGTGAGCGTAGTTATGGAGATCGTCGCCAAATTCACGAGAACACTCAAAGCGACATCTTAAGACTTCTCAAAGCTCGTATTCAATGCCTAAAGCTTTGTTGAAGCTTTTGGACCTTTTTGAACGTCATGAAGATTTGATCGAAGCTTAAGGTTTTATTCATAGTCTTTTAGCTTCGATTTATAGAATGTTAAGCCTTGAGTAATTCTTACATTTCTATCTTCATAACGCTCATATCTTAGCTCTAGGATCTTAGTAGAAGTCCATACAATCTTTCCCGAAGCATCACGCTTCGTTTCGGGACTTCTAGTGCATGTTAGTTGGTTCAAGAAGAAGAACCAACCGACTAGATGGTGATCTAGTCGGTCGGCAAAGCTTCTTGGACCGACTAGTTTGTTCCCTAAACTTCTTGCTCCTTACTGTTCACACTTAGTCGGTCCATGTTGACTCACCGACCGACTAGTTGGTGAACTAGTCGGTCAGTGATGCTTCTTTGACCGACTAGTTGAGCTTTACTGTACATGCCAATTTTCTCCTGAGCTACTGTTTATCGTTAGTCGGTCTAAGAACGTTTGGCGACCGACTAGTTGATGATCTAGTCGGTCAACATTTGCTCTTGGACCAACTAAATCATTTGTATTCAGACTATTAGTTTTTGACTCTTAGTCGGTCTAAGTTTACTGACCGACCGACTAGTTGTGAAACTAGTCGGTCAGAAAGTCTTCTTGGACCGACTAGTTATCTAGGTCTGAAATCTTCATCTGTTCACTGTTCACCTCTTAGTCGGTTCATGTTGTTTCACCGACCGACTAGTTGATGAACTAGTCGGTCAGTGGTTGTTCTTTGACCGACTAGTCTGCTTCAGATTTAGTTCCGTTGGAGTTTTGAAAGCGACGTTTCTTTCTCTCTTTTCCCTTGATCCTTTAAATACCTGGAGGGGTTATTTCATGGGATCTAAGGCTGCTATTTCCAGAGCTCCATTGATTCAAAGAGAAGCTTTCAACTATCATCTTCAAGCTCTCCCATTCTCAAGAATCTCTCCCTCACTCTTATTCCTCAAGAGAGATTCATTGATTATGAGCCTTCCAAGCCAAGGGCTTGATTCTAGGTCATCCATCTCATCCCTAGGCTTCCATTGCTGGTCATCTTCTTGAAGCTAGGGTTTGGTGACTCTTCCTCCATCAAAATCCTCTTTGCCCTAATTTGGTAAGAAATCTCAAGGCATAGGTATTTTGTTGGTAAGCATTTCATTTCAGTTATATTTGAATTGTATACTCTCGGTTGTGAGAGGTTTTGCGTGATCCCGGGTTGTGGGATTCACGGTCATCGATTGTAGGTCGATTGCACTTGTGAGGTTTTCGCAAGTGGTCATATTGGAAATCTTGGGTTAGAGGTTTTCTAACTCAAGTATCCAGAAGGGATCCGGGTGGTTGGGACGTAGGATCACCGGGAACAAGTCGGGGAGACTTGGGCGGATCCGAACCCATTAAACCATTTTGTTTGCGTTTGCATTATTTCTTGATTGTAGTTATTCCGCATTGTTGTTTGTTAATTGCACGATAATTAGGAATAACACTCCTCGTTATTTTAAAAGTACTATTCACCCCCCTCTAGTACATGTGCAGTGGCTTCCTAGGGCACTACAATTGGTATCAGAGCCAAGGTTCAAAGCTACACATAGCCATAGTTCAAAGCTATGACGAACAACGACTACAATGTCTTCAAGAACCGCGATGGAGCTTCTTCAGTTATGGAAGGACTATCCTCAGTCAGGCCTCCACACTTCAACGGTACCAACTATGGGTACTGGAAATGCCGGATGCAAATTTTCCTCCAGAGCGGTTCACTATGGAGAGCCACCATGACGGAGTATGTCGAGCCTTTCGAAGAAGATTTCACGAAGTGGACTCCTGCGGAGGTCGCCGCGGAAGTAGCCAATGCCAAGGCAATGAATGCCTTGAATTGTGCGTTGGAGCCCGAGGACTTCAACAAGATATGCACATGTAACAGTGCATATCAAATATGGAACCAACTCCTCATATTGCACGAAGGATCGAGTACGGTAAAAGATTCTAAACTCGTCGTTGCTAATAATGAATTTGAGTTGTTTCATATGGAGCTGGGCAAAACCATGAAGGAATATTACGCTCGCTTCGTGGATATATCAAACGACTTGGAAGCTCTTGGGAAGGTCTATACCCAAAAGGAGAAAGTCGCGAAGATTATCGACGGTCTTCCATCATATTGGGAAAAGCGTACCTTCGCCATCGAGGAAGGTAACGACATGAATAAATATACCGTCATACAACTAATGGGTACCTTGTTGTCTTACGAGGTACGCAAGGATAGTAAGATCCGAATGAAGGAAAAGATGAAAGCGTACTTGAAGCAAGATGAGCCAAAGAAAAAGGCGATTGCCCTCAAGGCCGCTCCATCTACCGATGATGAAGAATCGGAAGACGAATTGGACATGGAATCCATTGCCCGTATGGCAAGGAAGTTCGATCGATTCCTCCGAGAAGGTATATCTTTGAATAAATATAAAGTTAGTTCGACTAATGCTTCTACTCCCGTGTGTTATAAATGCAACAAGCTAGGACACATCAAACCAGATTGTCCTCTCTACAAACACAAGGAGAAAGGGAAAGCATCGAAGTACGACAAGTCGAGAAAGTACAAGAAAGGACTTGTTGGCACATTCACTGACTCCGAGGAGGATTCCTCAAGTGGAGAGTCGGATGTTGGACATGTGGAGAAAGCAAAACTTTGCTTCATGGCTAATGAGGCAAAAGATCGAAATTCCTCATTCGATGATAGCGAGGATGAAAGCGAGGATGGTAGCGAGGATGAAAGCGGAGAACCTACTATTGATGAAATGAGGTTAGCAAACCAAGAAATTTGGTCTAAATTTACTAAATTAGTAGATAGATATAATAAGACCAAAGATGAACTTGTTAGCCTTTAAACCTCTCCTAAGTCTACCATCACCAACAATGACACCATTATTGAGACACTCGCCAATGAGAAAGCAAGTTTGCTTACTCATAATGGCTTGTTGAGAAATGAGGTGAAGTCCCTCAAATCTCAACTTGAGCATGTTCTTGTTGAGGATTCGGATGAACATGTGATAGCGGATTTGACGTCTCAAAACTCAACTTTGAGTATTGAGAATAAGAATCTCAAATCACGTGTTTATGCACTCACATCGCAAGTATCCACTTTGGATGCTTCTTTGCATTCTCTCAAAGAGAAGTATGAGTGCACGTTAGGCCGTATCAATGATTTCAATAAAGGTAAGGGCCATTTGGATAATATCCTAAATGACGTACTTCCGGCCAAACACCACATTGGCTTGGGGTATAAGATGTGAGACTCATCCAAATCGCCTACCGCCTTTGTTAGGCCGACATCCGATGCCTCGACGAGTGGGAGCAAACACCCCATTGGTAGTTCTCCTACCAATAGGCTTCCACTTCGTACACACCCCCGATTGGAAAGAAACCCACTTTGGGTAGACCTCCAAAGAGGGGTCATGCATTTTTGTACTCACATGCTTTACCACGTAGGAACACACATCCTACTCCACCGGTGCATGTAAATAATGATTTTTATGCTCCGCACCCACGTGCACGTGTAAACACTCATATGAGACACCCACATGCACGTAATCATGCTCATGCACATCCTAATGCTTATGTTCACACATCTAGTCCACATGTGAATGCCTTCTCTCATAATCATCCTCATGCATACACACCTCATGCTTATCCACGTATGTATGCTACACCACATCATGGATCTTATGCTCATCATAATGTTATTGCTAGATCTCATGCTCCTAGGCCACATGCACCACATAGAAATCAACCTTTTGTGCATGCAACCACTAGGAAGAGGATTCCCAAAATTTACACTATTTGGGGTCCCAAGAACACTAGCAATCATGATATGAATGTTTATGTGAAATCCTATATTAATGATGTTATTTTGAATGATGATTATGTTGGAAATTCAAGTTCCTCTTGGACTTGGTTTCCGAAGGGTTAGTTCCTTTAACTCTTCAATGCTTGGTACCATGAGTTTATGATCATGCTATGGGTACCAAGGCATTTGATTATAAAATTGATTTTGATTACATTAACTCATGGGTTACAATTATTTTAATTTCGTATTTCAAATTTGTTGTCTAACCCATTGGATCCAAAAGGGTTTTTGGATACCAAAATGAAGTTTTCTAGGTTCAATCCACCGTGGGATACAAACTCTACCAACTCCTCGATTTGCGAAGACTTTCATTTAAACGGAGTTGATGGTGCTTAGGTAATGCACCAATGTAGGGGGAGCTTAATGTTGTAAGTATGATATTACATTTGGTATCCATGAGGGTTGAATGCATGCTTGGTTAGAATCTATTTCTTTACATTGGTATCATTTTGTTTCTCCTAGCATGATAGAATTGCGAATGCCATAAATGCTTTGAAATTCATATCTATTTTTGGCATGACATGTTTTAAAAGTTATTATGATGATTTTCGTATTACTTTTATCACCTTGTCACTTCTCATCGCACACTTCACTTAGTTTTGATGTGCTTTTACTTTATGTTCATTTTCGATCGATATTGTGACATTTGATATTCTATGATGTGCACCACTCTTCTGATGGTCCATTCCTTTGTGCACATTTTATGTATGTCTCTGATATTGATTTCGTCGCTCGACGATTTATTTTGATTCAATAGCTTTAGTTGTATAAAAACATAGAATTGTTTTCCATGCACTAAAATAGCTATAAATGTTGATATTGGAGAGTAAATTCATTTCATCAATAAGTGAATTTACATTTGATATTTTGATGATTTAAGTTTTCGATTTTCGACTATTGTCTCATTGACACGCTTTGATTTTATTCGAATTTTATGTTTGTGTCATATGAAACGCGGTCGTATTCTTAGACTCCCATGCTTAATGAATTATTTGGCCATGATTTATTGTCATTGGCTTCCTCCCGCTCTTTTTGGATTATGCCAAAGGGGGAGAGATATAATAATGGCATGTGCTAAATGATAATTTACCATGAATCTAATTTGATATGTTAGATTCAGGGGGAGTTAAGATATAAAAATGGATTTCAAATCCTAAATTTCAAATATTGGATTTGAATTTTTACTTTCCTCGTCTGCTTGATGTATGTGCTTATTATTTCATATGGAACTAATGTGTCATCAATGCAGGGGTAGTAAGTATATTCCATTTAGTTCATTATTTTTGATTATTATTTATGTTGGTTTGTCATCACCAAAAAGGGGGAGAATGTTGAGTATTGGACTCCCCGGGTTTGGTTTTGGATGATGAGCAAACATAAATATATCATGAACTAACAATTTGTGAGCGCAGTTATGGAGATCGTCGCCAAATTCACGAGAACACTCAAAGCGACATCTTAAGACTTCTCAAAGCTCGTATTCAATGCCTAAAGCTTCATTGAAGCTTTTGGACCTTTTTGGACGTCATGAAGATTTGATCGAAGCTTAAGGTTTTATTCATAGTCTTTTAGCTTCGATTTATAGAATGTTAAGCATTGAGTAATTCTTACATTTCTATCTTCATAACGCTCATATCTTAGCTCTAGGATCTTAGTAGAAGTCCATACAATCTTTCCCGAAGCATCGCGTTTCGTTTCGGGACTTCTAGTGCATGTTAGTTGGTTCAAGAAGAAGAACCAACCGACTAGATGGTGATCTAGTCGGTCGGCAAAGCTTCTTGGACCGACTAGTTTGTTCCCTAAACTTCTTGCTCCTTACTGTTCACACTTAGTCGGTCCATGTTGACTCACCGACCGACTAGTTGGTGAACTAGTCGGTCAGTGATGCTTCTTTGACCGACTAGTTGAGCTTTACTGTACATGCCAATTTTCTCCTGAGCTACTGTTTATCGTTAGTCGGTCTAAGAACGTTTGGCGACCGACTAGTTGATGATCTAGTCGGTCAACATTTGTTCTTGGACCAACTAAATCATTTGTATTCAGACTATTAGTTTTTGACTCTTAGTCGGTCTAAGTTTATTGACCGACCGACTAGTTGTGAAACTAGTCGGTCAGAAAGTCTTCTTGGACCGACTAGTTATCTAGGTCTGAAATCTTCATCTGTTCACTGTTCACCTCTTAGTCGGTTCATGTTGTTTCACCGACCGACTAGTTGATGAACTAGTCGGTCAGTGGTTGTTCTTTGACCGACTAGTCTGCTTCAGATTTAGTTCCGTTGGAGTTTTAAAAGCGACGTTTCTTTCTCTCTTTTCCCTTGATCCTTTAAATACCTGGAGGGGTTATTTCATGGGATCTAAGGCTGCTATTTCCAGAGCTCCATTGATTCAAAGAGAAGCTTTCAACTCTCATCTTCAAGCTCTCCCATTCTCAAGAATCTCTCCCTCACTCTTATTCCTCAAGAGAGATTCATTGATTGTGAGCCTTCCATGCCAAGGGCTTGATTCTAGGTCATCCATCTCATCCCTAGGCTTCCATTGCTGGTCATCTTCTTGAAGCTAGGGTTTGGTGACTCTTCCTCCATCAAAATCCTCTTTGCCCTAATTTGGTAAGAAATCTCAAGGCATAGGTATTTTGTTGTTAAGCATTTCATTTCAGTTATATTTGAATTGTATACTCTCGGTTGAGAGAGGTTTTGCGTGATCTCGGGTTGTGGGATTCACGGTCATCGATTGTAGGTCGATTGCACTTGTGAGGTTTTCGCAAGTGGTCATATTGGAAATCTAGGGTTAGAGGTTTTCTAACTCAAGTATCCGGAAGGGATCCGGGTGGTTGGGACGTAGGATCACCGGGAACAAGTCGGGGAGACTTTGGTGGATCCGAACCCATTAAACCATTTTGTTTGCGTTTGCATTATTTCTTGATTGTAGTTATTCTGCATCGTTGTTTGTTAATTGCACGATAATTAGGAATAACACTCCTCGTTATTTTAAAAGTACTATTCACCCCCCTCTAGTACATGTGCAGTGGCTTTCTAGGGCACTACATTACCGTCACGGACTTCAAGGTCGGAGATAAAGTCCTCCTATTCAATTCCCGGCTCCGACTCTTTCCCGGAAAATTGAGATCGGATGGTCCGGACCGTTCACTATTAAACACATACAACCGGGGGAGCCTTTGAACTGGAAGGGAAAGACGGAGCCACATTCAAGGTGAATGGACAACGGATCAAGCATTATTCCAAAGGAGTCCCCTCCGGTGAAATAGATCACGTGTATCTACTCAAGGGACATCCCCACGATCTTTCATATCTCCTCGATGAAGTGATTGAAGAAGCAATCCCCCATTCTATTAGTGCTCTCCATGACGACAGCTTTGAAGAAGATGACGTGCCCCCGGTTTGCGAGCCGCAAATGGCCGGGGGACCCGCGTGAGGGTTTAGATATTTGTAACCACAAGCGCACGGTGTTGTAGTGTGGCTTGGGGGTCGAACACAGGGAGGCTAGGATGTGCTTGTGTCAAAGAGGACCGAAATCACCCCGTGGGCGAGCTAGCCCAGATTGAATGATGGGTTGTCACGGTAAAGGAATGCAGGGTATAGACAATAAGAAAATAAAACCCGGGACTTTGGTTTCCACCCCAACGAGTGACTCTCGCCGATACGGCCTACGGGTAGGATGGCGATCGGAATTAGGGTCTAATGGTGAGACGTTGCCTCTAAAAGTGGTACCGGCATCCCATGGGCCCGATATTCCGGTCGGTGCCCAGGATGATACGCCGGACTTCCCGGGTTCGATCAGTGGGCACTCCCGTGTCTATTAACACTGATCGACACCGGGAGCACTAAGCTCGCAACGATAACTCCCAACGTCTCATCCTGCCGCTCCCGCGTGCTAGGATTCGGCGTCTACGCTAAGGGCGTGAGCTATGGCTAGGGAGTCAACCGCCAAGTTAATTCCCCCTTGGCCCGATGGTCAAAGGCGGCCTTTTTCCCGCCGATGACAATAAAACACCCCGCGTAACCGTTAGATTCCTATCCCAGATTTGGGAACTACTCACAAATATTCATTAAAAAGCGATCTAAACGAAAATGAACCGTTAAAATCATAATCAGACAATAGGAATGCGAAGGTAGTAAAGCAATTAAGATAGTACTAAAGTTTTACAAAGATCCGAAAACTTACAAAAACTGGGAAATTACAGCCGTCACAAAATGAAGAAAACAGTAAAAAATAACCAACTCCCGAATCTGGGAAACCTAGGGTTCTATTTATAGAAAACGACATCACCCGATCGGTTGATAAGTCAACCGGTCGGGTGAGCCGCTTCACAAAATCACAGCACAATGCGGGGGTTTCACCCGTTCAGTATGAACTGGTCGGTTGGATCTTGGTGCGGTCGGTTGGATCTTGGTGCCGACCGGTTGGATCTTGGAGCGGACCGGGTGAGGAGATCGGTTGGAGCTCCGAGTCTTGACTGTTGAAATTTAGCTACAGGTGAACCGATCGGGTGAAGGTCACCCGATCGGTTGGAAATCAGCTTCGAATTTCCAGAGACTTTGAGCTTTTGACCCGGTCACTGAACCGACCGGGCGACTTCTCGTGAGCTCCAAGCTGCGTCCGGGTGGTGCACGCGTGCATCACCCGATCGGTTGGAGATGACCAACCGACCGGGTGAGGGGCTGAAAGATGCAATCTTCGTCGTTTGATCCCCTGGATCACGCGTGACTCCTCACGTTGCTCCGGGGACACATGATATCATCGTTTTACGTCCCAAATGCCAACAAACTCCTGCAAAACACGGAAAATACAGAAAAGTGAAAAAAAACAAGAAAATACAAGAAAACACGAGAAAACAAATAAAAGACGGTGGTAAATACGAAAAAACACGGAAGAAAACGCGCGTAAATATATGAAATATAAACGCACGTCAAAATCCCCCAAGCTGAGCTCTTCATCGTCCTCGAGGAAGACGAGTGAGAGTAGGAGCTCGGAGGGGAAAATAGAGAGAAAGAGAGAAAAAGAAAACTCTATATCCTAGATCGCCCGTCAGGGCCAACAAAATCGAAAACGACACACCGAGCAAGCAAACGCCAAATCACATCACTAAACCAAGGAATACGAGTCCAGACAAATACCGTGGGCCCACACGGTGAAGCGCGAGTGAGTGTGGTCGTGAGCTAGCAGTCCGTGTCACTATCTACGATGCGCGATAAAGCTCGATATACACAAATCCAAAGAAAGACCCAAATATCGATTCAAATTGAATTAAGCGGTGAATATATGGTTCAAGCATGCATGAGAATAGAGAGAGAATCGAAACATATCATGCGTCAGGGGCTCCACAACTAGGGTTAAGGAAATCACCACACTAAAGCCTAGATAATAGCTAAAAAGTTCCTAAGCCAAGTGTTTTCGAAAACGATGGGGGTTGAGATGATGTGGAGTAGAACACTCGGTGCAAATTCTCGCCTTCCCTTTATTCTCGGTAGAGAGGAAAAATATTCACACTGGAATTTTTTGGGTTTTGGGTATTTGTATTTTTTTTGGATTTTTGGCTATACATATTTTTTTTTCTTTTCTCTTTTCTTTTCTTTTTTGGGTTTTTCTTTTCTCTCCCTTTTTTGGATTTTTGGATATTGGGATATATACATGTGTACTCTCCCAAGTGGGAGAACGGTACACGACGAGGGGATTTGCACCAAGTAAAATAAAAATGAAGTCGGATTCTAAACACTTGGGCAAATGAGATATTTCTCGCTAATCAGAGCATAGGCTAAATGGGTTATCCTAGTCCTTGTTTGTGGAATCCCGACACATGCGAATTGAAATATACGATATAAATATAGCATGCATATAGAAGCAGGCAAGAGAAGCAAATACCGCATTATTCATATCAAATCGTGATAATCTAGGGGTCATTCTTGGACAGGTATATAAAGTAAAATCATAAAGTAGAAGCACACCACACGGTTAGGCACGACACACGACTCACAAAAAAGCTAAGTGGACCCACGATGCGTGAAATGCAAGAGGACTCGAAATCCTAGGGTTAGTGAATGTGATGCTAGGTGCTAGGTGTGTGTGATTTTTTTTAGCGATTCATCATATGGTTCATCTCTAGGAGAAAGAGACAAAAAGAAGAGAAGAAAAAATAAAAGCACGATGAAAACGACACAAAAACGAAAAAGGAAAGACTCAAAGGATGCACAAAGTGCGACTCCCCCAAGCTGAATCTTGCATTGCCCTCAATGCAATAAGAGTGAGTACGGGAGGGCAATGAAAATGGGGGGGAATATGCACCGACACAAAAAGAAATGAAAAACGAGGAAAACACAGATACGAAACTGAAAAATAAAGAAAAATCAAAATCAAACCACACGAGACGAAAAACGAAATAAAACCACACGACACGACAAAAATAAAAAGTAAAGACACGCACACACACAAGAAGAAAATAAAATATGTCAACACAGCAAAACAGACTTCCCCCAAGCTAGACATGACAGTGCTAGCAAATAAAATGTGATCGTGAAATGCAGAAATATGCAAGGGGGGAGTCAAAAACAAACAAAGTGAAATCAAAAATCAGGAGAAGGTGAATCCTCGCCCTCCTCAGAAGAGGGTGTGGGTGGGTGGGTGGGGGAAACATGGGGTGTGCGGAGAAGCGGGGAAAGAGGTGGAGGAATAGGTGCATCGGTGGTGTGAACGATGGGAGGAGTGTCGGTGGGGGTGGGTGGTGGTGGGAGGACGACGATCAAGGCGATGGTGAAAGGAATATAAATGGGGGAAGAAGATGTGATGGTGACGGTAGTGGGTGTGGGTGGGAGAGAGTTGGACCGCACCGGCAATTACCTGCGGCGCACATATGATGTGACGGTGGAGGAGGTAGAAGGTGGTGTGGGTGCGATGGAAGTGGTCGGGAGGGGCGAAGTGGATACCGGGATGGGAATAGATGAGGGAGGGGGAGATGATCGCCTAGGTGGGGGTGGGGGAGGTGGGGATGAGTGGAATGGCGGAGGGGAAGAATGTGGTGGGGGATGTGATGGAGGTGGGGATGTGTGGGAGGGTGGAGGAGAAGATCGTCGAGGTGGTGAAGGTGGAGGTGGTCCGTGGATGTGAGTGAGAAGGCGAAGAATGGCGGCCACGTTCCTCTCAAGTGCGAGGAAACGTGGGTGAGTGAGAAAGGAGGACGGTGATGGGTCTGAGGAGGCAGAGGACATGGCGAGATCACGGAGGGCAGCGACCTCCCTTTCAAGACCAAGACGGGCAGAGACCTGGCGACGACCAAAGGATGTGGACTGATGTGAGGCAGAAGTGGTGCTGGCAGGTAAGGTGGAAGTGGTGCCGGCGGCGGTGGTCATGCCGGCACAGGAGACAAGGCCAGAAATGGCCGCTAAGAGGTGCTCAGAAGTGATGGGGCCAGGAACAGAAACAGGGCGACTCGGGCCAGCCCCCATATCTCCCCGGGACGCAGGAATATCCTGCTCGCCTAAGTGGGCGACAGGGGAAGGAGGTCTATGTGCGTCAGGGGGAAGGAAAGGAAGGTGCAACCCCTCAAAGAACTCAGGGTCGGGCGGAAAAGTCCAATCCACCACGATAGCCACAGTCATGCGAGCGGGGTTGGGGAGAATAGTGTAGGGGCGAGGGGGGTGGCCGTAATTGAATTCGAAACGACCGTCGAGGCGGGGCTTAATCATGTGAATGTGCCGCAGGACGTCAAGATCTAGACGTGAGGGTCCTGCGGCGATGGGAAGACCACATGGGATATGGATATTAAACGGGGGGTAAGAAACAATGATAGTGATAATGCCCCCACAGCAGATTTTGCCCTTCCCGGCCCTGCTAATCTCGAGAAGCTTGTAAACAAGTCAATCGCCAGCATGGACAGGGACAACCGGGGCCCTGAAACTAACTCCATCATCATCACGAACAAAGGGGAAAGTCATGGCCCAGAGAATAAAAAGATCGGGGATAGTCACGGTGCCTGACTCATCCCACGGGAAAAATGCAGATGATATGATCCCATGGGCCAGACGAAATATGGATGATGGAGGAGGCCTTGGCCTTACCCCGGGGATAGCGGCGGAGTATGGTGAGGCGGAACTAGAAATTATCGACGTCAAATTCCGGGGGATATCCGTAGTGACGGATTGCGTCATTCCCTAGAATAGGGAAACCAAATATATCGCAGATGGTGTCTAGGTTTGTGCGGATGGTTTGGTTACGCACCCGAAAAGTGACAGTCGACCCCGACTCACAAACGAGGGAGGAAAGGAATTCTAGGGTGAGTGACGGGTAAGATACCGCAGAGACATTAAGGAAGGCCAACCAACCTAGATTAGCAAAAAGAGTCTCGACTTCGGTGAATACACCAAGGTCGACGAGTGATTGGGTGTGGGCAAACTTGGTTGATAAATGCCCCCGAGTGTCAAGTCTGTGGTAGAAGTCTTTCTGCTCTTGGTTCCTAAATATGTATCCATACGGGCCCAACATGGGGTCCACAGGGGGGAATGAAAGGTGCGGGAGGGGCAAGTGTCAGTTCGCGTGTGCGGGAAGGAAGACGTGTTTGTTTACGTCTCTTACGAGACGGTTCTTTCTCCCGCAAGATACCTTTTCCTTTATCTCTCTCTTGGGCCATGTGTGTGTGGATGATGCAAATGGGTGCAAAATACTATTAAAGTGCACACACACGAAAACCAAGCAAATCGAATATTGGGGTAAAAATTGAAATTCGAGAAGTGGAACGAAGTTACCCCGTAGTAATTAGATCTCCCCGCTTGTAGATGACCCAATGCCGTGAAATTGGAGAAGTGTGGAGCCGCGTCACTCTTCTTCAGTAAAAAATTCGATGGTGGATGTGGGTGTTGGGAATTAGGGCTAGAAAATAGGAAATAGGAGAGGGAGAGAGAGGAAGAGATGGAGAAATGCGAGGGGAGGTGGAGAGAGAGAGACTAATGGAGGATTTGAGGTTGTGGGAGAGGGATTTTGGCAGTCGGGTGCTTGGAGGAAGGCGAAACGACAGAGAAACGGCGAGATCGGGCGAGGGTTTATGAGCGGGTGGGTCGGGGGTATTTATAGGTTTTAAGTCGAACCGATCGGGTGAGTTTTCACCCGATCGGTTGACCTTAGGTCGAAAATTCGATGCTGAAGAAACGCTACAGGCGACCCGATCGGTTGAGAACTCAACCGATTGGTTCGCCGCTACACAGATTTTCCCGAAAACTCAGAGTTTTTCACCCGGCCCATCAACCGGTCTCGCATCTTACCACTCAGTCGGTTGATGAACTCTGAAATTTTTCCGAGAGTTCCCCCAGGTCACCCGGTCTGCTCACCCGGTCATCATCATTCTCCACTCGGTCGGTTCATTTGGCGACAAACACGACCGTAAGCTGATACATCCCAACCGATCGGGTGGGAACTCACCCGATCGGTTGCGGCCTTGTTTTCTGCAAAAACCCAAAAATCGCCTAAGTTTCACGACAGGAGTTCTTCCGGCTGGATTTATTTAGAAAAATAGATAAAATAAAGGTAAGAAAAAGTCCTAAAAAGCAAAGCAAAAGTTTAGAACATGGGTTGCCTCTCATGAAGCGCTTTTGTTTAATGTCGTCTAGCTCGACGCCCGTTGGTGATTTTCATGGTGGGCGGTACGGGTGATGCCCAAAATCCAGCATCTCTTCAGCTCCAGAGGTTGTGACTATCGGTGTAGTCGGTGGCTGTAAAAAGATTTGCTCGACTACCCTCCCTTTGTTGACAGGATCCGGGGCTTCTCCCTCAAATTGGCGTCCACCGCCATCTTTTTCAGGATCCGGACCTCATCACCGGTGAGGTCCATGGGTTCTTTTCCTTTTCTCCTCGTGGGAGGAGACTTAGGAAACCCGGGAGGGATCACATGTCGCGCGACCGCCTCATTAGCCACTTCATTCTTAGGGGAGCCAACTTGCTCTCCAAGGTCCCCCAAGCTATCGGGGGGATTTCTCGAGAGCACTTCCCAGACACTCATTTCAACAGCTCTATCTTCTTCATTCTCCAGCACATTGATACTAGGATCGTCCGGGGGGTTTGGATGCTTCATTGACAAGCCTAAGTCAAATTCGACTCTTTCTTGGCCCACATTCAGGGATAGCTTCCCATTCTTTACGTTTATCAACACTCCGGCGGTTGCCATAAAGGGTCGTCCAAGAATAATTGGTGTATGCTTGTCTTCCGGCATGTCCATCACCACAAAATCAACTGGTACATGCACCCCTTTCACATCGACGGGGAGGTCGTCCACTACTCCCACCGGATACTTGACCGAACGGTCAGCAAGTTGCAATGTCATGCCGGTGGGCTCTAAATCTCCCATCCCTATTCTCTTGTACAATGATAGGGGCATTAAGCTGACGCTCGCACCAAGATCGACGAGCACCCTCTGGATTTGCACTTCCCCAATAGAGCAAGGGATGGAGAAACTTCCGGGGTCCTTGAGCTTGGGCGGATTTGCACGCTGAATGAGAGCGCTGCACTCTGCCGTTAACACGACCTTTTCTTTTCTAGATCCCCGTGTCACCAAGTCTTTCAAGAATTTAGCATAGGAGGGGATCGTCTCTATGGCCTCGAGGAAGGGGATTTGTAAACTCATATCTTTCACCATGGCAAAGAATTTGCCATACTTCTCATCGATTTTTGCCTTGGCAAGCCGTTGTGGGAAAGGCACCATGGGCTTGAATACCTTCAAATTCCCTTCTTCTCTCTTCTTCTCTTCTTCGGGGGTTCCCTCCGGAGCCACAAATTTTGGCGACGGGACACCGTCGTCATTAACCTTTTCAATTGGCCGCTCAACGGCTAGTGGTGCTTCCGGTTCTTTGGGTGGCGCTCTAGTAGGAATTCGTGTCCCGCTCCTCAAGACGATGGCGGACACATTCTCATGCTTATGTGTGAGCGCCAAGGTCTGATTCACCCCCTAGGATTCACCTCAGGCTTTGGCGGTAATAAATTCTGCGGTCTCTGAAGGTTCGCCACTTGCAACCCCAGCTGGGTCACCTGATCAGTGAGCACTCTTTGTCCCATCTCCAGCTTCAGATTAATTTTCTCTTGGTTGGCTATGTATTGAGTCAAGAGGTACTCAACCGGAGAAATGGCCCTCTGTTGGCCGTATTGTTGCTGGGCGGGCTACTGATTCCTAGGGGCATATTGTTGATACTGTGGTGGTGGTTGTTGCTGCTGAAATTGCTCTTGCTGAAACTGCTGCTGGGGCCTAGTCGGCTGATAAGTCTGCTGTTGTTGCTGAGCCGGCTGTTGGTAAGGTGCCCGGTAGCTGAGGTTCGGATGATTCCGGTTGTTGGGAGAGTAGGCTGGGTTTGAGTTGGTTAGTGGTGGAAATGGCGCATTCCCTGTAGGATTGTAAAACAATGCGCTCGCCTGATCCAACGGTTGTGAGATGTCCACATCATCGAACTCTCCAAAAACTTCGGATTCTACCGCATCAATCTGTTGTGAACCGGCGCCACCGGCGCCTACCATCAATGCGGAGATATGGGTTGACAGCAAGTCAAACTTGCTTGACAATTTGTCGACGTCTTCCACTCTATGGATGCCCCCAGACCTTGGTGTGGACCTCTCGTCACACCACCGTTCATTATTGGATGCCATATTTTCCAAAATTTGCCCGGTATCTTCTTCGCTTCTTGACATGAAGGACCCTCCAGCCGCGGCGTCCATGGAAGACTTTAAATCGTCCCTCAGCCCATTATAAAACAAATTTATAATCTGTCACTTGGGGAGCTCATGGTGGGGACATCTTCTCTGCATCTCCTTGTATCTTGTCCAAGCCTCATGCAAGGACTCGTGGCTGGCCTGGGAGAAGGAGGAGATCTCACTCCTCAGCTTCATGGTCTTCCCCGGAGGAAAGAACTTCGTCAGAAAAGCATTGGAGAGCTTCTCCCAGGTGTTGAATGTGTTGGGGTCCTTCCCCCTAAGCCACAGCTTGGCCTTATCTCGCAAGGAGAAGGGGAACAGCTTCAGTCGGATCGTCTCAGTTGTGACACCGTTAATCCGGAAGGTGTCACATTTCTCCAAGAAGGAGTCTAGATGCTCGATCGGGCTCTCCATGGGTGCACCCGAAAACTGATCCTGCTAGATCCACGTCACCAAAGATGGCTTAAGTTCGAAGCTTTGGGCCGTAATAGCTGGAGGACGGATGGCGGAGGTGGACTCGATGGAAGGCATCGAGTACTCCAGCAGGGACTTGTGAGGCGGGGTGTTCTCCCCCATGCTTCAAGATCCTCTGTTCTTCGCTTCTCGACGGCCAAACGCCTAAGGGTGGCGTTTATCTCTGGGTCAATGGGGATCAAGTCGTCGAGACTTCTTGAACTCCTGCGCATGAAAAACAACAAACACTCGTGAAGCGACAAGTGGGAAAGAAACAGATAAGATCAGAAATAAAAAATAAAAATGAGAAAATAAAAAGAAAAAGGAAGAATGCGAAAATTATCGCGAGGTAGGGATAAGAGCTAGACACTAGGGTTCATGAGATCCTAAAATAACAAGCACGTTGCCTCCCCGGCAACGGCGCCATAAACTTGACGTGCCCCCGGTTTGCGAGCCGCAAATGGCTGGGGGACCCACGTGAGGGTTTAGATATTTGTAACCGCAAGCGCACGGTGTTGTAGTGTGGCTTGGGGGTCGAACACTGGGAGGCTAGGATGTGCTTGTGTCAAAGAGGACCGAAATCACCCCGTGGGCGAGCTAGCCCAGATCGAATGATGGGTTGTCACGGTAAAGGAATGCAGGGTATAGACAATAAGAAAATAAAACCCGGGACATTGGTTTCCACCCCAACGAGCGACTCTCGCCGATACGGCCTACGGGTAGGATGGCGATCGGAATTAGGGTCTAATGGTGATACGTTGCCTCTAAAAGTGGTACCGGCATCCCATGGGCCCGATATTCCGGTCGGTGCCCAGGATGATACGCCGGACTTCTCGGGTTCGATCAGTGGGCACTCCAGTGTCCATTAACACTGATCGACTCCGGGAGCACTAAGCTCGCAACGATAACTCCCAACGTCTCATCCTGCCGCTCCCGTGCGCTAGGATTCGGCGTCTACGCTAAGGGCGTGAGCTATGGCTAGGGAGTCAACCGTCAAGTTTATTCCCCCTTGGCCCGACGGTCAAAGGCGGCCTTTTTCCCGCCGATGACAATAAAACACCCCGCGTAACCGTTAGATTCCTAATCCCTATCGAATTCCTAACCCTATGGATGCATCGGGAAGAGCCCCCGAAGGGGTTTCCGCCAAAATCCCAGATTTGGGAACTACTCACAAATATTCATTAAAAAGCGATCTAAACGAAAATGAACCGTTAAAATCATAATCAGACAATAGGAATGCGAAGGTAGTAAAGCAATTAAGATAGTACTAAAGTTTTACAAAGATCCGAAAACTTACAAAAACTGGGAAATTACAGCCGTCACAAAATGAAGAAAACAGTAAAAAATAACCAACTCCCGAATCTGGGAAACCTAGGGTTCTATTTATAGAAAACGACATCACCCGATCGGTTGATAAGTCAACCGGTCGGGTGAGCCGCTTCACAAAATCACAGCGCAATGCGGGGGTTTCACCCGGTCAGTATGAACCGGTCAGTTGGATCTTGGTGTGGTCGGTTCGATCTTGGTGCCGACCGGTTGGATCTTGGAGCGGACCGGGTGAGGAGATCTGTTGGACCTCCGAGTCTTGGCTGTTGAAATTCAGCTACAGGTGAACCGATCGGGTGAAGGTCACCCGATCGGTTGGAAATCAGCTTCGAATTTCTAGAGACTTTGAGCTTTTGACCCGGTCACTGAACCGACCGGGCGACTTCTCGTGAGCTCCAAGCTGCGTCCGGGTGGTGCACGCGTGCATCACCCGATCGGTTGGAGATGACCAACCGACTGGGTGAGGGGCTGAAAGATGCAATCTTCGTCGTTTGATCCCCTGAATCACGCGTGACTCCTCCCGTTGCTTCGGGGACACATGATATCATCGTTTTACGTCCCAAATGCCAACAAACTCCTGCAAAACACGGAAAATACGGAAAAGTGAAAGAAAACAAGAAAATACAAGAAAACACGAGAAAACAAATAAAAGACGACGGTAAATACGGAAAAACACGGAAGAAAATGCGCGTAAATATATGAAATATAAACGCATGTCAGAAGACCAAGCTTCGGGTGAAGAAGAGAAGTTGGAGGACCCTCCGGATAGCTCCACGGATGGTGATGAAGGAGACGCTGATGTCGCAAGAATACGAGAGCTTTGCAAGCTCTCAAAGGCTAAGAATCTGAAGAAAGCTCCACCGAACGAAAGATCGGTGTCATCGACCAAGAAGAAGATAGGAACAAGCTCTAGCTTGGGGGACTTATCCCCCAACATTGCCCATGATGAGGAGGCGTCGAGGAAGACCAATGATCATCACAACCCAAATCCAAGTGGTCTTCCCGACAAGTTTGATGGGCGTATCTCATATGCGCCCAACATCACGAGCTAAACGAATATCTAAAGGGGTCGACCTCATGACCATAAACGAGCGCTTGTCGGGAGGCAACCCGACGGTTTTTGCATTGTTTTTATTTGATTTTCATTTTTGGTTTAGCCTTTTATTAGCTTTTAGAGTTTTATGTCCATGAAAATTGTGACAACGGGTCCTAATTTTCATGACAGGAGAAGGAGAAAGGGATACCAATCATATGGAGGATGATCGAGGCAAGGAAGAGCGCTCCAGGAACACGTTCAGGCCTTAGGAGGAGGAAGAAACAGACTGGAGGAAGAAAACCAGAGACAAGAGCGAAAACAGAGAGAGCTGATGCAGAAAACAGCACGTCACTCGGCTGAGTAGCTTATGCCACTCGGCCGAGCAAAGACTCCACTTGGCCGAGTGGAGCACCAATCAGGGAAGTTTGTGCAGATCAACTCTCTGTTAATTTCTGTAAGTTTTAGTTTTAATTGCCACTCGGGTGAGTGACTTGTCACTCGGCCGAGTGAAACAGATACCCTCCTAGCTCAAAAATTGCTGAGTGGCAGAGCCACTCGGCCGAGTGGAGTTTCTCCCTTCGGCCGAGTGAGCCAAAGCCACTCGGCCGAGTCGTAAGTGGCAAGGAAATTTTTGAAATTTTTTTCGTTTACGCACTCGGCCGAGTCGTAACAATTCCTATATATATGCGCTGCGGGCTGCGTGAAAATCGAAACAAAAAAACCCCAATTCAGCCCGAGCCGCTGTCGCTTGAGCTCCCTCGCCCGCTGCGACCGCTGCCGCGACCGAGCCGGTCCCCCTTCACCGTCGATCGCCTGCCCATGACTGCCGACGATCGGCCACCGACTCCCCTCGCCGGCGCTGGCCGCCACCGCCTCCGTTCACGCTGTTTTGCCCCAAAAAGCCCAGTTTCTCCCTGTTTCTCTTGATTCGTATGCCCATTGAGCCCCTAACCCAAATTAATTTTTATATCTATCTATTATCCCCCATCTCCTCCATATATATTGAATATTATTCGCTGATTTGATCGTTTGATTTGCAGGCTAGCTTGGGGGAGCATTGGGGACCTTTTGGACGTGCTTTGAGCTTCGCGGCGGAGGTGTCTCTTCGCACACACAGCTGTTTGCTCTCGTGGCATGTTCAGGTACACTCGTTCCATTACTTAGCATACCGCATTATATATTTTGTTGGGACACGTCTCGCGGCACACATGCCGCCGCGCACTAGGCCGCGTACATGGGGATCCGCCGCCAAGCGGAAGAGGACCGATGATCCTGGTCCCTCTTCCGCTAGGGAGGACTCCCCTCCACCTAGCCCGCCACCGCCCCCGCCACCTACACAGCCGATCCCTGCCGATCCTGTCCCTCCACCCGCTCCCGCCGTCGGGCCGATGGGGATTACGTTTCGAAATGACGCACACCGCGCCAGATTCGAGCGTATCTGCCATCGCTCGATAGTACCCTCTAGGTTTACACACCTAGCTGACCTTGACCGCCTAGGGGTACTCGAGGTGCTTCTCACGTTGTATGACAACGTGGGATGGCGTGATTTTTTGTCAGTGTCGGCGGATACTTACATCCGTCCGACACTAGAGGTCCTGAGCTCTATTGACCGGACCCCTGGAGGATGCACATTCTGCTTGATGGATCGATAGTGTGAGATCACTCTCGACATGCTTAGAGCATTCTTCCAGTGGCCCGCCGTCCCTGTCCTTGACCGCGCCTACACTCCCACGCACATCCCACCCCCGTCGTTCGACACCTCCACCTTCTGGACACGGATCAGGGGATCCCCATTCGCCTTTGACCCTAGTAGGGCCAAGGCCTCAGCTATCCTGCACCCCTGCCTCCGCATTGCACAACGCCTCATGGCGACTACTTTCCTAGCGAGGTACGAGCCCGGGACCATGTCTACGCCAGAGCTCTACATGCTCTACGTGATGACTCGCCCTAGGGTTCTGGATAGGGGTAGCGACGACTTGGTCCCCACCGTCGAGATCGACATTACTAGTTGGTTTTTGGACCTCATCACCATTTCGGTGAGCGCTCACTCACCTATCTGTTGCGGCGGTCTGATCACTCTTTTGGCCCTTATGACCGGCGTGGACCTACCTGACGACTTGCGTCGAGCTCCGGGCCCCACTTCGCTTTCGATAGATGTTATGGCCCGGATGAAGATGCTTCGTCCCCACGGTCGCCAACACTGGGTGTGGTTGCACGGTCCCTTCAGCACTGACTACATGGTTCTTCCGAGCCCCGCTCGGACACACATTGGACCGGCTCACGGGGACTGGATTCCAGCGATGGATCTTCTTATCCCCGCCGCCTACGTGCTTGAACCCGAGGATGCTGAGCAGGCACCCCCTGCACCGCCTGTCGACCCCGTGATCCCTCAGCCTACACCTGCACTGTCTGCACCTCCCGACACCTCTGTCCACACGTCTGTTAGTGTCGAGAGCACTTTAGATGAGTCCACCACTACCACCCACACCACTGAGCCTATGTCCATTGAGCCTATCACCTCTCTGAGTCCCGACCGTCCACCCACCATTCTTGAGAGCGGAGAGTCTTCCTTTTCTGCTGCCATGGAGACCCTCTCCTGATTGCTGTCCACGACTCCTGGGGAGTCCACTTTTGTGCCCTACACAGCCTCCACACTCGTCGACCTTACGGTCTCCACCGCCCCCGTCTTTAACGAGAGCATCGTGACATCTGTCCCCACTTCTGCGTCACTGACCTCTCCTGCTGCCTCGTCACCCATTTTGACTTCCACCTCTGCTGCTGCTGCTTCCGCTTCGACCTAGCCTGCGTCCCAGCCTCACACCGAGGCTGGGCATCACGTAGTGAGCACAACACCCATTCCACACTTTCCTGCTGGCCCCATCCTATACACTGCCCGGCAGAGACAGCCCTGCACCTCACCTGTTAGACCTGTACGCCCCTCCGCTCCACCTCCCCCTGACACTCTAGTTCAGAGCATTCGTGCTCTTGAGGGGGCTGTTAGTGGACTTCGAGGGGACTTTAGGGCTCTCTCCGCCACAGTAGGTTCCTTGCAGACCCGCGTTGCCATCCTACCCGATATTCAGGCTTGCCTGAATCAGATTCTGGCGCGTCTGCCCCCACTACCCCCACCCACCCAGCAGATACCTCACCCACCAGCTCCACCACCACCTCCACCACAGGACGGTGCTGGTGCAGCCCCACCACCAGCTTAGGCACATTCTTGATGCCTCTGATATTTTTTGTCGTTTTGCTGCCCGTTTGTTCTTGGGCCTGGTGATTTTTTGCCTCCCTCCTCCACGTACTATTTTGGTGCCTTCCTGATCATATCTTTTTTATATCTTTTTGGGAGCGAGGGAGAGACTTTTTGGGGACACCTATATCTGCACCATACTGATCTTTGCATGCATCACATTCATTCACATCTTATTTTCCTTGTCTTTTTCTTTCTTTTTCATCATGCATGCATCCTCACCCACCCCACCCACTTCACGTCTCTCGGTGTGCCACACTTTGCACATTGAGGACACTGTGCACTTCAGCTTGGGGGAGTGAGTTCTCACACTTTTTATTTTTTGCCACCCATTATTTTTGATTTCTCACATTTTCTTTCCACTTTTGCACTTATTTTCACCACTTTTTCATTTTTTATCATGCATCACGTTTTCTTTTCCTTTTTGAGTATGCTGCATTGTATATATAGTTCTATTTTCTTTTATCTTTGTTCCTTTCATGTTTTGCTAGAGATGATTTTTCTGTGATGATGATGACGTGGTGTTAGCTTATCTCTATGTGCATGCTATTTTGTCACGTCATAGCTTTTGTTTCAGATATCATATGCTCTGTTCTGCTTTGCATTTTGAAATAGTAACCCACTCTTTTCCTGTATGAATATGGATGAAATTCTATTATTAGCTGATGTCTGATGATTCATATGTATGCTTTTCATAGAAAACACACCAAGCTTCACGCATTGATTGCTTATATCTGGAGTACTGCTTTCCTTTCTCATATCACTTCTTATTGCATGAATTATACGCTTCACCTTCAGGTTGATTGAATGTTTGCTAGGATGATATATCTGGACTAGTTTACTTTTTGAGATTAAACTGAGTAGATTATATTACTCTGCTGAAAGTTGTCGTGCACGTCTTATAGAGTGAACAGAGTGATGCATTTATTTCTTTCTCCACATATCATGAGCATCATTTCTCTATTTGAAATTCATTGGTGAATCCCCCCTTAGCAAGTCTATTATCGGCATTTCCCCCGCTATTAATTTTCATGCTCCAAATCCCCAAAATCAAAAAGTAAAAAAATATATGCTTGTATATCCTTCTCTCTTTTGATTTGGGATCGCTTATGTATATATGTTTATTCAAAAAAAAGGAGAAAAAGAGAAAAATTGAGAAAAAGAAAAGAAAAGAGAAAAGAAGTTCATAACAATCCAATCTCATACTATTTCTCTCTTTCTTCCCTATTTTTGTTTTTATTTTTACCTTTTTTTGGAGCTTCAAAAGAAATGGGGAATGTACATATTGATTTGTTTATGCCACCACGCTTATGGATAAGCTTGGGGGAGAGGATCCAATGATGTGTGAGAGAGTGACTACTTGACGGTGCATGACAACCTAGGCTAAGTAATCTTCTATACTCGGTGAGATTGCTAAAGTTTCATGAAATCTAGAAATCGACACTTAGCATTCATTTCATGAAAACCATACTTTTCTATTCTTACTATTCCATATCGTGTAATATCTCTCATACTCCTTATAGAAAGCATTCAATTGAAAAGTGTGTGATCTATGGTTATGCATACCGCTTTAGATGCTTCAGACGATGCTAATCCTAGAATGATTCCATATTTCATGCTATTTTGAAATTTTGGGGTTTTCTATTTCGAATGCATCATTATACTATGATATCGAAATAAAAGTCTGTGACATGTGTTTTATATTTGATGCATGTTATAAGAGTAAGCAAAACCCACGTCCTGAGAAAAATGATCTAGCGCCCCCTTCTTCGCTTTCTATCCTATTTTTATTTTTATTTTTATTTTTTTATTTTCCCTCTTTTCCATCATTTTGCCCGTCGGGCTCGCTTTTTACTCATCTTCCTCGAGGACGAGTAAGAGGTAAGCTTGGGGGATTTTGATCACTCCATATTTTACACTCTTTTTCTGCATATTTGCATGCCACTTTGATCGCTCTTATCGCGTTTTTCACGATTATTCGACAATATTACGATGCTTTTCACTATTTCTTGTCTTTTTCGTATTTCAGGAGATATGGAGCGATTCGGAGTGATTTTGAGATCAAGAGGATTTGCACCCACTCCGGAGTGTCACCCAAGGCTCTTTTGAGGGCTATTCGGCGATGGAAGACAATTGGAAGAAGAAGGAACTTCATAGGAGCGACGAGGAAGCGAAACGATGAAGATTGGGCATCTGCAGCATCTCACTCGGCCGAGTGAAGCACTCACTCGGCCGAGCCAGAAGACCACTCGGTCGACCAGACCGGACACGCATCAACAGAAGGAAATCGGCGTGCACTCGGCCGAGTGACGATAGTCCACTCGGCCGAGCATGGAAATCCCCTCGCCCGAGTGGCATGGGAAAATCCACATCAAAAGAGGCTGACTTACTGGAAATGTACAGGCGATTCAGGGTTTTCACTCGGCCGAGCGTGAAAAGCCGCTCCGCCGAGTGAGTAAAGCCACTCGGCTGAGTCACCTCCGAAGCCAGACCCCCAAAAATCCCCAACTTACTGTAATTGTACGGGGTTTGTCACTCGGCCGAGTGACATTTGTCACTCGACCGAGTGAGCCGCCCCGCCTGCTGCGTAAACTGCGATTTCTGGGCTGCGCAGGGGCGTTTTTGTCACGATTTTTTGGGTGATTTTGAGGGGTATTTAAATCCAGTTTTTGCCCTAGTTAGGGAGAACTTTTTGATACTTTTGGCGGCCTTTTTAGAGAGCTTTTTAGATCAATAGATTTAGCTTTTCTCTTGGAGATTAAAAGGTTATTTTTGTTGGATGCTATTGGGTTCTCATTGGTTTGTCTCTCTTCTTATCAAAAACCCTATTTTTGTTGATAATTTCTCTATTGCAATGAATTGTGTTGATTTTGCTATTGAATTTCTTATGAATTGCATGATGATTAGTGAGTAGTTTTATTGTCCTAGGGCATAGGGATGAACCCTATGAACCCTATTTCTGAATTGTGATGGATTAGTGAAATTCTTGCTAGAATTGATTAGAGTTAGGTTGAGATTGATAAATTACGGATAGCTAGGGATTCATATCGATTGGGATTTGCAAGAGATTGGGTCCCAATTGATAGGGAGCCCTAGAAATTTGATTTAGATTTACGATTGGACTTTTCTAGAATTTGTTTGCAAGAGATTGGACCAAATCTAGGGTTTTCAATCGTAATTCTATACCAATACCCATTTGCAAGAGATTGGACGGGTAGGAACTGTCTCAACCTAGGTCGTAGCTTGAGTTTGCACGAGAGTGGGCTCGAGATATGATCGAACGATGATGTCGATCCCAATGCTATCGGCTTAGGTTAGGGTTTGCAAGATATTGGGCCCTATCTTAGGCTCGCTATAGACCGGCAATAGCGCGAGAGCGTGAGCTTGGTTCTACATTTAGTTGTGACTAGTTCACCTAAAATTCAAGTCTAGCAATGATGTAACCTACGAATCACAACGATGAGCTACGGTCCGTAGCGGGGATTCCCTATCCCTAGGCGCTTTATTTCATTGATATTTCTTTCGACATTCGAACGATTGTGACAATTTTACCCAAAATTATTCTCGTCCACTTTGATAGCTAGGTGATTAGAACCAGAGACACCGTCATTGTTCCTCCCTAAGTTCGATACCCGCTCGCCACTATGCCGTGCGCTTGCGGTAAAACTACAATCGTTCTCTGGGTGCATATCCGGGGCCGACCACCCCATATGATGAATTGCCACCGAACTACACACACACTTGGCATATCTACGCCGATCACATTCACTAATCCTAGGAAGCCGAGTCCCGTTGCATTTCACGCTTCGTGGGTCCACTTAGCTTTTATGTGAGTCGTGTGTCGTGACTAGCTTATGTTGTGCTTCTACTTTGTGATTTTGATTTATATACCTGTCCTGGGATGGCCCCTAGATTATCATGCTTCGATTTGAATATCCAGTATTTACTTCTCATGTCTGCTTCTATATGCATGCTATATTTATATTGTATACTTCATTTCGCATGTGTCGGCATTCCACAATTAAGGACTAGGACAACCCATTTAGCCCATGCTCTAATTTGCGAGAAATGTTTCATTCGCCCAAGTGCTTAGATTTCGATGTTCTTTTTTGTTTTACTTGGTGCAAATCCCCTCGTCGTGTACCGTTCTCCTACTTGGGAGAGTACACATGTATATACCTCAATACCCAAAAAATCCAAAAAAAAGAGAGAAAAGAAAAACCCAAAAAGAAAAGAAAAGAGAAAAGAAAAGAAGAAAAAAATATTTGTATAACCAAAAAGCAAAAAAAAATACAAATACCCAAAACCCAAAAAAAAATTCAAGTGTGCATATTTTCCTATCTACCGAGAATAAAGGGAAGGCGAGAGTTTGCACCGAGTGTTCTTCTCCACATCATCTCAACCCCCGTCGTTTTCGAAAACACTTGGCTTAGGAACTTTTTAGCTATTATCTAGGCTATAGTGTGGTGATTTCCTTAACCCTAGTTGTGGAGTCCCCGATGCATGATATGTTTCCATTCGTACACTCTTCTCATGCATGCTTGAGCTTTTATTCGCCGCAATTTCAAATTGAATCGATATTTGGGCCAATTCTTGGGTATGTGTATATGGAGCTCTATTGCACGATGTAGATAGTGACACTGTCTGCTAACACACGGCCACACTCACTTGCGCTTCACCGCGTGGGCCCACGACACTTGTATGATCTCATATTCCTTAGTTTAGTGTTGTGTTTTGTCGTATGCTTGCTCAATGTGGTGTGTTTGTTTTGTCCTCTCTGATAGGCGATCTAGGAGTTTTTCTCTTTCTGTCTCTCTCTCTCTCCCCCTATTTTACCCTCCGAGCTCCTACTCTCACTCGTCTTCCTCGAGGATGAGGAAGGGTTCAGCTTGGGGGATTTTGTCGTGCGTTTATATTTTATATATTCATGCACGTCTTCTTTGTGTTTTTCTGTTATTTTCCGTCGTCACGTACCCGTTTTCTTGTGATTTCTAGTTTTCTTTCACTTCTTTGTCTTTTTGTGTGAATGCAGGAGTAGCTAGTGTTGGGGATATTTAAAGAAGATATCATGAGTCCCCGAAGCAACGGGAGGAGTCACGCACGATCCAGAGGGTCAAACGTTGAAGATCGATATTTCTCAGCCTCAACCGATCGGGTGGACCAGCCACCCGGTCGGTTGATGCACGCGTATCTGACCCGGACGACAACTAAAGAAGAGTATCAGCTCACCCGATCGGTTCAGTGATCGTGTGAGATCGACAGAGCTCTCTGTCTATTTGAAGCTAAATTCCAACCGATCGGGTGACATCTCACCTGATCAGTTCATCTGAAGCTGAAAATTAACAAACGATGACCCGGACATGCCACCCGCTCACCTCAGTGCCCGGTTGAAGCTTTTGAAGCTTGATGGCCAATGCGACAAGCAGCTCACCCAATCGATTGATGTTTCAACCGATCGGGTGGCCTTTTCTTCCCCTTTTGCGCGCTGCTGTCATTGAAGATCTGATATCATTCCAGAGGGATTTTGGGTGATCTCTTATTTTTCTAACATCGGCATCGTCGTTATCTTTCCAACGATAGGTCGCATGCCCAAATCCGATTTTTCTACATTTTTCTGGAATTTTCTGAGCACAGCTGTGTGCTGAAATGGGCTGCTGTGTGGATTTTCAGATCAACCGATCGGTTGGTGTCCGGGTGGCCGTCCGTGTGAGCCAATTTTCAGCAGCTGAAGTCTCTGTTTCATTCCACCCGATCGGGTGAACTTTCACCCGATCGGGTGGGCCTGTTTTGGCAGTTTTGCTGGGTTTTCTGGACCCAAACCATTGGGTTTTTTGAGGGGCTTATAAATACAAGTAAGGGCACGACTTGGGGGGGATTCTCTCCCATTTTTCAGCAACTTTTCTTCCCCTTTCTTGGGAGTTTTAGGTTAGGTTAGATTAGGTTTTATCTTCCAATAAATCTTGTAAAGGATTGATCCGAACGCGAGATAAGTATTTCTTTCTCTTGTTTTCCATTGTTTTGTACTGTATTTACTTTGCTTGATGGTGAACGTTTGTATGTCTTTTCTGTGGATTGTTTTTATGTTCTTCATCATTGAGTAGTGTTTGATGAACCCTAATACGGGTTAGGGTAGGATTGATGCTTGGAAATTTACATTTGACTTGATTGCATGGCATGTGTTCGATGGAATATGTCAATGGGAATTTCTAGCAATCTGAGTCCAATTCATATGGCAATACACTAGTTGTGTTGGGGATTGGGGTCCGGTGACTTGTCCAGTCAAGATCAGCTTCGATGTATTGCTAGAAATTACATTCGACCTATTTGGTCATTAGGGTTACGTGGATGCATTTTATTTTCATTGGCGGGAGAAAGACCGCCTCTGACCGTCGGGCCAAGGGGGAATAAACTTGGCGGTTAACTCCCTAGCCACAGCTCATGCCCCTAGCGTAGACATTGAGTCCTCGCGTGTGGGAACGACTTGGACGAAGTGTTGGGAGTTATCATTGTGGCCTTAATGATCCCGGTTGAGGTCGGCGTTAATGGACATGGGAATGCCCACCGTCTGAAACCGGGTAGACCTAGCGTACTGGGCATCGACCGGAATATCGGGCCCATGGACGCTAGGTACCACCTTTCAGGGCAATGTCTCACCCTGTGTCATGTCAAATGCCCAGTGTCATGAGTGCTCTAGCCTGTGTTAGCGGGGATTCACTTCTTCTCTTTTTTATTTATTTCTTTTATTTCTACACTTCCACTCATATCATCCGTGTAGCTAGCACTCAACCTAGGTGAGGCTAGTAGCCATTCAAACCATCCACCTCCCTAAGTTCGATAAACCCGCACCCTACACTAACCGTGCACTTGCGGTAAAACGACACCGCTCCCAAACTGTAAACGGGGCGCCGGTCACTCCCCCTCAAGAACTCTGGGGCAGGGCCAACCCTCGCCACCCAAACCAGAGAAGGGCACGGGCCAGGCTACCTGCTCGCTCCCCCCTCAAGAACTCTGTGGCAGGGCCAACCCTCGCCAACCAAACCAGAGAAGGGCACGGGCCGGGCGACGTGCTCGCTCCTCCCTCAAGAACTCTAGGACAGGGCCAACCCTAGCCACCAAAACTAGAGAATGGCATGGGCCGAGCTACGCGCTCGTCCCCCCCTCAAGAACTCTAGGGCCGAGGAGAAGCGCAGACCGAGATATCCACTCGATCACCATCCTCCCAAGCAGACCCATGATCCTCGAGCACTCGGACCTCAGGAAAAGGACAACGATATGCGGGCCGAGGCAGGCTTCACGTGGGCCCAGAACCGTTGGACAACGCAGATCCTGATAAAGCAGGCCCCCAATGCGACTCGTCGAAATGAAAGGACGCTCGGGAAACACGCCATTAATGATGACACACCCCCGAGAGGCAAGGGCTGACGAATCGCGTCCAGCACCACCTGGCAAAGGCAGTTCCCAAAGGACATGATTCTGAGGAGCCCATTGATGATGCCAGCTCATCGCATTAACTCCGGGAAAACCGTCAACAAAATCCCCCTATAAATACCCCCATCACCCTTTCGAAGGAGAGAAAGAAAAAGAAAAAATAAAATATGAGGACCAATCTCAATCCCTCCACCAAGTATGAAAAGCTTCAAGACACCCCGCCCGAAAAAAAGGAAGGCGCCCAGCCATCAATGGATCCCACACCGACAGGTGATCGCTTCCACACGGTGGCCGCCAATGGGCTATTCCTCTTACACAAGGAGAGCCCCGCCTTCCACTCCTCCGTCTGCTCTGGACCAGATGAAACAGTCGAATCGAAGGACTTGCGGCGCTTCGCTCCCCCCAACCAGCATCTGCTCCACCCCGACCCCCGCCGTCACCTCCGCCTCGTCCCCCACCTCGTCTGGGGTTTCCCTTCGATGTAAGGACTGTGGGATCCTGTCAAAACAACGACGTTAGGATCGAATAATAAAGTAGATAATTACGTTTGCGTACGCGGCATCGTAATCTCTGAACTTTGCCCTCGGATTCGCCACAACGGTCGATACTTCGTCACGGAGGATCGAAGCAGCGTTTCACTGCCTAAATCTCTATTTAGAAGAGGATTTTAATGGAAGGGAGAAGAAGAACATAAGTTGCCTTATGAAAACTTATGGCATGGATGGAATGGTGTATAAGGCATACCCTTGGGTCCTATTTATAGGCTTTAGGGGTAGTTATTGTAGGAAATAACCAATTATAAGCTTATTAGCCTATATTAGCCCTTTTACTTATCCTCTTCTTCATTCACATATCGAGTGCCTTTATGCACTTATAAAGTGACTTTTTCCACTTATCGAGTGGCTTTTTCCACTTATCGTGTGGTCCTTTTCACACGAGAAAAGGTTCCCTTCCAGCACGCTTTCGTGCACGCGACATCTGAGGTCCGTATACCCTCATACATCCCCTCATGGGTGTATTCATGTCGTTCATATCCAACATCTCCCACTCACACTTGAGGGGATTGTAAGGAAACATCTTTCCTTTAACTCTTCCGTTTATCATACCGAGAAATAGTCCGTGTGACCGTCATGCGCATAGAGTCCGCTGTTGTGCACTTGTTAGAGATACACAACACTCCTCGAGGTGCAAAGTTGAGTAGATCAACGCATGCTTTACCCTAGATTATTTCTTCACATTTCTTATACTTTATATTCAACAATTGAATCCCATCTGGATTACAATTGGCTGGCCAGCTTTGACTCTCTAAAGTCCAAATGTGAATATGAAATTAATCTTCCTCTTCTTACGATCCTTTTGATCTTGACTTGACTTGCTTTTCTAACATGCCCCGCCGGACCGAATTGACCATAGTCCATAAGCAACATGCTAAGATAGCAATCACCCAGTCAAATCTAAAGGAACCAATTAGAGTCCATAAGGGTAATGAGTTAAGACCCATATGGTCTTTGGGTCTCACATAATAGTAAACACAATTACTATTCTAACCCAATGGTTAAAATGCATACGTAGCATGAATACGTATTACAACATCACTCCTTTCCCAGGGAGCGTATGTCTTAATGATGTTGTAAGGATGATAACCAGACACCACAATGTCTGACTTTGAGTCCATTTTACTACTCAAAATAATCTTCTAGACCCACATCCCGCATAAGACAGATAGGATTTCTAAAATCCTCTTAGATCTTTTGAAAGCATCCATATGATGCAGATCTTTCATACGACCATTTTGTTTAAGTCATGACTCTAAATCGTCCGTCTGACGATTTTGACTTTAAACAGGTCTCATCTTTATTTTATCCGTCTGATAGAATAAAGGCGGTTGCTCATGTGAGAGAGCCAACCTTAATCTGTCCGACATACTAGAAAGTATAGCTGAGATTTCAAAAAATGTACACAAACATTTCTTAAAAAATTCATATGCAATGTTGAAAAGAACTTATTCTTTTATTAAATTTGATCATTACAGACATGTGAATTTACATTGGTACAACTCAGCTCTTATGCAATCCTTGAGATGATAAGTGTTTGTAAAACACATCTCTGGGGATCGCCTTCGTAAGCGGATCCGCTATCATGTCATGCGTAGATATGTACCTTATGTCTACCTTCTTGGTCTTATCATAGTCTTTTGCAAATTTGTAGCGGATATCTATGTGTTTGGTCTTACAATGGAATTTAGGATCTTTGACATAGGCTATAGATGCTTGACTGTCGCTGTGTATTGGTACAGCACCTGAGTCACTTTCATCAATTAGCTTGTCTAAGAACTTCCTAAGCCAAACAGCCTCTTGGACTGCCATGCTAAATGCTACAAACTCGGCTTACATAGTTGAAAGTGCGATGCAGGATTGTTTCTTGCTACTCCAGGATATTGCACCAGATCCGAGTAGAAAAACATATCCTGAGGTCGATCTTCGCTCATCGAGATCACCCGCCCAATCAGCATAAGTGTAGCCTTCGAGCCTCAAGGCATCTCCTTGATAGCATAAAGCATAGTCTGCAGTTCCTTTAAGATACCGCATTATCCTTTTAACCGCTTTCCAGTGTACTTGCCCTGGGTTGGAATGGTAACGACTTACCATTCCAACGGCAAAACAGATGTCCGGTCTTGTACACATCATAGCGTACATAAGACTACCAACTGCACTGGAATATGAAACTTTTTCCATAATTTCCTTTTCCTTCTGGTTCTTTGGACATGATTTTTACATAAGACTACCAACTGCACTGTAAATTATCGCATTTGCTTATAGGAGTATCAATGGACTTGCAGTCCTGCATATTAAAACGTTCTAGAACTTTCTTTATATAAGCCTCTTGTGAAAGAGAAAGAAGTTTCTTTGAACGATTCCTTGAAATCTTAACTCCAAGGATATATGTGGCTTCTCCCATGTCTTTCATCTCAAAAACTGATGAAAGCCAAGCCTTGATATCCATCACAAAGCCATTGTCATTTTCGGCTATCAAAATGTCATCTACGTATAGAGACATAATAACATACTTGCTTTTAATCCTCTTGATATATACACAGTTATCTTCATCAAGCATGGTAAAACCATTTGATAAGACAACTTCTTGAAATCGTATATACCATTGCCTCGAGGATTGTTTAAGACCATATATGGACTTACGAAGTTTACAAACCTTATGTTCGTTTCCTTCTTTTACAAACCCTGTTGGTTGTTCCATATAGATCTCCTCGTCCAATTCTCCATTGAGAAAGGCAGTTTTTACATCCATCTGATGTAATTCGAGGTCTAAGCAAGCTACCATAGCCAGAATCAGGCGAATCGAGGTAAAACGAACAACAGGTGAGAAGGTCTCTTCGTAGTCTATCCCTTCCTGTTGAGTAAAACCTTTCGTGACAAGGCGAGCTTTATATCTGTCTATAGAGCCATCAGTCTTATGCATGATCTTGAGAACCCATTTGTTCCCAAATAGCTCTACGTCCTCTGGGTAAGTCAACTAAGTCCCAGACTTGGTTAACTTTCATGGATTCCAACTCTTCCTTCATCGCTTCCATTCATTTGTCTTTTGCAGGGCATGATACGGCCTGTTTGAAAGTAGCAGGCTCGTCATCATCTTGTAGTAAAGTCATAAAGGTTTGCGGAAATTCATCCTCAAATCTTAGAGGAGCCAACCTTGTACGACTACTACGTCGTATTTGAGATTCTTCAAGTCCTTGTTGACTCGAATTTAGATCAATTCTAATATCACTCCCACTTGGAATGTCGTTAGAAATGCTCCCACTTGGATCATTATTCCCGTATGGAATAGGATTTGCGTCATTCGTATCATCCATTGGTGAAGTTTGAAACGTATTTTTGTCTTCACCAAGAATTCTCCCACTCGAATGAGGTAATCCTTCTTGATCATTAATCTCAAATAGAGATAAGTCCTGACTTTTCTCGCCCTGTCTTGGAAACTCATTTTCCAAGAAAGTGACATCCCTCGACTCAAATTCAATTAGACCTCCATTGTCTTCCTTACCTATGAAAACATAACCTTTGGAGTTTTCTGTGTATCGTATAAAGATACATTTCCTTCCCCGTGGCCCAAGTTTGCCATACTTATGGGAGGAAATATGTGCGTAGGATGCACATCCCCAAGGTTTTAAAATGTTTAAGTCAGGAGACCTTTGGTTCCACAACTCATAAGGAGAGGAGCTAACTGATTTCAAGGGTACGCGGTTTAATATGAAAGCGGCCGTCAATAATGCATCACCCCAAAAGGTGATTGGCAAGTTAGCTCGCGCCATCATTGAACGGACCATTTCCATTAAAGTTCTATTTCTCCTTTCTGCAACACCATTTTGTTGCGGAGTATAAGGCATAGGCACCTGATGAACTATGCCCTTTTCATCACAAAGTTCCTTAAAACTTGCTGATTGATATTCACCGCCCCTATCGGTTCGCAAGACCTTAATCTTGCAATCTAATTGATTTTCCACTAAACTCATATAGTTTTTAAAGCAGGTTAATGCTTCACTTTTGTGGGATATCAAATAGATATGTCAGAATCGGGTGAAGTCATCAATAAAAGTGATGAAATAGGACTTCCCGCGTCTTTTCTTGACATTCATCGGACCACATATGTCCGAATGGATGAGCTGTAATGGAACCTCGGCCCTTGTGCCGGTTCCAAACGGCTTGCGACAAGATTTCCCTACAAGGCAATGCTCGCAAGTCGACATTTCGACCTTTGAAACATTGGATAGAAGGCCACGTTTGGCAAGTCTATCCATATGCGTTGGTCCAATGTGACCAAGCCTTGCGTGCCAACAAATTATATCTGACTCATAAGTCGAAGAATTTGCAACAAGGGAATTTTCATTACAAAATGAAGAGTCATACATTGTATTTAATACAATAAATCCTTTAAATACATACACAGTACCAATTAAGGAATTATTACAAAACAAGTCCACTTTACAATCATGAAAAAACCAGCTATAACCAAGACCCATTAAAACGACCACAGAAATAATACTCCTTCGAATATCTGGAGCGAAGAGAACATCATGAAGTAGGATAGTGCGGCCATTGTCCAAGACGAGCTTGCAAGTCCCAACACCTTTCACTTCAACACGTGTGTTGTTTCCTACGTAGATCCACTTCGTTCCTTGGGGTATCCGGTGATACTCCACGAAGGACCGTCTGTCCCTTGCTATGTGGTTGGTGGCACCTGAATCAATTATCCAAAATGGATTAGATTCCACAAGAAATATTGAACTAGAAACACATATGTAACTATCATTACAAGTTACCTTGTCACATTCGTCCGTACAAGAACGGGCATAGTGACCTAACTTGTTGCACTTGAAGCACTTGATCCTCTTCAAGTCTTTCTTCTTGTGCCATTTCTTGTGCCCACCCTTATGTTTGGGTTTCTTGGTAGACTCAGGTTGCTTATTACGTTCATTAGTAAACTTTGAATGATCTTTCCGTTTCTTTCCCCCGTGTGAGGAACTAGCAACCATGTGCACTTCTGCACTAGGCTTGGCGGCCGCAAGCCGCTCTTCCTCTAACTCGAGGTGCTTTGAAACATCGCTAAAGTTCTTGATGCTCTCATTATGAGTGAGATGCATCTTCATTTGGTCCCACCCATTTGGTAGGGAACATATGACTGCTTGGATTTGTTGCTCGTCAGTGAGCACATGACCTGCATCCTTTAACTCTGAGATGAGATTCGCCATATGTCGCAGATGTTTTCCCATGGAATGATCTGGACGTTTCTTGTATGAATCAAATCTTATAGTTAAAGAACGAAGTTTGGACACCGAGGTGCCACCAAACTTCTCCTCAAGTTTGGACCATATGTCCATGGCTAGGTCATGCTCTCGGAAGATGCGCATTATGTCATCGGCCATACTGGACAATAACGTAATACGAGATATCTTGTTCTTCCGAGACCAAGCATCAAAAGCTTCCTTGTCTCGTCTGTGTTGGGCCGTAGTGCCCAACTCGGGTTCAATCATTACGTTCTTTAGAGTTTCGAGCACTTCTTGCTCCTCTAGAACGTATTGTATCTTGATGGACCATAGTTTGTAATTATCGCCGTTGAGTTTTTCACCTCTGTTTAACTCAGCGACGATGTTCTTTGAAGCGGAAGACATTTTAACTTTAAAATGCTGCAAAAGACACAAAACCGAAGGTTCGATCAAAAATCATTGCATAAAAAATTCTTATACATAGATATCACTCCCACTTGGAATTTTCCCACTTGGAATGATATTATTACATTTGATAAGTTATTTCGAAAAATATTGAAGATGTTGCTCTAGAATCGAAAAGGTCTCTTTGATTCCAATCACCATCTAGAACAACTTTCAATATTTCCCCCTCACTTATCAAACGATAGTACTCTTATAGTACTTCGCAGCGGAAAAGCAATGTAGGATTATAGTACTTTGCAGCGGAAAAGCGTTTTTGAAAACGTATTTTTCAAAAGCAAAAACGATATTTCAACTTAGTACCCTTATGATACTAGCGAAATATACGGTAATCCCTGGCCATTTGCCGGGATGAGCCGTAGCCGTGCCAAGGCCGGATCCCCCCTTGGGGATTTTTCTGCAAGCCGTCGTCGCCGGCTCCCATATGGATCCATGCGCTCCCCTCCTATAGGAGAATTTTGCCGCAAACGACTGCCGTCGGTCCCGTATGGGCTAGCCATGCATGTCACATTCATGCATGCCCCCCCCCAAACAGGGTCAACCGGGGCTCGGTACTGGCCGAAACCGGGGCCGGCAGTGGCCGGGCACTGGCCTCGGCTAGGTCCGGCATGCCTCGGCCTGGCCCTGGCCACTGCTAAGGCCGGCAGGCCTCAGCCTGGCCCTGGCCACTTCCAGGGCCGGCCGTGGCCCTGGCAGAGGCCAGGGCCGGCCAGGGCGCCGGCCATGGCCACTGCCAGGGCACTGGCCTGAGGCCAGGGTACCGGCAGGGCCCTGGCCCCCCAGCCAGGGCCGGCCAGGCCCTGGCCTACGGCCAGGGCGCCGGCCCTGGCCTCTGCCAGGGCTGGCAGGGCCCTGGCCTCTGCCAGGGCCGACAGGGCCCTGGTCCTGGCCTGGCCCCGGCCAGGGCCCCCTGGCCCTGGCCGAGGCCAGGGCGCCGGCCCTGGCCCTGGCCGACCAGGCCCTGGCCGAGGCCAGGGCGCCGGTCCTTGTAGGATCCTGCCAAAACAGAGTTAGGATCGATAAATGAAGTTGAGAGTTACGCTTGCGTATGCAGCACGGTAGTCTACGAACTTCGCCTTCGGATTCGCCACGACGGATCGAGTCTTCTCACGAACGGAGTAAGGCTACTAAATCCACAATCTAAATCTCTACTTTTAGATTAAGAACTTGGATAAAAGGAGAGGAAGTATTTCGGCAGAGCTTCGCTAGAATGAAGATGCATGCATGAATGCCATGCAAAAGTGTAAGGAAATGGCTAACCCTTGGGTCTTATTTATAGCCCCCAAGGTAGTTATTTTAGGATAAATTGTTCCTTTGGAACAATTTAACTAAGGTGTATCATCGTACATGGCATATTATAAGCTTAAGTTGTACCATATGCATGGTACAATATAAGCTTAAGATATTACCCCTTTATTAGCCATATGTCGCATGCACTTATGCACATATAATGCGAATTTCCCATCAATCTAGAGATCCTCTCCGCAAGGGAACATATTCCCTTTGCGTACGACTTCGTGTACGCGACGTTCGAGGTCCGTATTCCCTCGTACATCCCCCACAAGGGTGTACTAACGTCTTCCATATCCAACAGTCCTAGCCTCTGCCAGGGCCGGCCAGGCCCTGGCAGCGGCCAGGGCACCGGCCCTGGCCCCTGGCTCTGGCCGAGGCCGGCCAGGGCCTCCTGGCCCTGGCCTGGCCTCGGCCAGGCCTGGCCCTGGCCACGGCCAGGGCCCCCTGGCCCTGACCGTGGCTGGCCAGGGCCGACCTGGCCGTGGCCGGCCAGTGTCGGCCTGGCCATGGTCGGCCATGGCCTGGCCATGACCCATATGGCCGTGGCCGGCCATGGCCCATATGGCCGTGGCCGGCCATGGCCCATATGGCCGTGGCCAGCCACCCCCTTGCATAGGGTTGGCCGCACACCCCCGTCGAAGGGGTGGCCGTGGTGGTTATTGGCCGTATCCAACCCCCTCCGCATGGGGAGGGGGGATGCATTACCTCCATAGCCCATATGGCCATGGCGATCATACACCAAATTTCATCTTCTCCGTTGGGAATAACCACCATCTTCTTCTCCGATGAGACACCCGTTCGTCGAGAAAGTAGTTATTCTCTAATGGCCGTGTGCCAAAATGAAAAAATAACATACTCTAAAGTTCGCAAACTACACGCTCCACATGAAGAGAGCACCCATTCTCAATTGAATGGAGACTCAGCATCCATGAAGAGTGCGAGCTTGGCAATATGAACGGTCGGTTCTTCCCGTCACGGAGAGTTCCAGCCATATCCGTAATGACAGAAGACCCTAACGTGAAAAGAACAACCGTTGCGTTCTCTCCGTCACGAAGCGTTCCTACCATATCCATAATGGTAGGATACCCATTCGTGAAAAAGACAACGCCTCGTTCATCGGTTCGATGGGGCGACGGTTTGACCGGGGCGAACCCGTATGGCTCTGATACCAATGTGGGATCCTGTCAAAACAACGACGTTAGGATCGAATAATAAAGTAGAGACTTACGTTTGCGTACACGACACCGTAATCTCTGAACTTTGTCCTCGGATTCGCCACAACGGTCGATACTTCGTCACGGAGGATCGAAGCAGTGTTTCACCGCCTAAATCTCTATTTAGAAGAGGATTTTAATGGAAGGGAGAAGAAGAACATAAGTTGCCTTATGAAAACTTATGGCATGGATGGAATGGTGTAAAAGGCATACCCTTGGGTCCTATTTATAGGCTTTAGGGGTAGTTATTGTAGGAAATAACCAATTATAAGCTTATTAGCCTATATTAGCCCTTTTACTTATCCTCTTCTTCATTCATAGATCGAGTGCCTTTATGCACTTATAAAGTGACTTTTTCCACTTATCGAGTGGCTTTTTCCACTTATCGTGTGGTCCTTTTCACACGAGAAAAGGTTCCCTCCACGTACGCTTTCATGCACGCGACATCTGAGGTCCGTATACCCTCATACATATCCTCATGGGTGTATTCATGTCGTCCATATCCGACAAGGACTCCCCAAAGAGACCTTACAACCCGTCATGGGCAAGAAGGTGAAAGACGAGGCAGCATGCCACCGCCACCTCGTGCTCCTCCTCTCCCAGGGTTTTCCTTCGACCTTTCGAGAAAACCCCGTAAGAGCGATTTGATGGAGGACAATAGC
Organism: Scilla litardierei; assembly: GCA_030789695.1. Classification (NCBI taxonomy): domain Eukaryota; kingdom Viridiplantae; phylum Streptophyta; class Magnoliopsida; order Asparagales; family Asparagaceae; genus Scilla; species Scilla litardierei. The sequence goes on along the minus strand of CM061142.1, from coordinate 224,485,793 downwards.
AAGACAGCTTCCTTGGCGAATCCAAGCAGCCGAGGAGACCTTTCAACCCTTCAGCATAGGGGACGCGTAGAGGGACGCGATGAGTAACAGAAGAGAAGGAGGGCCGCCCTATAGACAGTAGTCCGCCCATCCTGATGCAGTTTACAGCAGGATGGAACGACTCCCCAGCCCGCCAACGGTTCGGGTCGTACTTACCTAACTACCGCAGACTTTATTAAGGCTTCATGTAATAGCTAAGTTTAAATTCCTATAAGGATCAATGGAAAAGGTTCTCACGAAACAGTTGTTCAACACCCAAGCGCCATCTAAACACGTCCTAACTCAGGAGTGACCCTGGCTGACTCCCATGGCGAGCTCGCAAGCCTCCACTCAGACCTGACTGGGGAACGGGCCGAGCTACGCGTTCGCCCACCCCCACCCATGCGACTCACTGTGTAGTGCTACCTTTGAATTATACTTGAATTATATAAAGACAACAAAAATTCACATGGCATGGCAAAAATCCGCGTTATATTAGAAAGCAAGATGTCTTACAAATATAGCGAGGCGACTTCACAAGACGGGCCTCCCTCCAAATCCCCCCTACTTATTACAAAAGGTAATACAACAAGGTCAAGTTTCCTAACAGGACGCCCTACTGGTCCGCCCGTTCGCCTCCTTCAGGGCCGTCCCGCGGAGCGCTGCCCGACCCTAGTTCTCCAACCCATGGCCCCTTCACGTTCGCCTCGAGGGTTCCCTCCTCCTCCTCGGCTTCCTCCTCCGAGGCTGCCAACGCCTCGAAATCGATCTCTAGAGGAGGGTGAAGAGCGAGGGCTCTTTCCGTGACCCTCTGCAAGCACGCGTTCCACCCTGCCTCCTGGCCGTTCTCCAACCCCTCCTTCCGACCCGCCTCCCGTGCCTTCATCTTGGCTTGGGCAAGCTGGGGGGCTAAGGTCTTCACCTGATACTCCTGGATCTCCTCTGTCCTTTTCGACAGTGCCTCCTAGGTGGCCTTCGCCCGTGACTCTATAATCGCCCATCCTGACCCGGCACTGCTCGGCCTCTCCTTCTAGCTCAGTCTGTCGAGAATGACCAGCAGCGATCTACTCCTCGAGCTCCTCTACACGCAGCCGGTACTCCTCGAGCGACGTCCGCTGCTCCGCGAAAGACATCTTCAGTGTGACACGCCTAGACTTCTCCTTGTCGATCTCGACCTTCATCCTTGCCAACGCGAGCTCAGCCTTGATAAGGGCGGAAGCACGACACTGCAAGGTAGTCATCGCCGTACTGGCCAGCACACATGAACACGGTAAAATTAGGCTCATCGGGGACAAACCCTGCAGTACCCCCAGCCTAGCCCGACAAGATACCTGCGTGAGATGCCACGTCACGGTGGCCCCTAGCCGCTCCGGGCCCACATGCGCCAGGAATTCCCTATCCCTAGGCAGTTGGCAGTTCTCGACGAGCCTCACCGCCACACTGGCCTCGTCGAAGACTGACTCTCCCTTCCCGACCGGGTAGATCGGCCTTAAAAGATCCTCTTCCGGAAATCTTTCGACGTCGCCCTTCTTCACCGAAACGTCGCCAACTTGTCCTCATAGCCAGGGGGTGCAGGCCTCTCCAGAGCGTACCCGGGGCAGCCGTAAGGCCATGATTCCTCAGCAGCCGACCCTATGCCAGAGCTCGACCCCACGGGCCCCCCTTGTGGAACGGACGTCGAATCAGGAGCTACCAACGACCCGTTCAGCTCCAGAGGCCCCCCTGTAATGCCCAGATAGTTACTGCACAAGTACTAGAGGGGGGGTGAATAGTACTTTAAAATAATTAAGAAGATAATTCCTAATTATCTTGCAAACTCAACCAACAATGCGGAAATGAAAATATTGACAACAAAGAAATGCAATCGCAAACAAACGATATAACGGGTTCGGATCCACCCAAGTCTCCCCGACTTGTTCCCGGTGATCCTACGTTCCCAAACACCCGGATCCCCTCCGGATACTTGAGTTAGAAACCTCTAACTCAAATTTGCACTATGAAATACTTGTAGAAAACCTCTACAAGATCAAATCATACACAAATGAAATTGTGACTCCCACAAACCGGGATCACAAACACCTCTCACAACCGAGAGAAAAACTTGCAATATCAATGCAATTGAAATATGAAATGCTTACCACAAAACCCTATGCAATGAGTAAAACTTACGATTTAGGGCAAGAAGGATTTTGGGGAAGATGAAGGCACCAAACCCTAGCTCCAAGATGTTGACCAGCAATGGGAGGCTAGGAAGATGTTGGTGACCTAGGATCAAGCTCTTGGCTTGAATGGCTCACAATCAATGTGAATCTCTCTTTGGAAATAAGAGTGTGTGAGAGATTCTTGAGAAATGAATGAGCTTGGAAATGAGAATAAAAATGCTTCTCTTTGATTCTCTAAACTTCAATAAATATCAGCCTTGAATGCTATGAAAGAATCCCTTCAAGTATATATAGGATAGAGGAAAGAGAGAGCAAAAAATCGTGGCATTTAATGCTCCAACGGCTCTATTCTGAAGCAGACTAGTCGGTCAAAGAAGGATCACTGGCCGACTAGTTTCTCAACTAGTCGGTCGGTGATTCAACATGAACCGACTAACAGGTGAACAACCAAAAGAGAAAGTTCAGACTTAAAGAACTAGTCGGTCTAAGAAGACTTGCCAACAGACTAGTTTCACAACTAGTCGGTCGGTGAGTGTTCTTTGACCGACTAAGAGTCGAAATAGTATAGGCTGAATTCAAGTTGAACTAGTCGGTCTGAGAACAAATTCCAATCGACTAGTTTCTCAACTAGTCGATTGACAGTTGTTCTTTGACCGACTAACGATAAACAGTAGCTCAGGCTGGAAAATGAATACACAACTAGTCGGTCCAAGAAGGATTCCAAACCGACTAGTTTGACAACTAGTCGGTCGGTGAATGTTCTTTGACCGACTAACTGTAAACAATAAGTGAGCTGAAAATGAACAAGGCATTCTAGTAGGTTCAAGAAGGATTACCGACCGACTAAATTGCCATCTAGTCGGTTGGTTCTTCTTCTTGAACCAACTAACATGCACAAGAAGCCGCGATGAGAAGCGTTAAGCTTCGGGAAAGATTCTATGGGCTTCTAATAAGATCCTAGCTCTAATATATGAGCGTTATGAAGATTAAAACGTAAGACCTACTCAAGGCTTAACATTCTATGAAAAGAAGCTAGAAGGCAATAAATAAAACTTGACGAACCGTCTTCAAAAAGCTTCAATTGAATCTTCTTGACTTCAATAATGGTCCTTGAGCTTCAACGAAGCTTCAAGCACACGATCACGCGCTTTGAGAAGTCTTGAGACGTCGCTTTTGATGTTCATAGAATTTTGGCGACGATCTCCATAACTGCGCTCACAAAGAGTTAGTTCACGATATTTATGTTTGTTCATCATCAAAACCAAATCCAGGGAATCAATACTCAACATTCTCCCCCTTTTTGGTGATGAAAAACCAACATAAATAATAATCAATAATAATGATTCAAATGAAATTTGCTTACTCCCCCTGCATTGATGACACGTTAATTCCAAATTAAATAATAATCATACGTATCAAGCAGACGAGGAAAGTTTAAAATGAGAATCCAATTATTGAAATATCGGTTTTGAAATCCATTTTTATATCTTAACTCCCCCTGAATCTTACATATCAAATTAGATTCACGGTAAATTGGTTTGAATTATCATGTAGCACATCGTCATTATTAATTCTCTCCCTCTTTGGCATTAGCAAAAAGAGCGGGAGGAGATCAACGACAACAACAATGGCTACAATAAAATAAAAGCACGGGAGTCATAGAATACGACCACGGCCTAAATGACACCAAAATAAAATACGAAGTAAATCAAAGCGTGCCAACGAGACCATAGTCGAAAATCGAAAATGAAATCATCAAAACTCAAATCAATTTTACGTATTGAGTTATGGAACATACTCTCCAATATCAACATTCTTGATGAATTTAGTGCATGTAAAACAATTCTATGTTTTCATAGAATTAATTTCTATTAAATCAAATGTAATTGTCGAGCAACGAAGTCAACATCAGAGACAAAAAGAATATAATGCACACAATGAAGTAAATGTCAACACGATGTATGTATATATATATATATATATATATATATATATATATATATATATATATATATATATATATATATATATATAACATGGATACATCAAAAGTATACATCTGCCAACAATAATATAAACGATCCTCAGATCAGGGCACATCATACAACATATATCACACACACATCAAAATGAACATACAAGATCAAAAAGTGTAACATCATAACATCCAAAAATATCAAAAATCCAGAACCACCCAAACTATCCTACCCCACTCTCTCACAACAAGGTATATCATCCAATGTGCACAGGGAGAGTCCTCCAACACAAGCTCAGGAGGCGGAGGGAGGATCAGCAGCAGCAGCAGGCTCTGTAGGAGTGGTGGTGGTCTCAGGAACAACTGGAGTGTCAACTGATGGGAGAGTGGCAACGGGAGTGGTCTCGGGAGCACCAACAAACGAAGTATCCACCGGAGGAATGGTGGCAGCAGGTGTGCTCTCGGGATCACCAGCAGAAGTAGCAGCAGCACGAGCAGACGTACCCTCAGGGGCACGAGCAGCAGATCCAACAAGCTCCTGGAGCTCATCCTCATCCATCTCCTCATCATCAGAAACCGACGGAGGAACCTCAATGCCCAAGTGAGAGCAGATGAGAGCTAGCATCGCCTCAGAATGAGAGACATGAGACTCCACACGTCTCAAGGAAACAGCAAACTCAGCAAGTGTAGGAGTAGGAGGAGGAGCTGAAGCTGAAGCTGAAGGGGTCCTCCTCTGAACGTGACGAAGCTCCGCAAGAGACTTCTTAACGGCCGTCGCATTCAGATGAGGACCAAGAGGACGCTGGTCATCTGGAGGGAGAGGGACGCCGAAGTGACGGAAAATGAGAGTCAATAGGCACGGATATGGAATGTGGGCTAACTTGGTGGATTTCCTTATGCACTCAAAGGAATCCATCTTGTCAAGAATAATCCGTGCCCAATTGATCTCGCTCCCCATGAAAAGAGCGTAGATCAGCTTAAGAAATGGCTGGGAGGGTAAGCTAGATGAGCCGTACTTCGGAAGGAGGCACGACTTCAGGATAAGATTAAGATCCCAGGCATTTGGCTTAAAAGATTTAGAAGGGACGCCAATCATGGCGGGAGGGATAACATGAAACATCTCGGCAAGTACGACCTGGTCAAGATCAGAAATATCATCCACAGAGATATCAACTGGAAGAACTGTCACGCCTCGCTTCCCAAAACGACGGAAGCGAAACGTGACAAGGCCCGCTTAGGCCGGAGCTGTGAAGTTCGGACCCAATAAGCGTCTGTGTGGTACTCCAAGACGAAGGAACAGGTCCCTGCAGGTTAGTACAGAACAACAAAAGTACTAAAAGAGATGCATTCATTTTATTCCACAGATATCCAGAAAAGTACGGAGAGTCTAAACAAAAGCCAACATGGCTACAAAACAGCTGGAGTAAACTAATGATGCAAGCACCCAACCTAGACAGAAAGTAAACGGTGCTACGCACCAAACTAAACTGCAGTGAAACCTCTGAATCAGCAACGTGAAGATCCCTAGCTCTGGTCCTCCTCGGGCACGTACTCAGGGTCTGCGTCCTCCGGCTCTACGTACTCTGGCTCCACACCTGACGTACATCACCAAAAGAAAGGAACAGTACGTCAGGTAAAGTCTACAAAAGAGGTCAGACTCTACTGTAAGTGTACCAAACTATTAAACAAGGGCTTACTGGTTGATTAGCATGCTGGGGTTATAACAGAGTGACGAAAGAAAGTAAACGCAGCAGGAAAGTGTCACGCCCCGCTTCCCAAAAATGTGGAGGCGAGGCGTGAGAAGGTCCGCACAAACTTGAAGCTGTGAAGCTCCAAGTCTGATAAGCGTATAAAAACACTTATTATGGCAAGTCCTTGCAAAGAGAAACGAAACAACAATGATAATAAGGAAATGAGACGACATTTTATTGAATCTCCGAAAGTCCATAAACAAATTACAATATCGCAGAAAAGCCACCAGGCTAAAAGGAAAAGAGTCTAAGGCCCAAACATGGCCAACAAGGTATAACATACACACAAAGGTGCCACGCACCAACAACTAACAGCAAACCTAAACAAAGAAGTGGACACGAGCGGTCTTCAAGACAAGCCCCTGGTGTCCACTCACCACCACAGCAAACATCAACATCAGCAACACCATATCCCCTGCAACAAAGCTCTGGCTCTAGGTCTAACATGTGACACCCAAAAGAGAGAGGGGCACATGTCAGCAAGTCTGGAAGGACTTGTGCAAGGAAACTGAAAGTAACTAACAACCTAGCACTGATAATATTACACAATGACATGACAGTTTAGTTTGATACCGCAGTTTAAAATAGAGACAAGCACGCACGATGTAGCGAAGCTACCAATTCACTAATCACTTATCACTTAGTGCATAGAGAGTCCACCTGCTGGCCAGCTCGTGGCTCAGGCCGCTTATCTCTATCACTATTTATCACTGTTTATCACTTAGTGCATAGAGAGTCCACCTGCTGGCCAGCTCGTGGCTCAGGCCGCTTATCTCTATCACTATTAATCACTTAGTGCACTAGAGAGTCCACCTGCTGGCCGGAGTGGCGGATCAGGCCAACTCGGGGCTCAGTCCGCTTATCTCTTACCCCACCCATATGTGTCGAGCGTTGGGGTTTCCAACTACAGGGCTCGCTTCTGGAACACGAGCCAGGAAGTGTATTTGGCATAGGGGTGCACCTAGCCGGTATCCGAGCGTTGCGGTTTCCAACTACAGGGCTCGCTTCTGGAACACGAGCCAGGAATATAATATTGTAGCGTGTGCTACGCAATCACGATGAATAATCACTATGCAATGACATGGACAGATAATTGCGTACCGTTAATAGAGTTTAAACGTGACATGCAAAATGCAATGACATGAACATATTCGCGTACCGTTAATTTAAATTAAACATGGCAGTTAAAATGCAATAGCAGTTAAGCTTGCATGGATGACATGAACAGTTAATTACGCGTACCGTTAATTTAAATTAAACATGGCAGTTAAAATGCAATAGCAGTTAAGGTTGCATGGATGACATGAACAGTTAATTACGCGTACCGTTAAGGGAAAGTAAACGTGACATACAAGCATGATGAAGGTGACGGACCAAGCTTCGTTGTCAAGCTAGGTCAATGGCGTCTAAACGGCTATCCTTTCACCGTCTAGTCTCTTTTACGCTAAAGCAAGGGAAATGGCCTAAGACATGGCCCAATTCAAGAGTTGCAAGTTTCACTTGCCTGGCACCGAGGGGAACGATCAACGAAGGCACATCACACAAATTTGTTATCTACGGGAATGGATCACTGTCATGGAAAAACAACATTAGAATGGTAACTAATCCGTATTCACAATCGAACCCTACGATTTCTAATGATCCATTTTATTAGGGTTTCACAAATATCAAGTGTGGGTTATGTCATTATTAAAGGAAGAATACTACCCGTGAAGAAGCGGAGGAACGATGCCGAGCAACCACGGCAACGGAAGAACGATCCGGCTCAGATCTGGAAATGAGGAAAATCTGGAGAAATGGGTTTGGATGAGGCTTTTGGGGATTTGATGAGGGTTTGAGGTTGAGGAGAGGTAGGATATATGAAATGAGGGTTTGGATGATGATGGATGAGCTTGGGATGAAGGATCAATGGTTTGGGGAAGAAGGGGGCTCAATGGGGGAGAAATTAGGGTTTGGGGTGATGAGGAAGAAGAAGAAAACGTTTGGGGCGTATTTATAGAAAAGTGTGGCGGCTAGGGCAAAACTAGGGTTTCCTGGGCTGATTAGTCGGTCAAAGAAGGATGGCTGACCGGCTAGTTTGGAAACTAGTCGGTCGGTCGAATAACTGTGACCGACTAAGAGCAAACAGTAACTCGGCTGGGAAAATGATCAATGAACTAGTCGGTTGAAGAACAATGGCTGACCGACTAGATTACAATCTAGTCGGTCGAAAGATGTTCTCAGACCGACTAAAGATAAACAGTAACTTAGGGGAAATTAATCAAAGGAACTAGTCGGTTGAAGAACAAGTTCTGACCGACTAGTTTCACATCTAGTCGGTCGTTGGTTGTTCTTAGACCGACTAACAATAAACAGTAACTTCTGAATAATAATCAAAGCCCACTAGTCGGTCCATTAAGGATTGCCGACCGACTAGATTGAGATCTAGTCGGTTGGTTCTCCTTCTTGAACCAACTAACGTGCACGAAAAGTGTCGATTCGAATCGCAGAGCTTCGGGAAGATTCCTATGGCTTCTAAGATCACTCTAACTCTAAGATATGAGCGATTGGAAGCTCGTCACGAATGACTTACTCCGAAATCGACGATTGAAGGAAGAAGCTAGAAAATCACGACGAAACGATCGAAAGTGAAAGCTATGGCGACGAAACCACACATCCAAGGAGAAAATCCACCAAGCATATATTTTAATATAGATAATCCAATTACACGAAAACCAGTCGTTACATCCTACCCACCTTAGAATAAAGTCCGTCCTCGGACTTTCTAACATATATATAGTCGCTCGGGTAACTACCCTCATCCAATATCACATCATAAATTCAACCAAGTACTTTCGTTTCGAGCGCTTATATATATATGCACTAGAAATCAAATATCACTACCACTACACACATATTTTCACGCACATAGTACACTCATACTTATTATAGTCAATCAATTTCATACACGTATTTCAATCACACACACACATATATATATATATAGTCAATATATTTATACAACAATAAACACTTATTACTTACTATAAGAAAATACCCAAGCCTCTCTTATTTGAAAATAATTTTCACATTTATTTAGTCATTCAAATACATGCAAATATTTCACCATATTTTCACCCCACATATAGTCCTATAACTATATATTGGCATATCCACCCACAAGCGTGTGCGTAACACAACCAAGCACAAACAACTCAAACACCATACATACATCATCCGTCACTATTCACCACCACATACAATTATACCATAGTACATAGAGTATACCCACTCAAGCTTGAGTGAGACTCAAATCATAGCAGGACATTTATATGCGTAACACAGTATCCATACACATACCAATACCACTTCAAGGCATACACATCCACGTATCACATATTTTCACACCATATCCATCCATTTATAATTACCATATCAACACATCAACTACATACAAGTTTAAGAGATGCAATAGTCGGGTATACCTCCTGATATACACGCATACGACATCTCATAAAACAAGTAGTACCAATCAAAATTATCATTCTGTTATCATACGTATATCACATTATACTCAAGCAGAAAATTACCTACACACAACATACAATTGCCAACACCCATACCACTATATACACACCACGAAACCAACACTACGACGACATAATCACTTAACTAATGGGCCCACCAAACTATAACAAGGTTGACACAGGCAACGACAAGCTCTATGGGCTAGACAATAAGAAGGAACCGAACCTAGATCATGACGAATAGAAAGATCGAAAAACATGGGTTCAGCTAGGACGAAGGTAAGGAGCCAAATTTGGTTAGGGGAATCAGGGTAAGACTGTGAATGTTTAGGTGGAAAGATGATGCAATGATACCCTTAAGGAGTACGTAAAGAAGGTAGTGTAAACAACATAAGTTTAAAATATGTGAATTCGAAGACCGTTGTACTTCAAAAAGTCGGAGTCCTTGTTTGTATAAAATTATTTAGAGGTCGATAACAAGTTGTTTGAAAACGAGTTTGAGACATATATACATAATAAGAGGAAAAGTTGTTTATTGGCTTAAATAAATTCATCATGAGGAAAAAGGAAATCATTTACTCGAACATTAAAACATAGGTCAGAAATGTTATACGGCAGCAATCTAAAAATTTTGGAAAAGTTTTGAGATTCGAATATTGAAATCAGGTCAAGTATAGTGTGGAGAATTTAAGCGCATGCTAAAGGTTTTCCAAATCTTAAAACTGAAGAGAAATCCCAAATAAACCATATCGAAAATACTTTTAGAGAAATCCGGATTTGCCAACAAAAATTGATTTATACAATATCTTAATGTACGAGCAAAACGAACGTGGTACCGATATATAAAAATAATTGAAGTCATATTTTAGAAATTATCTTAAAAGTGTGTATGGTGGATGGAAAGATAATATCTTAGTAGTATGGAAAGAGAAAAAGATATTTAAACTCATCAAGTTAGTATTAAAACTTTTAAACCGTTTTATGAAGGGTCTAAGTCAGGAATGATTTCAAAATAGTAATTTTTTTTAATACAAAAATCTGAAATATGGAAAATGTTGAGCATAAAATCGACTAGCTAAAAGCCGAAGTCCAAAGGGACTTGAAAAGTTTATTAAGAATAAGCACGAGGTGTTTTCGAATAAAATTTTAATGGCACAAGTAAGAAAAGAAATTATGAATCGAGTTAGGAAAATAGAAATACGGTTCAGAATGAAATTGGTACATGAAAAGGGACAAGACATTTATATCGATACGAAAGTATATGCTGAAAATATTATAAACTTCTAATCTAAAAATCTCAACACAAGTTTCGATATTTAAAAACATAAATAATTTAAGTCGGCGAAGGAGCATGAAACCTTACATATATCAAAAGTGTTTCGAACAAATTTAAACTTAACGAAAGAAGAAGATCGAAGATACTTTTAGGGAAATAAGGATTCGCCAAAAGAACGTGTTGGTATAAAAAATTTTGAAGCACGAGCACGACGAACCTATAATTGATATATATATACAAAAATTAGTTGAAGTCCATTCAGTTTGGAAAAATACCCCTAAAGGTATGTAAGATAGGTGGTTAAAATAAATATTTGTAGTTAGGAAAAAGGACGGTATATAGAACCATCAGGATAGTAATAAAGTTTAAAAATCGAAATGTGAGAGATACATTGTTAGAAAAAAAAATAGTACAAGATAGTAATTTTAAAATTACGACCAAAAGTCTTCAAAATTCAAGAACGACTTTTAACTCCATCGAAATTTAGGGAGACATATTTAAAGAAGTTTAGAACAAAATTTAAATTGAGAGAAACTTCAAATAAGGAAAGCATTCGAAAATAACTTTGGAAGAATCAAGATTTGCAACGGAAAACATTTGAAAGATCAAGGATAATTGTAATGAGGTGGTCATGTGAATTGAGGACAAGGGAAGTGGTTACGGAAACGTAATTTTCCAAAAATCTGTAGTCGGGAAAATGTTTGAACATAACTTTGATTTGTTGAAAGCTGAAATCATCTGTGACTTGAAAAGTATATTAAGGGAGCGTGACGAGTCATTTGAATAGCATAAATAAGAAAGGAAAATTCATAAATCGAATTTGGAAAATAGAATTGCGGCTCAGAATTAAATCGATTTATGAAAAGGGACAAGATATTCAAATAGGTATGAAAGGTATAGGCTGTAAAACATTATAAAACAGTAATCAAAATCTCGTCAAAACTTTCGAATTTCAAAAATTAATTTAAGTCAACGAAAGAGTACGAGATATAAGTATACATATAACAATTGAAATTCCATTTAGCTTGGAAAAGATTTTAAAGTATGTATGCTATGCGATTAAAATGGATCTCATAGTTAGAAAATGGTATATCGAATTTTCCAAAATATTATTGGAGTCTTTAAACCGAAATGCGAAAATATAGACAAGAAAATGGTTACGAGATAGCAATTATAATTACAACCATTAGACTCCGAAATCTACAAGGAATTTGACTCAATCGAAAAGTGAGAAATTTTAAGTATATACGTAGCGGGTTTAAAACAAAATTTAAACTTAACGAAAACTTTAATAAGGGAAATCGAAAATAACTTTAAAAGAAATTAAGCCTTGCGAATGGGGACCTTCGTAGGATCAACGATTATCGAAACGTGGTGGTCATGGGAATCGAGGCAAGGGATTTGGTCGGATGATCAAAACATAAATACGCCTAGGTTATGACTTAGGAAAATCTACGAAAACTCCTACGGTCAACCAACTAAAGATTATGGAACCAAGCGCTAAGACTCCCTAAGGGCTAGACAGCGATGAAATGAGTTCAGCTTGGTCCGAAATCGATGAACCCAAGCGAGAGACCAAAGGATTCTAGAAGTCTATCCTAGTCAAAGCTAGACAGGAACCACTAAGGTAACTCCTACGACGACCAAATCAACTCCTAGCGGGGAGTCTAACTAACAATCAGGGGCCTCTAACTAGCAAGCACGGACGTCTAACTAAGTCTTCCTACCACCTAGCGACATAGGAAAACTACTAGACTCAAGGCTTATAAATTGGATGTTCTAATTTATTTAATGGACATTCCATAATTATTATCGTTGTTCCGATAGTTCACATTTGCAAATCGACCTGCATGGGCCACCACTAAAACCTGTCACGCCCCGCTTCCCAAAAATGTGGAGGCGAGGCGTGAGAAGGTCCGCACAAACTTGAAGCTGTGAAGCTCCAAGTCTAATAAGCGTATAAAAACACTTATTATGGCAAGTCCTTGCAAAGCAAAACGAAACAACAATGATAATAAGGAAATGAGACGACATTTTATTGAATCTCCGAAAGTCCATAAACAAATTACAATATCGCAGAAAAGCCACCAGGCTAAAAGGAAAAGAGTCTAAGGCCCAAACATGGCCAACAAGGTATAACATACATACAAAGGTGCCACGCACCAACAACTAACAGCAAACCTAAACAAAGAAGTGGACACGAGCGGTCTTCAAGACAGGCCCCTGGTGTCCACTCACCACCACAGCAAACATCAGCATCAGCAACACCATATCCCCTGCAACAAAGCTCTGGCTATGGGTCTAACATGTGACACCCAAAAGAGAGAGGGGCACATGTCAGCAAGTCTGGAAGGACTTGTGCAAGGAAACTGAAAGTAACTAACAACCTAGCACTGATAAAATTACACAATGACATGACAGTTTAGTTTGATGCAGCAGTTTAAAATAGAGACAAGCACGCACGATGTAGCGAAGCTACCAATTCACTAATCACTAATCACTTAGTGCATAGAGAGTCCACCTGCTGGCCAGCTCGTGGCTCAGGCCGCTTATCTCTATCACTATTTATCACTGTTTATCACTTAGTGCATAGAGAGTCCACCTGCTGGCCAGCTCGTGGCTCAGGCCGCTTATCTCTATCACTATTAATCACTTAGTGCACTAGAGAGTCCACCTGCTGGCCGGAGTGGCGGATCAGGCCAACTCGGGGCTCAGTCCGCTTATCTCTTACCCCACCCATATGTGTCGAGCGTTGGGGTTTCCAACTACAGGGCTCGCTTCTGGAACACGAGCCAGGAAGTGTATTTGGCATAGGGGTGCACCTAGCCGGTATCCGAGCGTTGGGGTTTCCAACTACAGGGCTCGCTTCTGGAACACGAGCCAGGAATATAATATTGTAGCGTGTGCTACGCAATCACGATGAATAATCACTATGCAATGACATGGACAGATAATTGCGTACCGTTAATAGAGTTTAAACGTGACATGCAAAATGCAATGACATGAACATATTCGCGTACCGTTAATTTAAATTAAACATGGCAGTTAAAATGCAATAGCAGTTAAGGTTGCATGGATGACATGAACAGTTAATTACGCGTACCATTAATTTAAATTAAACATGGCAGTTAAAATGCAATAGCAGTTAAGGTTGCATGGATGACATGAACAGTTAATTACGCGTACCGTTAAGGGAAAGTAAACGTGACATACAAGCATGATGAAGGTGACAGACCAAGCTTCGTTGTCAAGCTAGGTCAATGGCGTCTAAACGGCTATCCTTTCACCGTCTAGTCTCTTTTACGCTAAAGCAAGGGAAATGGCCTAAGACATGGCCCAATTCAAGAGTTGCAAGTTTCACTTGCCTGGCACCGAGGGGAACGATCAACGAAGGCACATCACACAAATTTGTTATCTACGGGAATGGATCACTGTCATGGAAAAACAACATTAGAATGGTAACTAATCCGTATTCACAATCGAACCCTACGATTTCTAATGATCCATTTTATTAGGGTTTCACAAATATCAAGTGTGGGTTATGTCATTATTAAAGGAAGAATACTACCCGTGAAGAAGCGGAGGAACGATGCCGAGCAACCACGGCAACGGAAGAACGATCCGGCTCAGATCTGGAAATGAGGAAAATCTGGAGAAATGGGTTTGGATGAGGCTTTTGGGGATTTGATGAGGGTTTGAGGTTGAGGAGAGGTAGGATATGTGAAATGAGGGTTTGGATGATGATGGATGAGCTTGGGATGAAGGATCAATGGTTTGGGGAAGAAGGGGGCTCAATGGGGGAGAAATTAGGGTTTGGGGTGATGAGGAAGAAGAAGAAAACGTTTGGGGCGTATTTATAGAAAAGTGTGGCGGCTAGGGCAAAACTAGGGTTTCCTGGGCTGATTAGTCGGTCAAAGAAGGATGGCTGACCGGCTAGTTTGGAAACTAGTCGGTCGGTCGAATAACTGTGACCGACTAAGAGCAAACAGTAACTCGGCTGGGAAAATGATCAATGAACTAGTCGGTTGAAGAACAATGGCTGACCGACTAGATTACAATCTAGTCGGTCGAAAGATGTTCTCAGACCGACTAAAGATAAACAGTAACTTAGGGGAAATTAATCAAAGGAACTAGTCGGTTGAAGAACAAGTTCTGACCGACTAGTTTCACATCTAGTCGGTCGTTGGTTGTTCTTAGACCGACTAACGATAAACAGTAACTTCTGAATAATAATCAAAGCCAACTAGTCGGTCCATTAAGGATTGCCGACCGACTAGATTGAGATCTAGTCGGTTGGTTCTCCTTCTTGAACCAACTAACGTGCACGAAAAGTGTCGATTCGAATCGCAGAGCTTCGGGAAGATTCCTATGGCTTCTAAGATCACTCTAACTCTAAGATATGAGCGATTTGAAGCTCGTCACGAATGACTTACTCCGAAATCGAAGATTGAAGGAAGAAGCTAGAAAATCACGACGAAACGATCGAAAGTGAAAGCTATGGCGACGAAACCACACATCCAAGGAGAAAATCCACCAAGCATATATTTTAATATAGATAATCCAATTACACGAAAACCAGTCGTTACAGAAAGTAAAGCGTAGCAAGCAGTAGTCGTAGCATGTGCTACCGACTACGAGAATAACCTAAAGGGGTCGTGACAAAACGTGACAAGACCAGCAAGACAGGACAGGACAAGACAAGACAAGATACGTGTGACTCGAAGGGTTCACGCCTTACGGTTCGAGGGGGATCAGACCCTCTCCCCGTGCGCACGCTCAACCCTACCCCAAACCCAAGTGCTCAAGACAATACAATATAGGGCCACTCACTCCGCTAGGTGAGTGCCTCTAACCCCACGATCGGTAGCGTATCCCTCACTCTGCTAGGTGAGCGACGGACGCCTCGTAGGTGAAACTGTACTACTGTATAGGACCACTCACTCTGCTAGGTGAGAGTCTCTATCCTCTCGGTCTGCTGGAACACTCACTCTGCTAGGTGGGTGTCGAGCTTCCCGTAGGTGTTCCGTAACAAAGATCACCCACTCTACTAGGTGAGCATCTCATTGCCCACATGCTACACAAGACACGACGTGCAAGATGTTCATGACAGGGCAAGGGCAAAGTTGTTCTAGGGTGTCCACACACACACGGACACGTAGATGAAACCTATAGTAGCAGTTGTTGTTGATTCTAGGGGTCCACACACACGCACACACAAGATCCCCACGGTGTCAAAAGTTGTTGTTGTTACGCCTAGACTTCGTCGTCAAGTCTAGGTCGTCAGGGCATCCCGGACGCTATCATTTCACGTCTGGTTCTGTTTGTTCACAGTCTAATAGTTCTAGCAGTTTAAGACCAAGACACGGCCAAAAGCGCAAGTGAAGTACACTTGCCTGCGGTGGCGAGTGTGTCGTCCGTCCGAAGCATCTCGTCCAAGCGTCGCGTCTGCGGTAGTCCGTCTGAAACAGTGTCACGGCGACGGTGTCAGGTCGCGATTTCCATCAAATCCTATTTAGGTTTGTTTCTAGGTTGTCGGGACTACCCTATTCATCAAAGTCACGTTTTGGTGTTCTTGTTCAGCCTAAATCGACCACTACCCTATATGCACAGAAAATTGTCCGATGGTCGATTTTCAACAGTGGCAACATTTTACTGGTGCGAAAAAGTAAATTTAATTGTAGTTGTCTGATTTTTAGTTAGGGTTCAGTTTCGCTACGGTGTGGGTTTGGTACGAGTTAGGGGTCACCAACCTGGTCTGACGGTCACCTGTAGCTTTGACGTCGGATCCGAAACAACGGACTGCGTCTTCCTCACTCTGGTTCCTCGACTGCGAGTAGCGTAACTGGAAGAGGTCGTCGGGGTGTTCTGGTGATCGAACGAGGACGAGTCTACCTGCGAGATCGGATATCAAGCTAAGAGATCCCTAACCAATAAATTTCTATTAACTAAACTTATAAAATCTTGATAACAGAATACATATAAACTGTTTATATAATCTCTGTACATTTTATCAATCATTCTCCCACAATAACACTGTTTGTAGCCACTGCTCCAATGTGACAATTTTTACAACACTTACGGTCGAATGGGTCTCACGTTGCTGTTGCGTGTAGATGGCGGCGCGGCTTAGGGGAGCGCAGGCGAGCGGCTGCGCGTGCTCGGGATTTGCAGTGATGCCCGCTCGGGAGTTGCAGCAGCGGCGCGGTGTCAGGCGGCGCTGCAGGCTGGGTCACGGTGGTAGTTGGCGGGAGTCGGGGCGAGCGTCGCTACGTGGGGAGCGCAGCAGGCGGCCGACGGGGCTACGCAGGAGGCGCACGCTGTGGAGCGAGGGGCGGAGGAGGAGGAGGTGCGGCGGCGGGCTGAGAGGGGCCGTGAGTGAGAGAGATAGAAGTGGGAGAGAGAGACGCGCGGGGGGGTGGGGTGGGGAATTGTTGGCGGCGGCTGCAAAACGCAGCCTAGGTTAATTCGTGAATAGGTTTAGGGTTAGGTAGGGTTAGGGTTAGGGTTATTATTATAATAATTGGTATATGTTGTATATCTATAGAATTAAAGTTAAAAGGGGGAGATTAAAGGGGTAGAGGGTGTAGAAAGAGGGAAATTCTAGAGGAGAATAGAAGAAGCAATTTAGGAAAAATACTTATCAGAAAAAATAGGGATATAGCCAGATTTGGCTATCAAATTTCGAATTTTGAATCTGATTTGGGGAGATCGACGGTCGAGATTTCTCCGAGCGATATCTCTCAATCCGGACGTCAGAAAATTAGTCTGAAAATACCGGGGTGATCGTGGAGACGAGACGGATAGATCTACGGAGTCTTATCGTGCACTACACCTACCAAAAATAAATGTAAAATTAGAAACGGTGTTTTGAGTCAAATGACTAAAACGCCCCTATCATTCAAAGTCGTTTTGCGAGAAAACGAGCCGTGAAATGACGTTCCCAAAAATTACTATAAAATTCTACACTCCCAAACGATCACAACGGCATATCACATCGCATATGCCGGAAACCAGAAATAGCCAAATAATATACGTGCACGATAAAGCACGTGAACGCAGAAAAATCATAAGGTCGGAAAGTGACCGTTACATTCTACCCACCTTAGAAATGATTCCGTCCTCGGAATCACTTATACTAATAATAATAACATCTATATAACCTTATACCCAAAACTCTCATATCTACACATATAGATCGCTAATCTTATAACTTCACACAATGTTCTTTAAATAATCCTTCATAACCCTTCTTTTCACTGGATAATGCCACGACTAACCTCACATCCTAACACTTAATTATTGACCCATCACTGATGTTCAAATTTCTAATCCCAAGTTCTCATAAAAGAATAATAATCATCTTCTCATACCATACCACTCTATTAAACATCATCACTCAATAACATCTTTAAATTTCTCTATCTCTTCCCAATATTAATCAATCGCTAAAAAGATGTCCTAGTCAATCACCAATCCAAGATAAAAAAACTTTGTCTATCTTATAACACCTTTCACAAATCAACAATCGCCGTGTCCTTAATACATTCCTTGTCATATCTTCCCATAAATTTATCCGCCAAATAATTGAACTATCAAAATCACATCTTATCCTACTCACTATAACTAATCCCAATCAATAGTAAGTCCGCCTACCTAACCATCCATTCATATCAACACGTCGTGTTATTTCCAATGTCTTCTCACGTTAACTTAATAATCATGTCTTGATGCTTCAAATGCTCTACTTATTTTCATGATCATTCCAAATCATACTATCCCGTCCTAGCTACTCGTATCTATCACTCGTCCAAGTTTCAGATCGATTAAGTACTCATCTCCCTATACATAATTTCATCCAATCAGAGCTCTCCATTGGGTCCTTCACACATCGGTATTATAAATAAGTCTTGGACAGCTCATTCTTTTCATCTAAAGAAATCTGATCTAATATCCTTGTTATTCAAAACCAACTAATCACCGATACAACATATCTCATCTCACTCTGAGCCTACTCGTAAACATAACCCTATAACAAAATATCTAGTACTAACAACATCATAACAATAAAAAAATAACACTCCCGGAAAGGGAAAGAAAAGAAAATTTAAGGCCTAAGACATATTTTAAAACATTGGGAAAAACGTGTGGAGTTGTGATATTGGATGAGGGAAGATAGGTGGGTTATGATCTTTGTGGGCTAATCCCAAAACATTAAAGGTTGGATTTGAAAGGAACAAAAAGTTTTGAAACATACATAATCAGCCAAAAATAAGCTAAACTATAATATGAAAGTTTAAAACTATGGAGTTACTTGCAACGACGCCATCCGCTGCTGTCATGACATATGCTCCACGGACAACAGCTCCTCTCTGGGTAGGGGCAGGTGCTCCGCCCTCAGTATGGCGATACCTCGGGCAATCTATAAAGGCGTGTGTGGCAGCTCCACATGCCAGACACAAACCCAGCTTCTTCCTGCAAGTGTTCTGCTGATGCCCTGACTTGCCGCAGAAAAAGCATGGGCCCTTCATCTGATGCTGAGCAGGTGCTCCTGGCCTCTTGAAAGGCACTGACTGAACTGGTCCCACTATAGACCCAGCAGAAGGCCTATGCTGCTCATTCTGTCGCTTTCCTCCATCATCAGAAGGATCAGGTAGACGCGATATGGTCTCATGGTTCCTCGCGGCATTCAGCACCGCTCCCATGGTGGTGAAATCTGCCGAAGACATAGATGCCTGAATCTTCGGACGCAATCCCTGATGAAAACGATCAGCTCGTTTCTCCTCATTCCTCACCATATGTGGGGCAAACTGGCTCAGCATCTCGAACTCTGCCTCGTACTCGTCGAAGGTCATATCCCCCTGCTTCAGATCTACAAATCTGCTCAACAGCTCCCTCCTAGCAGCTTTGGTGAAGTACTTCCCCTTGAACATCGATCGGAAAGTCTTCCACTCCACTGGCTTCTGCAGGTGCCTCTCCTCAATGCGCCACCAGTTCCTAGCATTTTCGGTCAGCTGCATCTTTGCTATCTCAACTCGGGTATCATCAAGAATCTTCGCAGCTACCAGCTTCTCCTCAGTACTCAAAATCCACTCATTAGCAGCCAACGGCCCTTCCTTCCCAGAAAATGTCTTCGGCTGAAGCTCATTGAACTTCTTCACTCCCGGAGCAGCTCGAGGGGCAGGCGGAGGTGGTGGCGGTGCAACTGGAGGAGCAAGGGCAGCACGGTGGGACTGCTGAACCAATTGATGCTGAACGTCCAGCATCTCCCTCATAATGCCCAGCAATTGGTGTAAATCGTCACTTCGGCCATCCATGGTCCCGTCAGCTGATGGTCCATCTCGATCTTTACGTCCTCCCACCATCCTAACGACAGGAAAAACACAACTTAGACTCGCACACATTACTGGATAGAAATAAAAAGAATGTTAATACTTCTATCGTCCCGAACTTTTTGCAGAAAAGGACCTACATGGGCCACCACTAAAACCTGTCATGCCCTGCTTCCCAAAACGACGGAAGCGAAACGTGACAAGGCCCACTTAGGCCAGAGCTGTGAAGCTCGGACCCAATAAGCGTCTGTGTAGTACTCCAAGACGAAGGAACAGGTCCCTGCATGTTAGTACGGAACAACAAAAGTACTAAAAGAGATGCATTCATTTTATTCCACAGATATCCAGAAAAGTACAGAGAGTCTAAACAAAAGCCAACACGGCTACAAAACAGCTGGAGTAAACTAATGGTGCAAGCACCCAACCTAGACAGACATTAAACGGTGCTACGCACCCAACTAAACTGCAGTGAAACCTCTGAATCAGCAACGTGAAGATCCCTAGCACTGGTCCTCCTCGGGCACTTACTCTGGGTCTGCGTCCTCCGGCTCTACGTACTCTGGCTCCACACCTGACGTACATCACCAAAATAAAGGAACTGCACGTCAGGTAAAGTTTACAAAAGAGGTCAGACTCTACTGCAAGTGTACCAAACAATTAAACAACAGCTTACTGGTTGATTAGCATGCTGGGGTTATAACAGAGTGACGAAAGAAAGTAAACGCAGCAGGAAAGTAAAGCGTAGCAAGCAGTAGTCGTAGCGTGTGCTACCGACTACGGGACTAACCTAAAGGGGTCGTGACAAGACGTGACAAGACCAGCAAGACAGGACAGGACAAGACAAGACAAGACACGTGTGACTCGAAGGGTTCACGCCTTACAGTTCGAGGGGGATCAGACCCTCTCCCCGTGCGCACGTTCAACCCTACCCCAAACCCAAGTGCTCAAGACAAGACAATATAGGGCCACTCACTCTGCTAGGTGAGTGCCTCTAACCCCACGATCGGTAGCGTATCTCTCACTCTTCTAGGTGAGCGACGGACGCCTCGTAGGTGAAACTGTACTACTGTATAGGACCACTCACTCTGCTAGGTGAGAGTCTCTATCCTCTCGGTCTGCTGGAACACTCACTCTGCTAGGTGGGTGCCGAGCTTCCCGTAGGTGTTCCGTAACAAAGATCACCCACTCTACTAGGTGATCATCGCATTGCCCACATGCTACACAAGACACGACGTGCAAGATGTTCATGACAGGGCAAGGGCAAAGTTGTTCTAGGGTGTCCACACACACGCATACACAGATGAAACCTATAGTAGCAGTTGTTGTTGATTCTAGGGGGTCCACACACACGCACACACAAGATAACCCCACGGTGTCAAAAGTTGTTGTTGTTACGCCTAGACTTCGTCGTTAAGTCTAGGTCGTCAGGGCGTCCCGGACGCTATCATTTCACGTCCGGTTCTGTCTGTTCACAGTCTAATAGTTCTAGCAGTTTAAGACCATGACACGGCCAAAAGCGCAAGTGAAGTACACTTGCCTACGGTGGCGAGTGTGTCGTCCGTCCGAAGCGTCTCGTCCAAGCGTCCCGTCTGCGGTAGTCCGTCTGAAACAGTGTCACGGCGACGGTGTCAGGTCGCGATTTCCATCAAATCCTATTTAGGTTTGTTTCTAGGTTGTCGGGACTACCCTATTCGTCAAAGTCACGTTTTGGTGTTATTGTTCAGCCTAAATCGACCACTACCCTATATGCACAGAAAATTGTCCGATGGTCGATTTTCTACAGTGACAACATTTTACTGGCACGAAAAAGTAAATTTAATTATAATTGTCCGATTTTTAGTTAGGGTTCAGTTTCGCTACGGTGTGGGTTTGGTACGAGTTAGGGGTCACCAACCAGGTCTGACGGTCACGTGTAGCTTTGACGTCGGATCTGAAACAACGGATCGAGTCTTCCTCACTCTTGTTCCTCGACTGTGAGTAGCGTAACTGGAAGAGGTCGTCGGGGTGTTCCGGTGATCGAACGAGGATGAGTCTACCTGCGAGATCAGATGTCAAGCTAAGAGATCCCTAACCAATAAATTTCTATTAACTAAACTTATAAAATCTTGATAACAGAATACCTATAAACTGTTTATATAATCTCTGTACATTTTATCAATCATTCACCCACAATAACATTGTTTGTATCCACTGCTCCAATGTGACAATTTTTACAACACTTACGGTCGAATGGGTCTCGCGTTGCTGTTGCACGTAGATGGCGGCGCGGCTCAGGGGAGCACAGGTGAGCGGCTGCGCGTGCTCGGGAGTTGCAGTGGCACTCGCTCGGGAGTTGGAGTAGCGGCGCGGCGTCAGGCGACACTGCAGGCGGGGTCACGGTGGCAGTTGGCGGGAGTCGGGGCGAGCGGCACTGCGTGGGGAGCGCAGCAGGCGGCCGGTGAGGTTGTGCGGAAGGCGGGCACTATGGAGCGAGGGGCGGAGGAGGAGGAGTTGCGACGGCGGGCTGAGAGGGGCCGTGAGTGAGAGAGATAGAAGTGGGAGAGATAGAGACGCGCGGGGGGGGGGGGGGGGGGGGGGGGGGGGGGGGGGGGGGGGGGGATTGTTGGCGGTGGCTGCAGCCTAGGTTAATTCGTGAATAGGTTTAGGGTTAGGTAGGGTTAGGGTTAGGGTTATTATTATAATAATTGGTATATGCTATATATCTATAGAATTAAAGTTAAAAGGGGGAGATTAAAGGGGTAGAGGGTGTAGAAAGAGGGAAATTCTAGAAGAGAATAGAAGAAGCAGTTTAGGAAAAATGCTTATCAGAAAAAAATAGGGATATAGCCAGATTTGGCTATCAAATTTTGAATTTTGAATCTGATTTGGGGAGATCAGCGGTCGAGATTTCTCCGAGCGATATCTCTCAATCCGGGCGTCAGAAAAATAGTCCGAAAATACCGGGGTGATCGTGGAGACGAGACACACAGATCTACAGAGCCTGATCGTGTGCTACGCCTACCAAAAATAAATGTAAAATTGGAAACGACGTTTTGAGTCAAATGACTAAAACACCCCTATCATTCAAAGTCGTTTTGCGAGAAAAGGAGCCGTGAAACGACGTTCCCAAAAATTACTATAAAATTCTACACTCCCAAACGATCACAACGGCATATCACATCGCATATGCCGGAAACCAGAAATAGCCAAATAATATACGTGCACGATAAAGCATGTGAACGCAGAAAAATCATAAGGTCGGAAAGTGACCGTTACAAGAAGGCCAGAAGATGAGACACCTATCAACTCCCCTAAAATCTCTGCAGTGAGGACAATACGTGTCCTCAAGACAGTGGACTCAATGGAGTGGGTGTCGTCATACTGACCCCGGACACGATTCGCATAGAATAATTTGACGAGACGGGGGGTACGGAGGAGGATTCGCCTTGGGGTCATGGCAAAGATAATCTATGAGACCGCTATCGGAAAGAAGATCGGCGAGATTTGGAAAATCAGAGAACTGAACGAAGTGCTCCAATAACAGTGGACAGTGTTCGATACGATTGTATGCCTCGAGACAGATCGGGTCATCGTGACATAACGATATATCGACACCGCCCAAAGGCATGGGAGCCTTCCCCCTAGACGGACGAGTGCTAGATCGAGGAGGAGGAGTAGGAGCCCTAGCGGTATGCTCGGTCTCCGGAATATACTCAGTGTCGGAGTCATCGGGTGGAGTGGGAGCACGAAATGAGGCGGGAGACAGTCTGCTTCCTAGGCTTGGGTTTGGGCTGAGATTGGGCTCTAGGCTTCGCAGTCGCCGTCCTCTTCTTCTTAAGAGGAGGCGAAGAAGACGATGGATGGGTCGATTTGGCTCGGCGTTTAGGTTGAGGGGGGTCCGTAGACGGAGACTCTACGGTCATAGGAGACGGACTAGATGGACGGATGGGGATACGTGTCTTCGCCATGATCGAGACGAGACACGCGCAAACGCACGAAATCGACAGATAAACGAACGAAATAAACCTAGGTCGAAACCCTAAAAACGATGGAAATCGACGAAGAGGCCTAGAATGAAACCCTAAACACAGAGAGAAAGTGAGAACTTTACCCTAGGTGGAGGGAGATCGATGGCTAGGGTCGGAGATGGCCGGAAAACGACGACACACGGCGGTGGAGAGTGAGGGAGACGAACGGTTTTGGGCTGAGAATAGAAGTTTGCACCGATTAGAATGGATTCTAATCGGTGCGGGGCTTAATAAAACGATTGGAAGACCAAAAGAAGCAACAATCCCCGACGCATTTAGTCGGTCACAGTTCAAGCGCTGACCGACTAGATTGCTATCTAGTCGGTCGGCCAATGAACATGAACCGACTAAGTGTAAACAGTAACTGAAGCCAAAATTAGGGCTTGAGTTAGTCGGTCTGCGTTCATACACTGACCGACTAGAACTGAATCTAGTCGGTCGGTCAATGAACATGAACCGACTAAGAGAGTCCAAAAATTTGAAATTCAGAAATTTTGAGTTCTCTCCTACGCGCACTTGGATGATACATCGAAATACTCTCATACATCATTATACTACCCCATAAAATATCAAAAATCTTAAATACGACGTTCATGAATATTTCGAGCATAAATTCCGAAAATTCAACCAAAAAATCCAGAAAATCTTAACTAATCTAGCATGAGCATATATAAAGAAAATTTATTAGCATGCAAGATTATTGAACAAAATGAATCCTAAATCTCGGATTCAACCATAATCCCCAATTCTCGACGCAACCGCACAAAGGAGTCTTCCTTGAGTGGTTTCGTGAAAATATCGGCAATTTGCTTCTGGGTTTCAACGTACACTAAAATGATGTCCTTTTTAGCAACATGATCATCAAGGAAATGGTTACGGACATCTATGTGTTTAGAACGGAAATGGTGTATCGGATTCTTAGAGAGACAAATTGCACTTTGGTTGTCCACCATGATAGGGCAAGTATCACAGTTTATACCAAAGTCTTTAAGAGTGTGTCTCATCCAAAGAACCTGAGCACACGCAGCACCGACGACAATATATTCCGCCTCGGTGGTTGAAAGTGATACGGAATTCTGCTTCTTGGAAAACCAAGAGACAAGAGAATTTCTTATAAAATGGCAAGTGCCACTAGTACTTTTCCTGTCGGATTTGCATCCCGCATAATCTGCGTCACTATATGAGATTAACTCATATGTGCTAGACTTTGGATAAAGTAATCCAGAGTCGAGTGTGTAACTTAAGTAACGGAAAATACGTTTTACCGCTACTAAGTGAGATTCCGTAAGGTTGAGACTGATAACGAGCACATACACATACGGCAAATATAATATCGGGCCTACTGGCAGTAAGATAAAGTAAACTACCTATCATACCTCGATATAGACGAATGTCTACATCTTTACCGCCCGTATCTTTATCAAGATGTGTAGTGGTGCTCATTGGAGTCTTCTTGCCCGAGGCATTCTCCATTCCAAATCGCTTTAGCAACTCCACAGTGTACTTGGTTTGGTGGATGAAGATTGCATCGTTCATTTGGCAAATTTGGAGACCTAAGAAATATTTGAGCTCACCCATGTGGCTCATCTCAAATTGATCCTTCATGACATTAGAAAACTCTTCGCAAAGAGTGAAGTTAGTAGCACCGAAAATGATATCATCAACATAAATTTGAACTAAAATAATATCATTATTCGAATACTTAACAAATAATGTAGAATCAACTTCTACCATTTTAAAACCCAAATCCAAAAGAAAGTTCTTTAGACGGTCATACCAAGCTCGAGGAGCTTGTCTCAAACCGTAAAGTGCTTTCTTAAGTTTAAAAACATTTTGGAAATTTTTCATTTATAAAACCCAGAGGTTGAGAAACATAAACTTCCTCAACAACATCTTCGTTTAAAAACACACTTTTTACATCCATTTGAAAGAGTTTAAAATCTTTATGGCATGCAAAAGATAACAATAATCTAATAGATTCTAATCTAGCTACCTGAGCAAAGGATTCTTCGAAATCTATACCTTCCTCTTGCCGGTAGCCTTGAGCTACTAACCGAGCTTTGTTCCGGACGACGATTTGGTTCTCGTCGGTCTTGTTCTTGAAAATCCACTTCGTTCCTATAACGGTGTGGTTCTTCGAAGGCAATGGAACAAGCTCCCAAACCTCATTCCTCTCAAATTGAATGAGTTTCTCCTCCATGGCTAAGATCCAAGCACTATCTTCGCACGCTTCGTTAATATTATGTGGCTCTATTGAGGAGGCAAAGGCACAATGAGTGAAGTAGCTGACTTGAGATCTCGCCTTGACACTATCAAGTATGTTGCCAATGACTTGCTCATGGGGATGATCACGAACTGTATGAAGCCGTTTGGGAATTCCCTGATCACTAGGAACATTCTCAAAAGATTCATTAGTAGGGTTAGTATCAATAGAATCAATAGAATTAGAATTACCAATAGAATCACATAAGACATCGATGAAGTCATCATCATTAGTAATTCTAGTCGGGACAAAACCTTCATTAAATGAAACATGAAGAGATTCCTCGATCGTTGAGGTTCGTTTGTTGTATATCCGGTAGACTTTGCTACGGGAGGAATATCCAACAAATATCCCCTCATCGGATATTGGATCAAATTTGTCCAAACTACCATACGTGTTTTTAATAAAACATTTTGCGCTGAAAACTCGAAAATGTTTAACTTGAGGCAATCTACCAAACAACAATTCATAACAAGTTTGTTTGGTGCCGGGCCTCAAAAGTATTCTATTAAACACATATCAAGCGGTATGTACTGTTGAGTATTGGACTCCCCGGATTTGGTTTTGGATGATGAGCAAACATAAATAAATCGTGAACTAACACTTTGTGAGCGCAGTTATGAAGATCGTCGCCAAATTCACGTGAACATCCAAAGCGACGTCTCAAGACTTCTCAAAACATGTATTCATATGCCTAAAGCTTCGTTGAAGCTTTTGGACCAACTTTGAAGTCATGAAGATTCGATCGAAGCGTTTGAAGACGGTTTGTCTAGATTTATATTTAGTCTTCTAGCTTTGTTATTTAGAATGTTAAGCCTTGAGTAGGTATTATCATTTAATCTTCATATCACTCCTATCTTAGAGCTAGGATCCTAGAAGAAGTCCATTCAAACTTTCCCGAAGCATCGCGCTTCGATTCAGGACTTCTTGTGCATGTTAGTTGGTTCAAGAAGAAGAACCAACCGACTAGATGGTGATCTAGTCGGTCGGAAAAGCTTCTTGGACCGACTAGTTTGTCTCCCAAATCTTAAGCTCTTTACTGTTCATAGTTAGTCGGTCTTAGTTGACTCACCGAACGACTAGTTGGTGAACTAATCGGTCATTGATGCTTCTTAGACCGACTAGTTGAGCTTTACTGTACATGCCAAATTTTCACCTGAGTTACTGTTTATCGTTAGTCGGTCTAAGAACGTTTGGTGACCGACTAGTTGACGATCTAGTCGGTCAACATTTGTTCTTGGACCGACTAAATCAAGTTGTATTCAAACTAATAGTTTTTGACTCTTAGTCGGTCTAAGTTAACTGACCGACCGACTAGTTATCTAGGTCTGAAATTTCATCTGTTCACTGTTCATCCTTTAGTCGGTTCATGTTGTTTCACAGACCGACTAGTTGATGAACTAGTCGGTCAGTGGTTGTTCTTTGACCGACTAATTGCCCCAGATTTCCAACCGTTGGGAGATGACCTAGCTCGATTTTGGGGGACCCTATAAATACGAAGCTTGGTCAAATTTGTCAAGGTTAGATTTGCTATTGAGAGCCTTATTCAGATTGAAAGAGTTAGAGATTAAAACTCATTTCCAAAGCTCTCTTTCTCACAAGAAATCATTCTCTTCCTCATTTGAGATCTAGAATCCATCTTGAGAGAACTTTGTTCTTGTTGAGCCATCCAAGCTATTGCTTGATTCAAGTCTCCTATTCATTCCTAGGCACCCATTGCTGCTCATATTGGTGATGCTAGGTCTTGGTGACTTCTCCTTCCACAAATCCCTCCTTGCCCTAATTTGGTAAGAATACTCAAGGTATAGGGTTTATGGTAAGTTGTTTATTTCATATAAACTCTTTTATTGCTATTGATTCTCTCGGTTGTGAGAGAAGGTTGTGATCCCGGGTTGTGGGATTCACTATTGCTATTGATTGTATGATTTGATCTTGTGAAGGTTTTTCACAAGGTATTCATAGTGGAAATCTTGGGTAAGGGTTTCTAACCTAAGTATCCGGAGGGGATCCGGGTGTTCTGGGACGTAGGATCACCGGGTACAAGTCGGGGAGACTTGGGTGGATCCGAACCCATCATATCAATTGTTAGCATTGAATATTTGTTGTCATTTTTAGCTTCCGCATTTATTGGTAGTAGTTTGCACGATAATTAGGAATTATACTCCTTGTTATTTTTAAAGTACTATTCACCCCCCCCTCTAGTACTTGTGCAGTAGCTTTCAGGGCATTACATTTGGTATCAGAGCCAGATACTAAGTTATGTCTGCCAACGACAACAAGACCGTGCGTCCACCTTCGGATTATAGCATCTTCAAGAACCGTGAAGGAGCTTCTTCGGTAATGGAAGGACATTCCTCAACGAGGCCTCCATTCTTCAACGATACCAACTACGGGTACTGGAAATGCCGGATGGAAACTTTCCTCTGGAGTGCTTCACTATGGAGGACCACAATGAAGGAGTATGTCGAGCCCGTCGAATAAGATTTCGAGAAATGGACACCCGCGGAGGTCGCCGCGGAGGTAAGCAATGCCAAGGCAATGAACGCCTTGCAATGCGCATTGGAGCCCGAGGACTTCAATAAGATATGCACATGTAAGAGTGCATATCAAATTTGGAACTCCCACCTCATCTTACATGAAGGGACGAGTAAGGTAAGCGACTCTAAACTCGTTGTAGTTAATAAAGATTACGAGATGTTTCATATGCTACATGGTGAGAAGATGAAGGAGTATTATGCTCGCTTCGTCGACATCATAAACGAGTTAGAGGCTCTCGGCAAAACCTACACCCAAAAGGAGAAATGTTCGAAGCTTATAGAAGGACTTCCTTCTAGTTGGGAAAAGCGTACCTTCGCCATCGAGGAAGGTAACGATATGAACAAGTATACCGTAGTTCAATTAATGGGTACTTTAATATCATACGAAGTACGCAAGGATAGCAAGGTGAAGTTACAAGAGAAGATGAAGTCTTACTTGAACCAAGACGTGCCTAAGAAAAAGGCGATTGCGTTCAAGGCGGCTCCATCCACCTCTACCGATGACGAGGACTCGGAAGACGAAATGGACATGGAATCCATTGCCCTCATGGCAAAGAAGTTCAATCGCTTCTTCCGAAAAGGAAACTTCAAAGGCAAATCTAAATTTACTTCTACTAACGCCTCTCCTCCTTTGTGCTTTAAATGCAATAAGCCAGGACACATCAAAGCGGATTGTCCACAAAACAAGCAAAAGGAAAAGTGGAAGGCGCCGAAGTACGACAAATCGAAGAAGTATAAGAAAGGCTACAAGAAAGGATTTGTCGGTTTCACCGATTTCGAAGATGACTCTTCAAGCGGGTAGTCGGATGATGTGAAAGTGGAGCAAGTGCACGTATGTTTCATGGCTAACGAGGAAAATGTTCAAGAACCCGCCTCCGATGATAGCGAGGATGAAAGCGATGAGGTAACTATGGATGACCTTAGACTAGCTAATGAGCAAATATGGAATAGATATGCTAAATTAGTTGAACGATATAATAAGACTAAAGATGAGCTAGTTAGCATCCAAACCTCACCTAAAACTATCATCACCAACAATGACACCGTTGTTGAAGGGTTGAAGAATGAGATTGTTAATCTCAAGACTCAACTTGAACATGTTAGCATTGAGGATCCGGAGGAACACAAGATAGCGGATTTGACTTCTCAAAACTCGACTTTGAGTATTGAGAATGAGAATCTTAATTCTCGTGTTTATGTGCTCATATCGCAAGAATCCACTTTGGATGCTTCTATGCATTCTCTCACCGAGAAATATGAGAACACATTAGGCCGAATTAATAAATTCAATAAAGGTAAGGACCATTTGGATAAAATCCTAAGTGACTTACTTCCGGCCAATCACCACATTGGCTTGGGGTATACGATGGGAACTTCATCCAAATCGGCCACTACTTTTGTTAGGCCAACTTCCGGTGCTTCGACGAGTGGTAGCAAACACTCTATTGGTAGTTCATCTACCAATGGTGCTTCCACCTTGTCCACACCCTCTTTCGGAAAGAAACCCACTTTGGGTGGACCTCCAAAGAAGGGCCATGCCTACATGTAGACCAATACTATGCCACGTAAGAACACATGTCCTACTCCACCGGCTCACTCATATGATGATTTCTATGCTACACATTCACGGGCACGTGCACAACATGTGAGACACCCTCACGCACGTGTTCCCTCACATGCATATGTTCACACACATCGTCATATGAATAATTATCCACATGCACCATTTCATCATGTTCATTTTACCTATCCACGACATGCATCACATAGAAATCAACAAAGCATGCATGCTCCCAATAGGATTAAGGCTCCCAAAATATTCTCAATTTGGAGCCCAAAGGACACAAGTATGGATGAAAAACAAATCTACATGAATGATTATTTTTTGAATGTAGTGGATAATATTAATTATATTGGAAAGTCTAAGTCCAATTGGATTTGGCTTCCAAAGGTCTAACCTTTGAGGACCCAATGACCTTGGGTACCATGAAATGATATAATCATCTTTAGGTACTCAAGAAAAACAAACAGAGCAATAAAGTTAAATTTGGCTCCAATGATGGGTGGATACTCGATAGCGGGTGTTCAAAACACATGACCGACGATGCTCAATTGCTTTCCGGAGTGGTGCCCATTGCTAATGGGAACCGGGTAATCTTTGGAGGCAACGAGAGCGGAACCATCGTCGGTGTTGGTAAAGTGGGTAACCCATCTAAACCCTTAATTAGTGATGTCTATCTTGTTAATGGTTTAAACCACAATCTTATTTCAATAAGCCAACTTTGTGACAAAGGTTACAAAGTTAGCTTTGCGAAAGGATTGTGTCACATTTTTAGTAATGTTAATAATGATTTATTATTTTCCGGCACACGCCATAAAGATATTTATATTTTGGATCTTCTTAAGTCATATGAACAATGTCTCATTGCCAACACAAGTGAACAACACTTATGGCATCGACGCTTTGGTCATGTGAACTTTGGAACACTTTTTAAGCTTTCAAAATTAAATTCCATTAAAGGTTTTCCTAAGCTTGTTTTTGAAAAGAAAATTTTTTGTGACTCATGTCAACGAGGCAAGCTTCCTAAATCTTCATTTAAACCTAAGAAAAGCATTTCTACTAAACGGCCTCTAGAGCTATTACATCTAGATTTATTTTGGCCAACTAGAGTTGCTTCTTTAGGAAATGCTAGATATGGGCTTGTCATCGTAGATGATTTTTCGAGATTTACATGGGTATTTTTCTTATGTAATAAAAATGAAGCTTTTGAAAACTTCACAACATTTGTGAAGAAAGTACAAAATCTCATCGGAACCACCATTGTCACTATTCGTAGTGATCGTGGAGGTGAATTTGAGAATGAGTCTTTCTCAAATTTTTGTGATGATCTTGGAATTACACACACGTTTTCCTTCCCTCGCGCACCCCCTCAAAATGGTGTTGTTGAGAGAAAGAATAGAACACTTGTGGAGTGTGCTCGCACAATGCTCGATGATAGCCAACTTGGCCATCAATTTTGGGCGGAAGCGATACACACCGCTTGCTATGTGTTTAATAGAATACTTTTGAGGCCCGGCACCAAACAAACTTGTTATGAATTGTTGTTTGGTAGATTGCCTCAAGTTAAACATTTTCGTGTTTTTGGTGTGAAATGTTTTATTAAAAACACTTATGAAAATTTGGACAAGTTTGATCCGAGATCGGATGAGTGTATATTTGTTGGGTATTCCCCACGTAGCAAAGCCTACCGGATATACAACAAAAGATCCTCGACGATCGAGGAATCACTACATGTCTCTTTTAATGAAAATTTTATTCCTTCTAGAATTTCAAATGATGATGATTCAATGGATGTTTTATGTGATTCTATTGATAATTCTAAGTCTATTGATTCTATTGATTCTATTGATACTAACCCGACTAATAAGATTGTTGAGAATGTTCCTAGTGATCAGGGAATTCCTAAACGGCTTCATACGGTCCGTGATCATCCCCATGAGCAAGTCATTGGCAATATTCATGATAGAGTCAAGACGAGATCGCAAGTCCACCACTTCGCCAATTGTGCCTTTGTCTCCTCGATTGAGCCAAAGAATATAAATGAAGCGTGCGAAGATAGTGCTTGGATCCTTGCAATGGAGGAGGAACTCATTCAATTCGAGAGGAATGAGGTATGTGAGCTTGTTCCATTGCATTCGAAGAACCACACCGTTATAGGAACGAAGTGGATCTTCAAGAACAAAACCGACGAGAACCAAATCGTCGTCCGGAACAAGGCTCGGTAGTAGCTCAAGGCTATCGACAAGAGGAAGGTATCTATTTCGAAGAATCTTTCGCTCCGGTAGCTAGATTAGAATCTATTAGATTATTGTTATCTTTTGCATGCCATAAAAATTTCAAACTATTTCAAATGGATGTAAAAAGTGCATTTTTAAATGGAGATGTCGTTGAGGAAGTTTATGTTTCTCAACCTCCGGGCTTTATTAATGAAAAATTTCCAAATCATGTTTTTAAACTAAAGAAAGCACTTTACGGTTTGAGACAAGCTCCTCGAGCTTGGTATGTGATCGGTCCATATTTTACACCTTTTTTCTGCATGTTTTCACGCCATTTCGATTGCTCATATTGCGCTTTTCACGAGTATTTGACGATATTGCGTTACTTTTCACTATTTCTTGTTTTTGTCAGATTTCAGGAAATATGGAGCAATCTATAACAAAAATGAGCTTAAAGGACTTGTACGCATAGCGGAGCATCGCTCATGGACTTATTGAGGACCTATCAGCGATAGAAGACGAGTGGAAGAAGAAAGAACGTCGTAGGAGCGACGAGGAAGCGAAATGATGAAGATTGGGCATTTTCAGCATGCCACTCGGCCGAGTGAAGGAGTCACTCATCCGAGCAAAGAAGCCCGCTCAGCCGACCAGATCAGACATGCAATTACTTGAAGATTAGCGTGCATTCGGCTGAGTAACAACATCCCACTCGGCCGAGTATGGAGACACCACTCACCCGAGTGGCACACGAACGACGGCATCCAAAAGACCAGACTTACTGTAAATCCGTCAGTCGACTACGAGCTCCGACTCGGCCGAGTACCAAAAGCCCCTCGGCCGAGTGACATTTGCCACTCGGCCGAGTGATGCCGAGGACACGCAGCGCCCAGATTTTCAGATAGCCTCCCACTCTTTTGAAATCTGCTATCATTCCAGAGGTCAAAGGGGTTTTCTCATATTTTTTATGGATAGTAGACTTCATGATGGTTCCAACTCCCCCAAGAACACGCCAATCGGAGGTCGGATGAAATCTGGAAAATTTCTGCAAGTTGACGCTGCAGTGCTGGAATTTCCACTTGGCCGGGTCACATGTTCCACTTGGCCGAGTGCGGCCTGGGCCCAGATTTTAAGTTGCGGTTTGGGCTGTTTTTGGGCACGAATTTGAGGGGTTTTCTAGGGTTATTTGCTAGGGTTTTGGGAGAGTATATAAGTGTTTTGTAGCCACCATTAGAGGAGGTCCCCAATATGTTTTCTTAAGGATTATTTTAGAGGTTAGGCCATGCCCTAGGCCCCCTCTTGGATCAAAAAGCTTACATTTGGATTGAAGATCTTCATCAAGCTAAGTATTTTGTTCTTATTATTTGAATCTTTGTTTTTCTATCTTTTTGTATGCAAGCAATGATTTTTATTGATTCTCATATCATTATTGCTATGCTTGAGTAGATTTGTTGTTCTAGGGTTTGTGGATGAACCCTATGGATCTAATTTCATATTTGTGATGAATGAATTTCTAAATTGCTAGAATTGCTAGGAGGTTAGGTTGTGATTGATTTATTACGAATAGCTAGGGATTTCCATCGATCTAGGGTTTACAAGAGATTGGATTCTAATCGATGGGAAGGCCTAGATATTCGATTTAGGTTTATAATCGAGATTCTCTAGACTTGGTTTGCAAGATATTGGACCAAAGCTAGGATTTTTATTATAAATCTATACCCATATTCGTTTGCAAGAGATTGGACGAATATGAACTATCACAACCTAGATCGTGACTCGAGTTTTCACGAGAGTGGGCTCGAAGAGCGATTGAACAATGATGTCAATCCTAATGCTAGTGGCTTAGGCTAGGGTTTGCAAGAGATTGGGCCCAATCCTAGGTTGCTATAGACCGGCTATAGCGCGAGAGCGTGAGCTTAGTTCTCTATTCAGTTACGACTAGTTCACCCCAACACAAGCCTAGTAATATTGAGATTCACTAATTACAATGACGTATGACGATCCGTAGTGGGGATTCCCTAGCTCTAGACTCTTTTATTGTATTAAATTTGAATCGATATTTTATCCCACTTCTTTATCACCGACACCGACATCCATCACCATTGTCATTACATCATATCATACCCATCTCCACCAATAATACGTTCGTAGTCAAACCAACCTAGGACAGATTGGAGCCACACCACCTCCTCGTGTTCGATACCCGCTCGCCACTTGACCGTGCGCTTGCGGTAAAACTACAATCGTTCTCCGGGTGTATATCCGGGGCCGAACAAGTTTTTGGCGCCGTTGCCGGGGAGGTGTTTCCCGTTGGGTGCCAATTTGTCACAATTAGGTTGATTAAACTACGAAAAAAATTTTAACAAAAAGAATTTTTTCACCCTCGCCACCATTATTATCATTTCTATATTCTCTTGTGCCACTGATATTTTTCTTCAGGTATTTGTCTTTGTTGATCAGGTTATCCAGAAAGTGCAATGATGAGTACAGACTCTGACCTGCAACACGATGAAACTTTTGCATCCCTACTGGAGGAACTCGTGGATGAAGTTCAGACCACGGGACCTATTGCCATCAATATAGAGGACCACATTGAACAACTATTTGCCACCTACATCATTGATCAACTCTCCCCAGAAGGAACAATCAAAGGCAGCATTAGGGTCGATATTAGAAATGATAAGCTGTATTTGGAAGTTGACAGAGTCCCTCAACTGCCAATGAATGAAGTCATCGAAACATGCACCGAAAAGATCAACGCTCGAGAAGAGCTACATTGGGATACCCACGTTCAGGGAAGTATATTTGATGAATCCTTTTGTGACACCAGTTTAGGCATTGAATTATCCTTTGATGGCAGGTGCGAACAAGAGGAGAGCGGTAGTTCAATTGATTTGGAAGCAGAGTTACCTGAGCAGCTGAGAGAGGATACCATGGAGATAGCTATCACATCGCAAGAGGATATTGGATTATTTCCAGGGAAGTATCGTCCACCATTAATTATTCCATATATTTCTATAGACGATCCTCTTTGGGATACTTTTATTACGAGGGTGAATTTTTTGCAGCGAACTGATGCATCCTATTCTCTGCAGGGTACAGGTGGAGTCCTTGTGGGAATGCTGGAGGATGCATTGTTGGAGTTCGTTGGAGTCCGTGGACACATGCATTTGGCAGAGCCACGGAAAGAGCAGATGGAGCAGTTGCCTGCATCGGTAAAGATACTGGATCCGCCTTTTGCTATAGGTGATATCAATCCAGTAGTGTAGAAATTTTTATGCTTTGAATAAACAAGAATTCTCTCGACAGCGAGAGGACCGTATAGATTTGCTTGAATAAATATTACCTCATATGACGACAACAAAAATTTTTACACCCCAAACCCATTATATATATTAATTGCCCTCTTTATATTTTGATGTGTCACATCCTTTTTGCTCACCACCCATCGAGCATTTCTTTCAAGTGAATACTCACATTCTTATTCTTTTGACTCAATCTCGCTTAGCAAAGCCATGACATTTTTGATCGAGTCATTTGAATAGGATTGTTTAGCATAAGCTTGTGGGAAAGCGCTCTCATGCATCATTGCATGTGCATGTAGTTGCATTAGGATTTCATGTCATTCATTTCATCATTTTTCATTCACATCCCTCATATTTATCGTTGTTCCTCATATTCTTTCATTATGATCACATTCAGGACAATGTGAAGTTTAAGCTTGGGGGAGTGCATTTCCATGCCATTTAGATGCATTAGTTGCATTTTTACTTTATTTTAGGGTTTTTAAAATTTTTCAAAATTTTTGCATCATCTTTTTGATTTTTCCATCTTATTTTCCTTTTATGTGTGTTCATGCATCATATTGTGTGCTTGATTTTCTTTTTTTTCCCCTCTTTTATTTTTATTTCTTTATTTTCCTTTCTCTTCTTCCGCTAGATGAATTTTGTATGATGATATCTCTTATTGTTTTAGCAACCATCACGATGCTTATTATTCCTTGCCATGCTACTTAGAGTATTCCATAGTCTTGCTATTCACATATGCTTGCAAATCTATTTCTTTTGATTATTCCTCTACATGAATGCATGATATTAATTGAAACTGAATGTATGGATTGGTGTTTAGTATGCTTTTGTTGGAAATGCACCAAGATTCACGCATCATTAGTATATCTGAAGCATCAGTTTTATTGTCTTATTCACCTTCTGTTGCATGCTTGATATGATTGTGCGCTTTACTGCTTGACTTCACTATTTATTGAAATGATTGAGAATATCCATGCTTACATATGAGTTTTAGTTGATGTATTATCTTATTGAACCGTTCGTGCACATCTTAGAGTGAACCGAGTGTTATATTACTTCCTTCTCCACATATATCTTTTTATTCTCTACATGTCACATGAGTTCACCTCCTAAAGCTACTTATATTGCATCCATTTCCCAAAATTCCTTACAAAAGAAAAGGGTTGCTCCAAAAAGTCCAAAAAGCCAAAAAGGAGCCAAAAACCAAAAAAATACAAATCATATAGCTCCTACAAAAATCCAAAAAGAAAAATGGGAAACAAAGTCCAAAAGAAAAAAATATAAAATATTTCTCTATCTCATTATTGGAGCCACAAAATACTTGGGAAAACCAAGGCAAAAATCCCATTTTCCACTATCGTATTCCTTTAGATGTGATGTCTTAAGCTAAGCTTGGGGGGTGAATTCATTTGACCATATTAGTGAGTATGACATTAGAGTGGAGACGTGCATGAATGGGAATATTCGATAATGCTTAGACTTTACAAAATATATTAGATATGGAGATTTTTCATGATTTGAAATAAATATGTGAATGCCATGACTCTTATTCTATTCTCTATTGCATGCTTGGTGTGTATCTTAAATGCTTCATTTATAACTTTTGATTGAAAAGTGCATCGCCAACATTTGTATATTAAATTCTATGAAATGCGTGATGTGGATATGAATTGATTGTATGAATTTAGAGAGTCCCTCTTATTGTTCTTAAAAGCTTGCAAGTACCATGTTTATGTAAGACATGAAATCCTTATAGCATGTGATTCGTATTTTCCAAGTTATCGTGATGTGTAGCTTAAGGCTTGAGATCTGAGAGGGTAATCTAGCAACCACTTCCACCTCGTGTTCTCCCTTTTTGTTTCATTTCATTTCCTTTGTTTTCATGTCCCGAGTTCGTCTCTTTACTTATCTTCCTCGAGGACGAGTAAGAGGCAAGCTTGGGGGATTTTGATCGGTCCATATTTTACACCTTTTTTCTGCATGTTTTCACGCCATTTCGATTGCTCATATTGCGCTTTTCACGAGTATTTGACGATATTGCGTTACTTTTCACTATTTCTTGTTTTTGTCGGATTTCAGGAAATATGGAGCGATCTAGAACAAAAATGAGCTTAAAGGACTTGCACACGTAGCGGAGCATCGCTCATGGACTTATTGAGGACCTATCAGCGATAGAAGACGAGTGGAAGAAGAAAGAACGTCGTAGGAGCGACGAGGAAGCGAAATGATGAAGATTGGGCATTTTCAACATGCCACTCGGCCGAGTGAAGGAGTCACTCGGCCGAGCAAAGAAGCCCGCTCGGCCGGCCAGATCGGACACGCAATTACTTGAAGATTAGCATGCATTCGGCTGAGTAATGACATCCCACTCGGCCGAGTATGGAGACACCACTCGCCCGAGTGGCACACGAATGACGGCATCCAAAAGACCAGACTTACTGTAAATCCGTCAGTCGACTACGAGCTCCGACTCGGCCGAGTACAGTATGATGTCAACACTGTATATCATTTAATCATTATGTTGCAGTACGGTATGTCAATTTGTTGTTCCAAAGGTAGATATATTCAAATGCATTAACGACACTCCAAAGAGCTTCGCTCATTGAAAAGTCAAGGTAGAAACCTCAACAGAGAATGTCAGTCTTGAGCAATGTTTTGAAGTCTAACAACTAAGATACTGATCCCATGCTTCGAGCATGCCGTATTTCCATTAAGTACACTAACTAGATTTCTAAAGTTTTAATTCATTGTGACTTACGCTGTAGAGATCAACGCAGTAGGATGAGATTGGAGCTAGAGCTTCCCAGGATGGTGATGCACTAGAATCGACACCTACAAATGCAAGAAATCATTAGTTAAATGCTACACCATTTCTATCTATTTAATTTGATCATTTTGATTTTTAAACTGATTGAAACGGTGTTAAAAAGTGTTCTAAATTTTTTTATAGGCTAGATATGATGAAAATAATTTTACCAAAGGAAGAAATATTTTTCTGAAGCTTCTAGTAATTTCTATAATTTTTTAAAAGCTCAAAATCAATTTAAAACCCAATTTTAATTAGGTAACGTAAATTTTCAAACATTTCTTCTAGATGCAATCTGCATTCAGAAAGTTTCAAGTAAGCAGTCAAAATGATCATCTGGAAGAATACTACAACATATATTTTTTCCACGTATCAGTTTACGTGAAAATAACTAGTTATGGATTTTTAAACGAAAACAACGTATTGAATTTTAGGCTTAATAATTTATTCTGAAAAAATTACTCGTCTGATTGAGATGAAACTAGCGCCATTGGATCCAGAATGTCATTTCTGATTTTCTGGAGCTGGCCTTGCATTTTTCTGACATGTATATAATTTATTATCAATTTCCCATCACAAAACCTATTTTATATAAGTATAATTACTGGAGAAATATGTTTATACGTATTTTTGTTTAAAACCCGTATTTTAACTTACCCTTTGTTGAGTATTGGACTGCCCGGATTTGGTTTTGGATGATGAGCAAACATAAATAATTCATGAACTAACAATTTGTGAGCGCAGTTATGGAGATCGTCGCCAAATTCACGAGAACACTCAAAGCGACATCTCAAGACTTCTCAAAGCTCGTATTCAATGCCTAAAGCTTCGTTGAAGCTTTTGGACCATTTTGGAAGTCATGAAGATTTGATCGAAGCTCTCGAAGATCGTTCTTTAAGGTTTTATTTAGTCTTTTAGTTTCGATCTATAGAATGTTAAGCCTTGAGTATATCTTACATTTCTATCGTCATAACACTCATATCTTAGATCTAGGATCTTAGTTGAAGTCCATTCTAACTTCCTCGAAGCATCGCGCTTCGATTCGGACTTTATTGTGCATGTTAGTTGGTTCAAGAAGAAGAACTGACCGACTAGCTGGTGATCTAGTCGGTCGGCAAAGCTTCTTGGACCGACTTGTTTCAGTTAATCTTTTCTTGCTCAGTACTGTTTATAGTTAGTCGGTCTACGTTGACTCACCGACCGACTAGTTTGTGAACTACTTGGTCAGTGATGCTTCTTTGACCGACTAGTTGAGCTTTACTGTACATGCCAATTTTCTCCTAAGCTACTGTTTATCGTTAGTCGGTCTAAGAACGTTTGGCGACCGACTAGTTGATGATCTAGTCAGTCAACATTTGTTCTTGGACCGACTAAATCACTTTGTATTCAGACTAATAGTTTTTGACTCTTAGTCGGTCTAAGTTCACTGAACGACCGACTAGTTGTGAAACTAGTCGGTCAGACAGTCTTCTTGGACCGACTAGATTTCTAGGTCTGAAATTCAATCTCTTCACTGTTCTTCCCTTAGTCGGTCCATGTTGTTTGACCGACCGACTAGTTGATGAACTAGTCGGTCAGTGGTTGTTCTTTGACCGACTAACTGCTTCAGATTTCTATCCATTGGGATTTGACCTAACTCGTTTTTATGGGACCCTATAAATACGAAGCTTGGTCATTTCTTTCTAGGTTAGAGAGATGCTATTAAGAGATTCATTGAGATTGAAAGAGTTAGAGATTCTCACTCATTTCCAATGCTCTCTCCCTCACAAGAAATCCATTCTCTCACTTTCTAGATCTAGAATCCATCTTGAGAGAAGGTTGTTCTTGGTGAGCCATTCAATCTCTAGCTTGATTCAAGTCTCCTAATCACTCCTAGGCACCCATTGCTGCTCATTTCAGTGGTGCTAGGTCTTGGTGACTTCCTCTTCCTCAAATCCCTCCTTGCACCTATTTGGTAAGAAAACTCAAGGTCTAGGAATTTGTGGTAAGATTGTTTATTTCATATAAACTCATTTATAGCTTATTGATTCTCTCGGTTGTGAGAGAAGGTTATGATCCCGGGGTGTGAGATTCACTATTGCCATTGCATGTATGATTTGATCTTGTGAAGGTTTTTCACAAGATATTCATAGTGGAAATCTTAGGTTAGGGCTTCTAACCTAAGTATCCGGAGGGGATCCGGGTGGTTGGGACGTAGGATCACCGAGAACAAGTCGGGGAGACTTGGGTGGATCCGAACCCAGTAATATTCAATTGTTAGCATTGTAAATTTTGTTGTTGTCATCAATTTAAGCTTCCGTAAATTGATTTGGTAGTTGTTTGCATGATAATTAGGAATTATACACCTTGTTATTTTTAAAGTACTATTCACCCCCCCTCTAGTACTTGTGCAGTAGCTTGTAGGGCATTACATTTGGTATCAAAGCCAGATACTTAGTTATGTCTGTCAACGACAACAAGACCGTTCGTCCACCTGCGGATTATGGATCCTTCAGGAACCGTGAAGGAGCGTCTTCGGTCATGGAAGGACATTCCTCGACTAGGCCTCCATTCTTCAACAGTGTCAATTACGGATATTGGAAATGCCGGATGGAAACGTTCCTCCGGAGCGCCTCATTGTGGAGAATTACCATGTCGGAGTACAATGTGCCTACCGAAGAAGATTTCGACAAGTGGACTACCGCGGAGGTCACCGCGGAGATTGCAAATGCCAAAGCAATGAATGCTTTACAATATGCATTGGAACCCGAAGATTTTAATAAGATATGCACATGTAAGAGTGCATATCAAATTTGGAATTCGCTCCTCATTTTGCATGAAGGAACGAGTCGGGTAAGAGATTCTAAACTCGTAGTAGTCAATAGAGATTACGAATTGTTTCATATGGAACAGGGAGAAAAGATGAAGGAGTATTATGCTCGCTTCGTCGACATAATGAACGAGTTGGAAGCTCTCGGCAAAACATACACCCAAAAGGAGAAGTTTTCGAATCTTATCGAAGGACTTCCTTCTTCTTGGGAGAAACGTACCTTCGCCATCGAGGAAGGTAATGACATGAATAAGTATACCGTAGTTCAATTGATGGGTACTTTGATGTCATACGAGGTACGAAAAGATAGCAAGGTGAAGTTACAAGAAAATATGAAGTCCTATTTGAACCAAGACGTGCCTAAGAAAAAGGCGATTGCGTTCAAGGCGGCTCCATCCACCTCTACCGATGATGAGGACTCGGAAGAAGAAATGGACATGGAATCCATTGCACTCATGGCAAAGAAGTTCAATCGCTTCTTCCGAAAGGGTAACTTCAAACAAAAATCTAAATTTACTTCTACTAACGCCTCTCCACCTTTGTGCTTTAAATGCAATAAGCCAAGACACATCAAAGCGGATTGTCCTTAAAACAAGCAAAAGGAGAAGTGGAAGGCGCCGAAGTTCGACAAGTCCAAGAAGTACAAAAAGGGGTACAAAAAGGGACTTGTCGGAGCAACATTCACCGACTCCGAGGATTCCTCAAGCGGAGAGTCGGACGATGAGAAAGTGGAGCAAGCGCACATGTGCTTCATGGCAAGAGAGGAGCATGATCAAGGATCCTCCTCTTCGGATGATAGCGACAACGAAGGCGATGAGGTAACTATGGATGACCTTAGGAATGCTAATTTTCAATTATGGTCTAAGTATACTAAATTAGTAAATATGTATACTAAAGTAAAAGATGACTTAGCTAGCATTCAAACCTCGCCTAAAACTATCATCACCAACAACGACACCGTTGTTGAAGAGTTGAAGAATGAGATTGTTAATCTCAAGACTCAACTTGAACATGTTAGCATTGAGGATCCGAAAGAACATAAGATAGCGGATTTGACTTCTCAAAACTCGACGTTGAGTATTGAGAATGAGAATCTTAAATCTCGTGTTTATGTGCTCACATCGCAAGTATCCACTTTGGATACTTCTTTGCGTTCTCTCACCGAGAAATATGAGAACACATTAGGCCGAATTAATAAATTTAATAAGGGTAAGGACCATTTGGATAAAATCTTAAGTGACTTACTTCCGGCCAATCACCACATTGGCTTGGGGTATACGATGGGAAGTTCATCCAAATTGGCCACTACTTTTGTTAGGCCAACTTCCGGTGCTTCGACGAGTGGTAGCAAACACTCTATTGGTAGTTCATCTACCAATGGTGCTTCCACCTCGTCCACACCCTCTTTCGGAAAGAAACCCACTTTGGGTGGACCTCCAAAGAAGGGGCATGCCTACATGTACACCAATACCATGCTACGTAGGAACACACGCCCTACTCCACCGGTTCACACATATGATGATTTTTATGCTACACATTCACGGGCACGTGCACACCATGTGAGACACCCTCACGCACGTGTTCCCTC
The DNA here is from genome assembly GCA_030789695.1 of Scilla litardierei. Lineage (NCBI taxonomy): Eukaryota > Viridiplantae > Streptophyta > Magnoliopsida > Asparagales > Asparagaceae > Scilla > Scilla litardierei. The sequence goes on along the minus strand of CM061142.1, from coordinate 224,442,684 downwards.
ACATGCATATGTTCACCCACAACATCATATGAATAATTATCCATATGCACCATTTCATCATGTTCTTTATGCCTATCCACGACATGCATCACGTAGAAATCAACAACGCATGCATGCTCCCAATAGGATGAAGGCTCCCAAAATATTCTCAATTTGGAGCCCAAAGGACACTTCCATGAATGAAAAACAAGTTTACATGAATGCTTATTTTTCGGATGTTGTGCATAGTAGAAATTATGTGGGGAAGTCAAAGTCCAATTGGACTTGGCTTCCAAAGGTCTAACCTTTGAGGACCAAATGACCTTGGGTACCATAAAATGATATGATTATCTTTAGGTACTCAAGAAAAATAAGCGGAGCAACAAAGTTAAATTTTGCTCCAAGGATGGGTGGATACTCGATAGCGGGTGTTCAAAACACATGACGGGCGATGCTCAATTGCTTTCCGGAGTGGTGCCCATTGCTAATGGGAACCGGGTAGTCTTTGGAGGCAACAAGAGCGGAACCATCGTCGGTGTTGGTAAAGTGGGTAACCCATCTAAACCCTTAATTAGTGATGTTTATCTAGTTAATGGTTTAAATCATAATCTTATTTCAATAAACCAACTTTGTGACAAAGGTTACAAAGTTAGCTTTGCGAAAGGATTGTGTCATATTTTGAATGATAATAATAATTTATTATTTTCCGGCACATGCCATAAAGATATTTATATTTTGGATCTTCCTAAGTCTTATGAACAATGTCTCGTTGCCAACTCAAGTGAACAACACTTATGGCATCGACGCTTTGGACATGTGAACTTTGGAACACTTTATAAGCTTTCAAAATTAAATTCCATTAAAGGTTTTTCGAAGCTCGTTTTTGAAAAAAAAAGTTTTTGTGATTCTTGTCAATGTGGCAAGCTTCCTAAATCTTCATTTAAACCTAAGAAAAGCATTTCTACTAAACGGCCACTAGAGCTATTACATCTAGACTTATTTGGGCCAACTAGAGTTGCTTCCTTAGGAAATGCAAGATATGGACTTGTCATCGTAGATGATTATTCGAGAGTTACATGGGTATTTTTCTTATGTAATAAAAATGAAGCTTTTGAAAACTTCACAATATTTGTGAAGAAAGTACAAAATCTCATCGGAACCACCATTGTCACTATTCGTGGTGATCATGGGGGTGAATTTGAGAATGAGTCTTTCTCAAATTTTTGTGATGATCTTGGAATTACTCACACGTTTTCTTTCCCTCGTGCACCCCCTCAAAATGGTGTTGTTGAGAGGAAGAATAGAACGCTTGTGGAGTGTGCTCGCACCATGCTTGATGATAGCCATCTTGGCCATCACTTTTGGGCGGAAGCGGTACACACCGCTTGCTATGTGTTTAATAGAATACTTTTGAGGCCCGGTACCAAACAAACTTGCTATGAATTGTTGTTTGGTAGATTGCCTCAAGTTAAACATTTTCGTGTTTTTGGTGCAAAATGTTTTATTAAAAACACGTATGAAAATTTGGACAAGTTTGATCCGAGATCGGATGAGGGGATATTTGTTGGGTATTCCTCACGTAGCAAGCCTACCGGATATACAACAAAAGATCCTCTACGATCGAGGAATCACTACATGTCTCTTTTAATGAGAATTTTACTACTTCTAGAATTTCTAATGATGATGATTCTATGGATGTTTTATGTGATTCGTTTGATAATTCTAAGTCTAATGATTCAATTGATTCTATTGATACTAACCCAACTAATGAGGTTGTTGAGAATGTTCCTAGTGATCAGGGAATTCCTAAACGGCTTCATATGGTTCGTGACCACCCCCATGAGCAAGTTATTGGCAATATTCATGATAGAGTCAAAACAAGATCGCAAGTCCACCACTTCGCCAATTGTGCCTTTGCCTAATCGATAGAGCCAAAGAATATAGTTGAAGCATGCAAAGATAGTGCTTGGATCCTTGCCATGGAGGAGGAACTCATTCAATTCGAGAGGAATGAGGTATGGGAGCTTGTTCCTTTGCCATCGAAGAACCACACCGTCATAGGGACAAAGTGGATCTTCAAGAACAAAACCGACGAAAACCAAGTCGTCGTCCGGAACAAAGCTCGGTTAGTAGCTCAAGGCTATCGACAAGAGGAAGGTATTGATTTCGAAGAATCCTTCGCTCCGGTAGCTAGATTAGAATCAATTAGATTGTTATTGTCTTTTGCATGTCATAAAAATTTCAAGTTATTTCAAATGGATGTTAAAAGTGCATTTTTAAACGGAGATGTTGTTGAGAAAGTTTACGTTTCTCAACCTCCGGGCTTCGTAAATGAAAAAATTCCAAATCATGTTTTTAAACTAAAGAAAGCTCTTTACGGTTTGAGACAAGCTCCTCGAGCTTGGTATGATCGCTTAAAGAATTTTCTTTTGGATTTGAATTTTAAAATGGGAGAAGCCGATTCTACACTTTTTGTTAAGCATGCGAATAAGGATATTTTATTAGTTCAAATTTATGTTGATGATATCATTTTCGGTGCTACTAACTTCACTCTTTGCGAAGAGTTTTCTAATGTTATGAAGGAACAATTTGAGATGAGCCACATGGGCGCACTCAAATATTTCTTAGGTCTCCAAATTCGCCAATTGAACGATGCAATCTTCATCCACCAAACGAAATACACGGTGGAGTTGCTAAAACGATTTGGAATGGAGAATGCCTCCGGGAAAAAGACTCATATGAGCACTACAACGCATCTTGATAAAAATACGGGCGGAAAACATGTAGACATTCGTCTATATCGAGGTATGATAGGTAGTTTACTTTATCTTACCGCAAGTAGGCCCGATATTATGTTTGCCGTTTGTATTTGTGCTCGTTATCAGTCTCAACCTAAGGATTCTCACTTAGTAGCGGTTAAACGTATATCTCGCTATCTAAGTTACACTTTAGATTTTGGATTACTTTATCTGAAATCTAGCACATATGAGGTAGTCTCATATAGTGACGCTGATTATGTGGGATGCAAATCCGACAGGAAAAGTACTAGTGGCACTTGCCATTTTCTAGGAAATTCCCTTGTCTCTTGGTTTTCCAAGAAGCAAAATTCGGTATCACTTTCAACCACCGAGGCGGAATACATTGCCCCCGGTGCTGCTTGTGCCCAGGTTCTTTGGATGAGACACACACTAAAGGATTTTGGCATTCGTTGTGATACTAGCCCTATCATGGTGGATAACCAAAGTGCTATTTGTCTTTCAAAGAATCCGGTGCACCATTCCTGATCTAAACACATAGATGTCCGACACCACTTTTTAGATGATCATGTTGCTAAAAAGGACATCATTTTAGTGTACGTTGAAACCAAAAAGCAAATCGCCGATATTTTCACAAAACCCCTAAAGGAGGACTCCTTTGTGCGGTTGCGTCGAGAATTGGGGATTATGGGTGAATCCGAGATATAGGATTCATGTTTCATTCAATTATCTTGCATGATATTATATTTCGCAATATTTCGTCATGCTAGACTTATCGGATTTTTCGGGATTTTATGTGATATTTTTGAATTTATGCTCGAATTCATATTTGAATGTCGTATTTGAGATTTCGATGTTTAATGGGGTAGTTTAGATGATTTTTGATAGGATTGCGATGTATCGTCCAAGTGTATTGAGGAGAGAACTTATTTGTCAATTTTTGGACTCATCTAGTCGGTCTCAGTTCATCAACCAACCGACTAGATTTGCATCTAGTCGGTCAGCTAATGAACTCAGACCGACTAGCTCATTCTCTAAACTTTTGGACTCTTTAAGTCGGTATCAGTTCAATCTCCAATCGACTAGATTCGTATCTAGTCGGTTAGTAAAAGAACTCAGACCGACTAACTCAAGCTATTAGGATTTCCTCTCCAGCTTAGCTCTATTAGTCGGTTCAAGTTCACTTATCGACCGACTAGATTTAGTTCTAGTCGGTCAGTATTTGAACGTAGACCGACTAATTCTCTTTCAAGAATTTTCGTTTTGCCTCTGTTTCGACTTAGTCGGTTCAAGCTCATTTACCGACCGACTAGATCGTAATCTAGTCGGTCAGTGCTTGAACTGTGACCGACTAAGTGCTCAGTGACTGTTTTTTCTTTTCGTGATTTCGACCGACTTAACCCCTCTCCAATCGACTTATTTCTCATTTAGTCGGTTGCTCATCCCTTCTCCAGCTCGAAACCCCCAAACCCCCGCTCGTGTCTCTTCGTCTTCCCGTCGATCTCCGGCGTTCTTCCGACCATCTCCGCCGCTGATCGTCGTCGTCTTCCTCCTAGGTATAATCCCTCTCATCTAGGGTTTGATCCTAGGTCTATTTCCCAGTTCTAGGGCTTGCTTTCATCTCTAGGGTTTCGATTTACTTCCTAGGGCTTGTTGTTTTCGGTTCTAGGGGTTGTGCTTAGGTTGTTTGATCTTTTTCTATCGATTGATTGATCTCGTTGTGCCACGAACATGGCAAAGACGAGGATTCCTATCACTCTCTCTGGGGCATCCCCCATGACCGTAGGGCCATCTACCCTGAGGAATCCTTCTAAGCCCAAACGCCGTGCTAAATCAACCCAAGCTTCTCCGTCTTCGCCTCCTCTGAAGAAGCAGATGACAGCGACCGTCAAACCCGGTAAATACTCTAAGTCTAGAAAGCCTATTCTCCATACCCACTCTACTCATCCTGATTCCGATACTTAGTTTAGACCCGAGGATGAGTCTGGCCATAGGGAACCCACTCCTCCACTGCGTCCTAGGACTCGACAGCCTAAGGGAAATGGCCCAATGCCAGCAGGTGGTGTTGAAATATCGTTGTGTCACGACGACCCTATGTGTCTAGCGGCCTACAACCGTATTGAGCACTGCCCGATGCTATTGGAGCACTATGTTCAGTTTTCCGACTTCCTTGGCTTAGCTGATCTCCTATCCTATAGTGGGCTCCTAGACTACCTTCGCTTCGACCCTAAGGCGAACCCTCGACCCTATCCTCGCCTGGTCAAACTATTCTATGCAAATCGTGTCTGGAGCCACTACGATGAGAGCCACTCCATCGAGACTACTGTCTTGGGGACTCCTATAGTCCTCACGGCAGAAATCTTGGGGGAGTTGCTTGGTTGTTCGTCGTCTGGTCTCCTCCCGTCAGACATTTCAGTTGATGATATCTCCTCTTTGGATCAGTCTGTTCTAGCTGATATCTTCCATGTGATCCCTCCTGCCTTCATTGGTGTTCCTTCGAAGTCATTTAAGCCAAATGCATGGGTGCTCAATCTCATTCTGAAGTCATGCTTGCTTCCCAAGTACGGCTCATCTTCTCTGCCATCCCAGCCGTTCCTAAAGTTGATTTACGCTTTATTCTTGGGTTGCGAGATTAATTGGGCTCGCGTTATACTCGATAAGATGGACTCTTTCGAGTGTATTGATCGCTCCGGAATGTAACCCAAAGAACGATTGTAGTTTTACCGCAAGCGCACGGTATAGCGGCGAGTGGGTTATCGAACACAGGGAGGACGAATGACCGTGCTTGTTCTAATCAACCTGGCTATTTAAGAAGAGAGAAATTTGCCTTTGGCGATCCTGTCACAATCGTCAGACAAAGTACAGAAATATCAAATCAAATAAAGAACGTCTAGGGAATGGGGAATTCCCGCTACTCACCGTATCTCGTCAATGTGGTTCATCGGTATCAAAATTGCTAGAATAAGATTTTGGATAAACTAGTTGCAACTGAATGTAGAACCAAGCTCACGCTCTCTCGCTGTTGCCGGTCTATAGCTATCCTAGGTTCGGGTCCAATCTCTTGCAAACCCTAGCCTAGGGAAGCTAGCATTAGGATCAACATCATCGTTCAATCGCGCACCGAGCCCAATCTCTTGCAAACTCGGCCCACGACCTAGGTTGGGATAGTTCCTACCCGTCCAATCTCTTGCAAACGGGTATCGGCACGGAATTGCAACCGGGAACCCTAGTATCGGTCCAATCTCTTACAAACTGATACTACGGAAATTCGATTCCAACCCAATTCGGATTTCTAGGGTTTCCTATCGAATTGGGATCCAATCTCTTGCAAATCCCAATCGGTATGAACTCCTAGCTATCCGTAGTAAATCGCTCCCAAACTAATCCCTAATAGCAATTCTAGCAAAATTTCTACCAATTCATCACAAATATGAAATTGGGCTTGTAGGGTTCATCCCCACGCCCCAAGACATGGAGACTACTCACAATTCATAGCACAAACACAAAAATAATCAATGAAATTAACAAGAGAATTCATCACAATATCGAGATAAGCAATAAAAATAGAATTTTTAGAGAAGAGAAAGACAAACCAATTGAGTTCTTCAAATAATCCAACAAAAATCAACTTTTGTCTCCTCTCCAATCACAAGAATAAAGCTAAAAAGCTAATCTAAAAAGCTGCAAAAAATCTAAGAGAAAAGCTCCTAAAACTAGGGTAAAAACAGGGGTTAAATACCCCCCAAAATCGTCCAAAAACTGTGACCAAAATACCCCTGCGCAGCCTGAAATCCGCAATTTTCGCTACAGGCAGCGCGTCGCACTCGGCCGAGTGACAAAAGTCGCTCGGCCGAGTGAGAAACCCTGTAAATTTCCAGTAAGTCTTGATCTTCAGGGGTCTTCACTTCGGGGGCGGCTCGGCCGAGTGAGTTGTCGTCACTCGGCCGATGGCTTCTTGGTACTCGGGCGGTCGAGATTATCCACTCGGCCGAGTGGGTCTTCTGAAGCTCAGGCAGCCGAAAAACAGTAAGTTGGCGATTTTTGAATGGCTTCGTCTGGGCGCCACTCGGGCGGACGGGATCTCGTCACTCGGCCGATGTGGTCTCCGTCGCTCGGCCGAGTGCACGTATGAAACGTATCCGATCTGGTCGGCCGAGCGGTGTCTCGCTGGTCGGCCGAATGACTCCTTCACTCGGCCGAGTGAGACACCAAAAATGCCCAAACAGCTTGTTTTGGCCTCCTCGTCGCTCCTGCAACGTCCTTTCTTCTTCTGCTCCTCTCCAACAGCAAAATACCCCTTGGGGAGGTCGTCGGTGACCCTCTGGAGTAAGCGCATCTCGAGATCACTCCAAATCGCTCCAAATCACCTGAAATGCGACAAAAACAACAAATCGTGAAAAGCATCGCAATATCGTCGATATATCGTGAAAAACATGATTTGGGCGATCCAAATGGCATGCAAACATGCGGGAAAAAAGTGTAAAATAAGGAGTGATCAAAATCCCCCAAGCTTACCTCTTACTCGTCCTCGAGGAAGATAAGTAAAAGGCGAACCCGGTGGATTCGGAGAACGAAAACGGCGAAAGATGAAAAATGAAAAGCGGAGAAGAATGAAAAACGAAATAAAAACAAAGAAGAAAGAAAGAAGCGAAGAGGTAAGCTGCTAGATCATTTTCTCAGGACGTGGGTTCCGCTTACTCATATAGCATGCACTGAATGAAAAATACATGTCAAAGAGTTTTATTTTGATATCATAGTATAATAGTGCAAATAGAAATAGAAAACCCACGAACAACGATATAATCATGAAAAACGGAATAATTTTAGAATTAACATCGTCTGAATCATTTAAAGCGGTATACACATCACAGATCACACACTTTTCAATTGAATGCTTTCTATGAGGAGTATAAGAGTATCACACAATAGAATAGAGAGAATAGAAAAGTGTGGATTTCATGATATGAATGCTAGGCTTTGATTTCTGGATTTCGTAAAGCTAGAAATAATCACACCGAGTATAGAATATTACTTAGCCTAGGTTGTCGTGCAACGTCAAGTAGTCACTCTCTCACACATCAATGGATTCCCTCCCCCAAGCTTATCTATAAGCATGGTGGCATAAAAAATTTTCACATCCCCATTTTTATAAAGCTCCAAAAGTAATAAAAATGAACACGAAAAGAGAGAAGAAAGAAAGAAAGTGAGATGGGATCTTTTATTGAGGATTTTTCCTCTTTTTTTCTTTTTTTTGGTATAGCATATATACACAACGATCCCAACTCAAAGAGAGATAATGATATACAAGAATATTTTCTCTTTTTTTTGAATTCGGAAAATTTGGAGCTAGGAATTAATAGCGGGGGAAATGCCATATAATAGAATCGCTAAGGGGAGATTCACCAATGATTTTAAAAGTAGAGAAATGATGTTCAAGATTTGTGGAGAAAGAAATAAATATATCTCTCGGTTCACTCTATAAGACATGCATGACAACTTCAACAGGGTAATCTAATCTACTCAGTTTCGATCATAAAAAAGCTAACTAATCCAGATTTATCATAGCTAACATCATTCAATCATCCTGAAGTGAAATGTACAAATCATGCATATAGAAGTGATATATGAAAAGAAATCGGTACTCCAGATATAAGTATTCAATGCGTGAATCTTGGTGTGTTTTCTGTGATAGCATACATATGAATATTCAGACTCAGCTAATAATAAAACTTCATCCATTTTCATGTGAAAAAGTGTGGGTTACTATCTCTAAATGCAAGGCAAGTCATAGCATATGATATCAGAAATAAAGTCTAAGACATGACAAATAAAGCATGCAAATAGAGTAAGCTAACTCCACGTCATCATCATCATAGAAAAGTCATCTCTAGCATGAGATGAAAAGGAAAGAAATAAAGATAAAGGGAAAATAGAACTATTTACAATGTGGCACACAGAAAAATAAGAAAAACGTGATGCATGGTAAAATAAAAGAAAAATGATGAAAATAAGTGCAAAAGCGGAAAATGGTGTGAAAAACTAAAAATGAAGGTGGCAAATCGAAAAAGAACGTGAGAACTCACTCCCCCAAGCTAAATGGCACAGTGTCCTCAATGTGCAAAGTGTGGCACACCGAGAGACAAGTAATGGGAAGGGCAAGTGAGGATGCATGCATGATGAAAAATAAGAAAATAATGAAACGGAAAATATGATGCGGACATGATGCATGCAGAAATAGGAGTGATACAGATATAAAGATGTGACACCAAAAACTCTCCCTCTCTCCCAAAAAAGATATATGAAGATATATAGAAAATGCGTATCATAGAAACAGTGAGGGGAGGGGGGTGGACAAAAGTGCATCAGGACCCAGCAGAGACGGGCAGCACAACGGCAAAAAGAAGCGATGGCATCAAGAGTGCCTAAGAAGGTGGGGCTGCGCCGGCTCCGTCCTGAGGCGGAGGAGGTGGAGGAGGTGGTAGTGGCTGCTGAGCGGGGGTGGGTGTGGAAGTGGGAGCAGGCTGAGTGTGTGTGGGAGTGTGGGTGGGAACCTGCTGGGTGGGTACGGGTACGCGGGGGAGACGCTCCAGGACCTGGGTAAGGCAGTAGTGAATCTGCGGGAGCAGGTCAAAGCGGCCGGCCATCGCGGAGACGGTGGAGGACAGGGTCCTAAGGTCGCCTCTGAGGCCACTCACCGCCCCCTCGAGAGCACGAATGCTCTGAAATACGGTGTCAGGGGGAGGTGGTGCAGAGGGACGCACCGGTCGGGGCTGTGCAGGTCAGGGCTGGCGTAGGTGACGGGCTCAGCAGGCAAGGGAACGAAAGGTGCTGCGCTCGCAAATGTGGGCCTGGCCTCAGTCTGAGGCCAGGGCACTGGTTGGTGAGAAGTGGAGGTAGCAGCAGCGAAAGAAGAGTACAAAAGTGGCAGCGAGGCGGCCGGAGAGGTCGGTGGCACAGAAGTGTGGACAGACGCCACGACACTCTCGGAAAATACAGCAGCGGTGGAGACAGAGGCGGAGACTACGGTCTCCGTAGGGGTGGCAAAAGAGGGCTCTCCGCACTCAACTATAGTCGGCTGGCGCTTGGGTGGGGCATAGGAAACGGGCTCGGCAGACAGAGGGCCAGTGGTGGTGGTGACAGGCTCGGAAGCAGTGGAAGTGGGCTCAGCTAAGGTACTCCCGACACCGACAGCAGTGTGGACAGAGGTGTCTGGAGCATCGGAAACATCGGGGATAGGCTGAGGGGCCACGGGGTCAACAGGGGCAGCAGGCTCGGCAGGTGCAACAGGGTCTGCGGGGGCAGCGTGGGCATGCTCGGCCTCCTCGGCCTCGAGCACGTAAGCGGCTGGGATGAGAACATCCATCGCAGGGAGCCAGTCCACATGGGCCGGTGCAAGCTGAGTCCGAGCTGGGCTCGGAAGAATCATGTAATCGGCACCGTAAGGGCCGTGCAGCCAGACCCAGTGTCGCTCACCGTGCGGACGCAGCATCTTCATCCGGGCCATAACATCAATCGATAGAGAAGTGGGGCCCGGTGCTCGTCGCAGGTCGTCAGGGAAGTCCTCGCCGGTCATAAGGGCGAGCAAGGTGATCAGATCGCCGCAGCATATCGGTGAGCGAGTGCCCACCGATACGATGATGCGGTCCAAAAACCATGCCGCGACATCAATCACGACGGCGGGGACCAGCTCATCGCCATCCCTAAATAGAGCTCTGGGCCATGTCATCGCGTAGAGCATGTAGAGCTCTGGCGTAGACATCGTACCCGGCTCATATCTGGCCAAAAAGGTCGTCGCCATAAGGCGCTGAGCTATACGGAGGCAGGGATGGACAATGGCCGAGGCCTTTGCCCTACTAGGGTCAAAGGCAGCGTGGAGACCCGTAATCCGGGCCCAGAAGGCACTGGCGTCGAAGGAAAGTGGGGGCATATGGGTGGGGGCGTAACCTCGATCGGCCCCGGGGACATCGGGCCACGAGAAAAAGGCTCTCATCATACCGAGAGTGACCTGGCACTCCCGGTCCATGAACCGAAACGAGCATCCCTCGTCGGTCCGGGCGATCGAACTAAGTACCTCAAGTGTCGGATGGATAAATGTGTCCGCCGACACCTGAAAGAAATCTCGCCAGCCCACGTTGTCGTACAACGTGAGCATCCCCTCTAGTACCCCCAGGCGTCCTAGGTCGGCAAGGTGTGCAAACCTGGAGGGTACGATCGAGCGCTGGAAAATACGCTCGAAAGCGACGCGGTGTGCGTCGTCTCGGAACGTAATCCCCAGCGACCCGATAAGTGGAGCCGGAGGTGGTGGCTGTGGAGCGGCAGGGGGCAGCTGTGCGGGGTGTATGGGCTGTGCGGGCTGTGCGGGCGCTGCAGGCTGCGCGGGGTGTGCGGGGCCTGCAGGCTGTGCTGGGTGGACGAGGTGTGTGGGAGAAGGCGGAGGAGAGTCCTCCAACTCGTGGGAGGGGCCGGCATCATCCGACCGCTTCCACTTGGCGGAAGCTCTCTTCGACCGCGGCCGTGTCCGGGGCGGCATATGGGCCCCGAGCGCGTTCCGAAAAGTGTGAAAAGTGCGGCGTGTGCAAAATAAAGGAAAGAGTATACCACGACACGCCGCGAGTGCAAAGCAATGGAAGCGTGCAAAGACAACGCCTCCGCGAAGCCCGAATCAGTCCCTAGAAGCTCCCCTGGGCTCCCCTAAGCTCCCAGAAACAACCTCGTTCGTGAAATGGAGATATCAGCGAGTAATATTCAAAACGTATGGGGCATTAGGGGTATAATAGATAGAAATAGAAATTAATTTGGGTTTGGAGTTCGTTAAGCACATGGATCCTCGAAAAACACACAAAAGAGGAGAAAAAGGCGAAAATTGGGGTTACCGGAGGTGGCCGGAGTGGTGGTCGCCGGCGGCGACTCGGGCGAGGCGCTGCGGGGCTCGGCCGGCGGTGGCTGGCCGAGTGGCGGTGCGAGGTGGGCGGTCGGGCGAGTGGGGGCGCGAGCGAGGCGAGCGGGCGAGGGGAATGCGAAGGGTCGGGCGATTGGTTCGGATTATTTCGTTTTGAAAAATGCGCCCCCCCGACCCTTTATATAACAAAAGTTACGACTCGGCCGAGTGACAATGTCGCTCGGTCGAGTGAACTCAGCAAAAGATGTTGGGAAATTTTCCCCCGCTAATGACTCGGCCGAGTGGCCTTGCCAACCTCGGCCGAGTGGAGTAAGTCCATTCGGCCGAGTGGCTCAAGCTACTCGGCAAGACTCGCCCTAGGAGTGTATTAGTTCTGCTCGGCCGAGTGAAGTTATATACTCGGCCGAGTGGCAATTGTACTGAAATCGGAAAAATAAACAGAGAGTTGGGTACAGCAGACTTCCCTCGTTCGTGGGCGGCTCGGCCGGACGAACATGTGTGCTCGGCCGAGTGACTAGTATACTCGGCCGAGTGAGCCTTGTGCTCTGCTGTTTGTCTTCGTTTTGGCTCTAAACTCCATCTTTCTTCCTCCAGTCGATCTCATCTTCCTCCTAAGCATCGAGCGCCTTCCTGGGGCGCTCCTTATCACCTCGTTCATCCTCCTCATGATGGATTTACCTATCTCCTCTCATGTCAAGAAAAATAGAACCCGTTATCACAAAATCTTTGGGCGAACGACTCAAAACACTAAAATTTTCTAAAACAAAAATAAAGAAAAAGTAAAAATAAAGCAATAACCGTCGGGTTGCCTCCCGACAAGCGCTCGTTTAAGGTCGTGAGCTCGACCCCCTATGATTTTCAATTAATGCGGGATGTTTGGTGCATATGAGATGCACCCATCAAACTTTACGGGGAGAACGCTTGGATTCGAAAGTTGCGGCGGTGTGTTCTCCCTCGGTGGTCTCCCGTCTCGAATAGTGTTGGGGGGAGGCTCCCCCAAGCTAGCATTTGCTCCGGTCAACGGCTTTACCGGTGATGCCGATTTCCGTATCGGCGGAGCTTTCTTTGGAGACTTCAATTTCGAGAGCTTGCAGAGCTCTCGAATCCTTGCGACATCAGCGTTGCCTTCATCATTTTCAGCGGAGAGGTCGGGGGAATCATCTATCTTCTCATCTCGGCCTAAATCCGGGCCTTCCTCGAAATCTTCATCGAATAGAGCGTCGATTGAGTGAGGGATCGCCTCTTCAATTACCTCATCAAGGAGGTCCATGCAGTCAAGCTCCTCGTGGTAAGGCATGTGTTTCATAGCCTTAGGAATGTGAAGCTCCACCTCGATGTTGCCGACGTTCAAAGTTAGGGTACCTTCTCGCACGTCGACAATCACACTGGCGGTGGAGAGGAACGGGCGTCCAAGTATCAATGACGTATCTCCCTCCTCCTTAACGTCCATGATCACGAAGTCACATGGCAAGCATATTCCCCCCGGGACTTGTAGCGGGATGTCTTCGGCGATCCCTACCGGCCTTGTTATTCGCCCATCGGCCAATTGTATCCGCATGTCGGTAGGTTTCAACTTCGTCCCGGTGTTTAGCCTTAAGAACATGGAGAGAGGCATGAGGCTTACACTAGCCCCTAAATCCACCAACGCCTTTTGTAGAGGGACGCCGCCCAATGTGCAAGGAATTCGAAAACTCCCCGGATCTTTGAATTTGGCCGGATCCTTCTCTCTCTTGGTGAACCAAGAGCCCTCCTCGGCTAGCATGATCTTTTCCTTCCTCTTTCTCCCCGAAATCAAATCCTTTAAAAATTTAGCATATGTGGGGATTTCCACGATGGCGTCGAGGAAGGGAATGTTGAGGCTAACTCCTCTCAGATACTCGAGAAACTTCGCTAGCCTTTTCTCCATTTTCGCTCTAGCAAGCCTTTGGGGGAATGGGACCGGTGGCATGAAGCGCCTCTCCTCAATCAATTGCTCCGCTCTATATTTCTCCTTCTCTTGCGGCTCTTTCTCCTTCTCAACTTCAACTACCGGTTCAATTGGCTCCAAACTTTCCTCTACGGGCTTCTCTTGCGGTGGTGTCCTTTCCGCCTCTAGTAGTGACGGCAACTACGGCATTGATGTGGCCGGTGTTTCCCCGTGGGTTTTGCTCGGGTTGCGCCTGTAAATGTTGAGTGTTCCGATTGAGCAACGCCAATTGTTCCGATATTTGGGCCACAACAGTTGTAAGGGAGTCTTGGCCCGCCTTCAAGGTAGCATTGACCTTCTTTTGCTCGACCATAAACGCCTCCACTCTAGCTTCGAAGTCGGATTGTTGTTGAGCTTGTGGAGGGTTTTGATTTTGATTTCTCCACCCTTGATTGTATCCGGGCGGCCTATAAGGTGGAACTTGTTGCTTTGGTTGGAAATTTTGTTGTGGAGGCCCCCTCAGCGGATAGTGTTGTTGTTGGGGTGGTGGTGGTCGAGCTTGTTGAGGTGGTTGTTGGGGCGGGTTCAAAGCTCTTTCATTGTTGGCGTAAGAGAAACCGGGATGATTTCTTGTGGCCGGATTGGCCCAATACCCTTGGTTCCCCGCAACATATTGTACTTGCTCCAAGGATCCTTCTCCTTGCTCTCCTCCCGAGTACATGGCTTGAGATTGGTCTTGCCAATCACACATTTGGTTCGATGGCGCGGAGGTGGAAGGGGTTCCTTGGGGCTCCGTGATAAAATTCTCCAGTCTCTCCACTACCTTGTGGAGAGAATCAAACTTGCTTGTAAGCTCCGCTACGGCCTTCGCCTCATAGATACTAGTTGGCTTCAAGGAGGATGTAGAGTATCCTCGCTTATCGCCCCATTGTTGATTGTTTGAGGCCATCTCCTCAATTAGGGCCGTAGCTTCTTCGGGAGTCTGTGATAAGATAGCACCATTCGCCGCGGCATCAATAATTTGTTTGGTCCCCGGTTGGAGACCGTTGTAGAAGCTATGAACTAGCTCCCAATCTTCAATGCTATGGTGCGGGCATTGATGCTGCAGATCTTTAAAACGCTCCCAAGCCTCATAGAGCGTCTCTTGGGGTCCTTGCTTGAAGGACATAAGAGCGCTCCGAATCTTCACCGTCTTGGAGGGCGGATAGAACTTATCAATGAATGCACTCGCCAACTCGTCCCAAGTGGTAAAGACTCCATCAGCTTGCGTCCTCAACCAATAGAGTGCCTTGTCTTTTAGCGTGAAGGGGAAGAGGCGCAGTCTGATGGCATCAATGGAGACCCCCGGCATCTGAAATGTGGCGCACTTCGACAAGAATAATTGGATGTGGTAGTGGGGATTTTCATGGGCATTCCCATGAAATGGATCCTACTGCATCAGAACCACTAGTCCAGTCTTCAGCTCAAAGTTCTTGTCAGCCGCCAACTCCGGCATGGCAATGGATAAGGTCGTAGAAGAGGTCTTAGGCCGAAGCCTATCTCGAATAGAAATTATCCTCGCCATTCTTGCCGCTAATTGGTCCGCAGTTTCCGGGTTGGTCATAACCCTCCCTTCCCGATCTTGTCTCCTCTCCGCTCTAATTCTCCGCGCGGTATGTTCGATCTCGGGATCAAATAATATGGCTTCAGGGTCCGCCGTAGATCTCGTGTACATGCAATGAGAAAACAGAGTTTCAAAGAAATGATTAATACTGTGGAAGGGTTAGGTAAAAGTAAAGAAATAAAATAATAATAATAATAATAATAATAATAATAATAATAAATAGTAGGGTGGTAAGATCAAACGCAATCGCCTCCCCGGCAACGGCGCCAAAAACTTGATCGCTCCGGAATGTAACCCAAAGAACGGTTGTAGTTTTACCGCAAGCGCACGGTATAGCGGCGAGCGGGTTATCGAACACAGGGAGGACGAATGACCGTGCTTGTTCTAATCAACCTGGCTATTTAAGAAGAGAGAAATTTGCCTTTGGCGATCCTGTCACAATCGTCAGACAAAGTACAGAAATATCAAATCAAATAAAGAACGTCTAGGGAATAGGGAATTCCCGCTACTCACCGTATCTCGTCAATGTGGTTCATCGGTATCAAAATTGCTAGAATAAGATTTTGGATAAACTAGTTGCAATTGAATGTAGAACCAAGCTCACGCTCTCGCGCTGTTACCGGTCTATAGCTATCCTAGGTTCGAGTCCAATCTCTTGCAAACCTTAGCCTAGGGAAGCTAGCATTAGGATCAACATCATCGTTCAATCGTGCACCGAGCCCAATCTCTTGCAAACTCAGCCCACGACCTAGGTTGGGATAGTTCCTACCCGTCCAATCTCTTGCAAACGGGTATCGGCACGGAATTGCAACCGGGAACCCTAGTATCGGTCCAATCTCTTGCAAACCGATACTACGGAAATTTGATTCCAACCCAATTCGGATTTCTAGGGTTTCCTATCGAATTGGGATCCAATCTCTTGCAAATCCCAATCGGTATGAACTCCTAGCTATCCGTAGTAAATCGCTCCCAAACTAATCCCTAATAGCAATTCTAGCAAAATTTCTACCAATTCATCACAAATATGAAATTGGGCTTGTAGGGTTCATCCCCACGCCCCAAGACGTGGAGACTACTCACAATTCATAGCACAAACACAAAAATAATCAATGAAATTAACAAGAGAATTCATCACAATATCGAGATAAACAATAAAAATAGAATTTTTAGAGAAGAGAAAGACAAACCAATTGAGTTCTTCAAATAATCCAACAAAAATCAACTTTTGTCTCCTCTCCAATCACAAGAATAAAGCTAAAAAGCTAATCTAAAAAGCTGCAAAAAATCTAAGAGAAAAGCTCCTAAAACTAGGGTAAAAACAGGGGTTAAATACCCCCCAAAATCGTCCAAAAACTGTGACCAAAATACCCCATGCGCAGCCTGAAATCCGCAATTTTTGCTACAGGCAGCGCGTCACACTCGACCGAGTGACAAAAGTCACTCGGCCGAGTGAGAAACCCTGTAAATTTCCAGTAAGTCTTGATCTTCAGGGGTCTTCACTTCGGGGGCGGCTCGACCGAGTGAGTTGTCGTCACTCGGCCGATGGCTTCTTGGTACTCGGGCGGTCGAGATTATCCACTCGGTCGAGTGGGTCTTCTGAAGCTCAGGCAGCCGAAAAACAGTAAGTTGGCGATTTTTGAATGGCTTCGTCTGGGCGCCACTCGGGCGGACGGGATCTCGTCACTCGGCCGATGTGGTCTCCGTCGCTCGGCCGAGTGCACGTATGAAACGTATCCGATCTGGTCGGCCGAGCGGTGTCTCGCTGGTCGGCCGAGTGACTCCTTCACTCGACCGAGTGAGACACCAAAAATGCCCAAACAGCTTGTTTTGGCCTCCTCGTCGCTCCTGCGACGTCCTTTCTTCTTCCGCTCCTCTCCAACAGCAAAATGCCCCTTGGGGAGGTCGTCGGTGACCCTCTGGAGTAAGCGCATCTCGAGATCACTCCAAATCGCTCCAAATCACCTGAAATACGACAAAAACAACAAATCATGAAAAGCATCACAATATCGTCGATATATCGTGAAAAACATGATTTGGGCGATCCAAATGGCATATCCCTTATCCCTTATCCTTGTCTCTTGACTTTGGTGTTCCGTCATTTTCGCGTGCCTTTGCCTCCTGACGATGGGCGTCCCCTTGGTCCTCCACTGAACGCGACGACCGTAAAGAAATCTCTTGCGGCACTCTGTCACGTGCAGCGGAAGACTCCTTCAGCTTCTCAGGGCACTTCTTCTGCAGCTGCTGCTTCCACACCTCCCACCACTCTTGAGAGTCTCGCTCGTGACGTTCATCGTCTCGAGTCTCGGTACGCTCGTTCCGAGGAGATTCTGTGTCGCATTGCTCGTGTCATTGGTGTTGAGGTCCCTCCTCCTGTTTCTGAGGATGAGGAGATGGACGATGAGGATATCGATGAGCTCCTTGGTTCTCCTGCTCGTGGTGCTGAGGCCACTCCTGCTGCTACTACCACATCTGCTCCTGGAGCTACCACCTCTTCCGGTGCTCCAGAGACTTCTGCACCAGTGGATCAGACTTCTGATGATGCTGCTGCTCCTGCTGATATCCCTGACCCAGTCGTGCCTACTGATGTACCAGCTGATACTCTTGCCGTTGAGCCAGTCGTCGATGTCTCCACTCCTGCCCCGACGATCCCTTCTGTACACACACCACTCCTTGCAGCAGAGCCTGAGTCCACTCCCTCGACTGGACCCACGGAGACTGCTGATCCTGCCACTTCCTCCTGAGCGTCAGTTTGGAGGCCTCTCCTGTGATCATTGGATGATACATCTTTTTGAGAGTGTTTTGGGTTAGGATGGAGTTTTGGTGGTGTTTTGATGTATTTTGGATTTTGGATGTCGGTGTACTTGTTGTACTTTCATTTTGTTGGATGTTTGATGATGGTGTTTCGATTAATATGTTGTATCTTTTTGATGTTGATATAGATGTTGCACTTTATATGATGTAGTCGATGTATTTGTGCATGTACTCATGATATTTTAATATATATACATCGATGTTCTCTTTTACTTCGTCGTGCACATTTAATATTCATTCAATGTCTATGATATGTGATTTCATCGCTCGACGCTTATAAACTTGGTTAAATAGATTATATTTCTATGATTGCATAGAATTGTTTTCCATGCACAAATTTAACCAAGAATATTGAGTATTGAAGAGTACGTTTCTTTATTCAATAAGTGAATTTATATTTGGTATTTTGATGATTATAATTTTCGTTTTATGAAAATGGGCAATTTGGCACACTTTGATTCGTTTTCGACTATTTTCCTTGGTGTCAATTTGGTCCATCGTCATATTCTACGACTCCCGACGTTGGATTTTCTTTATCCTTGTTGTTGTCGTTGTATGCCCCCCATTTTTGGGATAATGCCAAAGGGGGAGAGATAATGATAATGATTAGGGCAAATGAAAATTTAACTCAATTTCCAAGAATCTACTTTGATATGTTAGATTCAGGGGGAGTTAAGATATATATAAGGATTTTCAAATCCGATATTTCAAAATTCGATTCTCATTATATATCTTACTCGTCTGATTGATGCAATTTATATATATTCAATTTGGAATTAACGTGTCATCAATGCAGGGGGAGTAAGTATTTTACATTTGAATCATTATTTTTTATTATTATTTATGATGATTTGTCATCACCAAAAAGGGGGAGAATGTTGAGTATTGGACTCCCCGGATTTGGTTTTGGATGATGAGCAAACATAAATAATTCATGAACTAACAATTTGTGAGCGCAGTTATGGAGATCGTCGCCAAATTCACGAGAACACTCAAAGCGACATCTCAAGACTTTTCAAAGCTCGTATTCAATGCCTAAAGCTTCGTTGAAGCTTTTGGACCATTTTGAAAGTTATGAAGATTTGATCGAAGCTCTCGAAGACCGTTCTTTAAGGTTTTATTTATAGTCTTTTAGTTTCGATCTATAGAATGTTAAGCCTTGAGTATATCTTACATTTCTATCTTCATAACGCTCATATCTTAGCTTTAGGATCTTAGTTGAAGTCCATTCTAACTTCTTCGAAGCATCGCGCTTCGATTCGGACTTTATTGTGCATGTTAGTTGGTTCAAGAAGAAGAACTGACCGACTAGATGGTGATCTACTCGGTCGGCAAAGCTTCTTGGACCGACTAGTTTCAGTTAATCTTTTCTTGCTCAGTACTGTTTACAGTTAGTCGGTCTACGTTGACTTACCGACCGACTAGTTTGTGAACTAGTCGGTCAGTGATGCTTCTTTGACCGACTAGTTGAGCTTTACTGTACATGCCAATTTTCTCCTAAGCTACTGTTTATCGTTAGTCAGTCTAAGAACGTTTGGTGACCGACTAGTTGATGATCTAGTCGGTCAACATTTGTTCTTGGACCGACTAAATCAATTTGTATTCAGACTAATATTGTTTGACTCTTAGTCGGTCTAAGTTCACTGAACGACCGACTAGTTGTGAAACTAGTCGGTCAGACAGTCTTCTTGGACCGACTAGATTTCTAGGTCTGAAATTCAATCTCTTCACTGTTCTTCACTTAGTCGGTCCATGTTGTTTGACCGACCGACTAGTTGATGAACTAGTCGGTCAGTGGTTGTTCTTTGACCGACTAACTGCTTCAGATTTCTATCCGTTGGGATTTGACCTAACTCGTTTTTATGGGACCCTATAAATACGAAGCTTGGTCATTTCTTTCTAGGTTAGAGAGCTGCTATTAAGAGATTCATTGAGATTGAAAGAGTTAGATATTCTCACTCATTTCCAAAGCTCTCTCCCTCACAAGAAATCCATTCTCTCACTTTCTAGATCTAGAATCCATCTTGAGAGAAGGTTGTTCTTGGTGAGCCATTCAAGCTCTAGCTTGATTCAAGTCTCCTAATCAATCCTAGTTACCCATTGCTGCTCATTTCAGTGGTGCTAGGTCTTGGTGACTTTCTCTTCCTCAAATCCCTCCTTGCACCTATTTGGTAAGAAAACTCAAGGTATAGGAATTTGTGGTAAGATTGTTTATTTCATATAAACTCATTTATAGCTTATTGATTCTCTCGGTTGTGAGAGAAGGTTGTGATCCCAGGGTGTGGGATTCACTATTGCCATTGCATGTATGATTTGATCTTGTGAAGGTTTTTCACAAGATATTCATAGTGGAAATCTTAGGTTAGGGCTTCTAACCTAAGTATCCGGAGGGGATCCGGGTGGTTGGGACGTAGGATCACCGGGAACAAATCGGGGAGACTTGGGTGGATCCGAACCCAGTAATATTCAATTGTTAGCATTGTTAATTTTGTTGTTGTAATCAATTTAAGCTTCCGCAAATTGATTTGGTAGTTGTTTGCACGATAATTAGGAATTATACTCCTTTTTATTTTTAAAGTACTATTCACCCCCCCTCTAGTACTTGTGCAGTAGCTTGTAGGGCATTACACCCTTCTCTTCGTTCATTTTATGTTTGTATGCGAGGGGGCGCTCTCCGACGTTGGATGGTGGTGAGTCAGCAGTGGGGCGACGAGGTCGGCGGCGAGGCGAAGCGGCGGCGGGGCCTGTGGCGGTGAAGTACACAGAGGGGAGTGGGAGAGTTATGTAGGGAGAGCAGGCGGTAGGTGTTTTATGGTGGCGGAGCGGTGTCGGGGCTGCGGCAGCTAGGGCTGAGGTGTCGGGCTTCTTGGGGTTCGGATGGGAGCTCCAATAAAGGCGGGGGAGTCGGCGGAGGGGAGAGGGTTGCCTGAGAACAGAGGGACACGAGTGCGGGGTTTTGCAGAGGCATTGGGTTGGCGGTGATCGTTGGAGACGACGAGTTTCGAGGCGAAGCTGGAGCAGGGGTGTGATGGAGATGAATGTTAGGGGGTTTCGTTGTGGCAGACTTACGGCGGTGGGTAGCGTGAGCGAGGGTGAGAGTGTACGGGTTGCGGAGGAGGGGGAGTCGGACGGTGAGCCTGTCGATGGCGAGCCCAAGAAACGGAGATGGAACGGTGAGAGAGGGAGCATGGGCTTGGGTCTCGTTCGAGCTTGGGGAAGGCAAAGGTTGAGGGTGTTGGAGCGTGGGTTGTGTGTGTTCAAAAATGGGAGGATGAGCGTTACGAATGAGAGAGCGGGGTGAGAGCCTTGGGTTGGGTTCGGGCCTGGGGAAGGGAAGAAGATGGGGGGGCTCTGAGGGTTGAAGATGAACGGGAGTTATTATATAGGTTAGAAATAGTAAAAAATAATAATAATATAAGTACTAATGATGGTATTAATTGGGGGGTGGCTGGATCCGATATAATCGGATCTCACCAAACTTAGGCAGCTATTTAAAGGGGTGGTTAGGAGATAAGGGTAGAAGTAAAAGTGATTAGTAAGAGTAAAAAGGTCATTTGTAATTGTAATTAGTGAAAACGGAGGAATACAACCCCGTTTTCGCATACGACTCTGAAAAATTACGAAAACATATCCACGGGATCGTATCGTTGCGATGATCGCGAATACAAGATCCATTTTGGCGTTTGAGCACGAAGATACTAGTTTTAGGCCAAAACATTTAGAAAGCGGGTTTGCAGGTTCTAGGTCGATTTGATATCAGAAAATTACGAAATTAAGATCACGAACCCTAAATGATCATAGGATGATACAGTAGAAGTTTGAAAACTTTTTGATGATGTTTGTATAGAAAATTAATTCATTTATCTAAAACATTAATAATCGAAAAATGAATTATTATAAAATTGTTTAAAGGTATTTAATGAAATCCGAATTTACTGAAATACACCATAACTAGTTTGATACTTCAAAATATTTTTAAAAGAGGTTTTTGAAATCATTTTGATATAAAACTCTTGACTAGCCATTATAAAGAAATTTTAAAATGTGAAAATACGTGAAATACGTAAATGGATGTATTGACGAATATGGGTCGTTACAGAAGGTGAACATGATGATTTGGTTGGATGATCAAGAGCTTTAAGACATCACTAAGTCTCCATTTAAGAAGCCTAAAAAGATCGCGACAGAAAGAACAAAGGCAGAGAAGGAATTGATCAAGTACAATGCAAAGGCTATGATGGCATTTCATTGCGCTCTTAATGCAAACGAGTTCAACTGCATTTCAATGTGCAAATTGGCAAATGAGATTTGGCATCCATTGGAAGTTACTCATGAGGGGACCTCAAACGTAAAGAATCCAAGTTATACATTTTGTATCTAAATACGAATTGTTTAAGATGCAGAAAGGAGAGAGCATTTTCGAGATGTTTACTAAATTCACCGAGATCATGAATGCTTTGGAGGGCCTGTTAGTTCTTGGTTTCAAGACTAACGTTGTTTTGATGACGATCAATACATTATGTTAGTGTGCTAATCAATCTTATGTTTTAGTCTCAGTTTATATTAATAATTATATGTGAAAAAGACAAGGCATAATGCTTGGAGGATATTACAAGGGATATCTGAAAGACCTCCAAGAGTGATGGAGTGCTTAAGCTTGGATGAAGTCATGAAGATCATCTAATGAAGCCAAAGCTTGGAGCATGATGATGGATGGACATCTAGAGGAGCATTGTCAAAGCTTGGAGCTTGATGAAGAGAAGCTCATCAAGGAGTGCCAAAGCTTGAAGATGATGGGGAGAATCAAGGTATTGTGAGCTTGAAGACTTAGACTCTAGGAGATGCAATTTGTAATCCATGTAATTTCATTTACTAGCATTTCTCTTTTTGAGTCTAGGATTATTGTAATGCCTTGGTAGATGGTCATACTCACATGCATTTACATTTCACCATCTTAGTGAACCTTAGAATTATCATAGAATCCAACCCAATAGGTTCATCTAGCCCAAAGACTCAATTGGAGTCTCTGGCTCTCCTACAGTCGCCTGCTGAAGGTCTTACAGTCGACTGGGTGATTCCAGTCGCCTGTCGAGCCTTCTACAGTCGACTGTGATGCATAGCTCAAGTAAACTTTTCTATTGACTTATCTTGAGCTTTTCGTATCAGTCGACTGATGTTCAATTTACAGTCGCATGTATTCTTACAATCGCCTGTGAATTGGTTGACAGTCGACTGTGCGCTTCTTGCATTTTCTGGGCATCATCCCAATGTGCAAGACAGTCGCTTGATGATGTTTTTAGAGTCGTCTGTATATTTATAGTCGCCTGTGAAATGGCCATCAGTCGTCTGAAAGGCGTAAGTGTGAAATATGCATCTCTCTCTGTTTTCCTTCCATCTCTGCAGCAGTCGATTGATGAAGGAAATACAGTCGCCTGTCTATTTTACAGTCGACTGTACTATGGGCTTCAGTCGCCTGTATGCATACTGGAAGTAAGATGCATCTCTCTGTTTTTCTTCCATCCTTGCTGCATGTCGCCTGATAAAGGATATACAGTCAATTGTCTGTTTTACAGTCGCCTGTGTAGTCTTCTACAGTCGACTGTCCTGGCTCAGATTATAGACGTTGAGATTTTTCTAGCCGTTGAACAGTCGACTATCAGTTGTTCATCAGTCGACTATCTGTGCCATAAACTGCCAAAATCTAGCCGTTGCATATTTCTTCCCTTTGGGTTTTTGGCTGGTTTTATGGGTTCCTTTGGGCTTCCTATATATAGGAGTTGGCTTAGTTCATTTAGAACTCTTGGTCATTATTGAATATCTTAGAGAATCAACAGCCACTCCTAATCTCTCCCATTTCCCTCTCATGAGCATATTTCTCTTCATGCGTTGCAGCTAGCTCATAGGGAAATTCTCCAAGGGATCTAATTCTCATTCCTTTCTTGGAGAACATCTTTCTTCGCTTCATTTCATACACTCAAGTGAGAAGTGTTAGGATTCAACCCTAGAAGAGAGAAAGATCATCAAGTGCAATCAAAGCCTCATCTCAAGCACTTGAGTTTTCACTTGCATGCCTTCTTCATCGCATTGGTAAGATCATATCAAGGCATAAGTAAGTGTTATTTCGTTTCACCTTTGTGATTCCACTAATTCTCTTTGTGGGAATTAGTCTTATTCTCTTTGTGGGAATAACTCTCTTTGTGGGAGTAACTCTCTTAGTGGGAGTTTGGTGTCCTAGTGTAGGACTAACCTTAATTCTCTGAGTGGGAGTTAGTAATTCTCTAGGTGGGAGTTTGACCCATGTGTAGGGTTGGTTAGGTCCTTGTGTAGGGCAAAATCCTCTTGGTGAGGTCTCTCTCTTTGTGGGAGTGTTTTCCTTTGAGGGATTTGTATTCACTTCTCTTTTGTGGGATTATAGTGAATATTGGTGTGGCTGGACGTACCCAAGTTTTGGGGAACCATGGTAAAATCATTATGGCTGCGATTGTTGTTGTTGATCACTCTGTTTATTTCCGCTCCTTATTGTGATTTAATTTTAGTAACTTTTAATTAAGCACTTTGCTTGTTATTACACTATTCACCCCCCTCTAGTGTGTGTAGCCCCTCAGGGTCCCTTACAGGGCCTTGGGAGAAATGCCTCACAAGTAGATAGGGTCACAAAGATTCTCGGTTCTCTCACACTTCAATGGGAATCCAAGGTCAATGGTATCAAAGAATCAAATGACATGATTAAGTACACCATGGAGGAGTGCATTAGAAACCTAATGGTCTATGTGGTGAAGATTCAACATGTGAAGGAGTGTCAATCTTCAAGCCCATATAGAAACAAAAGGGGATTTATTTTAAGGCCGTCGATGACAAGATTAAGTGGAGAAAGAAGTTCAATGGCATTGATGAAAAGCTCAAGAAGAAGAATAATCACAAACACATCTCTAACAAGGAGGAAGGAGTGATGAATATGGTGAAAACGGTTGTGTCGTGTGGCTTACCAACAAATTCATGATGATTATGGACCTGTCTTAATGTAAGAAAGTATTGAAATTATTTTCAAATACTAACAAAGCTTCTATTGTTTGTTATAAATGTGGCAAGACATGACATTTTGCAAATAAGTGCCCACAGAGAGAAAATTTGAAGTATAAGGGCAAAGGGAAGAAGCATTGAAAAGGAAAGATGTCACGCACTGCTATCCATTCAACCGGAAACGAGAATGCGAGCGGGTCTACGATGTGTTTAAAACAAGGAGGAGTATATTTTCTCTTCTTTTTCTTTTTTTCTTCCTCCTTGATTTAAACACACTAAGCGTCTGTGATAAAAATCGTAGGTCCTTGCATGCTTACTTAAGAAACAGTCTAAACACACAAAAATAGTACTAACACGAAATAGTAATCCCTCTAGTTTTCAGTAGGCTAGAACTCCACGTAATCTTCGAGCACTGGCTCGATCTCTAAAACAAGATCCTTAGTAAACTCACTCTCAAGACCTGACGGACATTTCATAAGACAACACAAAATGAAATCACGTTAGCGATGGTTACTTGGCAAATATTTCTCTATAATAGAAAGGATAAACATATATATATATCTCTCTTCAAATGAGAACATTTTTCATGGTGCGAAAATGTTTTTATCTTTTTATTTGAAATTTTTTTTCAAAAATTCTTTTTTCCACCTTCATTATATGTTGTTATCCCCCCCACCCCTCAAAAAATAATAGTTGAGAAATAATGCCATTTGGTCTTCGATCAAGGCATTTTATCAAATTCGCACGTTTTGATGCCGTTAAATTTGTAACGGGTGGATGTGTACTGTAATCCCCAACGGGTTCACCCATTATTTTCTCTGGGGTATAAAATTGTATGGATTAAACATCAAAAAAAATTTATAAAAAAATTTCAAAAAAATAAAAAAATGTTTTCGCACGGCTTTCGCATGGGTTTTTTCGCACCCGAAGATTGCCCTATATATATATGGTAAAATGCGCCTGCGCTCAAGCTCAAATAGGATTCCTGTGCTTGACCCCTTCCTACTGTCCGATTCGATCAGCGATCATGGTAATATCTGACCTTTTGGTGCAATTACCAAAACGCCCTTTAAGCTCTTTTCAACGAGCCTCTGTACTAAATTACCTTTAAGCCCTTTTATACTAAAATACAATCGCCACCAATTCTTTTGCTCACTCCCGCACAAAATGAAGAAGCTAGAGTAGATCCCCGGTTTTGCATAAGGTCTTCGATTTCAATAGCCCACGCATAAGATCGCTCCCAAATCCAGGCCATCACACGCTCGTTGATTCCCCTCCTACTCTCCTCCATCGAGGTAAGGATCGTCATCCCTAATTTGTTGGACATCTCATATAGGTCAACGCGCACAACAGGATAAATTTTTGAAGGGTTTTGCGCGGTGACGAATTGCTAACCGATGGACGATTAGCACTGGAAATTCCTCTCCGCGCACAACGGGCTAAATTTTTGTATCGTTTTGCGCGGTGAGTAATTTCTAAACTAGCGAAGGGTTGCGATGGAAATTACTCTCCGCACAAACCCCTTCAAACATATCACCCATTGTGCGCGTTGAGCAATATGAGATGTCCATCAAAACTTACCGAAGCCGCTCATATAGCACAACAACATAGAGCGAATGGCGTACATAATATTGCCCACCGCGCAAAACGGGTGATATGTTTAATTTTTTGATGTATTTGATCCGGTCATCAAATATGATGGTAACAATTAGATCAGATTGAAAAAGAATAGATATAAATACGCAAGGTTTTAACATGATTAGTAATAGTAGTGTGGTTTCAACTAACAAGCTGATGATAATCTACTGTTACTTGGATAGACATGTATAGTAGTCATGCTGCGTCAATATTACTGATATTTTTATTTGTTTGTAATGTAGAAAATGAAAATCGAAGAGAGTGAACCCTTTGTGCATCATCAGGAGATGCCAAATGAGATTGAAGCTGAAAATGACAGTGCAAACAGCGTATATCAAGAGGATATGCATAGTGATAATGAAAAAGGCAGCCCACATATTGGAATGACATTTCAAACAGAAGATGATGCATGTGAATTTTATAATACATATGCAGAAATGAAAGGTTTTGCAACCCGAAAGGGATCTACGGGAAAGGGAAAAGATGGCAATACTAAGAGGAGGAAGTATACGTGCAACAAAGAAGGGTATAAAAGCTTAAAAGATAAGAGGGAGATATAGAGGGACGTTAATCGAAGGAAAAATGAGAGAGAAGGATGTATGGCTCGAATGACAGTTCATAACATCGTCGATGGAGTATGGCGCATAAACTCCTTTAATGATGATCATAATCATGAGTTGATAAAAGGCCCAGCGAAGATCCAGATGTTACGGTCACATAAAAGATCGCATATGGACGGAACATGTAGGAATTTAGTTGATCAGATGCGTGACTGTGGAGTAGGACCTGCAAAGATTTCAAGGATTCTAAATGCCACGAGTAGTAGTAATGTCAATATTACTACGCAACAATGCATTGATCATGGGAGAGTAGCAAGAAAGAACAACATTGGGAAGGAATGCATTAGAGTAATAGAACAATTTATTAAAAGGCAAGCTACAGACTCTCAGTTCTATTATGCTATTGAGCATGATGAAGAGAATGTATGTAGGAGTATATTTTGGGCTGATGGAAGGGCGAGGACATCATACAGCCAGGCTGGAGATGTTATTGTATTTGATATCACTTATAAGACAAATAGATTCATGTTGCCTTTTGCACCATTTACAGGTGTCAATAATCATAAACCGTCTATTTTATTTGGATGTGCTCTTCTTACTGATGAGAAGGAAGAATCCTTTGTGTAGTTATTTGGACAGTGGTTAACATGTATGTGGGATAAAGCACCAGGAGCTATCATCACTGATCAAGACCCGACAATATGCAATGCAATCAAAAGAGTTTTTCCAAATACAAAGCACAGATATTGCATATGGCATATCAGTCTGCACGAAGATGAGCATATATGTTCATTGCAGTCTTCTTATAACCCTGAATTTGATGAAGACTATACAAACTGGTGTAAGAACAGTCAAAATGTTGAAGAAGATGAGAATTGTTGGCACATCTTAATGGAGAAGTACCAAACGGAATTTAAGGAGCCATTGACAGAAAAACAAAAAAAAATGAAATGAAAGCCTGGAAGTGGTTGCTTACGATGCATGAGAAAGCACATCATTGGATTAAGGCGTACCTACTGGATACTTTCTTTACGGGTATGAAAATGTTAATACGATAGAGATTGTTGTAAAAATGTATGATCAAAATAAACTCAGCACATGGTATTCATTTCTTGTTTTGGGTGTAGGCATTGTGTCCAGCCAAAGGAGTGAAAGCATGAACGCGTATTTTGATGGATACGTAAACTGTATGACTCCATTATACGAGTTCATTGATTAATATGATAAAGACGTAAAATTTCAGTGAGACAAAGAGGAGATGGAAGATACTTTTTGTATGAAGAACAAACCAGAATGTAGCGGCATGCATGAGTTAGAGGTTCATGCCGCAAAGGTATATACTAGAAACATATTTTCCACTTTTCAAAATCGTTTCAAAAATACTTTATACTGTCGGCATGAAAGGGTGAGCACGGATGGGGACACGACCACGTATAGAGTAACAATGCGGATTGATGGAAAGAGCTACGTGCATAATGTTCAATGCAATATATCTAAGGGAATGTTCAGGTGTACGTGTGCAAGGGCTGTGACTGAAGGTTTGCTATGCATGCAAATTTTATATATCATGAAGCAAAAGTATGATATGCAAGCCATCCCTGAGAGATATATTTTACCAAGGTGGACTTTAAATGCAAGACATATCATCATGAGTCTTGGGGCCTCTTCGACTAGCACAGTACGCGGAGTGCGTCCAACTCAAATTACTCCACTTCAAGCCTGGAGACTTCGTTCACCATTCGATAAAGTCGTGGAGGCGGTTAAAAGAGATCCCCTTATGTTTGATGACGTCTTTAGGTGGGCAAACAGTTTTTTGGACCAACATAATATGACTAATAAAGCGCAAACTGCTTCTGAAGAGCCAAGATCACAGATGGGGTCTAGTTCACCTATCAAACAAGAAGTGGGAGTAAATGATGTCATTATGCATGATCCTGCAAAAGCAAGAACTAAAGGCCGACCACGAGTGGCGTCAAGGATTTCGTCTGGAATACAAGTCTCACAAGAACAAAGTCAAACAAGAACAAGGACTTGCAGTGTTTGTGCAGAAAAGGGTCATGACATAAGAACTTGTCGTATGAGCACAGCTGGTAGAAAGAAGGTATATATGAGCACAGCTGGTTACTATTTTATATACTAGTATAAATTATTTTAACATCATTGCTCCATATTCTCTGTAGGAAAAATCTTCACCCGATGACTTAACAAGGCTGTGATATGAAGGCCGCCATTTTTATATCCTATAGGTAACAATTTTGTATTAGCTTGGAAGAAATATACTACATGCATCTGTCACGAACATATCAGTGTAAATGGGTTGTAAGTAAACTGGTTCTCTTTAAAAAATGGTCATCTGAAAACGGCAGCCTCCTATATTTTAGTCCTAAATGCAGCCATCGTTGAGTTGAATTAATAGGGCTGGGGGTCCAAATTGAACCTTAAAACACAAAGTCTTGATTATAAGCCTATGAGGATGATGCCTATCATTCGAGACCTATATCCGATACGGCAGATATCATATCTTATAATTTCTCTGTTGCTGCAGAACCTGACAATTGTCAAGAAAATTAATGGGATTAAGGAGTAAGAAGAAGAAGCTGAAGAGCTGAAGAGAATGAGGCATGTAGCTGTCCGCGATGAGTAATGTGGGTAATTGTATACAATTTAGCTCCGCGCGCACAACTTTTACCCATAGTGCGCGCTGAGCAAAACTTGGTAATTTTACAGGCTTCCTAATAATAAGCGCACACAACGTTCAATAATGTTGCGGATGTGCGCGCTGAGTAATTTAGGTAATTGTAAACAGTTATGCTCCACGCGCACAACGGTTACTAACGTTGACGGTTATGCTCGTTGAGTAAATGTTGGTAATCATAGACAGTTATGCTCAGCTCGCATAACGTTCAATGATGTTGCCGTTGGTGCGAGCTGAGTAATTGTGGGTACTTCAAGTTAACATCACGAAATTTTGTAATGTGATGCAATTGTCCCAAATTTAATGACATTGTATTAAAATCTGTATTCCAACATGCTACAACATTTATGCATTCAAATGTACATAACACAACAAAGTAGAAACTACATTTAAACATTTTGCAACATCACAATTTTTGCCCGACTAAGCAATTCAAGCACTGGACTATACTAGGGATACAGGGATTCCCACCATGAAAAAAATTTAAACTTTGTTGCCATTTATGAGCTGCTACATCAGCTGCATCAGTGTCACTTTCTTCCTTGTATCCGCCCCCTAGCTGCGTTGAAGAAGAATCAGTGATGAACACATAACAAAGCATAATTAAGTAAAAATATTGTACGGGTAGACTTAGAATAAGATAGAACATTTATTATCATCAAGCAGTGATGTCTGCAACTAAGTATTAAAGAACATATACAAGCAGTGAAGTCTGCAATGAAGCGGGTGTGCATGGAAGGTGATAGCTTCAATGACGACGAACAGAACATATGAAGGAGCAAAGAACATCTTCGAATCAATATATATGTGATGTATTCAATTTCTGTATCACGTCACTAGCCGCTAGTATATTGTCCATCTTTGAGCGTTGAGGACGCAGCAGTGATGAAGGAAAAAATAGAATGTTATAGAGAAAATATCATATAATTAGAATCAGATAGAATAAGATAGAATAATATCATCAAGAAATGTAGTGGTTGACGAGGGCTTGTGGGAAAGGAATCCATTTGTAGACGAATTTGGATGCCACTGAATGAGGATGAGACTACAGTAGAGTTAATGAGAGGCAACACAAGAGACCCCGTGAGTCTACAACAAATTGCTTGTGATTATACAGAAGAATGCCTGTGAATCTACAGCAAATTGATAGCAGCCAGTGTTGTTCCTAATAATGTATGACCCTGGTGGTGCACGTTAAGGAAATTGATAGCCTCAAACAAAATAGCTCAACGCGCACAACCGGTAAGAATATGGCCATTGTGCGCGGAGAGCAAATAATTTAGGAAGATGTGCGCGATGAATAAAATCTTATGTACATTCACGATCACTGCTTTATAGACTCACGGGGTCTCTTCTGTAGACTCACGGTCACTCTACTGTAGACTCATCCTCATCCAAGGGCAGTCTAATTCGTCTATAAATGGCTTCCCTACGCACAAGCCCTCTTCAACCTCTACACTTCGAGTGATGTTTATCAGTCATGAGGAAGAAGTAATGCTACACTCGACTGCAGGCTCATTCTCATCCAAGGGCAGTCCAATTCGTCTATAAATGGCTTCCCTACCCACAAGAACTATTCAACCACAACACTTCGAGTGCTGTGAAAGGCATGAGGAAGAAGTAACCTTGGTCAAATATTACTCTGACCATATTCAAGCAACCCCCCCTAACCAGAGACCATATAGATTAAACAAACCATCACCTGTTTGCTGCAGCAGTGATGATGGCCACCCAACTGAGGTTGAAGCTTTTCATAGACAAGAGGATGAAGAGAGTGTTGTTAGCTGAAGCTGGCAAAGATTTGTCTATTTCCTCTTCAGCCTTTTGGTCATGCTTGTGGGGTTAGTCATCAAGCTCATCACCAAAGAAAAAATGGTAGGGGTATGAAAAAGTATTGATGTAATGAAGCCCATAAGTATCTTGGCCTTCTGTCCCCTGTATGCGTTGAAGAATAAGCATTGATGAAAAGAAAAAATCATAATTAAGTAAATATATTAGATCATGTAGTATCATAAAGAATATTGCAACATCACAGTTTGTCAGGGGTATGAAATTCAATAATGGCACTCGTAAGAAATTCTTCTGAGCATAAAGAGAAATGAAGCATGTGAGATGTGTGAGGGCCATCTTTGTGTGTTTTCGATCCACCTATGATGCAAGAGGTCACGAAGAGGCGTCCCCAAGCGATTCGTCTTCTCCCAAACCAGTAGACTGACCAGGGACAACCGGTGGTCGGGGAAGCATTCTTTGGACCTGCTCCTCGAACGCTATGAAACCATCCCGGAAGGACCGCTCAATCTTCGCAGCTAAATTGTTCGATAACGCCCGGAATCCCTCATGGAGAGACTCCGCAATCCTCGAAGCCAGAACATCCCCATAACCCCTCTGGACCTCAGCTACGATCCGAGAATGGGCCACTTCCCGTAGGTTCCCTATATCGGCCCAAAGAGCGCCTTTCTCCTTTCTATGCTCCTCTCGGGCGAGGGACAGTGCATCCTCAGCATACTTGACCGATCTCTCGGTGACAGCCGGAGCCTCCGTCAAACATCCCACCTGCAAGGTGAGCTCTGCAACTCTCAGTTTGAACTGGTGCGCCTCCTTGGCTGATTGCTCAGCCGCCTCAGCTCTCAAGCGCTCCTGCGCCAAGGCCGCCTCAAGACCATCTACTTTCTCTGAGAAGCGATGCGCCTCTACAGCAACCATGGAAACCTGCGAGACCGAAGGGGTGAATGTCGCCCTCAACAAAATAGTCGTAGACGAAAAAAGGGTCTGACATGCTGGATACGCCATACCAGAGAGTCAGCCAGTTTCTCCCAATAAGGAACCCCCTCTTATAAGGAGCGGTCACTCGGAAGGACAGATCCCTGCGCCAGCTGGATGGCCACGCCAGCTGTACCACTCTCACTCCTCTTCTTCTTCCCCTCGGGACCTTCAGACCAGGAGTGAGAGCGTATCTTCCTCTCTCCTCATTCCCGGTTAACACACGGGAACCTTGCTCGACGGTCGCCACGTCCCCCTCTCCGAGGTCGAGATCGGAGGGTGCATCAATCTGAACCGCCACGAAGGGCAAAGGTTCGGCCGTGCCCAAGGGCAGATGGTGAGGAACGCCCACCTGCCTTGAAACCCCAATCGGTGGGTCGCCCGCAAGAATGTCCTAGCCCACAGTGCCACCAGGCCCATGGCCAAAGGAACTCCCCCGACCACCTGAATATCCCCGTCTCCGCGGGTTGAGTTGTTGAATGTCTTGACCGAAATCCCGACCCACCATCTGAGCAAAAAAGATGAAAATCAGGGTAACGAGCAATGGGTAAAGTAGAATTTAAAAGGAGAAAGGCTTTATACTGAAGGTCCCTTCGAATCCAAGCTGTCAGTAGGGGACACGCGTCAAAGTCTCACAGAAGCGGCACTTCGAATCCCGCTCCCTATGGGCAGGAGAATTCGTGCGACTGGCCTTCATTCAATGCGACCCGGTCCTCGGGATACCCGATAAGTACGAAACCGTATCAGGTATTCCCGAAGAGACGAGTGTTACGTAGAAAGAAAGAAAAGAAGAGAGTAGGAAGAACACTTTAGGTACTACGCACTTGCTGGAAGTACAAGTAAAACTCCATCACAGATAAAAACACTGAGAAAATAACAAAAGTACAATATTCCATTTTATTGATACATTGATACATCTTATACTGTATACATTGATACATCTTATACAATATTCCAATATGTATAAGTTATACATACACCAACATCTTCATATTCACAACTCTAAAAGGTCCACTCGAAAAAAGAAACACCAAAAGTACAAGCCTCTCATCATACATCAAATCATAACACTAATACTCTTAGATGATGACTACATGCAGCGCAAAATTGAGGTGCAAGCAATTATTATTTACTAAAAAGGGAGAAGGTACATGTTTGCTTGTATTATTTGACACTTTGAATTGATTTTTTTCTATTTTTGTATCTCAATGATTGAATGCACCTCAGTCTTGACATACACTCTGCCTGTTGCATGTGTGGATCCATTATTGCACACCTCGCCTGTTGCACATGCATGCTTTCACATGTTCATAAGTATAGTTGTTACTTCCTTTACTACAGTAGATGTTTATGCCATGACATACACTCTGCCTGCTCACATGCTGACGTGCGTTTATATTTCATATATTTGCGCACGTTTTCTTCCGTGTTTCTCCGTATTTTCCGCCGTCTTTTATTCATTTTCTCGTGTTTTCTCGTTTTCTTTCACTTTTCCGTATTTTCTGTGTTTTGCAGGAGTTTGCTGGCATTTGGGACGCAAAACGATGATATCATGTGTCCCCGGAGCAGCGGGAGGAGTCACGCGTGATCCAGGGGGTCAAAGCGATGAAGATTGATATTTCTCAGCCCTCAACCGATCGGGTGGACCAGTCACCCGATCGGTTGGTGCACGCGTATCCTACCCGGGTGGCAGCTGAAGAAGAATAGCAGCTCACCCGATCGGTTCAGCGATCGGGTGAACCTACGGAGCTCTCTGTCATTTGGGCTGAATTCCAATCGATCGGGTGACTTATCACCCGATCGGTTCACCTGTAACGGAATTTTCTAAGAGACGACCCGGACAGCTCAACCGACTGGTTCGTGGACCGTTTGAATCCGACAGAGCTCTCGGCCAAATGGAGCGTAATTCCAACCGATCGGGTGACTTATCACCCGATTGGTTCACATGTAGCTGCAATTCCTCATTTGGCGAACCGATTGAGCCACCCGCTCGCCTCAGCGCCCGGTTGAAGATTTTCGAAGCTCTCACCCGATCGGTTGACTCATCAACCGATCGGGTGGTGGATTTTCTGCGGGTTTGGACCCGAACCATTAGGGTTTCGAAGTGGGGCTATAAATACACGAGGCTGGCCGACTTGAGGGGGATCTCCTGGAGTTTTTAGGGCTTTTTGTCCCCCCTTCTCTTGTGAGTTCTAGGTTAGTTTAGATTAGGGCTTTTGGTTAATAAATCTTGTATTGGATCGTTGGATTCAAACGGAGATAAGTATTTTCTTCTCTCTTTCTCCATTGTTTTGTATTGTGTTAAGTTTTCTTGATGATGAATATTTGTATGCCTTTTGCGTTGTTGGTTTATATGTTTTTCATCATTAAGTAGTATTGATGAACCCTAATACGGGGTAGGGTAGGATTGATGCTTGGTTGTTTCATTTGACTTGGTTGCATGGCATGTGTTCGATGAAATGTGTCAATGTGGATTTGTAGCAATCTGGGTCCAATTCGTACGACGACACACTAGTTGTGTTGGGGGTTGGGGTCCAGTGCTTGTCCAGTCAAGATCCGCTTCGATGTATTGCTAGAAATCACATTTGACCTATTTGGCCATTAGGGTTACGCGGGGGCGTTTCATTGTCATTAGCGGGAGAAAGACCGCCTCTGACCGTCGGGCCAAGGGGGAATAAACTTGGCGGTTGACTCCCTAGCCACAGCTCACGCCCCGAGTGTTGACATCGAGTCCTCGCGCGTGGGAACGGCTTGGACGAAATGTTGAGAGATATCATTGTGGCCTTAATGCTCCCGGTTGCGGAAGGTGTTAATGGACATGGGAATGCCCACCGTCCGGAACCGGGTAGGCCTAGCGTGCTTGGCACCGACCGGAATATCGGGCCATGGACGCTAGGTACCACCTTTTGGGGCAATGTCTCACCCTGGGTCAAGTCAAATGCCAAGTGTCATGAATGCTCTAGCCCGTGTTAGCGGGGATTCATTTCGTGTCTTTTTCATTTCTTTCTTTTATTTCTACACTTTACCCACATTATCTGCGTAGCTAGCATACAACCTAGGCGAGGCTAGTAGCCATTCAAGCCATCCACCTCCCTGAGTTCGATAAACCCGCACCCTACACTAACCGTGCACTTGCGGTAAAACGACACCGCGGCCATACCGTAAACGGGGCGCCGGTCACATGCACCCTTTCCAAACTTAATGTAAGGACTAGTTGAGACATGGAATTTCTTAACAATTACGCAACGCGCACAACGGATAATAAATTTACCCGTGCACATGTGAACGTGGATGGGGAAAAATGGTTGTGTGCGGTGAGCAATTGTGAGTTTTGAGTGGGTGTGTGCGGTGAGAAATTCTAGGATTTGAGTCGTTGTATACGCTGAGCAATTACCCAATGCCTTTTCTGGCACCGTACATGGGTATCAACATTGGCCCCTGTGATTCGTTCTCGATTAATAACGTGGATCGAGGCCGAATGATGAGTACTTTCATTTAATAGGGCACGGCATTCGAAGCATCTGATTTGATTCAGGCCGCCAAAACCTCTCACCTTCAGTTGATCTCAACCGTTGTTTTTGTCAAATTTCCGACACGTGTCGATCACCTTGTCCTATTCGTTCGCATAATAAAAGAAACTGGAGTTGAAGCCAATGGCTTTTGCGCTCTAGTCTCTGGTTAACACGAGGAAATCTCATCATCTTATTATTTCTTCCAGAAACAAAAATGGCGGGAGGAGCATACAGAGAGTTTACTTCAGCGATGGAGCGGGCCAATGAAGAAGGCCATAAGAGGAAGATGGATGAGGTGGAAGAGGTGGAAGAGGTGGAAGTGGAGGAATCGGAGGAATCGGAGGAATCGGGGAACCTCATTTTGGAGTTGGGAGAGGCTGGATGCTCCTCAAGTCAAGCTGCTCGGTCTTTGAAGGTGGCTCCTTATGATCCTCGAGTTGGGGCCTCATCGTCCTCGAGCACGCCACACGACGGGTGGCCATACGAGGATATTGTTCCTTGGGTCCCTTCTGTCGGCCACATATCTCCAGAGTTTGGCCACCTTCTGCAGTCGAACCGCATTGGGTCTGGCCATCATGGGGATATTCAGGGGGAGACCTATCAGCCAGCGTACGTCGTGGGGACGGCCGAGTCGGTTCTTCTGGACTTTGGGATGGGGGCTCGTCTGGCGGAGAATATCACTCTGCCAAGGGATGTCGATTTCCTGAATGGGGTCGACCTTGAGACGATGGCCAACTGCTTCGTTTGCAGTGGCCTTCAGGTTCATTGCCACTGGGCCTTCTGAATTTTGCTTCCCCTTCTGGTTTTACTAATTGTCCCCATCTGCAAGTGACCATTTTCGGGGCAGGTATGCGCCGCAGGGCCCTCGCACTAATCGAGGGGCAGCACAGGGAGGCGGATGTCGAGAACGAGGCTTCTGAGCTCAGAGCTCAGGTGATGAAGCTGGAGGAAGAATTGGGGAAGATCATGGCTACCAAGGGCAAGTCAGATTGGGCAGCCTCGGAGGCGAAATCTAGCCTCGCCGCCGTGTCAAGCGCCAAGAAGCAGTCGAAAGCTTAGTGGTGTAGAGAGCGATCTCAACTCCGAGATGTTCTTGAGGCATCGAGGAAGAAGGTTGCTGACCTTCAGGCCAAGCTTCTCGAGAAGGAGCAAGAGAACGATGCTTTCAAAGATCGGGCCACCGCCAAGATGGATAGGGTGGCAAGAGCGATAAAGGACATGTTTACAGCTGATGATGCATCGTCTTCCTAAATTTTGCGAATCGTACTTTTGTAAGTGATCGGTCCATATTTTACACCTTTTTTCCGCATATTTGCATGTCATTTCGGTTGCTCATATTGCGATTTTCACGATTATTCGATGATATTGTGTTACTTTTCACTATTTCTTGTTTTTGTCGGATTTCAGGAAATATGGAGCGATCGTGAGCAAAAATGAGCTTTAGAGATTTGCACCCACTCCGGAGTGTCAACCATGGCCCTTTTGAGGGTTATTCTGCAATGGAAGAGGAGTGGAAGAAGAAAGAACGTCGTAGGAGCGACGGGGGAGCGAAAAGATGAAGATTGGGCATTTTCAGCATGCCACTCGGCCGAGTGAAGGAGTCACTCAGCCGAGCAATGAGACCCCGCTCGGCCGGCCAGATCGGACACGCAACAGAGATGTATCAGCGTGCACTCGGCCGAGCATCGCACGCCGACTCGGCCGAGTTCGGAGACTCCGTCCGCCCGAGTGGCACCCAGACGACGGCAAGCAAAAAATGTCCAACTTACTGTAATCTGTCAGTCTGCCCCAGAAGCCTGACTCGGCCGAGTGACGAAAGCCATCCGCCCGAGTACCAAATGCCCCTCGGCCGAGTGACATTTGCCACTCGACCGAGTGATGCCGAGGACATGCAGCGCCCAGATTTTCAGATAGCCTCTCACTCTTTTGAAATCTGCTATCATTCTAGCAATCAAAGTATTTTTCTCATATTTTTTATGGATAGTAGACTTCATGACGGTTCCAACGCCACCAAGAACGTGCAAATCGGAGGTCGGATAAAATCTGGGGAATTTCTGCAAGTTGATGCTGCAGTGCTGGAATTTGCATGTCAGTGTCACTCGGCCGGGTCACATATTCCACTCGGCCGAGTGCGGCCTGGGCCCAGATTTTAAGTTGCGGTTTGGGCTGTTTTTGGGCACGAATTTGAGGGGTTTTCTAGGGTTTCTTGCTAGGGTTTTGGGGGAGTATTTAAGGGGTTTGTAGCCACCATTAGAGGGGATCCCCATTATGTTTTATTAGAGTTTATTTTAGAGGTTAGGCCATGCCCTAGGCCCCCTCTTGGATCAAAAGGCTTGTATTTGGATTGGAATTCTTCATCAAAGCTAAGTATTTCTATTCTTATTATTTGAATCTTTGTTTTTCTATCTTTTTGTATGCAAGCAATGATTTCTATTGATTCTCATATCCTTATTGCTATGCTAGAGTAGATTTGTTGTTATAGGGTTTGGGGATGAACCCTATGGATCTAATTTCATATTTGTGAAGAATGAATTCTAAATTGCTAGAATTGCTAGGAGGTTAGGTTGTGATTGATTTCCTACGGATAGCTAGGGATTTCCATCGATTTGGGATTTGCAAG
This sequence comes from Scilla litardierei, assembly GCA_030789695.1. Lineage (NCBI taxonomy): Eukaryota > Viridiplantae > Streptophyta > Magnoliopsida > Asparagales > Asparagaceae > Scilla > Scilla litardierei. The sequence goes on along the minus strand of CM061142.1, from coordinate 224,403,925 downwards.
AGATTGGATTCTAATCGATGGGAAGGCCTAGATATTCGATTTAGGTTTACAATTGGGTTTCTCTAGATTTGGTTTGCAAGAGATTGGACCAAAGCTAGGATTTTTAATTGTAAATCTATACACATATTCGTTTGCAAGAGATTGGACGAATACGAACTATCACAACCTAGATCGTAACTCGAGTTTGCACGAGAGTGGGCTCGAGGGGCGATTGAACGATGATGTCGATCCTCATGCTAGCGGCTTAGGTTAGGGTTTGCAAGAGATTGGGCACTAACCTAGGTTTGCTATAGACCGGCAATAGCGCGAGAGCGTGAGCTTGGTTCTACATTAAGTTGCGACTAGTCCACCTCAATGCAAGTTTAGTAATATTAAGATTCACTATTTACAATGATGTATGACGATCCGTAGTGGAAATTCCCTAGCCCTAGACGTCTTTATTTGATTTTATATCCCCATACTTTGCCCGACGATTGTGACAGGATCGCCGCAAGGCAAATTCCCTCTTTTATTATATTGTATTTGAATCGATATTTGACCGATTTCTTTATCACCGACACCGACATCCACCACCATTTCCATTATATCATACCATAGCCATCTCCACCAATAAAACCATCGTAGTCAAACCAACCTAGGATAGATTGGAGCCAACACCACCTCCTCGTGTTCGATACCCGCTCGCCACTTTGCCGTGCGCTTGCGGTAAAACTACAATCGTCGTCCCGGGTGTGTATCCGGGGGTCGATCAAGTTTTTGGCGCCGTTGCCGGGGAGGTGTTTCCGTTGGTGCCAATTTGTCACAATTAGGTTGATTAGACTACGAAAAATAAATAAATAAATAAAAAGGAAATTTTCACCCCTGCCACCATTATTATCATTTCTATATTCTTTTGTGCCACTGATATCTTTTCTCCAGGTATTTATCTTTGTTGATCAGGTGCTATGGACTATACTACGTGGACCACAGATTTTGATCAGAATGCTCAGACGGGAGATTACTATTTTGATCAGAGTGCTCAGATGGGAGAATACTATTATGATCAGAATGCTCAGATGGGAGAATACTATTTTGATCAGAGTGCTCAGATGGGCGAATACCTTTTTGAGGAGATGCACTGGCCCGAGCTTGATGAGAGACAAAGGATCTTTTTTGATGAGATGCATGCACACCAGGTTGAAGTGCAAGCCGGGCTTGAAAAGGGTAACCTTCTATTGGAACGGGTGAAGAGGCAACTTGAAATGAATATGCTCATGCTTAAGGTTGAAGGGATTTCCAAAGATATCAGTTCTGCTTCTTCATTTTATGGGCAAGAAGCATCGCCAGACTTACTACCAGAGCCAGAATGTGCCGTCGTCGATCCCACTTCCTACGATACATCTATTGCATATGAAGAGTGGATGGACGAAGAGGCAGTGAAGGAAGCAGAAACTGAGTCATATGCGCAGCCAGAGGATGACGCATTTCAGAGATTATTGGAGGGTCTCTTGGAGTCAGTGAGGTTCACCGGTTCAGAGAGCATTACGGCAGGTGATGCATTTGAGCTACGATTTGCAGATTTTGTTATGAACCGTGTTTCAGCTGCAGGAACAATTGAGGAGGACATCCATGTCAGACTTGAGGGGGATAGACTATATTTTCGGATTTCTTGCGGGCATTCCCCTACACATGATACATCCCCACAAGCTGACACACATGAGCAGCCAGCATCACCATCCCAGGGAGAGCCTACATTGATAGTTGATGAGAAGGCAAATGAGCACACTATCGAGCCAGAGCATGCTTTTGAGGAGGCCTTACACACAGAGCCAGAGCTTATCACCGAGGAGGTCATGCATCAGGACGAGGACACATCCATTCATGAGGATCCCGAGCACTATCCTCCTCCATTAGAGCTTCCGCAGCCACCTCATCCTCCCACTGACGCAGAGGACTACCCCACAGAGCTTATGGCTCCCCTTCAGGGAGATCTCTTTACTCCCTCGCCCTTTATCTTTGATTTCCCTCCAGTGTATGATGTTTTTTATGATTCATCGTGCCTTTTGCAGGATTCATGTACATACGATCAAGAGGTACGATGGGACGTATATGTGGAGGAGAGCGAGGAGTTAGCACCCATGGACACATATGAATATGATCAAGGGGTGCACTGGGATGAGTCCGACGATGATGAGGAGCATCTTGATGGGGTCCACACCTATGATCTAGATTTACCAGAGCAGCATAGAGAAGACACCGTGGAGACAGCTATCACGGCACGTGAGGATATTGGATTATTTCCAGGGAAGTATCGTCCACCACTATTTATTTCATATATTTCTATTGACGATCCTCTTTGGAATACTTTTATTATGAGGGTGAAATTTTTGCAGCGAACTGATGCATCCTATTCTCTGCAGGGTACAGGTGGAGTCCTTGTGGGAATGCTGGAGGATGCATTGCTAGAGTTCGTTGGTGTCCGTGGACATGTGCGCCTGGCAGAGCCACGGAAGGAGCAGTTGGAGCAGTTGCCTGCACCGGAAAAGATACTGGATCCGCCTTTTGCTATAGGTGATATCAATCCAGTAGTGTAGAAATTTTTATGCTTTCAATAAACCCGAATCCTCTCGACAGCGAGAGGACCGTATAGATTTGCTTGAATAAATATCACCTCATATGACGGCAACAAAAATCTTTTACACCCCAAACCCATTATATATTAATTGCCCACTTTATATTTTGATGTGTCACATCCTTTTTGCTCACCACCCACCGAGCATTTCTTTCAAGTGAAACCTTATTTTCTTATTTGTTTGACTTGATATCGCTTAGCGAAGCCGTGATATTTTTGATCGAGTCATTTGAATAAGATTGTTTGGTATAAGCTTGGGGGAAAGCGCTCTCATGCATCATTGTATGTGCATGTAGTTGCATTAGGATTTCATGTCATTCATTTCATCATTTTTCATTCACCCCCTTATTATTATCGTTGTTCGTCATATTCTTCCACTATGATCACATTGAGGACAATGTGAAGTTTAAGCTTGGGGGAGTGCATTTCCATGCCATTTAGATGCATTAGTTGCATTTTTACCTTATTTTCAGGTTTTTTGTTGGAATTTTTCAAAATTTTGCATCATCTTTTTGAATTTTCCATCTTATTTTCCTTTTATATGTGTTCATGCATCATATTGTGTGCTTGATTTTCTTTTCTTTCCCATCTTTTATTTTTATTTCTTTATTTTCCTTTTCTCTTTTTCCACTAGATGAGTTTTGTATGATGATATCTCTTATTGCTTTACCAACCATCACGATGCTTATTATTCCTTGCCATGCTACTTAGAGTATTCCATAGTCTTGCTATTCACATGTACTTGCAAATCTATTTCTTTTGATGATTCCTCTACATGAATGCATGATATTAATTGAAACTGACTGTATTGATTAGTGTTTGGTATGCTTTTGTTGGAAGTGCACCAAGATTCACGCATCATTAGTATATCTGAAGCATCAGTTTTATTGTCTTATTCACCTTCTGTTGCATGCTTGATATGATTGTGCGCTTTACCGCTTGACTTCACCTTTTATTGAGATGATTGAGAATATCCATGCTTACATATGAGTTTTAGTTGAAGTATTATTTTATTGAACCGTTCGTGCACATCTTAGAGTGAACCGAGTGTTACATTATTTCCTTCTCCACATATATCTTTTTATTCTCTACATGTCGCTTGAGTTCACCTCCTAAAGCCACTCATATCGCATCTATTTCCCAAAAATCCCCACAAAAGAAAAAGTTAGCTCCAAAAGTCCAAAAAGCCAAAAAGGAGCCAAAATCCAAAAATACAAATCATATAGCTCCTACAAAAAATCTAAAAAGAAAAATGAGAAACAAAGTCCAAAAGAAAAAAAAAATATTTCTCTATCTCATTATTGGAGCCACAAAATACTTGGGAAAACCAAGACAAAAATCCCATTTTCCATTATTATTTTCCTTTGGATGCGACGCCTCAAGCTAAGCTTGGGGGGGTGAATTCATTTGACCATATGAGTGAGTATGACATTAGAATGGAGACGTGCATGAATGGGAATATTCGATAATGCTTAGACTTTGCAAAATATATTAGATATGGAGATTTTTCATGATTTGAAATAAATATGTGAATGCCATGACTTTTATTATATTCTCTATTGCATGCTTGGTGTGTACCTTGTATGCTTCATTTATAACTTTTGATTGAAAAGTGCATTGCCAACATTTGTATATTAAATCCTATGAAATGTGTGACGTGGATATGAATTGATTGTATGAATTTAGAGAATCCCTTTTGTTGTTCTTAAAAGATTGCAAGTACCATGTTTATGTAAGATATGAAATCCTTATAGCATGCGATTCGTATTTTCCAAGTTATCGTGATGTGTAGCTTATGGCTTGAGATCTGAGAGAACAATCTAGCGACCCCTTCCACCTCGTGTTCTTTCTTTTCCATTTCATTTTCTTTGTTTTCATCTCCCAAGTTCGTCTCTCTACTTTTCTTCCTCGAGGACGAGTTAGAGGCAAGCTTGGGGGATTTTGATCGGTCCATATTTTACACCTTTTTTCCGCATATTTGCATGTCATTTCGGTTGCTCATATTGCGATTTTCACGATTATTCGATGATATTGTGTTACTTTTCACTATTTCTTGTTTTTGTCGGATTTCAGGAAATATGGAGCGATCGTGAGCAAAAATGAGCTTTAGAGATTTGCACCCACTCCGGAGTGTCAACCATGGCCCTTTTGAGGGTTATTCTGCAATAGAAGAGGAGTGGAAGAAGAAAGAACGTCGTAGGAGCGACGGGGGAGCGAAAAGATGAAGATTGGGCATTTTCAGCATGCCACTCGGCCGAGTGAAGGAGTCACTCAGCCGAGCAATGAGACCCCGCTCGGCCGGCCAGATCGGACACGCAACAGAGATGTATCAGCGTGCACTCGATCGAGCATCGCACGCCGACTCGGCCGAGTTCGGAGACTCCGTCCGCTCGAGTGGCACCCAGACGACGGCAAGCAAAAAATGTCCAACTTACTGTAATCCGTCAGTCTGCCCCAGAAGCCTGACTCGGCCGAGTGACGAAAGCCATCCGCCCGAGTACCAAATGCCCCTCGGCCGAGTGACATTTGCCACTCGACCGAGTGATGCCGAGGACATGCAGCGCCCAGATTTTCAGATAGCCTCTCACTCTTTTGAAATCTGCTATCATTCTAGCAATCAAATTATTTTTCTCATATTTTTTATGGATAGTAGACTTCATGACGGTTCCAACGCCGCCAAGAACGCGCAAATCGGAGGTCGGATAAAATCTGGGGAATTTCTGCAAGTTGATGCTGCAGTGCTGGAATTTGCATGTCAGTGTCACTCGGCCGGGTCACATATTCCACTCGGCCGAGTGCGGCCTGGGCCCAGATTTTAAGTTGCGGTTTGGGCTGTTTTTGGGCACGAATTTGAGGGGTTTTCTAGGGTTTCTTGCTAGGGTTTTGGGGGAGTATTTAAGGGGTTTGTAGCCACCATTAGAGGGGATCCCCATTATGTTTTATTAGAGTTTATTTTAGAGGTTAGGCCATGCCCTAGGCCCCCTCTTGGATCAAAAGGCTTGTATTTGGATTGGAATTCTTCATCAAAGCTAAGTATTTCTATTCTTATTATTTGAATCTTTGTTTTTCTATCTTTTTGTATGCAAGCAATGATTTCTATTGATTCTCATATCCTTATTGCTATGCTAGAGTAGATTTGTTGTTCTAGGGTTTGGGGATGAACCCTATGGATCTAATTTCATATTTGTGAAGAATGAATTCTAAATTGCTAGAATTGCTAGGAGGTTAGGTTGTGATTGATTTCCTACGGATAGCTAGGGATTTCCATCGATTTGGGATTTGCAAGAGATTGGATTCTAATCGATGGGAAGGCCTAGATATTCGATTTAGGTTTACAATTGGGTTTCTCTAGATTTGGTTTGCAAGAGATTGGACCAAAGCTAGGATTTTTAATTGTAAATCTATACACATATTCGTTTGCAAGAGATTGGACGAATACGAACTATCACAACCTAGATCGTAACTCGAGTTTGCACGAGAGTGGGCTCGAGGGGCGATTGAACGATGATGTCGATCCTCATGCTAGCGGCTTAGGTTAGGGTTTGCAAGAGATTGGGCACTAACCTAGGTTTGCTATAGACCGGCAATAGCGCGAGAGCGTGAGCTTGGTTCTACATTAAGTTGCGACTAGTCCACCTCAATGCAAGTTTAGTAATATTAAGATTCACTATTTACAATGATGTATGACGATCCGTAGTGGAAATTCCCTAGCCCTAGACGTCTTTATTTGATTTTATATCCCCATACTTTGCCCGACGATTGTGACAGGATCGCCGCAAGGCAAATTCCCTCTTTTATTATATTGTATTTGAATCGATATTTGACCGATTTCTTTATCACCGACACCGACATCCACCACCATTTCCATTATATCATACCATAGCCATCTCCACCAATAAAACCATCGTAGTCAAACCAACCTAGGATAGATTGGAGCCAACACCACCTCCTCGTGTTCGATACCCGCTCGCCACTTTGCCGTGCGCTTGCGGTAAAACTACAATCGTCGTCCCGGGTGTGTATCCGGGGGTCGATCAGTAAGACTGCTCTCGAGCGAGTCATATGTAATTTTCCAGAATTTAATGAAGGGAATTTTTGCAACAGACGCCGAGTGAGAGCGTTTACTTCCTCTCCCCCTGATTCCAGTTCGACACCCAGGAACCCTGCTCGACGGCCGACACGGCCCCGTCACCGAGGACGAGACTAGCGGGAGAATGACCTTCCGTATATGATCACGATGAGTAATTGTGTGTACTATGTAATTGTATACAGTTTCACTCCGAGCGCACAACAGATTGTTAAATAACACTGTTGTGCGCGATGAGCAAAACTCGGTAATTGTAAAAAGCGTTGCTTAGCGCGAAAAACGTTCATTTTTGTTGCAAGTTGTGCGCGCTGAGCAATTATGTGGTGTGATTAATTAGTGTCCAGGGGTAAATGGAAGCTGGTATAAATAAAAGTATCACTTCTACTAAATGAAAGTCAACAGACGAGGTCTCGGGAATATACAGAAGAGTCATCTTGCACCTCGGGTATTTATTGTATATATTACATAGATGCTATTCCCAATAATGATCCACTGACATGGTGAGCGATGAGCAAAATTGTTGGCCTCGATCAAAATTTCTAAATGCACACAACGTTCACGCCTTTTGCCATTTGTGCGCGCTGTGTAAATGTAATGTATATTACTTTCACTAATTTTTCCCAAGAAATTTCAATGTTGGAATTTGATTTAAGTTAGCATCAATGTATATATCACCAATCACAATTTTGTAATGGGCTACAATTGTATCAAATTAATTAACATTGTATTAAGGTCTGAATTCTAACATACTACAACATTTATGCATTCTAATGTACATAACACACCATCTCCATCCTTCAATGCATTCTTAGCCTCCGCCCTTCTCTTGTTCGCTTCATCTTCTGCTTTATACTTCTTTGCCTCAAGGAACATCCTTTCAATCTCCTCCTGGGTCAACCTGCACTTATCGTTGGTGATTGTGATCTTATTTTTCTGCATAGCTGTCTTTTCCTCTGCAGAGGCATTCAAGATACCATCGGCATATATCTCAAGGCAAACAATGACACTTCAAACACCCTTGGGAGCAGGAGGGATACCATCAAGTACAAACTCCCCTAGGAAAAAATAGCATTAAAAAGTAAAATTTTTGTATAATTAGACTTAAATAGATTTAAGATAGAACAGTTGTTATCATCAAGCAGTTATGTATGCAATGAATCTAAACAGAACTTACGAAGGGTCAAAGAATATCTGCAAGTTGGGATGGATGAGAAGGAAGTTGTTATGGTTACAAGAACATCTTCACCTTCAAGTGATGTTTGCAATGAAGATGAACAGATCAGGCGAAGAGGAGCAAAAGAACATCTTCGCCTCCAGATAAATGTGATGTATTCAATTTCTGCATCACGGCACTTGCCGCTAGTATATTGGCCATCTTTGTGTGTTGTAGACGACGAACTCATGAACAAAAAAAATTACAAGTTTGAAGAAAAAACATTGTATAAGAAGAATCAGAGAGAATCAGATAAAGAACTATCATCACCTGGGGTAGTGGTTGAGAGGTCTTGTGGGTATGGAAGCCATTTACAGACGAGTTGGACTGACCATGTACGAGGATGAGACCAATGTAGAGTAACTATTCGTGCTCGTGAATACATAGCAGATGGATACCAGCCAGATGTTGTTCCAGATATTTTTTGACTGCAGTGGTGCGTGATGAGAAAAATTGCTTGAAAGTATACCTTTTTACTCAACGCGCACAACGGCAAAAAAAACATCTGGTTTCGATTAGCAAAGAGCAAAATCTGTAGATGTGGACTAAATACACCGATACTCTTGTGGTGCTTGTCCAATGTTTTTCCAAAAAATAGCATACAACATCACATCAGAAGACAATAACTGTAACAAATCACAGTATTGTAAATATTTTTGCTTAGTGCACACAAAGGTCACTACTTTTGCACGTAGGGCGGGCTGATTAACTTTGAGCAATGGAATACAGTTTTGCTCATATGACAAGTTCTCATGCCTGACCTTTTCTCCATAAACATTGCAGTTATGAGCAGCTCCATTAGAGATTCTTCACAATTTTGCACTGGCATGAAATTCAATAATGCACTCGTAAGAAATTCTTCTGAGCATAGAGAGAAATGAGGATGCACAGATTCGGAGCAAATTGCTCAATTTGAGAGACGATACCTTGGTGGCACCTTCAGGCTAATGGCAATGTGAAGCATTCGAGAACATCGGGTGCTTCTTCTGAAGGAGCCAACACCATCTTTGATGCCATCTGAAGGAGCAAACACCATCTTTGATGCCATATAAATGTGATGTATTCAATTTCAGCATCACATCAATTGCCGCAAGTATATTGGCTGGCCATCTTTGTGTGTCGTAGACGAAGCATTCATTATTAAGAACAAAAATTTAGCATGTAAAGGAAAAAATATTGTATAGGTAGAATCATATAGAACACTATCATCGAGAAGTGTAGTGGTTGACGATGTCTAGTGGGAAGGGAATCACTTTATATAGACGAATTGGACTGGGTAAGGTCCACATGGATGAGGCTGAGACTGCAGTAGAGTTACTGTGGGCTACAGAGATTTCCTCTAATAAAATTGACTGCATCTAACAAAATCACTCAACGCGCAAAACGGGTAAAAATATGGCAGTTGTGCGAGTTGAGCAAATTATTTATGTTTATAAATATTACTCATAATTCCATTTATAGCGATGTTACAAAATGGGACACCATCAAATCCAACAGCGTGACACATGAGTATCATACACATAGATATATGTTGTCTTATTCTGTCTTATTCTGTAAACAACAAGATATGTGTTGTCTTATCACTTAAATGTCTTTACACCCATCAATCAACTGATCGTGCTTCAATGTTGATTTTTTATTTGACATGTCAGTCTGAACATTATTTAAATCTCCTCTGATTTTGTGTTTCTTCTTAATTATTGGGATTTTTTATTGAACGTTGTGCACGCTGAAGATCACAATTATGTTGATTTTGTATTGAACTTTACGCGCAAAGTAATTATTCGTAACGACCGTTTTGCTCAACGCGCATAGCTGTGTGTAATTTGATCAGTTGTGTGCGATGTATTATATTTCCAAAATGTATACCTTGTTACATACCGCGCACTACGGGTCAAATTTTAACATATCAAAGAAATGTAGATAGTTTTGCTGTCTTATTCTGTAAACAGTAAGATATGTGTTGTCTTATCACTTACATGTCTTTACACCCATCAATCAACTGACCGTCTGCGGGTTATATTTGCTTCAATATTGATTTTTTTATTTGGCATGTCAGTCTGAACATTATTTAATTCTCCCTTGGTTGTGTGTTGTTCTTAATTATGGTGATTTTGTATTGAACTTTGTGCGCGCATAGTAATTATTCGTTACGACCGTTTTGATCAACGCGCACAGCTGGGTGTAATTTGATCTGTTATACGCGCTGTATTATATTTCCAAAATGTATACCTTTTTACATACCGCACATTACGGGTCAAATTTTAACAAATCAAAGAAATGTAGATATTTTTGCTGTCTTATTCTGTAAACAGTAAGATATGTGTTGTTTTATCACTTAAATGTCTTTACACCCATCAATCAACTGACCGTCTGCGCATTATATTTGCTTCAAAGTTTATTTTTTTATTTGGCATGTCAGTCTGAACATTATTTAATACTCCCCCGATTTTGTGTTTCTTCTTTATTATTGGGATTTTTTATTGAACGTTGTGCGCGCTGAGTAATTATTCGTTACGACCGTTTTGCTCAACGCGCACAGCTGTGTGTAATTTGATCAGTTGTGCGCGCTGTATTATATTTTCAAAATGTATACATTTTTACATACCGCGCACAACGGGTCAAATTTAACAAATCAAAGAAATGTAGATATTTTTGCTCAGTGCTCGTAACGTTACCTTATGTTGCCCATAGGACGGGATGATTAACTGTGGGTAATGGATCATGTAATACAGTTTTGATCAGCACGCACAACGGTCATGGCATCTGACTGCTGTGGGCGATGGTCTATTATGTTTAATTGCACACAGTTTGGCTCTGCGTGCAGAAGGGTCACACCTACGTCCAGTTGTGTGATCTGAGTAATTGTGGATAACCAGATACGGTTTTGCTCAGTGCGCACAGCAGTCAAACAAATCGATATGACCGTTGTGCATGCTAGTAACTGTGTGCACATGTAAATAGTTTATCACAACATATAGCATGAGCCTATTATGCGCCCTGGGTAATTTATAGTTCGGTGAACAGTGTTTGCTCAGTAATATCAATGTCGGACTTTGATTCAAGTAAGCATCAATGTATTTATCACCTATATCAATTTTGTATTGTCCTGTAATTGTATCAAATTAAATGACATAGTATTAAGGTCTGAATTCTAACATACCACATCGTTATGCATTATAATGTACATAATGCATGAATGTAATTTATAGTTCGGTAAACATTTTTGCTCAGTAATATCAATGTCAGACATTTATATCACCTATATCATTTTTGTATTGTCCTGCAATTGTATCAAATAAAATGACATTATATTAGGGTCTGAATTCCAAAATACTACAACATTTATGCATTATAATGTACATTACACAACAAAGTTGAAACTACAGCTAAACATTTTGTAACTTCACATTTTAGAACTGGTATGAAATTCAATCACGGGAATATCCTAATGGTACATTGAATCCCACTACGCAAAAACTGTTCAGAGTCATGCTGAACAGCTCAAGCAAGATGGCATTTATGATTAGCTCCAATAGCGCGCACCATCATCACTAGCATCCATATCGTCCATAACGGTATAAGTAACCACTCCTTTAACGAAGTTGGCTGATCTGGATTCTTCAACGCATGTCCCTATATGTGTTGAAGGAGCATCAGTTATGAACGCTAAAAAGCAAATTTAAGTAAAAAATAGGGTATAAAGACATGCAACTTTACGTTTAGGCAATGATATAAAAATATATTACGGTTACTTCTTCTCAGAAGAACCCGCTGCTGTAGAACATATAAAGAAGGAAATAACATCTTCCAGTACATATACATGCGATGGCTTCAATTTCTTCATCACGTCAATTGCCGGTAGTATATTGGACATCTTTGTGTGTTGAAGACGAAGCAGTGATGAACAACGGGATAAATTTAGCATGGTGAAGAAAAAATATTGTATAAAGTAGAAACAGATAGAATTAGATAGAATACTATCATCAAGAAGTGCAGTGGTTGATAAGGTCTAGTGGGAAGGGAGGCCATTTTATAGACGAATTGGACTGGCCCATTGATGAGGACGATAGACTACAGTAGAGTACCTGTGCGTCTACCTAAAAGAACCTGTGAGGAGTGATATTGTATTGAATATAGAGACGAGTAAATCTACAACCGATTGTACCAGACAGATGTTGTTCTCAAGAATGTTTGACCTTTATGGTACGCATTGAGCAAACTTGATGGCCTATAACAAAATTGCTCAACGTGCACAACGGGAAAAATTTTGGCAGTTGTGCGAGTTGAGCAAATTATTTATGTTTATACAATATTACTCATAATTCCATATAGTGGGATGTTACAAAATGGGACACCATCAAATCCAACAGCGTGCCACATGAGTATCATTCACAAAGATATATGTTATCTTATTCTGTAAACAGTAAGATATGTGTTGTCTTTTCACTTATATGTATACTAGAAATTTCCCGTGCACATTGTGCACGGAGCTAAAATAATCCCCCATGAACACGATAGCAGTTTACACGTGAAACTGGGAAGGAGCGAAAAGTGTGGGTGTGCGTGTCGTCAGCGTCGGGGGGTTAAAAGGGACCAAACACGTAAATACGGATGCCAAAAGGACCTAAATACAAAAGGGGAAGGAGTATGTATCCGCACCCATCAATCAACAGACCGTCTGCGCATTATTTTTGCTTCAATGTGGATATATTTAATTCACATGTCAGTCTGAACATTAATTCTCCCCCGATTTCGTGTTTTTTCTTAATTATTGTGGTTTTTTATTGAACGTGGTGCGCACTGAGAAATTATTAGTTACGACAGTTTTAGTAAACGAGCACAGGTGGGTGAAATTTTAGCAGTTGTGCGAGCTGAATTATATTTCAGAAAGGTATACCTTTTTACACACCGCGCAGGACGGGATGATTAATTGTGGGTAATGGATTATGTAATATAGTTTTGTTCAGCGTGCACAATGGTCATGGCATCTGAAGTTAGGTTGCAATGAGTTATTGTCGTTTTAATTGCATATGTTTGGCTCCGCGTGCAAAAAAGGTCACAATTACATGCAGTTGTGTGATCTGAGTAATTGTGGATAACCAGATACGGTTATGCTCACAGCCTGCACAGCGGTCAAATAAATTATGTGACAGTTGTGCGCGCTGAGTAATTGTGTGCAAACGTAAATGTTTTATCACAACGTATATCATGACGGTCACAACTTATGCCCGTTGTGCACGGTGGGTAATTCATATATTGGTAAAAAGTTTTTACTATGTAATTTCAATTTCGGACATTGATTCAAGTAAGCATCAATGTATATATCACATATATCAATTTCATAATGTCATGCAATTGTATCAAATTAAATGACATTGTATTAAGGTCTGAATTCTATCATACTACAACATTTATACGTTATAATGTACATAACGCAACAAATTTGAAACTACATTTCATACATTATGACATAAAACACCAAAGAATATCTACCCACAATCACTCTTCTCCGTTAATGATCAAAAATACATTATAAGATAAGAGAAAGGCCGGTGCGCCAACGGCTCTTCCACCTCAAAAACCTGGAAGTGGAGGTGGAGGAGGTGGTGGTGATGGTGGGGCAACAGTACGGATGTCTCTAGGAGAGGGCACCAGAGTCTCCATCTTCTCTTGTATGTTTGACATTATGAGCATCATAGTGTCGAAGTCGCTACGCAGATGTGAGATCGCCAGATTGGTGTTGGAGAGATTTGTTTCAATTTCTCCTAATCTATGAGTAAAGTTCATCGGCTGATGGGAGGAGGATGAAGGAGCAGATGCGGGGCTTACATTGCCTATGAGTATATCCTTAAGCTGATGTTGTTCATCTGTAAGTACAGAGACAGACGTAATAAGCACCGCGAGTTTGCTACGGAGGTTGTGCAGAACAGAGTCCTGACGGCGAGACATCCCAACCATAGAGCGGAGGCTGTTACTGATGTCTTCGAGTGGAGATTTTTCAGCCGGAGATGGAACTGATGAACCTCCATGTAAAGGAGGAAACCCAGGAGGAGGCAACAACACATTGTGTTCACCTTACGTTGGACCAAGCGAAAGCACATCCCGATGAATGGCATAACGAAGAATGGGTCTATTGGCCAGGAACGATGAGGAAAGGGGATCATCTTGTTCAGGTGACGTTGAATCATCATCACATATTATTCTCCAAGAGTCAAAAGAACCCGACTCACGAGATCATTTTGGCGGCATGAAGAAACCCTAGTACGAAATGCGTGAGTGTTGAGATGAAGAAGAAAACAGAACGACAGATCAAAGGGAAGAAGAATGAAATTTTTCGCAAAACCCCAGGTCTACTGATTCCACATATATATAACGATTGGTTATTTTAATCTCAGCCGCTGGATTACATAGGGAAGTGGAACAGACTAAAACGATATCATCAGACGGCTGGAGTAAAGCATCCGTTTGGATGGCCAAAAAATCGTAATGAAGGACTTACACGGAAACCGAGGTTCTACTTGACTCATTCTCCAGTCTCCACATGTGAACATTGTTGAAAAGAAAAGAGAAAGCATTTAAAATGTCCTATAGTTCGTACCTCCGAAATGAGATTGTACGAGGTGGCGGTTGTACTTTCCATCATTACGTGGCATACCGATTGGGTCTTGCAACCGATCTATAAATATCTATTGTTTAGTGGCCATTGCACGTTCTGTCCAGCCTTACGTGGCTTGGCACCCGAACTTTTAGATTGGGCTCCACCTATACGACAGTAATTCTCTCTATTGACAGGGATTCATATTTATCAGGCGGGAACTGATATAATGGAGCTGATGCAAGACACACGTGGTGTGTAAACCACATGGAAAGTAAATGCCCATGAGGTGTCTGTTCTTTCCAGCCTTACGTGGCTTGGCACCTGATTTTTTACATGGGGCCCCACCTTTACGACAGTAATCCTTTCTATTGACAGGGTATCATGTTTATCAGGCAGGAACTGATATAATGGATCATGTGCAAGGCACAAGCGGTGTGTAAACCACATGGAAAGTAAATACCCATGAGGTGCCCGTTCTGTCCAGCCTTACGTGTCTTGGCACCCGAACTTTTACATCAGGCTCCACCTTTACGGCAGTAATCCTCTCTATTGACAGAGATTCATGTTTATCAGGCGGGAACTGATATAATGGAGCCGGTGCAAGACACACGCGTTGTGTAAACCACATGGAAAGTAAATGTCCATGAGGTGCCCGTTCTGTCCAGCCTTACGTGGATTGGCACGTGATCTTTTACATCGGGCTCCACCTCTACGGCAGTAATCCTCTCTATTGACAGGGTATCATGTTGATCAGGCGGGAACCGATATAACGGATCCAGTGTAAGGCACAAGCGGTGTGTAAACCACATGGAAAGTAAAGGCCCATGAGGTGCCCATTCTTTTCAGCCTTACGTGGCTTGGCACCCAATCTTTTACATCGGGGTCCACCTTACGACAGTAATCCTATCTATTGACAGGGATTAATGTTTATCAGACGGGAACTGATATAATGGAGCCGGTGCAAGACATACACGGTGTGTAAACCACATGGAAAGTAAATGCTCATGAGGTGCTTGTTCTGTCCAGCCTTACGTGGCTTGGCACCCGAACTTTTACATCGGGGTCCACCTATACGGCAGTAATTCTCTCTATTGACAGTGATTCATATTTATCAGACGGGAACAGATATAATGGAGCCGGTGCAAGACACACCCGGTGTGTAAACCACATGGAATGTAAATGCCCATGAGGTGCCCGTTCTGTCCAGCCTTATGGGGCTTGGCACCAAACTTTTACATCGGGATCCACCTTTACTACAGTAATTCGCTCTATTGACAGGGATTCGTGTTTATCAGGCGGGAAACTGATATAATGGAGCCGGTGTAAGACACACGCGGTATGTAAACCTCATGGAAAGTAAATGCCCATGAGGTGCCCGCTTTCCAGCCTTACGTGGCTTGGCACCCGATCTTTTACATCGGGTTCCACCTTTAAGACATTAATCCTCTCTATTGACAGGGTATCATGTTTATCAGGCGAAAACGGATATAATGGATCCCGTGCAAGGCACAAGCGGGGTGTAAACTGCATGTAAAGTAAATACCCATGTGGTGCCCCTTCTGTCCAGCCTTACGTAGCTTGGCACCAGAACTTTTACATCGGACTCCACCTTTACGGCAGTAATCCTCTCTATTGACTGGGATTCATGTTTATCAGGCGAGAACTGATATAGTGGAGCCGGAGCAAGACATATGCGGTGTGTAAACCACATGGAAAGTAAATGCCCATGAGGTGCCCGTTCTGTCCAGCCTTACGTGGCTTGGCACCCGATCTTTTACATCGGGCTCCACCTTTATGGCAGTAATCCTCTCAATTGACAGGGTATCATGTTTATCAGGTGGGAACTGATATAATGGATCCAGTGCAAGGCACAAGCGGTCTGTAAACCACATGTAAGGTAAATGCCCATGAGGTGCCCGTTCTTTCCAGCCTTAAGTGGCTTGGCACCCAAACTTTTACATCGGGGTCCACCTTTACGGCAGTAATCCTCTCTATTGATAGGGATTCATGTTTATCAGTCGGAAACTAATATAATGGAGTAAGTGCAAGACACATGCGGTGTGTAAATCACATGGAAAGTAAATGCCCATGAGGTGCACGTTCTTTCCAGCCTTACCTGGCTTGGCACCCGATCTTTTACATCGGGGTCCACCTTTACGTACGGCAGTAATCCTCTTTATTGACATGGATTCATGTTTATCAGGCGGGAACTGATATAATGGAGCCGGTGCAAGACACAAGCGGTGTCTAAACCACATGGGAAGTAAATGACAATGAGGTGCCCATTCTTTCCAGCCTTACGTGGTTTGGCACCTGATCTTTTACATCGGGGTCCACCTTTACGGTAATAATCCTCTTTATTGACATGGATTCATGTTTATCAGGCGGGAACTGATATAATGGAGCCGGTGCAAGACACAAGTGGTGTGTTTCAGAGTGTTTTCTCACTACAAAAGCGTTGACCGTAGATAACCCGGTCAACGTGGTCAAGGGGCCCACGGGGGTCCCTCGGGTGTGTCGAGTTGGTGCAGACGAGATGCGAGTCGGGGTTACAGACGACGTGGAGCACGTCGGCTGGGCCGAATCGGGGTCCTCGGTCGCAAGGAGGGCGAGGGGAAGCCTCGACCCGATCAGAGACGCTCGGCCTCGGACGGTCGGACGACGAGGGGTAGCCTCGGTCGTCCCGCTGGTTACGTGGCCGGTCGCGGGGCGGAGGGGAAGCCTCGGCCCGGTGTGAAACGCTCGGCCTCGGACGGTTGTGCTCGGCCTCGGTCGGGCGGGTGACGAGGGGTAGCCTCGATCGTCCCGCTGGTTACGTGGCCGGCGAGGGGTGGAGGGGAAGCCTCGGCCCGTGGATCTGATGTCCTCATGCGTAGACGAGAACACTCGTCAGGGGGGCCGGACCTTGGTTCCGGCCAAATCCCCTCCGATGCCTAAGTCAGATAGTGATCTGAGAAGGGAGGCCCGGCGGAGACGGTTCGAATCGAGAAGAGATCTGAACGGCGTCTCACGGCGCGAGCGGGGGAGGAAGGAGATGAAATGGGGGAACTAGGTCGTTGATGGAGTACCTTAGGTTTTAGATACCTGAGATGCGGTCCCTTGTCCAGTCGTCCTTCTAACCCTTTTGTAGACCTCCCACAGTGATTGCCCCCGACCCACGTCGCTCGTCCGCCCTCGATCGTGCCCCCTCAATCCGCCCCCCCCCGTCGCCGCTCCCTGCGCCATGCCAGCACCTCCCCATCACAGCCATTAAGTGGTAGCGGGATCAGGGGAACTGTTACCGCTGGAGTGGGCGAGTGCCCAGCGCGCTATCAGGGCTGGGTCGGATCGATATTCAGGGGTCCTCTATAGGGCCTTGCCGGGTGGGCCAGATCGCGCAGATGGGCTTCTGATCGGCAGTCGGGTTTCTGGGCTCGTGTCTTTCGGGCTTCGGTCAAATAGGCGTAACAATTGCCCCCATTGGTCGGGTCGATCGGCCTCGGCCGGTTCGGCTCGGCCGATGTGACTTCCGCCGACTTTGACAGGCTCGTTAGTCGATGCCGACTCATTTATTAGTCGTCATCATGAGTTGGTCCGTTCGATACTTTTAAGGCGCGGGCTCCGAAGCGTCGTCGGTCCTCTGATGCTGCCACGTGTAGCTGCAAGCTTATCCCCACCGCTCGCGGGGTTGTCTTAGGTTGAGAAGCCGAGTGGGTTGTGAGCCGCCATCTCGTCGTTTTCTTCTTTGCGCTGATCCCAATTCTGCCTGAGCTCTGCCTCATGTCGTCTTCCTCTGCCACGGGTTCGGGTCGGCCGGAGCGCGACGCTGCTCCTGGCCTGGCGGGTAGCCCTCCTTCAGCGATTCGTCGGCATGGGGGTGAACTTTTAGGGGTGCCCCCAGAGGTCTTGTCGTGGCCTTCGTCTATCTGCACCACCGCCATCGAGAGCATGCGCTCCACCTATCTGCTTCCGCCTTACTCGGCTCGTGCCCCTGGGTCTGACGAGCGGATCTGCCTTCCCGGTCCCGACGAGGTTGGAATATACGAGAAATGCTTCCGCTTCGGGCTTCGCTTCCCGCTCCACCCTTTCATCATTGAGTTCCTCGGGGCCCATAACGTGTGCCTGTGTCAATTCTGCCCCAATGCCATCGGGCTCCTCGTCGGGTTCGTCGTCGTCTGCATGCTGAGGGGAGTGGCGCCCTCTCTTCGTCTCTTCGCCCAGTTCTACCGCCTGAGCCACCACCAATCGGGGGCGTGGATTTACATCAGCGCCCGCCCGAAGATGACCCTGGTGTTGGGGTTACCGAGCTACCTGAAACGCTGGAAGGGGGAATACGTGTTCGTCACGTTCCCGTCGAGTGTACCTTTCCCGGTTCGGTGGGAGTCGGTCGGCGCAGTCATCCTCGATCTGGGTGAGCTGACTGTCGCCAAGCAGCAGACGGCGAGGGACATGATGGCGATTCCTGCGAGGGAGCGGTCGATTGACGTCCTCTTTAGTGACCATAACTTGCGTAAGATGGTGTGGCCCTTGGGTAAGCTCCCCGAGCATTCGTCATTCGAGGTTTCCTGGGCTCTGCTTGGTCTCTCATTTCTTCGTTGAGTGTAGGTGGATTCCCTCTCGGTCCTTCCCCCGCCAGCACTCACGTGCAGGCCCCAGATCCGGATTCGCGTAAGAGGGATCATGTGCTGGAGGTCCGGAAGAAGCAGCGGGCCGTGACCTCGACTGGAGGCTCTAAAAGGAAGAAGGGGCCATCCCCCTCTGTCCCCTTGTTGGGGTCTTCCAAGAGGGTCCGTGAGGGGGTCGAGGGAGTTGATGTCCCGTCACCCGCCGATCAGCTCCGACCCGCCCCCGTCGAGGTTGCCTGGCCGTGGGTCGGCCCTTCGCCCCTCACGGACGGTCCCCTCCCTGACGCCTACGATCGGTATCTAGGCGCGTTCCGCTCCAACCCCGGTGAGTTTTCTTCGTCAGGGGAGGGTCTTCTTCGTCCACGCTTCCCGGTAGGGGAGAAGGAATCGGTGTTTTTGAGCCGCGGAGCCGCCGCGCGAGTGGCCGAGAATAGTTGCCTCCCTCCCGATCAGGTTGCGCTGGATGGAGTTAGAGGCGACTGTCTGGCCACCTTTATGATTCAGGCCGGCCAACAGGTAGAGTGCATCTGCTTGTCCTCCCTCCAGCTGCTTTCGCCGTCTTACCTTTGTTGCCTTGGTGTAGTTGTCCTCGGTGGGTCTCTCGATGAGGCGTCAGTTTGCGGCGCTTCCCAAAGCCAAGGCCGATGCCGGGCGAGATCTTGAGGCCCATGGCGAGGAGGGAGAGGCAGGCCAGTTAGAGGAAGTGCGGGTCAGGTCCTGGGAGACCCGTGTAACTGAGCTGTCCTCTGCCTTGGAGGAGGCGGACCGGGAGAGGGCCTTGGCTCTGACTGCAAAGTCAGAGGCCGAGGCACGGGTCGCCGAGCTTTTGAGAGATGCCGACACGTCTGGGGGAGCCGAGAAGACCCCCGTCTCCGTTATCGCCCCCGAGACCTTGGAGCTCTCCGATCGTCTGGAAGCGGCAGAGGAGCAGGCGAGGGTTCTCCTTGCTCAACTTGGCGAGAGATCCCGGGAGATCGAGAAGGAGAGGGCGGAGCACCAACGCCAGATCGAGACCTTAGATGCCCGAATGCGTGGGCTTGAGGAGGTGGATCCGGCCCGGATCGATCATGATGCCGTGGCGGAGTATGCCACCTCCTTCGTTGAGACCGCCTTGACGGAGGCGTTCGAGAAAGGTTTCGCCCGGTGTCAGTCCGAGATCCAAAAGAAGTTCCCACTCTCGGGGGTCAACTTCGAGGATCTCCGTATGCACCCTGACATTGAGCGGAGTGTGGGGGATGACCCAAGTGGACCACCAGCCGGTGGTCCCACAGGTGCCCCTGGAGTTGAATGAGGGAGGGGAATGCCCCTTGGCCTCTTCGCGCGTCTCTCTGTACATCTTTTTGCTTATCTGGAAAGGAACGAATTCAAATAAATTTATTTCACAGAAACGATACATTTATTGAAAGTACTTGCGTAAATGTTCCGCATTCCAGGCGTGAGTGAGAATCCTCCCCTCCATATTGGCTAGACGGTAGGTTGCGGGTCCGAGGACCTCGATGACTTTGTAGGGCCCCTCCCATTTAGCCGCGAGCTTCCCCTTGCGAGCGGTATCTGGGTTGAAGCCTGCTTTCCGGAGGACCAGGTCCCCAAGGTGGTAGCTTCGGCCCCTGACCCGAGCATTGTAGTATCGGGCCACCTTCTGCTTCTGGCGGATGATGGTGGCCAGGGCATGTTCCCGTCGTTCGCCGAGGAGCTCCAGGCTGAGTTCCAGACCCTGCGAGTTCCTGTCTTCGTCAAAGTATTTGAGGCGGAGAGATTCCTCACCCAACTCGACCGGCACCACTGCCTCGGCCCCGTAGGCAAGCATGAACGGGGTCTCACCGGTGGCCTCCTTGTGGGTCGTCCGGTATGACCAGAGTATTCCGGGGAGCTCTTCCGGCCAGCTTCCTTCGGCGTCCTTCACTTTCTTTCGGAGGGGCTCTATGATACACTTGTTGGCCGCTTCCGTCATTCCGTTGGTCTGGGGGTGCGCTACAGAGGCGAAGAGAGGCTTGATTCCCCATTCCGTGCAGAAGTCTTTGAACCCCGCGGAGTCGAACTGTTTCCCGTTGTCTGTGACGATGGACCGGGGAACTCCGAATCTGGAGATGATGGAAGTCCACACGAAGCTTTTCGCTTTCTTCCATGTGATGGTGGCCAACGGTTCCGCCTCGATCCATTTGGTGAAGTAGTCCACCGCCACTATCAGATACTTCCGCTGCCCCCGGCCCGGTTTAAACGGTCCGAGGATGTCGAGCCCCCATTTCGTAAAGGGGATGGGGCTCACGATAGGGATGAGCTCCGACGGGGGAGTTGAGGAGTGGTGGGCATACCTCTGACATTCCTGGCACTTTTGGACGTAGCTTGTTGCGTCTTGTACCAGGGTTGGCCAGTAGTATCCCTGCCTCAAGATATTCTGTGCAACCATCTTACCCCCGTGGTGATTTCCGCAGATCCCTTCGTGAACCTCATGTAGGACGTAGTCGGCTTCCTGCGGTCCGATGCATTTCAGGTACGGGAGGACATCAGCCTTCGTCCAGCGCCTTCGGTAGAGCGTCCCCTCATGGATCACGTATCGGAGCGCCTTCCTCTCCAGGGTCCGACGCTCGTCCCAATCCGTCGGCACTTCCCCATGAGTGAGGTACCGAATGATCGGATCCATCCAGGTGGGATTTTGGTCGACCGCCATCACCTCCTGCTCCTCCGTGCTGGGGGACTGCAGGTTCTCCACGTAGATGGTGCGGCCCAGCTCCTTAGGCGAGGACGAGGCTAGCTTCGACAGCGCGTCCGCCCGTGCGTTCTCCGACCGCGGGAGATGCAAGACTTCCGCGTTTTTGAACCTGGAGAGCGCAGCTTTGGCAACGGCGTGATACCTCTGCATTGTCTCCTCCCGCGTCTCGTAACTTCCCAGAAGTTGGTTGACAATGAGCTTCGAGTCGCTGAGGAGGTGCACAGATTCGGCCCCAAGCTCCCGGGCCAGTCTCAAGCCGTTGATCACCGCTTCGTATTCTGCCATGTTGTTGGTGGCCGGGAACTCGAACCGCAACGCGTACTCCACGACGTTCCCTTCCGAAGATCGGATCGCGATCCCAGCCCCGCCTCCTGATTGTGTGGCCGATCCATCCACATGGATTATCCATGCTCCTGGAACTCCTGACTGGAGGTGGTCAGCCGAAAGAAAAGACAAAGGTTGGGCGATTACCGTTGCTGAGCCTTCTTCCTCTGGAGGATGTTCTCCTTCCGTCGTACACTCAGCGATGAAGTCAGCCAAGGCCTGCCCTTTGATGGCCATGCGCGGTTTGAACCGGAGGTCGAATTCGCTCAATTCCACCCCCCAGTTCAGCATCCTTCCCATTCGGTCGAATCTCTTGAGATTCTACTCCAGCTGTGAGTCGGTCAAGACCAGTATGGTGTGGGCTTGGAAATAGGGCCTGAGCCTTCGCGCTGAGAGAATGAGGGCGTACGCCAGTTTCTCCATGGGCGAGTATCGCACCTCCGCCCCCTTCAGGATCCGACTCGTGTAGTACACCGGCCACTGCACCCCACCATCTTCTCGGATCAGCACCGAGCTCACTGCTTCCTCCGCGCATGCCAGGTAAAGGCTTAGTGACTCCCCTTCCCGTGGCTTGGACAGGAGAGGTGGGCTCCGGAGATATTCCTTGAGATCCGCGAACGTCCTGGAGCAGTCTTCGTCCCACAGTATCGTCTTCCTATTGTCCGATGGTTCCGTGATCGCTTTCCTCAGAACTTTGAAGAAGGGGAGCGATCTTTCCGCCGATTTGGATAGGAATCGCCCCAAGGCTGCGATGCGCTCGTTCAGCCTCTGCAGCTCCTTGAACGTCGTCGGCTCACGCATGTTGATCAGTGCCTCGATCTTGTCAGGATTAGCTTCAATGCCACGGTTAGTTATCATAAACCCCAAGAATTTGCCAGATCTTACCCCGAATGTGCACTTCGTGGGGTTGAGTCGAATGTTGTGTCGCCGCAACCGCTCGAAGGTTTCACGAAGGTCGGCGATGTGGTCCTCTGGCTTTCTTGACTTGACAAGCATGTCGTCGACGTAGACCTCCAGGTTCCTCCCGATCTGGGAGTGAAAAACCTTGTTGACCATTCTCTGGTAGGTGGCCCCTGCGTTCTTCAAGCCGAAGGGCATCTTCTTGTAGCAGTATGTTCCCTGGTCCGTCGTGAAGGATGTCATCTCCTCGTCCCGGGGGTCCATCTGGACTTGGTTGTACCCTAAGTAGGCGTCCATGAAGCTAAGAATCTCGTACCCCGAAGCGTTGTCCACCAGGTGGTCAATGCGCGGCAGGGGGTAGCTGTCCTTGGTACAGGCTTTGTTGAGGTCACTGAAGTCCACGCACATTCGCCACTTCCCGTTGGGTTTCCTGACCATCACCACGTTCGATAGCCACTCCGGGTACCAGACTTCTCGTATGAAGCCGGCGTCGAGGAGACGTTCCACTTCCTCGGAGGCCGCCTTCATCTTCTCGCCGCCCAGGTTCCGCTTCTTCTGCCTGACCGGCCTGAAGTTGGGGTCGGCGTTGATCTGGTGGACGATCACCTGGGGATCCACGCCGGGCATGTCCTCTGGTGACCAAGCAAAGACGTCTAGGTTCGCCTCCAGGCACTCGACCAGTCGGCTCCTCAGGTCGTGGCTTAGCCCTCTCCCGATTGAGACGAACCGGTCCTCGACGTCCGTGACCGGGATCTGCTCTTGCTCCTCCGCAGGGGTGGGCCTCGGCCCGTCCCTTAAGTCGAGCGCGGCCATCTGGTCGACTAGATGATCTTCGGGACCTTCCTCCGCCAGTTGATAGCAGGTATTCGGTCTCCCCGCGTCGCCTTCGACTTGCCCCATCCCCCCGGGCGTTCGGAACTTGATAGTCCGATGGAGGGTCGAGACCACCGCTCTGATGGCGTTGAGAAGGGGTCGGCCGATGATCCCGTTGTATTCCGACCCGATCCCCAATACGATGAATTCTACCGCCAGGGTCACCGTGTCTGGTGGGCCTCCGAGTGTTACCGGGAGATGGATCGTGCCGATGATGGGGGTGGAATGGCCCGTGAATCCCACCACGGGACCCGAGCGGGATCGCAAGTCTTCCTTCCGCCGCCCCATCTTTTCCAGGGTTGACATGAAGAGGATGTCGTAAGAGCTGCCGGTGTCGACGAGCAGTCGCCGTACCATGGTTGTGTCTATGATCACCGACACCACCAAAGCTACGTCCGAGCTGCGCGCTGTTACAGACGTGCTCGGTCTCCCGACCGGTAGGGACGGTGAGGGTCTCCCGGTCCTCTCCTCACGATCCTCCTCGCACCGGGCCCGGGCCCACTCTTGCCAACGATGGCGGGCCCTGTCGCTTCGCGTCAGAGCCTTGCTCTCCTTTCGTCGAGACGGGTGAAGATGCGTCATTGCAGGTGCGGTTTGTTTCTTCGTGGGATAGTTCGTTCCCACAGACGGCGCCAGATGTTTCAGAGTGTTTTCTCACTACAAAATCGTTGACCGTGGATAACCCGGTCAACGTGGTCAAGGGGCCCACGGGGGTCCCTCAGGTGTGTCGAGTTGGTGCAGACGAGATGCGAGTCGGGGTTACAGACGACGTGGAGCGCGTCGGCTGGGCCGAATCGGGGTCCTCGGTCGCAAGGAGGGCGAGGGGAAGCCTCGACCCGATCAGAGACGCTCGGCCTCGGACGGTCGGATGACGAGGGGTAGCCTCGGTCGTCCCGCTGGTTACGTGGCCGGTCGCGGGGCGGAGGGGAAGCCTCGGCCCGGTGTGAAACTCTCGGCCTCGGACGGTTGTGCTCGGCCTCGGTCGGGCGGGTGACGAGGGGTAGCCTCGATCGTCCCGCTGGTTACGTGGCCGGCGAGGGGCGGAGGGGAAGCCTCAGCCCGTGGATCTGATGTCCTCATGCGTAGACGAGAACACTCGTCAGGGGGGCCAGACCTTGGTTCCGGCCAAATCCCCTCCGATGCCTAAGTCAGATAGTGATCTGAGAAGGGAGGCCCGGCGGAGACGGTTCGACTCGAGAAGAGATCTGAACGGCGTCTCACGGCGTGAGCGGGGGAGGAAGGAGATGAAATGGGGGAACTAGGTCGTTGATGGAGTACCTTAGGTTTTAGATACCTGAGATGCGGTCCCTTGTCCAGTCGTCCTTCTAACCCTTTTGTAGACCTCCCGTCGTGATTTCCCCCGACCCACGTCGCTCGTCCGCCCTCGATCGTGCCCCCTCAATCCCCCCCCCCCCGTCGCCGCTCCCTGCACCATGCCAGCACCTCCCCATCACAGCCATTAAGTGGTAGCGGGATCAGGGGAACGGTTACCGCTGGAGTGGGCAAGTGCCCAGCGCGCTATCAGGGCCGGGTCGGATCGATATTCGGGGGTCCTCTATAGGGCCTTGCCGGGCGGGCCAGATCGTGCAGATGGGCTTCTGATCGGCAGTCGGGTTTCTGGGCTCGTGTCTTTTGGGCTTCGGCCAAATAGGCGTAACACGGTGTGTAAACCACATGGGAAGTAAATGACAATGAGGTGCCCGTTCTTTCCAGCCTTACGTGGTTTGGCACCTGATCTTTTACATCGAGGTCCACCTTTACGGAAGTAATTCTCTCTATTGACATGGATTCATGTTTATCAGGCGGGAACTGATATAATGGATCCAGTGCAAGGCACAAGCGGTGTGTAAACCACATGGAAAGTAAATGCCCATGAGGTGCCCTTTCTATCAAGCCTTACGTGTCTTGGCACCTGATCTTTTACATCGGGGTCCACATTGTAGGGGTTTTGGCGGACCCCCAGAGCTCGGATCCGTATCCGTCCTAAGTCGGACGGACCACGGAGGCACAAAAGCGCAGCGGAAAAACAGAAATCATATCTCTACACTAGCTAAACTATTTAGCTAGGCTCTGGGGAGCCAGAACCTAGCCCGATCTATGCCGACTTGGAGTGGGTCTGACCACTCCAAGAAGGATCTACACTAAGCGACTAATTAAAAATTACGCTAAAAAAACGCTTAACCACATACCCGGAATCTTGGCCCTGGAGCAGGCAAGATGTACCGCACCGTCTTGAGAAGCTCCTCGTAGCCGAGCCGCGTTGACCCGATCTCCCTGAGCCGCCTCGCACCCTCGCACCGATCCGCCCGAGCCGCTTTCGCCTCCGAGCCAATCACACGCGGTAGAAAGTTTCACTTGAGAAGAACCCGCGTCTTAGACGTCCGGATCAGATCCAAACCCCCTTTGTAGTCGTGCTAGGACTACTCCGGAGAATAGGAAAGTAGAGAGAGAGATTTAGTCGCGGACCGAGCTTGCTCAATAATTTGGAGCTACCCGATCGTTGACTGGTGTGTTTTTCAACGAGGAGAGTGCACCCCTATTTATATAGGGAGTGAGCACTCAACTTCTCGTTGCGGGCAATGTGGGACAATCCACATGAAGAGAAAAATTCAATTAAGCCATTTGGCTTAATTTCAACTTTAAAGTTAGCCTTTCACAAAGTCAAACTTTAACTAATTAATTCTCCTCGTATACTAAACTTCAGACACCAAACAAGCTATCAATCAGAAAAGCTTGGAATGGTGAACGCGTAGGAACTGACGGTGACAAATTTCGACTTCGTTTGACCCCTCAAACAATTGCTCAAAGTTTAGCAATTTTTACAAAATTCGTAGCCGTCATTAGGGGTTTCAAAAACCCTAATTTTGACTTAAGTTGCGGGCGCGCCCGCCCAAGGGGCAAGGGCAGGCGTCCGCCCGCTGCAAGCAGCGGGCCGTGCCCGCTGCAAGCAGCGGGCGCCGGCCCGCTGCACACAGCGGGCCACGCCCGCTGATGCAGCGGGCGCCGGCCCGCTGCACACAGCGGGCCGCGCCCGCTGTGCAACGGGCGTGTACCCGTTGTAGCCAGCGGGCGTCGCCCGTTTGCCTTTGCACATGGGCCTTTTGGCCCAGTGGGTCTAACCCACTTCCCCTTGAACTCTTTCTGCGTTTCTGGGCTCGTTTGAGCTCCGATTTGGACGCGGTTTGAACCTGTGTTTAGACCGGGACGATCCCGTCATCCAGGTAACCCTTTCCAACAAGTTTGTTCCTACTAACTTCGTCGTAACTAATTTACAACACGTTTAGTCAAAGTTAGCATCTAATGCAACGTTGTGTCCCTATTGCTAATGAGACTAACTTTCACAACTTAACTTGTGAATATCATCAAATGATATTTCTCTCTATTCTATATTCCTATTACTAAGACACGAATACTCCTCGGTGTGAGACCCTACAGCCTGACCTTACTACAGGTTGGGGCTCGAAACCCTTAGACGACGGTCATTACGAGCAGTAGCTGTCGTCCCTGTTTCAGAGTCATCATAACGTGATCGACCCTTTGACAAAAGTATCATAGGGTTTGCATTGGCTGTGTCAGTGATGAATTCCGTTAGCTAAAATCCCTTCGTCAAGACTGTGTTATCGCTGGCCTAGGGTATGGTTTTCTGTCAACCCTATTAGACAACATTGGTCAGTATACGGCGGTCTTTATTGTATACACGTTGTACTACTTGCAACGTGCCCCGGCCGAGGATTAACATAAAGACCGTACTGAGCCTATAACACTAACTTCCCTTTAATGGAAGTGACGAATCCCATCTTAGTCACTTACTCACCTTGGGAGCTTCAGGTGCAGCCCAACCTAAGATCTTTCAGCATGACTGTTCCTCGAAGCTAGATCATGGGTCTAAGCTATACCGTCCGCTCTCAGGTTTGTACAGATGACTTCAGGTCTTAAGGATCAACTAACCTATCATCACCCTAGAGTTATTAAAGACAGATCATTAAAGTTAACCATTTAATAACTCTAACTTGGTCGTTCAGTGAACTCATTCTACAATGAGCACCTGTGTCTCGTCTCCGACTTCGCTAAGTCGAATGACTATGAGATCATCATTACCCGAAGGCAAGACGAAGACACAGTGATCTATCCGATGTGTCGATATCCAGTTCTCAACACATCTACGATCACGAACCGTTTAAGACTTACGTTTCTATTCGGTCGCTTACTTACTCACAATCGAGATCTCATCTAGATATGTAAGGACCTAACTATAAGTCTATGGATATTATCTAAGTATATTAATACTGATGATTTTATACTTAGAATAATACGTACCATATACGGTATGAACAAGATGTATAATCAAGATAAATTGCCTTATGGGCACATATCTTCCTACATCTCCCACTTGCACTTAGGCTATTTATCTCGGTATCTCATGCCGTTATAGCATATCAGTCACTTTGACATTTGATATGGCAAACCTAAGAGTGGTTCTACTAATAAGTATCTACAACGAATTTTAATGGATTGAAATTACATCTCTTGATCACACAGGGTTGATCCTTTGGAAAAATGATCTGGATCAATTTTCCTAACTTTGTATAGCTAACAGTTAGCTTATACTATTTAGATGTGGGGTCTAACATTTCCGTAAGTCAGTTCTAGCTCACTCCACTTTACTGTGTCAATATGTCAAGTACATATTTGACACCCTAAGTCTCTATATATATGCGATTAAATCAAAACAATTTTGACTTAATGATTTATATAGAAGATTCATTAAAGTGAAAAATCCTTTTTACTTAGTCCGGAAAAACCGGAACTAAGTATACTTACTCGCTCCCACTGACTTTGAGAATTACCTGGTTAAATTACTTCAACATAATCACTAAATCATATTTAGATTTATGTGCAAAAATAACCTTTTGGTAAGTGCCTTAGATGGAATGTACAAGTGTCAGATTCGGTTTGACGAATGAGTCAAGTCAAGATCGTTTTAAGGAATCTTGACATTGACTCGTTCAATCAAAACGTTCTACACTGTACTAATTCCTTTAACCACATTTAGTATTAACTCTTTTAACAACTAAATGCAGATAATCACGAGTTAAACTTGATATGCGTATTTACTGTGATTGCACACAATTTATACGCCCCCTTGGAACTTATACTTGACTACTGATTGACTTCAGACATTTAGTCAGCTTCAAAATCAATATTATCGAAGCAATACACCATTATTCGAAAATGTACGCAACCATCACAGAAAAGCCACATCCACAGAATTTTAAGCCAATTCAATTTCAATTGCAACAAACGAGACATCCATTCCAAAACAACGGGTTCATAAAAGGAACCTTAATTTGTTTATCAAAAATAAACTTTGAGTGCAAAGCACTCATTCATTGTTTTCGATCCTTAAAGATGATACATTTTATTCAAATAAGAAAAATATCATCTCCATCACGATCAGCGTCTCCAGAAGTCTTTGAGCGGTCCCAGCAGCAACTGTTGCTTTAATTGCCGACCGATCTCCGTACTTCTCCAATCTCCAGTTCTTATCAGCCACCTGTATACAGTACACAGATGTCTATAAGTATCTCATACTTTATGAATGGAAATAATTGCATTTAATTGAATTTTAATTTGTACCTGAGGTAGAGGCATCAGTATGCCCCTTCTTCTTCTCTGCAAGATAGATCTTGCAGTTCCTCTTCCAGTGGCCAATCTTGTGGCAATGGAAGCACTCAGATTTCGACGGGGCCCCTTTGTTCTTCTTCTTTCCATTCTTAGCCTTCGCAGGTTGTGGGACCTGCCTCTTCTTTCCTTTGCCTTTCGGCTGGTCGGAAGTAGCAGAGCCAACAACCAGTGCAGCCGGCTTCTTATGAATCTCCTCAAACTGCCGGAGCATATTGAGGAGACCCGGAAGATCCGTCTCAAGGCTGTTCATTATAAAGCCAGTTATAAAAGGCTTGAAATCGGGAGTCAAAGACTTTAGGATAATGTCCGTGGACATCTCATTGTCCAGGACAAATCCTAACTGGGCGGCGTCCTCCACGTACCCGATCATCTTGATAACATGATCCTGTACGGGCTCCGTCCCCATCTTGGTGCCCCAGAGGTTGCTAGTGGCCTCGAACTTGGCAGCTCTTGATCGCTTGCCATACAACTCTTGTGCGTTGAGGAGCATGCTTTGAACATCCATATGTTCATGCTTCCTCTGCAACTCGTTGGTCATCGAAGCCAGAGTAAGGCACCTGGCCTTCTCTGCATCCCTCTGGTACAATTTGTAGGCTTCCTTTTCCTCGTGGGTCGAATCTTCATCCGGCTTATCTGGAGCGTCCTCGAACAGTACGTATCCTATTCCGGCTAGGGAAAGGACCAACTTGATGTTCCTAAGCCAGTCTTTGTAGTTCGTTCCATCCAGCACGTTCTTTTCAACTATGTATCTAAGTCCCGAATCCATTCTGTATTTTATAGATACTATAGTTAGTAAATGTTCGTAGTATAGTTTTAATGGTTTTAATAAAACTATATTCTCCCACTAAATTTATTTAAAGCCATAATAATAAACAATTTATTATAAAATAATATTTGTGAGAGAGGGATCCGACTACCCTGAGTCTGACAACCTTGAGTGTATCTCAACAAGTTGTCCGACTCTGCAGTCGGTAGACGAACTCTTCGTCAATCATATTTACTATGATTCCCTATCGATTTTTACCCCTAGTCATTTGCGATCATGAGTGTGCTCAACCGGATCACAATGGCTAGCCTAGTCGGACCCTTGTTTTCGTGTCTAGCCTGACTTGCCCCTTTGCTCGGTGTATGCACGACGCGCCGGTTTGGGTCAGGTCTTAGACTACATTCTTGGTTAGACTTACGCCGAAGCTCGTGGGATGAGACAACGGTTTTAGTCAGGTTAAGATGTCAATCAAGAAATCGGTTTCTATAAGATTGACATGTCACGGCTTGAGTGTAGCTCAACAACCGGAACATGTTTCTTACAGTTGCCAACTCCTAAAACAAGGAGGGCTACGATTTATCTTGAACAAGATTATTATCGTATTGACTTAGGTATAGTCGATGGACTTACATAGTCATGAATCGACTCCTTGCGGTCCAGCGGACGCGGCCAGGGAATTGACTAAGCCAGGACCACTTGTTACCCAGTCTAGCTAGGTTGGTCCAAAAACTTTAGCCAAGCACATTGACCGACATCATGATCCATTGAAGGAGTTGTCATCAATCTTATGTTTTCCAAACAACTAAATGGCTTTTAATAAAAAAACAACTAGTTAATCCTTATCAACTAGTGGATCCTAAAATTCAAAATTTTTCAGATTGGTTGAACATCTTTTATTAAGTCCTTATCAACTATAAGGTTCTACGTTCAACTTGCTACCCCAATCTTATTAGGATTTATAAAACAATTCAACATTTTGCCTTTTATGAAAATCATTAATTAAACGATTTAATGAAATGATTTACAAACAAGGGGACTACCCTAATCAGGTATTAGGTTCAAATGTTGTTTTGTTTTATTGATCGTAGCATGTCACTATCATGTTTTAATGGCTAACCTAACAAGGTTTGTGTATACAATATACAACATGAAATGAAGCAACTAACTTTATCCGCATAAAAGAAAGTTTCATTTTTAGTGACATATGAAAGGTATTTGCAAGTTTTAAAAATTATCTATATAATACAAACATGCAAATCTAAATTTTAACACTTAAAATTAAAGATTAAAATTTTAAAGCCTTCATAAAAATTTTATCGCATAAAACTAAGTCGTACAAAATTATCTAATAATTTTTAAACTTAGGCCCTTAAAAATTTTAACCTCATTTCTAAAATTAAAATATCACATAAAAATTTTAGAAACATCTATGTAGTAAAAGAAATTAATTTTATATTACATCTCATGAAATAAAATTATTTCTATTATTAACATATTTAAACAATTTTAAAACTCTTTTAAAATCTTTTAGAAATCCTTTTTAGAAGCATTCAAGTAAAGTTTAAAGATTTCTAACTTTATGTAACTAAAGAAAAATTCTTAAATTTCAAAAATAAAATTTTTCTAAAGATTACATAAACATTAAATACCCTTTAAAAATTTTTAAATGGCTCATAAAAATTTTATAAAGTATTTAAAACAAAGGAGACTAATTTTTAGATTTATCGCATAAAAATAATTTTGCTCCAAAATTAAAATAAATTTCAGTGTTGCAAAAAAAAAAATAATTTTTTTGAAACACAAAAATATTTTTAAAACTAATTTAACATAAAGCTAAAAGGTTTTGAACATGCAGGCTAAGCATTTTTAACTATTTAAAAAGTCGCTATAGTAGATCTATAGCATAACCGTGGCTCTGATACCACTGTAGGGGTTTTGGCGGACCCCCAGAGCTCGGATCCGTATCCGTCCTAAGTCAGACGGACCACGGAGGCACAAAAGCGCAGCGAAAAAACAGAAATCATATCTCTACACTAGCTAAACTATTTAGCTAGGCTCTGGGGAGCCAGAACCTAGCCCGATCTATGCCGACTTGGAGTGGGTCTGACCACTCCAAGAAGGATCTACACTAAGCGACTAATTAAAAATTACGCTAAAAAAACGCTTAACCACATACCCGGAATCTTGGCCCTGGAGCAGGCAAGATGTACCGCACCGTCTTGAGAAGCTCCTCGTAGCCGAGCCGCGTTGACCCGATCTCCCTGAGCCGCCTCGCACCCTCGCACCGATCCGCCCGAGCCGCTTTCGCCTCCGAGCCGATCACACGCGGTAGAAAGTTTCACTTGAGAAGAACCCGCGTCTTAGACGTCCGGATCAGATCCAAACCCCCTTCGTAGTCGTGCTAGGACTACTCCGGAGAATAGGAAAGTAGAGAGAGAGATTTAGTCGCGGACCGAGCTTGCTCAATAATTTGGAGCTACCCGATCATTGACTGGTGTGTTTTTCAACGAGGAGAGTGCACCCCTATTTATATAGGGAGTGAGCACTCAACTTCTCGTTGCGGGCAATGTGGGACAATCCACATGAAGAGAAAAATTCAATTAAGCCATTTGGCTTAATTTCAACTTTAAAGTTAGCCTTTCACAAAGTCAAACTTTAACTAATTAATTCTCCTCGTATACTAAACTTCAGACACCAAACAAGCTATCAATCAGAAAAGCTTGGAATGGTGAACGCGTAGGAACTGACGGTGACAAATTTCGACTTCGTTTGACCCCTCAAACAATTGCTCAAAGTTTAGCAATTTTTACAAAATTCGTAGCCGTCATTAGGGGTTTCAAAAACCCTAATTTTGACTTAAGTTGCGGGCGCGCCCGCCCAAGGGGCAAGGGCAGGCGCCCGCCCGCTGCAAGCAGCGGGCCACGCCCGCTGCAAGCAGCGGGCGCCGGCCCGCTGCACACAGCGGGCCACGCCCGCTGATGCAGCGGGCGCCGGCCCGCTGCACACAGAGGGCCGCGCCCGCTGTGCAACGGGCGTGTGCCCGTTGTAGCCAGCGGGCGTCGCCCGTTTGCCTTTGCACATGGGCCTTTTGGCCCAGTGGGTCTAACCCACTTCCCCTTGAACTCTTTCTGCGTTTCTGGGCTCGTTTGAGCTCCGATTTGGACGCGGTTTGAACCTGTGTTTAGACCGGGACGATCCCGTCATCCAGGTAACCCTTTCCAACAAGTTTGTTCCTACTAACTTCGTCGTAACTAATTTACAACACGTTTAGTCAAAGTTAGCATCTAATGCAACGTTGTGTCCATATTGCTAATGAGACTAACTTTCACAACTTAACTTGTGAATATCATCAAATGATATTTCTCTCTATTCTATATTCCTATTACTAAGACACGAATACTCCTCGGTGTGAGACCCTACAGCCTGACCTTACTACAGGTTGGGGCTCGAAACCCTTAGACGACGGTCATTACGAGCAGTAGCTGTCGTCCCTGTTTCAGAGTCATCATAACGTGATCGACCCTTTGACAAAAGTATCATAGGGTTTGCATTGGCTGTGTCAGTGATGAATTCCGTTAGCTAAAATCACTTCGTCAAGACTGTGTTATCGCTGGCCTAGGGTATGGTTTTCTGTCAACCCTATTAGACAACATTGGTCAGTATACGGCGGTCTTTATTGTATACACGTTGTACTACTTGCAACGTGCCCCGGCCGAGGATTAACATAAAGACCGTACTGAGCCTATAACACTAACTTCCCTTTAATGGAAGTGACGAATCCCATCTTAGTCACTTACTCACCTTGGGAGCTTCAGGTGCAGCCCAACCTAAGATCTTTCAGCATGACTGTTCCTCGAAGCTAGATCATGGGTCTAAGCTATACCGTCCGCTCTCAGGTTTGTACAGATGACTTCAGGTCTTAAGGATCAACTAACCTATCATCACCCTAGAGTTATTAAAGACAGATCATTAAAGTTAACCATTTAATAACTCTAACTTGGTCGTTCAGTGAACTCATTCTACAATGAGCACCTGTGTCTCGTCTCCGACTTCGCTAAGTCGAATGACTATGAGATCATCATTACCCGAAGGCAAGACGAAGACACAGTGATCTATCCGATGTGTCGATATCCAGTTCTCAACACATCTACGATCACGAACCGTTTAAGACTTACGTTTCTATTCGGTCGCTTACTTACTCACAATCGAGATCTCATCTAGATATGTAAGGACCTAACTATAAGTCTATGGATATTATCTAAGTATATTAATACTGATGATTTTATACTTAGAATAATACGTACCATATACGGTATGAACAAGATGTATAATCAAGATAAATTGCCTTATGGGCACATATCTTCCTACACACATTTACGTCAATAATTCTCTCTATTGACAGTGATTCATGTTTATCAGGCGGGAACTGATATAATGGAGCCGGTGCAAGGCATACAAGGTGTGTAAACCACATGGAAAGTAAACGCCCATGAGGTGCCCGTTCTGTCCAGCCTTACGTGGCTAGGCACCCGATGTTTTACATCAGGGTCCACCTTTACGGCAGTAATCTTCTTTATTGACAGGGATTCATGTTTATCAGGCGGGAACTGATATAATGGAGCCGGTGCAAGGCACACGCCGTGTGTAAACCACATGGAAAGTAAATGCCCATGAGGTGCCTGTTCTGCCCAGCCTTACGTGGCTTGGCACCCGATCTTTTATATCGGGGTCAACCTTTATGGCAGTAATTCTCTCTATTGACATTGATTCATATTTATCAGGTGGGAATTGATATAATGGAGGCGGTGCATGATACACGCAGTGTGTAAACCACATGTTAAGTAAATGCCCATGAGGTGCTCGTTCTTTCCAGCCTTACGTGGCTTATCACCCGAACTTTTACATCGGGGTCCACCTTTATGGCAGTAACCCTCTATATTAACAGGGATTCATGTTTTTCAAGCGGGAACTGATATAATGGAGCCGGTGCAAGGCACACGCGATGTGTAAACCACATGGAAAGTAAATGCCCATGAGGTACCCGTTCTGTCCAGCCTTACGTTGCTTGGCACCTGATCTTTTACATCGGGGTCAACCTTTACGGCAGTTATCCTCTCTATTGACATGGATTCATGTTTATCAGCCGGGAACTGATATAATGGAGCCGGTACAAGGCACGCACGGTGTGTGAACCACATGGAAAGTTAAGGCCCATGAGGTGCCCATTCTTTCCAGCCTTACGTGGCTTGGCACCCGAACTTTTACATCGGGGTCCACCTATACAGCATTAATCCTCTCTATTGAAAGGGATTCATGTTTATCAAGCGAGAACTGATATAATGGATCCAGTGCAAGGCACAAGCGGTGTGTAAACCACATGGAAAGTAAATGCCCAAGAGGTGCCCTTTCTATCCAGCATTACGTGTCTTGGCACCTGATCTTTTACATCGGGGTCCACATTTACATCAATAATTCTCTCTATTGACAGTGATTCATGTTTATCAGGCGGGAACTGATATAATGGAGCCGGTGCAAGGCATACGCGGTGTGTAAACCACATGGAAAGTAAACGCCCATGAGGTGCCCGTTCTGTCCAGCCTTACGTGGCTTGGCACCCGATGTTTTACATCAGGGTCCACCTTTACGGCAGTAATCTTCTTTATTGACATGGATTCATTTTTATCAGGCAGGAACTGATATAATGGAGCCGGTGCAAGGCACACGCCGTGTGTAAGCCACATGGAAAGTAAATGCCCATGAGGTGCCTGTTCTGCCCAGCCTTACGTGGCTTGGCACCCGATCTTTTATGTCGGGGTCAACCTTTATGGCAGTAATTCTCTCTATTGACATTGATTCATATTTATCAGGCGGGAATTGATATAATGGAGGCGGTGCATGATACACGCAGTGTGTAAACAACATGGAAAGTAAATGCCCAAGAGGTGCCCGTTCTTTCCAGCCTTACGTGGCTTGGCACCCTAACTTTTACATCGGGGTCCACCTTTATGGCAGTAATCCTCTCTATTTGACAGGGATTCATGTTTTTCAAGCGGGAACAAATATAATGGAGCCGGTGCAAGGCACACGCGGTGTGTACACCACATGGAAAGTAGATGCCCATGAGGTACCCGTTCTGTCCAGCTTTACGTGGCTTGGCACCTGATCTTTTACATCGGGGTCAACCTTTACGGCAGTTATCCTCTATATTGACAGGGATTCATGTTTATCAGGCGGGAACTGATATAAAGGAGCCGGTACAAGGCACGCACGGTGTGTGAACCACATGGAAAGTTAAGGCCCATGAGGTGCCCGTTCTTTTTAGCCTTACGTGGCTTGGCACCTGAACTTTTACATCGGGGTCCACCTATACAGCATTAATCCTCTCTATTGAAAGGGACTCATGTTTATCAAGCACGAACTGATATAATGGAGCCGGTACAAGACACACGCGGTGTATAAACTACATGGAAAGTAAATGCCCATGAGGCGCCCGTTCTTTCCCACCTTACGTGGCTTGGCACCCGATCTTCTACATCGGAGTCCATCGTTACGGTAGTAATCCTCTCTATTGACAGGGATTCATGTTTATATGTCGGGAACTAATATAATGGAGCCGGTTCAAGACACAGCCGGTGTGTAAACCACATGAAAATAAATGCCCATGAGGTGCCTATTCTTTCCAGCCTTACGTGGCTAGGCACCTGATATTTTACATCGAGGTCCACCTTTACGGAAATAATTCTCTCTATTGACAGGGATTCATGTTTATCAGGTAGGAACTGATATAATGGAGCCGGTGCATGGCACACACGGTGTGTAAACCACATGGAGAGTAAATGACCATGAGTTTCTCGTTCTGTCCAGTGTTACGTGGTCTGGCACTCGACCTTTTACATCGGGGTGCACTTTTACGGTAATTATCCTCTCTATTGACAGGGATTCATGTTTATCAGGCGGGAACTGATATAATGGATCCAGTGCAAGACACACGCGGTGTGTAAACCACATAGAAAGTAAATGCCCATGAGGTGCCCGTTCTGTCCAGCCTTACGTGGCTTGGCACCCGAACTTTTACATCGGGGTCCACCTTTACGGCAGTAATCCTCTCTATTGACAGGGATTCATGTTTATCAGGTGGGAACTGCTATAATGGAGCCGGTGCAGGACACACGTGGTGTGTAAACCACATGGAAATTAAATTCCCATGAGGTGCCTGTTCTTTCCAGCCTTACGTGGCTTAGCACCCAATCTTTTATATCGGGGTCCACCTTTACTGCAGTAATCCTCTCTATTGACAGGGATTCCTGTTTATCTGTGGGAACTGATATAATGGATCCAGTGCAAGGCACAAGCGGTGTGTAAACCACATGGAAAGTAAATGCCCATGACGTGCACGTTCTGTCCAGCCTTACGTGGCTTGGCGCTCGATCTTTTACATCGGGCTCCAAATTTACGACATTAATCCTTTCTATTGACAGTGATTCATGTTTATCAGGCGGGAACTGATATAATGGAGCCGGTGCAAGGCACACGCGGTGTGTAAACCACATGAAAAGTAAATGCCCATGAGGTGCCCGTTCTGTCCAGCCTTACGTGGCTTAGCACCCGATCTTTTACATCGGTCTCCATCTTTACGGCAGTAATTCTCTCTATTGAATGGGTATCATGTTTATCAGGCGGAAACTGATATAATGGAGCCGGTGCAAAGCACAAGCGGTGTGTAAACCACATAGAAAGTAAATGCACATGAGGTGCCTGTTCTTTGCAGCCTTACTTGGCTTGGCACCCGAACTTTTACATAGGGGTCCAACTTTATGGCAGTTATCCTCTCAATTGATAGGGATTCATGTTTATCAGGCGAGAACTGATAAAATGGAGCCGGTGTGTCACGCCCCGCTTCCCTAAAATGGAGGCGAGACGTGAAAAGGTCCGCACGAGAGTGTAGCCGTGAAGCCCCAAACCCAATAAGCGTCAATAAAACATAAGCAGGTCCCTGTAACCACAAACGGAACAACAATAATAACACAAGGAGAGACAGAAATAAAATCTCAAATCTCAGAATTTGTCCAACATGAAAATTAAACTCAACATTCAGAAAAGCCACCAGGCTAAAGGAAAGAGTCTAAAGGCCCAGAACAAGGCCAACAAAAGGGACGACAAAACAAAGTCTAGGTGCCACGCACCGACAACTAAACAGCAGTCTAAAAACAAAAAGAGAAAAGCTCAACAAAGGCACTAGGACTGGTCCCCAGTGTACACGTACTCCTCGCCAAACACATGCTCGGGCGCGGCGTCAGCAAACACCTCGTCCTCAACAATGTACTCAGGCTCAGGATCTAACATGTGTCACCCAAAAGAGTAAAGGGGCACATGTCAGCAAGTCTAAAAGACTTGGGCAAGGAAACTGAAAGTAAGGCAAACTAACAACCTAGCAGTTATAGTATGCATGACATGGCAGTTATAACATGAGTGCACAAGTAAGACATGGTGAAACAATAAGTACAAGAGAACAATTATCAGGACAAGTCAAGAGTAGCCAAGCTACAACAATCTCAATCTTTTCACTAGTCACGTTTCACGTTGTTTGTAGATGTTTACGCCTTACAGCTGAACGGTTTGACATTCACACTGATTGGCCGCTTAACACTACCCCAGAACCCATAGTTTACGCCTTACAACTGCAGTTGCTGATCGGGCAGACTCCCAGTTGAATGGCCGCTTAACTCTTACCCCAAAACCCACATATGAACGAGCCAAGGTCCCTGTACATGAGCTCAGTAAATGAGCCAGGGTTGCCCTGCACAAGAACTCGTTTCCGGGATCACAACCAGGAGCGTATTTCATTTGGCATAGGGGTGCACCTAGCCTCAATCATTTCACAAGGTGTAGCGGAGCTACGCAATCACGGGAACATTTAAAGAATGCAATGACATGACAATTAATTCACGTACCGTTAATGGAAAGTAAACATGACATGGTAGTTATGCAACATGATAAATGTCGGATCTAGCTTCGTTGTCAAGCTAGTTCCTAAAGTTGCGCCTAGGCCGGTATCATTTCGTCGCCTAGTCTCTTTTATGCCTACAACAAGCAAATTGCCTAAGACATGGCCCAAACCCTAAGTGGCAAGTTTCACTTGCCTAGCTCCGAGGATGACGATCAACGAGGCCGTCACACAAAAGCTAACTACGGCGATGAGATCGCTGCCATGGCAAAACAACATTAGAACAACATCCAACCTAGTTTTATTAGGGTTTCACAAAAACACAAATGGGTTATGAGGATATTAAGAGATCGAGTTATTACCGTATCGGAAGCGGAAGAATGATGCCAAGCAAGCATGGCAATGGAAGAAACGATTCAGGGAACCTAGGGTTCAGATCTGGAATGGATGGTGAAAATATGGAGAAATGGGGTTTTGGAGATTTTTGGGGGTTGGAGATGACCTAGGGCATGGTGGTAGACCAAAATGGAGAGGGAAACTCCATGGGAGGAAGGAATGGCTTGGGGAAATGTTGGAGAGTGATTTGGGGAAGAAAGGGGCTCAGAAGAATGAAAGAGGGATGAAAGAAATCGTGGGTGGGGTTTAAATAGGGAGTGCTGGCGGCTGCCCAGAAATTAGGGTTTCGACATTAGTTAGTCGGTCAAAGAACAACCACTGACCGACTAGTTTGGGAACTAGTCGGTCGGTTGACCAACGCAGACCGACTAAGTCCAAACAGTAACTCCTGTACAAAAATAGGATTTAGATTTAGTCGGTCAAAGAACAACTACTGATCGACTAGTTTGTCATCTTGTCGGTCGATGAACGTTCTTAGACCGACTAAGAATGAATAGTACTTGGCATCAAAATGAACATAGAGTTAGTCGGTCAAAGAACGATTGCTGACAGACTAGTTTGCAACCTAGTCGATCGACCAATGTTCTTAGACCGACTAACGAGAAACAGTAACTCCTGAATAATTTACAAAGCCCACTAGTCGGTCCATGAAGGTTTGCCGACCGACTAAATCGTCATATAGTCGGTCGGTTCCCCTTCTTGTACCGGCTAACGTGCACCAAAAGTTTCGAAATGGAGCACGAAGCTCCGGGATCGATTCCTAAGACTCCTAGGCTTGATCTAGCAATAAGATATGACTGATATGAAGCCTGTCACGAATGACTTACTCCAAAATCGACGATTCTAAGGAAGAAGCTAAGAAAACACGACAAAACGATCGAAAATGAAAGCTACGGAGGCGAAAACCACACATGAGGAGAAAATCCACCAAAACATATATATATATATATAATATAATAAATCCAGATACATGAAAACCGGTCGTTACAGCCTCCCCAACTTAAGAAAAATTCCGTCCTCGGGATTTCCCAACACTCACGTGTCCGGGAACAAAAGTGGGAAACGCTCTCGCATCTCATCCTCATTCTCCCAAGTAGACTCTCATGGCGAGCCGTGTCGCCACATCACCCTCACAAGATTGACAACCTTGTTTCGAAGTGACTTCTGACGCCTGTCCAGAATCTGCACTGGCTGCTGGTCATACGTCATATCAGGGCGAACGGTAATCTCCGAGAAATCCACAGCATGAGATGGATCGCTAATGTATCGACGAAGCTGCGACAC
Source organism: Scilla litardierei (assembly GCA_030789695.1). NCBI lineage: Eukaryota > Viridiplantae > Streptophyta > Magnoliopsida > Asparagales > Asparagaceae > Scilla > Scilla litardierei. Next base: position 224,362,927 of record CM061142.1, on the reverse strand, counting down.
ATGGAAAATATTGTGAACTCCTTCCAAAGATGGCAGCAAGGCTAAGCGGTAGGCTACCTCGCCAACCCTCTCCAAAATGTCAAACGGTCCAATGTATCACGGGCTCAACTTCCCTCGCTTCCCAAAGTGAATCACACCACGATTCGGAGAAATCCTCAGAAACACATGGTCACCCGGCTGAAACTCCAAAGGACGGCGTTTCGCATCCGCCTAATGCTTAAAACGGTCCTGAGCTATTCTCAACCTCTCCCGAATGTTCCTGACAATATCCACGGCCTCCACAATCATCTCAGGTCCCAACAGCTCCCGATCACCAACGTCATCCCAACTCAATGGCGATCGACATTTCCTCCCATAAAGAGCGGCGAAAGGCGCCATGCCAATACTCACCTGGAAGCTGTTGTTGTAAGAAAACTCCACCAGATGTAGATGGTCCTCTCACGAACCCTTGAAATCCAACATGCACGCCCTCAACATGTCCTCCAAGATCTGGATCGCCCTCTCGGACTGGCCATCCGTCTGCGGATGGTACGCCGTGTTGAAACTCAGACGCGTACCCAAACTCTTCTGCAAACTCTGCCAGAACTGAGATGTGAACCTCGTGTCTTTGTCTGACACGATACTCACGGGGACTCCGTGAAGTCGTACGACCTCCTGCACAATTCACGTTACATCACTATCCAACTTAGGAAAAGGAAACAAAAACGGAGAGTAAAAGAATTTACCTCCATATACCTCCTTGCTAGCGCCTCAGTGGACTGTCCTACTCAGAACGGAATAAAATGCGCGGATTTGGTCAATCGATCTACGATCACCCAAATCGCGTCATTCTGCTTCGGACTCCGAGGTAGTCCAGTCACGAAATCCATAGTGATGTGTTGCCACTTCCACTCTGGAATCGGAAGCGGTTGTAACAACCCTGCCGTACGCTGATGCTCCGCCTTCACTTGCTGGCAAACCAAGCACTTGGCTACACTCCGAGCCACACTCCTCTTCATACCATGCCACCAATAGTTCAGACGAAGATCCTTGTACATCTTGGTCCCACCAGGATGCACAAAATACGGCGAACTGTGTGCCTCCACCATCAACTCCTCTCTAATATCCCCAGCTGGCACACACAACCTGGCTCCAAACCTCAGCCAGCCATCCTCATGAATCAAGAAGTCAGTCCGCAGACCGGCTTCTACCTGCTCCCGAATCTTCACCAGCTTCGGATCCTCGGCCTGGCCAGCCTTGATCCGATCCACAATCGTCGACTGTATCTGCATACACATCAGCGAAGAAGCCTCTCCAGGAAGAACAATCTCCACACCAGACTCGCAAAAATCCTGCTGCAATCTCCACTGCGAAGTCAACAACATCACCGCTGGAAGCCTACTCAGCGCATCAGGAACCACATTCACCTTGCCAGGGTGATACTACAAATCAATCTCATAATCCGCCATGAGCTCCAACCATCGACGCTGTTGCATGTTGAGCTCCTTCTGAGTAAAAATATACTTCAAGCTTTTGTGATCGGTGAAGATCTTCACTTTCTCACTCAGCAAGAAGTGCCTCCAAATCTTGAGAGCAAACACAACAGCAGCCAACTCCAAATCATGCGTCGGGTAATTCTTCTCATGAACCTTGAGCTGACGAGATGCATACGCCACAACGTGCCCGTGCTGATGCAACACACAACCGAGACCCTTGCCAGAAGCATCGCAAAAGATCTCAAATCCACCGCTGCGATCAGACACAACAAGAATAGGGGCAGTCGTCAATCTCTCCCTCAGAACACCAAAAGCATTCTCACAATCACCCGACCAAACAAAAGGTACATCCTTCCGCGTCAATCTGGTCATCGGCACAGCAATACGGAAAAAGTCCTTAATGAAACATCGATAGTAACCAGCAAGCCCAAGGAAACTCCGAATCTCAGACGCTGACTGCGGAACAGGCCACTCTCTGATGGCCCTGATCTTCTCGGGATCCACTGAAATACCATCTCCAGTCACCACATGCCCGAGAAAAGCAACCCTGTCCAGCCAAAACTCGCACTTCGAAAACTTAGCATACAAACGATGCTTCCTCAAAATCTCCAACACTGTCCTCAAGTGCGATGCATGCTCCTCCTCCGACTTTGAATAGATCAGAATGTCGTCAATAAAGATAACGATAAACTTATCCAAAAAGTCGTAGAAAATCAGATTCATCAGATTCATGAAAACTGCGGGTGCATTGGTTACACCGAAAGGCATAACCACAAACTCGTAGTGTCCATACTTCGTCCTGAATACTGTCTTCGGAACATCATCCTTCTTCACCTTCAGCTGATGATAACCACTCCTCAGATCCAACTTCGAAAACACCCTCGAACCTCCAAGCTGATCAAAAATATCATCGATGCGAGGCAACGGGCATTTATTCTTGATGGTCACCGCATTCAACTCACGATAGTCCACGCACATGCGACGCGAACCATCCTTCTTCTTCACCAGCAGCACCGGTGCTCCCCACGGAGACACACTAGGATTGATATAACCCTTCTGCAAAAGCTCATCCAGCTGCTTCCGCAACTCCTCCAACTCAGCGGGTGACATACGATATGGCCCCTTCGAGATCGGCTGCGCTCCTGGAACCAGATCAATAGAAAATTCTAAAGCTCGATCAGGTGGCAAACCAGACATCTCCTCGGGGAAGACGTCATCAAAGTCCCGCACAACCGTTGGCCTCTCCAGCTCCATCTGCATAGCCACAATCTCCATCGGCCTGGCCCGAAATCTGACAGGACCAAGCGAGCTGCTACCTCGGCTGAACTCAAATACTGGGTGTCCAGGAATCTTGAACTCCACCTTCTTCTTCCGACAGTCGATCGTAGCATAGAAGCTCGCAAGCCAATCCATCCCAAGGACCGCATCATAGTTGATGATGTTATGGACAATGAAATCAGCGTAAAGCTCATGTCCACAAACCACCAACGAGCAAGAATTGCAACCACAATGCACCGAGACCACGCCATTCCCTGTAACAATATTCCAACTCTTGGAAAGAGGGGACGTCGACAAGGAATGCTTCTCCACGAAGCTCCGAGAAATAATGCACATCGATGCACCAGAGTCAAAGAGAACTCGTGCAGAAAATGTGCACACCAAAACGACACCTAACAAGCAATTAACAATCAAACCCTAGTCTAGCAAACAATCATGTTCAAGCAAACAACATAATCTAACAATCAAAACTAGCTAGGAAAGTAACAGCTAGAAGGAGAGTTACCCGCGATAACCTCATCCACAGCCTCGCTCTCCACAGCGGTCATCAGAAAAGCCTGCCTCCTCGGCGGAATAGCCTGCTGAAAAGCCTGCCTCTGTGGAACAAGAGCTGCTCCATGTCCAGCGGGAACAGACGCTCGCTGCTGCAACGGCTGTGCTGCAACAGGTGCCCTCCGCAGCTGATTCGCATGCCGACAATCCTTCGCGACATGAGAAGCATCACCACAAACCAAACACTGGCCCAGAAACTTCCTACACGGATCCTTGATGTGGCCAGACTTGCCGCAGAAATGGCAAGTCTTCTGAATAGGCCCTCCTGGCCTCTTGAACTGAGCTGGCTGATTAGGCTTGAAACCAGGCCTAACCACCGCTCTGGCCTGCTCCATAGGCCTCTTCCCAGCACCAGAAACATGTCCTCTCCTCTGACTCAGGTTCAGCTTCTGCCTCCTCGCAGCGACCAGAACCTTCTGATAAGAGTCCAGATCAGAGGAAGACACAAAACTCTGAAGCTCCAAAGCAAGTCCCTGCAGGAACCTCTGAGCCCTCTCATCAGCATCCTGCACCATCTTCGGTGCGAACCGACTCAGCCTAGTGAACTCTTGGTGGTACAGGTCCACCGTCAAGCTCCCTTGCTTTAGATCAATAAAACGTTGCAGCATCTCCTTCCTAGCAGCCTTCAGAAAGAACTCCTCATCAAACCTGGACTTGAAGGTAGCCCAAGCTATCGGCTCCACCAACATCTTCTCTTCCGCATCCCACCAGTTCCGAGCATTATCCTTGAGTTGCCTCTTCGCCAAATCAACCCATCCAGCCGGGGTGATCTTGGCCATCTTCAAGTTATCCTCAATGTTCTGAATCCACTCATCGGCAGCCAGAGGACCCTCAGACCCATCAAAATAAGCGGGACCCAGCTCCCAAAATTGCTTCGCTCCCGGCTCGGAGCGAGGGGCATCCGGAAGTGCCCGGGCAGCTCAAGCAAGTGGAGCATTCTGGACTTGTAAGAGCACGCCCTGCTGCACTTGCATCATCTGAAGCATCATCCGCATCATCTCTCCATTGGTGGGCTCCTGCTCAGGCTCCTCATCGTGAGGGGGCGCACCACTACCTCCACCACGGGTAAATCGCCTTCCTGCCATCTAATGACACAGAAAACGAAACAATTAGACTCATAGCTCATGACTCGGATGTCGAACTTAGTTTATTGGACATTCTAATATTATTATCGTCGTTCCGATAATCGCAGTTACAGAAGAGGACCTGCATGGGCCACCAACAAAACCTGGCACGCCCGCTTCCTTAAAATGGAGGCGAGACGTGAAAAGGTCCCCACGAGAGTGGAGCCGTGAAGCCCCAAACCCGATAAGCGTCAATAAAACATAAGCAGGTCCCTGTAACCACAAACGGAACAACAATAATAACACAAGGAGAGACAGAAATAAAATCTCAAATCTCAGAATTTGTCCAACATGAAAATTAAACTCAACATCCAGAAAAGCCACCAGGCTAAAGGAAAGAGTCTAAAGGCCCAGAACAAGGCCAACAAAAGGGACGACAAAACAAAGTATAGGTGCCACGCACGGACAACTAAACAGCAGTCTAAAAACAAAAAGAGGAAAGCTCAACGAAGACACTAGGACTGGTCCCCAGTGTACACGTACTCCTCGCCAAACACAGGCTCGGGCGCGGCGTCAGCAAACACCTCGTCCTCAACAATGTACTCAGGCTCAGGATCTAACATGTGTCACCCAAAAGAGTAAAGGGGCACATGTCAGCAAGTCTAAAAGACTTGGGAAAGGAAACTGAAAGTAAGGCAAACTAACAACCTAGCAGTTATAGTATGCATGACATGGCAGTTATAACATGAGTGCACAAGTAAGACATGGTGAAACAATAAGTACAAGAGAACACTTATCAGGACAAGTCAAGAGTAGCCAAGCTACAACAATCTCAATCTTTTCACTAGTCACGTTTCACGTTGTTTGTAGATGTTTACGCCTTACAGCTGAACGGTTTGACATTCACACTGATTGGCCGCTTAACACTACCCCAGAACCCAGAGTTTACGCCTTACAACTGCATTGCTGATCGGGCAGACTCCTAGTTGAATGCCCGCTTAACTCTTACCCCAAAACCCACATGTGAACGAGCCAAGGTCCCTGTACATGAGCTCAGTAAATGAGCCAGGGTTGCCCCGCACAAGAGCTCGTTTCTTGGATCACAACCAGGAGCGTATTTCATTTGGCATAGGGGTGCACCTAGCCTCAATCATTTCACAAGGTGTAGCGGAGCTACGCAATCACGGGAACACTTAAAGAATGCAATGACATGACAATTAATTCACGTACCGTTAATGGAAAGTAAACATGACATGGTAGTTATGTAACATGATAAATGTCGGATCTAGCTTCGTTGTCAAGCTAGTTCCTAAAGTTGCGCCTAGGCGGGTATCATTTCGTCGCCTAGTCTCTTTTACGCCTACAACAAGCAAATGGCCTAAGACATGGCCCAAACCCTAAGTGGCAAGTTTCACTTGCCTAGCTCCAAGGATGACGATCAACGAGGCCGTCACACAAAAGCTAACTACGGCGATGAGATCGCTGCCATGGCAAAACAACATTAGAACAACATCCAACCTAGTTTTATTAGGGTTTCACAAAAACACAAATGGGTTATGAGGATAGTAAGAGATCGAGTTATTACCGTATCGGAAGCGGAAGAATGATGCTGAGCAAGCACGACAACGGAAGAAACGATCCGGGGAACCTAGGGTTCAGATCTGGAATGGATGGGGAAAATATGGAGAAATGGGGTTTTGGGGATTTTTGGGGGTTGGAGATGACCTAGGGCATGGTGGTAGACCAAAATGGAGAGGGAAACTCCGTGGGAGGAAGGAATGGCTTGGGGAAATGTTGGAGAGTGATTTGGGGAAGAAAGGGGCTCAGAAGAATGAAAGAGGGATGAAAGAAATCGTGGGTGGGGTTTAAATAGGGGGTGCTGGCGGCTGCCCAGAAATTAGGGTTTCGACACTAGTTAGTCGGTCAAAGAACAACCACTGACCGACTAGTTTGGGAACTAATCGGTCGGTTGACCAACGCAGACCGACTAAGTCCAAACAGTAACTCCTGTACAAAAATAGGATTTAGATTTAGTCGGTCAAAGAACAACTACTGACCGACTAGTTTGTCATCTAGTCGATCGATGAACGTTCTTAGACCGACTAAGAATGAATAGTACTTGGCATCAAAATGAACATAGAGTTAGTCGGTCAAAGAACGATTGCTGACCGACTAGTTTGCAACCTAGTCGGTCGACCAATGTTATTAGAATGACTAACGAGAAACAGTAACTCCTGAATAATTTACAAAGCCCACTAGTCGGTCCATGAAGGTTTGCCGACCGACTAAATCGTCATCTAGTCGGTCGGTTCCCCTTCTTGTACCGGCTAACGTGCACCAAAAGTTCCGAAATAGGGCGCGAAGCTCCGGGATCGATTCCTAAGACTCCTAGGCTTGATCTAACAATAAGATATGACCGATATGAAGCCCGTCACGAATGACTTACTCCAAAATCGACGATTCTAAGGAAGAAGCTAAGAAAACACGAAAAAACGATCGAAAATGAAAGCTACGGAGACGAAAACCACACATGAGGAGAAAATCCACCAAAACATATATATATAATATAATAAATCCAGATACATGAAAACCGGTCGTTACACGGTGCAATACACACGCGGGGTGTAAACCACATGGAAAGTAAATGCCCATTCGGTGCCCGTTCTTTCCAGCCTTACGTGGCTTGGCACCCGAACTTTTAATTAGGGGTCCACCTTTATGGCAGTAATTCTCTCTATTGACATGGATTCATGTTTATCAGGCGGGAACTGATATAATGGAGATGGTGCAAGACACAAGCGATGTGTAAATCACATGGGAAGTAAATGCACATGAGGTGACTGTTCTTTCCAGCCTTACGTGGCTGGGCACCTGATGTTTTACATCGAGGTCCACCTTTACGGCAGTAATTCTCTCTATTGACAGTGATTCATGTTTATAAGACGGGAACTAATATAATGGATCCAGTGCAAGTCACAAGCGGTGTGTAAACCACATGGAAAGTAAATCCCCATGAGGTGCCCATTCTGTCCAGCCTTACGTGGCTTGGCACCTGATCTTTTACATCGGGGTCAACCTTTACAGCAGTTATCCTCTCTATTGACAGGGATTCATGTTTATCAGGCGGGAACTGATATAATGGAGCCGGTGCAAGGCACGCGCGGTGTGTGAACCACATGGAAAGTTAAGGCCCATGAGGTGCCCGTTCTTTCCAGCCTTACGTGGCTTGGCACCCGAACTTTTACATCAGGGTCCACCTATACAGCAGTAATCCTCTCTATTGAAAGGGATTCATGTTTATCAAGCGAGAACTGATATAATGGAGCCGGTGCAAGACATACGCGGTGTGTAAACCACATGGAAAGTAAATGCCCATGTGGCACCTGTTCTTTCCTGCCTTACGTGGCTTGGCACCCGATCTTTTACATCGGAGTCCACCGTTGCGGTAGTAATCCTCTCTATTGACAGGGATTCATGTTTATCTGGCGGGAACTGATATAATGGAGCCGGTGCAAGACACACCCGGTGTGTAAACCACATGAAAATAAATGCCTAGGAGGTGCACATTCTGTTGAATATTGGACTCCCCGGATTTGGTTTTGGATGATGAGCAAACATAAATAATTCATGAACTAACAATTTGTGAGCGCAGTATTGGAGATCGTCGCCAAATTCACGAGAACAATCAAAGCGACATCTCAACACTTCTCAAAGCTCGTATTCATGCCTAAAGCTTCGTTGAAGCTCTTGCGCCGTTTTGGAAGTCATGAAGAATTAATCGAAGCTTTCGAAGACCGTTCATTAAGGTTTTATTTATATTCTTTTAGCTTCGATATATAGAATGTTAAGCCTTGAGTATATCTTACGATTCTATCTTCATAACGCTCATATCGTAGCTCTAGGATCTTAGTACAAGTTCATTCTAACTTCCTCGAAGCGTCGCGCTTCGATTCGGACTTGTTTGTGCATGTTAGTTGGTACAAGAAGAAGTACTGACCGACTAGATGGTGATCTAGTCGGTCAGCAACTCTTCTTGGACCGACTAGTTTGCTTCCTTAATTTCTTGCACCTTACTGTTTACATTTAGTCGGTCTACGTTGACTCACCGACCGACTAGTTTGTGAACTAGTCGGTCAGTGATGCTTCTTTGACCGACTAGTTGTGATTTACTGTTCATACTAAATTTCTCCTTAGCTACTGTTTATCGTTAGTCGGTCTAAGAACGTTTAGTGACCGACTAGTTGACAATCTAGTCGGTCAACTTTTGTTCTTGGACCGACTAAGTCAATTTGTATTCAGACTATTTCATTATGCCTCTTAGTCGGTCTACGTTCACTGACTGACCGACTAGTTGTGAAACTAGTCGGTCAGAAAGTCTTCTTGGACCGACTAGATTTCTAGGTCTGAATTTCTATCTCTTCTCAGTTCCTCTCTTAGTCGGTCCATGTTGTTTGACTAACCGACTAGTTGTGAAACTAGTCGGTCAGAAAGTCTTCTTGGACCGACTAGATTTCTAGGTCTGAATTTCTATCTCTTCTCAGTTCCTCTCTTAGTCGGTCCATGTTGTTTGACTGACCGACTAGTTGATGAACTAGTCAGTCAGTGGTTGTTCTTTGACTGACTAGTTTCCTCAGATTTCTATCCGTTGGGAATTGACCTAACTTGTTTTTATGGGACCCTATAAATACGAACCTAGGTCATTTCTCTCTAGGTTAGAGCTGCCATTACGAGATTCATTGAGATAGAAAGAGATAGCCATTCTCACTCATTTCTAAAGCTCTCTTCCTCACAAGAAACCCATTCTCTCACATTCTAGATCTAGAATCCATATTGAGAGAAGCTTGTTCTTGGTGAGCTCTTCAAGCTATTGCTTGATTCAAGTCTCCAAATCTCTCCTAGGCACCTATTGCTGGTCATTTCCTTGGTGCTAGGTCTTGGTGACTTCATCTTCCTCAAATCCTTCCTTTCACCTATTTGGTAAGAAAAACTCAAGGTATAGGATTTTGTGGTAAGATTGTTTATTTCATTATAAACTTGTTTATATTGCTTATTGATTCTCTCGGTTGTGAGAGAAGGTTGTGATCCCGGGTTGTGGGATTCACTATTGCCATTGCATGTATGATTTGATCTTGTGAAGGGTTTTCACAAGATATTCATAGTGGAAATCTTGGGTTAGGGTTTCTAACCTAAGTATCCGGAGGGGATCCGGGTGGTTGGGACGTAGGATCACCGGGAACAAGTCGGAGAGACTTGGGTGGATCCAAACCCATTAACATCTCTTGTTAGCATTGTTAATTTTGTTGTTGTCATTCAATTTAAGCTTCCGCAAATTGTTTTGGTAGTTGTTTGCACTATAATTTGGAATTATACTCCTTGTTATTTTTAAAGTACTATTCACCCCCCCTCTAGTACTTGTACAGTAGCTTGTAGGGCATTACATTTGGTATCAGAGCCAGATACTTAGCTATGTCTGCCAACGACAACAAGACCGTGCGTCCACCTTCCAAACCGTGAAGGAGCATCTTCGGTGATGGAAGGACATTCCTCTACGAGGCCTCCATTCTTCAACGGTACCAACTACGGGTACTGGAAATGCCGGATGGAAACCTTCCTCCGGAGTGCATCTTTATGGAGGACCACAATGAAGGAATACATCGAGCCCGAAGAAGAAGACTTTGAGAAATGGACTACCGCGGAGATCGCCGCGGAGGTAAGCAATGCCAAGGCAATGAATGCCTTGCAATGCGCATTGGAGCCCGAGGACTTCAATAAGATATGCACATGTAAGAGTGCATATCAAATTTGGAACTCCCTCCTCATTCTTCATGAAGGGACGAGTAGGGTAAGAGACTCTAAACTCGTAGTCGTAAACAAAGATTACGAAATGTTTCATATGCAACAGGGCGAGAAGATGAAGGAATATTACGCTCTCTTCGTTGACATAATAAACGAGTTAGAGGCCCTCGGTAAATCCTACACCCAAAAGGAGAAGTGCTCGAAGCTTATCGAAGGACTTCCTTCTTCTTGGGAGAAACGTACCTTCGCCATCGAGGAAGGTAATGACATGAATAAGTATACCGTAGTTCAATTGATGGGTACTTTGATGTCATACGAGGTACGCAAAGATAGCAAGGTGAAGTTACAAGAAAAGATGAAGTCCTATTTGAACTAAGACGTGCCTAAGAAAAAGGCAATTGCATTCAAGGCGGCTTCATCCACCTCTACCGATGATGAGGACTCGGAAGAAGAAATGGACATGGAATCCATTGCACTCATGGCGAAGAAGTTCAATCGCTTCTTCCGAAAGGGTAACTTCAAACAAAAATCTAAATTTACTTCTACTAACGCCTCTCCACCTTTGTGCTTTAAATGCAATAAGCCAGGACACATCAAAGCGGATTGTCCTCAAAACAAGCAAAAGGAGAAGTGGAAGGCGCCGAAGTTCGACAAGTCGAAGAAGTACAAGAAGGGGTACAAAAAGGGACTTGTCGGAGCAACATTCACCGACTCCGAGGATTCCTCAAGCGGAGAGTCGGACGATGAGAAAGTGGAGCAAGCGCACATGTGCTTCATGGCAAGAGAGGAGCATGATCAAGGATCTTCCTCCTCCGATGATAGCGACGACGTAGGCGATGAGATAACTATGGATGATCTTAGGGATGCTAACTCTTATTTATGGTCTAAATACACTAAATTAGTAAATAGATATACTAAAGTAAAAGATGACCTAGCTAGCATTCAAACCTCGCCTAAGACTATCATCACCAACAACGACACCGTTGTTGAAGAGTTAAGAAATGAGATTGTTAATCTCAAATCTAAACTTGAACATGTTAGCATTGATGATCCGGAAGAACATAGGATAGCGGATTTGACTTCTCAAAACTTGACTTTGAGTATTGAGAATGAGAATCTTAAATCTCGTGTTTATGTGCTCACATCGCAAGTATCTACTTTGGATACTTCTTTGCGTTCTCTCAAAGAGAAATATGAGAACACATTAGGCCGAATTAATAAATTCAATAATGGTAAGGACCATTTGGATAAAATCCTAGGTGACTTACTTCCGGCCAATCACCACATTGGTTTGGGGTATACGATGGGATGTCCATCCAAAGCGGCCACTACCTTTGTTAGGCCAACTTCCGGTGACTCTACGAGTGGTAGCAAACACTCTATTTGTAGTTCATCTACCAATGGTGCTTCCACCTCGTCCACACCCTCTTTTGGAAAGAAACCCACTTTGGGTAGACCTCCAAAGAAGGGGCATGCTTATATGTACACCAATACCATGCCACGTAGGAACACACGTCCTACTCCACCGTCTCACACATATGATGATTTCTATGCAACACATTCTCGGGCACGTGCACACCATGTGAGACACCCTCACGCACGTGTTCCCACACATGCATATGTTCACTCACCTCATCATATGAATAATTCTCGTCGTGCACCATTCCATCATGTTCCGTATGCCTATCCACAACATGCATCACGTAGAAATCAACGTCGCATGCATGCACCCAATAAGATGATGGCTCCCAAAATTTTCACTATTTGGAGCCCAAAGGACACAAGCATGGATGAAAAACAAGTGTATATGAATGCTTATTTTTCGGATGTTGTACATAGTAGAAATTATGTGGGGAAGTCTAAGTCCAATTGGACTTGGCTTCCAAAGGTCTAACCTTTGAGGACCCAATGACCTTGGGTACCGTGATATGAAATTCTCTATCTTTAGGTACTCAAGGAAAAGAAAAAGAAAAGGAGCAACAAATTTAAATTTAGCTCCAAAGGGAATTGGATACTCGATAGCGGGTGTTCAAAACACATGACGGGTGACGCTCAATTGCTCTCCGGAGTGGTTCCCATTGCAAATGGAAATCGCGTCGTATTTGGAGGCAACGAGAGCGGAACAATCGTCGGTGTTGGTAAAGTGGGTAACCCATCTAAACCCTTAATTAGTGATGTTTATCTAGTTGATGGTTTAAATCATAATCTTATTTCAATAAGCCAACTTTGTGACAAAGGTTACAAAGTTAGCTTTGCGAAAGGATTGTGTCATATTTCAAATGATAATAATAAATTATTATTTTCCGGCACACGCCATAAAGATATTTATATTTTGGATCTTCCTAAGTCATATGAACAATGTCTCGTTGCCAACACAAGTGAACAACACTTATGGCATCGACGCTTTGGACATGTGAACTTTGGAACACTTTATAAGCTTTCAAGATTAAATTCCATTAAAGGTTTTCCGAAGCTCGTTTTTGAAAAGAAAAGTTTTTGTGATTCTTGTCAACGTGGCAAGCTTCCTAAATCTTCATTTAAACCTAAGAAAAGCATTTCTACGAAACGGCCACTAGAGCTATTACATCTAGATTTATTTGGGCCAACTAGAGTTGCTTCCTTTGGAAATGCAAGATATGGACTAGTCATCGTTGATGATTATTCAAGATTTACATGGGTATTTTTTTTATGTAATAAAAATGAAGCTTTTGAAAACTTCACAATATTTCTGAAGAAAGTACAAAATCTCATCGGAACCACCATTGTCACTATACGTAGTGATCATGGGGGTGAATTTGAGAATGAGTCTTTCTCAAATTTTTGTGATGATCTTGGAATTACTCACACGTTTTCTTTCCCTCGCGCACCTCCTCAAAATGGTGTTGTTGAGAGGAAGAATAGAACGCTTGTGGAGTGTGCTCGTACTATGCTCGAAGATAGTCAACTTGGTTATCAATTTTGGGCGGAAGTGGTACACACCGCTTGCTATGTGTTTAATAGAATACTTTTGAGGCCCGGCACCAAACAAACTTGCTATGAATTGTTGTTTGGTAGATTGCCTCAAGTTAAACATTTTCGTGTTTTCGGCGCAAAATGTTTTATCAAAAACACATATGATAATTTGGACAAGTTTGATCCAAGATCGGATGAGGGGATATTTGTTGGGTATTCCTCACGTAGCAAAGCCTACCGGATATACAACAAAAGATCCTCTACGATCGAGGAATCACTACATGTCTCTTTTAATGAGAATTTTACTACTCCTAGAATTTCAAATGATGATGACTCTATGGATGTTTTATGTGATTCGTTTGAAAATTTTAAGTCTATTGATTCAATTGATTCTATTGATACTAACCCGACTAATGAAGTTGTTAAGAATGTGCCTAGTGATCAAGGTATTCCCAACGGCTTCATACCGTTCGCGACCATCCCCATGAGCAAGTCATTGGCAATATTCATGATAGTGTCAAGACGAGATCGCAAGTCCACCACTTCGCCAATTGTGCCGTTGCCTCATTGATAGAGCCAAAGAATATAGTTGAAGCGTGCGAAGATAGTGCTTGGATCCTTGCCATGGAGGAGGAACTCATTCAATTCGAGAGGAATGAGGTATGGGAGCTTGTTCCTTTGCCATCGAAGAACCACACCGTCATAGGGACAAAGTGGATCTTCAAGAACAAAACCGACGAAAACCAAGTCGTCGTCCGGAACAAAGCTCGGTTAGTTGCTCAAGGCTATCGCCAAGAGGAAGGTATCGATTTCGAAGAATCTTTCGCTCCGGTAGCTAGATTAGAATCAATTAGACTATTATTGTCTTATGCATGCCATAAAAATTTTAAGTTATTTCAAATGGATGTTAAAAGTGCATTTTTAAACGTAGATGTTGTTGAGGAAGTTTACGTTTCTCAACCTCCGGGCTTCATAAATGAAAAATTTCCAAATCATGTTTTTAAACTAAAGAAAGCTCTTTATGGTTTGAGACAAGCTCCTCGAGCTTGGTATGATCGCCTAAAGAATTTTCTTTTGGATTTGAATTTTAAAATGGGCGAAGCCGATTCTACACTTTTTGTTAAGCATGTGAATAATGATATTTTATTATTTCAAATTTATGTTGATGATATCATTTTCGGTGCTACTAACTTCACTCTTTGCGAAGAGTTTTCTAATGTTATGAAGGAACAATTTGAGATGAGCCACATGGGCGTACTCAAATATTTCTTAGGTCTCCAAATTCGCCAATTGAACGATGCAATCTTCATCCACCAAACGAAGTATACGGTGGAGTTGCTTAAGCGATTTGGAATGGAGAGTGCTTCCGGGAAAAAGACTCCAATGAGCACGACTACGCATCTTGACAAGGATACGGGCGGTAAGGATGTAGACATTCGTCTATATCGAGGTATGATAGGTAGTTTACTTTATCTTATCGCAAGTAGGCCTGATATTATGTTTGCCGTATGCATATGTGCTCGTTATCAGTCTCAACCTAAGGGGTCTCACTTAGTAGCGGTAAAACGTATTTTTCGCTATCTAAGTTACACTTTAGATTTTGGATTACTTTATCTGAAATCTAGCACATATGAGTTAGTCTCATATAGTGATGTCGATTATGCGGGATGCAAATCCGACAGGAAAAGTACTAGTGGCACTTGCCATTTTCTAGGAAATTCTCTTGTCTCTTGGTTTTCCAAGAAGCAAAATTCCGTATCACTTTCAACCACCGAGGCGGAATATATTGCCGCCGGTGCCGCTTATGCCCAGGTTCTTTGGATGAGACACACACTGAAGGATTTTGGTATTCACTGTGATACTAGCCCTATCATGGTGGATAACCAAAGTGCTATCTGTCTTTCAAAGAATCTGGTGCACCATTCCCGATCAAAACACATAGATGTCCGACACCACTTTTTAGATGATCATGTTGCTAAAAAGGATATCATTTTAGTGTACGTTGAAACCCAAAAGCAAATCGCCGATATTTTCACGAAACCCCTAAAGGAGGACTCCTTTGTGCGGTTGCGTCGAGAATTGGGGATTATGGGTGAATCTGAGATATAGGATTCATGTTTCATTCAAGTATCTTGCATGCTATTGTATTTCGCGATATTTCGTTCTTGCTAGATTTATTGAATTTTTGGGGATTTTATGTGATATGTTTGAATTTGTGCTCGAATTCGTATTTGAATGTCGTATTTAAGATTTCGACATTTTATGGGGTAATCTAGATAACTAATGAGAGTGTTAAGATGTTTCATCCAAGTGATTTTTGAAGAGAACTCATTTATCAACTTTTGGACTCTTCTAGTCGGTTTCAGTTCATTAGCCAACCGACTAGATGCTCATCTAGTCAGTCAGCTAGTGAACTCAGACCGACTAGATCAAGCTTTAATCTATCTCTAGTTATTTTCTTTCTTTAGTCGGTCACAGTACACTTACCGACCGACTAGATTGAAAACTAGTCGGTCTGTGAATATACTGCGACCGACTAACTCTAGCCCTAGAAATTTCTGTTTGCCTCTGTTTCGACTTAGTCGGTTCAAGCTCATTGACCGACCGACTAGATCGTAATCTAGTCGGTCAGTGCTTGAACTGTGACCGACTAAGTGTCTTAGGGCAAACGCGTCTTTTCATTTCCAGACCGACTTAAATCACTCTTATCCGATCGATTTCATTTCTAGTCGGTTTGTTTTCTCAACTCAAGCTCGAAAAACCCAAAACCCCCACTCGAACCCCTTCGACTTCCATCGATCTCCGGCCATCTTCTGATCATCCGCCGCCGCCGATCACCCTCCCCTAGGTATATCTCCTCCTCCTAGGTTGTTTTCCTACCTAGGGTTTGATCTTGATCTTCATTTCAACTTCTAGGTGAACTAGGGTTTCGAATTTAATCCTAGGGCTTGTCGACTTTGCATCTAGGGCTTGTTAATTTCGATTCTTTTTTCAACTCTAGGGTTTGTGTAGCTTCGCTTGCTTGTTCTCGTCGTGCCACGATCATGGCAAAGACGAGGATCCCTATCACTTCCTCTGGGGCATCCCCCATGTCTGTAGAGCCTTCTAACCCTAGGAATCCGTCTAAGCCCAAGCGCCGTGCTAAGTCTACCCAAGCTTCTCCGTCTTCGCCTCCTCTGAAGAAGCAGAGGACGGCGACTGTCAAACCCGGTAAACTATCTAAGTCTAGAAAGCCCATACTCCACACTCCCACTACTCCCCCTGATTCCGATACTGAGTTTGTTCATGAGGATGAGCCTGGCCATAGGGAACCCACTCCTCCACTTCGTCCTAGGACTCGCCAGCCTAAGGGAAAGGGCCCAATGCCAGCGGGTGGTGTTGACATATCGTTGTGTCGCGACGACCCTATGTGTCTAGCGGCCTACAACCGTATTTAACACTGCCCGATGCTATTGGAGCACTATGTTCAGTTTTCAGATTTCCTTGGCTTAGCTGACCTCCTCTCCTATAGTGGGCTCCTTGACTACCTTCGATTTGACGCTAAGGCGAACCCTAGACCATATCCTCACCTGGTCAAATTATTCTACGCCAATCGTGTCCGAGGCCACTACGATGAGAGTCACTCCATCGAGACTACTGTCTTGGGAACTCCTATAGTTCTCACGGCAGAAATCTTGGGGGAGATACTTGGTTGTTCATCGTCTGGTCTCCTTCCGTCGGATATTTCTGTTGATGATATCTCTTCCTTGGATCAGTCCGTTCTTTCTGATATCTTCCATGTGATCCCTCCTGCCTTCATTGGTGTTCCTTCGAAGTCGTTCAAACCAAATGCATGGGTGCTAAATCTCATTCTGAAGTCGTGCTTGCTTCCCAAGTACGGCTCATCTTCTCTTCCATCCCAGCCGTTTTTGAAGCTGATTTACGCTCTTTTCTTGGGTTACGAGATTAATTGGGCTCGCGTTATACTCGATAAGATGGACTCTTTCGAGTGTATTCGCAAGACCAATAAATCTGTGCATATCCCTTACCCGTGTCTGTTGACCCTGGTTTTCCGTCATTTCCGTGTCCCTCTCCCTCCTGACGATGAGCGTCCTTTGGGTCCTCCTCTGAACGCGACGGCCGTTAAGAAATCTCTTGCGGCGCTTCGTCACGTGCAGAGGTCGACCACATCTGCTTCCCAGGCCACTCCCTCAGCTGCTGCAGCCCCCACTCCTTCTGCTACATTAGATGATGTCGTACGCCTTCTTCGTCGGCACGAGTCGCGTTTGGCTCGTACCGAGGAGGTCGTCTGCCGTATGGCTCATATGATGGGCATTGAGCTTCCTCCTTCCGTTTCTGAGGCCGAGGAGATGGACGATGAGGATATTGACGATCTTGTCACTTCCTTGGCTCGTGGCGATGAGGCCACTGCTGCTGCTGCTGCTACCACTTCTGCTCCTGGAGTTGGTACCACTTCCGGTGCTCCAGAGACTTCTGCACCAGTAGTTCAGACTTCTGAGGCTGCTGCTGCTCCTGCTGACGTGCCTGCTCCTGTCTTACCTGCTGATACTCCTGTTGAGACCCCTGCTATTGAGCCCGACGTCGTCATTTCTACTCCTGCCCCGACGATCCCGTCTGTTGACACGCCTCTCCTCCCTGCAGAGCCTGAGTCCACTCCATCGACTGGACCCACAGAGACTGCAGATCCATCCACTTCCTCGTGATCGTCAGTTTCGAGGACTCTCCACTGCTCTTTGGATGATACACCTTTTGAGAGTGTTTTTGGGTTAGGATGGGATGGAGTTTGGCTGTTGATTTGTTGTATTTTGATATGTTGGATGTCGGTGTATGTGTTGTATTTTTTGTTGTTGGATGTTGATGATGGTGTTCTGATGATGATGTTGTATCGATGATGTATGATGTATTTCTTTTTGATGGGTATGTTGCATTTGATGTAGTCGATATCTTTTTGGATGTACTCATGATGTCTTTATATATATACATCGATCTTCTCTTTCAATGTCCATGATATGTGAAATCGTCGCTCGACGATTGAAAAACTTGGTTAAATATATTGAAATTCTATAATTGTATAGAATTGTTTTCCATGCACCAATTTAACCAAGAATTTTGAATATTGAAGAGTATGTTTCTTTATTCAAGAAATGAATAAAAATTTGGTATTTTTTTGATGATTTTAATTATCTCTTTTTGATAATGGAAAATTTGGCACACCTTGATTTGATTTCCACACTTTTCCCTTGGTGTCAATTAGGTCCATCGTCATTGTCTACGACTCCCGGTGTTGGATTTTCCATTCCCTAGTTGTTGTCGTTGTATGCCCCCCATTTTTGGGATAATGCCAAAAGGGGAGAGATAATGATAATAAATAGGGCAAATGAAAATTTAACTCAATTTCCAAGAATCTAGTTTGATATGTTAGATTCAGGGGGAGGTAAGATATATATAAGAATTTTCAAAATCCGATATTTCAAAAATCGATTCTCTTTATTTATCTTACTCGTCTGATTGATGCAATTCATATATATTCATTTTGGAATTAACGTGTCATCAATGCAGGGGGAGTAAGTATTTTTCATTTGAATCATTATTTTTGATTATTATTTATGTTGGTTTGTCATCACCAAAAAGGGGGAGAATGTTGAATATTGGACTCCCCGGATTTGGTTTTGGATGATGAGCAAACATAAATAATTCATGAACTAACAATTTGTGAGCGCAGTATTGGAGATCGTCGCCAAATTCACGAGAACAATCAAAGCGACATCTCAACACTTCTCAAAGCTCGTATTCATGCCTAAAGCTTCGTTGAAGCTCTTGCGCCGTTTTGGAAGTCATGAAGAATTAATCGAAGCTTTTGAAGACCGTTCATTAAGGTTTTATTTATAGTCTTTTAGCTTCGATATATAGAATGTTAAGCCTTGAGAATATCTTACGATTCTATCTTCATAATGCTCATATCGTAGCTCTAGGACTTAGTACAAGTTCATTCTAACTTCCTCGAAGCGTCGCGCTTCGATTCGGACTTGTTTGTGCATGTTAGTTGGTACAAGAAGAAGCACTGACCGACTAAATGGTGATCTAGTCGGTCAGCAACTCTTCTTGGACCGACTAGTTTGCTTCCTTAATTTCTTGCACCTTACTGTTTACAGTTAGTCGGTCTACGTTGACTCACCGACCGACTAGTTTGTGAACTAGTCGGTCAGTGATGCTTCTTTGACCGACTAGTTGTTATTTACTGTTCATACTAAATTTCTCCTTAGCTATTGTTTATCGTTAGTCGGTCTAAGAACGTTTGGTGACCGACTAGTTGACAATCTAGTCGGTCAACTTTTGTTCTTGGACCGACTAAGTCAATTTGTATTCAGACTATTTCATTATGCCTCTTAGTCGGTCTACGTTCACTGACTGACCGACTAGTTGTGAAACTAGTCGGTCAGAAAGTCTTCTTGGACCGACTAGATTTCTAGGTCTGAATTTCTATCTCTTCTCAGTTCCTCTCTTAGTCGGTCCATGTTGTTTGACTGACCGACTAGTTGTGAAACTAGTCGGTCAGAAAGTCTTCTTGGACCGACTAGATTTCTAGGTCTGAATTTCTATCTCTTCTCAGTTCCTCTCTTAGTCGGTCCATGTTGTTTGACTGACCGACTAGTTGATGAACTAGTCAGTCAGTGGTTGTTCTTTGACCGACTAGTTTCCTCAGATTTCTATCCGTTGGGAATTGACCTAACTTGTTTTTATGGGACCCTATAAATACGAACCTAGGTCATTTCTCTCTAGGTTAGAGCTGCCATTACGAGATTCATTGAGATAGAAAGAGATAGCCATTCTCACTCATTTCTAAAGATCTCTTCCTCACAAGAAACCCATTCTCTCACATTCTAGATCTAGAATCCATATTGAGAGAAGCTTGTTCTTGGTGAGCTCTTCAAGCTATTGCTTGATTCAAGTCTCCAAATCTCTCCTAGGCACCTATTGCTGGTCATTTCCTTGGTGCTAGGTCTTGGTGACTTCATCTTCCTCAAATCCTTCCTTTCACCTATTTGGTAAGAAAAACTCAAGGTATAGGATTTTGTGGTAAGATTGTTTATTTCATTATAAACTTGTTTATATTGCTTATTGATTCTCTCGGTTGTGAGAGAAGGTTGTGATCCCGGGTTGTGGGATTCACTATTGCCATTGCATGTATGATTTGATCTTGTGAAGGTTTTTCACAAGATATTCATAGTGGAAATCTTGGGTTAGGGTTTCTAACCTAAGTATCCGGAGGGGATCCGGGTGGTTGGGACGTAGGATCACCGGGAACAAGTCGGAGAGACTTGGGTGGATCCGAACCCATTAACATCTCTTGTTAGCATTGTTAATTTTGTTGTTGTCATTCAATTTAAGCTTCCGCAAATTGTTTTGGTAGTTGTTTGCACTATAATTTGGAATTATACTCCTTGTTATTTTTAAAGTACTATTCACCCCCCCCCCCTCTAGTACTTGTGCAGTAGCTTGTAGGGCATTACACATTCTTTCAAGCCTTACGTGGCTGGGCACCTGATATTTTACATGGAGGTCCACCTTTACAGAAATAATTCTCTCTATTGACAGGGATTCAGGTTTATCAAGCGGGAACTGATATAATGGGGCCGGTGCATGGCACACACGGTGTGTAAACCACATGGAGAGTAAATGCCCATGAGTTTCTCGTTCTGTCCGCGTTACGAGGCCTAGCACTCGATCTTTTACATCGGGGTGCACTTTTCCGGTAATTATCCTCTCTATTGACTGGGATTCATGTTTATCAGGCGGGAACTGATATAATGGATCCGGTGCAAGACACACGCGGAGTGTAAAGCACATGGAAAGTAAATGCTCATGAGGTCCATGTTCTGTCTAGCCTTACATGGCTTGGCAACCGAACTTTTACATCGGGTCCACCTTTACGGCAGTAATCCTCTCTATTGACAGGGATTCATGTTTATCATGTGGGAACTGCTATAATAGAGCCGGTGCAAGACACACGTGGTGTGTAAACCACATGGAAATTAAATTCACATGAGGTGCCCGTTCTTTCCAGCCTTACGTGGCTTAGCACCCAATCTTTTACATCGGGGTCCACCTTTACTGCAGTAATCCTCTCTATTGACAGGGATTCATGTTTATCTGTGGGAACTGATATAATGGATCCAGTGCAAGGCACAAGCGGTGTGTAAACCACATGGAAAGTAAATGCCCATGATGTGCCCGTTCTGTCCAGCCTTACGTGGCTTGGCGCCCGATCTTTTACATCGGGCTCCAACTTTACGGCAGTAATCCTTTCTATTGACAGTGATTCATGTTTATCAGGCGAGAATTGATATAATGGAGCTGGTGCAAGGCACACGTGGTGTGTAAACCACATGAACAGTAAATACCCATGAGGTGCCCATTCTGTCCAGCCTTACGTGGCTTGGCACCTGATCTTTTACATCGGTCTCCATCTTTACGGCAGTAATTCTCTCTATTGAATGGGTATCATGTTTATCAGGCGGGAACTGATATAATGGAGCCGGTGCAAGGCACAAGCGGTGTGTAAACCACATAGAAAGTAAATGCCCATGAGGTGCCCGTTCTTTGCAGCCATACTTGGCTTGGCACCCGAACTTTTACATAGGGGTCCACCTTTACGGCAGTTATCCTCTCTATTGACAGGGATTCATGTTTATCAGGCGGGAACTGAGAAAATGGTGCCGTTGCAAGACACACGCGGGGTGTAAACCACATGGAAAGTAAATGCCCATTAGGTGCCCGATCTTTCCAGCCTTACGTGGCTTGGCACCCGAACTTTTAATTCGGGGTCCACCTTTACGGCAGTAATTCTCTCTATTGACATGGATTCATGTTTATCAGGCGGGAACTGATATAATGGTGATGGTGCAAGACACAAGCGACGTGAAAATCACATGGGAAGTAAATGCCCATGAGATGACTGTTCTTTCCAGCCTTACATGGTTGGGCACCCGATATTTTACATCGAGGTCCACCTTTACGGCAGTAATTCACTCTATTGACAGTGATTCATGTTTATCAGGCGGGAACTAATATAATGGATCCAGTGCAAGTCACAAGCGGTGTGTAAACCACATGGAAAGTAAATGCCCATGAGGTACCCTTTCTTTCCAGCCTTACGTGGCTTGGCACCCGATATTTTACATCGGGGTCCACCTTTACGGCGTAATTCTCTCTATTGACAGTGATTCTTGTTTATCAGGCGGGAACTGTTATAATGGATCCAGTGCAAGGCATAAACGGTGTGTAAACCACATAGAAAGTAAATGCCCATGAGGTACCCTTTCTTTCCAATGTTACGTGGCTTGGCACCCGATATTTTACATCGGGGTCCACCTTAACGGCAGTAATTCTCTCTATTGACAGTGATTCAAGTTTATCAGGCGGGAACTGATATAATGGAACCAGTGCAAGGCACACGCGGTGTGTAAACCACATGGAAAGTAAATGCCCATGAGGTACCCTTTCTTTCCAGCCTTACGTGGCTTGGCACCCGATATTTTACATCGGGGTCCATCTTTACGGTAGTAATCCTCTCTATTGGCAGAGATTCATGTTTATCAGGCGAGAACTGATATAATGGAGCCGGTGCAAGGCACACACCGTGTGTAAACCACATGGAAAGTAAATCCCCATGAGGTGCCCATATTGTCCAGCCTTATATGTCTTGGCACCCGATCTTTTACATCGGATCCACATTTATGGCAGTAATCCTCTCTATTGACAGGGATTCATGTTTATCAGGCAGAAACTGATATAATGGAGCCAGTGCAAGTCACACGCGGTGTGTAAACCACATGGAAAGTAAATTTCCATGAGGTGCCTGTTCTATCCAGCCTTACGTGACTTAGCACCCAGTCTTTTACATCAGGGTCCACCTTTACGGCAGTAATTCTCTCTTTTGACAGTGATTCATGTTTATCAGGCGGAAACTAATATAATGGAGCCGGTGCAAGACACACGCGGTGTGTAAACCACATGGAAAGTGAATGCCCATTAGGTTCCCGTTCTTTCCAGCCTTACATGGCTTGGCACCCGAACTTTTACATCGGGGTCCACCTTTACGGCAGTAATCCTCTCTATTGACAGGGATTCATGTTTATCAGGCATGAACTGATATAATGGAGTCGGTGCAATGCACACGTGGTATGTAAACCACATGGAAAGTAAATGCCCATGAGGTGCCCGTTCTTTTCAGCCTTACGTGGCTTGGCACCCGAACTTTTACATTGGGGTCCACCTCTACGGCTGCAATCCTCTCTATTGACAGGGTATCAGGTTTATCAGGCGGGAATTGATATAATGGATCCATTGCAAGGCACAAGCGGTCTGTAAACCAAATGGAAAGTAAATGACCATGAGGTGCACGTTCTGTCTAGCCTAACGCGGCTTGGCACCCGAACTTTTACATCGGGGTCCACCTTTACGGCAGTAATCCTCTCTATTGACATGGATTCATGTTTATCAGGTGGGAACTGGTATAATGGAGCCGGTGCAAGACACAAGCGATGTGTAAACTACATGGGAAGTAAATGCCCATGAGGTGCCTGTTCTTTCCAACCTTACGTGGCTTGGCACCCAATCTTTTACATCGTGGTCCACCTTTACGGCAGTAATTCTCTCTATTGACAGTGATTCTTGTTTATCAGGCGGGAACTGTTATAATGGATCCAGTGCAAGGCATAAGCGGTGTGTAAACCACATGGAAAGTAAATGCCCATGAGGTACCCTTTCTTTCCAACCTTACGTGGCTTGGCACCCGATATTTTACATCGGGGTCCACCTTTACGGCAGTAATTCTCTCTATTGACGGTGATTTATTTTTATCAGGCGGGAACTGATATAATGGAACCAGTGCAAGGCACACGCGGTGTGTAAACCACATGGAGAGTAAATACTAATGAGGTGCCCGTTCTGTCCAGCCTTATGTGGCTTGGCACCCGATCTTTTACATCGGGTCCACCTTTACGGCAGTAATCCTCTCTATTGACAGGAATTCATGTTTATCAGGCAGGAACTGATTTAATGGAGTCGGTGCTAGTCACACGCGGTGTGTAAACCACATGCAAAGTAAATGCCCATGAGGTGCCTGTTCTGTCCAGCCTTACATGGCTTGGCACCCAATCTTTTACATCGGGGTCCACCTTTACGGCAGTAATTCTCTCTTTTGACAGTGACTCAGGTTTATCAGGCGGGACTGATATAATGGAGCCGGTGCAAGACACACGCGGTGTGTAAACCACATGAAAAGTAAATGCCCATGAGGTGCCCGTTCTTTCCAACCTTACGTGGCTTGGCACCCGATCTTTTACATCGGGGTCCACTTTACGGTAGTAATCCTCTCTATTGACAGGGATTCATGTTTATCAGACGGGAACTGATATAATGGAGCCGGTGCAAGACACACGCGGTGTGTAAACCACATGAAAATAAATGCCCATGAGGTGCCCATTCTTTCTAGCTTTACGTGGCTGGGGACCCGATATTTTACATCGGGTTCCACCTTTACGGTAATAACTCTCTCTATTGACAGGGATTCATGTTTTTCAAGCGGGAACTGATATAATGGAGTCAGTGCATGGCACACACGGTGTGTAACCCACATGGAGAGTAAATTCCCATGAGGTTCTCATTCTGTCCAGCCTTACGTTGCTTGGTACCCGATCTTTTACATCGAGGTCCACTTTTACGGCAGTTATCCTCTCTATTGACAGGTATTAATGTTTATCAGGTGGGAACTGATGTAATGGATCCGGTGCAAGACACACGCGGTGTGTAAACCACATGGAAAGTAAGTGTCCATGAGGTGCCCGTTCTGTCCAGCCTTACGTGGCTTGGCACCCGAACTTTTACATCGGGGTCCACATTTACGGCAGTAATCGTCTCTATTGACAGGGATTCATGTTTATCAGGCGGGAACTGCTATAATAGAGCCGGTGCAAGACAAACGTGGTGTGTAAACCACGTGGAAAGTAAATTCCCATTAGGTGCCCGTTCTTTCCAGTCTTACGTGGCTTGGCACCCGATCTTTTACATCGGGGTCCACCTTTACGACAGTAATCCTCTCTATTGACAGGGATTCATGTTTATCCGGCGGGAACTGATATAATGGATCCAGTGCAAGGCACAAGCGATGTGTAAACCACATGAAAAGTAAATGCCCATGAGGTGCCCGTTCTGTCCAGCCTTACGTGGCATGGCGCCCGATCTTTTACGTCGGGCTCCACCTTTACGGCAGTAATCCTCTCTATTGACAGTGATTCTTGTTTTTCAGGCGGGAACTGATATAATGGAGCCAGTGCAAGGCACACGCGGTGTGTAAACCACATGAAAAGTAAATCGTCATGAGGTGCCCGTTCCGTCCAGCCTTACTTGGCTTGGCACCCGATATTTTACATCGGGCTCAACCTTTACGGCAGTAATCCTCTCTATTGACTGGGTATCATGTTTATCAGGCGGGAACTGATATAATGGAGCTGATGCAAGGCACAAGTGGTCTGTAAATCACATAGAAAGTAAATTCCCATGAGGTGCCCGTTCTTTGCAGCCTTACGTGGCTTGGCACCCGAACTTTTACATCGGGGTCCACCTTTACGGCAGTAATCCTCTCTATTGACAGGGATTCATGTTTATCAGGCGGGAACTGATAAAATGGAGCCGGTGCAAAACACGCGCGGGGTGTAAACCACATGGAAAGTAAATGCCCATTAGGTAACCGTTCTTTCCAGCCTTACGTGGCTTGGCACCCGAACTTTTACATCGGGGTCCACCTTTACGGCAGTAATTCTCTCTATTGACATGGATTCATGTTTATCAGGCGGGAACTGATATAATGGAGCTGGTGCAAGACACAAGTGGTGTGTAAACCACATCGGAAGTAAATGCCACGAGGTGCATGTTCTTTCCAGCCTTACGTGGCTGGGCACCCGATATTTTACATCGGGGTCCACCTTTACGGCAGTAATTCTCTCTATTGACAGTGATTCATGTTTATCAGGCAGGAACTGATATAATAGATCCAGTGCAAGTTATAAGCGGTGTGTAAACCACATGGAAAGTAAATGCCCATGAGGGCCCTTTCTTTCCAGCCTTACGTGGCTTGGCACCCGATATGTTACATCGGGGTCCACATTTACGGCAGTAATTCTCTCTATTGACAGTGATTCATGTTTATCAGGCGGAAAATGATATAATGAAGCCGGTGCAAGGCACACGTGGTGTGTAAACCACATGGAAAGTAAATGCCCATGAGGTGCCCGTTCTGTCCAGCCTTATGTGGATTGGCACCTGATCTTTTACATCGGGTCCACCTTTACGGCAGTAATCCTCTATATTGACAGGGATTCATGTTTATCAGGCAAGAACTGATATAATGGAGCCGGTGCAAGTCACACGCGGTGTGTAAGCCACATGGAAAGTAAATACCCATGAGGTGCCTGTTCTGTCCAGCCTTACGTGGCTTGGCACCCAATCTTTTACATCGGGGTCCACCTTTACGGCAGTAATTCTCTCTTTTGACAGTGATTCATGTTTATCAGGCAGGAACTGATATAATGGATCCGGTGCAAGGCACACGCTGTGTGTAAACCACATGGAAAGTAAGTGCCCATGAGGTGCCCGTTCTATCCAGCCTTACGTGGCTTGGCACCCGAACTTTTACAACGGGGTCCACATTTACGGTAGTAATCATCTCTATTGACAGGGATTCATGTTTATCAGGCGGGAACTGCTATAATGGAGCCAGTGCAAGACAAACGTGGTGTGTAAACCACGTGGAAAGTAATTTCCCATTAGGTGCCCGTTCTTTCCAGTCTTACGTGGCTTGGCACCCGATCTTTTACATCGGGGTCCACCTTTACGGCAGTAATCCTCTCTATTGACAGGGATTAATGTTTATCCAACGGGAACTGATATAATGGATCCAGTGCAAGTCACACGCGGTGTGTAAACCACATGGAAAGTAAATGCCCATGAGGGGCCCGTTCTTTCCACCCTTACGTGGCTTGGCACCCGAACTTTTACATCGGGGTCCACCTTTACGGCAGTAATCCTCTCTATTGACAGGGATTCATGTTTATCAGGCGTGAACTGATATAATGGAGTCGGTGCAAGGCACACGCGGTGTGTAAATGACCTGGAAAATAAATGCCCAAGAGTTGCCCGTTCTTTCCAGCCTTACATGGCTTGGCAACCGAACTTTTACATCTGGTCCACCTTTACGACAGTAATCCTCTCTATTGACAGGGATTCATGTTTATCATGTGGGAACTGCCATAATGGAGCCAGTGCAAGACACACGTGGTGTGTAAACCACA
This sequence comes from Scilla litardierei, assembly GCA_030789695.1. Taxonomy (NCBI): domain Eukaryota; kingdom Viridiplantae; phylum Streptophyta; class Magnoliopsida; order Asparagales; family Asparagaceae; genus Scilla; species Scilla litardierei. The sequence goes on along the minus strand of CM061142.1, from coordinate 224,335,459 downwards.
TGGAAATTAAATTCCCATGAGGTGCCCGTTCTTTCCAGCCTTACGTGGCTTAGTACCCAATCTTTTACATCGGGGTCCACCTTTACTGCAGTAATCCTCTCTATTGACAGGGATTCATGTTTATCTGTGGGAACTGATATAATGGATCCAGTGCAAGGCACAAGCGGTGTGTAAACCACATGGAAAGTAAATGCCCATGATGTGTCCGTTCTGTCCAGCCTTACGTGGCTTAGCGCCCGATCTTTTACATCGGGCTCCAACTTTACGGCAGTAATCCTTTCTATTGACAGTGATTCATGTTTATCAGGCGAGAACTGATATAATGGAGCTGGTGCAAGGCACACGTGGTGTGTAAACCACATGAACAGTAAATACCCATGAGGTGCCCGTTCTGTCCAGCCTTACGTGGCTTGGCACCCGATCTTTTACATCGGTCTCCATCTTTACGGCTGTAATTCTCTCTATTGAATGGGTATCAAGTTTATCAGGCGGGAACTGATATAATGGAGCCGGTGCAAGGCACAAGCGGTGTGTAAACCACATAGAAAGTAAATGCCCATGAGGTGCCCGTTCTTTGCAGCCATACTTGGCCTGGCACCTGAACTTTTACATGGGGGTCCACCTTTACGGCAGTTATCCTCTCTATTGACAGGGATTCATGTTTATCAGGCGGGAACTGAGAAAATGGTGCCGGTGCAAGACACACGCGGGGTGTAAACCACATGGAAAGTAAATGCCCATTAGGTGCCCGATCTTTCCAGCCTTACGTGGCTTGGCACCCGAACTTTTAATTCGGGGTCCACCTTTACGGCAGTAATTATCTCTATTTACATGAATTAATGTTTATCAGGCGGGAACTGATATAATCGAGATGGTGCAAGACACAAGCGATATGTAAATCACATGGGAAGTAAATGCCCATGAGGTGACTGTTCTTTCCAGCCTTACGTGGCTGGGCACCCAATATTTTACATCGAGGTCCACCTTTACGGCAGTAATTCACTCTATTGACAGTGATTCATGTTTATCAGGCGGGAACTAATATAATGGATCCAGTGCAAGTCACAAGCGGTGTGTAAACCACTTGGAAAGTAAATGCCCATGAGGTACCCTTTCTTTCCAGCCTTACGTGGCTTGGCACCCGATATTTTACATCGGGGTCCACCTTTACGGCGTAATTCTCTCTATTGACAGTGATTCTTGTTTATCAGGCGGGAACTGTTATAATGGATCCATTGCAAGGCATAAACGGTGTGTAAACCACATAGAAAGTAAATGCCCATGAGGTGACCTTTCTTTCCAATGTTACGTGGCTTGGCACCCGATATTTTACATCGGGGTCCACCTTAACGGCAGTAATTCTCTATATTGACAGTGATTCAAGTTTATCAGGTGGGAACTGATATAATGGAACCAGTGCAAGGCACACGCGGTGTGTAAACCACATGGAAAGTAAATGCCCATGAGGTACCCTTTCTTTCCAGCCTTACGTGTCTTGGCACCCGATATTTTACATCGGGGTCCATCTTTACGGTAGTAATCCTCTCTATTGGCAGAGGTTCATGTTTATCAGGCGAGAACTGATATAATAGAGCCAGTGCAAGGGACACGCCGTGTGTAAACCACATGGAAAGTAAATTCTCATGAGGTGCCCATATTGTCCAGCCTTATATGGCTTGGCACCCGATCTTTTACATCGGGTCCACATTTACGGCAGTAATCCTCTCTATTGACAGGGATTCATGTTTATCAGGAAGGAACTGATATAATGGAGCCAGTGCAAGTCATACGCGGTGTGTAAACCACATGGAAAGTAAATGTCCATGAGGTGCCTGTTCTATCCATCCTTACGTGACTTGGCACCCAGTCTTTTACATCGGGGTCCACCTTTACGGCAGTAATTCTCTCTTTTGACAGTGATTCATGTTTATCAGGCGGTAACTAATATAATGGAGCCGGTGCAAGCCACACGCGGTGTGTAAACCACATGGAAAGTGAATGCCCATTAGGTGCCCGTTCTTTCCAGCCTTATATGGCTTGGCACCCGAACTTTTACATCGGGGTCCACCTTTACGGCAGTAATCCTCTCTATTGACATGGATTCATGTTTATCAGGCATGAACTGATATAATGGAGTCAGTGCAAGGCACACGTAGTATGTAAACCACATGGAAAGTAAATGCCCATGAGGTGCCCATTATTTTCAGCCTTACGTGGCTTGGCACCCGAACTTTTACATTGGGGTCCACCTCTACGGCTGCAATCCTCTCTATTGACAGGGTATCAGGTTTATCAGGCAGGAATTGATATAATGGATCCATTGCAAGGCACAAGCGGTCTGTAAACCAAATGGAAAGTAAATGACCATGAGGTGCATGTTCTTTCTAGCCTAACGCGGCTTGGCACCCGAACTTTTACATCGGGGTCCACCTTTACGGCAGTAATCGTTGATTCGGCCCAATGTGTTCTCATATTTCTCTTTGAGAGAACGCAAAGAGGTATCCAAAGTGGATATTTGCGAAGTGAGCACATAAACACGAGATTTAAGATTCTCGTTCTCAATACTCAAAGTCGAGTTTTGAGAAGTTAAATCTGCTATCTCATGTTCTTCCGCATCCTCAATGCTAGCATGTTCAAGTTTAGATTTGAGATTCACAATCTCATTTCTTAACTCTTCAACAACGGTGTCGTTGTTGGTGATGATAGTCTTAGGCGATGTTTGAATGCTAGCTAGGTCATCTTTTACCTTAGTATATCTATTTACTAACTTAGTATATTTTGACCAAAGTTGAGTGTTAGCATCCCTAAGATCATCCATCGTTACCTCATCGCTTTCTTTATCACTATCATCGGAAGAGGAGGATCCTTGATCGTTCTCCTCTCTTGCCATGAAGCACATGTGCGCTTGCTCCACTTGCTCATCGTCCGACTCTCCGCTTGAGGAATCCTCGGAGTCGGTGAAGGTAGCTCCGACAAGTCCCTTCTTGTTTCCTTTCGTGTACTTCTTGGACTTGTCATACTTTGGTGCCTTCCACTTCTCCTTTTGCTTGTTTTGAGGACAATCCGCTTTGATGTGTCCTGGCTTATTGCATTTAAAGCACAAAGGTGGAGAGGCGTTAGTAGAAGTAAACTTAGATTTTTGTTTGAAGTTACCCTTTCGGAAGAAACGGTTGAACTTCTTGGCCATGAGTGCCATGGATTCCAAGTCCAACTCGTTTTCCGATTCTTCATCATCGGTAGAGGTGGATGAAGCCGCCTTGAATGCAATCGCCTTTTTCTTAGGCGCATCTAGGTTCAAATATGACTTCATCTTTTCTTGTAGCTTCACCTTGCTATCTTTGCGTACCTCGTATGACATCAAGGTACCCATTAGTTGAACTACGGTATATTTGTCCATGTCATTACCTTCCTCAATGGCGAAGGTACGTTTTTCCCAAGAAGAGGGAAGTCCTTCAATAAGCTTTAAGCACTTCTCCTTTTGAGTGTAGATCTTGCCGAGGGCCTCTAACTCGTTTATTATGTCAACGAAACGAGCGTAGTATTCTTTCATCTTCTCGCCCTGTTGCATATGAAACATTTCGTAATCTTTGGTTACGACTACGAGTTTAGAGTCTCTTACCCTACTCGTCCCTTCATGTAGAATGAGGAGGGAGTTCCAAATTTGATATGCACTCTTACATGTGCATATCTTATTGAAATCCTCGGGCTCCAATGCACATTGCAAGGCGTTCATTGCCTTGGCATTGCTTACCTCCGCGGCGACCTCCGCGGTAGTCCATTTCTCAAAATCTTCTTCTTCGGGTTCAATATACTCCTTCATTGTAGTTCTCCATAAAGATGCACTTCGAAGGAAGGTTTCCATCCGACACTTCCAGTACCCGTAGTTGGTACCGTTGAAGAATGGAGGCCTTGTAGAGGAATGTCCTTCCATCACGGAAGATGCTCCTTCACGGTTCCTGAAGGTGTCATAGTTGGAAGGTGGACGCACGGTCTTGTTGTCGTTGGCAGACATAGCTGAGTATCTGGCTCTGATACCAAATGTAATGCCCTACCAGCTACTGCACAAGTACTAGAGGGGGGTGAATAGTACTTTAAAATAATAAGGCGTATAATTCCAAATTAAATTGCACACAACTACCAAATCAATTTGCGGAAGCTTAAATTGAATGACAACAATGAAATTAACAATGCTAACAAACGAAGTTAATGGGTTCGGATTCACCCAAGTCTCCCCGACTTGTTCCCGGTGATCCTACGTCCCAACCACCCGGATCCCCTCCGGATACTTGAGTTAGAAACCCTAACTCAAGATTTCCACTATGAATATCTTGTGAAAAACCTTCACAAGATCAAATCATACAAGCAATGGCAAAGTGAATCCCATAACCCGGGATCACAAACTTCTCTCACAACCGAGAGAGCCAATAAGCAATATAAAGAGTTTATATGAAATAAATACTCTTACCACAAAATCCTATACCTTGAGTTTTTCTTACCCAATAGGTGGAATGAAGGATTTGAGGAAGATGAAGTCACCAAGCCCTAGCACCAAGGAAATGAGCAGCAATGGGTGCCTAGGGAAGAGTTGGAGACTTGGATCAAGCAATAGCTTGAAGAGCTCACCAAGAACAAGCTTCTCTCTAGATCTAGAAATGAGAGAGAATGGGTTTCTTGTGAGGAAGAGAGCTTTGGATTTGAGGGAGAATAGCTATCTCTTTAGAACTCAATGAATCTCTTAATGGCAGCTCTATTGAAGATAGAAATGACCTAGGTTCGTATTTATAGGAACCCAAAAACATAAGTTAGGTCAATCTCCAACGGAAAGAAATCTGTGAGAATTAGTCGGTCAAAGAACATACACTGACCGACTAGTTCATCAACTAGTCGGTCAGTCACAAAGCATGGACCGACTAAGAGCAGATCTGAGAAGAGATAGAATTTCAGACCTAGAAAACTAGTCGGTTCAAGAACACTTTCTGACCGACTAAGAGGCAAAACAACATAGTCTGAAGGTAAGTTGACTTAGTCGGTCCAAGAACAAAAGTTGACCGACTAGATTGTCAACTAGTCGGTCATCAAACGTTCTTAGACCGACTAACGGTAAACAGTAGCTTAGGAGAAATTTGGCATGAACAGTAAATCATAACTAGTCGGTCAAAGAAGCATCACTGACCGACTAGTTCACAAACTAGTCGGTCGGTGAGTCAACGTAGACCGACTAACTGTAAACAGTAAAGAACAAAGATTTAACTGACAGAAACTAGTCGGTCCAAGAACAGTGGCCGACCGACTAGATCTCCATCTAGTCGGTCAGTACTTGTTCTTGTACCAACTAACATGCACAACAAAGGCCGAATCGAAGCGCGACGCTTCGAGGAAGATAGAGTGAACTTGTGCAAGAATCCTAGAGCTACGAAATGAGCGAAATGAAGATAGAAACGTAAGATATACTCAAGGCTTAACATTCTATCAATCGAAACTAAAAGACTATAAATAAAACCTTAATAAACGGTCTTTGAGAGCTTCGATTGAATCTTCATTACTTCCAAAGCGTTGTAAGAGCTTCAACGAAGCTTTAGGCTTGAATACGAGCTTTTGGAAGTGTTGAGATGTCGCTTTGAATATTCTCGTGAAATTGGCGACGATCTCCAATACTGCGCTCACAGATTGTTAGTTCATGAATTATTTATGTTTGCTCATCATCCAAAACCAAATCCGGGGAGTCCAATATTCAACATTCTCCCCCTTTTTAGTGATGACAAACCAACATAAATGATAATCAAAGATAATAATTCAAATGTAAAATACTTACTCCCCCTGCATTGATGACACGTTAATTCCAAAATGAATATAGATGAATTGCATCAATCAGACGAGTAAGATAAATAAAGTGAATTTATTTTTGAAATATCGGATTTTGAAAATCCTTATTTGTATCTTAACTCCCCCTGAATCTAACATATCAAACTAGATTCTTGGAAATTGAGTTAAATTTGTCATTTGCGCCTATTTATTATCATTATCTCTCCCCCTTTGGCATTATCCCAAAAATGGGGGGGCATACAACGACAACAATTAGGAAATGTAAAATCCAACATCGGGAGTCGTAGACAAAGACAATGGACCAACTTGACACCAAGGGAAAAAATGTGGGAATCTAAACTAGGTGTGTCAAATTTTCCATTATCACTGAAAATCAACGATAATCAAAATCATCAAAAATACCAAATAATTATTCATTTCTTGAATAAAGAAACATACTCTTCAATATTCAATATTCTTGGCTAAATTTGTGCATGGAAAACAATTCTATACAATTATAGAATTTAAATCTATTTAACCAAGGTTTCATGCGTCGAGCGACGAAATCACATTTCAAATGTATTCAACGAATATTAAAATTTGCACGACGAATAAAAAAAATGAACGACGATGAACATATATATATATAAATATAGACAACATGAGTACATCCAAAAAGATATCACATCGAATATATGAGGTACATCATGTCAAGTGCTACATATCATCAAAAAGAAATACATCATCATCATCATCATCGAAATAAATACAACAACAGCGACGACATCAAAAGTACATCAAAACATAAAAACCTTCATACCCCTATCCTAACCCAGAATACTCTCGCTAAGATATATCATCCAAAGCGTATATGGAGAGTCCTCGGAGCAACGATCACGAGGAGGAGGCAGGATCGGCAGCGTCCGTGGGTCCAGTCGACGGAGTGGACTCAGGATCTGCAGGGAGTAGAGGTGTCTCAACAGATGGAATCGTCGGGGCAGGAGTCGAGATCTCAGCAACAGGCTCAACAGCAGCATGAGTCTCGACAGAAGCAGCAGCAGCAGATACATGAGCAGGCTCAGAAACTGGGTCAGCAGCAGGCACAGAAGGCTGAAGAGCTGCAGCAGATGGCTCTGGAACACCGGAAGAGGTGGCAACTCCAGGAGCAGAAGTAGAAGTACCAGCAGCAGCAGAAGTGCCCTTGGGGGCACGAGTGGAAGCACGACAGATCTCCTCAACGTCCTCCTCATCCAACTCCTCTCCCTCAGACATGGAAGGAGGAAGCTCAACACCCATCTGACGGGCCATACGGCAGACCACCTCTTCGGTACGAGCCAAGCGGGACTCGTGACGAAGAAGTATCCGGACAACGTCATCAAGGGTGGCAACGGGAGTAGCAGAGGCACCGGCAGAGGCAGGGACAGACGCTGAAGGTGTCGTCCTCTGAACGTGACGAAGCGCCGCAAGAGATTTCTTGACGGCCGTCGCATTCAGGGGAGGACCAAGGGGACGCTCATCGTCACGAGGCAATGTGACACGAAAATGACGAAACACGAGGGTCAACATGCAAGGAAATGGAATATGAGCTGATTTATTGGACTTTCGAATACACTCGAAAGAATCAATCTTATCGAGTATAATTCGAGCCCAATTAATCGAGCTCCCCATGAAGATCGCATAGATAAGCTTCAAAAATGGCTGGGATGGCAAAGATGAGGAGCCGTACTTGGGAAGCAAGCACGACTTCAGAATCAGATTAAGGACCCATGCATTTGGCTTGAAAGATTTAGATGGCACGCCAATCATGGCAGGAGGAATCTGATGGAAAATCTCTGAAAGGATGGTCTGATCAAGAGAAGAAATATCATCTACCGAGATATCAGAAGGAAGAAGGCCAGACGAAGAGATACCCAAAATCTCTCCTAAGATTTCCGCAGTGAGGACTATAGGAGTCCCCAAAACGGTCGTCTCAACAGAGTGGGTCTGATCGTACTGACCCCGGATCCTATTAGCATAGAAAAGCTTCACTAATCTAGGGTAGGGGTGAGGATTCGCCTTCGGGTCATATAGAAGGTAATCGAGAAGACCCGACGACGACAGAAGATCAGCTAACCCTATGAAGTCGCTAAACTGGACGAAATGCTCCAGAAGCAGCGGGCAATGTTCGATACGGTTATATGCCGCGAGACACAAAGGGTCATCGCGACATAAGGAAATATCGACACCGCCCACCGGCATCGGACCCTTTCCCTTAGGTTTTCGAGTAGACGTACGAGGGTGGGTGCTAGACTCGGGATGAATAGGAGGAGTGGGTTCCCTATGAGTCTCGGTCTCGGGGATATACTCCGTATCGGAATCGGTAGGAGTATGGAACGAAGATTGAGAAGCAAGAATTTTGGCCGTTGGCTTAGGCTTGGGTTTGGGTTTCGGTTGACCTCTAGGTTTAGCGGTCGTCGTCCTCTTCTTCTTGAGAGGAGGCGAAGACGACGAAGGATGGGTGGTCTTGGCTCTACGCTTCGGAGGGGTTGGGTGCTCGGGGTCCGAAGAGATTGGATCAACGGTCATCGGAGAGGGGCTAGAGGGAGTGATCGGAATGCGTGTTCTTGCCATAGTCGAAGCAAGACACGGCACAATCAATCGGAAAAGAAGAAACCCTAAATCGGAATTAGGAAAGAAAACCTAATCGAAACCCTAGGAGATGAAATCAACAGAACAACCTAACCCTAGAGCTGAAACCGAACCCTAGATAGGAGAGGGAGGAAGAGGAGATACCCTAGGTCGAAGATCGGCGGACGGCGACGGCGGGAATGGTCGGAAAGTGGCCGGAAGACGAAGGGTCTCGAGGGAGGTCGGGGTTTTGAGCGGAGAGAGAAGAGATTTCGATCGATTAGAATGAAAATCGATCGACTAAACTGAGTTTAAGTCGGTCGATTTCCCAAATGACCAAACAGCCCCTGGCACAACTAGTCGGTCACAGTTCAAGCACTGACCGACTAGATCACGATCTAGTCGGTCGGTCAATGAGCTTGAACCGACTAGGTGCAAACAGTGGCTGAATCCAAGAATTACTGACAAGATTTAGTCGGTCTGCGTTCAAGTACTGACCGACTAGATCTTAATCTAGTCGGTCGATCACTGAACATGAACCGACTAAAGAGTCAAAAACTTGAAAATCAAGTTCTCTCCATAATACGCTTGGACGATAAATCTCAAAACTCTCAATAAACATCTAAACTACCCCATTAAACATCGAAAAACAGAAATTTGATGATTACGCACAAATCGAACGAAAAATTAAGATATCACATAAAATTCCCAAAAAATCCAATAATTCTAGCATGAATGAGATATTGTCAAGAATAATAGCATGCAAAATTATTGAATGAAGCATGAATCCTATATTTCGGATTCACCCATAATCCCCAATTCTCGACGCAACCGCACAAAGGAGTCCTCCTTTAGGGGTTTCGTGAAAATATCGGCGATTTGCTTTTGGGTTTCAACGTACACTAATATGATGTCCTTTTTAGCAACATGATCATCTAAGAAATGGTGTCGGACATCTATGTGTTTCGATCGGGAATGGTGCACCGGATTCTTTGAAAGACAAATAGCACTTTGGTTATCCACCATGATAGGGCTAGTATCACAATGAATACCAAAGTCCTTCAAAGTGTGTCTCATCCAAAGAACCTGGGCACAAGCGGCACCGGCGGCAATGTATTCCGCCTCGGTGGTTGAAAGTGAAACCGAATTTTGCTTCTTGGAAAACCAAGAGACAAGAGAATTTCCTAGAAAATGGCAAGTGCCACTAGTACTTTTCCTGTCGGATTTGCATCCCGCATAATCAGCGTCACTGTATGAGACTAACTCATACGTGCTAGATTTCGGATAAAGTAATCCAAAATCTAAAGTGTAACTTAGATAGCGAAAAATGCGCTTTACCGCTACTAAGTGAGACTCCTTAGGTTGAGACTGATAACGAGCACATATACATACGGCAAACATAATATCGGGCCTACTTGCGGTAAGATAAAGTAAGCTACCTATCATACCTCGATATAAACGAATGTCTACATCCTTACCGCCCGTATCCTTGTCAAGATGCGTAGTCGTGCTCATTGGAGTCTTTTTCCCGGAGGCATTCTCCATTCCAAATCGCTTTAGCAACTCCACCGTGTACTTTGTTTGGTGGATGAAGATTGCATCGTTCAGTTGGCGAATTTGGAGACCTAAGAAATATTTGAGTTCGCCCATGTGGCTCATCTCAAATTGTTCCTTCATAACATTAGAAAACTCTTCGCAAAGAGCGAAGTTAGTAGCACCGAAAATGATATCATCAACATAAATTTGAACTAATAAAATATCATTATTCGCATGCTTAATAAAAAGTGTTGAATCGGCTTCGCCCATTTTAAAATTCAAATCCAAAAGAAAATTCTTTAGGCGATCATACCAAGCTCGAGGAGCTTGTCTCAAACCATAAAGAGCTTTCTTTAGTTTAAAAACGTGATTTGGAAATTTTTCATTTACGAAGCCCGGAGGTTGAGAAACGTAAACTTCCTCAACGACATCTCCGTTTAAAAATGCACTTTTAACATCCATTTGAAATAATTTAAAATTCTTATGGCATGCAAAAGACAAAAGTAATCTAATTGATTCTAATCTAGCTACCGGAGCGAAGGATTCTTCGAAATCAATACCTTCCTCTTGTCGATAGCCTTGAGCTACTAACCGGGCTTTGTTCCGGACGACGACTTGGTTTTCGTCGGTTTTGTTCTTGAAGATCCACTTTGTCCCTATGACGGTGTGGTTCTTCGATGGCAATGGAACAAGCTCCCAAACCTCATTTCTTTCGAATTGAATGAGCTCCTCCTCCATGGCTAAGATCCAAGCGCTATCTTCGCATGCTTCATTAATATTCTTTGGCTCTATTGATGATGCAAAGGCACAATTTGCGAAGTGGTGGACTTGCGATCTTGTCTTGACACTATCTTGAATATTGCCAATGACTTGCTCATGGGGATGGTCACGAATGGTATGAAGCCGTTTGGGAATACCTTGATCACTAGGAACATTCTCAACAACTTCATTAGTTGGGTTAGTCTCAATAGAATCAATAGAATCATTAGACTTAGAATTATCAAATGAATCACATAAAACATCCAAAGAATCGTTATCATTTGAAATTCTAGTTGGAACAAATCCTTCATTAAATGAGACATGAAGCGATTCCTCGATCGTTGAGGTTCGTTTGTTGAATATCCGGTAGGCTTTGCTACGCGTAGAATATCCGACAAAAATCCCCTCATCGGATCTTGGATCGAATTTGTCCAAACTACCATATGTGTTCTTAATAAAACATTTCGAACCAAAAACACGAAAATGTTTGACTTGAGGCAACCTACCAAACAATAATTCATAACAAGTTTGTTTAGTGCCGGGCCTCAAAAGTATTCTATTAAACACATAACAAGCGGTGTGTACCGCTTCCGCCCAAAATTGATGGCCAAGTTGGCTATCATCAAGCATAGTGCGAGCACACTCCACTAGCGTCCTATTCTTTCTCTCAACTACACCATTTTGAGGAGGTGCACGAGGGAAAGAGAAGGTGTGAGTAATACCAACTTCATCACAAAATGTCTCAAAAGACTCATTCTCAAATTCACCTCCATGATCACTACGAATAGTGATAATGGTGGTTCCTAAGAGATTTTGTACTTTCTTAACAAAAATTGTGAAGTTTTCAAAAGCTTCATTTTTATTACACAATGAAAATACCCAAGTAAATCTTGAATAGTCATCTACGATGACAAGTCCATACCTTGCATTTCCTAAGGAAGCTACTCTAGTTGGCCCAAATAAATCTAGATGTAATAGCTCTAGTGGCCTTTTAGTAGAGATGCTTTTCTTAGGTTTAAATGAAGATTTAGGAAGCTTGCCGCGTTGACAACAATCGCAAAAACTTTTCTTTTCGAAAACAAGCTTCGGAAAACCTTTAATAGAATTCAATTTTGAAATCTTATATAGTGTTCCAAAGTTCACATGTCCAAAGCGTCGATGCCATAAGTGTTGTTCACTTGTGTTGGCAACGAGACATTGTTCATATGACTTAGGAAGATCCAAAATATAAATGTCTTTACGACGAGTTCCGGAAAATAATAATTTTTCATTATCCTTTCTCAAAATATGACACAATCCTTTCGCAAAGCTAACTTTGTAACCTTTGTCACAAAGTTGACTTATTGAAATAAGATTATGATTTAAACCACTAACAAGATAAACATCACTAATTAATGGTTTAGAAGAGTTACCGACTTTACCAACACCTATGATGGTTCCGCTCTCGTTGCCTCCAAATACGACGCGGTTTCCATTCGCAATGGGAACCACTCCGGAGAGCAAACGAGCGTCACCCGTCATGTGTTTGGAACACCCGCTATCGAGTATCCAATTCCCTTTGGAGCTAAATTTAAATTCGTTGCTCCTTTCCTTTTTCTTTTCCTTGAGTACCTAAAGATAGATAAGTTCATATCATGGTACCCAAGGTCATTGGGTCCAAGGGATTAGACCTTTGGAAGCCAAGTCCAAGTGGACTTAGACTTCCCCACATAATTCTTACTATGCACAACATCCGAAAAATAAGCATTCATATATATTTGTTTTTCGTCCATGCTTGTGTCCTTTGGGCTCCAAATAGTGAAAATTTTGGGAGCCATCATCCTATTGGGTGCATGCATGCTACGTTGATTTCTACGTGATGCATGTAGTGGATAGGCATACGGGACATGATGGAATGGTGCACGACGAGAATTATTCATATGATGAGGTGGGTGTACATATGCATGTGTGGAAACACGTGCGTGAGGGTGTCTCACTTGGTGTGCACGTGCCCGAGAATGTGTTGCATAAAAATCATCATATGTGTGAGACGGTGGAGTAGGACGTGTGTTCCTATGTGGCATGGTATTGGTGTACATGTAAGCATGCCCCTTCTTTGGAGGTCCACCCAAAGTGGGTTTCTTTCCGAAAGAGGGTGTGGACGAGGTGGAAGCACCATTGGTAGATGAACTACCAATAGAGTGTTTGCTCCCACTCGTTGAGGCTTCGGAAGTTGGCCTAACAAAAGTAGTGACCGACTTGGATGAATTTCCCATCATATACCCCAAGCCAATGTGGTGTTTGGCCGGAAGTAAATCTTTTAGGATATTATCCAAATGGCCCTTACCTTTGTTGAATTCGTTGATTCGGCCCAATGTGTTCTCATATTTCTCTTTGAGAGAACGCAAAGAGGTATCCAAAGTGGATATTTGCGAAGTGAGCACATAAACACGAGATTTAAGATTCTCGTTCTCAATACTCAAAGTCGAGTTTTGAGAAGTTAAATCTGCTATCTCATGTTCTTCCGCATCCTCAATGCTAGCATGTTCAAGTTTAGATTTGAGATTCACAATCTCATTTCTTAACTCTTCAACAACGGTGTCGTTGTTGGTGATGATAGTCTTAGGCGATGTTTGAATGCTAGCTAGGTCATCTTTTACCTTAGTATATCTATTTACTAACTTAGTATATTTTGACCAAAGTTGAGTGTTAGCATCCCTAAGATCATCCATCGTTACCTCATCGCTTTCTTTATCACTATCATCGGAAGAGGAGGATCCTTGATCGTTCTCCTCTCTTGCCATGAAGCACATGTGCGCTTGCTCCACTTGCTCATCGTCCGACTCTCCGCTTGAGGAATCCTCGGAGTCGGTGAAGGTAGCTCCGACAAGTCCCTTCTTGTTTCCTTTCGTGTACTTCTTGGACTTGTCATACTTTGGTGCCTTCCACTTCTCCTTTTGCTTGTTTTGAGGACAATCCGCTTTGATGTGTCCTGGCTTATTGCATTTAAAGCACAAAGGTGGAGAGGCGTTAGTAGAAGTAAACTTAGATTTTTGTTTGAAGTTACCCTTTCGGAAGAAACGGTTGAACTTCTTGGCCATGAGTGCCATGGATTCCAAGTCCAACTCGTTTTCCGATTCTTCATCATCGGTAGAGGTGGATGAAGCCGCCTTGAATGCAATCGCCTTTTTCTTAGGCGCATCTAGGTTCAAATATGACTTCATCTTTTCTTGTAGCTTCACCTTGCTATCTTTGCGTACCTCGTATGACATCAAGGTACCCATTAGTTGAACTACGGTATATTTGTCCATGTCATTACCTTCCTCAATGGCGAAGGTACGTTTTTCCCAAGAAGAGGGAAGTCCTTCAATAAGCTTTAAGCACTTCTCCTTTTGAGTGTAGATCTTGCCGAGGGCCTCTAACTCGTTTATTATGTCAACGAAACGAGCGTAGTATTCTTTCATCTTCTCGCCCTGTTGCATATGAAACATTTCGTAATCTTTGGTTACGACTACGAGTTTAGAGTCTCTTACCCTACTCGTCCCTTCATGTAGAATGAGGAGGGAGTTCCAAATTTGATATGCACTCTTACATGTGCATATCTTATTGAAATCCTCGGGCTCCAATGCACATTGCAAGGCGTTCATTGCCTTGGCATTGCTTACCTCCGCGGCGACCTCCGCGGTAGTCCATTTCTCAAAATCTTCTTCTTCGGGTTCAATATACTCCTTCATTGTAGTTCTCCATAAAGATGCACTTCGAAGGAAGGTTTCCATCCGACACTTCCAGTACCCGTAGTTGGTACCGTTGAAGAATGGAGGCCTTGTAGAGGAATGTCCTTCCATCACGGAAGATGCTCCTTCACGGTTCCTGAAGGTGTCATAGTTGGAAGGTGGACGCACGGTCTTGTTGTCGTTGGCAGACATAGCTGAGTATCTGGCTCTGATACCAAATGTAATGCCCTACCAGCTACTGCACAAGTACTAGAGGGGGGGTGAATAGTACTTTAAAATAATAAGGCGTATAATTCCAAATTAAATTGCACACAACTACCAAATCAATTTGCGGAAGCTTAAATTGAATGACAACAATGAAATTAACAATGCTAACAAACGAAGTTAATGGGTTCGGATTCACCCAAGTCTCCCCGACTTGTTCCCGGTGATCCTACGTCCCAACCACCCGGATCCCCTCCGGATACTTGAGTTAGAAACCCTAACTCAAGATTTCCACTATGAATATCTTGTGAAAAACCTTCACAAGATCAAATCATACAAGCAATGGCAAAGTGAATCCCATAACCCGGGATCACAAACTTCTCTCACAACCGAGAGAGCCAATAAGCAATATAAAGAGTTTATATGAAATAAATACTCTTACCACAAAATCCTATACCTTGAGTTTTTCTTACCCAATAGGTGGAATGAAGGATTTGAGGAAGATGAAGTCACCAAGCCCTAGCACCAAGGAAATGAGCAGCAATGGGTGCCTAGGGAAGAGTTGGAGACTTGGATCAAGCAATAGCTTGAAGAGCTCACCAAGAACAAGCTTCTCTCTAGATCTAGAAATGAGAGAGAATGGGTTTCTTGTGAGGAAGAGAGCTTTGGATTTGAGGGAGAATAGCTATCTCTTTAGAACTCAATGAATCTCTTAATGGCAGCTCTATTGAAGATAGAAATGACCTAGGTTCGTATTTATAGGAACCCAAAAACATAAGTTAGGTCAATCTCCAACGGAAAGAAATCTGTGAGAATTAGTCGGTCAAAGAACATACACTGACCGACTAGTTCATCAACTAGTCGGTCAGTCACAAAGCATGGACCGACTAAGAGCAGATCTGAGAAGAGATAGAATTTCAGACCTAGAAAACTAGTCGGTTCAAGAACACTTTCTGACCGACTAAGAGGCAAAACAACATAGTCTGAAGGTAAGTTGACTTAGTCGGTCCAAGAACAAAAGTTGACCGACTAGATTGTCAACTAGTCGGTCATCAAACGTTCTTAGACCGACTAACGGTAAACAGTAGCTTAGGAGAAATTTGGCATGAACAGTAAATCATAACTAGTCGGTCAAAGAAGCATCACTGACCGACTAGTTCACAAACTAGTCGGTCGGTGAGTCAACGTAGACCGACTAACTGTAAACAGTAAAGAACAAAGATTTAACTGACAGAAACTAGTCGGTCCAAGAACAGTGGCCGACCGACTAGATCTCCATCTAGTCGGTCAGTACTTGTTCTTGTACCAACTAACATGCACAACAAAGGCCGAATCGAAGCGCGACGCTTCGAGGAAGATAGAGTGAACTTGTGCAAGAATCCTAGAGCTACGAAATGAGCGAAATGAAGATAGAAACGTAAGATATACTCAAGGCTTAACATTCTATCAATCGAAACTAAAAGACTATAAATAAAACCTTAATAAACGGTCTTTGAGAGCTTCGATTGAATCTTCATTACTTCCAAAGCGTTGTAAGAGCTTCAACGAAGCTTTAGGCTTGAATACGAGCTTTTGGAAGTGTTGAGATGTCGCTTTGAATATTCTCGTGAAATTGGCGACGATCTCCAATACTGCGCTCACAGATTGTTAGTTCATGAATTATTTATGTTTGCTCATCATCCAAAACCAAATCCGGGGAGTCCAATATTCAACATAAACCACATGGAAAGTAAATGCCCATGAGGTGCCCGTTCTGTCCAGCCTTATGTGGATTGGCACCTGATCTTTTACATCGGGTCCACCTTTACGGCAGTAATCATCTATATTGACAGGGATTCATGTTTATCAGGCAAGAACTGATATAATGGAGCCGGTGCAAGTCACACGCGGTGTGTAAGCCACATGGAAAGTAAATACCCATGAGGTGCCTGTTCTTTCCAGCCTTACGTGGCTTGGCACCCAATCTTTTACATCGGGGTCCACCTTTACGGCAGTAATTCTCTCTTTTGACAGTGATTCTTGTTTTTCAGGCAGGAACTGATATAATGGATCCGGTGCAAGGCACAAGCTGTGTGTAAACCACATGGAAAGTAAGTGCCCACGAGGTGCCCGTTCTATCAAGCCTTACGTGGCTTGGCACCCGAACTTTTACAACGGGGTCCACATTTACGGCAGTAATCGTCTCTATTGACAGTGATTCATGTTTATCAGGCGGGAACTGCTATAATGGAGCCGGTGCAAGACAAACGTGGTGTGTAAACCACGTGGAAAGTAAATTCCCATTAGGTGCCCATTCTTTCCAGTCTTACGTGGCTTGGCACCCGATCTTTTACATCGGGGTCCACCTTTACGGCAGTAATCCTCTCTATTGACAGGGATTCATGTTTATCCGGCGGGAACTGATATAATGGATCCAGTGCATGTCACACGCCGTGTGTAAACCACATGGAAAGTAAATGCCCATGAGGGGCCCGTTCTTTCCAGCCTTACGTGGCTTGGCACCCGAACGTTTACATCGGGGTCCACCTTTACGGCAGTAATCCTCTCTATTGACAGGGATTCATGTTTATCAGGCGTGAACTGATATAATGGAGTCGGTGCAAGGCACACGCGGTGTGTAAATGACCTGGAAAATAAATGCCCAAGAGTTGCCCGTTCTTTCCCGCCTTACATGGCTTGGCACCCAAATTTTTACATCGGGGTCCACCTTTATGGCAGTAAACCTCTCTATTAACAGGGTATCATGTTTATCAGGCGGGAATTGATATAATGGATCCATTGCAAGGCACAAGCGGTCTGTAAACCAAATGGAAAGTAAATGCCCATTATGTGCCCGTTCTTTCCAGCCTTACCTGTCTTGGCACCCGATCTTTTACATCGGGCTCCACCTTTACGGCAGTAATCCTCTCTATTAATAGTGATTCATGTTTATCATGTGGGAATTGATATAATGGAGCTGGTGCAAGGCACACGCGGTGTGTAAACCACATGAAAAGTAAATGCCCATGAGGTGCCCATTCTGTCCAGCCTTACGTGGCTTGGCACCCGATCTTTTACATCGGGTCCACCTTTACGGCAGTAATCCACTCTATTGACAAGGATTTATGTTTATCTGGCAGGAACTGATATAATGGAGCCGGTGCAAGTCACACACGGTGTGTAAACCACATGGAAAGTAAATACCCATGAGGTGCCTATTCTGTCCAGCCTTATGTGGCTTGGCACCCAATCTTTTACATCGGGGTCCACCTTTACGGCAGTAATTCTCTCTATTGACAGCGATTCATGTTTATCAAGCGGGAACTGATATAATAGATCCAGTGCAAGTCACAAGCGGTGTGTAAACCACATGGAAAGTAAATGCCCATGAGGTACCCTTTCTTTCCAGCCTTACGTGGCTTGGCACCCGATATTTTACATCGGGTCCACCTTTACGGCAGCAATTCTCTCTATTGACAGTGATTCATATTTATCAGTCGGGAACTGATATAATGGAGCCGGTGCAAGGCACACGCGGTGTGTAAACCACATGGAAAGTAAATACACATGAGGTGCCTGTTCTGTCCAGCCTTACGTGGCTTGGCACCCAATATTTTACATCGGGGTCCACCTTTACGGCAGTAATTCTCTCTTTTGACAGTGATTCATGTTTATCAGGCGGGAACTGATATAATGGAGCCGGTGCAAGACACACGCGGTGTGTAAACCACATGGAAAGTAAATGACCAAAAGGTGCCCGTTCTTTCCAGCCTTACGTGGCGTGGCACCCGAACTTTTACATCGGGGTCCACCTTTACGGCAGTAATCGTCTCTATTGACAGGGATTCATGTTTATCAGGCGTGAACTGATATAATGGAGTCGGTGCAAGGCACACGCGGTGTGTAAACCACCTGGAAAGTAAATGCCCATGAGTTGCCCATTCTTTCCAGCCTTACATGGCTTGGCACCCAAACTTTTACATTGGGGTCCACCTTTACAGCAGTAATCCTCTCTATTGACAGGGATTCATGTTTATCCGGCGGGAACTGATATAATGGATCCAGTGCAAGGCATAAGCGGTGTGTAAACCACATGGAAAGTAAATGCCCATGAGATAACCGTTCTGTCCAGCCTTACGTGGCTTGGCGTCCGATCTTTTACATCGGGCTCCACCTTTACGGCAGTAATCCTTTCTATTGACAGTGATTCATGTTTATCAGGCGGGAACTGATATAATGTAGCCGGTGCAACGCACACGCGGTGTGTAAACCACATAGAAAGTAAATTCCCATTAGGTGCCCGTTCTTTCCAGGCTTACGTGGCTTGGCACCCGAACTTTTACATCGGGGTCCACCTTTACGGCAGTAATCCTCTCTATTGACAGGGATTCATGTTTATCAGGCGGGAACTGATAAAATGGAGCCGGTGCAAAACACACGCGGGGTGTAAACCACATGGAAAGTAAATGCCCATTAGGTGACCGTTCTTTCCAGCCTTACGTGGCTTGGCACCCGAACTTTTACATCGGGGTCCACCTTTACGGCAGTAATTCTCTCTATTGACATGGATTCATGTTTATCAGGCGGGAACTGATATAATGGAGCTGGTGCAAGACACAAGTGATGTGTAAACCACATCGGAAGTAAATGCCACGAGGTTCATGTTCTTTCCAGCCTTACGTGGCCGGGCACCCGATATTTTACATCGGGGTCCATCTTTACGGCAGTAATTCTCTCTATTGACAGTGATTCATGTTTATCAGGCAGGAACTGATATAATAGATCTAGTGCAAGTTATAAGCGGTGTGTAAACCACATGGAAAGTAAATGCCCATGAGGGACACTTTCTTTCCAGCCTTACGTGGCTTGGCACCCGATATTTTACATCGGGGTCCAACTTTACGGCAGTAATTCTCTCTATTGACAGTGATTCATGTTTATCAGGCGGGAAATGATATAATAAAGCCGGTGCATGGCACACGCGGTGTGTAAACCACATGGAAAGTAAATGCCCATGAGGTGCCCGTTCTGTCCAGCCTTATGTGGTTTGGCACCTAATCTTTTACATCGGGTCCACCTTTACGGCAGTAATCATCTATATTGACAGGGATTCATGTTTATCAGGCAAGAACTGATATAATGGAGCCGGTGCAAGTCACACGCGGTGTGTAAGCCACATGGAAAGTAAATACCCATGAGGTGCCTGTTCTGTCCAGCCTTACGTGGCTTGGCACCCAATCTTTTACATCGGGGTCCACCTTTACGGCAGTAATTCTCTCTTTTGACAGTGATTCATGTTTTTCAGGCAGGAACTGATATAATGGATCCGGTGCAAGGCACACGTTGTGTGTAAACCACATGGAAAGTAAGTGCCCACGAGGTGCCCGTTCTATCAAGCCATACGTGGCTTGGCACCCGAACTTTTACAACGGGGTCCACATTTACGGCAGTAATTGTCTCTATTGACAGGGATTCATGTTTATCAGGCGGGAACTGCTATAATGGAGCCGGTGCAAGACAAACGTGGTGTGTAAACCACGTGGAAAGTAAATTCCCATTAGGTGCCCATTCTTTCCAGTCTTACGTGGCTTGGCACCCGATCTTTTACATCGGGGTCCACCTTTACGGCAGTAATCCTCTCTATTGACAGGGATTCATGTTTATCCGGCGGGAACTGATATAATGGATCCAGTGCAAGTCACACGCGGTGTGTAAACCACATGGAAAGTAAATGCCCATGAGGGGCCCGTTCTTTCCAGCCTTACGTGGCTTGGCACCCGAACTTTTACATCGGGGTCCACCTTTACGGCAGTAATCCTCTCTATTGACAGGGATTCATGTTTATCAGGCGTGAACTGATATAATGGAGTCGGTGCAAGGCACACGCGGTGTGTAAATGACCTGGAAAATAAATGCCCAAGAGTTACCCGTTCTTTCCAGCCTTACATGGCTTGGCACCCAAATTTTTACATCGGGGTCCACCTTTACGGCAGTAAACCTCTCTATTAACAGGGTATCATGTTTATCAGGCGGGAATTGATATAATGGATCCATTGCAAGGCACAAGCGGTCTGTAAACCAAATGGAAAGTAAATGCCCATTATGTGCCCGTTCTTTCCAGCCTTACCTGTCTTGGCACCCGATCTTTTACATCGGGCTCCACCTTTACGGCAGTAATCCTCTCTATTGATAGTGATTCATGTTTATCAGGTGGGAATTAATATAATGGAGCCGGTGCAAGGCACACACGGTGTGTAAACCACATGAAAAGTAAATGCCCATGAGGTGTCCGTTCTGTCCAGCCTTACGTGGCTTGGCACCCAATCTTTTACATCGGGGTCCACCTTTAAGGCAGTAATTCTCTCTTTTGACAGTGATTCATGTTTATCAGGCGGGAACTGATATAATGGAGCCGGTGCAAGACACACGCGGTGTGTAAACCACATGGAAAGTAAATGACCAAAAGGTGCCCGTTCTTTCCAGCCTTACGTGGCGTGGCACCCGAACTTTTACATCGGGGACCACCTTTACGGCAGTAATCGTCTCTATTGACAGGGATTCATGTTTATCAGGCGTAAACTGATATAATGGAGGCGGTGCAAGGCACACGCGGTGTGTAAACCACCTGGAAAGTAAATGCCCATGAGTTGCCCATTCTTTCCAGCCTTACATGGCTTGGCACCCAAACTTTTACATTGGGGTCCACCTTTACAGCAGTAATCCTCTCTATTGACAGGGATTCAGGTTTATCCGGCGGGAACTGATATAATGGATCCAGTGCAAGGCACAAGCGGTGTGTAAACCACATGGAAAGTAAATGCCCATGAGGTGACCGTTCTGTCCAGCTTTACGTGGCTTGGCGTCCGATCTTTTACTTCGGGCTCCACCTTTACGGCAGTAATCCTCTCTATTGACAGTGATTCATGTTTATCAGGCGGGAACTGATATAATGGAGCCGGTGCAAGGTACACGCGGTGTGAAAACCACGTGGAAAGTAAATTCCTATTAGGTGCCCGTTCTTTCCAAGCTTACATTGCTTGGCACCCGATCTTTTACATCGGGGTCCACCTTTACGGCAGTAATCCTCTCTATTGACAGGGATTCATGTTTATCAGGCGGGAACTGATATAATGGAGCTGATGCAAGGCACAAGCGGTCTGTAAACCACATAGAAAGTAAATTCCCATGAGGTGCCTGTTCTTTGCAGCCTTACGTGGCTTTGCACCCGAACTTTTACATCGGGTTCCACCTTTACGGCAGTAATCCTCTCTATTGACAGGGATTCATGTTTATCAGGCGGGAACTGATAAAATGAAGCCGGTGCAAGACACACGCGGGGTGTATACCACGTGGAAAGTAAATGCCCATTAGGTGCCCGATCTTTCCAGCCTTACGTGGCTTGGCACCTGAACTTTTACAATGGGGTCCACCTTTACGGCAGTAATTCTCTCTATTGACATGGATTCATGTTTATCAGGCGGGAACTGATATAATGGAGCTGGTGCAAGACACAAGCGGTGTGTAAACCACATGGGAAGTAAATGCCCAGGAGGTGCATGTTCTTTCCAGCCTTACGTAGCTGGGCACCCGATATTTTACATCGGGGTCCACCTTTACGGCAGTAATTCCCTCTATTGACAATGATTCATGTTTATCAGGCAGGAACTGATATAATGGATCCAGTGCAAGTCACAAGCGGTGTGTAAACCACATGGAAAGTAAATACCCATGAGGTACCCTTTCTTTCCAGCCTTACGTGGATTCGCACCTGATATTTTACATCGGGGTCCACCTTTACGGCAGTAATTCTCTCTATTGACAGTGATTCATGTTTATCAGGCGGGAACTGATATAATGGAGCCAGTTCAAGGCACACGCGGTGTGTGAACCACATGGAAAGTAAATGCCTATGAGGTGCATGTTCTGTCCAGCCTTACGTGGATTGGCACCCGATCTTTTACATCGGGGTCCACCTTTACGGCAGTAATTCTCTCTTTTGACAGTGATTCATGTTTATCAGGCGGGAACTGATATAATGGAGCCGGTGCAAGACACATGCGGGGTGTAAACCACATGGAAAGTAAATACCCATGAGGTGCCTGTTCTGTCCAGCCTTACGTGGCTTGGCACCCAATCTTTTACATCGGGGTCCACCTTTACGGCAGTAATTCTCTTTTTTGACAGTGATTCATGTTTATCAGGCATGAACTGCTATAATGGAGCCGGTGCAAGACACGCGCGGTGTGTAAACCACTTGGAAAGTAAATGCCCATGATTTGCCCGTTCTTTCCAGCCTTACATGGCTTGGCTCCCAAACTTTTACATCGGGGTCCACCTTTACGGCAGTAATCCTCTCTATTGACAAAGTATCATGTTTATCAGGCAGGAATTGATATAATGGATCCATTTCAAGGCACAAGCGGTCTGTAAACCACATGGAAAGTAAATGCCCATTAGGTGCCCGTTCTTTCCAGCCTTGTGTGGCTTGGCACCCAAACTTTTACATCGGGGTCCACCTTTACGGAAGTAATCCTCTCTATTGAATGGATTCATGTTTATCAGGCGGGAACTGATATAATGGTACCGGTGCAAGACACAAGCGATGTGTAAACCACATGGGAAGTAAATGCCCATGAGTTAGTAAATGCCCATGAGGTGCATGTTCTTTCCAGCCCTACGTGGCTTGGCACCCGATCTTTTACATCGGGGTCCACCTTTACGGTAGTAATTCTCTATATTGACAGTGTTTCATGTTTATCAGGCGGGAACTGATATAATGGATCCACTGCAAGTCATAAGCGGTGTGTAAACCACATGGAAAGTAAATGCCCATGAGGGACCCTTTCTTTCCAGCCTTACGTTGCTTGGCACCTGATATTTTACATCGGGGTCCACCTTTACAACAGTAATTCTCTCTATTTACGGTGATTCATGTTTATCAGGCGGGAACTGAAATAATGGAACCAGTGCAAGGCACACGCGGTGTGTAAACCACATGGAGAGTAAATACCAATGAGGTGCTCCTTCTGTCCAGCCTTATGAGGCTTGGCACCCGATCTTTTACATCGGGTCCACCTTTACGGCAGTAATCCTCTCTATTGACAAGGATACATGTTTATCAGGCAGGAACTGATTTAATGGAGCTGGTGCTAGTCACACGCGGTGTGTAAACCACATGCAAAGTAAATGCCCATAAGGTGCCTGTTCTGTCGAGCCTTATGTGGCTTGGCACCCAATCTTTTACATCGGGGTCCACCTTTACGACAGTAATTCTCTCTTTTGACAGTGACTCAGGTTTATCAGGCGGGACTGATATAATGGAGCTGGTGCAAGACACACGTGGTGTGTAAACCACATGAAAAGTAAATGCCCATGAGCTACCTGTTCTTTCCAACCTTACGTGGCTTGGCACCCGATCTTTTACATCGGGGTCCACTTTACGGTAGTAATCCTTTCTATTGACAGGGATTCATGTTTATTAGGCGGTAACTGATATAATGGAGCCGATGCAAGACACACGCGGTGTGTAAACCACATGAAAATAAATGCACATAAGGTGCCCATTCTTTCCAGCCTTACGTGGCTGGGCACCCGATATTTTACATCGGATTCAATCTTTACGGCAATAACTCTCTCTATTGACAGGGATTCATGTTTTTCAAGCGGGAACTGATATAATGGAGCTGGTGCATGGCACACGCGGTGTGTAAACCACTTGGAGAGTAAATTCCCATTAGGTTCTCGTTCTATCCAGCCTTACGTTGCTTGGCAACCGATCTTTTTCATCGAGGTCCACTTTTACGGCAGTTATTCTCTCTATTGACAGGAATTAATGTTTATCAGGCGGGAACTGATATAATGGATCCGGTGCAAGGCACACGCGGTGTGTAAACCACATGGAAAGTAAGTGCCCATGAGGTGCCCGTTCTGTCCAGCCTTACGTGGCTTGGCACCCGAACTTTTACATCGGGGTCCACATTTACGGCAGTAATCGTCTCTATTGACAGGGATTCATGTTTATCAGGCGGGAACTGCTATAATGGAGCCGGTGCAAGACAAACGTGGTGTGTAAACCACGTGGAAAGTAAATTCACATTAGGTGCACGTTCTTTCCAGTCTTACGTGGCTTGGCACCCGATCTTTTACATCGGGGTCCACCTTTACGGCAGTAATCCTCTCTATTGACAGGGATTCATGTTTATCAGGCGGGAACTGATATAATGGATCCCGTGCAAGGCACAAGCGGTGTGTAAACCACATGAAAAGTAAATGCACATGAGGTGCCCGTTCTGTCCAGCCTTACGTGGCTTGGGGCCCGATCTTTTAGGTCGCGCTCCACCTTTACGGCAGTAATCCTCTCTATTGATAGTGATTCATGTTTTTCAGGCGGGAACTGATATAATGGAGCCAGTACAAGGCACACGCGGTGTGTAAACCACCTGAAAAGTAAATCGCCATGAGGTGCCCGTTCCGTCCAGCCTTACGTGGCTTGGCACCCGATCTTTTACATCGGGCTCCACCATTACGGCAGTAATCCTCTCTATTGACTGGGTATCATGTTAATCAGGCGGGAACTGATATAATGGAGCTGATGCAAGGCACAGGTGGACTGTAAACCACATAGAAAGTAAATTCCCATGAGGTGCCCGTTCTTTGCAGCCTTACGTGGCTTGGCACCCGAACTTTTACATCGGGGTCCACCTTTACGGCAGTAATCCTCTCTATTGACAGGGATTCATGTTTATCAGGCGGGAACTGATAAAATGGAGCCAGTGCAAGACACGCACGGGGTGTAAACCACATGGAAAGTAAATGCCTATTAGGTGACCGTTCTTTCCAGCCTTACGTGGCTTGGCACCCAAACTTTTACATCGGGGTCCACCTTTACGGCAGTAATTCTCTCTATTGACATGGATTCATGTTTATCGGGCGGGAACTGATATAATGGAGCTGGTGCAAGACACAAGTGGTGTGTAAACCACATCAGAAGTAAATGCCACGAGGTGCATGTTCTTTCCAGCCTTACGTGGCGGGGCACCCGATATTTTACATCGGGGTCCACCTTTACGGCAGTAATTCTCTCTTTTGACAGTGATTCATGTTTATCAGGCGGAAACTGATATAATAGATCCAGTGAAAGTTATAAGCGGTGTGTAAACCACATGGAAAGTAAATGCCCATGAGGGACCCTTTCTTTCCAACCTTATGTGGCTTGGCACCCGATATTTTACATCGGGGTCCAACTTTACGGTAGTAATTCTCTCTATTGACAGTGATTCATGTTTATCAGGCGGGAACTGATATAATGAAGCCGGTGCAAGGCACACGCGGTGTGTAAACCACATGGAAAGTAAATGCCCATGAGGTGCCCGTTCTGTCCAGCCTTATGTGGATTGGCACCGGTTCTTTTACATCGGGTCCACATTTACGGCAGTAATCCTCTCTATTGACCGGGATTCATGTTTTTCAGGCAAGAACTGATATAATGGAGCCGGTGCAAGTCACACGCGGTGTGTAAGCCACATGGAAAGTAAATACCCATGAGGTGCCTGTTCTGTCCAGCCTTACATGGCTTGGCACCTAATCTTTTACATCGGGGTCCACCTTTACGGCAGTAATTCTCTCTTTTGACAGTGATTCATGTTTATCAGGCAGGAACTGCTATAATGGAGCCAGTGCAAGACACGCGCGGTGTGTAAACCACATGGAAAGTAAATGCCCATGAGGGGCCCGTTTTTTCCAGCCTTACGTGGCTTGGCACCCGAACTTTTACATCGGGGTCCACCTTTACGGTAGTAATCCTCTCTATTGACAGGGATTCATGTTTATCAGGTGTGAACAAATATAATGGAGTCGGTGCAAGGCATACGCGGTGTGTAAATGACCTGGAAAGTAAATGCCCAAGAGTTACCCGTTCTTTCCAGCCTTACATGGCTTTGTACCCAAACTTTTACATCGGGGTCCACCTTTACGGTAGTAAATCTCTCTATTAACAGGGTATCATGTTTATCAGGCGGGAATTGATATAATGGATCCATTGCAAGGCACAAGCGGTCTGTAAACCAAATGAAAAGTAAATGCCCATGATGTGCCCGTTCTTTCCAGCCTTACGTATCTTGGCACCCGATCTTTTACATCGGGCTCCACCTTTACGGCAGTAATCCTCTCTATTGATAGTGATTCATGTTTATCAGGTGGGAATTGATATAATGGAGCTGGTGCAAGGCACACGCGGTGTATAAACCACATGAAAAGTAAATGCACATGATGTGCCCCTTCTGTCCAGCCTTACGTGGCTTGGCACCCGATCTTTTACATCGGGTCCACCTTTACGGCAGTAATCCTCTCTATTGACAAGGATTTATGTTTATCAGGTAGGAACTGATATAATGGAGCCGGTGCAAGTCACACGCGGTGTGTAAACCACATGGAAAGTAAATACCCATGAGGTGCCTGTTCTGTCCAGCCTTACGTGGCTTGGCACCCAATCTTTTACATCGGGGTCCACCTTTACGGCAGTAATTCTCTCTATTGACAGTGATTCATGTTTATCAGGCGGGAACTGATATATTAGATCCAGTGCAAGTCACAAGCGGTGTGTAAACCACATGAAAAGTAAATGCCCATGAGGTACCCTTTCTTTCCAGCCTTACGTGGCTTGGCACCAGATATTTTACATCGGGGTCCAACTTTACGGCAGTAATTCTCTCTATTGACAGTGATTCATGTTTATCAGGCAGGAACAGATATAATGGAGCCGGTGCAAGGCACACGCGGTGTGTAAACCACATGGAAAGTAAATGCCCATGAGGTGCCCGTTCTGTCCAGCTTTATGTGGATTGGCACCAGTTCTTTTACATCGGGTCCACCTTTACGGCAGTAATCCTCTCTATTGACAGGGATTCATGTTTATCAGGCATGAACTGATATAATGGAGCCGGTGCAAGTCACACGCGGTGTGTAAACCACATGGAAAGTAAATACCCATGAGGTGCCAGTTCTGTCCAGCCTTACGTGGTTTGGCACCCAATCTTTTACATCGGGGTCCACCTTTACGGCAGTAATTCTCTCTTTTGACAGTGGTTCATGTTTATCAGAAGGGAACTGATATAATGGAGCCGGTGCAAGACACACGCGGTGTGTAAACCACATGGAAAGTAAATGACCAAAAGGTGCCCGTTCTTTCCAGCCTTACGTGGCTTGGCACCGGAACTTTTACATCGGGGTCCACCTTTACGGCATCAATTCTCTCTATTGACAGTGATTCATGTTTATCCGGCGGGAACTGATATAATGGAGCCGGTGCAAGGCACACGCGGTGTGTAAACCACATGGAAAGTAAATGCCCATGAGGTGCTCTTTCTTTCCAGCCTTACGTGGCATGGCACCCGATATTTTACATCGGGGTCCACCTTTACGGCATCAATTCTCTCTATTGACAGTGATTCATGTTTATCCGGCGGGAACTGATATAATGGAGACGGTGCAAGGCACACGCGGTGTGTAAACCACATGGAAAGTAAATGCCCATGAGGTGCCCGTTCTGTCCAGCTTTATGTGGATTGGCACCAGATCTTTTACATCGGGTCCACCTTTATAACAGTAATCCTCTCTATTGACAGGGATTCATGTTTATCAGGCGGGAACTAATAAAATGAAGTCAGTGCAAGACACACGCGGGGTGTAAACCACATGGAAAGTAAATGCCCATTAGGTGCCCGTTCTTTCCAGCCTTACGTGGCTTGGCACCCGAACTTTTACATCGGGGTCCACCTTTACGGCAGTAATTCTCTCTATTGACATGGATTCATGTTTATCAGGCGGGAACTGATATAATGGAGCTGGGGCAAGACACAAGCGGTGTGTAAACCACATGGGAAGTAAATGCCCAAAAGGTGCATGTTCTTTCCAGCCTTACGTGGTTGGGTACCTGATATTTTAAATCGGGGTCAACCTTTACGACAGTAATTCTCTCTATTGACAGTGATTCATGTTTATCAGGCGGGAACTGATATAATAGATCCAGTGGAAGTCACAAGCGGTGTGTAAACCACATGGAAAGTAAATACCCATGAGGTACCCTTTCTTTCCAGCCTTACGTGGCTTCGCACCCGATATTTTACATCGGGGTCCACCTTTACGGCAGTAATTCTCTCTATTGACATGGATTCATGTTTATCAGGCGGGAACTGATATAATGGTACCTGTGCAAGACAAAAGCGATGTGTAAACCACATGGGAAGTAAATGCCCATGAGTTAGTAAATGCCCATGAGGTGCCTGTTCTTTCCAGCCTTACGTGGCTTGGCACCCTATCTTTTACATCGGGGTCCACCTTTACGGCAGTAATTCTCTATATTGACAGTGATTCATGTTTATCAAGCGGGAACTGATATAATGGATCCAGTGCAAGTCATAAGCGGTGTGTAAACCACTTGGAAAGTAAATGCCCATGTGGGACCCTTTCTTTCCAGCCTTACGTGGCTTGGCACCTGATATTTTACATCGGGGTCCACCTTTACGGCAGTAATTCTCTCTATTTACGGTGATTCCTGTTTATCAGGCGGGAACTGATATAATGGAACCAGTGCAAGGCACACGCGGTGTGTAAACCAAATGGAGAGTAAATACCAATGAGGTGCACGTTCTGTCCAGCCTTATGTGGCTTGGCATCCGATCTTTTACATCGGGTCCACCTTTACGGCAGTAATACTCTCTATTGACAGGGATTCATGTTTATCAGGCAGGAACTGATTTAATTGAGCCGGTGCTAGTCACACGCGGTGTGTAAACCACATGCAAAGTAAATGCCCATGAGGTGCCTGTTCTGTCCAGCCTAACGTTGCTTGGCACCCAATCTTTTACATCGGGGTCCACCTTTACGACAGTAATTCTCTCTTTTGACAGTGACTCAGGTTTATCAGGCAGGACTGATATAATGGAGCCGGTGCAAGACACACGCGATGTGTAAACCACATGAAAAGTAAATGCCCATGAGGTACCTGTTCTTTCCAACCTTACGTGGCTTGACACCCGATCTTTTACATCGGGGTCCACTTTACGGTAGTAATCCTCTCTATTGACAGGGATTCATGTTTATCAGGCGGGAACTGATATAATAGAGCCGGTGCAAGACACACGCGGTGTGTAAACAACATGAAAATAAATGCCCATGAGGTGCCCATTCTTTCCAGCCTTACGTGGCTGGGCACCCGATATTTTACATCGGGTTCCACCTTTACGGCAATAACTCTCTCTATTGATAGGGATTCATGTTTTTCTAGCGGGAACTGATATAATGGAGCCGGTGCATGGAACACGCGGTGTGTAAACCACATGGAGAGTAAATTCCCATGAGGTTCTTGTTCTATCCAGCCTTACGTTGCTTGGCAACCGATCTTTTACATCGAGGTCCACTTTTACGGCAGTTATCCTCTCTATTGACAGGAATTAATGTTTATCAGGCGGGAAATGATATAATGGATCCGGTGCAAGGCACACGCGGTGTGTAAACCACATGGAAAGTAAGTGCCCATGAGGTACCCGTTCTGTCCAGCCTTACGTGGCTTGGCACCCGAACTTTTACATCGGGGTCCACATTTACGGCAGTAATCGTCTCTATTGACAGGGATTCATGTTTATCAGGCGGAAACTGCTATAATGGAGCCGGTGCAAGACAAACGTGGTGTGTAAACCACGTGGAAAGTAAATTCCCATTAAGTGCCCGTTCTTTCCAGTCTTACGTGGCTTGGCACCCGATCTTTTACATCGGGGTCCACCTTTACGGCAGTAATCCTCTCTATTGACAGGGATTTATGTTTATCCGGCGGGAACTGGTATAATGGATCCAGTGCAAGGCACAAGCGGTGTGTAAACCACATGAAAAGTAAATGCCCATGAGGTGCCCGTTCTGTCCAGCCTTACGTGGCTTGGCGCCCGATCTTTTACGTCGGGCTCCACCTTTATGGTAGTAATCCTCTCTATTGACAGTGATTCATGTTTTTCAGGCGGGAACTGATATAATGGAGCCAGTGCAAGGCACACGCGGTGTGTAAACCACATGAAAAGTAAATCGCCATGAGGTGCCCGTTCCGTCCAGCCTTACGTGGTTTGGCACCCGATCTTTTACATCGGGCTCCATCATTACGGCAGTAATCCTCTCTATTGACTGGGTATCATGTTTATCAGGAGGGAACTGATATAATGGAGCTGATGCAAGGCACAAGTGGACTGTAAACCACATAGAAAGTAAATTCCCATGAGGTGCCCGTTCTTTGCAGCCTTACGTGGCTTGGCACCCGAACTTTTACATCGGGGTCCACCTTTACGGCAGTAATCCTCTCTATTGACTGGGATTCATGTTTATCAGGCGGGAACTGATAAAATGGAGCCGGTGCAAGACACACGCGGGGTGTAAACCACATGGAAAGAAAATGCCCATTAGGTGACCGTTCTTTCCAGCCTTACGTGGCTTGGCACCCGAACTTTTACATCGGGGTCCACCTTTACGGCAGTAATTCTCCCTATTGACATGGATTCATGTTTATCGTGCGGGAACTGATATAATGGAGCTGGTGCAAGACACAAGTGATGTGTAAACCACATCGGAAGTAAATGCCACGAGGTGCATGTTCTTTCCAGCCTTACGTGGCGGGGCACCCGATATTTTACATCGGGGTCCACCTTTACGGCAGTAATTCTCTCTATTGACAGTGATTCATGTTTATCAGGCGGAAAATGATATAATAGATCCAGTGCAAGTTATAAGCGGTGTGTAAACCACATGGAAAGTAAATGCCCATGAGGGACCCTTTCTTTCCAGCCTTACGAGGCTTGGCACCCGATATTTTACATCGGGGTCCACCTTTACGGCTGTAATTCTCTCTATTGACAGTGATTCATGTTTATCAGGCGGGAACTGATATAATAAAGCCGGTGCAAGGCACACGCGGTGTGTAAACCACATGGAAAGTAAATGCCCATGAGGTGCCCGTTCTGTCCAGCCTTATGTGGATTGGCACCTGATCTTTTACATCGGGTCCACATTTACGGCAGTAATCCTCTCTATTGACAGGGATTCATGTTTTTCAGGCAAGAACTGATATAATGGAGCCGGTGCAAGTCACACGCGGTGTGTAAGCCACATGGAAAGTAAATACCCATGAGGTGCATGTTCTGTCCAGCCTTACGTGGCTTGGCACCCAATCTTTTACATCGGGGTCCACCTTTACGGCAGTAATTCTCTCTTTTGACAATGATTCATGTTTATCAGGCAGGAACTGCTATAATGGAGCAGGTGCAAGACACGCGCGGTGTGTAAACCACATGGAAAGTAAATGCCCATGAAGGGCCCGTTTTTTCCAGCCTAACGTGGCTTGGCACATGAACTTTTACATCGGGATCCACCTTTACGACAGTAATCCTCTCTATTGATAGGGATTCATGTTTATCAGGCGTGAACTGATATAATGGAGTCGGTGCAAGGCACACGCGGTGTGTAAATGACCTGGAAAGTAAATGCCCAAGAGTTGCCCGTTCTTTCCAGCCTTACATGGCTTTGCACCCAAACTTTTACATCGGGGTCCACCTTTACGGTAGTAAACCTCTCTATTAACAGGGTATCATGTTTATCAGGCGTGAATTGATATAATGGATCCATTGCAAGGCACAAGCGGTCTGTAAACCAAATGGAAAGTAAATGCCCATGATGTGCCCGTTCTTTCCAGCCTTACGTGTCTTGGCACCCGATCTTTTACATAGGGCTCCACCTTTACGGCACTAATCCTCTCTTTTGATAGTGATTCATGTTTATCAGGTGGGAATTGATATAATGGAGCTGGTGCAAGGCACACGCGGTGTGTAAACCACATGAAAAGTAAATGCCCATGAGGTGCCCGTTCTGTCCAGCCTTACGTGGCTTGGCACCCGATCTTTTACATCGGGTCCACCTTTACGGCAGTAATCCTCTCTATTGACAAGGATTTATGTTTATCAGGCAGGAACTGATATAATGGAGCCGGTGCAAGTCACACGCGGTGTGTAAATCACATGGAAAGTAAATACCCATGAGGTGCCTGTTCTGTCCAGCCTTATGTGGCTTGGCACCCAATCTTTTACATCGGGGTCCACCTTTACGGCAGTAATTCTCTCTATTGACAGTGATTCATGTTTATCAGGCGGGAACTGATATAATAGATCCAGTGCAAGTCACAAGCGGTGTGTAAACCACACGGAAAGTAAATTCCCATGAGGTACCCATTTCTTCCAGCCTTACGTGGCTTGGCACCCGATATTTTACATCGGGTTCCACCTTTACGACATCAATTCTCTCTATTGACAGTGATTCATGTTTATCAGGCGGGAACTGATATAATGGAGCCGGTGCAAGGCACACGCGGTGTGTAAACCACATGGAAAGTAAATGCCCATGAGTTGCCCGTTCTGTCCAGCTTTATGTGGATTGGCACCAGATCTTTTACATCGGGTCCACCTTTACGGCAGTAATCCTCTCTATTAACAGGGATTCATGTTTATCAGGCAGGAACTGATATAATGGAGCCGGTGCAAGTCACACGCAGTGTGTAAAACACATGGAAAGTAAATACCCATGAGGTGCCAGTTCTGTCCAGCCTTACGTGGCTTGGCACCCAATCTTTTACATCGGGGTCCACCTTTACGGCAGTAATTCTCTCTTTTGACAGTGATTCATGTTTATCAGGCAGGAACTGCTATAATGGAGCCGGTGCAAGACACGCACGGTGTGTAAACCACTTGGAAAGTTAATGCCCATGAGTTGTCCGTTCTTTCCAGCCTTACATGGCTTGGCACCTAAACTTTTACTTCGGGGTCAACCTTTACGGCAGTAATCCTCTTTTTTGACAGTGATTCATGTTTATCAGGCGGGAACTGATATAATGGAGCCGGTGCAAGACTCACGCGGTGTGTAAACCACATGAAAAGTAAATGACCAAAAGGTGCCCGTTCTTTCCAGCCTTACGTGGCTTGGCACCGGAACTTTTACATCGGGGTCCACCTTTACGGCAGTAATCGTCTCTATTGACAGGGATTTATGTTTATCTGGCATGAACTGATATAATGGAGTCGGTGCAAGGCACACGCGGTGTGTAAACGACCTGGAAAGTAAATGCCCATGAGTTGCCCATTCTTTCCAGCCTTACATGTCTTGGCACCCAAACTTTTACATTGGGGTCCACCTTTACAGCAGTTGTAACGATTACTTTTCGTCGTACGATGTTCGTGCACGTGCTTTTGCCGTGCACGTGTTTGTTTTAGACTTTGTTTGTTTGTGAACACTTTGTTGCGATATGCCGTTGAGAACGTCTCTGAGAGTATTAAATAGTGGCACTAATTTGGAATGACGCTTCTCGAGTCGTTTTCCCACAATTTAATCTTACTCGATGAGAGGTGGCGATTTTCACTTTTGACGGGAGACGTTTCTAATTTTAGTTTCGTCGTCCGACGTCAAAATTGAGATCCGTCTTCTTAGTTAGCTCACTTTCGACAACATGATCACCCCGATATTTATTTTATAATTTTTGGAGTTCATTTGACCACTTTTATATTTTTAACAAGTTTTATAATATTTTTAAAAATTAATTTTTTAATTAATTTCGGCCAAATAAAATTTATTTGAGTTTTAAACGTTTTAAAGAATTTTTGAGCCAATTTCCAGCTCATTTGAATCAAGTCAAATCCTTGGGTGAGTTGGAGAAGTTGAGATTTAAATTTTAAATTATTTTTAACTCCTAATCTCATTAGGATTAGCCCTAGACCTAGTCAACCCATCTACACTATATAAACAACCTCTAGGAAGACCTATTTTCGCAAGAAAATAACCCTAGCCACTTCCAAAACCCAAATTTGACGTTGCGACGAATCGTCGCAACGTTGCGACAAGCAGCTGCCGCACGACCGACGGAATCAGCTCCGTTCCCCCGCTCAGACCGGTCGCCCGCTCCGCACCAACATCGCTCCGCACCCGCTGCTGCCCGCCCACTCCGTTCGACCGCACCGACCGAGAGGGTCCCTCGGTCAGACCGAGAGACCCGCTCCGCACAGCCGCATCCCCGCTCCGCACCAAGCCCCGCAACGCTAGCCGCTCCGTCGCCCCGCATCGCACCGTGCCCGACCAACAAAAGCGCCCGCATCGCCCCGCGTTGCAACATTGCAACGTTGCAGCGCTGCGCTCCCCGCATCCAAGGCGCCCGACCGATGGCCTCCCCTGCTCCGACCGAGAGAACCAAGCGCTCCCCCGCACTGCTGCACACCCCAAGCGTTGCACAAGCCCGTTCCCCCGCACCGACCGATGGAGCCCCCCGCATTTGGCTGTGTACGACCGAGAGCAAACGTCGCAACCCCGCACCCGTCACACCGCTTGCCACCGTGGGCCCCCCAAGTTCTCCAGAGGTATTGTGGGTCCCCCAAAGGTCCCTAGGACTACTGTGGGCCCCACCTAGGTGCTTTCTCTCCGACGATTCACCGTGCACGACGTTGCGACACGTCGTAGCCCGTCGTCGCACGTGCTAGCTTTGGAATCTGGAACCGTCGCTCCGGTTGATGCTCTGAACTTTCCAGCGAGGAAACTATATTGGAATCAGGACTTGGAGCACGTTCTCTTATTCCAACCCCCGGTGTCGCTACCCGACGCCGGTGTAGCTTTCGCGTCATGTTGAGGTAACGCTTTGCACCCCTAGGACCCCCAACCCATTGCCTGCTAATCAAGACTAAAATCAGTATTTTTAAAGTATTTTAAATGTTTTAAATTCACTAATCAAGATTAATAATATGGACTTTAGGCCGGTGGACTTGTGCACGTAGGATAATTGTGATTTTTGGACTCATTGGACGGTGTGCTCAGACGTCGTACTTGCAGGCAAGTGAAACTTGCCAACTCTTGTGTAGGGCCATGTTTTTAGGCCACTTCCTTGTTTTCAGCGTAAAAGAGACTAGTCAGTGAAATGATAGCTGGCTAGATGCCTACTTGATCTAGTTTGACAACGAAACTAGATCCGTCACCTAATTGATCTAACTTGACAACGAAGCTAGATCCAACCCTTTAAACTTGTTGTTCATGCATACTAAACTGTCACGTTTACTTTCCTTATCTGTACGCACTTTTAACTGTCATGCATTGCATCTTACATGTCATCCCAGTTGATTGTTGCATTCGTAGCACACGCTACAATACTTGTACTCCTTGAATACTACTTTCGGGGAAACGGGCCTCATGTGTTGGTCAAAAGCCAATGCCCGGTTTCCCTGGACCGGCTAGGTGCACCCCTATGCCATACTTGTTAAAAACACTTCCTGGCT
The DNA here is from genome assembly GCA_030789695.1 of Scilla litardierei. Lineage (NCBI taxonomy): Eukaryota > Viridiplantae > Streptophyta > Magnoliopsida > Asparagales > Asparagaceae > Scilla > Scilla litardierei. Next base: position 224,299,527 of record CM061142.1, on the reverse strand, counting down.
CGTGATCCAGAAGCGAGCATTACCGTTCGGGGGTAAGGCCCTGGCTCGATACACGTGGAGGGGTAGGGATAAACGTTCACTTGAGCTTAGGAGTGGCCTGATCCGCCCTCTAGCCAAAAGACGGAATCTCTGTGCACGAGGTGCTTACTTTCCTTGTCTTGTACTTGTCTTGTGAATGATTCATGTAATACTTGTCATCCATGCCATGTTTAAATGCCATGCTCGTACTTTACTTTACCTTACCTTACCTGTTGCACTCATAACTTTAACTGCCATGTCATTGCATCATGCTAGAACTGCTAGGTTGCTTTACTTGTGCCTACTTTCAGTTTCCTTGCGCAAGTCTCTTGTAGACTTGCTGACATGTGCCCCTTGCTCTTTTGGGTGTCACATGTTAGACCCTGAGCCGGAGACCGTTGCTGAGTACGTGATGTTTTGCTGACGCTGAGTCTGAGTCCATGATTGCCCGAGAGGAGTTTTGTGGACACCGGAGACCTTTCTTGGTGACTTTGCTGAGTTCCTTTTGTTTTAGGCCTTGTTGTTAGTTGTCGGTGCGTGGCACCCTTTTGTTTTGTACGTTGTACTTTTGTTGGCCATGTTTGGGCCTTTAGACTCTTTTTCTTTTAGCCTGGTGGCTTTTTCTGCGATGTTGGAATTTATTATTATGGATATTATGATATTTATCTTTTGTCTCATTTTCTTTTATTATCTTTGTTTCGTAATGCAATTGCAAGGACCTGCTATTATTGTGTAATTGACGCTTATCGGACTTGCAGCTTTGTAGCTTCAAGTCTGAGCGGACCTTTTCACGCTTCGTCTCCACGTTTTTGGGAAGCGGGGTGTGACAGGTTTTGTTGGTGGCCCATGCAGGTCCAGTCTTGCAATTGCGAATTAACGAACCAACGATAATAACGGAATGTCCATTAAATAAATTGCAACATCCGAGTCAGAAGCCCTGAGTCAAGTTGTTTTCTTAGGACACTAGGTGGTAAGAAGACTTAGTTAGACGTCTGTGCTTGCTAGTTAGAGGCCCTGATTGTAGTTAGACTCCCTTTTAGCAATTGATTTGATCGTCATAGGAGTTACCTTAGTGGTTCATGTCTACCCCTGACCATATTAGACTTCTAGAATTTCCTTTAGTCGTTCGCTTGGGTTCATCGATTTCGGACCAAGCTGAACGCATTCCTTTACCGTCCAACCTTTAGAAGTCTTAGCGCCTAGTTCCTAATCTTTAGTTGGTCGACCGTAGGAGTTTCCGTAGACTTTCCTGATCCATATCCTAGGCGTATGTATGATTTGATCATCCGACCAATTTCCTTGCCTCGATTCACGAGATCGCCTCATGACGATCGTCGTCAATTTTCAAACATCTCCACTGCAAAACTTGAACCCTCTGAAAGTATTTTTCAATCTTCTCTTCCACTAAGTTTAACTTTGTTCAAAATTTTAATATACTTAAACTTCATACTTCTTCATTGATTTAAATTTTTTTAAAACGTTTGTCGGAATTTTTGAATACTAGCTTATAGTATTTTCCCAGCCTATGTTTTTCGTACTTATGCAAATGCGTCGTCCCTTCATATATTAATTTTATTCTGAATCGTACTTTCATTCAACTTGTAATTTTCCCTCCTGATTTGTGCCATTCATATACTTTTCAAGACACATGGAATTTCAGCTTTCAGCAAGTTGGTTTTTGCTCGTCGTTCTCGCTATTTCAGAATTTTTGCAAAATTACTATTTTCATAACCACTTTCTGATTTAGACCCTCCATGATTTAATTTTTAAAGACTTGCTATTCGATTTCGATAGTTATACTACTAAGTTAATATTATCTTTCCGTGCACCATACATACTTTCAATTATTTTTATATCCGTACCAGACTTGTTGTGCTCGTATATTAAGAACCTTGTGTAAATCAGTTTTTCATTTTTGGCAAACCCTGGTTCTCTAAAAGTAGTTTCAAATTGATTATTTAAAATTTTCCATAGCCTAAAAGTTTTGAAAGCATTGGACCTGAGTTTAAATCCTTCAGTTACTTGATTTCATTCTTTGACTTTCAAAACTCTTGACAACATTATATTAAATTACTAATGTATAAGATTTCTAAAACCTCGTCCTTAATATTCGTGTAAATGGTTTTACTTCCTTTTAATAATGATTTTATATAGATCAATGGACCATTTTCTCCTATTATGAATATTCGACTCAAACTTATTTCAACTCGCTTTATCGATCTTCAAATATTTTATACAGATGAGGAATTCCAATTTTTTGAAGTACAACAGTTTTCAATTTTGCGTATTTTAGCTTATGCTATTTACCCTATTTCTTTTCCCCCTCCTATATAAGCATCACTACATCTCCCTTTTTCCCTCAACCTAAACATCACCATTGAGTCAAAGTTTCGTCTAACCAAGCTGTCCCCTTGTACTCGTCCTATCTAAACTCGTGCTTATCGATCCTTCCCTCGTCACGCTTTTGACCTCGACCTCCCTCTATTGCTCAGACTTTAGTGCTCGTCAATGTCTGTGTCAACTCTTAGTTGTAGTAGACCCTTGGACCTTGGTAAGGTGTCGTAGTGCACGTACCTAAGTTGTGTACGTGGGCTTGAATGAGAATTCCCATAGTATATTGGTGCTTGCCTATTGTGTGATATATACATATATGTATATATACATGTATATATACATATATGTATATATACATGTATATATACATATATGTATATATACATGTATATATACATATATGTATATATATATATATATATATATTCGGAGTTATTCGTGATATTATGAAGTTGTCGTGTGTTAGGAGTTATAGATTTTTGTGTGGATAGCTATACTATACTAGGGATGCCGGTGTGTATAAGAGTTAGCGTTGAAATATCTAAGTTGTGTATGTAGTTAAAGATACTAGTAATGGTTGAAATAAAATGATTGGTAAAGCTATGTATATGCTAGGTGTGATGATAATAGGTGTACATATAGATAAGTAAGTAGGCCTATTGAGTGACCCATATGTTAGTACGTGTGAGTAGGTGCTCGTACGTGGATATGAAATGTGCTTATATGTAAGTAGTTATGTTTTGTTGCTTGAGTATATAGGTGATATGCATATGGTAGTAAGATTATAATTTTGATTGGTATTGCTTGCTTTTGCGGGATGCTGCATGCGTGCATACCGTGAGGTATACACGACTATTGCACATCTTAATTATGTATGCGTAGATGTGTTAGTATACTAATTATAGGTAGTAGTCTATGGTGTGAATATATATGTTACATATGTGTGACTATACGGTGAATGTTTGTACTAGGGAGGGTATTATAAATATGTGGGTGCTGATGTCTGTAATGTTATTATTATGGTATATAGAGTGATTGAACTATGTGAGTATTACCTGACTAAATATTAAGTGTGATTGACTTATGGTATGCATATGGTTGTATTGGTAGACATATATATAAATATTGGGGTGATATTGGTGTAGGTATGAATGTCGTGTTACGTATATGGAATATTCTGATATGTGTATTGAGTCTCACTCAAGCTTGAGTGGGTATACTCTAAGTATATTGAATGTATGTTTGTAGTTGAATATAGCAATGCTTGATGTATGCATAGTGATAGAAGTGTTTGTGCCTGGTTGTGTTACGCACATGATTGTGGGTCGCTATACCAGTATGTAGTTATAGGGTTGGTCTTGTGGTATAGTTATTTACTAAGGACTTGCCTGTGAGAACGTATGTGTACTAGCTAAAACTAGGTGTGTAGGTGTGGTAGTTATATACTGATATGATTGGTATACGTGAATGAAAAGCTAGCGTGTATGGGTGTGCACCATGCACAGGTAAGTATGTGCTTAGTTATAGGAATTGATGACTATGATATATGTGGCGTGTCGTAAATACAGTTATAGGACCGTACGTAATGTGAATGTATAGTGAAATACTTGAATGCATTTGAATGACTATATATATTATGAAACTATAGTAGTGGTGAATATATATATATAGTGAAACTTGATTAATAATGGTATGGTGTGACTACATGAGTTGATGTGTTTGGTATTGGATGTGTATTAGGAACCATTAGAGGATAGTATACCCTTGATGTTTGTGCATAGGTAGCTACCTATAGGTAGAGCAATGATTGTATTTGCTAAGTGTGAGACTATCCTTATATGAGTATCTGAAATATTGTTTTGTGTTTAGGTAAGTAGTAGTGATATAAGAAATGTATGCTTATATATATGATTGAAATACAGGTATGAAATTGACTGGCTATAATAGGTATAAATGTATAACGTACGTGAATATATATAAATATATATATGTGTTGGTAGTATTAATGTTTGACTACCTAGTGCATATATAAGCACATGTAATGACTATACCTGGTTGAATTATAATATGACTTGATTGGGGTAGTTACTAGAGCGCTTAGCAATATTAGAAAGTCCGAGAACGGACTTTATTCTAAGGTGGGGAGGATGTAACGACCACTTTTCGTCGTACGATGTTCGTGCACGTGCTTTTGGCCGTGCACGTGTTTGTTTTAGACTTTGTTTGTTTGTGAACACTTTGTTGCGATATGCCGTTGAGAACGTCTCTAAGAGTATTAAATAGTGGCACTAATTTGGAACGACGCTTCTCGAGTCGTTTTCCCACAATTTAATCTTACTCGATGAGACGTGGCGATTTTCACTTTTGACGGGAGACGTTTCTAATTTTAGTTTCGTCGTCCGACGTCAAAATTGAGATCCGTCTTCTTAGTTAGCTCACTTTCGACAACACGATCACCCCGATATTTAATTTATAATTTTTGGAGTTCATTTGACCACTTTTATATTTTTAACAAGTTTTATAACATTTTTAATAATTAATTTTTTAATTAATTTCGGCCAAATAAAATTTATTTGAGTTTTAAACGTTTTAAAGAATTTTTGAGCCAATTTCCAGCTCATTTGGATCAAGTCAAATCCTTGGGTGAGTTGGAGAAGTTGAGATTTAAATTTTAAATTATTTTAAACTCCTAATCTCATTAGGATTAGCCCTAGACCTAGTCAACCCATCTACACTATATAAACAACCTCTAGGAAGACCTATTTTCGCAAGAAAATAACCCTAGCCACTTCCAAAACCCAAATTTGACGTTGCGACGAATCGTCGCAACGTTGCGACAAGCAGCTGCCGCACGACCGACGGAATCAGCTCCGTTCCCCCGCTCAGACCGGTCGCCCGCTCCGCACCAACATCGCTCCGCACCCGCTGCTGCCGCCCACTCCGTTCGATCGCACCGACCGAGAGGGTCCCTCGGTCAGACCGAGAGACCCGCTCCGCACAGCCGCATCCCCGCTCCGCACCAAGCCCCGCAACGCTAGCCGCTCCGTCGCCCCGCATCGCACCGTGCCCGACCGACAAAAGCGCCCGCATCGCCCCGCGTTGCAACATTGCAACGTTGCAGCGCTGCGCTCCCCGCATCCAAGGCGCCCGACCGATGGCCTCCCCTGCTCCGACCGAGAGAACCAAGCGCTCCCCCGCACTGCTGCACACCCCAAGCGTTGCACAAGCCCGTTCCCCCGTACCGACCGATGGTGCCCCCCGCATTTGGCTGTGTACGACCGAGAGCAAACGTCGCAACCCCGCACCCGTCACACCGCTTGCCACCGTGGGCCCCCCAAGTTCTCCAGAGGTATTGTGGGTCCCCCAAAGGTCCCTAGGACTACTGTGGGCCCCACCTAGGTGCTTTCTCTCCGACGATTCACCGTGCACGACGTTGCGACACGTCGTAGCCCGTCGTCGCACGTGCTAGCTTTGGAATCTGGAACCGTCGCTCCGGTTGATGCTCTGAACTTTCCAGCGAGGAAACTATATTGGAATCAGGACTTGGAGCACGTTCTCTTATTCCAACCCCCGGTGTCGCTACCCGACGCCGGTGTAGCTTTCGCGTCGTGTTGAGGTAACGCTTTGCACCCCTAGGACCCCCAACCCATTGCATGCTAATCAAGTATAAAATCAGTATTTTTAAAGTATTTTAAATGTTTTAAATTCACTAATCAAGATTAATAATATGGACTTTAGGCCGGTGGACTTGTGCACGTAGGATAATTGTGATTTTTGGACTCATTGGACGGTGTGCTCAGACGTCGTACTTGCAGGCAAGTGAAACTTGCCAACTCTTGTGTAGGGCCATGTTTTTAGGCCACTTCCTTATTTTCAGCGTAAAAGAGACTAGTCAGTGAAATGATAGCTGGCTAGACGCCTACTTGATCTAGTTTGACAACGAAACTAGATCCGTCACCTAATTGATCTAACTTGACAACGAAGCTAGATCCAACCCTTTAAACTTGTTGTTCATGCATACTAAACTGTCACGTTTACTTTCCTTATCTGTACGCACTTTTAACTGTCATGCATTGCATCTTACATGTCATCCCAGTTGATTGTTGCATTCGTAGCACACGCTACAATACTTGTACTCCTTGAATACTACTTCCGAGGAAACGGGCCTCATGTGTTGGTCAAAAGCCAATGCCCAGTTTCCCTGGACCGGCTAGGTGCACCCCTATGCCATACTTGTTAAAAACACTTCCTGGCTCGTGATCCAGAAGCGAGCATTACCGTTCGGGGGTAAGGCCCTGGCTCGATACACGTGGAGGGGTAGGGATAAACGTTCACTTGAGCTTAGGAGTGGCCTGATCCGCCCTCTAGCCAAAAGACGGAATCTCTGTGCACGAGGTGCTTACTTTCCTTGTCTTGTACTTGTCTTGTGAATGATTCATGTAATACTTGTCATCCATGTCATGTTTAAATGTCATGCTCGTACTTTACTTTACCTTACCTTACCTGTTGCACTCATAACTTTAACTGCCATGTCATTGCATCATGCTAGAACTGCTAGGTTGCTTTACTTGTGCCTACTTTCAGTTTCCTTGCGCAAGTCTCTTGTAGACTTGCTGACATGTGCCCCTTGCTCTTTTGGGTGTCAAATGTTAGACCCTGAGCCGGAGACCGTTGCTGAGTACGTGATGTTTTGCTGACGCTGAGTCTGAGTCCATGATTGCCTGAGAGGAGTTTTGTGGACACCGGAGACCTTTCTTGGTGACTTTGCTGAGTTCCTTTTGTTTTAGGCCTTGTTGTTAGTTGTCGGTGCGTGGCACCCTTTTGTTTTGTACGTTGTACTTTTGTTGGTCATGTTTGGGCCTTTAGACTCTTTTTCTTTTAGCCTGGTGGCTTTTTCTGCGATGTTGGAATTTATTATTATGGATATTATGAGATTTATCTTTTGTCTCATTTTCTTTTATTATCTTTGTTTCGTAATGCAATTGCAAGGACCTGCTATTATTGTGTAATTGACGCATATCGGACTTGCAGCTTTGTAGCTTCAAGTCTGAGCGGACCTTCTCACGCTTCGTCTCCTCGTTTTTGGGAAGCGGGGCGTGACAGCAGTAATCCTCTCTATGGACAGGGATTCATGTTTATCCGGTGGGAACTGATATAATGGATCCAGTGCAAGGCACAAGCGGTGTGTAAACCACATGAAAAGTAAATGCCCATGAGGTGCCCGTTCTATCCAGCCTTACGTGGCTTGGCGCCCGATCTTTTACATCGGGCTCCACCTTTACGGCAGTAATCCTCTCTATTGACAGTGATTCATGTTTATCAGGCGGGAACTGATATAATGGAGCCGGTGCAAGGCACACGCGGTGGGTAAACCACATGAAAAGTAAATGCCCATGAGGTGCCCGTTCTGTCCAGCCTTACGTGGCTTGGCACCCGATCTTTTACATCGGGCTCCACCTTTAAGGCAGTAATCCTCTCTATTGACTGGGTATCATGTTTATCAGGCGGGAACTGATATACTGGAGCTGATGCAAGGCACAAGCGGTCTGTAAACCACATAGAAAGTAAATTCACATGAGGTGCCCGTTTTTTGCAGCCTTACGTGGCTTGGCACCCGAACTTTTACATCGGGTTCCACCTTTACGGCAGTAATCCTCTCTATTGACAGGGATTCATGTTTATCAGGCGGGAACTGATAAAATGAAGCCGGTGCAAGACACACGCGGGGTGTAAACCACATGGAAAGTAAATGCCCATTAGGTGCCCGTTCTTTCCAGCCTTACGTGGCTTGGCACCCAAACTTTTACATCGGGGTCCACCTTTACGGCAGTAATTCTCTCTATTGACATGGATTCATGTTTATCAGGCGGGAACTGATATAATGGAGCTGGTGCAAGACACAAGCGGTGTGTAAACCACATGGGAAGTAAATGCCCAGGAGGTGCATCTTCTTGCCAGCCTTACGTGGTTGGGCACCCGATATTTTACATCGGGGTCCACCTTTACGGCAGTAATTCTCTCTATTGACAGTGATTCATGTTTATCAGGCGGGAACTGATATAATGGATCCAGTGCAAGTCACAAGCGGTGTGTAAACCACATGGAAAGTAAATAACTAAGAGGTACCCTTTCTTTCCAGCCTTACGTGGATTCGCACCCGATATTTTACATCGGGGTCCACCTTTACGGCAGTAATTCTCTCTATTGACAGTGATTCATGTTTATCAGGCGGGAACTGATATAATGGAGCCGGTGCAAAGCACACGCGGTGTGTAAACCAAATGGAAAGTAAATGCCCATGAGGTGCATGTTCTGTCCAGCCTTATGTGGATTGGCACCCGATCTTTTACATCGGGTCCACCTTTACGGCAGTAATCCTCTCTATTGACAGTGATTCATGTTTATCAGGCGGGAACTGATATAATGGAGCCGGTGCAAGACACACGCGGTGTGTAAGCCACATGGAAAGTAAATACCCATGAGGTGCCTGTTCTGTCCAGCCTTACGTGGCTTGGCACCCAATCTTTTACATCGGGGTCCATCTTTACGGCAGTAATTCTCTCTTTTGACAGTGATTCTTGTTTATCAGGCAGGAACTGCTATAATGGAGCCGGTGCAAGACACGCACGGTGTGTAAACCACTTGGAAAGTAAATGCCCATGAGTTGTCCGTTCTTTCCAGCCTTACATGGCTTGGCACCCAAACTTTTACTTCGGGGTCAACCTTTACGGCAGTAATCCTCTCTATTGACAGAGTATCATGTTTATCAGGCGGGAATTGATATAATGGATCCATTGCAAGACACAAGCGGTCTGTAAACCACATGGAAAGTAAATGCCCATCAGGTGCCTGTTCTTTCCAGCCTTACGTGGCTTGGCACCCGAACTTTTACATCGGGGTCCACCTTTACGGCAGTAATCCTCTCTATTGACATGGATTCATGTTTATCAGGCGGGAACTGATATAATGGTACCGGTGCAAGACAAAAGCGATGTGTAAACCACATGGGAAATAAATGCCCATGAGTTAGTGAATGCCCATGAGGTGCATGTTCTTTCCAGCCTTACGTGGCTTGGCACCCGATCTTTTACATCGGGGTCCACCTTTACGGCAGTAATTCTCTATATTGACAGTGATTCATGTTTATCAGGCGGGAACTGATATAATGGATCCAGTGCAAGTCATAAGCGGTGTGTAAACCACTTGGAAAGTAAATGCCCATGAGGGACCCTTTCTTTCCAGCCTTACGTGGCTTGGCACCTGATATTTTACATCAGGGTCCACCTTTACGGCAGTAATTCTCTCTATTTACGGTGATTCATGTTTATCAGGCGGGAACTGATATAATGGAACCAGTGCAAGGCACACGCGGTGTATAAACCACATGGAGAGTAAATACCAATGAGGTACCTGTTCTGTCCAGCCTTATGTGGCTTGACCCCCGATCTTTTACATCGGGTCCACCTTTACGGCAGTAATCCTCTCTATTGACAGGGATTCATATTTATCAAGCAGGAACTGATTTAATGGAGCCGGTGCTAGTCACACGCGGTGTGTAAACCACATGCAAAGTAAATGCCCATGAGGTGCCTATTCTGTCCAGCCTTACGTGGCTTGGCACCCAATCTTATACATCGGGGTCCACCTTTACGACAGTAATTCTCTCTTTTGACAGTGACTCAGGTTTATCAGGCGGTACTGATATAATGGAGCCGGTGCAAGACACACGCGGTGTGTAAACCACATGAAAAGTAAAATCCCATGAGGTACCAGTTCTTTCCAACCTTACGTGGCTTGGCACCCGATCTTTTACATCGGGATCCACTTTACGGTAGTAATCCTCTCTATTGACAGGATTCATGTTTATCAGGCGGGAACTGATATAATGGAGCCGGTGCAAGACACACGCTATGTGTAAACCACATGAAAATAAATGCCCATGAGGTGCCCATTCTTTCCAACCTTATGTGGCTGGGCACCCGATATTTTACATCGGGTTCCACCTTTACGGCAATAACTCTCTCTATTGACAGGGATTCATGTTTTTCAAGCGGGAACTGATATAATGGAGCTGGTGCATGGCACACGCGGTGTGTAAACCACATGGAGAGTAAATTCCCATGAGGTTCTCATTCTATCCAGCCTTACGTTGCTTGGCACCCGATCTTTTACATCGAGGTCCACTTTTACGGCAGTTATCCTCTCTATTGACAGGAATTAATGTTTATCAGGCGGGAACTGATATAATGGATCCGGTGCAAGGCACACGCGGTGTGTAAACCACATGGAAAGTAAGTGCCCATGAGGTGCCCGTTCTGTCCAGCCTTATGTGGCTTGGCACCCGAACTTTTACATCGGGGTCCACATTTACGGCAGTAATCGTCTCTATTGATAGGGATTCATGTTTATCAGGCGGGAACTGCTATAATGGAGCCGGTGCAAGACAAACGTGGTGTGTAAACCACGTGGAAAGTAAATTCCCATTAGGTGCCCGTTCTTTCCAGTCTTACGTGGCTTGGCACCCAATCTTTACATCGGGGTCCACCTTTACGGCAGTAATCCTCTCTATTGACAGGGATTCATGTTTATCCGGCGGGAACAGATATAATGGATCCAGTGCAAGGCACAAGCGGCGTGTAAACCATATGAAAAGTAAATGCCCATGAGGTGCTCGTTCTGTCAAGTCTTACGTGGCTTGGCGCCCGATCTCTTACGTCGGGCTCCACCTTTACGGCAGTAATCCTCTTTATTGACAGTGATTCATGTTTTTCAGGCGGGAACTGATATAATGGAGCCAGTACAAGGCACACGTGGTGGGTAAACCACATGAAAAGTAAATCGCCATGAGGTGCCTGTTCCGTCCAGCCTTACGTGGCTTGGCACCCGATCTTTTACATCGGGCTCCACCATTACGGCAGTAATCCTCTCTAATGACTGGGTATCATGTTTATCAGGCGGGAACTGATATAATGGAGCTGATGCAAGGCACAAGTGGTCTGTAAATCACATAGAAAGAAAATTCCCATGAGGTGCCCGTTCTTTGCAGCCTTACGTGGCTTGGCACCTGAAATTTTACATCGGGGTCGACCTTTACGACAGTAATCCTCTCTATTGACAGGGATTCATGTTTATCAGGCGGGAACTGATAAAATGGAGCCGGTGCAAGACACACGCGGGGTGTAAACCACATGGAAATTAAATGCCCATTAGGTGATCGTTCTTTCCAGCCTTACGTGGCTTGGCACCCGAACTTTTACATCGGGGTCCATCTTTACGGCAGTAATTCTCTCTATTGACATGGATTCATGTTTATCAGGCGGGAACTGATATAATGGAGCTGGTGCAAGACACAAGTGGTGTGTAAACCACATCGGAAGTAAATGCCACGAGGTGCATGTTCTTTCCAGCCTTACGTGGCTGGGCACCCGATATTTTACATCGGGGTCCACGTTTACGGCAGTAATTCTCTCTATTGATAGTGATTCATGTTTATCAGGCGGGAACGGATATAATAGATCCAGTGCAAGTTATAAGCGGTGTGTAAACCACATGGAAAGTAAATGCCCATGAGGGATCCTTTCTTTCCAGCCTTACGTGGCTTGGCACCCGATATTTTACATCGGGGTCCACCTTTACGGCAGTAATTCTCTCTATTGACAGTGATTCATGTTTATCAGGCGGGAACTGATATAATGAAGCCGGTGCAAGGCACACGCGGTGTGTAAACCACATGGAAAGTAAATGCCCATGAGGTGCTCGTTCTGTCCAGCCTTATGTGGATTGGCACTGATCTTTTACATCGGGTCCACCTTTACGGTAGTAATCCTATCTATTGACAGGGATTCATGTTTATCAGGCAAGAACTGATATAATGGAGCCGGTGCAAGGCACACGCGGTGTGTAAACCACATGGAAAGTAAATGCCCATGAGGTGCATGTTCTGTCCAGCCTTATGTGGATTGGCAACCGATCTTTTACATCGGGTCCACCTTTACGGCAGTAATCCTCTCTATTGACAGAGATTCATGTTTATCAGGCGGGAACTGATATAATGGAGCCGGTGCAAGACACACGCGGTGTGTAAGCCACATGGAAAGTAAATACCCATGAGGTACCTGTTCTGTCCAGCCTTACGTGGCTTGGCACCCAATCTTTTACATCGGGGTCCACCTTTACGACAGTAATTCTCTCTTTTGACAGTGATTCATGTTTATCAGGCAGGAACTGCTATAATGGAGCCGGTGCAAGGAACGCGCGGTGTGTAAACCACATGGAAAGTAAATGCCCATGAGGGGCCCGTTCTTTCCAGCCTTACGTGGCTTGGCACCCGAACTTTTACATCTGGGTCCACCTTTACGACAATAATCCTCTCTATTGATAGGGATTCATGTTTATCAGGCGTGAACTGATATAATGGAGTCGGTGCAAGGCACACGCTGTGTGTAAATGACCTGGAAAGTAAATGCCTAAGAGTTGCCCGTTCTTTCCAGCCTTACTTGGCTTGGCACCCAAACTTTTACATCGGGGTCCACCTTTACGGTAGTAATCCTCTCTATTAACAGGGTATCATGTTTATCAGGCGGGAATTGATATAATGGATCCATTGCAAGGCACAAGCGGTCTGTAAACCAAATGGAAAGTAAATGCCCACGATGTGCCCGTTCTTTCCAGCCTTACGTGTCTTGGCGCCCGATCTTTTACATCGGGCTCCACCTTTACGGCAGTAATCCTCTCTATTGATAGTGATTCATGTTTATCAGGTGGGAATTGATATAATGGAGCTGGTGCAAGGCACACGCGGTGTGTAAACCACAAGAAAAGTAAATGCCCATGAGGTGCCCGTTCTGTCCAGCCTTACGTGGCTTGGCACCCGATCTTTTACATCGGGTCCACCTTTACGGCAATAATCCTCTCTATTGACTAGGATTTATGTTTATCAGGCAGGAACTGATATAATGGAGCCGGTGCAAGTCACACGCGGTGTGTAAACCACATGGAAAGTAAATACCCATGATGTGCCTGTTCTGTCCAGCCTTACGTGGCTTAGAACCCAATCTTTTACATCAGGGTCCACCTTTACGGGAGTAATTCTCTCTATTGACAGTGATTCATGTTTATCAGGAGGGAACTGATATAATAGATCCAGTGCAAGTCACAAGCGGTGTGTAAACCACATGGAAAGTAAATGCCCAAGAGGTACCCATTCTTTCCAGCCTTACGTGGCTTGGCACCCGATATTTTACATCGGGGTCCACCTTTACGGCAGTAATTCTCTCTATTGACAGTGATTCATGTTTATCAGGCGGGAACTGATATAATGGAGCCGGTGCAAGGCACACGCGGTGTGTAAACCACATGGAAAGTAAATGCCCATGAGGTGCCCGTTCTGTCCAGCGTTATGTGGATTGGCACCAGATCTTTTACATTGGGTCCACCTTTACGGCAATAATCCTCTCTATTTACAGGGATTCATGTTTATCAGGCAGGAACTAATATAATGGAGCCGGTGCAAGTCACACGCGGTGTGTAAACCACACGGAAAGTAAATACCCATGAGGTGCCTGTTCTGTCCAGACTTACGTGGCTTGGCACCCAATCTTTTACATCGAGGTCCACCTTTACGGCAGTAATTCTCTCTTTTGACAGTGATTCATGTTTATCAGGCGGGAACTGATATAATGGAGCCGGTGCGAGACACACGCGGTGTGTAAACCACATGAAAAGTAAATTCCCAAAAGGCGCCCGTTCTTTCCAGCCTTACGTGACTTGGCACCCGAACTTTTACATCGGGGTCCAGCTTTACGGCAGTAATCGTCTCTATTGACAGGGATTCATATTTATCAGGCGTGAACTGATATAATGGAGTCGGTGCAAGGCACACGCGGTGTGTAAACCACCTGGAAAGTAAATGCCCATGAGTTGCCCATTCTTTCCAGCCTTACATGGCTAGGCACCCAAACTTTTACATTGGGGTCCACCTTTACATCAGTAATCCTCTCTATTGACAGGGATTCATGTTTATCCTGCGGGAGTTGATATAATGGAGCTGATGCAAGGCACAAGCGGTCTGAAAACCACATAGAAAGTAAATTCCCATGAGGTGCCTGTTCTTTGCAGCCTTACGTGGCTTGGCACCTGAAATTTTACATCGGGTTCCACCTTTACGGCAGTAATCCTCTCTATTGACAGGGAGTCATGTTTATCAGGCGGGAACTGATAAAATGAAGCCGGTGCAAGACACACGCGGGGTGTAAAACACATGGAAAGTAAATGCCCATTAGGTGCCCGTTCTTTCCAGCCTTACGTGGCTTGGCACCCGAACTTTTACATCGGGGTCCACCTTTATGGCAGTAATTCTCTTTATTGACATGGATTCATGTTTATCAGGCGGCAACTGATATAATGGAGCTGGTGCAAGACACAAGCGGTGTGTAAACCGCATGGGAAGTAAATGCCCAGGAGGTGCATGTTCTTTCCAGCCTTACGTGGCTGGGCACCTGATATTTTACATCGGGGTCCACCTTTACGGTAGTAATTCTCTCTATTGACAGTGATTCATGTTTATCAGGCGGGAACTGATATAATGGATCCAATGCAAGTCACAAGCGGTGTGTAAACCACATGGAAAGTAAATACCCATGAGGTACCCTTTCTTTTCAGCCTTACGTGGCTTCGCACCCGATATTTTACATCGGGGTCCACCTTTACGGCAGTAATTCTCTCTATTGACAGTGATTCATGTTTATCAGGCGGGAACTGATATAATGGAGCCGGTTCAAGGCACACGCGGTGTGTAAACCACATGGAAAGTAAATGCCCATGAGGTGCAAGTTCTGTCCAGCCTAACGTGGATTGGCACCCGATCTTTTACATCGGGGTCCACCTTTACGGCAGTAATTCTCTCTTTTGACAGTGATTCATGTTTATCAGGCGGGAACTGATATAATGGAGCCGGTGCAAGACACACACGGTGTGTAAACCACATGGAAAGTAAATACCCATGAGGTGCATGTTCTGTCCAGCCTTACGTGGCTTGGCACCCAATCTTTTACATCGGGGTACCCCTTTACGGCAGTAATTCTCTCTTTTGACAGTGATTCATGTTTATCAGGCAAAAACTGCTATAATAGAGCCGGTGCAAGACACGCGCGGTGTGTAAACCACTTGGAAAGTAAATGCCCATGAGTTGCCCGTTTTTTCCAGCCTTACATGGCTTGGCACCCAAACTTTTACATCGGGGTCCACCTTTACGGCAGTAATCCTCTCTATTGACAGAGTATCATGTTTATCAGGCGGGAATAGATATAATGGATCCATTGCAAGGCACAAGTGGTCTGTAAACCACATGGAAAGTAAATGCCCCTCAGGTGCCCGTTCTTTCCAGCCTTACGTGGCCTGGCACCCGAATTTTTACATCGGGGTCCACCTTTACGGCAGTAATCCTCTCTATTGACATGGATTCTTGCTTATCAGGCGGGAACTGATATAATGGTACCGGTGCAAGACACAAGCGATGTGTAAACCACATAGGAAGTAAATGCACATGAGTTAGTAAATGCCCATGAGGTGCCTGTTCTTTCCAGCCTTACGTGGCTTGGCACCCGATCTTTTACATAGGGGTCCACCTTTACGGCAGTAATTCTCTATATTGACAGTGATTCATGTTTATCAGGCGGGAACTGATATAATGGATCCAGTGCAAGTCATAAGCGGTGTGTAAACCACATGGAAAGTAAATGCCCATGAGGGACCCTTTCTTTCCAGCCTTACGTGGCTTGGCACCTGATATTTTACATCGGGGTCCACCTTTACGGCAGTAATTCTCTCTATTGACAGTGATTCATGTTTATCAGGCGGGAACTAATATAATGAAGCCGGTGCAAGGCACACGCGGTGTGTAAACCACATGGAAAGTAAATGCCCATGAGGTGCCCGTTCTGTCCAGCCTTATGTGGATTGGCACCCGATCTTTTACATGGGGTCCACCTTTACGGTAGTAATCCTCTCTATTGACAGGGATTCATGTTTTTCAGGCAAGAACTGATATAATGGAGCCGGTGCAAGTCACACGCGGTGTGTAAACCACATGGAAAGTAAATACCCAATAGGTGCCTGTTCTGTCCAGCCTTACGTGGCTTGGCACCCAATCTTTTACATCGGGGTCCACCTTTACGGCAGTAATTCTCTCTTTTGACAGTGATTCATGTTTATCAGGCAGGAACTGCTCTAATGGAGCCGGTGCAAGACACGCGCGGTGTGTAAACCACATGGAAAGTAAATGCCCATGAGGGGCCCGTTCTTTCCAGCCTTACGTGGCTTGGCACCCGAACTTTTACATCGGGGTCCACCTTTACGGCAGTATTCCTCTCTATTGACAGGTATTCATGTTTATCAGGCGTGAACTGATATAATGGCGTCGGTGCAAGGCACACGCGGTGTGTAAACGACCTAGAAAGTAAATGCCCAAGAGTTGCCCGTTCTTTCCAGCCTTACATGGCTTGGCACCCAAACTTTTACATCGGGGTCCACCTTTACGGCAGTAATCCTCTCTATTAACAGGGTATCATGTTTATCAGGCAGGAATTGATATAATGGATCCATTGCAAGGCACAAGCGGCCTGTAAACCAAATGGAAAGTAAATGCCAATGAGGTGCCCGTTCTTTCCAGCCTTACATGGCTTGGCACCCGATCTTTTACATCGGGCTCCACCTTTACGGCAATAATCCTCTCCATTGATAGTGATTCATGTTTATCAGGCGGGAACTCATATAATGAAGCCGGTGCAAGGCACACGTGGTGTGTAAAGCACATGGAAAGTAAATTCCCTTGAGGTGCCCGTTCTTTCCAGCCTTACGTGGCTTGGCACTCGATATTTTACATCGGGGTCCACCTTTACGGATGTAATTCTCTCTATTGACAGGGATTCATGTTTATCAGGCGGGAACTGATATAATGGAGTCGGTGCAGGACACACGCGGTGTGTAAACCATATGGAAAGTAAATGCCCATGAGGTGCCCGTTCTGTCCAGCCTGACGTGGCTTGGCACCCAATCTTTTACCTCGGGATCCACCTTTATGGCAATAATCCTCTCTATTGACAGGGTATCATGTTTATCAATGATGGTATATGGATGAATAAAGTAATTTGTTCGCTTTGATGCACATGGTGATGTGCATGCTTTCTGTACCTATGTGATCTTGTGTGTGTGTGTGTGTGTGTGTGTGTGTGTGTGTGTGTGTGTGTGTGTGTGTGTGTGTGTGTGAACTTGCAGTTTCTTTGTTCGGTTTCACACATTGTATACTTGTTGATCATATATGTGTGAATTTTGTGATATGGTCTCCATGTATGCTATATTTTATTTGAGTTGTGATTTGAGACGGTAGTTTTCCTTCCTGTATCTCGATGTTGATATTGGACTTTCATTCCTCTTATCGATTAAGTTTATAATGTGGTTTTATGTTTTTTTATTTATATATCTTTAGACTCTTATTTGGCACGATTGTTGTTATTTTACTCCCGCCTTTTGGATAATGCCATAGGGGGATTGAAATAAACAAACAGATTCATAATGAATGTGCTAAGTATGGTCTAATAAACAGATATACAATAACTGGATGTCGGTTGCTACACTTTTTTTATACATCGGAGGTTGCTACATTGACTCTCCAAATTTGGATGGCACTGTAGCAAACCGGCAAAATGTTACCAGTTTTGCAGGGCTGTTGAAGGAGGGAAAACGACATATTTGGCGTGTTTTTGCAGTGTGGTTGGAGATGATATAACCGGCCATTTGGTTTAGACTTGTATGGAGTCGTCGAATATAGCGTAATTAGACGTTAACTAAATATTTTAGGTTGAGCTTAAAAGAGGTAAATTACTCTCTGCACACGACAAGGAAACTGAACCGTTTTGCGCCTTAAGCAAAATTGATACTATTACGAAAATTACTCTCCGTCAAAAACTCGTAAAATTCTTTATTTTCCAGTGCAACAAAAACAATCAAATTTTTTTCGTTGTGCGTGCGGATTAATTGGTTCCACTATAAACCTTTGTATGTACAGTGGAGTTCTCAGATGTGAGACCGTGTGTGTACAGCGGATGGATATTGATGCACGACGCGCACAACGGCTAATTGATTTCAGCCCTTCGTTGTGTTTGTTACCGTCATAGCGTCAGTTTCCAACATCAACCATTTACCTTTACGTGAAAAAACTACTGGATGAATGCTATCGTCCATATCTTTATCAAGCATGCACGAACAGCAGAAGAACTTATTGTTTCCAGACGGTGGTTGTGTGCACAAATAAAGAGGAAGATTTGTAGAGGGAAGTAGAGGAAGTTGTGAGAAGATGAGGGCTCGATGTCAGCCACTTAGGAATTTGACCAATAAAAATGAAGAGTATAATAAGTCAGTGATCCTACAGTAATGCAATGGATCTCAGAAATCAACATTTATTTACTCAACGCGCACACCACGTAATACCAACGTGAAAATCACGTAATCCCAATTATTCTATCATGTGTATCAAAATAGGTTAATTATTCTCCACGCAAAACAACAAAACTCAACGGTTGTTCACCTTGATCAACATTGATGCTAATAGGAAAATTACTCCCAACAATACTAATCTCCACTAATCTTTTTTCATACATTTTATTCGACGTGCACACCGTGCTAAATAATACAGAAGCGAGTAACAATCATAATTGCTCACCGCACAAAACGCATGGAAAACGGGAATTGCTCAAGGCGCACAACACATAAGGCATGGCATCAAATTGTATTGGTTGATGAGGATGAGACTGCAGTAGAGTTCTACACTTCTACTGTGTGGCTACATCGAAGACCCCGTCATGCTACAGAGGGGTTCTCGTGAATATACAAAACACTGCTCGTAAATCTACAGCTGATTGATACGAGACATTTGATTTTCCCAAGAATGTTTGACCGGTGAGAAGTGAGCTGGAAAAATTTATAGCCGCTTACATAATTGCTCAACGATTAGAACAAAGAAATTTATGGCCGTTGTGCGCGGTGAGCAAATTTTTTATGGTTTAAATAATTGCTCATAGCGCAAAACAAGCAAAGCTAGGTGTTCGCTTTGAGCCATTGTGCACGTTGAGCAAATGTTTAATGGTTAACATAATTACGCAAAGCGCACAACAAGCAAAGCCAGGTGTTCGCTTTGAGCATATACGGTATTTTATGAACAATTGTTAAACGCGCACAACCAGCAGAATTCTAGCCGTTGTGCGCGTTAAGCTGAAGTTGCATCGATGACAATTTGCTCAACGCGACCACAGGAATAAATTTGCCCGTTTTTTGCTTTGAGCATATTTGTGAGATGCTATAATTTTAATTCCAATGGGTGCCACCGCAGTGAATCAATCGCATTCCAAATTTCATCATACTTAATCTGATTTCGAAGCAAGCCTACATGCAAACTGTTAGATTTAAGTCAGATACTTATTCAATCTGAAAACATTGTAGATTAAACCGGATACTTATTCAATCTGACTCAAAAACTACATTCAAACTTTTAGATTAAATTTGATACTTATTTAATCTGAAGACATATTCAATCGAATTCAGAAACTGCCTGCAAAATTTTAGATTAAATCTCATACATATTCAAATTGATGACATTTTCAAAATGACCCAGCCATTCAAATATATTGATGTAGATACTGATACAGATCCAAACTGATTCATTAGCCTATGCTCTTACAAACTGATACATATGATTGTCTACATAGATGTTTGCAATGAAGGGCTCGCTGTAGGATAACGGACTTATACTCATCAATTTGAATGGTCAATTTCATTATAAATGGACCGTGAATGCCCTCAAAAATTTCGCTTTGTGTATGAGATTACCCTCAAAAATTACTCATAGCGCAACATCTGTATATTCTGTATATTCACGAGCACAAATGTAGACTCACGGGTTCTTTCCATGACTCACAGTAACTCCACTGTAGTCTAATCCTCATCCATGGGCACTCCAATTCGTCTATAAATGGCGTCTCATTCTAAATGTTGGAAACGGCTAATTGATTGTAGCATTCAAAACCTCTCAATAAATATGCAAATAAAGCCTCGCTTTAATACGCAGCATTCAAAGCCTATTTTAATACTCGTTTAATATTTGACCGTTTGAATTCATAACAGCTATTTTTTGAACTCTATTTATATCCCTCTTCATTCCTCAAGAAAATACACGGAAAAATTGCTTCCTCCAAAAATTCTTCTTTGCTTCATCCCGTTCTCATGGGTAGCTGTACTATGCAAAATCCAAAGTCTCTGGCCACGAGTGGACGCGGCCAGGTGCTGCTGTGTTAACCTTCGGGAGCAACCGGTAACAGCGATTACCACCGAGGCGCGCCGTAATTGCTTTCAAGGCAGTGGTCATCCCCACGCCACCGCGCTTTCAATTACATTTGCTAAGTATTCTGTTTCTCTGATCTTCCTCGTATAGCCACGGTATTCTACGTATTTTTCTTACAATATGTTTGTTTCTCAGTTTAACAGGACAAATTCTAACCATTACTTCATTCTGCTTGATGTAAATATATACCATGGTAAATGGAAGACAACTTGAAAGTTACTCTTACTATTTCAATGTGGACAATTTCCTTCAAGATATAGATGCCTGTAAAGAGGATGGGAAGGCGGTAGAAAATGACTCCAATGTAATCAGGCTAACTACACAACCAAAATGCACCTTCAAATCTTCCCAGAAGATCTCAACGGTCAGTGGACCTTCTAGGATACATGAGCATTTTCTTGCTTTCTTGCTTCTGAAAGTAGGGATTTTCGAGGTTTTCCATTTGGTAAGTATATACTTTTAAATTCACTGTAGGTGAAATTCTTATTCAATTGGGTGGAAAATGATGTAGAAATTTGGTGAGTTTACATGCATGCAGATACGGTTGAGATTGATGGAGAAGGTACAAAAATCCAAGGTACTATTGATTTATCTTTTCTGGGATAATGCATTAAATCTTTGATTCCAAGTCGAATTAGTTATATGAATTGTTTGATACAGGATGAAATGGATTTTACAAACGAATTTTGTAACGGCCTGTTTTCGATTGTACGCTTTGTCGTGCACGTAGTCTTGTCGTGCACGTATTTATTTTAGACCTTGTCTGTATCCAAACCCTATAGTGTGATATTCCGTTGTGACCCTCTCTGAGAGTATTAAATTGTGGAATTAATTTGGAACGTCATTTCACGGGTCGTTCTCCCACGATTTGACCTTATTTGACGAGACGTCACGATTTTCACTTTTGATGTGATGCATTTTTATTTTTAGTTTCGTTCCTCGTCATCAAAATTGTGATCCGTCTTCTCTGTCTTCTTTCTCTCGTCGTCCCGGTCACCCCAGTATTTATTTCATAATTTTTGGGCTTCGTTTGACCTACTTTCACTTTTTGCCCAACTTAAATATTGTTTAACGCTAAGTTCCTCCTGATTTTATCCCCTAATATAATCCTATTATAATACTCATCCAATTCATGTTGACTTAGCCAACCCCTTGCCTAGCCTAGCCGCATGCATCAGGTAGGAGAGAGAGTGTGGGTAAGATTTTGGGTTTAATAGTTCTTTTATAACAATTTTCAATTCAAAAAGAAAACCCTAACAACTCTAACCTATGACCTAGCCCCCACTACCCACGTGATCAGCCCACACGCTATAAAAAATAGCCATAGGTCATTCGTTTCACAGCACAAAAACGAGGAGCGCCGCCCTAACTCTCTATTCACGCAAACACAATACCCGCCGGCCTTCTTCTTCGTTTATCCGGCCAAGGTCCGCCACCGACCGCCCCTCTCCCTTCCTTTGACGTGCCCCCACCCTTGGGCCATAGTTGCCCCGCCGCTGGCCACCGGAAACCGTCGTGAAAACCCGCAGCAGCAGCAGAATTCGCAGCAGCAACAACAGCAGCCGCCGCCGCCGCCGCTGCCGCCGCCGCCGCAGCTTCTCCCCTCCGCAGTCGACCCCCTGGACACCCCCGCTGCCGTTGACATCATCCCTCAGGCCGTCGAAGTCTGAAACAGCGAGTGAATCTGTTGTTTTGCGTTTTTAGCGACGTATCGACGCGTCGCTGAGTTCTCGCCATACCCTCTCGCTGTTGGGGTCTTCCGACAGCCTCCTACTTCTCCTAGGGGTGTTTTCTGACGTCACGAGCATCCCCTACGACGCTCAACATCGTAGACATCGTGTACATCGAACCGTTCGTCTCGGTTCGTTGTTACGGCTTCCCGAAAGCCGTAAAAACGTCTACCGACCTCCTACTCGCTGTTTGGAATCTCGTTCGCTGATTTGGTCGCTGCCTGAGAAATCGGCAAGCGAGGAATCTTATTTGGAATCTGGATGTGGATCGTTTTCTATTATTCCAACCATTGGCGTCGCTACCTGACGCCAGTTTAGCTCTCGCGTCCTGTAAGGGTAAATTTCTGAACACTTAGGACCCCCAACCCAACCATGTTAATCAAGATAAAAATCGGTATTTTAATTGGTTAATAATTAACTAATAAAGATAATTTAATTTGGGACTGTAGGCTGGTGGATCTGAGCACATAGGTAGACTGGACTGGTTGGACGATATTTGCAGAACGGTTGATTGCAGGCAAGTGAAACTTGCCAGTTCTTTGTTTAGGCCATGCTTTAGGCCATTTCTTGTTTTAGGCGTAAAAGAGACTATGTGACGAAATGATACTCGCCTAGACACAAATTTTAAGATCTAGCTTGACAATAAAGCTAGATCTGTCACCATGCTATGTCATTCATGCATCTCTGCCTGCCACGTTTAAATTCCTTATCTATACGCCTTTAAATTACAACTTGCCATGCCATGTCATCCATGCTTGATGTTGCATTCGTAGCACACTCTACGTACTTCCTTGTTGAGGCTAGGCACCTGCGTTGCAGGCACAACCCTAGGCCAAATACACTTCCTGGCTCGTGATCCAGAAGCGGGCTACATGTGTTGGTCAAAAGCCAATGCCCGATTACACGTGGAGGGGTAGGGTTAAGCGACCACTCAGCTTAGAAGTTTTCCAGATCAGCAACTTCAGCTGTAAGGCGTAAACTCTGGGATTGGGGTAGGGTTAAGCGACCACTCAGCGTAGAAGTGTGCCTGTACAGCCACTTCAGCTGTAAGGCGTAAACTCTGTGCACAACGTGTTTACTTGACGTGTTTACTAGACATGTTACTTGACTTGTAAAATCCATGTGAATGTTTATTATCTTTGCTATCTTGCCATGTCATACTTGCTGCACTTACTACTTGTTGCATTCATTTCTTAAACTGTCATGTCATCGCATACTTTTAGAACTGCTAGGTTGTTTCCTTCTTTTAGTTTCCTTGCACAAGTCTCTTGTAGACTTGCTGACATGCGCCCTCGTCTCTTATGGGTGTCGCATGTTAGTTGCTGAGCCAGAGTCCGTTGCTTAGGACAAGGTGTTTGCTGACTTTGAGCCTGGGTCCACCGTTGACGTGGAGTACGAGGACACCGGTGACCAGTCATAGAGACTTCTTTTGGTGTTACTTCCTGCTTAGTCTGTTGTTAGGTTGTCGGTGCGTAGCACCTTTCTTTCTGTACGTTGATTATCTATGTTGGCCATGCTTGGGCCTTTTAGACTCTTCTTTTTAGCCTGGTGGCTTTTCTGTGATGTTGGAATTTATTGTGGACATTCTAAGATTTGAATAATTATATTATCTGTCTCTTTCTTTTATTATTATTTTTGTTCTGTATCGCATTTGCAAGGACCTATACTTGGTTATTCCAGACGCTTTACAGGCTGGAGCCTCACAGCTCCAAGTCTGAGCGGACTTCTCACGCCTCGCCTCCATTTTAGGGAAGCGGGTCGTGACAAATTTACTGTCGTGCAAATTTTTAAGCGAAGAGACAAGCTGTTTGAGTGGATAAAGACCGTCGGCCATGTGATTGTTACCATGTCGACGACGAGTTTGAGTAAAACTTCCAATAGGATTCCTGCTGTTTACTTTGCATGTTAAAGAAGCGGGGTTTACAGGGGACACCGAAAGGAAAAACAAGACCGACAGGCCAGTTAAAACCAAGAAGTGTCAAT
Source organism: Scilla litardierei (assembly GCA_030789695.1). Classification (NCBI taxonomy): domain Eukaryota; kingdom Viridiplantae; phylum Streptophyta; class Magnoliopsida; order Asparagales; family Asparagaceae; genus Scilla; species Scilla litardierei. Next base: position 224,275,071 of record CM061142.1, on the reverse strand, counting down.
GTATGTTCTCATTGCGTGGTAATATGGTGGGCGTCGGCGTTGGCGTTGAGGAGTGGAGGTTAACAGTCGTTGATGATAGGCACAACCATCAAGCTGCTAATTATGTCGAGGGCCATTCCGATGAAGGAAAGTTGCAGGGAATGGAGATGGAATCATTGAGAGATTTGGCTGAAATTTTGAAAGTCCTGAAGGAAAATCCAACCTTCCATGCAACTTCCATCAAATCAATTTATAATACACGTCACCGATTAAAAAGGGACAACAACAATGTTGATATTGAAAAAAAATTCCGTATAAAATTGATGTTGATGACCATGTTAGGTTTTGTGCAAAATAATCACTTTGTTTAGTAGGTATTGATGACATTGTAGTCAGAAATTAAAAGATATGTTACCCATATTACTACCATTGATGACAATATTGTAAATTATAACGTTTTACCCACATGAAATATGATTTTTTTATCATATTGACCACTTGGAAGCATGATTTTTTATCATATCTGCCGAAATGGGCACATATATCATCTGTATGGCTTGATGTTTTTTATCAAACAAATTACCCGTCGTGCGCACGACGCACACATCAGGGCGTAATTTTACCGGGCGCGCGCGCGGATAGATATTGACTCACATGAGGACTTTCAATCCCCGCGCACGACGAGCACAACGGGGCGAATTTTGCCCGTCGTGCGCGCGGATGGAAATTGCTTCACACTTTGCGTTTTAACACCGTCGCACGACGCACACGACATGGGTAATTTTGCACGTCGTGCGCGCGGATAGATATTGCTTCACACGATGCGTTTTCACCCCCGCGCCCACCCTGCACGATGGGGGGTAATTTTGCCCGTCGAGCACGTGGATGGTAATTGCTTCACACTAGGCCTTTTAACCGCCGCGCACGACGGGCACAACTGTGGTAATTTTGCCCGTCGTGCGTGCGGATGAAAATTGCTTCACACTTTGCGTTTTAACCCCCGTGCACGACGCGCACGACACGGCGTAATTTTGCCCGTCGTGCGCGCGGATGGAAATTGCTTCACACTTTGCGTTTTAACCCCCGTGCACGACGCGCACGACACGGCGTAATTTTGCCCGTCGTGCGCGCGGATGGAAATTGCTTCACACTTTACGTTTTAACGCACGACGCGGCGTAATTTTGCCCGTCGTGCCGCAGATGGAAATTGCTACACACTTTACGTTTTAACCCCCGCGCACGACGCGCCCGACAGATCGTAATTTTCCCGGCCGTGTGTTCGGATGGATATTGCTTCATACTGGCGTTTTAACTCACGAGCACGACGGGGGAAATTTTGCCCGTCGTGCGTGCAGATGGAAATTGCTCCAGACTTTGCGTTTTAACCCCCGTGCATGATGCGCACGACGGGGGTAATTTTGCCCGTCGTGCGCGCGGATGGAAATTTCTTCACACTAGGCGTTTTAACCCACGTGCACGACTGGGGTAATTTTTGCCCGTCGTGCGCGCAGATGGAAATTGCTTCACTCTATGCGTTTTTACCCCCCCCCCCCACGACGCGCACGACGGGTCGTAATTTTGCTCGTCGTATGCGCGGATGGATATTGCTTCAAACTAGGCGTTTTAACCCCCGTGCACGACACGCACGACGGGGGTAATTTTACCAGTCGTGCGCACGGATGGATATTGCATCACACTAGGTGTTTTAACCCACGCGCATGACGGGGGTAATTTTGCCTGTCGTGCGCGCGGATGGAAATTGCTTCACACTTTGCGTTTTAACCCCCGCGCACGACGTGCACGGCGGGGCGTAATTTTGCCAGTCATGTGCGCGGATGGATATTGATTCACACTAGGCGTTTTAACCCCCGTGCACGACGCGCATGACGGGGGTAATTTTGACCGTCGTGCGCGCGGATGGAACTTGCTTCACACCTTGCATTTTAACCGCCACTCACGACGCGCACGACGGAGGTAATTTTGCCCGTCGTGTGCGCGGATGGATATTGCTTCACACAAGGCGTTTTAACCCCCGCGCACGACGGGGGAAATTTTTCTCGTCGTGTGCACGGATGGATATTGCTTCACACTAAGTGTTTTAACCCCCGCGCACGACGGGGGTAATTTTACCCGTCGTGCGCGCGGATGGAACTTGCTTCACACTTTGCGTTTTAACCCCCGCGCACGACGCGCACGACGGGCCATAATTTTGCCCGTCGTGTGAGCGGATGGATATTGCTTCACACTATGCGTTTTAACCCCCGTGTACGACGCGCACGACTGGGGTAATTTTGCCCGTCGTGCGCGTGGATGGAACTTGCTTCACACATTGCATTTTAACCCCCGCGCACGACGCGCACGACGGGCCGTAATTTTGCCCATCGTGCGCGCGGATGGATATTACTTCACACCTTGTATTTTAACCCCCGCGCATGACGCGCACGCCGGGGGTAATTTTGCCAGTCGTGCACGCGGATGGAACTTGCTTCACACTTTACATTTTAACCCTCGTGCACGACTCGCACGACGGGGCGTAATTTTGCTCGTCATGTGCACGAATGGATATTGCTTCACACTAGGCGTTTTAACCCCCGCGCACGACCCACACAACTGTGGTAATTTTACCCGTCGTGCGCGCGGATGGAACTTGCTTCACACTTTACGTTGTCACCCCTGTGCACGACGCGCACGACGGGGCGCAGTTTTGCTTGTCGTGTGCGCAGATGGATATTGATTCACACTAGGCATTTTAACCCCCGCGTACGATGCGCATGACTGGGGTAATTTTGCGTGTCGTGCGCATGGATGGAACTTGCTTCACACTTTACATTTTAACCCCTGCGCACGACTTGCACGACGGGGCGTAATTTTGCCCGTCGTGTGCACGGATGGATATTGCTTCACACTAGGCGTTTTAACCCCCCGCATGACACGCACGACGGGGGTAATTTTGCCAGTCATGTGCGCGGATAGATATTGCTTCACACAAGGCGTTTTAAACCACGTGCACGATGGGCAAAATTTTGCCCGTCATGCGCGCGGATGGAAATTGCTTCACACCTTGCGTTTTAACCCTTGCGCACGACGTGCACGACGGGGGTAATTTTGCCCATCGTGCGTGCGGATGGAAATTGCTTCACACTTTGCTTGTTAACTCCCACGCACGACCGGGGTAATTTTGTCGGTCGTGCGTGTGGATGGAAATTGCTTCACACCTTGCGTTTTAACCCTTGCGCACGACGTGCACGACGGGGGTAATTTTGCCCATCGTGCGTGCGGATGGAAATTGCTTCACACTTTGCTTTTTAACTCCCACGCACGACAGGGGTAATTTTGCCGGTCGTGCGCGCTGATGGATGTTTCTTCACACTAGGCGTTTTAACCCACTGCACGACGGGGGTAAGTTTGCCCGTCATGCGCGCGTATGGAACTTGCTTCACACTATGCATTTTAAGCCATGCGCATGACGCGCATGACTGGGGTAATTTTGCACGTCGTGCGCGCTGATGGAAATTGCTTCACACTTTACGTTTTAACCCCCGCGTACGACGGGGGTAATTTTTCCCGTCGTGAGCGCGGATGGAACTTGCTTCACACTTTGCGTTTTAACCCCCACGCACGACGCGCACGACGGGGCGTAATTTTGCCCTTCGTGTGCACGGATGGATATTGCTTCACACTATGTGTTTTAACCCCCGCGCACGACATGCACGACGGGGCGTAATTTTGCACGTCGTTTGCCCGGATGGATATTGCTTTACACTAGGCGTTTTAATCCCCGCGCACGATGTGCACGACTGGGGTAATTTTACCCGTCGTGCACGCAGATGGAACTTGCTTCACACTTTACGTTTTCACCCCGCGCACGACGCGCACGACGGGCGTAATTTTTCCCGTCGTGTGCGCGGATAGATATTACTTCACAGTAGACGTTTTAACCCCCGCGTACGACGCGCACGACGGGCCGTAATTTTGCCCGTCATGCGCACGGATGGATATTGCTTCACACTAGGAGTTTTAACGCCCGCGCACGACGCGCACGACGGGGGTAATTTTTCCCGTCGTGCGCGCGGATGGATATTGCTTCATACTAGGCGTTTTAACCCCCGCGCACAACGGGGGTAATTTGGCCCGTCGTGCGCGCGGATGAAAATTGCTTCACACCTTGCGTTTTAACACCCGCGCATGACGCGCACGACGGGGCATAATTTTTCCTGTCGTGTGTGCGGATGGATATTGCTTCACAGTAGACGTTTTAACCCCAACGCACGACGGGCCGTAATTTTGCCCGTCATGCGCACGGATGGATATTGCTTCACACTAGGCGTTTTAACTCCCGCACACAACGCGCACGACGGGGGTAATTTTTCCCGTCGTGCGCTCGGATGGATATTGCTTCACATTAGGCGTTTTAACCCCCGCACACGACGGGGGTAATTTTTCCCGTCGTGCGTGCGGATGGAAATTGCTTCACACCTTGCATTTTTACCCCTCGCACGACGCGCACGACGGGGGTAATTTTACACGTCGTGCGCGAGGATGGAAATTGCTTCACACTTTTCTTTTTAACCCCCGCGCACGACGGGGCTAATTTTGTCGGTCGTGCGCGCGGATGGATATTGCTTCACACTAGGTGTTTTAACCCATGCGCACGACGGGGGTAATTTTGCTCGTCATGCACGCGTATGGAACTTGCTTCACACCTTGCGTTTTAAGCTCTGCGCACGACGCGCACGACAGGGCGTAATTTTGCCCATCGTGCGCGCAGATGGATATTGCTTCACACTTTGCTTTTTAACCCCGCGCACGACGGGGGTAATTTTGCCGGTCGTGCGCGCAGATGGTTGTTTCTTCACACTAGGCGTTTTAACCCACCGCACGACGGGTGTAATTTTTCCTGTCGTGCGCGCGTATGGAACTTGCTTCACACTATGCGTTTTAATCCCCTCACACGACGCGCACAACTGGGGTAATTTTATCCGTCGTGCGCGCGGATGGAAATTGCTTCACACTTTGTGTTTTAACCCCCACGCACGACGGGGGTAATTTTTCCAGTCGTGTGCGCGGATAGATGTTTCTTCACACTAGGCGTTTTAACCCACGCGCACGACGGGGGTAATTTTGCCCATCGTGCGCGCGTATGGAACTTGCTTCACACTTTGTGTTTTAACTCCCACGCACGACGGGGCGTAATTTTAAAACCCCCACGCACAACGGCTTTTGCTCTAAACTTGTTAATTACCGTGCACGACGCGTTGGCTGTAGCGCATTATGCGCGGGGAGTAATTTAATCCGTTCTTAGTCGACGCACACAATGGTGCCATATTGTACAATATTTCTTTAAAAAGGGCTTAAAGGGCGTGATGGTAATTGCACCAATAGTTCTAAAAAGTTGTTTTGAAAGGGGCTTAAAGGGCAGGATGGTAATTGCTCCAAAAGTTTCGGTTTCTTAAGGGCGCGCTGGTAATTGCACCAAAAGTTCCACATGTTCCGCTTTTAACAACAGCCTGGTGATCGAACCGGACGGTAGGGAGGGGTCGAGCGCAGGAATCCCATCTGAGCTTGAGCGCAGGCGCATTTTACCCCACACACACACACACACACACACACACACACACACACACACACACACACACACACACACGACATAATGATTAGCATGATATGACAAGGTGATTTGAGCGCTCATATATAAAAGAGACATAAAGATAAGTATAATATGAGCATGGTATGAGCATAGTACGAGCATGGAATATTAAGATCATGGTATGAGCATAGTATGAGCATGGCATAGTACGAGCATGGCATAATACGAGCATGTATGAGTACAGTAGGAGCATGGTATAGTAAGCATGTATGAGTATAATAAAAGCATGGTGAGTTTGATGTGAAAGCATAGATAACAGAGATATAAGGCATAACATGTGATGAAAAGAATGCATAAGATGGCGAATGGTAATACTTTAATAACCACCTGTTCTCTTGCCAAGTCCATGTCTGAGGGCATAATATGTAACCAAAATGCACTCTACCATCTGGAGCTCTCCGTGGCACTACTTACCCAACCACTTCCATTGGGCGATGGTCAAGTTACTTTCCTCCATTTAGTGTGAGTGAAGATAAATTCGTAATGTGGATCCAGTCACTCATATGCCCTCTATAAAAACTGGACTACCCCAATCCCAAGTGTCAAGTAAGTGCCAGGTCCATAATTGATGTTATATTAACGATAGTATGTATATCTGTATGGTTCCATAGTCATAGTTTATTTCGTACAAATGTATCATAACATATGTATATGGCCAGACCATAATGTCTCATGAGCTCATGCAGCAGCTTAATATAATTTTCATGGCGAGTGATAATTCGTCATCTCATAATATAATCATTTTACAATTTTACTTTTCTTAAATTAGGTAGTTATTGTAAAAAATGTAATCAGAAATATTTGAAACTAAGCATATGAGTACATCAAAGTAGAAAATATTTTTTTAGGTCTAACAAGCATTTTCCAAATTTTTAAGCAATTAATACACATTTTTCTTAATTTTAAATGACAAAAAACTAATTTAAAACCACACGTCACACTAAATGGAGGCATGGCAGATCTTGGGCTGAGTTTTGGGGGCTCTGTCGGGGCTGTCGACACTCGTCGGCTGCGGTGTAGTGCGGCGGAGGGGGCACCGGAGGAAGGCCGCCGCCCAGCGGGGCTTAGGGGCCCACGGCGGTGGCAGACATGGTGGCGAGCTCGCAGGCTTCAATGGCATTCGACGGAGGAGCATCCGGGTTCATGGCTGGGGTCAGCAGTAGCATGCAGGGGTCACCGGCACCAACGCCGATAGTCACTGGCGTTCGTCGGAGGAGGCAGCGACGGTGGTTGGGCCGCGAGAGGAAGGGGGAGCACCGAAAGAGGAGGAAGAACAAGGGTTGGCCTAGGGAGTGGAATGGGTTCTGCTGTGAGAGAGAAGATGGGTTGGGGGGGTTTTATAATGTAATAAAAATATTATTATTATTAAGTGTAATTAATTAGGGAATTAAATTGGTATTTGAGGAGGTTTGACGAGGGATTAGAGTGTGATCCTCGTGGGTGGCTACCGACGGGGGATGGTAATGTTATTCGTTAAATAGTTAATTAATGAATGTAATTAGTAATGATAATTAGTAAAAAATAATATTATATTATTATTTTAATATTAAAATATCACTTTTCACGTTTAACTCTGAAAAATTCCAGAAAAAATGCCAGTGGTTCGTATCGTCGCTAGGATCATGAAAATAATGTCCGTTTTAGATTTCAAGCTACGAAAATATGATTTTTGATGCAAAACGTGTTATCAGTCGTGGGTTGCGGGTTTCGAGTCGATTTGGCCTCAGAAAAATGCGTAAAAATTATAGAGGATAGTTATGGTAGAATCAAAATTAAAAAAATTCAAAACTAATTTGATAACATTTATGTAGAAAAATAATTAATAAGACTATTTCAGTGATATTTATATAGAAAATATCATATAAACTATCTATTAAATAATTGGCGACCTTTTTTGAATTTTGTCCTACGTTGCACCTAAAATATGACTAGGACAAAAAATGCTGACGGTGCACTGCTACTCTATCTCTCTAACAGTGTGTTGAGATCATGAAGCGATGACTATGACGAAAAACAGTTGCTCCTCTAAATCAGGAGTTAGAGGGGAGATGGGATGGAGATGGGGTGACGACTTTAAAAATGGAGGGGATTTTAACGTCAAACTGAGCGAATCCACTTGAGCTCTGGGCTTATATAAACACTGAAATAACATCACAAAGTACCCACAAAAAGAAACAGAAAGCTTTTTTATATTAAAAATGACTGGCATTGAGAGAGATCTCTATTTTCTTCTTCTTCTTCTTCTTATCTTCTTTCATTCTCCAAAGCTATACAATTTTTGCATAGAGAAAGGTAAGCATTTTTTTCTTTTTCTCAGTAGCATTTGAAATTTATGGTAAGAGCTATACAATTTTTGCATAGAGAAAGGTAAGCATTTTTATCTTTTTCTCAGTAGCATTTGAAATTTATGGTAAGAGCTATACAATTTTTGCATAGAGAAATGTCATTTTTTTCTTTTCTCAGTAGCATTTGAAATTTATGGTAATGATCTTAAGAAGTGTATTTGTCTATTGTTATGAGTTGGTCCTAATAGACATATTGGGTATCTACCCATATTGAATAATATATATTTGAGTCTAGGGGTTTCTTGGCACTCAACCCTTCTCACAACACGTTATCAGCACGCTCGTCAGCTGAGCCGAACCTCTACCGACGGACGAATCGTGACGCGAAAGGGATTCCTTTCACCAAACGTCGCTTGATCCGGCAGGTAGGATCTAGAGGTAATCATACATACCCCCTAGATCTAAAAGGGATTCCTTTCACCAAACGTCGCTTGATCCGGCAGGTAGGATCTAGAGGTAATCATACATATCCCCTAGATCTAAAATTTTCATGCGCATGATGATGGATATGTGATTTCCTTTATTAGATCTAATTTCTTTACTTAGATATGTATGAAAAATCACATTTTGACATAGATCTCTATTTAAAAGAGTTTTTAAATCATTTTGGATGAAAATTCAACTTTTTTACCCTAAAAATTAAATTTTTACGGTAAAAAACGTTGATTCAAAGATTAAAAATTGTATTTTTACAATGAAAATCTATTTTTCCCTCCGAAATCTATGAATCTAGAGGGTTTGGCACCCCTCCCCGCGCACGCAACCCCCCGATCTACAGCCGACATTGCGCGCGCCTGAAGCCCCCCTCGCACATGCCTTACCGGGCGGCAAACCTTCGCCCGTGCACGCGCCAGCCGCGCACGCATCGTGCCCCATGTGCACGCCTAAAGTGCACGCTACCTCCCGCGTGCGCCTTGCCAGGCCGCCAACCGCCGCCTGTGTGCGCGCATTGCGCCCTGTGCGTGCACCGGCAGCGCGTACCCCCGGTGCACCCGCCTCGTCGGGCGGCCAGTCGCCGCCCGATCGCATGCCTCCCGCATGCGCATCGCCACCGAGAGCGCACCCAGACGGGCATGCCTCCCACGCGAGTGTCAAGCGTGTGCCTGACGCGCGCGCATCGCCGCCGAATGCGCGCCTGCAGCGTGCCTCCCATGCGTGCGCGTGCCTCGTCACATGCGCTCCCCGGGCGGGCCCACCACACACGGCACCCCAACTAGAAGTCGTATCGCGCGTGCCGCTAGACCTGCAGTCGCCCCGCGCGCGCCACCGTTCGCGGCCGTCGTAACAATACCACAATACCCTCACTAGGGTTTTTTTTTGAAATTTTCTTTAACGAATTCTATTTTTAGAAATTAATTAGGATTTCTTGGACAAATTTTTTCCTACATAATTCTGATTCATCATATGTGTTAATCATCATTAATCACATTTTTTGGATTATTTGATTATTTTTTTACGTTTAATAATTATGAGGATCCTGAGACCGCTCTGTCGTTAGTTAACTAACCTAACGGGTAATGAAGTTTCCACGTGGTTCAATTAATTATTAAACAAAAATATTTTATTCCATTAAAAATGCCTGTGATGTTGCATATTTTCATTGCCCGTAGCATGAATTTGCGCTTAAACATAGTACGTGCCAGTGATGTTGCATATTTTCTTTGCCCGTAGCATGAATTTGTGCTTAAACATATTACATGCCAGTGATGTTGCATATTTTCATTGACTGTAGCATGAATTTGCACTTAAACAGATTACATGCATGTGATGAATAAACAAATGCATGTTGCATAACTACATGCTGTGTAGAAAATTATATGCTTGCCGCATATTTAATGTTATGTGATGAACATTTTATTTAGCTTGCTAAAATCTCTATGATATATTCTTAATGCCTGTAGCATAACTATATGTCTGCGATGAAATTATTTGAATGCCTGCAGCATATAAATAACATGTGTATACATTATATATGTTCAATTCATGTTAAATGAGCATACATTTTTAGCTCACAAGCTTGATATTGTTTGCATGGATAATTTAGTTTCTTTCAACTATTTTATCGAGCAAACCTTTTTAGTATACAAGCCTTATATTTTGTGCATGATAAATTATTAAATGTTACATATTGCACACTTATATGCTCATCCCATGATTATGCTTATGCTCATGATATGACATTATTTTATGACAACAAACCAATAATAATTTCCAAAAGTTTAACATCATATCCACTTTGACAAATTGAACCTGAAGTTCAAATCAAATCAAAAGACAACACCATTTTACTCAAATAAAATAAAAAAATTACCAAATACGATGGATTATGTGAAAAACATTTATGCAATCTTTTTTAGGGATACACATTTTACGGTAAATAGATCTCCCAGATCTATGGTTTATATAAACCAATATTGACACCATCAGTTGTCATAACACCGCTAAACTCTATTAGAGTAATCTCACTTTACAAGATATGATTCTTGAATCTAGCCTTAATTTTAAGCATACGCCCGAAGTCGTGGCTTAATAGATAAGTAAGAAATTATAAATTTTGTAGCCATGTATTTGTTTCCCCTTGAGCATGATTCTCTAACCACATAATACTTGAATGACTCAATAAAAATGGCCTGTAGACCATACTTGAGAATTCAAATAGACTTTTAAAAGTCTCTCATAAATAAGAAAAGTGGAAATATAGAAACTAACTCATTTCCCTTGTATATGTCTACTTCGTAAGACTAATAGTCATTCTTCCTTATAAATAACAATAAGGAAGACTGAAAACTGGGAAATTCATGAATAAAATGAGAAAGGGAAGATATGATATATCTCGACATGGAGTAAGCAATGGCAAACCAATATCAGACCAGAAGTTCTGATAAGACCCATAATGCTTTTGCAACCTGAATGGGCATTAACTTATGCCATATAAAAATATGTTCATATCTAGTCTAAACGACGAAAGTCAAATTGACCTTATGTATATTTAGCTACTCCCCAAGGACAAATAAAGTTTGAAAATAAATTTAATCTGTTGTCATAACATAAGTCTTAATTAGCATAATTGTAGACGTATGCTTTCAAGAACACACATCAAACTATAAAACTTGTTGCCATAACATAATTATTAGTAGTATTTTCTTGCAGTATATATGTGCTTAAAGGCATTATCACAATATTTCTTATTGATGAATTTCATGCTTTTTATGCATTTTATTTTACTGCGAATAATTTGTTATCCTGAATACTCCTAAAACATAAAATGATGATGCCATGTGTAATGGCCCAGTTGCCTTGTACGGTAGGGTATATGTTTTTGTGGGACATGTAGTATATTATGGCGTTGAGGTTGTTATTATTAGTGTTATTAATATTAGTTTTAGTATTCTTATTGTTGGATGTTGTTATTATTGATTGGGCCCATAGCTAATTTTAGTAGCTAAAGTGGATTGGGCTTTGTAGTTGGGCTTGGATTATTATGAGGAGATGTGTAACTGCCTATTTTCTAGTCGCATTTCGATTGTTGTATGCCTATATTTTACTTTGCCGATTCCGTCATTTTCATCCGAGTGGATATTCGTCCGCACGTCGACGCGAGCACGTCGTCGTTTTCAGTTTACCGTAGCGTAATTTTTAGCTGTAAATCGTAATTATTACTAATTACTTTAATTAAGAGTTAATCTCTAATTAATTAATTGCTAGTAAATTTTTAAATCACTAATTACTTTTTATAATTAAATTTTTATTTTTATTTTTACTAAATTACTTTCACTAAATTACTTTTCCTATATTACTATTAATATCTACTTTACCCTAACTAACCCTACCTAATTTAATTCTCACCAGAATGTTGGTAAGATCCAACATTTCACGTCAATCTTTAACATCAGCCTACTACCTCCCAACCAACCCATATTCATATTGTCTCCTCCCTCCTCTCATCGTCCTTAAAACAAATCTACAGAGAAACTTTCAGCCAACAACACCTCCACCATCCTCTACCACCAAAACATCCACAGCAACCAAGGGCAACAACCCAATGTCACCACCACTCTCCTCCCATAGCAACGTTACTGACGTCCCCTAGTTTGTAGCATGCAGATGTTTGCAATAGGATATTGGGGGCGTGATATTTAAATATTTATAACCGCAAGCGCACGGTGTTGTAGTGTGGCTTGGGGGTCGAACTCAGGGAGGCGTGGTTGTGCTTGTGTAAGAAAGGATCGGATTCACCCCATGGGTGAGCTCGCCCGAATCGGTAGATGGGTTGTCACAGAAATAGAATGCAAGGGATAAACGATATGAAGGGAAACCCGGGACTTCGATTTCCACCCTATCGTGCGATTCTCGCTAGTACGACCGGCAGATGGGATAACAATCGGAATTAGGGTCTAATGGTGAGACGTTTCCTCTAAGAGTGATACCAGCGTCCCATGGGACCGATATTCCGGTCGGTGCACAGGATGATACGCCAGACTACCCAGGTTCGGTCAGTGGGCATTCCCATGTCCATTAACACTGACCGACTCCGGGAGCACTAAGCTCGCAACGATAACTCCCAACATCTCATCCTGCCGCTCCCACGCACTAGGATTCGATGTCTACGCTAAGGGCGTGAGCTATGGCTAGGGAGTCAACCGCCAAGTTTATTCCCCCTTGGCCCAACGGTCAAAGGCGGTCTTTTTTCCACCGATGACAATAAAACACCCCGCGTAACCGATAGATTCCTAATCCCTATCGATTTCCTAATCCTATGGACGCATTAGGAAGAGCCCACGAAGGGGTTTTCACCAAAATCCCAGATTAGGGAACTACTCACACATATTAAGAAAAAAGCAATCTACATGAAAATCGACCGTTAAAAACATAATCAGACGATTGAAATGAAGTAATAGCAATGCAATTAAGATAATATCAAATTTTGGTTAAGATCAGAACACTTACAAATAACAAAGAAATTACATCAGTCACAAGAGAGAAAAACAGTAAAAAATAACAACTCCCCGTTTTTGGAAACCTAGGATTTATATTTATAAAAAACGACATCACCCGATCGGGTGAAGAATCAACCGATCGGGTGACCTGCTGCGAACTTCCGCAGCAATCTTCAGATTTTCACCCGGTCAGGCAACACGGTCAGTTGGCGGAAGCTGCTCGTCGTTTGGATCTTGAGCTCATCGGGTGAACCGATCGGTTGATAAATCAACCGATCGGTTGGAATTGTTGCCCAAAAGACAGAGACTTGCGACATTTTGGCACGGTCAGCCGGCCGTCGGGTGAGCTGTCTGGGTCGTGTCTTCGAGGAAACGGCTACAGATGAACCGATCGGGTGAAGATCACCCGAACGGTTGGATTTCAGCTCCAATTTCCAGAGAGAACAGCCGGTCTGAACCGGTCTCCGATCCGGTCAGTTGACACTCTCGTCGCTTCAGCAGCTGTCCGGGTGGTGCACGCGTGCATCACCCGATCAGTTGGCGTATCCAACCGAACGGGTGGGGCTTGAAAGATAGCGATCTCCGTCGTTTGACCCCCTGGATCATGCATGACTCCTCCCGTTGCTCCGGGGACTTATGATATCGTCGTTATATGTCCCCCTACGCTGTCAAAATCCTGCAAACATACAAAAACACGGAAAAGTGAAAGAAAACGAGAAAATACGAGAAAACAGATACGAGACGGCGGAAAATAACAGAAAAACACAAAGGAAGACATGCGTGAATATATGAAATATAAACGCACGTCAAAATCCCCCAAGCTGAACCCTTCCTCGTCCTCGAGGAAGACGAGTGAGAGTAGGAGCTCGGAGGGAGAAAATAGAGAGAAAGATAGAAAAAGAGTACTCTAAATCCTAAATTGCCCGTCAGGGCCAACAAAATCAAAAACGACACACCAAGCAAGCAAACGCCAAGTCACATCACTAAACCAAGGAATACGAGTCCAGACAAGTGTCGTGGGCCCACGCGATGAAGCGCGAGTGAGTGTGATCGTGTGCTAGCAGACTGTGTCGCTATCTACATTGTGCTATAAGGTCCATATACACAAATCTGAGAAATGACCCAAATATCGATTCGATTCGAAATAGGCGGTGAATATATGGCTCAAGTGTAACGACCCGCTCTCGGGAGCCCGTTACTTATTTGATATTTGCAGGTTCCGCAGTTTACCAGTGAATTCAGCATAGCCACAACTCAGAGATGCATCACAATACTCAAAACCAGCGTACATACGTTATTACAGTCCAAATTAAAGTACAACAACCACCAGCACACTTTCTGAAAAGAAGTGCGGAAAAGTAAATACACAGTACCACCCACACACCAACAGTAAAGTAAATAAAACTCTGCATCTTCAGGGTCAAGTGTAGGCTCCACGAACTCTGGGGCAATCTCCTCGATCAGATCTTCGTCTGCCGGTGCCATAAATGGAACCGAAGGTAAGTCACAACAATTCTAGCAATAGAAAAAGAGGAGTGCACAAATATGGAGTAGGCTATGGTAAACAAGTGCTGAAAGTAAAGTAAGGATAAAGTAAGGACAGACAAGCATGCAAGTGCGATAAGTAAAGTACATCAAGTCAAGCATGCAAGGGTGACAAGTAAAGTAAAGGTGACCGAGCAAGTACAACTAGTAATGACGATAGCAATGACGCTAGCAATGACATTTGCAATAGTGAGAGTACTTGTACCCATTCTAGTTCGTGACTTATAACGGGAAGTACAGTGAGCAACCAAGAGGCCAACTCTTGCCGCGGGTGCTACCCGGGCGAACCAATTCTCTGAGTACTGTGCAATAATCTGTGATCTGTGATCTGTGATCTGTGATGGTTGTCACCGGCACTGTTATGGGTTGCTAGAACCCGCACAGTGACAACAAAGTCTGGACTAGTCGCTCCCGCACTTCCGCAATTATAAGTTACCCCAAAACCCCAAGTGTCTGTGCAGGTTACCGTTCTTTGCAGCTTTACGAGTCATTTACTGTTCTCACATATCCAGTTACAATCTTTCTATCAAGCATGTCAATCTGTTCAGGACAATAACTGTTCCGAGACTAGGTTCATACGCGTTAACGATACTCTAAAGATCTTTGCTTGTTGAAAAGTCAAGGCAGAAACCTCAAGAGAGAATGTCAGTCCTGAGCAATGTTTGAAGTCCAACGACTAAGGTACCGATCCATGCTTCGAGCATGCGGTGTTTCCATTAAGTACACTATCTAGATTTCTAAAGTTAGAATTTACTGTGAATTACTATCTTCGAGGTGATGGTAGTGAGCCGGGACTAGATCTAGTGCCGATGCACGAGATTCGATGCCTGCAAATACAATAACAATTAGTTAGAGAATACATGATTTCTTATTTATTTAACTTGATTGTCTGATTTTTAAAACTGTCGAATCGGTGTCGGAAAGCGTTCTAAATTTTTATATAGACTATATAGGATAAAAATAGTTTTACTGCAGGAAGGAATATTTTTCTGAAGTCCATAGTAATTTTTATAATTTTTAGAAACTCAAAATAGTTTAAAAACCCAGATTATTTAAGTTACGCGTATCTTCCGTAATTTCTTACAGGAGCAATACAAATCGGAATTACATGAATGTGTAGTCAAAATGATCGTCTCGAAGTCTATTGTCACATATAATTTTATCAAATATTAGTGTAGGTAAAACTAGCTAGTTACGATTTTTAGAATGAATTAAACCTATTTAATCTTTAGGTTCGAAAAATCATTTTGAAAAAAGTAGACGTCTGGTCGAGGTAAGACCAGCGCCATTGGCTCCGAAATGTCGTTTCTGATTTTCTGGGGCTATCCACACATTTTTCTGGCCCCTGTATAATTACTTATAGATTTATAACTATTAAACCCTATTAATAATTAATTAAATTACGGAAAATACGAAAATACTTGATTATTACGATATTGCCATCGAGATATACTGTGCTTCGTTCTCTTTCTCACCATCGCATGCAGCGGGCGCTTCGACGTCGGAGGCAGCCGGTCGTCGGGGGAAGCGGCAGACGGCTTCGGGCGGTGGCGGAGGCTGATGCAGGCGGCATCGAGAGGCGAGGACGGCGGCGGACGCTGGGGTGCTTCGTCGAGGTGGCGAAGCGACGTGGCGCTCCAAGGAGGGCGACGGCGGGAAGTCGCTGAGCGGGGTGCTGGAGCTCACGGCGAGCACGAGGGAGGGCTTCGGGGGGTCGAGACGACGGCAAGGGGACTGCAACTCATGGCGACGGCGAGCGGCAGTTGAGTGGCGATGGGGGCGTCGAAGGCGAGCTCGGAGAGAGCTTGGGGCACGGGGTTCATGACAGTGAAAGGAGGAGGGAGAGCGGGCATCAGTCGGAGAGCAGCGGGGAGTCGGAGAGATTTCGAGAGGGGGGGGAGTGGCGGTGGTTGGGGTTGGTTTCACCGTCGCTTCGGGCGGAGGGTGCTCTGTTTTGAAGCGAAAACAGAGGAGGGGAGCTCAGAGGCGGCAACGGCGTCGTGGGTGGTCGGTGGCGGCTTTCGTCGGCGGCGAGAGGTGGGAGGTTGGCGTCGCTGCAGTGGTGAAGTGGGTCGACGAGGCGGGGCAGCGGACGGCATGGGCGGAGCCTCGTCGGGGAGGGTGAAGGCAGGGGAGGTTGGGCGAGGTTGAGGGAAGAAGAGAGAGAAAGAGAGGGTGGCCTGGGTGCGTGTGTTCGGGCTTAGGGTTACGGGGTGGGAGAGAAGGATTAGAGGGTATTTATAGTAATTAAGTTAGTAGTTAGGTTTAATTAGTCAAGGGTATTTAACACAATTAGGTAGGTTATAAATAAGGTTAGGTTAATCTTTTGACTAGGCTAGGAAATGTCTAAACGTGTCTCTTCCCACGTTTTAGACATGATTAGGGTAATTGAATAGTCAATAAAGTTAATGTAATTAGTAATTAGCTAGGGTAATTTGTGACGGTAGCGGTATAAATTGTAACGAATTTACGATTTTGCCCCTACTAGCAAACGTGTCCGAAAAATTACGAAAACATACCCACGGGTTCTTATCGTTGCGAGGATGGCGAATACGAAGTCCGTTTCAGGATTTGAGCTATGGGAATACTAGTTTTTGGCCAAAACGTTTGTAAAGCTGGTTTGCGGGTTCTCTACTGAAATGATATCAGAAAATTACGAAATTAATGTGGGAGGCCCTAAATGACCATAGGATGCTACTGCAGAAGTTTGAAAACGTTTTGAAGACGTTTGTATAGAAAATAAATTCGTCGAATCAAAACGGTAATTTTGGAAGATGAATTTTAACAGAAATGTTTTGGGTATTTGAGGAAATATGAAATTGCTAAAATACAATACGATAAGTCTAGTACTCTAAAATATTTTTATAAGAATTTTTGAAATCAGTTTTGTTAGAAAATTCTTGACTAACATTTATAATGTAAAATTTATTCTTAAAAATACGTAGAAATACGTAAATTGAACTGTTGGAAATTACTGGTCGTTACATCAAGCATGCATGAGAAGAGTATGAGAATATAAGTGTATCATGTGTCAGGGACTCCACAGCTAGTGATTTGGGTATCACCACACTATCGCCTAGATAATAGCTAGAAATTCCCTATTCCAAGTGTTTTCGAAAATGATGGAGGTTGAGAAGGTGTGGAGTAGAGCACTCGGTGCAAATTCTCGCCTTCCCTTTATTCTCGGTAGATAGGAAAAATATTCACATTGGAAATTTTTTTGGGTTTTGGGTATTTGTATTTTTTTTGGATTTTTGGCTATACATATACATATTTTTTTTTGACAACCCAGAAAAATCCCCAACCCCCTCCCCCTGCCTTTGGCTTTTTTAGGAGGGTAAGGCGAGAGCCCGGCCGAGACTATGCAAACTGGGGGGAAACCGCCGTGCCCCCAACGGCCCCCGGGTAAGTCCGAGAGGGGAGATGTAGCCCCAGGGTAAATAATTCCACAACAAATTCCACAATAATTACCAAGTCACGGCGGCCATAGGCCTCGAACCCTGCACCCCTTGGCTTTGGAGCGGAATGACTTACCACTGGGACATATATATATATATATATATATATATATATATATATATATATATATATATATATATTCTTTCTTTTCTTTTTTGGGTTTTTTTCTTTTCTCTTTTTTTGGATATTGGGATATATACACGTGTGTACTCTCCCAAGTGGGAGAACGATACACGACGAGGGGATTTGCACCAAGTAAAATAAAAAAGAAATCGGATTCTAAACACTTGGGCAAGGAAGATATTTCGCTAATCAGAGCATAGGCTAAAATGGGTTATCATAGTCCTAATTGTGGAATCCCGACACATGCGAAATGAAGCATACGATATATATATATAATGCATATAGAAGCAGGCAGTAGAAGCAAATACCGCATATTCAAATCGAAGCATGATAATCTAGGGGTCATTCCTGGACAGGTATATAAAACACATTCATAAAGTATAAGCACACTAAACAGCTAAGCACGACACACGACTCACATAAAAGCAAGTGGACCCACGATGCATGAAATGCAAGAGGACTCGGCTCCCTAGGGTTAGTGAATGTGATTATCGAAGCCATGCTAGGTGTGTGTGTGATTTTTGTGGCAATTCATCATATGGATCATCTCTAGGAAAAAGAGATCGAAAGAAGAAAAAGAAAAAAGAAAAACACGATGAAAACGACGCAAAAACGAAGAAAATGACGAAAATGACGCACGAAGTGCGACTCCCCCAAGCTGAAACTTGCATTGCCCTCAATGCAATAAAAGTGAATACGGGAGGGCAATGAAAATGGGGGGGAACGCACCGACACAAAAAGACACGAAAAACAAGAGAAACACACATACGAAACCGAAAGATAAAAATAAAAATAAAAAGTAGAAATAGAAATAAAGGTCACACCACACCACATATAAACGGAAAATAAAAAAAATAAAATCACACGACACAACATATATAACAAGCACACAAAGAAAAACATCACACGACGGCACACAGATGACTTCCTCCAAGCTAGACGTGACAATGCTAGCGAGATGATAAGATCATGGAAATGCAGAGATATGCAAGGGGGAGGTCAGAAAACAAAACGAAATCAAAAAGCAGGAGAGGAATCATCCTCGTCCTCCTCGGTGGAAGAAGTGGGAGATGCGGTGTGGGTGGGTGAGGTGACTGGTGTGCGGAGAAGTGGAGAAAGTGGTCGAGGTGATGGATCGGTGGGTGTGGAGGAAGTGTGGACGATGGGAGGTGTGGAAGTGATGACGGTGAGTGGGAGTGAAATGGCGACCAATGTGGTGGTGGGTGGTGGAGGTATGGGGGTAGGTGAGGATGAAGGGGGGATGGGGGTGGGTGAGGATGGTGGGGGAAGTGATCGAGAACACACCTGCAATTTCTTGCGGCACACATATGGAGTGACGGAAGTGGAGGGTAGTGGAGCTATGGGGGCGACAGTGGAGGGAATGGAAATTGTGGGAGTAGATGAGGTAGTAGGGATAGAAGTAGTGATATGAGGGGATGGTCGCCTAGGGGGTGATGATGGAGGTGAAGAATGTGATGGGGGAGGTGAAAATCGTCGAGGCGGTGAAGGTGGGGGTGAGGGGTGTGGTGTGGGAGGGGGTGGTCGGTGGACGTGAGTGCGAAGGCGGAGGATGGTGGTCACGTTCCACTCAAGTGCGAGGAAACGTGGGTGAGAGAAAATCGAATGGGATGGGTCTGAGGGGGTGGAGGACGAAACGATAGCGCAAAGCGAAGCCAGCTCAGTCTTGAGAGCGAGACGAGCAAAAGAAGCTCGACGAAAGGAGGAGGAGGAGGTAGTACAGACCGGAGGGGTGGCGACAGTGGTGGTGGGAAGGGAAGCTGGGATGGCATGACTAGGACCAGCCCCGGAATCTCCCCGGGACGCAGGGATATCCTGCACGCCTAAGTGGGCGACAGGGGAAGATGGTCTGGGTGCGTCCTGGGGAAGGAATGGAAGACGGAGCCCCTCCATAAACTCGGGATCGGGAGAAAATGTCCAATCTGCCGCCAAAGCAATAGTCATGCGAGCGGGGTTGGGCAGAATGGTATAGGGAGATGGGGGGTGGCCGTAATGGAAGGTGAAACAGACATCGGGGCGGGGCTTAATCATGAGAATATGCCACAGGACGTCAAGATCTAGACATGAGGGCCCTGCGGCAGTGGGAAGATCTCGGGGGATGACGATGCTGAACCGGGGAGCAGAAGCTATGATCGTGATAAGGCCCCCGCAACAAAGCTTGCCCTTGCCAGCACGACTAATCTCCAGAAGCTTGGAAAGAAGCCAAGCACCGGCATGGACAGGAATGGTAAGGGCCATAAAAGAAATCCCATCATCACCCCGAACGAAGGGAAAGGTCATGGACCAAAGAATGAAGAGATCAGGGATGGTCACGGTACCTGACTCATCCCTGGGGAAAAACGTGGAATAAATGATTCAGTGGGCCAGACGGAAGACGGGGTGAATGATGGAGGAGGCCTTGGCCTTACCTCGGGGATAGTCAGGGTGCAGGGTGAGGCAGAACCAAAATTGATCGACGTCAAATTCGGGGGGATACCCGGAGGGGCGGATAGCGTTGTCCCCGAGGATGGGGAAACCAAATATGTCATTGATGGTGTCCAAATGGGTGCGAATGGTTCTATTGCGGAATCGAAATATGACGATCGACCCAGACTCACTGACAAGTGTGGATAAAAATTCGAGTGTGAGTGCGGGGTAGGACACGGTGTTAGCGTTTAGGAAAGCTAACCAACCTAAATTTACGAAGAGAGTCTCGACCTCGGTGAATACACCGAGATCGATAAGTGATTGGGTGTGGGCAAATTTGGTCGATAGATGCCCCCGAGCATCAAGTCTAAAATAGAAATCTTTATGCTCCTAGTTCCTAAAGCGGTAGCCACGCGGGCCCATCAGTGGGTCCTCAACTGGGACGACAGGTTGGGGTTGGGGTTGGGGTTGTGCAGGCTGTGTGGGAGGAGGGTGTGTGTGTGGTGGACGTGTGTTCTTGCATCTCTTATGAGACGATCCCTCCTCTCGCATGATACCCTTACCCTTATCTTGGTCCCGGGCCATGTGAGTGTGCCAGTGTGTGAGTAAATGCAAAATGCGAATGCACAATAACACAAGTAATCGAGCAAATTAAAATTCTAGGGCAAAATATAAAATTAAGCTAAGGAGCGAAGTTACCCAATCGAGATGAAGATCCTCGCTCGTAGATGTCCCAATGCAACGCAATAGGGAGAAGTGTGAAGCCGCGGCAACTCCTTTCAGCAAATTTCGACAATGGGGGGGTTTTGGGCCAAAATTAGGGGTTTTTATAGGGTGAAATCGAAGAGAAAGAGAGAGAGATCGATGGGAAGGTGGAAAGAGAGAGGGGAGAGATCAATTTGGAGGGTTGCGTGGTCGGTTGAGGGAAGGAGGAGGCCGGTTGGAGCTCGGAGGAGTCGAAACGGCGTTGAAGAGATGAAATCGGGTGAAGGGGAAATGAACGGGTGGAGTCAGGTTATTTATAGGGTTTAAGTCGAACTGATCGGGTGAAAACTCACCCGATCGGTTGACAATTAGGTCGAAAATATTGATGAAAATTGGCTACAGGCGACCCGATCGGTTGAGACCTCAACCGATCGGGTGGCCGCTTCACACTTTTTCCCGAAAGTTTAGTATAGGTCACCCGATTAGTCACCAGACCACGCTTTGCATCAACCGATCGGTTGATCAATTCCCAAAATTCCCGAGACTTCGGCACAGCTCACACGGTCTGCCACCCGGTCTCAGCTTGCTCCACCCGATCGATTCGTTGGAGCTCAGATACGGCCATCGTCTGATACGTCTCACCCGATCGGTTGAGTAATCACCCGATCGGGTGAGGGCTTGTTTCCTGCAAAAATTCACAAATGGCCTAAGTCTCTCGACGGATGATCCCGCGGCTGGATTTAATTTTTAAAATAGAAAAAAAATAAAGCTAAAAATAATCCTTAAACGAAGATAAAAGTTTAGAGCATGGGTTGCCTCCCATAAAGCACTTTTGTTTAACGTCGTTTGCTCGACGCCCGTAGATGATATTCAAGGCGGACGGGGGTGATGCCCTAAGATCGGCATCACTTCAGATTCAGAGTTGGCGGCCTTCGGTGTAGTCGTCGGCGACAAGAAAACTTGCTCGACGACCCTCCCTCTGTTGATGGAATCCGGAGGCTTCTCTCTTATATTGGCGTCTACCGCCACTCGTTTCAGGATCCGGATCTCATCCCCGATGAGCCCCATGGGCTCTTTCCCTTTCCTCCTCGTCGGAGGAGCTTTTTGAAATCCGGGAGGGACCGTATATGCCGCATCCACTTTCCCAGAGACATCGTCACTCTTCCGGCCGACTGGTTTTTCTAAGTCCCCCAAGCTATCGGGGGGATTTCTTGAAAGAATCTCTCAGGAGCTCGCTTCCACAGCTCTCTCTTCTTCTAACTCCAGCATATTGCATCTTGGATCATCTGGGAGATTGGGGTGCTTCATTGACAACCATAAGTCAAACTCGACTTTTTCCTTGTCGACGTTAAGGGAAAGCTTTCCATTCTTCACATCTATCAAAACGCCGGCAGTGGCCATGAAAGGCCGTCCAAGAATGATGGGGGTGTGCACATCTTCAGGCATGTCCATGACGATGAAGTCCACTGGCACATGCACCCCACTTACGTTGACAGGGAGGTCATCTACAACCCCCACCGGATATTTGACCGAACGGTCTGCAAGCTGTAGGGTCATACCAGTGGGCTCCAAGTCACCCATCCATATCCTCTTATACAGCGACAGGGGCATCAAACTGACGCTCAATCCAAGATCGACAAGCGCACGATGGATCTTTACCTCCCCGATCGCACAAGGGATAGAGAAGCTCCCCTGGTCTTTAAGCTTAGGCGGATTTGCTCTCTGAATGAGAGCGCTGCATTCCGCCGTCAATATGACCTTCTCCTTTCTAGAACCCTTTTTCATCAAATCCTTTAGAAATTTTACGTAGGAGAGAATCGCCTCGATAGCTTCAAGGAAGGGGATTTGCAGGCTTAGATCCTTGACCATGGCAAATAATTTGCCATACTTTTCGTCTATCTTGGCTTGAGCTAGCCGTTGTGGAAAAGGCACAACGGGCTTGAATACTTTGAGGCTCCCCTCCTCGTCTTTCTTCTTCTCCTCTTCAGGGACTCCCTCCGAAGTCTTAGTCTTAGGCGACGAAACACCATTGTCATTCAATTTTTCAATCGGCCGCTCTACTACCAATGGTGCTTCCGATTCTTTGGCGGGCACTCTGGTAGGGATTTGTGTTCCGCTTCTCAACACGATAGCGGACACATTCGCATGCTCATGTGTGAGTGCCATAGTCTGGTTCGCTCCCCTTGGGTTCACTTCAGGTTGTGGCGGCAATAGATTTTGCGACCTTGAAAGGTTCGCCACCTATAACCCTAGCTGGGTTACTTGGTCCGCGAGAGCCCTCTGCCCCATTTCCAGCTTCAGATTTATCTTCTCCTGGTTGGTGATGTATTGAGTCAAGAGGGACTCAACCGGAGAGATGGCCCTCTGCTGGCCAAATTGCTGCTACTACTGAATGGGCTGCTGATTCCTGGGAGCATATTGCTGATACTGTTGTGGAGGCTACTGCTGCTGAAACTACTGCGGCTGAGGCCTAGCCGGCTGATATATTAGCTGCTGCTGTTGATGAGGAGGCGGCTGCTGATATGCTGCCCGGTAGCTAAGGTTGGGGTGGTTTCGGTTGTTTGGAGAGTAGGCCGGGTTGGAGCTAGTTCGTGGTGGGTACGGCGCATTTCCCGTAGGATTGTAAAATAGTGCGCTCTCTTGGTCCAACGATGGTGAGATGTCACCACCCTCGAAGTCCCCCATGACTTCTGCTTCCACCGCCGCAATTTGTTGTGTACCGGCACCACCGGCTCCTACCATTAGTGCGGAGATCTGGGTCGACAGCAAGTCAAACTTTCTGGATAATTTGTCGACGTCCTCGACCCTGTGGATGCCCCCAGATCTAGGTGTGGCTCTCTCGTCACACCACTGCTCATTGTTCGATGCCATATTTTCTAATATGTTCCCGACATCTTCTTCACTTCTGGACATGAAGGACCCCCTAGCCGCGGCGTCCATCGAAGATTTTAAATCATCCCTCAATCCGTTGTAGAACAGATTAATTATCTGTCACTTGGGAAGCTCGTAATGAGGGCATCTTCGCTGCATCTCTTTAATCTTGTCCTAACTTCATGCAGGTACTCGTGGCTGGCCTGGGAGAAGGAGGAGATCACACTCCTCAGCTTCATGGTCTTCCCCAGAGGAAAGAACTTCGTCAGAAAAGCGTTTGAAAGCTTCTCCCAAGTGTTGAATGTATTTGGGTCCTTCCCCCTTAGCCACAGCTTGGCCTTATCCCGCAGTGAGAAGGGGAATAGCTTCAGACGGATCGCCTCAGTGGTGACACCATTTATCCGGAAGGTGTCACACTTCTCCAAGAAGGAGTCCAGGTGCTCGATGGGGCTCTCCATGGGTGCCCTCGAGAATTGATCCTACTGGATCCACATCATAAGGGACGGCTTGAGCTCGAAGCTCTGTGCCGTAATAGCAGGAGGGCAGATGGCGGAGGTGGACTCGATGGATGGCACGAGTGCTCTAGCAGGGATTTATGTGGTAGGGTGTTCTTCCCCATAGCTTCGGACTCTTCTCTTCTTCGCTTCTCTGCGGCCAGACGCCTTAGGGTGGCGTTTATCTCAGGATCGACAGGAATCAAGTCGTCAAGACTTCTTGTGTTCCTGCGCATTCAAAGCAACAAACACCCGTGAAGCGGAAAGTGGGAAAGAAACAGATAAAATAGAAAATAAAAATAAGAAAGTAAAAATGAAAGATGAAAAAGAAGAATGCGAAAATTATCGTGAGGTAGAGATATGAGCTAGACTCAAGGGTTCATGAAATCCTAAAATAACAAGCATGTTGCCTCCCCGGTAACAGCGCCATAAAGCTTGACGTCCCCGAGGTTTGTAGCATGCAAATGTTTGCAATAGGATATCGGGGGCGTGAGATTTAAATATTTATAACCACAAGCGTACAGTGTTGTAGTGTGGCTTGGGGGTCGAACTCAGGGAGACGTGGTTGTGATTGTGTAAGAAAGGACCGGATTCACCCCATGGGTGAGCTAGCCCGAATCGGTAGATGGGTTGCCACAGAAATAAAATGCAAGGGATAAACGATATGAAGGGAAACCTGGGACTTCGGTTTCCACCCTATCGTTTGATTCTCGCTAGTATGACCGGCGGATGGGATAACGATCGGAATTAGGGTCTAATGGTGAGACGTTGCCTCTAAGAGTGATACCAGCGTCCCATGGGCCCGATATTCCGGTCGGTGCCCAGGATGATACGTCGGACTGCCCAGGTTCGGTCAGTGGGCATTCCCATGTCCATTAACACTGACCGACTCCGGGAGCACTAAGCTTGCAATGATAACTCCCAACACTCATCCTGCCGCTCCCGTGCGCTAGGATTCGATGTCTACGCTAAGGGCGTGAGCTATGGCTAGGGAGTCAACCGCCAAGTTTATTCCCCCTTGGCCCAACGGTCAAAGGCGGTCTTTTTTCCACCGATGACAATAAAACACCCCGCGTAACCGATAGATTCCTAATCCCTATCGATTTCCTAATCCTATGGACGCATTAGGAAGAGCCCACGAAGGGGTTTTCACCAAAATCCCAGATTAGGGAACTACTCACACATATTAAGAAAAAAGCAATCTACATGAAAATCGACCGTTAAAAACATAATCAGACGATTGAAATGAAGTAATAGCAATGCAATTAAGATAATATCAAATTTTGGTTAAGATCAGAACACTTACAAATAACAAAGAAATTACATCAGTCACAAGAGAGAAAAACAGTAAAAAATAACAACTCCCCGTTTCTGGAAACCTAGGGTTTATATTTATAGAAAACGACATCACCCGATCGGGTGAAGAATCAACCGATCGGGTGACCTGCTGTGAACTTCGGCAGCAATCTTCAGATTTTCACCCGGTCAGGCGACACGGTCGGTTGGCGGAAGCTGCTCGTCGTTTGGATCTTGAGCTCATCAAGTGAACCGATCGGTTGATAAATCAATCGATCGGTTGGAATTGTTGCCCAAAAGACAGAGACTTGCGACATTTTGGCACAGTCAGCCGACCGTCTGGTGAGCTGTCCGGGTCGTGTCTTCGAGGAAACGGCTACAGATGAACCGATCGGGTGAAGATCACCCGATCGGTTGGATTTCAGCTCCAATTTCCAGATAGAACAGTAGGGCTGAACCGGTCTCTGACCCCGTCGGTTGACACTCTCGTCACTTCAGCAGCTGTCCAGGTGGTGCATGCGTGCATTACCCGATCGGTTGGCGTATCCAACCGATCGGGTGGGGGTTGAAAGATAGCGATCTTCGTCGTTTGACCCCTTGGATCACGTGTGACTCATCCCGTTGCTCCGGGGACTTATGATATCGTCGTTATATGTCCCCTATGCTGTCAAAATCTTGCAAATATACAAAACCACGGAAAAGTGACAGAAAACGAGAAAATACGAGAAAACGGATACGAGACGGCGGAAAATAACGGAAAAACACGAAGGAAGACGTTCGTGAATATATGAAATATAAACGCACGTCAGTTACCAAAACCATCTCCTCCACCGTAAAATCCAACAACCAGCAGCAACAGCCTCATCCCACATCCCACCGTCATCGTCCCCTCCACCATACAACTCCACCATCTCCATACAACCCAACATCTCCTCCTCCACAAATCAGCCATCCAAATTCTTACAACTCAAAATCAACCCCTAAATTGGAACCCAACTTCAGAAATCCATCTCCCAATCGCTGCACTGCCGCCTTGGGCCGTCGTCGCCGCGACCCGCCCGTGCCCGTCTCCGGTCCACCGCCCAACGCCTCAGATCGCCATACCCGTACGCCGATCGCCGCCCCCGAGCTCCTCGTCGTCCTCCGAAGCCGCCAGATCTCGCCGCCGCCGTCGATCAAGTGCCCGACCCCCAGATCCCGCAGCCACCGGCCTCGATCCGTGTCGCTCTGACCACCGCGAAGCGCGCAGCCACCGCACGCTGCTCCGAGGTCCCGATGGCCATCGTGCCCTTTCGCCTTCGCCTGCAAGTGAAGGAAAAAAGAAAGAAAGAAAGAAAAACGAAGAAGGGGAAGAGAGAACGAGAGAACAGAGGGGGAGAGGGTTATTTAAATGTAAGTTATTGTTAGTTGTTGTTATTATTATTATTATTGTAAGTTATATTATTATTAGTCTAGTCTTGTGACAGGTTAGTTAATAACTTGTGTAGGTTAAATATTAATAAGTTGGTATTAAGTTAAGATTTTTTGTAAGTTGCTAAGCTAAGATTTTTATATAATAAGCTACATAAAATTGTTTTATAAAACATTAAGCTAATAGTTAGTTTAATATCATATAACTGGTTGATAACCTTAGACCTGATGCCACAATTCTTTGACGCAGATAAAAGGTACCACACGTCACCACCACCTGGACACCCACACCCACGTCAAGGCAAGTATTTCTAGTAATGAATTGCGAATCTGGCTGTTCAAACTTAGTGCTAAATCATATTTCAATGTGCTTGTCAACTTCTGGTAGCCAAATATTATGTTTCATTTTGCTTGTTGCCTTTTAACTTAATTGGACCGCTTTTACTATCCGCATGCTAATAAGATAAATTAATTTGGAAAAACGAGTATGTTGCAAACACATATGTGATAGCCATCGAATACAGATGGGGTGATGACCATCGAATATTGATGGGGTATAACCATCGAATATAGATGAGGTGAAACCATCGAATACAGATGGGGTGAAACTTAGTCAGTGACTAGACATACTGTCACGCCCCGCTTCCCTAAAATGGAGGCGAGACGTGAAAAGGTCCGCACGAGAGTGGAGCTGTGAAGCCCCAAACCCGATAAGCGTCAATAAAACATAAGCAGGTCCCTGTAACCACAAACGGAACAACAATAATAACACAAGGAGAGACAGAAATAAAATCTCAAATCTCAGAATTTGTCCAACATTAAAATTAAGTTCAACATCCAGAAAAGCCACCAGGCTAAAAGAAAGAGTCTAAAGGCCCAGAACAAGGCCAACAAGGACAAACATAACAAGGTATAAGTACTGCGCACCGATAACTACAGCAGTCTAAAACAAGAGGGGAAAGCTCAACGAAGACAATAGGACTGGTCCCCAGTGTTCACGTACTCCTCGCCAAACAAAGGCTCGGGCTCGGCGTCAGCAAACACCTCGTCCTCAACAATGAACTCAGGCTCAGGATCTAACATGTGTCACCCAAAAGAGTAAAGGGGCACATGTCAGCAAGTCTAAAAGACTTAGGCAAGGAAACTGAAGGTAAGGTAAACTAACAACCTAGCAGTTATAGTATGATGCATGACATGACAAGTATAGTATGGAAGTAACAAGTAAAGGGAAGTACAAGTAGCAAGTATGTCATGGATAACAAGTTTCACAAGTGAAACATGGACAAGTACAAGTCAAGTGGTTCACGTCAAGTGATCACGTCAAGTAAACAAGTTATGCACAGAGATTTCGTCTGCTGGCTAGAGTGGCTAATCGGGCCAACTCGTAAGCTCATGTGACCGCTTATCCCTACCCCTCCACGTGTATCGAGCCAGGGCGTTACCCCGCACATGGAATGCTCGCTTCTGGAACACGAGCCAGGAAGTGTATTTAACACGTATGGCGTAGGGTTATGCCTACAACGCAGGTGCCTAGCCAGAAACAAGTAGATCGGGCATTAGCTATCAACCAACTCATGTAGCCCGCTTCTGGAACACGAGCCAGGAAACACAAGTATTGTAGCGTGTGCTATGAATGCGACATTCAACATGGATAGCATGGATGACAATTAACTCGCGTACCGTTAATTAAAATTAAACATGACATGGTAGTTATGCAACATGATAAATGACGGATCTAGCTTCGTTGTCAAGCTAGTTCCTGAAATTGCGCCTAGGCGAGTATCATTTCGTCGCCTAGTCTCTTTTACACCTACAACAAGCAAATGGCCTAAGACAAGGCCCAAAACCCTAAGTGGCAAGTTTCACTTGCCTAGCACCGAGGATGACGATCAACGAGGCCGTCACACAAATGCTAACTACGGAGATGAGATCGCTGCCATGGCAAAACAACATTAGAACAACATCCAACCTAGTTTTATTTGGGTTTCACAAAAATCACAAAACGGGTTATGAGAACATCAAAGGATCGATCACTACCTTAGGAAGCGGAAGAATGATATCGAGCAAGCACGGCGACGGAAGGAACGATCCGGAGAACTAAGGTTCAGATCTGGAATGGATGGAGGAGTTTGGAGAAATGGGGTTTTGGGGATTTTGGGGGTTTTCGACGATCTAGAGGTGGTGGCCGGCCAAAATGGAGAGGGGGAGGAGCTCTTGATGAAGGAGGAAGGCTAGGGGAAGATGGATAATGATTTGGGGAAGAAGGAGGCTCAGGAGAAATGAATGAAGAAAGAAAAACGTTTGGGGGGTTTAAATAGGAAGAGCTGGCGGCTGCCCAGAAATTAAGGTTTCGACACTGATTAGTCGGTCAAAGAAGGTTGGCTGACCGACTAGTTTGAGAACTAGTCGGTCGGTCGGCTAACTATGACCGACTAAATCCAAACAGCAAAAGTAGGGAAAATCTGAGTAAAGAATTAGTCGGTCTGTGAAGGCCCGTCGACCGACTAGTTTGCAACCTAGTCGATCGGTGAGTGTTCATGGACCGACTAACGATAAACAGTAACTTAGGTGAAATTTACTGACAGAAACTAGTCGGTCTGAGAGCAAGTTCTGACCAACTAGTTGAGCATCTAGTCGGTCGGTGGTTGTTCTTAGGCCGGCTAAAAGTAAACAGTAACTCCTGAATAATTAACAAAGCCCACTAGTCGGTCCATGAAGGTTTCCCGACCGACTAAATCGTCATCTAGTCGGTCGGGTCCCCTTCTCGTACCGGTTAACGTGCACAAAAAGTTCCAAAATGGAGCGCGAAGCTCCGGGATCGATTCCTAAGACTCTTAGGCTTGATCTAACAATAAGATATGACCGATATGAAGCCCGTCACGAATGACTTACTCCGAAATCGACGATTCTAAGGAAGAAGCTAGAAAATCACGACGAAACGATATAAAATGAAAGCTACGGAGACGAAAACCACACATGAGGAGAAAATCCACCAAAACATATATATATAATATAAATAATACAAATACATGAAAACCAGTCGTTACACATACACAAAGAGCCGAGTTGGCTACTCCCGTCGGTCATGTGTGACTAGTCTAGCTCGTGTTCCAGTAGGGTCACATATGACTAGTCTGGCTCGTGTTCTAGTATATGGTGGTACACTTTGGGTGGGGTTGGTCCATTGCAGTAGGGGTTGTGAGTGTGTCTCGAACATGATTACGGCCCCTCCGGTGGAGGCAGCCATTATGTGGAGCGTCACGGTAAACCTCAGTGATAAGGTGTATCGAGAACATTTCACCTACCCAGCATGGACTTATCACGTGTACAAATAATCAAATACTCAACATACAACTGTTTTACTTTACTTTTAACTGCAAAAATATCCATGCATGCTCATACTTTACTTTTCTGCACTTATTATTAATAACTGTGTACTAACGCTCTTTTATCCTTTATAGTCGTTCTTCGTTCATTACTTTAAATATCTTGTCGAGCTTATCGCTGACATATATTTCAATGTGTTATGAAATATATGTTAGGTTCAGAGACAGACTACCGTCAAGACCCTACCTTTGAGGATCCCACTTTAGAGGTGGACCCCGCTGACCAGAGCTACGAAGACATTGAGATCCTCCCCGTGGAAGGCTAAAGCGGGACATTTATATTTCAGTTTATTATTTGTATTATTATTTTCAGGTGTGTTTGCTTTCAGCAGATTGTATGGCCATGCTAGGCCTTAATTGTTTGTGTACATTGCTTTGGACGCTGGTATTGTAATGTAATGAATATTTATGCTGCTTCTGAGAAATTCGTGTGCAGGGACCTGCCTTCGCTAATTAAACGCTTATTGTGCTTAAGTCAAAGAAGAGAGAAAAAAATAAGTACCTCCTCTTTGCTTTAAGCACATGCGGACCTGCTCGCATCCTCGCCCCCAAGTATACTGGGAAGCGGGGCGTGACAGGTTTTAGTGGTGGCCCACGCAGGTCCTCTTGCACTCTGCGAGACACTTCAGGAATAGTATAAGTATTATTACTAACCAGATCGTTTAGGTAAACTAGTACATAAATATTTACTTGTTTGATTGCCGCATGGCAGATTAATCCAACACTCATAATGGAAATGGTGACGCTACAACGAGATCGTGGGACTCGTAAGAGAAATGATGGAACTCCAAGCTCGATTACTTTCTGCGCTTAGTTGTTTTGCTCATCATCTGGTCGGAGGTTCTGAAGACCAAGCGTTCCAATCGAGTCAAGGTTTAATCTCCAACGCCCAAGCGCCAAGGACATCTGTCGATCTACGATGAGGAAATACTGGGAGCAGCACGTAACTACGAGGATGTAGATAAACTTCAAGTTACAGCCCAAGTTGGAGGGAGTAAGCATCCTGAGGAACCAATAAGAGATGCTCTTGGACCAATACAAACTACACTGTTTAAAAGGTCTGCACCTCCAGTCAACAACCGATGTCAGATGAAGTGCCACCATTGTAACCGACAGGGGCATGTCAAGAAGGACTATCGAGTGTTGCAGAGGCAATGCCTGATATGCAGGGCATCTGAACACGCCACCAGAGATTGTGCTCGTCGTGCCAAAAAGCCAACAACTACTCATCATGGACCACCTCTGGCTCCACAATAGAAGGCTTTTGCATTGGCGAGGCAGAACCAGCCGAGACGTCAGATCTTCACCATGACAGCCACAAAGGCTGAGTCAGATGGACAAGTGATTTCAGGTATTACTTAAACCCTTCTTTTATAATGTTTATATTATATGCATGTGTTACTTGTTTATCTTTTGCTAAGATATTTCCTATGTACTAGGTGTCGTATTGTTAGCCTCTCACACAGCCCTATCCCTTTTTGATTCAGGAGCCACTCACTGATTTATATCCCGAGGATTTGTATAGAAACATTCTATTCATGTTGACTCTCTACCAAATCGCTTGAGCATCACTGCTGCGAGTGGAGTAGTGATGACTTCTACTGGCTGTCAATCTTGCCCCCTAGTGATTTGTGGACACGAGTTGTTCTCAGATTTTATGATAGTCGACATGTCCAACTTTGATGCGATATTCGACATGGATTGGTTAAGAAATTTCTACGCTATTATCGATTGTCACAACAAGAAAGTAGTGTTTGAAATCCCTGATCATCCTGTGTTTGAATTCATGAGCGGAGATCGTTCACTTGGGCCTATCAAGTTTCAGGCCAAGCCGAACGAAATAATCATTGCATCGATGCAAGTTGAGCCCAAGAGACCTAGAGTGGTTTGAGATTTTGCAGACGTATTTCCTGAAGATATTTCAGGATTACCGCCTGATTGAGCTTTGGAATTTACTATCGACCTTATGCCGAACACACAACCTATTTCGAAGGCTCCTTATCGCATGGCTCCTACTGAACTGGAGGAACTTCAGAAACAACTCGATGACCTACTGCAAAAGGGATTGATTCATCCCAGCATATCTCCTTGGGGTGCGCCAGTTCTTTTGGTCAAGAAGAAGGATGGTTCGAGAAGGATGTGTGTGGACTACAGAGAACTGAATAAGGTAACCATAAAGAACAAGTACCCGATGACGTGCATTGATGACATCTTCGATCAACTTGGCAGATCGTGAGTATTCTCGAAGCTGGATCTTCGAAGTGGTTATCATCAAGTGAAGGCTGAACATCATCGCATTGCTGGATTGCTTCAACCCCTGCCGATTCCAGAGTGGAAATGACTTCACGTCACTATGGATTTCGTGACTGGACTACCTCAGAGTACTAAGCAGAATGATGCGATTTGAGTGATCGTTGACCGATTAACCAAATCGACGCATTTCATACCCTTCCGAGTAGGACAACCTACGGAAATACTTGCTAAGAAGTATATGGAGGAGATTGTTCGATTGCATGTTGTTCCGGTGAGCATCGTCTCTGACCGAAACACTCGATTCACTTCCCAGTTTTGGGAAAGTCTACAATCCAACTTGGGTATCACCCGCGGACGGATGGCCAATTAGAGCGTACCATCCAGATATTGGAAGACATGCTGCGAGCTTGTATGCTGAATTTCAAAGATTCATGGGAAGATCATCTACACCTGGTAGAGTTTTCTTACAACAATAGCTACCAAGCCAGCATTCGTACGGCCCCATTCGTAGCACTCTATGGAAGGAATTGTCGATCCCCGCTGAGTTGGGATGACATTGGTGATCGAGAATTATTGGGCCCGGAGATGATTGTCGAAACTGTGGGTGTAGTGCATAACATCAGAGACAATTTACGCATTACACAAGATCGATACAAGCATTGGGCTGATGCCAAGTGTCGCCACTTAGAGTTTCAACCAGTAGATCATGTTTTCCTGAAGATATCCCCAAATCGAGGAGTGATACGTTTTGGGAGGTGAGGCAAGCTCAGTCCAAGGTTCGTTGGACCCTTTGATGTGTTAGAGCGAGTTGGAGAAATGGCTTATCGTCTAGCTCTACCGCCATCATTGGAGGGAGTACATAATGTTTTACATTTCTCCCAGCTGCGTCGTTGCATCAGTGGTCCTACTCATGTGGTTGATCATTCCGAGATCACGGTGCGACCAGACCTTACCTATGAGCAGCAGCCTGTTCAGATTCTTGATCGACGTCAGAAGGCACTCAGGAATAAGGTCGTCGAACTCGTGAGAGTGATGTGGCACCACGACTCGCCAGGAGAGTCCACCTGGGAGCGAAAGGATGAGATGCGAGGACGTTACCTCTACCTCTTCCCTGCACTGTAGAGAATTCCGGGGACGGAATTATTCTAAGGAGGGTAGGATGTAACGGCCTGTTTTCTAGTCGCATTTCGATTGTTGTATGCCTATATTTTACTTTGCTGATTCCGTCATTTTCATCCGAGTGGATATTCGTCCGCACGTCGACGCGAGCACGTCGTCATTTTCAGTTTACCGTAGCATAATTTTTAGCTGTAAATCGTAATTATTACTAATTACTTTAATTAATAGTTAATCTCTAATTAATTAATTGCTAGTAAATGTTTAAATCACTAATTACTTTTTATAATTAAATTAATATTTTTATTTTAACTAAATTACTTTCACTAAATTACTTTTCCTATATTACTATTAACATCTACTTAACCCTAACTAACCATACCTAATTTAATTCTCACCAGAATGCTGGTGAGATCCAACATTTCACGTCTATCTTTAACATCACCCTCCTACCTCCCAACCAACCCCTATTCATACTGTCTCATCCCTTCTCTCATCGTCCTTAAAACAAATCTACAGAGAAACTTTCAGCCAACAACACCTCCACCATCCTCTACCACCAAAACATCCACAGTAACCAAGGGCAACAAACCAACGTCACCACCACTCTCCTCCCACAGCAACGTTACCAAAACCATCTCCTCCACCGTAAAATCCAACAACCAGCAGCAGCAGCCTCAGCCCACATCCCACCATCATCGTCCCCTCCACCATACAACTCCACCATCTCCATACAACCCAACATCTCCTCCTCCCTAAATCAGCCATCCAAATCCTTACAACTCAAAATCAAACCCTAAATCAACCCCTAAATTGGAACCCAACTTCTGCAATCCATCTCCCAATCGTCGCACAGCCGCCTTGGGCCGTCGTCACCGCGACCCGCCCGTGCCCGTCTCTAGTCCGTTGCCCAATGCCTCAAATCGCCACGCCCGTACGTCGATCGCCGCCCCCGAGCTCCTCGCCGTCCTCCGAAGCCGCCAGATCTCACCGCCGCCATCGATCAAGCGCCCGACCCCCAGATCCCGCAGTCCCCGGCCTCGATCCGCGTCGCTCTGACCACCGCAAAGCGCGTAGCCGCCGCACGCCGCTCTGAGGTCCCGATCGCCGTCGCGCCCTTTCGCCTCTGCCTGCAAGTGAACGAAAAAAGAAAGAAAGAAAGAAAAACGAAGAAGGGGAAGAGAGAACGAGAGAACAGAGGGGGAGAGGGTTATTTAAATGTAAGTTATTGTTAGTTGTTGTTATTATTATTATTGTAAGTTATATTATTATTAGTCTAGTCTTGTGACAGGTTAGTTAATAACTTGTGTAGGTTAAATATTAATAAGTTGGTATTAAGTTAAGATTTTTTGTAAGTTGCTAAGCTAAGATTTTTATATAATAAGCTACATAAAATTGTTTTATAAAACATTAAGCTAATAGTTAGTTTAATATCATATAACTGGTTGATAACCTTAGACCTGATGCCACAATTCTTTGACGCAGATAAAAGGTACCACACGTCACCACCACCTGGACACCCACACCCACGTCAAGGCAAGTATTTCTAGTAATGAATTGCGAATCTGGCTGTTCAAACTTAGTGCTAAATCATATTTCAATGTGCTTGTCAACTTCTGGTAGCCAAATATTATGTTTCATTTTGCTTGTTGCCTTTTAACTTAATTGGACCGCTTTTACTATCCGCATGCTAATAAGATAAATTAATTTGGAAAAACGAGTATGTTGCAAACACATATGTGATAACCATCGAATACAGATGGGGTGATGACCATCGAATATTGATGGGGTATAACCATCGAATATAGATGAGGTGAAACCATCGAATACAGATGGGGTGAAACTTAGCAAGTGAATAGACATACACAAAGAGCCGAGTTGGCTACTCCCGTCGGTTATGTGTGACTAGTCTGGCTCGTGTTTCGGTTTATGGCGGTACACTTTGGGTGGAGTTGGTCCATTCCAGTAGGGTTTGTGAGTGTGTCTCGAACACGATTACGGTCCCTCCGGTGGAGGCAGCCATTGTGTGGAGCGTCACGGTAAACCCCGGTGATAATGTGTATCGAGAACATTTCACCTACACAGGCATGGACTTATCACGTGCACAAACAATCAAATACTCAACATACAACTGTTTTAATTTACTTTTAACTGCAAAAATATCCATGCATGCTCATACTTTACTTTTCTGCACTTATTATTCATAACTGTGTACTAATGCTCGTTTGTCCTTTATAGTCGTTCTTCGTTCATTATTTTAAATATCTTGCCGAGCTTATCGCTGACATATATTTCAACGTATTATGAAATATATGTTAGGTTCAGAGACAGAGTACCGTGAAGACCCTACCTTTGAGGATCCCACTTTAGAGGTGGAACCCGCTAACCAGAGCTACGAAGACATTGAGGTCCTCCCCGTGGAAGGCTAAAGCGGGACATTTATATTTCAGTTTATTATTTGTGTTATTATTTTCAGGTGTGTTTTCTTTCAGCAGATTGTACAGCCATGCTAGGCCTTAATTGTTTGTGTACATTGCTTTGGACACTGGTATTGTAATGTAATGAATATTTATGCTGCTTCTGAGAAATTCACATGCAGGAACCTGCCTTCGCTAATTAAACACTTATTGTGCTTAAGTCAAAGAAGAGAGAAACAATAAGTACCTCTTCTTTACTTTAAGCACATGCAGACCTGCTCGCGTCCTCGCCCCCAAGTATACTGGGAAGCGGGGCATTACAAGATGAGAGAGAGAAGAGAGTTTTATGAGAGTTTTAATTGTGTAATGGCACATTTGTAATTATGTATGTATGTGTGTAGTAGGATGACATGTGTATAGTTAATGGAGATACTAATAGAAGCCATACTAATTAGCAAGCCATATTAGTTAATGTAGACTTATAAGAGATATTTTCTAAAAAAAGATCTTGTATTTCATTACCAAGCCATACTAATTAACTAAATAATTAGATATTTTACCTTATGCTAATACTACCATGCCACATGTCAACACATGAACCATTGGGAGGAATGGCAAGCTTGTAAATATGTGGGATTGTAGAAGAGAGATTTTTTATTTGAATTAAAACCTACACCTTTCTACACTCTTCTACCCACTTCCTCTCCTTTCTACACTCTTCCAAAAATATCTCCATTCATTTTGTTTTCATTTAGGGGCTAGAGCTAAACCAAAACATAAAAGGAGAAAGAAAGAAGGAAGGAAAGAAAGAAAGAAAAAGAAAAGGAAAGAAAGAGAGAAAGGAGAGAGGAATAGGAAGAGGAGGAATGAGAAGGAAGTAGGAGACAGTGAAGAGGAGTTCTCCCATATTGAATGAGGTCGGAATCCAATTTCCCCTAATATGTTATTTAATTGTCATTTGTAGAATTGGTACATATTTAATTTTGAGCTTAATACATGATTAATTTCATGAAACACTTTTGTTCTTGATGCTGAAAATTTTATCCTAAAAAGCTGAAACTTTGACTAAGTGCTGGGCTTAATTGGCTATTAGGAATGCTTTGAAAATTTTATATGTTGTGTATTTCGTAGTTATGAACAATGTTCATGTTCATAACTTTTTCCAATTCAAACTCGAAGTTAGGTTAAAAAATCGATTTTTGCAACATGTCTGGAATTCTGTCACACTAGACACAATTTAGAAAAACGAAGTTTATTACCTGCACACTCTATGGAATTTGTTGTTCTTGGTCTTGTTGGAAAGTTAACAAGTTTTTCTCCAACTACATCTCACTGCTTAATTTTCGAAATTCTGACTGTAACATGTCCATAATTAGCTTCTAATACAGGCCCTATCTGTCAAGGAAATTGTCTGTATAGGTTCTACCAAATAATTCACTATAAATCACCTTCTTAATATTTTTCCTTGAAATTTTATCTATGAATCCATAACTACCATACCTATAACTTTTATTTAAATTGCATTGTTATGTTCCATACAAAAATATTGAGTGTACTGCCCTTCAACCTGATTGTTGTACAATTTCCAGCGAGCTAAAGTGTTTTCTAGTGTTTCAGACGATGTGTTATAGTTAGTTCTATTACTATCATCAATGAATATTGTAAAAGGAAGCTTCATGATGCTATTTGGTAATGATATTATAGTGTGTCAATAA
The DNA here is from genome assembly GCA_030789695.1 of Scilla litardierei. NCBI lineage: Eukaryota > Viridiplantae > Streptophyta > Magnoliopsida > Asparagales > Asparagaceae > Scilla > Scilla litardierei. The sequence goes on along the minus strand of CM061142.1, from coordinate 224,236,949 downwards.
CTATGTTCATAATACCCCTCAGGTGTTTGTGGAAATGTTGAGTTAGTCTGATGTTGCTATTTGTTCATGTTGCTATTAGTCTCATGTTGCCATTTGTTTCATACTATTGGTTTCATGCTATTAGATTCATGTTACAAGTATTTTTATTATGAAGTTGTGAGTAAGTTTAAGTGATGGAGGATAATTCATGTGGTATGCTGGCCCTTGTTAATTTAAACGCATGTTATTCCTTGTAATCCATGTTCAAGTCTTGTATGGAAAATGGTTCATGTTGCGAGTTCTCCCGAATGATGTTGTGTTGTGTTATGCTATGTTTATGTAGAATGGTGGGTGTTTATGGAGAATGGCGTTGTGTGGTAATTTGCTAAGTGATGGGGCGATGGTGCTTATTTCAATGATGCCAAGTGTATGTTGTAATGCCCTACAAGCTACTGCACAAGTACTAGAGGGGGGGTGAATAGTACTTTAAAAATAACGAGGAGTATAATTCCTAATTATCGTGCAAACAACTATACAAATCAATTTACGGAAGCTTAAATTGATGACAACAACAAAATTAACAATGCTAACAAAAGATGTTACTGGGTTCGGATCCACCCAAGTCTCCCCGACTTGTTCCCGGTGATCCTACGTCCCAACCACCCGGATCCCCTCCGGATACTTAGGTTAGAAACCCTAAACCAAGATTTCCACTATGATATCTTGTGAAAAACCTTCACAAGATCAAATCATACATGCAATGGCAATAGTGAATCCCACAACCCGGGATCACAACCTTCTCTCACAACCGAGAGAAACAATAAGCAATATAAAGGAGTTTATAATGAAATAAACAATCTTACCACAAAATCATATACCTTGAGTTTTCTTACCAAAGAGGTGCAAGGAGTGATTTGTGGAACAGGAAGTCACCAAGACCTAGCACCACTGAAATGAGCAGCAATGGGTGCCTAGGAGTGATTTGGAGACTTGAATCAAGCTAGAGCTTGAAGGGCTCACCAAGAACAAACTTCTCTCAAGATGGATTCTAGATCTAGAAAGTGAGAGAATGGATTTCTTGTGAGGGAGAGAGCTTTGGAAATGAGTGAGAATCTCTATCTCTTTCAATCTCAATGAATCTCTTAATAGCAGCTCTTAACCCTAGAGAAATGACCAAGCTTCGTATTTATAGGGTCCCATAAAAACGAGTTAGGTCAAATCCCAACGGTTAGAAATTTGAAGCAGTTAGTCGGTCAAAGAACAACCACTGACCGACTAGTTCATCAACTAGTCGGTCCGTCAAACAACATGGACCGACTAAGTGAAGAACAGTGAAGAGATTGAATTTCAGACCTAGAAATCTAGTCGGTCCAAGAAGACTGTCTGACCGACTAGTTTCACAACTAGTCGGTCGGTCAGTGAACTTAGACATACTAAGAGTCAAAAACAAATAGTCTGAAAACAAATTGATTTAGTCGGTCCAAGAACAAATGTTGACCGACTAGATTATCAACTAGTCGGTCACCAAACGTTCTTAGACCGACTAACGATAAACAGTAGCTCAGGAGAAAATTAGCATGTACAGTAAAGCTCAACTAGTCGGTCAAAGAAGCATCACTGACCGACTAGTTCACAAACTAGTCGATCGGTGAGTCAACGTAGACCGACTAACTGTAAACAGTAAAGTGCATGAAATTAAGGAAACAAACTAGTCGGTCCAAGAAGCTTTGCCGACCGACTAGATCACCATCTAGTCGGTCAGTTCTTTTTCTTGAACCAACTAACATGCACAAGAAGTCCGAATCGAAGCGCGATGCTTCGAGGAAGTTAGAATGGACTTCTACAATGATCCTAGAGCTAAGATAGGAGCGTTATGAAGATAGAAATGTAAGATATACTCAAGGCTTAACATTCTATAGATCGAAGCTAAAAGACTATAAATAAAACCTTAAGGAACGGTCTTCGAGAGCGTCGATCAAATCTTCATGACTTCCAAAACGGTCCAAAAGCTTCAACGAAGCTTTAGGCATAGAATACGAGCTTTGAGAAGTCTTGAGATGTCGCTTTGAATGTTCTCGTGAATTTGGCGACGATCTCCATAACTGCGCTCACAAATTGTTAGTACATGAATTATTTATGTTTGCTCATCATCCAAAACCAAATCCGGGGAGTCCGATACTCAACATTCTCCCCCTTTTTGGTGATGAAAAACCGACATAAATAATAATCAAAAATAATGATTCAAATGTAAAATACTTACTCCCCCTGCATTGATGACACGTTAATTCCAAATTGAATATATATATATTGCATCAATCAGATGAGTAAGATATATAACGAGAATCGAATTTTGAAATATCGGATTTTGAAAATCCTTATATATATCTTAACTCCCCCTGAATCTAACATCTCAAATTAGATTCTTGGAAATTGAGTTAAATTTTCATTTGCCCTAATCATTATCTTTATCTCTCCCCCTTTGGCATTATCCCAAAAACGGGGGGGCATACAACGACAACAACTAGGATAAGGAAAATCAAACATCGGGAGTCTTAGATATTGACGATGGACCTAATTGACACCAAGGGAAAAGAGATGAAATCAAATCAAAGTGTGCCAAATTGTCCATTATCGAAAAGCGAAAATTAAAATCATCAAAAATACCAAATATAAATTCATTTATTGAATAAAGGAACATACCCTCCAATACTCAATATGCTTGGTTAAATTTGTGCATGGAAAACAATTCTATACAATCATAGAAATATAATCTATTTAACCAAGTTTTTAAGCGTCGAGCGACGAATTCACATATCATAGACATTGAATGAATATTAAATGTGCACGACGAAGTAAAACAAAGAGAACATCGATGTATATATATATATATGAATACCATGAGTACATCCAAAAGATCACATCGACTACATCATATCAAGTGCAACATCTATATCAGCATCAAAAAAATACAACATACGTCACCGAACCATCATCATCAACCATCCTACAGAATGAAAGTACAACAAGTACACCGACATCCAACATATCAAAACACATCAAAACAACGCCAACACTCCATCCTAACCCAAAACACTCTCAATAAGATGCATCATCCAAAGATCATAGGAGAGGCCTCGAAACAGAAGATCACGAGGAAGTGGCCGGATCAGCAGTCTCCGTGGGTCCAGTCGAGGGAGTGGACTCAGGCTCCGCTACAAGGAGAGGCGTGTCAACAGAAGGGATCGTCGGGGCAGGAGTGGAAACAACGACGACTGGCTCAACGGCTGGGGTATCAACAGGAACATCGGCTGGCAAGTCTGAAGCAGAGATGTCAGCGGGAGCAGCAGCAGCATCAGAAGGCTGATCCACTGGTGCAGAAGTCTCTGGAGCACCGGAAGAGGTGACAGCTCCAGGAGCAGATGTGGTAGCAGCAGCAGCAGTGGCCTCAGCGCCACGAGCAAAAGAGGTGACAAGCTTATCGATATCCTCATCATCCATCTCCTCATCCTCAGAAACAGGAGGAGGAAGCTGAACACCCATAAAACTAGCCATACGGCAAACTACCTCCTCGGTACGAGCCAAACGAGACTCGTGACTACGAAGTAACCGAACGACATCATCAAGTGTGGTGGGAGGTCGAGAAGCAGCAGCTGCAGAAGTAGTGCCCTGAGAAGCAGAAGGAGTCGTCCGCTGCACGTGACGGAGTGCCGTAAGAGATTTCTTTACGACCGTCGCGTTCAGTGGAGGACCAAGAGGACGCTCATCGTCAGGAGGCAGAGGGACACGGAAATGACGGAATACCAAGGTCAACAGACACGGGTAAGGGATATGCGCAAATTTAGTGGTCTTGCGAATACACTCGAAAGAGTCCATCTTATCGAGTATAACGCGAGCTCAATTAATCTCGCAACCCAAGAATAGAGCGTAAATCAACTTGAGGAACGGCTGGGATGGCAGAGAAGATGAGCCGTACTTGGGAAGCAAGCATGACTTCAGAATGAGATTGAGCACCCACGAATTTGGCTTAAATGACTTCGAAGGAACACCAATGAAGGCAGGAGGGATCACATGGAAGATATCAGATAGAACAGACTGATCCAAAGAGGAGATATCATCAACAGAAATGTCCGACGAGAGGAGACCAGACGACGAACAACCAAGCACCTCCCCCAAGATTTCTGCCGTGAGAACTATAGGAGTTCCCAAGACAGTAGTCTCGATGGAGTGACTCTCATCGTAGTGGCCCCGGACACGATTTGCATAGAATAATTTGACCAGGCGAGGATAGGGTCTAGGGTTCGCCTTAGGGTCGAAGCGAAGGTAGTCAAGGAGCCCACTATAGGATAGGAGATCAGCTAAGCCAATGAAATCTGAAAACTGAACATAGTGCTCCAATAGCATCGGGCAGTGTTCAATACGGTTGTAGGCCGCTAGACACAAAGGGTCGTCACGACACAACGATATGTCAACACCACCAGCTGGCATTGGGCCCTTTCCCTTAGGCTGTCGAGTCCTAGGACGAAGTGGGGGAGTGGGTTCCCTATGGCCAGACTCATCCTCAGGTCTAAACTCAGTATCGGAATCAGGAGGAGTAGTAGGAGTGTGGAGTATAGGCTTTCTAGACTTAGACAGTTTACCGGGTTTGACGGTCGCCGTCCTCTGTTTCTTCAGAGGAGGCGAAGACGGAGAGGCTTGGGTTGATGTAGCACGGCGCTTGGGCTTAGACGGATTCCTAGGGTTAGAAGGCTCGACGGTCATGGGGGACGCCCCAGAGGAAGTGATAGGGATCCTCGTCTTTGCCATGATTGCGGCACAACGAGATCAATCAAGCGATAGGAAAATATCAAACAACCTAAGCTCAAACCCTAGAACCGAAAACAACAAGCCCTACGATTAAATTCGAAACCCTAGAGGAGAAATCAAGCCCTAGGACAAACCCTAGAGATGAAAACGAGACCTAGGAAGAAGGGAGATACTTAGGTGGAGTGATCGACGGCGAAAGGCGGCGGAGTTGGCCGGAAAAATGGCCGGAGATCGACGGGAAGACGAGGAGACACGAGCGGGGTTTGGGGGATTTCGAGCTGGAGAAACGAAGGAGACCGACTAAAAAGAGAAACAATCGGATAGAATGAGTATAAGTCGGTCGAAATCGCGAAAAGACGTGACTGCCCTTGAGCACTTAGTCGGTCATAGTTCAAGCACTGACCGACTAGATTACGATCTAGTCAGTCGGTCAATGAGCTTAAACCGACTAAGTCGAAACAGAGGCAAATCGAACATTTTAGGGCTAGAGTTAGTCGGTCACAGTTCAATAACTGACCGACTAGTTTTCAATCTAGTTGGTCGGTAAGTGAACTGTGACCGACTAAAAGAAGTCAATGACAAAGGAAAGTTCAAAGCTTGAACTAGTCGGTCTGAGTTCACTAGCTGACCGACTAGATGTGCATCTAGTCGGTTGGCTGATGAACTGAAACCGACTAGAAGAGTCCAAAAGTTGATAAATAAAATCTCTCCACAAAACACTTGGACGGAACATCTTAACCCTCTCATAAGTCATCTAAACTACCCCATAAAACATCGAAATCTCAAATACGACATTCAAATAAGAATTCGAGCAAAAATTCAGACATATCACATAAAATCCCGAAAAATTCAATAAGTCTAGCATGAACGAAATATTGCGAAATATAATAGCATGCAAGATAATTGAATGAAACATGAATCCTATATCTCGGATTCACCCATAATCCCCAATTCTCGACGCAACCGCACAAAGGAGTCCTCCTTTAGGGGTTTCGTGAAAATATCGGCGATTTGCTTTTGGGTTTCAACGTACACTAAAATGATGTCCTTTTTAGCAACATGATCATCTAAAAAGTGGTGTCGGACATCTATGTGTTTAGATCGGGAATGGTGCACCGGATTCTTTGAAAGACAAATAGCACGTTGGTTATCCACCATGATAGGGCTAGTATCACAATGAATACCAAAACCCTTCAGTGTGTGTCTCATCCAAAGAACCTGGGCACAAGCAGCACCTGTGGCAATGTATTCTGCCTCGGTGGTTAAAAGTGATACCGAATTTTCCTTCTTGGAAAACCAAGAGACAAGAGAATTTCCTAGAAAATGGCAAGTGCCACTAGTACTCTTCCTGTCGGATTTGCATCCCGCATAATCAGCGTCACTATATGAGACTAACTCATATGTGCTAGATTTCGGATAAAGTAATCCAAAATCTAAAGTGTAACTTAGATAGCGAAAAATACGTTTAACCACTACTAAGTGAGAATCCTTAGGTTGAGACTGATAACGAGCACAAATACAAACGGCAAACATAATATCGGGCCTACTTGCGGTAAGATAAAGTAAACTACCTATCATACCTCGATATAGACGAATGTCTACATCTTTTCCGCCCGTATCTTTATCAAGATGCGTTGTAGTGCTCATAGGAGTCTTTTTCCCGGAGGCATTCTCCATTCCAAATCGCTTTAGCAACTCCACCGTGTATTTCGTTTGGTGGATGAAGATTGCATCGTTCAATTGACGAATTTGGAGACCTAAGAAATATTTGAGTTCGCCCATATGGCTCATCTCAAATTGTTCCTTCATAACATTAGAAAACTCTTCGCAAAGAGTGAAGTTAGTAGCAGCGAAAATGATATCATCAACATAAATTTGAACTAATAAAATATCATTATTCGCATGCTTAACAAAAAGTGTAGAATCGGCTTCGCTCATTTTAAAATTCAAATCCAAAAGAAAATTCTTTAGGCGATCATACCAAGCTCGAGGAGCTTGTCTCAAACCATAAAGAGCTTTCTTTAGTTTAAAAACATGATTTGGAAATTTTTCATTTATGAAGCCCGGAGGTTGAGAAACGTAAACTTCCTCAACGACATCTCCGTTTAAAAATGCACTTTTAACATCCATTTGAAATAATTTAAAATTTTTATGGCATGCAAAAGACAATAATAGTCTAATTGATTCTAATCTAGCTACCGGAGCGAAGGATTCTTCGAAATCGATACCTTCCTCTTGTCGATAGCCTTGAGCTACTAACCGAGCTTTGTTCCGAACGACGACTTGGTTTTCGTCGGTTTTGTTCTTGAAGATCCACTTTATCCCTATGACGGTGTGGTTCTTCGATGACAAAGGAACAAGCTCCCATACCTCATTCCTCTCGAATTGAATGAGTTCCTCCTCCATGGCAAGGATCCAAGCACTATCTTCGCACGCTTCAACTATATTCTTTGGCTCTATCGATGAGGCAAAGGCACAATTGGCGAAGTGGTGGACTTGCGATCTCGTCTTGACTCTATCTTGAATATTGCCAATGACTTGCTTATGGGGATGGTCGCGAACGGTATGAAGCCGCTTGGGAATACCTTGATCACTAGGAACATTCTCAACAACTTCATTAGTCGGGTTAGTATCAATAGAATCAATTGAATCAATAGACTTAAAATTTTCAAACGAATCACATAAAACATCCATAGAATCATCATCATTTGAAATTCTAGACGTAGTAAAATTCTCATTAAAAGAGACATGTAGTAATTCTCACCCCAAATTATCATATGTGTTTTTAATAAAACATTTTGCGCCGAAAACACGAAAATGTTTAACTTGAGGCAATCTACCAAACAACAATTCATAGCAAGTTTGTTTGGTGCCGGGCCTCAAAAGTATTCTATTAAACACATAACAAGCGGTGTGTACCGCTTCCGCCCAAAATTGATAACCAAGTTGACTATCTTCGAGCATAGTGCGAGCACACTCCACAAGCGTTCTATTCTTCCTCTCAACAACACCATTTTGAGGAGGTGCGCGAGGGAAAGAAAACGTGTGAGTAATTCCAAGATCATCACAAAAATTTGAGAAAGACTCATTCTCAAATTCACCCCCATGATCACTACGAATAGTGACAATGGTGGTTCCGATGAGATTTTGTACTTTCTTCACAAATATTGTGAAGTTTTCAAAAGCTTCATTTTTATTACATAAGAAAAATACCCATGTAAATCTAGAATAATCATCGACGATGACAAGTCCATATCTTGCATTTCCTAAGGAAGCAACTCTAGTTGGCCCAAATAAATCTAGATGTAATAGCTCTAGTGGCCGTTTCGTAGAAATGCTTTTCTTAGGTTTAAATGAAGATTTAGGAAGCTTGCCACGTTGACAAGAATCACAAAAACTTTTCTTTTCAAAAACGAGCTTCGGAAAACCTTTAATGGAATTTAATCTTGAAAGCTTATAAAGTGTTCCAAAGTTCACATGTCCAAAGCGTCGATGCCATAAGTGTTGTTCACTTGTGTTGGCAACGAGACATTGTTCATATGACTTAGGAAGATCCAAAATATAGATATCTTTATGGCGTGTGCCGGAAAATAATAAATCATTATTATCATTCAAAATATGACACAATCCTTTCGCAAAGCTAACTTTGTAACCTTTGTCACAAAGTTGGCTTATTGAAATAAGATTATGGTTTAAACCATTAACTAGATAAACATCACTAATTAAGGGTTTAGACGGGTTACCCACTTTACCAACACCGACGATGGTTCCGCTCTCGTTGCCTCCAAATATGACGCGGTTTCCATTTGCAATGGGAACTACTCCGGAGAGCAATTGAGCGTCACCCGTCATGTGTTTTGAACACCCGCTATCGAGTATCCAATTCCCCTTGGAGCAAAATTTAAATTTGTTGCTCCTTTTCTTTTTCTTTTCCTTGAGTACCTAAAGATAGAAAATTTCATATCATGGTACCCAAGGTCATTGGGTCCTCAAAGGTTAGACCTTTGGAAGCCAAGTCCAATTGGACTTAGACTTCCCCACATAATTTCTACTATGCACAACATCCGAAAAATAAGCATTCATGTAAACTTGTTTTTCATCCATGCTTGTGTCCTTTGGGCTCCAAATAGTGAAAATCTTGGGAGCCCTCATCCTATTGGGTGCATGCATGCGTTGTTTGTTTCTACGTGATGCATGTCGTGGATAGGCATAAGGAACATGATGGAATGGTGCATGCGGATAGTTATTCATACGATGATGTGGGTGAACATATGCATGTGGAGGAACACGTGCGTGAGGGTGTCTCACATGGTGTGCACGTGCCCGTGAACGTGTAGCATAGAAATCATCATATGTGTGAGCCGGTGGAGTAGGACGTGTGCTCCTACGTGGCATGGTATTTGTGTACATATAAGCATGCCCCTTCTTTGGAGGTCCACCCAAAGTGGGTTTCTTTCCGAAAGAGGGTGTGGACGAGGTGGAAGCACCATTGATAGATGAACTACCAATAGAGTGTTTGCTACCACTCGTCGAAGCACCGGAAGTTGGCCTAACAAAAGTAGTGGCCGATTTGGATGAACTTCTCATCGTATACCCCAAGCCAATGTGGTGATTGGCCGGAAGTAAGTCACTTAGGATTTTATCCAAATGGTCCTTACCCTTATTGAATTTATTAATTCGACCTAATGTGTTCTCATATTTCTCGGTGAGAGAACGCAAGGAAGTATCCAAAGTAGATACTTGCGATGTGAGCACATAAACACGAGATTTAAGATTCTCATTCTCAATACTCAAAGTCGAGTTTTGAGAAGTCAAATCCGCTATCCTATGTTCTTCCGGATCTTCAATGCTAACATGTTCAAGTTTAGATTTGAGATTAACAATCTCATTTCTTAACTCTTCAACAACGGTGTCGTTGTTGGTGATGATAGTCTTAGGCGAGGTTTGAATGCTAGCTAAGTCATCTTTTACTTTAGTATACCTATTTACTAATTTAGTATACTTAGACCATAATTGAGAATTAGCATTCCTAAGGTCATCCATTGTTACCTCATCGCCTTCGTTGTCGCTATCATCGGAAGAGAAAGATCCTTGATCATGCTCCTCTCTTGCCATGAAGCACATGTGCGCTTGCTCCACTTTCTCATCGTCCGACTCTCCGCTTGAGGAATCCTCGGAGTCGGTGAATGTTGCTCCGACAAGTCCCTTTTTGTACCCCTTTTTGTACTTCTTGGACTTGTCAAACTTCGGCTCCTTTCACTTCTCCTTTTGCTTGTTTTGAGGACAATCCGCTTTGATGTGTCCTGGCTTATTGCATTTAAAGCACAAAGGTGGAGAGGCGTTAGTAGAAGTAAATTTAGATTTTTGTTTGAAGTTACCCTTTCAGAAGAAGCGATTGAACTTCTTTGCCATGAGTGCAATGGATTCCATGTCCATTTCTTCTTCTGAGCCCTCATCATCGGTAGAGGTGGATGAAGCCGCCTTGAATGCAATCGCCTTTTTCTTAGGCACGTCTTGGTTCAAATAGGACTTCATCTTTTCTTGTAACTTCACCTTGCTATCTTTGCGTACCTCGTATGACATCAAAGTACCCATCAATTGAACTACGGTATACTTATTCATGTCATTACCTTCCTCGATGGCGAAGGTACGTTTCTCCCAAGAAGAAGGAAGTCATTCGATAAGCTTCGAACACTTCTCCTTTTGGGTGTAGGTTTTGCCAAGAGCTTCCAACTCGTTCATTATGTCGACGAAGCGAGCATAATACTCCTTCATCTTTTCTCCCTGTTCCATATGAAACAATTCGTAATCTCTATTGACTACCACGAGTTTAGAATCTCTTACCCGACTCGTTCCTTCATGCAAAATGAGGAGCGAATTCCAAATTTGATATGCACTCTTACATGTGCATATCTTATTAAAATCTTCGGGTTCCAAAGCACACTGTAAAGCATTCATTGCTTTGGCATTTGCAATCTCCGCGGCGACCTCCGCGGTAGTCCACTTGTCGAAATCTTCTTCGGTAGGCACATTGTACTCCGACATGGTAATTCTCCACAAGAAGGCGCTCCGGAGGAACGTTTCCATCCGGCATTTCCAATATCCATAATTAACGTCGTTGAAGAATGGAGGCCTAGTCGAGGAATGTCCTTCCATGACCGAAGACGCTCCTTCACCGTTCCTGAAGGATCCATAATCCGCAGGTGGACGAACGGTCTTGTTGTCGTTGGCAGACATAGCTAAGTATCTGGCTCTGATACCAAATGTAATGCCCTACAAGCTACTGCACAAGTACTAGAGGGGAGTGAATAGTACTTTAAAAATAACGAGGAGTATAATTCCTAATTATCGTGCAAACAACTACCAAATCAATTTGCAGAAGCTTAAATTGATGACAACAACAAAATTAACAATGCTAACAAAAGATGTTACTGGGTTCAGATCCACCCAAGTCTCCCCGACTTGTTCCCGGTGATCCTACGTCCCAACCACCCGGATCCCCTCCGGATACTTAGGTTAGAAACCCTAACCCAAGATTTCCACTATGATATCTTGTGAAAAACCTTCACAAGATCAAATCATACATGCAATGACAATAGTGAATCCCACAACCCGGGATCACAACCTTCTCTCACAACCGAGAGAAACAATAAGCAATATAAATGAGTTTATAATGAAATAAACAATCTTACCACAAAATCCTATACCTTGAGTTTTCTTACCAAAGAGGTGCAAGGAGTGATTTGTGGAAGAGGAAGTCACCAAGACCTAGCACCACTGAAATGAGCAGCAATGGGTGCCTAGGAGTGATTTGGAGACTTGAATCAAGCTAGAGCTTGAAGGGCTCACCAAGAACAAACTTCTCTCAAGATGGATTCTAGATCTAGAAAGTGAGAAAATGGATTTCTTGTGAGGGAGAGAGCTTTGGAAATGAGTGAGAATCTCTATCTCTTTCAATCTCAATGAATCTCTTAATAGAAGCTCTTAACCCTAGAGAAATGACCAAGCTTCGTATTTATAGGGTCCCATAAAAACGAGTTAGGTCAAATCCCAACGGTTAGAAATTTGAAGCAGTTAGTCGGTCAAAGAACAACCACTGACCGACTAGTTCATCAACTAGTCGGTCCGTCAAACAACATGGACCGACTAAGTGAAGAACAGTGAAGAGATTGAATTTCAGACCTAGAAATCTAGTCGGTCCAAGAAGACTGTCTGACCGACTAGTTTCACAACTAGTCGGTCGGTCAGTGAACTTAGACCGACTAAGAGTCAAAAACAAATAGTCTGAATACAAATTGATTTAGTCAGTCCAAGAACAAATGTTGACCGACTAGATTATCAACTAGTCGGTCACCAAACGTTCTTAGACCGACTAACGATAAACAGTAGCTCAGGAGAAAATTAGCATGTACAGGAAAGCTCAACTAGTCGGTCAAAGAAGCATCACTGACCGACTAGTTCACAAACTAGTCGATCGGTGAGTCAACGTAGACCGACTAACTGTAAACAGTAAAGTGCATGAAATTAAGGAAACAAACTAGTCGGTCCAAGAAGCTTTGCCGACCGACTAGATCACCATCTAGTCGGTCAGTTCTTCTTTTTGAACCAACTAACATGCACAAGAAGTCCAAATCGAAGCGCGATGCTTCGAGGAAGTTAGAATGGACTTCTACAATGATCCTAGAGCTAAGATAGGAGTGTTATGAAGATAGAAATGTAAGATATACTCAAGGCTTAACATTCTATAGATCGAAGCTAAAAGACTATAAATAAAACCTTAAGGAACGGTCTTCGAGAGCGTCGATCAAATCTTCATGACTTCCAAAAGAAAACGAAGCTTTAGGCATAGAATACGAGCTTTGACAAGTCTTGAGATGTCGCTTTGAATGTTCTTGTGAATTTGGCGACGATCTCCATAACTGCGCTCACAAATTGTTAGTACATGAATTATTTATGTTTGCTCATCATCCAAAACCAAATCTGGGGAGTCCAATACTCAACACATGTTGCGATGAAGAAGGAAGATGTGGTTGTGGTTGTCCTCTTATTCATGGAAATTTCGTGTCATTCATTATGTTGCAAGTTCCCTCCTCTAATTTTAGAGCATACTAGCTTATTCCTTCCTTTATGTCCTTTTAACATTGCATACAATATGTTAGTTTTGTTGTTTCTAATATGTCACTCTTATGTCATTTTGAAATTGGTAAAAAGAATGCAATTCTAAATGTGGTATGCTATGTTGCCTCACGTAAATGCTACGGAATGAAGAAGTCCTCTTAAATGAGGGTGACACGGGGATTGGGGGACACTAAGTTATGGGAAAAACATGAGGGGCTGGACAGTTGTGGTGGTTGGTGGCCCTCCTGTTCTTGCCCGAGTGGCGGGGAGTGGCAGAAATGAGGAGAATTGGAGAAAATGTGAAGGGGGGAATAAGGAGAAAACATGGCTCCTTTAGTAAGAGCTTGTCTCGGGGAGTTTGCATGTTCCACCCCAATTGGGGGTGAGGTCCAGTCCCAAGAGGGTCTACCCACTACTTAGGGTCCAAAGCACTACACAATAACTTCTTACTTCTGTAGCATTGGTAAATGTTGTCTACTAGTGTGTTCTTTACTTGTAGCTCTTTTATGTCGTATGCCCTCGTTATACACATTGTCTGTTGTATCCATTGTTCCTTCCTTTTCTAGAATTGTTAAATTGTGTAAATGTATTCCTTTCCTTGCCTTTACGTTTAAGTTATGTTACATTCGCATTGTGCTATAACATGTCACTTATTGTAGCTTTTATGTATACTTTTATGTTCATTCTGTTATATTATCATATCATGTCTTATGGCATACATACCCTTGTTGAATAATGACAGCATGAAAATAGTTGCATTTTCATAATAGCATACTAGAGGGAGTTGGCATTCCTACTGGGTCACGCGTTGACGTGCCCTCGTTGACTTTTTCAGGTGTGGTTCCTGGGGATGGCAGGTGGAGCTGGAGGTTTTGGTTGGAGGGTTGTTGTTGGGAGTTTGATCTTAGATTGGGTGGTGAGGGGAGAGCTATGTGTACTTTGGGTTTTCTTTTGGGGTGAGAGATGCTTGTACTATATGAATTGATGCAATGGGATGTTTGACATGTATATGAAATTGTTCAGTGTTTGGCTTTTAGTATTTCTCTATGACTTTATGTCGTCTGTGTTTGTTGGTTGGCTATTTGTTGAATACTACATGTACTATTTCCAGTAATGTGCAGTGGACCTGCAGATACGTTTTTAGTTCTCATCGCGTACCTTGCCTCCCTGCGTATCCCGGGGAGGGGTCGTGATACCATGTACTCTCTGAAACTCATAAAGTTTCAAAGGATATTCGTCAAAATGAAATCCCTAATGACTCAAGAAATCAATAAAGTCTGAAGCCTTGTCACAATATGATCCGCATAATAGTCAATGTGAAGATGCAATCCTTCACAATCAGAACACAGTTCACCTATTACCGGACAAAATTAAATTGAGCATTTTAATGGACTTTCAATAGTCCAACATAAATTCGAAAAGAGGAATTAATTTGGAACACCAGAAGTGTCCAGAATTGACCAACTTTGGAACGATGTTACCCATGATTGATGATGCAAGACATCATTAGCTAATCCTGTAAATCTGACGAACCCGAAGATTCTTTAAAAAGGGTGAAACTTTCATTGTCCCATTAAAAGGGAAAAATGATTACGAGATCATCTCCATTCACGTGGACATTGAATCTCTTCACTTCCTCAAAAGAATTTAAGATGATGTATTTTCTATCATCATTAACATAATAAGACCTTTAGGTCTCTTGAGAGTATTTGTGGGATAAAAGTGGACTTATCCACTCTCTACACAGTGCTGATGATGTACTTTAGAGTACTCATCCATATATCATCGAAAAATGGTCATTATCAAACCTATTATCCAACCGTAGTCCAGCTTTTAACAAGCATATAGGACATGTTAATAAATGGCGGATAACACTGGGAAATCAAATAATATTTACAACCAGAATAATGTCGAACACCCTGAAGTTTGTGTTCACACCTAAAAATGGGTAATATAATTAAATCATTAAAATGATTTAAACCGATTACTTATCCATCAAAAATCCAGTTGTAGGCGACTACATAGGAACATGCAATTACAATGCAAACCATCAAAACGCCTCCTTAAAACCTATTTATATGAGCCTGATCACCTCATATAAATAGCTTCTGAGAACCACTAACGGGGAAAGTGTTTAGAGCACATCTTTGTACCATGATGAGTATACATCCCCATATCACCACTATAAACCATCAAAAAGCACTCTAAACAGTGGAAGCATTTAAAATCACTTCTCCTAAGATGTGCATTGATGGGCCATCATTTAAAGATTCGATGAGATCCTGAAGATCCTCCACATTCAGAATTCTTTAATTTCCCAGTATTAGGTTCAACAGAAGTATTATAATCATCCATGAGCCTGAAGCTCAATTGACTTCAAACATTAATACCTATGATCTGATTATCATGAATTGTGATGAGATCCTTAAGATCCACAATTATGAAACTATTAAATAGTTATCAGACATAGTTACTTACAACAATATAAATACTGTTAAATTCACTCATCCCTGCTGCTAAAAATCTAGCTAGGATTGACATACAAAATATAATGGATGCAATCCACCAGTAGCAGAAGTAGATGCCTTTAATGGATGAGAGGACATACCACGAGGCTCCAAATCTTGGAGACCCTAAAGCAATACCACCACAGGAAAGTGAGCTCATCTCCATATCCTCTCTTTCCAGAACCTCTAGAAGAGATGAATCTGGAATAAATTGAATAATGTTCGTACAGGGGGGGAGGTGTTTCGATAAAAACACACTTGTCTACCATTACTAACGTTTCATTTTGCCATTTAAATGATAAATATCATTCCACACTCCATTTCCTGAAGCAAACGTAGAGATTGGCCAATAATGTAGAACGAGGCAATAATAAGTTGAGCTGGACTCACTTATGAAATGTGAAGTGTTTGGACCTGAAGTCCTGATATCAAAAGATAACAAACCTGTGGGAAAAACTAGTATTGTATATATATAAATAAATAAAATCATAAGCTATAAGAAACACGTTATAGCTTAGGGGTTTATTTCGTAGAAACCAGGAAGTAATCAAGTAAGATGATCTTAACTCACTTACAAAGTAATTTAAACTGATGCATCAGGCTCCCTGGTCATAGTTGCGAAAACCATGTGATTGGCAAAGAAAATTTTAGGCTATGTTGCTATGGATGATGTGACAACATACCATTACGGATTTCCTCCTTATTTGCCTGGGTAGATTTTTGGCACATCTACCCTTTGAAATTATCATCCTGAAGATGAATAATCATCCTGAAGACGAATTATCATCCAAAAGATGAAACCATCATCCTGAAAATGAAACCATCATCAAGAAGATGAATAATCATCAAGAATATGAAATTATCATCGACAAGATGAAATTATCATCCTGAAGATGAATAATCATCATGAAGATGACACCATCATCCAGAAGATGAATTATCATCATGAAGATGAAACCATCATCCTGAAGATGAAACCATCATCCAAAAGATGAATAATCATCCAGAAAATGAATAATAATCCAGAAGATGAAATTATCATCTAGAAGATGAATTATCATCCGAAGATGAAATTATCATCCTGACGATGAATAATCATCATGAAGATGACACCATCATCCAAAAGATGAATTATCATCCAAAAGATGAAATTATCATCCCGAAGATTAATAACATTTGACATTAAACTTCATACACCCGAAGGTGATGAAGAAACATGGATAATTGCAATCCACTAATACATCTACTGGTTGTATGGATACACATTGAGTCTCCCTCAGTTCGCTGGAAGAGGGGAAGGATATCCTAGGTCCTGAAGTGCCTTACTTGAGTGTTTTTGGTACACTCCTTTATCTGGCCAATTACAAGTGACTCTAGAGAGCATTGGCAGTAAATCTGTTAGCCTGATATAGTGCAGTGCCTGTAGCACACCACTGGACCAAAGATATGTAGCTTTTGCGCTACCTCTAATGGTCAAGGTTCATCCTACATGTTAAATGTATTTGCGGATACATGTTACAGATCATTGCGACGATTACAATAAAGGAACGACCAACTCCTGGAGACCAGCAAAGCATGCTTCCAAGGCAACATCAATCCCACCATCCCGAGAGGCCCATCATCCAAGAAGCAAATCATGAGTATGCACAGCCAGGTCTTGCAGTACCTCGCAGACACAGTGACGACTAGGTCAGAGACGTGGAGCTACCTACCGAGTCTGCATACCACTCCTCTTCAGAAGAGCTCCCTCAGATTCAGTAGCTGCCATATATGAATGATACGTGTATAGATGAGCGATACTTGTATAGATAAGCGATGTCTTGTACTTTGTACTTATTCTCGGAATATTGTAAGAGATTGATTTATGGTTGCCTAGGAGATTTGCAAGCCTGCAGCTTGTACAGATCAGCGGGAGTCAAATGAGTGTTGTACTCTTTTTCCTTGGCTATTGGTTTTTTTCCACTAGGTTTTTCATAGCTAAAGGTTTTAACGAGGCAACCTCATTGACTCTGGATCCAGAAGTATCCACCCCTAAATACTTCCACTAATCAGGGGAAGTTATAGAGAACTGTACTCTGTCCACTTGGCTATTGGTTTTTCCCACTGGATTTTCCATAGCTAAAGGTTTTAACGAGGCAGTTATCCCTAACTTAGGATCTGGAAGTATCCACCCTTTATGATAATCATAAGTACTATGGATCCTGCAGTATACATATGTTGAGTATACAACGATGGTTGGATAAGGAAAAGTGTTATGAGTTGGGCCTAATGGGTATCCACCCATATTGAATAATATATATATGAGGCTAGGGGTTTCCTAGCCCTTAACCCTTCTTACAACATTTATTTATTTATTTATTTATTATGTTTTAACCTTATATTATGTATTTCGAAGGGCACTCGCATAGCAAAGATGAGATATCTGCTTTCACTGATGAGAAAGTTACAAGAAGCCAGTTTGATGTATTAGGATCGGTTCTCAAAAGGTGAGCAAACCTTAATACATTATTTATTTTAGGGGAGAAATATGTCATTGCTGATTTTTTTTAAGCATAGAGAAAGCCCAAGATGCAATCTTTTACTCATACACATGATTCATCAATGGCTTTGCTGACAATCTCGAAGAGGATGAAGCAACTGATATCTCAAGTAAAAATTTGAGCAAATTCATATATAATGCCAAATATATACTTCCCTTTTTTCATGTCAAAATGTGTTTTCGCAATATTGAATTAATTAAAAATTTTACTTGAGATGGGCTAGGAATGGAAAATGTATATGGTCAAAATTAATTAAAAATTAGATTTTAATTTTCACAATATTGAATTGCGTAAATATGTTGATACACTAAATTAGTTGACTAGTCATGTAGGGTTAGTTGAGTAGTACACCGTGAACAGATTTTCGTAACATGCAGATTGCGAATTAGTTGACTACCTTTTAATATCTAGTAGACTAATGACGTAATTTAATAATGGGATATTCTCTACTTTTGATTTTTAAATTTCTGATTTTCTAACTATTAACATAAGGGTTGTGTTTGATCTTGAGATGCATATGTAAATATTTTTTAATGCATCACAAAGATCAAGTGGTGATCTTGTACACGATGATGAATATATATTGATTATTTTTGCTCCAAACATTGGAGAATTGGAATTATAACAGACTTATTGATCGCTATTGGATTTGATCCAATTAAATCAATGAGGCTTAGTTTTTCCAACCATATCAAGTCCATTACATTCAAAATAATTTTGAGAATTATCTGAGCCCTCCATCACTTCAAAGATGTAGAGTACCTAGATTGACACTCTGGTTGTTGGTGAAGGTCAAGCCTTAGTTTTATAACTCTGGCTGATGTGTCTTTGCTACCATAAGATTGATTCGGGGAGATATGATGATGGGCCTTGTTGGCAAATGTCAAGGACACATTGCTCACATCCTACGTAATACCAAATGATGGGAAAGACTTGAATAGACTTTATGATTTGTTGGCGATGGTCACATAAAGGGCTAGGGGTAAAAAAACCATAATTTAGAGTTGCAAAGTGTTGCAATTGACAAAGATTTTGTCTACCAACTATGTAGTACGATAATTTGTTGGCAAGGTCAATGTTATCAAAATCAAGATAGTTCGATGGCAATTCTTACTAAGAAATTATATGATAATTTCCGTCTATCTTTTGGATTGAAGATATTGTCTTAAATTACTGAGAGAAATAATTAGATAAAAACCAATCTAATTATTTATGAACATATGCAAACATCATTAAACCTCTTTTTATTATTATGCAACATCATGTGTAGACTTAACTTTATCTTTGACTTGACCACACCCACTTGACCTTATTGTTATGATTGATTGATAAAAAATTTGATATGAATTGGCATATGACAAGTTATCATGCATCATATTTGCAACCACATTCATCCACCAACTGAGAATTCCAACTATATAGATATGATTTATAGAGTATATCCTCAAGATGAATTGGATTCATAGAGGAGTTGGAATAGTTGGGGTCAGATAATGAATTTATGGTGATATAATTCTTATTCTTCATATCACCTTCTCTCTGTTCCTATTAAATGTCAATTTGCACAAATTAAAAAATATTTCCAGAGCTCCTCAAAGTATTGAGGTGGGCAGAGAGTTCCTTTTATGCTTACTAGTTTTTTCTTTTCGTCTCAAGGCTACATGGAATGGAGATAAGAAAACTATTAAGAGGTGTCAAAAGGTGAAATTGAAGAAGGATGAAATTACAAAATGTAAGTTTTTCATTTTATCATTAATATGTGTAATGAAAGAGAAATTGCAAGGATAACTTGGAACTCTTGAAAAGAGGGACATATGATGCCTCATCTAAATCCTCATCATTCAAAACAAACTCCGTAATTCAAACTTGGGTATATGATACCAAAGTTAATTCTCATAAATGTAAATGTTGCATGAGATGAGAATTAGTAGAAGAGTTGGAGTTAGTTGGACGATTACACTAATTGAAAATTAGAGCAAGTGTTGCTACTATTACCATAAAGTATATTCTCACCCAGAATTGCCTTATGGCAATGTTCTGTTTTACGCAATTTATGTTTGTACCAAATAAGATATTGTATCATTTTATATATAGATAAAGAAGGATACATTTTGGTGAATTTTGTGAACATTTTCATAAGATTATTTTGGTACGCTAAATAAAAGCAAATATATTTTAATGTATGAATCACATTAAATATTCATGAGATGAATAGAAGAAAGACTCCAATTATAAATAAAACTTCTTGGGAGATTGTAGACAAAGCCATAAAAGCGAGAAAGATTTAATAGTTGCATAAGAAAGGATTATAATCATTTTGGTTATGAATCATTTGCAACTTGCAAATCTTGTCTCATATGCTTAATGGCTAAAATACCTTTGTAGGACAAAGGAAAATTTTTAAGTGAAATCTCAGGACTTATACATGGTATATATGTAGTCCAATGTCTACATGAGCAAGAAGAAGACACTTATACTTTATGCAGTAGAGTGCCAGTAGAAGTGTTAAGATTCTTCGATGAGATCAAGAGAAAAACACTCATGCTTGAAAATCCTTGCATATTCAAAAGAGAATATGATTCTCTCTCAGATTACTCTTCCTTGAATGTCAATGAAAATGAATCACACCTTATCAGAAAAGATGCGATTCATGATGAGAATGTTGAGTTGTTTCTTTCTTTCAAGGGCTATGCCGTAGAGAAGCTAGTGCATATGTTGGATATGATTTTATGCCTAACATTCTATATGAGATATGGAAAAGGAATCAATCTTAAGATTGTTATGATTTGGGGATAAGGCATCATACTTGATTGCATAGTTTGTAATATATCCAAAGATTTTCTAAGGATATTTTCTATGAATCTGATGAACAAAATAGTTTTGTTACTCAGTGTGCCACCTTCATAGAGAAGAGATGGTGGGTAATGTGATAGAACTGGAAGGTGTTCCAGATACGTAAACTATTAAGAATCAAGAAACAAAACCAAACATCAAAGCTATATTCAGATAATTAAGAAAAATAGTTGACATCATAAGTGATGGTGGTCCTACTATTTTCCAAGGAGCCATGTAGAGTGGTGACTCTGCAAGATGGCTTTACGCCAAGGAATCTGATGTGGAAAGGGTTGAGACCTACTAGGCAAGGTTGGTGGTAAAGGACATCGTCAAAAGGTTTAACAAGATTTTACCACTAACAACCATGTGCTAGTCCATTCGATAACGCTTGCTATAGCATCTTGCCATGACTCAATCTTGAGATCTTAGAAGTCGGGAGGAGCAAGCGTCAAGAAGGTAGATCATCCAAATTGATAATATAGTAAAAGAGTTTGACTCTATCAAAAATGGACCATGCATAAATAAGACCAGTGGTAGTGTTGTCTTAATCCTTGTAGTGTTCAAGGATTAAATGTTTTTGTTTGATAAACAATATAGAGATGTTGAAATCAATCAAAGCATGGACGTTACTATATTTCTACATAAATATTTTAGGAGAATCTTGTATTATCGTAAAAGAGTTTACGGTCTAGTAGTAATCTTTTGGTAATAAGTTTATTGACTCCAAGTTTTCAAGGTGACATGAATGACAGCTGATAAGTGGAGGATAAGTTTTTAACTTTAATAGAATGGAAGTAGCTTGCAACAGATCCAAGAAGAATACTGTGGCTAAATACACTAATGTATTGAGATACATAGTTGTACATGATGATCCATAAGAAAATATTTGGATAGAGATCTAAACTATATCTTGAATTGATTTCATGTGAGATATGAAATTCAAGAACAACAAGTAAAAGAGTTAGTATATAGCAGATCCACTCATGAACGCATTTCCATAAACTGACTAGAGAGTTTGATGGATAAGACCAGTATGAGATACTGTAATTGGCTGTAAGTGAAAGTGGAAGATGTTGGGGAATATACGTCATTACGTCAATTAGTGGAATTGACACATCTCGTTCAAAATGATAGTAAACTATTTGGTAATCTTTATTTATGTAATCTTTAATATTAAGTAGTTTGTAGAGGTTTTACATGGAGAAAGTCCCAGGACTTATAAGAGGAACATTGAGATCATGATGAGATTATAATAATGAGGACAATGTGTCCATCGATCATATGTCCAAAACTGTTCCTGGTCGGAGGAATATTGAGACATGACATAGATATTCCAGTTAGACCAGTGTCCATTAATCT
Source organism: Scilla litardierei (assembly GCA_030789695.1). NCBI lineage: Eukaryota > Viridiplantae > Streptophyta > Magnoliopsida > Asparagales > Asparagaceae > Scilla > Scilla litardierei. The sequence continues at coordinate 224,214,808 of CM061142.1, read as the reverse complement.
ATACCATCAGATGGTAAAGATTGGCCTCATAGTCACTCGGTGTGGCTACATCGTTAGATAATGCACATGTGCTTGTTAGGAAACAAGTTCACCGAACGATTCGTCGAGAATCTTCTGCATGGTATCATACTCTAACTATCAACGGAAGCTCTCATGTGACAGTAGGTGCTACATAGTCCTTATTACCATAGATGTGCTTGATGACCTTGCATGTGGATGGCTATACTTTGGCTATTACTAAAGATCAGTATTACATCAAATACATAGGTACTCATTGGGTGTAGTCGGAAGCGGGCGAATGGGGTGGCCATCAAGAGGGGATTCATCTCCTCCGATATGGGAGGCTATTGTCTTAGAGAGTCCAGTGCAATCCATAGTTAAGTCCATGGCCAAGGCAGACAGATAAACTTATTACTGTAACAAGTTGCAGCTATCCTCTAACAATGGGATCACATTCCATTCAAAGTTTTAGTTCTAATGGGTTTTGACAGATACATGTAACCTAGACACCTTAGCAACATAGTGATGATGACGGGACTGGATGGCACGGAATATGTCACTGTAAGGCACAGGATTTGGTTAAAAGAGAATACAGTCTCCATGCTAACCAAACAACAATGATTTCTTAACGAAGGTGAAAGTATGGGTGGCTAGTGCCTTTACTGCACCTTGAACATGATATGGTCGTGCTTGTTAGAATCATGCAATTACAGTCACACAGAGGTGACGACCTCTCATGACAAATGAGAAAATGAGCTTTGTGTACATGTGATGTATTGGATTGATCACAAGAGCAGTGATCAAGCTTTTAGGGAGAGAATGTTAAATGAGTTGCAAGTGCACGTTGGAAATATTCATAAAGTGTTACAAATGATCCAAGCAAAAGAAGAAAGCATAACTCCAAACTAAACCCCTAAAAGGTGGTTAGTCGACTAACAACCCTGTAGGAAAAACATAGAGCTAGCTAGTCGACTAATTGTTTTAGATGCACACAGGGTTATGGTTTAGTCGTTTGGTTGCCGGTTTAATCTAGTAGTTGGATCTAAAACCAACCCAAAATTTTAAATTTTGAATATAGCAAAAATTCCTAATTAAGTGTTAAGATATTCAAAGGAGTTTTTGTTTGACTATTCCACCTTGTTTTAAAATATGAATTGATTTCAAATCACGAGTCCTAGTGGGATTGAAAAATCTATTCTACGTGTCTTCTTCTAATAACTCAATTGGGAATTTGAGTTGGATCAATTTGGATTCAAGTAGAACTCCTCCTCCTCTCTCTCTCTCTCTAAAGGTGCGGCATTGTAGTCTTTGAATATGTAAGAGAAACTTTATTTTCCCTGGAAAACCCATGTGCCCTGAAGAAAACCATTCGGCCGTGGGATGCTGATGCAAGGGATTAAAAGAAAGAGGTCATACTTTTTGCTTCATGCAAAAGTCACCATGGTGAATTTTCATTGGTGGATTTTTCCATAAGACAGGCAAGTGTTGCATGGGATTTGTCCCCCCCCCCCACACAACCACTCATGCACCCATGTAGGGATCTCATGCACTTGATGATGTGCATGAGTTGAACATCACATGCATGAATTATTTTCACTACTACATAACAGCTTTCAGCCACAGACAAATCCATGGCTGAAAGCCGGGATTCCGTGGCTGAAACTTTATGGCCACGGAAAAAAAAATTTCGTGGCTGAAATTCTGTTGCCGATACCATAGTCGCTAATACCCCCTTCGCCCACAGACTTTTCCGTGGCCGATAATCTGCCACGGGTTAACGCCCACGGATATCTGTGGACAATAATCCGAATAAAAAACAATATAAAAGTATTTGCCACGGAAAAATCCGTGGTCGATACCTATTTAAGGCCACGACAAAGTCTGTGGGCGATATGTATAGGCCACGTATACTGGGCACGAAGCTGACGTAATCCATGCACACAAACCATGGGCAAAAACTAACGGCCACGGACATTTCCATGGCCTTAAATAGGCATCAGCCATGGATTTGTCCCTGGCCATTACGTATTGGCCACGGATTTAGTGCACGAAATTGACAATTTCGTGCACTAAATCTGTGGCCAATATCTAATGGCCACGGAATTTTCTGTGGCCATATCTTGTTATCAGCCATAGATTTGTCTGTGGCTAATAGTATAAATTGTTTTTTAAAACAATTGCAGTATTTTCGTTATATAATATAAAATATTTTATAACAAATATGTACCTGTATATACAACAAAATAAATCAAACAAATATTAAAAAGGAAATGCAAATATTTAATGATAACAATGTATCAAATAAAATATATTATACGTACATAGCCAACGGCCGCAGTTTAAAATTATGTTTATGCCAACATTAAAAAAAATCCTAACACCCTACAACGCCATCACCATCGCTGCATCCCGATGACCGCACCATCGCTATCGATCGCCTCGCAATCGCCATCATCAAATGCCTCCATCGTCGCCATCGCCACCAAGCCCGCTATATACCGCCATCGTCATCGCCACTATCCATCGCCACCATCACCATCACCCCCAATCCCTCTCCTCTCACCATCGCCATCGCCACCCTCATGTCCTGAAGGACCTTCATCACCAATCCCGCCCTCGCCATGTTGACCCTACCAAAAAATATTATGTTAGACTGTAAAACAAATAAATTAATAAACGAGGATAAAATGAAACACTTATAAAATTTAAGTTTGACATGTAACGCTTCAAAATTTGAGTTTGCCCATAAAACAAGTGTGCAATTGAGTGCACGTGTGACCCGGCCGAAAGCGAAGGTCACGCACGCGCTCTGGGCAGATTTTGCCCAGAAAACTGGGCAGAAGCCTGCCAAGTTTTCTAGGCAGAAGTCTGCCCGGTTTACTCCCTCCATTGCTCCATCCCTCCCTCCATCCCTTCCTCTCACGCTCTCTCAAACCCTAACAGTATGGCTCAAAATGATCGAAGGAGGAGACGAAATCCTAATCCTAAATTACTAAAGTTTACAAAAGGAGAAAGAGGAGAGGATTTCATCCACTTCCAAGAGGTAGGACTCCCTACTTGTGAGATGAATTTTAGTTTGGGAATGTTGTAGGAGTTTTACTATTAAGTAGTGTGAAATTTGGAATTTTTAGTTGAGATTAATGTTAAACCAATAAAATGCAAACTTGCAAATGCATCCAATAAAATGCAAGTTGACTAATACCCAATTTGTAAACTACTTAGAAATACCCACATTTAGTGCAAGCTTTGTGGTTCCATTATATCACCCTAATAGAGTTAAACGCAATTCTCTTAATGTTGTGTGCTAGTCTACTTAATTTAAATGCTAATAAATGATAAGGGAAACTCCACTCTGCGACTCATTCTAACCTTAACAGTAAACCTAACCCTGGCCCTAAAGCGTAGCCCATCTTGATATATATCAATGTGTGTTTTGACTTTAATCCATGTGCCTTATGTGCATGTGTACTTACTAGTGATCGATAAATATACGCAGACACAAACACAAAGTGCTATAGGTGATATGCTATATGGTTATAGGTGATATGTGTGTGTGCGTGTGCGGGAGGGGAGGGGATGAGTAAAGATAGATAATGTCATATATATATATATATATATATATATATATATATATATATATATATATATATATATTACTCTTAATTAATCCAAAAAAATCAAAGTTTGGATATAATTAAGTTGTAGAATGGTATCATACTTGAAGTCCGTGGACAGATAAAAGAATTCATACTCAAATAGCGACTATCCTTCAGATGCAAAACCGATGTTCTCCATAGTGCATTGATGATCCAACAAAGTAATCAGCAAATCTAGAATACAACAAAAATCTAGATCTAAATTAGATAGACGTGCATGCATTAAGTAAGATATATTGGTTAAAGACTACATAGAGTTACAAACTAGAACTGGGATTGTTGGGTATAACATTAGTCATGACAGTTGTACGTAGCATAAAGCTATGGCAACAACTACTGCTACCAACCCCAACCCCCTCAGTGTAGAGTAGGATTGCGGTTGTAGGTGCAGTAGCAATAGCCATGGGGTCGAAAACATCTAGTAGTTGGAGGAGGTGGGCAGGGAGAGGCGGGGTATTTTACCAATTAGTTTGCAGGATTAAGCTTTTCATTCACCGACCAGTTCGAGCCTCCTCACATGGGCTTCCTCAAAGAGGTGGTTCTAGTTGCTGGTGGAACCGTCTTGAAGAATGTTGATATGGCGATGAACGCATCAAACGTCAAGGTGTTCTCCCTTGGATCCGCCTTCATTGTTTATAATGAAGAGCCTCAACCTGCGTGCAACTCAGCAGATCTTGAAGAGGTTGGACTGAAAAGATGCGACGAGGTTGTGGCCTTAGAATCAAAGACTGGTTTTAAAGTTATTGGCCATATACTATTATTGGACCACATTGTCGCCTGCAGTTCGCCAAGGTCACAAAGTAGGGAGTGCTTTCTTTCTCTACAAAGAAAGAGAAATTAAAAGAAAGAAATCGTCGGTTAGAACACAGTCACTTGAAACACTGTCACTTGAAACAGTGTCATCGGATCGGTAATACATATTCAAAGTGACTGTGTTCTCTAATTCTTCCTTGAAATAGTCGGATCTGCCTTCTCTAATTCTTCCCCATTATACACGTTCCAGAAGCTAGGTATACTTGGCGATCTCCTTAACGTGATCGCCAAGTATACCTAGCTTCTAGAACGTGTATAATGGGGAAGAATTATAGAACACAGATCTATTTAACAGTATTAGATTATGTTGTATAATAGGGACGAATTAGAGAAGGCAGATCCGACTGTTTCAAGGAAGAATTAGAGAACACAGTCAGTTTGAATATGTATAACAGATCCGATGACAGTGTTTCAAGTGACTGTGTTCTAACCGACGATTTCTTTCTTTTAATTTCTCTTTCTTTGTAGAGAAAGAAAGCACTCCCTACTTTGTGACCTTGACGAACTGCAGGCGACAATGTGGTCCAATAACAGTATGTGGCCAATAACTTTAAAACCAGTCTTTGATTCCAAGGCCACAACCTCGTCGCATCTCTTCAGTCCAACCTCCTCAAGATCTACTGAGTTGCATGCAGGTTGAGGCTCTTCGTTGTAAACAATGAAGGCGGCTCCTAGGGAGAACACCTTGATGTTTGATGCGTCCATCGCCATGTCAACATTCTTCAAGATGGTTCCACCAGCAACTAGAACCACCTCTTTGAGGAAGCCACTGTGAGGAGGCTCGAACTGATCGGTGAATAAAAATCTTAATCCTGCAAACTAATTGGTAAAATACCCCACCTCTTCCTGCCCACCTCCTCCAACTACTAGATGTTTTCGACCCATGGCTATTGCTACTGCACCTTCAACCGCAATCATACTTTACAATGAGGGGGTTGGGGTTGGTAGCAGTAGTTGTTACCGTAGCTTTATGCTACGTACAACTGTATGACTAATATCATACCTAACAATCCTAGTTCTGATTTGTAACTTTGTGTAGTCTTTAACCAATATATCTTACTTAATGCATGCACGTCTATCTATTTTAGATCTAGATTTTTGTTGTAGTCTAGATTTGCTGATTACTGTGTTGGATCAGCACTGCACTACGGAGAACATCAGCTATGCATCTGAAGGATAGTCGCTATTTGAGTATGAATTCGTTTATCTCCCCAGGTACTTCATGTATAATACAACTCTACAACTTAATTATATCCAAACTTTGATGTGTTTGGAATAATTAAGATTAAGATATATATGACATTATCTATCTTTACTCAACCCCTCCCCCCACACCCCCACACATATCATATATATATATATCGATCTTCGGTAGCGAAAAAGAGGCTTTTCGCACCGTGCGAAAAGAGTTTTATCTTTTTTTTGAAAAAAAATTTCAAAAATTCTTTTTTTGATGTTTAATCCATACAATTATATATCCAAGGGAAAATAATGGGTGATTCCGTTGGGGGATTAGAACACCCATCCACCCGTTACAAATTTAACGGTATCAAAACGTGCGAATTTGATGAAATGCCTTGATCGAAGGCCAAATGACATTATTTCTCAACGATTATTTTTTGAGAGGGGTATAACAACATATAATATAATGAGGGTGGAAAAAAGAATTTTTGAAAAAAAATTCAAAAAAAACTAAAAACATTTTCGCACGGTGCGAAATGTTCTCATTTGAAAATTTTCCTATATATATATATATATATATATATATATATCTCTCTCTCTCTCTCTCTCTCTCTCTCTCTCTCTCTCTCTCTCTCTCTCTCTCTCTCTCTCTCTCTCTCCCCCCCCTCTCTCCCCCCCCCTATAACCGTAAACCATATAGACTAAAATCTGCGTATATTTCAATTTAATCTAAAACCACATTTGCATTGCCCTCTTAAGAACTTATATGGGGATAGAAACGAATTCATACTCAGCGACTTATAATCTAAATCCAAATATCAATTATAACCCTAAAACTTGGTAGGAATGTTCTTTATCATGCTTGTGTAACGAATAATAAACCTAATGACTAAGACGGACGCATACACATAATCACATAGCACATATAATAAAAGGAATTGTTACAAGAAATTATTACCTGTGTCGCTCTCATGCGCATGATAACCACCAACTCTGCTGGATTAAGGCCTACCCAGGAACATAAAATGCACTCTCCTCCATCAGATTCCTCATATCCTCCCCGACATGTGTCAAGGTCGCCTGAACCTGAGCCCCACATAAAGCCACGTCGGGCTGCCTCCTATTTGCCTATTCGTGCCTACATGCAGTCGGTAAGGCGGCACGCTCTATCTCCGGGTCATATGGAATGAACACCACCGGCTCAGGTTCGACATATGGAGGGGCATTTTGAGAAGTAGAGGCGGCATGTGACCCGGCCGTGTCGGGAGTCTCAATATGTATATCATCTAGCCCACCTACATCCATACGCAATAAGACAATTGCAAATTCAATTAGTTTAACAAACTGGACTGAACATTTAAAATAAAAATATGCGTACATGTGCATGTTGGCAGTGAGGTATGTGGGGAAGCGGGTATATGTCCTGCAGTGCCTGGAAATATATAAAGTGTAACGACTCGTATTTTTCAATACATTTAATTACGTAATTAAAGTAAATTCATTTTTAGAAAGTATTTTATAGTGGTTGATAAGGAGTTTTAAGTGATTTCAAAATTTCTTATAAAAATATTTTGAAGTATCAAACTAGTTAAGGTGTATTTTAGTAAGTTCGGGTTTCATCAAATACCTCTAAATACTTTGATAAAATTTCATTTTCAATTATTACCGTTTTGGCTTAATGAATTAATTTTCTATACAAATATCATCAAAACGTTTTCAAACTTTTACAGTATTATTCTGTGATCATTTAGGTCTCCCCATATTAATTTAGTAATATTCTGATATCAAATCAATAGAGAACCCGCCAACTTGCTTCCTAAAACATTTTGGCCTCAAACTAGTATCTCCGTAGCTCAAATCGTGAAATGGATCTCGTATCCGCGATCCTCGCGACGATACAAACCTGTGGGTATGTTTTCGTAATTTTTCGGACACGTTTAAGCCCAATGGTAAAATCGTAAATTCGTTACTAATCTTTACTAATGACCTTCACTAATTACTTTTTAACTTTTACCCTATCCTAATCACCTCGCCAAAACAATCCCGTAAGCAGCCCATGTTTCATGTGTTAGCTTAAATTCCACACTTAGTCTAAATGATAACATACCCTCATTAATGTTTGACTAAATATTAATTAACCCTTTCAATTTTATAACTATATAATATATAATAAGCCCCAATCCCCTCCTCCTTACTCAGCCCAGGCTCTCAAACCCATACCCATTCTCTTCTCACACGCAAGCCCCCCATTCCCTCTCGTTTGCGTACCCTCACCCATGCAAACCCAGGCGCACACACAACCCACCTCCCCCGTTTATTTCGAAACACCCCTCCCTCTAATCTCTTCCTCCCCTACACAAAGCACACATGCCCTCTCTCTCTTTCGTTCACTCCCTAACCATCACAGTATCTCCCTCTCTCTCTTTTTCTCCCGTTCAAACCCATCGACCCACGCTCGCCCACCGTCTCCGTCGTATTCCGATGCCGGCGACTCGCTTCTCAACCCCCAAGCAGCACCCCCTCTCGCCATCCGACCTCCACGACGTACCCAACTCCGCCGCCCCTCCTCTCTACTTCGACAGCACGTTCGAGCCCTCCACCGTTCGCCCACCCCACTGGACGACGACCCAACCCCGACAGCAACCCCGCCTCCTCAGCCTCGCCGTCTCCCTCTCCTTCGACTACGCCCCTCCACCGCTCGAGCATCCCCGGAGCTCCGAGCCCATGTAGCGATAACACACCGCCCCTCCAGTGAACTTGACCCCATGCCTCCCTCGTTGCTCCACCTCCTCTCGTCGTTCGAACACCCACTCTCCCCTCCAGCGATCGCCAACGAAGACCCCCCACAGCTGTCGTCTTCCTCGTGCTCGTTGACGCCACGATGTCTCCCCTTCCCCGGCGCTCCGCCGCCTGTCTCGCTGTCACGCCCTGCTTCCCAAAACGTGGAGGCGAAGCGTGAGAAGGTCCGCTCAGACTTGAAGCTACAAAGCTGCAAGTCCGATAAGCGTCAATCAAATTTAAACTGCAGGTCCTTGCAACGCGAAACGAAACAAAGATAATAATAAGGAAAAGAGACAAAGAATAAATCTCAGAATATGCATAATAAATTTCAACATCGCAGAAAAGCCACCAGGCTAAAAATAAAAGAGTCTAAAAGAGGCCCCAGCATGGCCAACAAAAGTACAAAGTACGAAAACAAAGTAATGGTGCAAGCACCGACAACTAACAGCAACCTAAAGTAAAAGCAACTCCACAGTCACTAAGACTGGTCTCCGGTGTCCTCGAACTCCTCGACGAACATAGGCTCAGGCTCAGCGTCAGCAAACACCTCGTCCTCAACAACTGTCTCTGGCTCAGGGTCTAACATGTGACACCCAAAAGAGCAAGGGGCACATGTCAGCAAGTCTAAAAGACTTGTGCAAGGAAACGGAAAGTACAAGTAAAAGCAACCTAGCAGTTCTAGCATGATGCAATGACATGGCAGTTAAAGTACGAGTGCAACAAGTAAAGTAAAGCAAGTACAAGAGGACAACTAGCATGGCATGGCAGGAGTAGTAAACTACAAACAATCTCAAGTCACTTTTCAAGTCGTGCACAGAGTTCACGCCTTACAGCTGAAGAGGTTGTACGGGCACACTTCTACGCTGAGTGATCGCTCAACCCTACCCCTCCACGTGTATCGAGCCAGGGCCTTACCCCCGAACGGGAATGATCGCTTCTGGATCACGAGCCAGGAAGTGTTTTTCATGTTGGCATAGGGGTGCACCTAGCCCGGGACAAGCAAGTACAAGTATGTAGCGTGTGCTACGAATGCGACATTCAATGCATGGATGACATGACATGGCAAGTAGTAAAGCGTACAGGTAAGGAAAGTAAACATGACAGTTTAGTATGCATGATCAACAAGTTTAAAGAGTTTGATCTAGCTTCGTTGTCAAGCTAGATCATTTAGGTGACGGATCTAGTTTCATTGTCAAACTAGATCAAGTAGGCGTCTAGCCAGCTATCATTTCACTGACTAGTCTCTTTTACGCTAAAAACAAGGAAGTGGCCTAAAAACATGGCCCTAAGCAAGAGTTGGCAAGTTTCACTTGCCTGCAAGTATCACGTCTGAGCAACACTGTCCAATGAGTCCAAAATCACAATAACCCTACGTGCACAAGTCCACCGGCCTACATCCGTTTTATTAATCTTGATTAGTGAATTCTAAAACATTTAAAATACTTTAAAAATACTGATTTTAGTCTTGATTAGCATGCATTGGGTTGGGAGTCCTAGGGGTGCAAAGCGTTACCTCAACACGACGCGAAAGCTACACCGGCGTCGGGTAGCGACGCCGGTGGTTGGAATAAAAGATCGCGCTCCAAGTCCAGATTCCAATTAGATTCCTCGCTGGAAATTTCAGAGCAATCAACCGGAGTAACGAATCCAGATTCCAAAGCTAGCACGTGCGACGACGGCCTACGACGTGTCGCAACGTCGTACGCGACGAATCCTCGAAGAGAAAGCACCTAGGTGGGGCCCACAGTAGTCCTAGGGACCTATGGGGGACCCACAATACCTCTGGAGAACTTGGGGGGCCCACGGTGGCAAGTGGTGCGACGGGTGCGGGGTTGCGACGAATGGCTCTCGGTCGTACAGCCTCGGTGCGGGGACTTGGCTCGGTCAGACACAGTGGAACGGCTGTGCAGCGGTGAGGGTCGGTCACAGCTGCGGGGTGCGGGGCTTCCTCTCGATCGGTGCAGGGATACGGGCCGGTCGGGCCCCTTGGATGCGGGGTTGCAACGTTGCAATTTTGCAACGTTGCAACGTCGGTCGGTGCGGAGTTGCGGGCCGGTCGGGCACGGTGCGGAGCGGAGCGACAGGGCGGGCACGGTGCGGAGCGGGATGCGGGTTGTGCTCTCGGTTTGACCGAGAGCTCCTCTCGATCGGAGCGGGTGAACAGAGCGGGCGGGTAGCAGCGGGGTGCGGACGGGGCTTGGTGCGGGGGCGGCTAGCGGTCGGAGCGGGGGAACGGCCTATGTTTTCTGGGTCGTGCGGCAGCTGTTCGTCGCAACGTTGCGACGAATCGTCGCAACGTCAAATTTGAGTTTTGGAAGCGGCTAGGGTTATTTTCTTACGAAAATAGGTCTTCCTAGGGGTTGTTTATATAGTGTAGATGGGTTGACTTGGTCTAGGGCTAAATCTAATAGGATTAGAAGTTCAAAAATATTTAAAATTTGAATCTCAACTTCTCCAACTCGCACAAGGATTTGATGCGGTCCAAATGAGTTGGAAATTGGCTCAAAAATTCTTTAATATGTTTAAAACTCAAATAAATTTTATTTGGCTGAAAATAATTTAAAAATTAATTATTAAAAATATTATATACCTTGTTAAAAATATAAAAGTGGTCAAATAAACTCCAAAAATTATAAAATAAATATCGGGGTGATCGTGATGATGAAAGTGAGCTAACTAAGAAGACAGATCTCAATTTCAACATCGGACGACGAAACTAAAAATAGAAACGTCTCCCGTCAAAAGTGAAAATCGCAACGTCTCATCAAATAAGATTAAATTGTGGGAAAACGACTTGAGAAACGTCGTTCCAAATTAGTGCCACTATTTAATACCCTCAGAGACGTTCACAACGGCATATCACACAAAAGTGTTCACATTCATATAAAGTCTAAAATAAACATGTGCACGGCCAAAAGCACGTGCACGAACAAAGTACAACGAAAAGTGGTCGTTACATCCTCCCCACCTTAGAAATGATTCCGTCCTCGGAATCAACATCAAGCACTGCTCGGGAAAAGGTGCGGGAAGCGCTCTCTCATCTCATCCTCACGTTCCCAGGTAGACTCACCAGGGGAACCGTGACGCCACTGCACTCGAACCAAGTCGACGGTCTTATTCCTCAGCTGCTTCTATCGACGATCCAGAATCTCAACGGGTTGCTGATCATAAGACAGATCCAGACGTACCGTAATCTCTGAGAAATCCACAGCATAGGATGGATCACTAACGTATCGACGTAACTGAGATACAGGAAATACGTCATGAACTCCCACCAGCGACGGCGGCAACGCCAAGCGATAAGCCACAGCTCCAACTCTCTCCAGGACATCGAACGGTCCAATGAACCTCAGACTCAGCTTGCCTCTCTTTCCGAATCGAATAACTCCGCGGTTCAGAGAAATCTTCAGAAAGACATGGTCGCCAGGCTGAAACTCCAAGGGCCTCTGTTTAGCATCAGCCCAATGCTTGAAACGGTCCTGCGCAATCCTCAGCTTCTCCCGGATGTTCCTCACAACATCCACGGCCTCCACGATCATCTCCGGTCCTAACAGCTCCCGATCTCCAATGTCATCCCAGCTCGGTGGCGATCGACATTTCTTTCCATATAGCGCGGTGAAAGGCGCCATTCCAATACTCGCCTGGTAGTTGTTATTGTAGGCAAACTCAAAGTGATGGAGATGATCCTCCCAAGATCCCTTGAAGTCCAACATGCACGCTCTCAGCATGTCCTCCAAAATCTGAATCGCCCTCTCGGACTGGCCACCCGTCTGCGGGTGGTACGTCGTACTGAAACGCAGACTCGTACCCAAGCTCTTCTGCAGACTCTGCCAAAACTGAGATGTGAATCTCATGTCTCTGTCCGAAACGATACTCATAGGGACTCCGTGAAGTCGTACGATCTCCTGCACGATTCACGTTACATCACTATCTAAACTAGGAAAAGGAAATAAAATCGGAGTGTAAAAGGATTTACCTCCATATATCTCCTCGCTAGCGTCTCAGTAGACTGTCCTACTCGGAAGGGTATAAAGTGCGTGGATTTGGTCAATCGGTCTACGATCACCCAAATCGCGTCATTCTGCTTCGGACTCCGAGGTAGTCCAGTCACGAAATCCATAGTGATGTGCTGCCACTTCCACTCCGGAATCGGAAGCGGTTGTAGCAACCCTGCCGTACGATGATGCTCCGCCTTTACTTGTTGGCAAACCAAACACTTGGCTACACTCCGAGCCACACTCCTCTTCATACCATGCCACCAAAAATTCAGACGAAGATCCTTGTACATCTTGGTGCCATCGGGATGCACAGAATACGGCGAACTGTGCGCCTCCACCAATAATTCCTCTCTGATATCTCCAGCTGGCACACACAACCTGGCTCCAAATCTCAACGATCCGTCCTCGTGTATCAAAAATTCAGTCCGCAGACCGGCTTCCACCTGCTCCCGAATCTTCACCAGCTTAGCATCTCCAGCCTGTCCAGCCTTGATCCTATCCACGATCGTCGACTGTATCTGCATACTCATCAACGAAGAGGTCTCTCCAGGAAGAATAATCTCGATACCAATCTCGCAAAAATCCTGCTGCAATCTACACTGCGAGGTCAACATCATCACCGCTGGAAGTCTGCTCAGCGCATCCGGAACCACATTCACCTTGCCAGGGTGATACTGCAAATCAATCTCATAATCAGCCATGAGCTCCAACCATCGACGTTGTCGCATGTTGAGCTCCTTCTGCGTAAAGATATACTTCAAGCTTTTGTGATCAGTGAAGATCTTCACTTTCTCACTCAGCAGGAAGTGCCTCCAAATCTTGAGCGCAAACACGACAGCAGCCAACTCCAAATCATGTGTCGGGTAATTCTTCTCATGAGCCTTAAGCTGACGAGAAGCATACGCAACCACATGCCCATGCTGATGCAACACACATCCAAGACCCTTGCCAGAAGCATCGCAAAAGATCTCGAATCCTCCACTCTGATCAGGCATAGCAAGTACAGGGGCAGTCGTCAATCTCTCCTTCAGAACATCAAAAGCCTTCTCGCAATCATCAGACCAAACATATGGCACATCCTTCCGCGTCAGTCTGGTCATCGGCTCAGCAATCCGGGAAAAGTCCTTAATGAAACGTCGGTAATAGCCTGCAAGCCCAAGGAAACTCTGAATCTCAGATGCTGACTGCGGAACCGGCCACTCTCTGATAGCCACAATCTTCTCGGGGTCCACAGAAATTCCATCACCAGACACCACATGCCCGAGAAAAGCAACTCTATCCAGCCATAACTCGCACTTGGAATACTTAGCATACAAACGATGCTTCCTCAAGATCTCCAACACTGTCCTCAAGTGCGATGCATGCTCTTCCTCTGACTTTGAATAGATCAGAATATCGTCGATGAAGATGACGACGAACTTGTCTAGAAAGCCGTAGAAGATCAGATTCATCAGGTTCATAAAGACTGCGGGCGCATTGGTCACACCAAATGGCATGACCACGAACTCGTAGTGACCATACTTCGTCCTGAACGCTGTCTTCAGGATGTCGTCCTTCTTCACCTTAAGCTGATGGTAACCACTCCTCAAATCCAATTTAGAAAACACCCTCGAACCTCTGAGCTGATCAAAGATGTCATCTATACGAGGCAAGGGATATTTATTCTTGATAGTCACAGCATTCAGCTCCCGGTAATCCACACACATGCGACGCGAACCATCCTTCTTCACCAGCAACACCGATGCTCCCCACGGAGACACACTGGGATTGATGTAACCCTTCTGCAAAAGATCATCCAGCTGTCTACGCAACTCTTCCAACTCTGCTGGTGCCATACGATATGGCGCCTTCAAAATAGGCTGCGCTCCCGGAACAAGGTCGATCGAAAACTCGAGAGCTCGATCGGGTGGCAGTCCAGACATCTCCTCGGGGAAGACGTCGTCGAACTCACGTACCACAGCTGGTCTACTCTGCTCCATCTGCATAGCAACGATCTCCACCGGTCTGGCCCGAAACCTAACAGGACCAAGCGAGCTGCTACCTCGACTGAACTCAAACACCGGATGTCCTGGTATCTCGAACACCACCTTCTTCCTCCGACAGTCGATCGTAGCATAGAAACTCGCTAGCCAATCCATTCCAAGCACTGCATCGTAATTGATGATGTCGTGGACAATAAAATCAGCGTAAAGCTCATGTCCACAAACCACCAAAGGGCAAGAATTGCACCCACGATGCACCGAGATTACGCCATTTCCTGTAACAATGTTCCAACTCTTGGGAAGAGGGGAGGTCGTCAAGGAATGCTTCTCCACGAAGCTCCGGGAAATAATGCACATCGATGCACCAGAGTCAAAGAGGACTCATGCTGGAAACGTGCAAACCAAAATCACACCTAACAAACAGACTAACAATCAAACCTATTCTAAAAAACAATCATATGCAAGCAACAAACATAATCTAACAACCAAAAACTAGCTAACGAAAGAACAACTAGACAGAGGGTTACCTGCGATAACCTCGTCCACAGCCTCGGTCTCCACTGCCGTTATCAAGTAAGCCTGCCTCCTTGGCTGAACAGCCTACTGATACGCCTGCTTCTGCGGAAGAAGAGGCGCTCCACGTCCAGCAGGTGCAGGTGCTCTCTGCTGCAACGGCTGGGCTGCAACTGGTCCCCTCTGTAGCTGTGCTCCATCAGGTCCTCTCCTCAACTGGTTCGCATGCTGACAATCCCTCGCTACATGAGTAGCATCTCCACAGATCAGGCACTGCCCCAGAAATTTCCTGCACTGCTCCTTGATGTGGCCAGTCTTGCCGCAGAAATGGCAAGTCTTCACAGTAGGCCCACCTGGCCTCTTGAACTGCACTGGCTGGGTAGGCTTGAACCCAGGCCTAACCACTCCTCTGGCCTGCTCCATAGGCCTCTTCCCAGCTCCAGAAATCTGTCCTCTCTTCAGCTTCGCAATCCTCTCCTGTCTCCGAGCAACTACTATCAACTTCTGATATGACTCCATATCCGTTGTAGACATCAGGCTCTGCAAGTCTAAGGAAAGGCCCTGCAGAAACCTCTGAGCCTTCTCCTAAGCATCCTCCACCATCTTCGGCGCGAAGCGACTCAGCCTAGTGAACTCCTGGTGGTACTGGTCCACCGTCAGATTCTCCTGCTTCAGCTCAATGAATCGCTGCAACATCTCCCTCCTGGCAGCCTTCGGGAAGTACTCCTCATCGAACCGACTTGAAAGTAGCCCAAGGTATCGGTGTCGTCAATAGCTCCTCCTCTGCATCCCACCAGTTGCGGGCATTATCCTTAAGCTGCTTCTTCACCAGATCAACCCATCCAGCCGGGTTGACCTTCGACATCTTCAGATTATCCTCGGTATTTCTGATCCACTCCTCGGCAGCCAACAGTCCTTCAGATCCATCAAAGTAGGTCAGGCCCAGCTCCCGAAACTGCTTCGCTCCTGGCTCGAAGCGAGGGGCACTCTGAGTATTCTGGAGCATGCCCTGCTGCACCTGCATCATCTGATGCATCATCCTCATGATCTCAGCATTGGTGGGCTCTCTATCCGGCTCCTCAGCACGATTGGGCCCACTACCAGATCGGGTCTGTCGTCGTCCAGCCATCTAATGACATAGAAAACGAACAAACAAATTAGACTCAAATAGCTTAATGACTTGGATGTTGCAATTTATTTAATGGACATTCTGTTATTACCGTTGTTCCGTTAATTCACAATTGCAAGAAGGACCTGCATGGGCCACCAACAAAACCTGTCACGCCTCGCTTCCCAAAACGTGGAGGCGAAGCGTGAGGAGGTCCGCTCAGACTTGAAGCTACAAAGCTGCAAGTCCGATAAACGTCAATCAAATTTAAACTGCAGGTCCTTGCAACGTGAAACGAAACAAAGATAATAATAAGGAAAAGAGACAAAGAATAAATCTCAGAATATGCATAATAAATTTCAACATCGCAGAAAAGCCACCAGGCTAAAAATAAAAGAGTCTAAAAGAGGCCCCAGCATGGCCAACAAAAGTACAAAGTACGAAAACAAAGTAATGGTGCAAGCACCGACAACTAACAGCAACCTAAAGTAAAAGCAACTCCACAGTCACTAAGACTGGTCTCCGGTGTCCTCGAACTCCTCGACAAACGTAGGCTCAGGCTCAGCGTCAGCAAACACCTCGTCCTCAACAACTGTCTCTGGCTCAGGGTCTGACATGTGACACCCAAAAGAGCTAGGGGCACATGTCAAGGACACCCAAAAGGCTCAGGCCTGTGTTTCGGCTTTCGTCTGGGTAAGCACACCCAGACAGTTACTTGTACACTGCTTCTTTTCTATATTTAGAATTGTTGTGACTTACATACAGTTCCATCTTCGTGGCACCGCAGACGTCGCACCTGCTGAGTTAGATGTTCTTGAGTTGGCAGAGCCGGAGTTTGACACTGAGACCACAGCTTTCAGAGTTATTTTCAGTTGTACTTTCTTTCTTTCATGTACTATTGTTGGAACATTTTGTACAGTATGTATTGTAATAATTGGACACTTTTTAGGTATTTTTATACATCTCTGCATCATGGCTAGTTTGTTTTCACTGGTTAACTACAGACCTACGAAATAACCAAATAAGTAATGGGCCCTCGGGAGCGGGTCGTTACATAAAGAATGTTATGCAGTTAGTTATACAGAAACTTAAAAGGTCCACATTTAGACACATACTACAACTACAATAAGCATACATGTCCCAGATGCCGGGTGTAACGACTGGTTTTCATGTATCTGGATTTATTATATTATAATATATGTTTTGGTGGATTTTCTCCTCATGTGTGGTTTTCGTCTCCGTAATTTTCATTTTCGATCGTTTCGTCGTGTTTTCTCGTTTCTTCATTAGGATCGTCGATTTCGGAGTAAGTCATTCGTGACGGGCTTCATAACAGTCGTATCTTACTATTAGATCAAGCCTAGGAGTCTTAGGAATCGATCCCGGGGCTCCGCGCTCCGTATCAGAACTTTTGGTGCTTATTAGCCAGTGTAAGAAGGGGCACCGACCGACTAGATGACGATCCAGTCGGTCGGCAATCCTTCTTGGACCGACTAGTTGGCTTTCTAAATTTCTCAGGAGTTACTGTTTATCGTTAGTCGGTCTAAGAACGTTGGTTGACCGACTAGGTTGCAAACTAGTCGGTCAGCAATGCTTCTTTAACCGACTAACTCTTCAACTAATTTTTGGTATCAATACTGTTCACTCTTAGTCGGTCTAAGAACGTTCACCGACCGACTAGATGCCAAACTAGTCGGTCAGTAGTTGTTCATCGACCGACTAAATCTAAATTCTATTTTCGTTCAGAAGTTACTGTTTACACTTAGTCGGTCTGCGTTGGTCGACCGACCGACTAGTTGCCAAACTAGTCGGTCAGTGGTTGCTCTTTGACCGACTAATCTATGTTAAAACCCTAATTTCTGGGCAGCCACCAGCCCATCCTATTTAAACCCCTCCCAAACGTTTTCTTCTTCCTCCACTCGACCCAAACCCCTAGTTTCTCCCCCATTGAGCCCCCTTCTTCCCCAAACCATTATTCCTTCATCCCTAGCCCAAAATCCATCATCCAAACTATCCATCAACACATTCTACCCCTCATCTTCCCCAAAATCTCATCAAATCCCCAAAATCCCCCAAAAACCCTAGTTCCCCAAACTTCTCCAATAATTTCCAGATCTGGTCCTTAGGTTCTCCGGAGTGTTTCTTCTGCCTCCTCACGGTAAGAAATCGATCTCTTGATGTTTTCATAACCTATTTGTATTTTTATGAAACCCTAATGAAATGAATGTTGTTTTGATGATTGTTTCCCCTTAACAGCGATTTCCCCGTAGTTTAGCATCCGCGAGACGAACCTTCGTGATCGTCATCCCCGGTGCTAGGCAAGTGAAACTTGCCACCTAGGGTTTCGGCCATGTTTTAGGCCATTTACTTGTTATAGGCGTAAAAGAGGCTAGGCGACGAAATGATATTCGCTTAGGCGCAAATTTAGGAACTAGCTTGACAACGAAGCTAGATCTGATATTTATCATGTTGCACAATTACCATGTCATGTTTAAATTCCATTAACTGTACGTAAATTAATTGTCATGTGATTGCATTCTTTATGTGATCCCGTGTTTGCGAATCATCGCTACAATACTTGTGTTTCCTGGCTCGTGACCAGAAGCGAGCATAATGAGTTGCTAACCCCAACGCTCGATATTGAATTGTGAACTAGGAAAACAAGCTCCCGTGCGGGGCAACCCTGGCTCACTTGCTGGACTCATGTACAGGGACCCTGGCTTGTTTACGTGTGGGATGGGGTAAGAGTTAAGCGGTCATTCAACTGGGGGTCTGCCTGATCAGCAACTGCATTTGTAAGGCGTAAACTCTGGGGTGGGGTAGTGTTTAGTGCCGATCAGCGTGAATGTTATACCATTCAGCTGAAGGGCGTAAACATCTACAAACAACAGTGAAACGTGAATAGTGAATTGATTGAGATTGTTAGTAGCTTGGCTACTCTTGTCTTGTCCCGATACTTGTTCTCTTGTACTTACTGTTCACCATGTCTTAATTGTGCACTCATGTTATAACTGCCATGTCATGCATACTAAAACTGCTAGGTTGCTAGTTGCCTTACTTTCAGTTTCCTTGCCCAAGTCTTTTAGACTTGCTGACATGTGCCCCTTTACTCTTTTGGGTGACACATGTTAGATCCTGAGCCTGAGTACCTTGTTGAGGACGAGGTGTTTGCTGACGCCGAGCCCGAGCTCGTGTTTGACGGGGAGTACGTGGACACTGGGGACCAGTCCTAGTGTCTCCGTTGTGTTTACCCTTTTGTTTAGACTGCTGCTTTGTTGTCGGTGCGTAGCACCTATACTTTGTGGTGTTGTTGCTTTTGTTGGCCTTGTTCTGGGCCTTTAGACTCTTTCTTTTAGCCTGGTGGCTTTTCTGGATGTTGAACTTATTTTCGTGTTGGACAATTTATGAGATATGAGAATTTTATTTCAGTCTCTCCTTGTGTTATTATTGTTGTTCCGTTGTGGTTACAGGGACCTGCTTATGTTTTATTGACGCTTATCGGGTTTGGGGCTTCACAGCTCCACTCTCGTGCGGACCTTTTCACATCTCGCCTCCATTTTAGGGAAGCGGGTCGTGACAGGTTTTGTTGGTGGCCCATGCAGGTCCTTCTGTAACTGCGATTATCGGAATAGCGATAATAATATTAGAATGTCCAACAAACTAAGTTCGACGTCCGAGTCATAAGCTATGAGTCTAATCTGCTTCGTTTTCTGTGTCACTAGATGGCAGGAAGACGATTCACCCGTGGTGGAGGTAGTGGTGTGCTCCCTCATGATGGGGAGCTTGAGCGGGAACCCACCAACGGTGAGATGATGTGGATGATGCTCCAGATGATGCAAGTGCAGCAGGGTGTGCTCCTGCAAGTCCAGAATGCTCCACTTGCTCGAGCTGCCCGGGCTCTTCCGGATGCCCCTCGCTCTGAGCCGGGAGCGAAGCAATTTCGGGAGCTGGGTCCCGCATATTTTGATGGGTCTGAGGGTCCTCTGGCTGCCAATGAGTGGATTCAGAACATCGAGGACAATCTGAAGATGGCCAAGATCACCCCGGCTGGATGGGTTGATTTGGCGAAGAGGCAACTCAAGGATAATGCTCGGAACTGGTGGGATGCGGAAGAGAAGATGTTGGTGGAGCCGATAGCTTGGACTACCTTTAAGTCCAGGTTTGATGAGGAATTCTTTCCGAAGGCTACTAAGAAGGAGATGATGTAGCGTTTCATTGATCTGAAGCAAGGGAGCTTGACGGTGGACCAGTACCACCAAGAGTTCACTAGGCTGAGTCGGTTCGCACCGAAGATGGTGCAGGATGCTGATGAGAGGGCTCAGAGGTTCCTGCAGGGACTTGCTTTGGAGCTCCAGAGTTTTGTGTCTTCCTCCGATCTGGACTCTTATCAGAAGGTTTTGGTCGCTGCCAGGAGGCAGGAGTTGAACCTGAGTCAGAGGAGAGGGCATGTTTCTGGTGCTGGGAAGAGGCCTATGGAGCAGGCCAGAGCGGTGGTTAGGCCTGGTTTCAAGCCTAATCAGCCAGCTCAGTTTAAGAGGCCAGGAGGGCCTATTCTGAAGACTTGCCATTTCTGCGGCAAGCCTGGCCACATCAAGGATCAGTGTCGGAAGTTTTTGGGCCAGTATCTGGTTTGTGGTGATGCTTCCCATGTCGCGAAGGATTGTCGGCATGCGGGTCAGGTGCGGAGGGCGCCTGTTGCAGCACAGCCGTTGCAGCAGCGAGCGTCTGTTCCTGCTGGTCGTGGAGCAGCTCTTGTTCCACAGAGGCAGGCTTTTCAGCAGGCTGTTCCACCGAGGAGGTAGGCTTTTCTGATGACCGCTGTGGAGAGCGAGGCTGTGGATGAGGTTATCGCAGGTAATCCTCAATCTAGCTATTACTTTCCTAGCTGGTTTGAATGTTAGATTGTGTTGTTTGCTTGAACATGATTGTTTGCTAGACTAGGGTTTGATTGTTAATTGCTTGTTAGGTGTGGTTTTGGTTTGCACATTTCCTGCACGGGTCCTCTTTGACTCTGGTGCATCGATGTGCATTATTTCTCGGAGCTTCGTGGAGAGGCATTCCTTGTCGACGTCCCCTCTTCCCAAGAGTTGGAATATCGTTACAGGGAATGGCGTGGTCTCGGTGCATCGTGGTTGCAATTCTTGCTCGTTGGTGGTCTGTGGACATGAGCTTTTCGCTGATTTCATTGTCCACGACATCATCAACTACGATGCGGTTCTTGGGATGGACTGGCTTGCGAGCTTCTATGCTACGATTGACTGTATGAGAAAGAAGGTGGTGTTCGAGATTCACGGACATCCAGTATTTGAGTTCAACCGTGGTAGCAGTTCGCTTGGTCCTGTCAGATTTCGGGCCAGGCCGGTGGAGGTTGTGGCTATGCGGATGGAGTTGGAGTGGCCAGCTGTGGTGTGAGATTTTGGCGATTTCTTCCCCGAGGAGATGTCTGGTTTGCCACCTGATCGAGCTTTAGAATTTTCTATCGATCTTGTTCCAGGTGCGCAGCCAATTTCGAAGGCGCCGTATCGTATGGCACCTGCAGAATTGGAAGAGTTGCGGAAGCAGTTGGATGAGCTTTTGCAGAAGGGTTATATCAATCCCAGTGTGTCTCCGTGGGGAGCACCGGTGCTGCTGGTGAAGAAGAAGGATGGTTCGCGTCGCATGTGCGTGGACTATCGGGAGTTGAATGCGGTGACCATTAAGAATAAATACCCGTTGCCTCGCATCGATGATATTTTTGATCAGCTTGGAGGTTCGAGGGTGTTTTCTAAATTGGATTTGAGGAGTGGTTACCATCAGTTGAAGGTGAAGAAGGGAGATGTTCCGAAGACAGCGTTCAGGACGAAGTATGGACACTATGAGTTTGTGGTTATGCCTTTCGGCGTAACTAACGCGCCCGCAGTTTTCATGAATCTGATGAACCTGATTTTCTACGACTTTTTGGATAAGTTTGTCGTTATCTTTATTGACGACATTCTGATCTATTCGAAGTCGGAGGAAGAGCATGCCTCGCACTTGAGGACGGTATTGGAGATCTTGAGGAAGCATCGTTTGTATGCTAAATTTTCGAAGTGCGAGTTTTGGCTGGATAGAGTTGCTTTTCTCGGGCATGTGGTGACTGGAGATGGAATTTCAGTGGATCCCGAGAAGGTTAGGGCCATCAGAGAGTGGCCTGTTCCGTCGTCTGCGTCTGAGATTCGGAGTTTCCTTGGACTTGCTGGTTACTATCGGTGATTCATTAAGGACTTTTCTCGTATTACTGAGCCGATGACCAAGTTGACGCGGAAGGATGTACCTTTTGTTTGGTCGGGTGATTGTGAGAGTGCTTTTGGTATTCTGAAGGAGAGGTTGACGACTGCCCCTATTCTTGTTGTGCCTGATCGCAGCGGTGCATTTGAGATCTTTTACGATGCTTCTGGCAAGGGTCTCGGTTGTGTGTTGCTTCAGCACGGACATGTTGTGGCTTATGCGTCTCGTCAGCTTAAGGTTCATGAGAAGAATTACCCGACGCATGATTTGGAGTTGGCTGTCGTTGTGTTTGATCTTAAGATTTGGAGGCACTTCCTGCTGAGTGAGAAAGTGAAGATTTTCACCGATCACAAAAGCTTGAAGTATATTTTTACTCAGAAGGAGCTCAACATGCGACAGCGTCGATGGTTGGAGCTTATGGCAGATTATGAGATTGATTTGCAGTTTCACCCTGGCAAGGTGAATGTGGTCCCTGATGCGCTGAGTAGGCTTCCCGCGGTGATGATTTTGACCTCGCAGTGGAGATTGCAGCAGGATTTCTGTGAGTCTGGTGTTGAGATTGTCCTTCCTGGGGAGGCTTCATCGTTGATGTACATGCAGGTACAGTCAACGATCGTGGATCGGATTAAGGCTGGCCAGGCTGAGGATCCGAAGCTGGTGAAGATTCAGGAGCAGGTGGAAGCCGGTCTGTGGACTGACTTTTTGATTCATGAGGATGGCTCGCTGAGGTTTGGAGCCAGGTTGTGTGTGCCAACTGGGGATATTAGAGAGGAGTTGATGGTGGAGGCACACAGTTCGCCGTATTCTGTGCATCCTGGTGGCACCAAGATGTACCAGGATCTTCATCTGAATTATTGGTGGCATGGTATGAAGAGGAGTGTGGCTCGGAGTTTAGCCAAGTGCTTGGTTTGCCAGCAAGTGAAGGCGGAGCATCAGCGTATGGCCGGGTTGCTACAACCGCTTCCGATTCCGGAGTGGAAATGGCAACACATCACTATGGATTTCGTGACTGGACTACCTCGGAGTCCGAAGCAGAATGACGCGATTTGGTTGATCGTAGATCGATTGACCAAATCCGCGCACTTTATTCCATTCCGAGTGGGACAGTCCACTGAGGCGCTAGCAAGGAGATATATGGAGGTAAAATTCTTTTACTCTCCGTTTTTATTTCCCTTTTTCCTAGTTTGGATAGTGATGTAACGTGAATCGTGCAGGATGTCCTGGGATCTCGAACACCACCTTCTTCCTCCGACAGTCGATCGTAGCATAGAAACTCGCTAGCCAATCCATTCCAAGCACTGCATCGTAATTGATGATGTCGTGGACAATAAAATCAGCGTAAAGCTCATGTCCACAAACCACCAAAGGGCAAGAATTGCACCCACGATGCACCGAGATTACGCCATTTCCTGTAACGATGTTCCAACTCTTGGGAAGAGGGGAGGTCGTCAAGGAATGCTTCTCCACGAAGCTCCGGGAAATAATGCACATCGATGCACCAGAGTCAAAGAGGACTCGTGCAGGAAACGTGCAAACCAAAATCACACCTAACAAACAGACTAACAATCAAACCTATTCTAAAAAACAATCATATGCAAGCAACAAACATAATCTAACAACCAAAAACTAGCTAACGAAAGAACAACTAGACAGAGGGTTACCTGCGATAACCTCGTCCACAGCCTCGGTCTCCACAGCTGTCATCAAGTAAGCATGCCTCCTTGGCTGAACAGCCTGCTGATACGCCTGCTTCTGCGGAAGAAGATGCGCTCCACGTCCAGCAGGTACAGGTGCTCTCTGCTACAACGGCTGGGCTGCAACTGGTCCCCTCTGTAGCTGTGCTCCATCAGGTCCTCTCCTCAACTGGTTCGCATGCTGACAATCCCTCGCTACATGAGTAGCATCTCCACAGATCAGGCACTGCCCCAGAAATTTCCTGCACTGCTCCTTGATGTGGCCAGTCTTACCGCAGAAATGGCAAGTCTTCACAGTAGGCCCACCTGGCCTCTTGAACTGCACTGGCTGGGTAGGCTTGAACCCAGGCCTAGCCACTCCTCTGGCCTGCTCCATAGGCCTCTTCCCAGCTCCAGAAATCTGTCCTCTCTTCAGCTTCGCAATCCTCTCCTGTCTCCGAGCAGCTACCATCAACTTCTGATATGACTCCATATCCGTCGTAGACATCAGGCTCTGCAAGTCTAAGGAAAGGCCCTGCAGAAACCTCTGAGCCTTCTCCTCAGCATCCTCCACCATCTTCGGCGCGAAGCGACTAAGCCTAGTGAACTCCTGGTGGTACTGGTCCACCGTCAGATTCTCCTGCTTCAGCTCAATGAATCGCTGCAACATCTCCCTCCTGGCAGCCTTCGGGAAGTACTCCTCATCGAACCGAGACTTGAAAGTAGCTCAAGGTATCGGTGTCGTCAACAGCTCCTCCTCTGCATCCCACCAGTTGCGGGCATTATCCTTAAGCTGCTTCTTCACCAGATCAACCCATCCAGCCGGGTTGACCTTCGACATCTTCAGATTATCCTCGGTATTTCTGATCCACTCCTCGGCAGCCAACGGTCCTTCAGATCCATCAAAGTAGGTCAGGCCCAGCTCCTGAAACTGCTTTGCTCCTGGCTCGAAGCGAGGGGCACTCTGGGTATTCTGGAGCATGCCCTGCTGCACCTGCATCATCTGATGCATCATCCTCATGATCTCAGCATTGGTGAGCTCTCTATCCGGCTCCTCAGCACGATTGGGCCCACTACCAGATCGGGTCAGTCGTCGTCCAGCCATCTAATGACATAGAAAACGAACAAACAAATTAGACTCAAATAGCTTAATGACTTGGATGTTGTAATTTATTTAATGGACATTCTGTTATTACAGTTGTTCCGTTAATTCACAATTTGCAAGAAGGACCTGCATGGGCCACCAACAAAACATGTCACGCCCCGCTTCCCAAAACGTGGAGGCGAAGCGTGAGGAGGTCCGCTCAGACTTGAAGCTACAAAGCTGCAAGTCCGATAAGCGTCAATCAAATTTAAACTGCAGGTCCTTGCAACGTGAAACGAAACAAAGATAATAATAAGGAAAAGAGACAAAGAATAAATCTCAGAATATGCATAATAAATTTCAACATCGCAGAAAAGCCACCAGGCTAAAAATAAAAGAGTCTAAAAGAGGCCCCAGCATGGCCAACAAAAGTACAAAGTACGAAAACAAAGTAATGGTGAAAGCACCGACAACTAACAGCAACCTAAAGTAAAAGCAACTCCAAAGTCACTAAGACTGGTCTCGGTGTCCTCGAACTCCTCGACGAACGTAGGCTCAGGCTCAGCGTCAGCAAACACCTCGTCCTCAACAACTGTCTCTGGCTCAGGGTCTGACATGTGACACCCAAAAGAGCTAGGGGCACATGTCAGCAAGTCTAAAAGACTTGTGCAAGGAAACTGAAAGTACAAGTAAAAGCAACCTAGCAGTTCTAGCATGATGCAATGACATGGCAGTTAAAGTACGAGTGCAACAAGTAAAGTAAAGCAAGTACAAGAGGACAACTAGCATGGCATGGAAAGAGTAGTAAACTACAAACAATCTCAAGTCACTTTTCAAGTCGTGCACAGAGTTCACGCCTTACAGCTGAAGAGGCTGTACGGGCACACTTCTACGCTGAGTGGTCGCTCAACCCTACCCCTCCACGTGTATCGAGCCAGGGCCTTACCCCCGAACGGGAATGATCGCTTCTGGATCACGAGCCAGGAAGTGTTTTTCATGTTGGCATAGGGGTGCACCTAGCCCGGGACAAGCAAGTACAAGTATGTAGCGTGTGCTACGAATGCGACATTCAATGCATGGATGACATGACATGGCAAGTAGTAAAGCGTACAGGTAAGGAAAGTAAACATGACAGTTTAGTATGCATGATCAACAAGTTTAAAGAGTTGGATCTAGCTTTGTTGTCAAGCTAGATCATTTAGGTGACGGATCTAGTTTCGTTGTCAAACTAGATCAAGTAGGCGTCTAGCCAGCTATCATTTCACTGACTAGTCTCTTTTACGCTAAAAACAAGGAAGTGGCCTAAAAACATGGCCCTAAGCAAGAGTTGGCAAGTTTCACTTGCCTGCAAGTATCACGTCTGAGCAACACCGTCCAACGAGTCCAAAATCACAATAACCCTACGTGCACA
Source organism: Scilla litardierei (assembly GCA_030789695.1). NCBI lineage: Eukaryota > Viridiplantae > Streptophyta > Magnoliopsida > Asparagales > Asparagaceae > Scilla > Scilla litardierei. The sequence goes on along the minus strand of CM061142.1, from coordinate 224,188,361 downwards.
AGTCCACCGGCCTACATCCGTTTTATTAATCTTGATTAGTGAATTCTGAAACATTTAAAATACTTTAAAAATACTGATTTTAGTCTTGATTAGCATGCATTGGGTTGGGGGTCCTAGGGGTGCAAAGCGTTACCTCAACACGACGCGAAAGCTACACCGGCGTCGGGTAGCGACGCCGGGGGTTGGAATAAAAGATCGCGCTCCAAGTCCAGATTCCAATTAGATTCCTCGCTGGAAATTTCAGAGCAATCAACCGGAGCAACGAATCCAGATTCCAAAGCTAGCACGTGCGACGACGGCCTACGACGTGTCGCAACGTCGTACGCGACGAATCCTCGAAGAGAAAGCACCTAGGTGGGATCCACAGTAGTCCTAGGGACCTATGGCGGACCCACAATACCTCTGGAGAACTTGGGGGGCCCATGGTGGCAAGTGGTGCGACGGGTGCGGGGTTGCGACGAATGGCTCTCGGTCGTACAGCCTCGGTGCGGGGACTTGGCTCGGTCAGACACAGGGGAACGGCTGTGCAGCGGTGCGGGTCTGTCGCAGCTGCGGGGTGCTGGGCTTCCTCTCGGTCGGTGCGGGGATACGGGCCGGTCGGGTGCCTTGGATGCGGGGTTGCAACGTTGCAATGTTGCAACGTTGCAACGTCGGTCGGTGCGGAGATGCGGGCCGGTCGGGCACGGTGCGGAGCGGAGCGACAGGGCGGGCACGGTGTGGAGCGGGATGCGGGATGTGCTCTCGGTCTGACCGAGAGCTCCTCTCGGTCAGAGAGGGGGAACAGAGCGGGCGGCAGCAGCGGGGTGCGGACGGGGCTTGTTGCGGGGGCAGCTAGCGATCGGAGTGGGGGAACGGCCTATGTTTTCTCGGTCGTGCGGCAGCTGTTCGTCGCAACGTTGCGACGAATCGTCGCAACGTCAAATTTGAGTTTTGGAAGCGGCTAGTGTTATTTTCTTGTGGAAATAGGTCTTCCTAGGGGTTGTTTATATAGTGTAGATGGGTTGACTTGGTCTAAGGCCTGTGTTTCGGCTTTCGTCTGGGTAAGCACACCCAGGCAGGATATGAACTCAATGGTCACATATTGTACTCTCTGACTTGAGTCACGTTATTCTAGTGTAGCTTGCACGGTCACTTTCTTTACAGTACATGCACTTTACCTTCTACACTTGTACATTCACTGTACTTTACTTGTCGTACTTTTAACTACAGCAGTAACATGTTACACTTGCACTCCCATGTACAGTTTTTCTCTACTTTCAGTGTTGTTTACTTTTGCCACTCAGTTGTGTACAGTTACTTTACTCTTCACTCTGCTCTGCTTGTACGTAGTTACTTTTGTCATACTTGTACACTGCTTCTTTTCTATATTTAGAATTGTTGTGACTTACATACAGTTCCATCTTCGTGGCACCGCAGACGTCGCACCTGCTGAGTTAGATGTTCTTGAGTTGGCAGAGCCGGAGTTTGACACTGAGACCACAGCTTTCAGAGTTATTTTCAGTTGTACTTTCTTTCTTTCATGTACTATTGTTGGAACATTTTGTACAGTATGTATTGTAATAATTGGACACTTTTTACGTATTTTTATACATCTCTGCATCATGGCTAGTTTGTTTTCACTGGTTAACTACAGACCTACGAAATAACCAAATAAGTAATGGGCCCTCGGGAGCGGGTCGTTACATAAAGAATGTTATGCAGTTAGTTATACAGAAACTTAAAAGGTCCACATTTAGACACATACTACAACTACAATAAGCATACATGTCCCAGATGCCGGGTGTAACGACTGGTTTTCATGTATCTGGATTTATTATATTATAATATATGTTTTGGTGGATTTTCTCCTCATGTGTGGTTTTCGTCTCCGTAATTTTCATTTTCGATCGTTTCGTCGTGTTTTCTCGTTTCTTCATTAGGATCGTCGATTTCGGAGTAAGTCATTCGTGACGGGCTTCATAACAGTCGTATCTTACTATTAGATCAAGCCTAGGAGTCTTAGGAATCGATCCCGGGGCTCCGCGCTCCGTATCAGAACTTTTGGTGCTTATTAGCCGGTGTAAGAAGGGGCACCGACCGACTAGATGACGATCCAGTCGGTCGGCAATCCTTCTTGGACCGACTAGTTGGCTTTCTAAATTTCTTAGGAGTTACTGTTTATCGTTAGTCGGTCTAAGAACGTTGGTTGACCGACTAGGTTGCAAACTAGTCGGTCAGCAATGCTTCTTTAACCGACTAACTCTTCAACTAATTTTTGGTATCAATACTGTTCACTCTTAGTCGGTCTAAGAACGTTCACCGACCGACTAGATGCCAAACTAGTCGGTCAGTAGTTGTTCATCGACCGACTAAATCTAAATTCTATTTTCGTTCAGAAGTTAATGTTTACACTTAGTCAGTCTGCGTTGGTCGACTGACCGACTAGTTGCCAAACTAGTCGGTCAGTGGTTGCTCTTTGTCCGACTAATCTATGTTAAAACCCTAATTTCTGGGCAGCCGCCAGCCCATCCTATTTAAACCCCTCCCAAACGTTTTCTTCTTCCTCCACTCGACCCAAAACCCTAGTTTCTCCCCCATTGAGCCCCCTTCTTCCCCAAACCATTATTCCTTCATCCCTAGCCCAAAATCCATCATCCAAACTATCCCTCAACACATTCTACCCCTCATCTTCCCCAAAATCTCATCAAATCCCCAAAATCCCCCAAAAACCCTAGTTTCCCAAACTTCTCCAATCATTTCCAGATCTGGTCCTTAGGTTCTCCGGAGTGTTTCTTCCGCCTCCTCACGGTAAGAAATCGATCTCTTGATGTTTTCATAACCTATTTGTATTTTTATGAAACCCTAATGAAATGAATGTTGTTTTGATGATTGTTTCCCCTTAACAGCGATTTCCCCGTAGTTTAGCATCCGCGAGACGAACCTTCGTGATCGTCATCCCCGGTGCTAGGCAAGTGAAACTTGCCACCTAGGGTTTCGGCCATGTTTTAGGCCATTTACTTGTTGTAGGCGTAAAAGAGGCTAGGCGACGAAATGATACTCGCTTAGGCGCAAATTTAGGAACTAGCTTGGCAACGAAGCTAGATCCGATATTTATCATGTTGCACAATTACCATGTCATGTTTAAATTCCATTAACTGTACGCAAATTAATTGTCATGTCATTGCATTCTTTAAGTGATCTCGTGTTTGCGTAGCATCGCTACAATACTTGTGTTTCCTGGCTCGTGACTAGAAGCGAGCATAATGAGTTGCTAACCCCAACGCTCGATATTGAATTGTGAACTAGGAAAACAAGCTCCCGTGCGGGGCAACCCTGGCTCACTTGCTGGGCTCATGTACAGGGACCCTGGCTTGTTTACGTGTGGGATGGGGTAAGAGTTAAGCGGTCATTCAACTGGTTGTCTACCTGATCAGCAACTGCAGTTGTAAGGCGTAAACTCTGGGGTAGGGTAGTGTTTAGTGCCGATCAGCGTGAATGTTATACCATTCAGCTGAAGGGCGTAAACATCTACAAACAACAGTGAAACGTGAATAGTGAATTGATTGAGATTGTTAGTAGCTTGTGTTGGAAACAGCATCCTAACCTATGTTTGATGATAACAAACCCTACTGAACTGTTCTAATCTGTTTGTTGAGTGTGTCACAGGTCCCTATAGTCATGATTGCTCAGGTTACACATGTACGTACTCAAGTACGTAGAGATACAAGGGTGAAACTTCATTTGGAATTACACAAGCTGATCAAACAATGGAGTATAGCTATGAAACTCTACTCTAGAGTTAATCATAGGCTATAAATAGCATGGGATTTTTCTCAGGATTTATGGAGATTTTTTGAAGTCCAAATACGGGGAAATACGAGAAAATACTGAGTATATAAAGAAGAAACTTTTTCTACAAGAGGTGAAATGAGGTGAAAAAATTCTCCCATGTCAATATGAAGCTATGGGATTTTTGAGAATTATTTCAGAATTTTTGGGATTTATTTGATGCTCAAATACGCAAGAATATAGTGAAAATACTCAGCAAATACGGCATACGGTACTGTTCCTTTATACGGCTTTAACGCAGCTTCCAACGGCTGACGTGGCTTCATCTGGGGCATTCATTCTTCATCCAACGATCGAACGAAGCGGGCCGATGTGATCACTTTCCAGCCATTCGATCAGCATCCGACGGCCACCAACCACGCAATCGAGTCGCAGATGGCGGGCGCCGCTGAGTCAGCCACGTGGCGACGTGGCATAATCACCACTGTCGGATCGCCATCCAACGGTTCAGGCGCTGCCGACTCGGAGTCAGCGAAGGCGGGCGGCTCGTGGGTCCGGGTCAGCGGAGGCGGGCGCTGAACGTATCGAATCCGCGTCGACGTGGCGCAATCGCGATCGTCCATCCAAAATCCAACGGCTGCCGACATCGATTTTAATGCGGATGCAGGTCCCGCTGCATTTAAACCCGCGACGCCAACCGTATCGGATCCACTCGCACAGTAACCAGACCCGTTAACTCAATTCTATAAATACCAATGTACATCTCTTCACATTTTCATCAATAAGTGGAGTTCTAGAGATCCAAATTGAGTTCCGTAAGAAGCGTTGTGACCGTGACTTTATCCCCGACATAGTGACAGCAAGTTAAGCAGCTAGTTCCTCCTGTGCAGCAAATGAGATCACTTTGAGTGAGGAACTTCTACCGACTACTTCCACGGGGACAGCGACTACTTCTTCTACAGACATCCGATCATCATTCCGTAAGAAGCGTTGCGAAGCTACTGATGTGCTGAAAGACGACAACCAGAGAGATCTTCACAAATGAGCTTTCTAAACTCTTGATCTTTGTTATTTGTGAAGTTATTAATGTTTTGATCAGCATTCCTGTAATATAATTTCTTCCGTTATTTGGGACTCTGGGAACCAAACTTGTTGGGGCAAGTTGGGTTGGGGAGTGATACTTGTATGTTTCTTTTTGACTTTGGTGAGCTTGAGTTAGGTCTGACAGGTTGGTGTTGGGGCACCAATCTAAGGGAGATTGTAACTTCTTAAAGAAACAGTATAAGTGATTGCTAATTGGGGTGGACGTAGGTCATGGGGACCGAACCACGTTAAATTCTGTGTCTTCTGTGAATGCTTTGATTGTCCGATTCCTAAACTGCATGCTGTAAACTAGGCTTAATTTTTATCTTGCGATAATTTGGTCAAAGGCCTATTCACCCCCCCCCCCCCCTCTAGGCCTTATTTAGATCCTACAAGTGGTATCAGAGCACCAGGCCTGGCCATTTGAGTCTAGTTCATAATGAATACATATGATTCAGCATTTGCTGAAGGACAGTCTACAGTTAGACCACCCAAATTTAATGGGACTGATTTTGCTTACTGGAAAGCTAGGATGAAAATTTTCCTAGTCTCTTCAGATCTTGAAATTTGGAAAATTGTTGCTAAAGGCTATCACCCACCTACAATCAAAATTGAAGATATTGATGTACCAAAACCAGAAGATAAATGGGATGATAACGATAACAAACTTTATGCTCTAAATGGTAAAGCTATGAATGCAATTATCTGTGCACTTGACAGAACTGAGTTTTACCGTATATCTCATTGTCTTACTGCGCAGGAAATCTGGAACACTCTCGAAGTCACTCACGAAGGAACCTCTCAGGTGAAGGAGTCCAGATTAGCGCTGCTGAGCTCAGAGTACGATGGTTTCCACATGCTACCAGGAGAATCCATCAAGGACATGTACACTCGCTTCACCGACATCGTATACAACTCAAAAGCCTTGGGAAAGTCTTACGACAGCATCGACCTCATTCTGAAAATCCTAAGAGCGCTTCCTAGTTCCTTCCGGCCTAAAGTGACGGCCATCCAAGAAGCGAGAGATCTCAATAAGCTGAAGCTGGATGATCTGATTGGGAATCTGTTATCCCATGAGCTGGAACTCAAAACCGTCGAGACAAGAGAGAAAGGTGAGGCTAAACCTTTAAAGACCATCGCTCTCAAAGCCGAAGAAAGTGACAAAGAAGATCTCGACGAGGAACATGCACTGATGGTCAGAGGATTCCGACGCTTCATCAGAACTCCTGCCAGAAAATCTGAAATGGCTAAAAGGTTCAATCGTTTTAATAAGTTTAATCCTTTGAATTCCTCGTCTGAACAGAATACTACTAAAAGTGTTCAATGTTTCAACTGTAGGAAATTTGGACATTTCATGAAAAACTGTCCAACAAAGAACGCGTCATCTGAAGTCAAAGGGAAATCATTTGCGGTAACATGGGATGATGACGACGAAGACGAACCACAAGACGAGGTAGCGCAATCATCACTTTGCCTGATGGGAGAAAACGATTCATTTGTGGTAACATGGGACGATGACAACGAAGACGAACCACATGACAAGGTAGCGCAATCATCACGTTGCCTAATAGGTGAAAGCGACACGAACAAGGTAAGAGATGAATTTTCTTTACCAGAATTAATGAACATTTGTGAAAACATGAATTCAGAAATTACTTCTCTTGAATCCTCTATAGAAAATTATAAAGAAATGAATTTCCAACTACAGCAGGAAAATTATAATGTTTTGCAAAATGAAATAAAATTGAAAAATGAAATTGCTTCGCTCAAAATTACCATTGAAAAACTCAAAGGAAAATCTAGTATTACTGAAGCTATACCTTGTCAGACTTGTGCTTCATTAAAGCTAGAAATTAAGAATGGTAATGAAAAGATTGTTGGCCTATATAAAAGAATAGAAACTCTCGCTAAAAATGAAGATAATGTTAGAAAGAGTTTTATAAATAAAAGTGTCATGCTTGTAAATGAAAACATCTTTTTGAAATCCAAAGTCTCTGATTTAGAACTGAGTATCAGAAAATTTGGTGTAGGAAGGAAATCACTAGACATCATTCTTGGATACTAGTCAATCAAAAACGATAAACAAGGACTAGGATTTGGAAATGTTTATAATGAAAACATGATAAAGAAAAATCATTACATCAAGAAAAAGAAACGGAATGCCAAATGTTATACCTGTGGTTCTTTTGAGCATTTATATAGAAATTGTCGTTATAAGAACCAAAACATGAAGTTCAAACAAGTATGGGTTCCGAAAGGTACTATGACTAACCATTGTGGACCTATTTGGCTACCCAGGTCACACATACCTTGTTCTTCTTATGTGTAGGGACTCAGCGTGGCTAAGGAACAACTGTGTGAGTGGTATTTGGATTCAGGCTGCTCAAGACACATGACAGGGAACAGCGACAAGTTCCTTAGCCTCGTGAAGCAAGAAGGAGGAAGTGTTACATTAGGGGACAACGGCAAGTGCAAGGTAATGGGTAAAGGTATTGTTGGCAACAATACTTTTAAAATTTCTGACGTCCTCTGGGTTGAAAATCTCAAACACAACCTCATCTCCATAAGCCAACTCTGTGACAAAGGTATGAAAGTACTTTTTGGTGAGAAAATTTGTAAAATTTATGACTCGGTCACAGGTAATACCCTCTTCATAGCCAATAGGAAAAATAATTTTTATACAATAATGATTGAAGAAATGACAATTGCTAAATGTTTGATTGGCAGGGAGGCGGAGGCTATACTATGGCACCGGAGACTATCACATGCCAGCATGAAGTTGCTACATAAGCTGGAGAATAAAAACCTGGTCCGAGGCTTACCACATCAACAGTACGAGAATGGTAAGTTGTGTGTTGCATGCACAAAAGGTAAGCAAACTAGATCCACTTTTACGGGAATTCGGGAAGTTACCACTTCACGAGTCCTAGAATTGATTCATATGGATTTGTTTGGGCCTACCGATGTTGCTAGCCTCAATGGGAAGAGATTTTGTTTTGTTTTGATCGATGATTTTTCTAGATATACATGGGTTTACTTCTTAGCCAAGAAATCGGATTCCTTTGAAAATTTCCAAAATTTTTGTAATCAAGTTTCAAATGAGAAAAATCTTTCAATTATGAAAATTAGAAGTGATCACGGTGGTGAATTTGAAAACTCTGTTTTTGAAAACTTCTGTTTGGAAAAAGGGATCTTACATGAATTTTCTTCTCCTAGAACACCTCAACAAAACGGGGTGGTCGAAAGAAAGAATCGAACTTTAAAAGAGATGGCAAGAAGCATGCTTAATGATTATTCTCTTAATATGTATTTTTGGGCCGAAGCAGTGAATACAGCCTGCTATGTCTGCAACAGGGTTATGCTTAGACCTTTAATGAACAAAACATCCTACGAACTGTGGCATGGCAAGACTCCTAACATTTCATATTTCAGAGTATTTGGATGCAGGTGTTTCATTTTAAACACAGGAGATCAGCTGGGAACATTTGAATCCAAATCAGACGAAGGAGTGTTCGTAGGATATTCATCAAGGAGCAAAGCATACAGGATCTACAATAAACGAACCTTAACTGTTGTTGAGTCAATTAATGTGAAATTTGATGAAGCTGAAATAGATCCTTTAAATTGCAGGGAAACTGAAGCTGGAGATGCAGACAATGAAACTACAGAGCCTGAAAACATAGATGAACCATCTGAAGGCCAAAAGGAAGCTGAACCAGAAGTACCACAAGGAAATAGACTGGAAAGAGGAGAGCTCAGGTTCAATCCACATCATCCACCTGAGCTGATCATGGGGACTCCTACGGAAGGTATACGCACTCGATCCACTTTCAATAATTTGTGTACCTTATGCATTCATGGTGACTTCATTTCTGAAATTGAACCCAAGAACGTTGAAATCGCTTTAACTGATGAAAGTTGGGTTATGGCCATGCATGATGAGATTAATCAGTTTGATAGAAATAATGTTTGGACATTAGTGCCCCGACCTGATAATTACCCAATTGTTGGCACTAAATGGATTTTCAAAAACAAACTTGATGAATCTGGAAATGTAATCAGAAATAAGGCAAGATTAGTGGCCAAAGGATATAACCAGATTGAGGGAATTGATTGTAATGAAACTTTTGCACCCGTTGCTAGATTAGAAGCCATTAGAATATTGCTGGCTTTTGCAAGTTTTAAAGGTTTTTAATTAAAGCAAATGGATGTGAAAAGTGCATTTTTAAATGGTTATTTGAAAGAAGATGTTTTTGTTGAACAACCCCCTGGTTTTGAAAGTCATAGTTTTCCAAATCACGTTTACAAGTTGCAAAAGGCTTTGTATGGTCTGAAGCAAGCTCCCAGAGCTTGGTACGACCGTCTCAGTTCATATCTTTTGGAAAATAACTTTAAAAAGGGTAGTGCAGACAACACTTTGTTTATCTTGCATGAACGGGATCATTTTCTTATTGTTCAAATTTATGTGGACGATATTATTTACGGTACTACTAATGATCTTTTATGCCAAAAGTTTGAAAAGGTTATGCAGGATCAATTTGAGATGAGTCGGGTCGGAGAGTTGAAATACTTTTTGGGCTTTCAAGTAAGACAAACTGGAGATGGCATATATGTTTCCCAAACCAAGTACATAAAAGAACTGTTGAAGAAATTTGGGATGGCAAATGCAAAGCCAATGCGAACTCCAATGAGTCCGACAACGAAGCTTGAAAAGGATGACAAAGGTATAGATGTGGACCAAAAGCTTTATCGAGGTATGATTGGGTCCTTACTCCATTTAACTGCATCTAGACCAGACATCATGTTTTTTGTCTGTTTGTGTGCACGATTTCAAGCCTGTCCAAAAGAATCACATTTGATAGCCATTAAGAGGATTTTTCGATATCTTATTCACACTCCTACACTTGGACTATGGTATCCCTCTTGTGGTAATCTTAATTTGGTTGGCTATGCTGATGCTGATTATGCTGGTAGCTTGGTTGATAGAAAGAGCACTAGTGGAACTTGCTTTCTTTTGGGATAATCCTTAGTTTCTTGGTCTAGTCGTAAGCAGAACAGTGTTGCTTTGTCCACTACTGAAGCTGAGTATATTGCCCTTGGCAGTTGCTGTGCCTAAGTACTTTGGATGATGCAAACCCTGTCTGACTACGGCTTGGATCTTAGAAAAGTTCCATTACGATGTGATAGTAAGAGTGCTATAGATCTTTCTAACAATCATGTTCATCACTCTCGGACAAAACACATAGACGTAAGACATCATTTTCTTAGAGATCATTTGGCAAAAGAGGATGTATCCATTGAATATATTTCTACTGATTCTCAGTTGGCAGATATCTTTACAAAACCTTTGCCAGAAGATCGCTTTTGTCGTCTACGTCTAGAACTAGGCATTATTGATCATATTTAGAGTGAAAATATTATTTGGTGTGCGTTTATTGTTTTTGTGTGGTGTGCTACAAAAAAAAGAAAAATAAAAAAATTGAAAAATAAAAATAAAAAAATAAAAAGGAAAAATATAAAAAGAAAGGGAAAGTGAATTGTCTATCTCCTCATTTTACTCTTTTCATCAGAAACAGCTTTAAATGCAAAACATATGTCTTATGGATTTTGAATATTATATTCTTAACAATGCTTGCATTCAAAGACTACATGCTTAATTAGGTCATATTCATTAATGAGTAACTAACGTTTTTCATCTTCCAATCGCACTTACACAAGATCAAAATGTTTTTGATATGGATTTGCAATATTGAATAAGAAAAGTGGTTGTTGGTGGACTAATTTATGTTTTAATGGGATACGATGTTTCAAGGCATGGGTAAAAAGAAAAGCTCTCATCAAAATATACGTGTATAAAAAGAATAGCAAGACGAGTGTCTTCAAAATATATACACAAAGCTTCGTATGAAAAATGGATACGATCCATGTCCTTGATACTACCCTCGGACATCCAACTTATGCTATAAATGTCATTTTTTTAGCGTTGGTGTTCAGTCCGTCAAGCAATGCCATTTCACATTTAAAAATCCTTATTGGTCATGTTTGGAATTGGTAACTTGAACTCATACTACATGAGAAGGGGAAACTCAATCTTTGATGTTCATATATTCAGTTGAAAAGATGGATATGACAGGCTGTATTCCTTATTACCTCTCCATATGTACTAAACATTTGATCATCACACTTGAGCACGGAGATGAATTATGGTAGTTATGACTTAGTGCTTATTGCTTATTTATTCATTGTGGTCATCGATGTCTTGCATGTTTGTTTTGCTTTATAATGTTCAATTTTCCATTCATCATATGCTATTTCATCCATTTTTTTGATGAAAACAAAGGGGGAGAGAAATATTAATATTGAGCATGTCAGAGATAAGGGGAGCATGTCAATAGGGGGAGCATATCATTTTGCCATTCATGCTCATATTCATGCTTCACACACTCACACACTTCTCACATTTTTGATGTAATCTTAATGTCTGGTTTGTTCTCATCAAAAGGGGGAGATTGTTGGAAACAGCATCCTAACCTATGTTTGATGATAACAAACCCTACTGAACTGTTCTAATCTGTTTGTTGAGTGTGTCACAGGTCCCTATAGTCATGATTGCTCAGGTTACACATGTACGTACTCAAGTACGTAGAGATACAAGGGTGAAACTTCATTTGGAATTACACAAGCTGATCAAACAATAGAGTATAGCTATGAAACTCTACTCTAGAGTTAATCATAGGCTATAAATAGCATGGGATTTTTCTCAGGATTTATGGAGATTGTTTGAAGTCCAAATACGGGGAAATACGAGAAAATACTGAGTATACAAAGAAGAAACTTTTTCTACAAGAGGTAAAATGAGGTGAAAAAATTCTCACAAGTCAATATGAAGCTATGGGATTTTTGAGAATTATTTCATAATTTTTGGGATTTATTTGATGCTCAAATACGCAAGAATATAGTGAAAATACTCAGCAAATACGGCATACGGTACTGTTCCTTTATACGGCTTCAACGCAGCTTCCTACGGCTGACGTGGCTTCATCTGGGGCATTCATTCTTCATCCAACGATTGAACGAAGCGGGCCGATGTGATCACTTTCCAGCCATTCGATCAGCATCCGACGGCCACCAACCACGCAATCGAGTCGCAGATGGCGGGCGCCGCTGAGTCAGCCACGTGGCGACGTGGCATAATCACCACTGTCGGATCGCCATCCAACGGTTCAGGCGCTGCCGACTCGGAGTCAGCGAAGGCGGGCGGCTCGTGGGTCCGGGTCAGCGGAGGCGGGCGCTGAACGTATTGAATCCGCGTCGACGTGGCGCAATCGCGATCGTCCATCCAAATCCAACGGCTACCGACATCGATTTTAATGCGGATGCAGGTCCCGCTGCATTTAAACCCGTGACGCCGACTGTATCGGATCCACTCGCACAGTAACCAGACCCGTTAACTCAATTCTATAAATACCAATGTACATCTCTTCACATTTTCATCAATAAGTGGAGTTCTAGAGATCCAAATTGAGTTCCGTAAGAAGCGTTGCGACCGTGACTTTATCCCCGACACAGTGACAGCAAGTTAAGCAGCTAGTTCCTCCTGTGCAGCAAATGAGATCACTTTGAGTGAGGAACTTCTACCGACTACTTCCAAGGGGACAGCGACTACTTCTTCTACAGACATCCGATCATCATTCCGTAAGAAGCGTTGCGAAGCTACTGATGTGCTGAAAGACGACAACCAGAGAGATCTTCACAAATGAGCTTTCTAAACTCTTGATCTTTGTTATTTTTGAAGTTATTAATGTTTTGATCAGCATTTCTGTAATATAATTTCTTCCGTTATTTGGGACTCTGGGAACCAAACTTGTTGGGGCAACTTGGGTTGGGGAGTGATACTTGTATGTTTCTTTTTGACTTTGGTGAGCTTGAGTTAGGTCTGACAGGTTGGTGTTGGGGCACCAATCTAAGGGAGATTGTAACTTCTTAAATAAACAGTATAAGTGATTGCTCATTGGGGTGGACGTACGTCATGGGGACCGAACCATGTTAAATTCTGTGTCTTCTGTGAATGCTTTGATTGTCCGATTCCTAAACTGCATGCTGTAAACTAGGCTTAATTTTTATCTTGCGATAATTTGGTCAAAGGCCTATTCACCCCCCCTCTAGGCCTTATTTAGATCCTACAGCTTGGCTACTCTTGTCTTGTCCCGATACTTGTTCTCTTGTACTTACTGTTCACCATGTCTTAATTGTGCACTCATGTTATAACTGCCATGTCATGCATACTAAAACTGCTAGGTTGCTAGTTGCCTTACTTTCAGTTTCCTTGCCCAAGTCTTTTAAACTTGCTGACATGTGCCCCTTTACTCTTTTGGGTGACACATGTTAGATCATGAGCCTGAGTACCTTGTTGAGGACGAGGTGTTTGCTGACGCCGAGCCCGAGCTCGTGTTTGAGGGGGAGTACGTGGACACTGTGGACCAGTCCTAGTGTCTCCGTTGTGTTTTCCCTTTTGTTTAGACTGCTGCTTTGTTGTCGGTGCGTAGCACCTATACTTTGTGGTGTTGTTGCTTTTGTTGGCCTTGTTCTGGGCCTTTAGACTCTTTCTTTTAGCCTGGTGGCTTTTCTGGATGTTGAACTTATTTTCGTGTTGGACAATTTATGAGATATGAGAATTTTATTTCAGTCTCTCCTTGTGTTATTATTGTTGTTCCGTTGTGGTTACAGGGATCTGCTTATGTTTTATTGACGCTTATCGGGTTTGGGGCTTCACAGCTCCACTCTCGTGCGGACCTTTTCACGTCTCGCCTCCATTTTAGGGAAGCGGGTCGTGACAGGTTTTGTTGGTGGCCCATGCAGGTCCTTCTGTAACTGTGATTATCGGAATAGCGATAATAATATTAGAATGTCCAACAAACTAAGTTCGACGTCCGAGTCATAAGCTATGAGTCTAATCTGCTTCGTTTTCTGTGTCACTAGATGGCAGGAAGACGATTCACCCGTGGTGGAGGTAGTGGTGCGCTCCCTCATGATGGGGAGCCTGAACGGGAACCCACCAACGGTGAGATGATGCGGATGATGCTCCAGATGATGCAAGTGCAGCAGGGCGTGCTCCTGCAAGTCCAGAATGCTCCACTTGCTCGAGCTGCCCGGGCTCTTCCGGATGCCCCTCGCTCTGAGCCGGGAGCGAAGCAATTTCGGGAGCTGGGTCCCGCATATTTTGATGGGTCTGAGGGTCCTCTGGCTGCCGATGAGTGGATTCGGAACATCGAGGACAATCTGAAGATGGCCAAGATCACCCCGGCTGGATGGGTTGATTTGGTGAAGAGGCAACTCAAGGATAATGCTCGGAACTGGTGGGATGCGGAAGAGAAGATGTTGGTGGAGCCGATAGCTTGGACTACCTTTAAGTCCAGGTTTGATGAGGAATTCTTTCCGAAGGCTGCTAAGAAGGAGATGCTGTAGCGTTTCATTGATCTGAAGTAAGGGAGCTTGACGGTGGACAGTACCACCAAGAGTTCACTAGGCTGAGTCAGTTCGCACCAAAGATGGTGCAGGATGCTAATGAGAGGGCTCAGAGGTTCCTGCAGGGACTTGCTTTGGAGCTCCAGAGTTTTGTGTCTTCCTCCGATCTGGACTCTTATCAGAAGGTTTTGGTCGCTGCCAGGAGGCAGGAGCTGAACCTGAGTCAGAGGAGAGGGCATGTTTCTGGTGCTGGGAAGAGGCCTATGGAGCAGGCCAGAGCGGTGGTTAGGCCTGGTTTCAAGCCTAATCAGCCAGCTCAGTTTAAGAGGCCAGGAGGGCCTATTCTGAAGACTTGCCATTTCTACAGCAAGCCTGGCCACATCAAGGATCAGTGTCGGAAGTTTTTGGGCCAGTGTCTGGTTTGTGGTGATGCTTCCCATGTCGCGAAGGATTGTCGGCATGCGGGTCAGGTGCGGAGGGCGCCTGTTGCAGCACAGCCGTTGCAGCAGCGAGCGTCTGTTCCTGCTGGTCGTGGAGCAGCTCTTGTTCCACAGAGGCAGGCTTTTCAGCAGGCTGTTCCGCCGAGGAGGCAGGCTTTTCTGATGACCGATGTGGAGAGCGAGGCTGTGGATGAGGTTATCGCAGGTAATCCTCAATCTAGCTATTACTTTCCTAGCTGGTTTGAATGTTAGATTGTGTTGTTTTCTTGAACATGATTGTTTGCTAGACTAGGGTTTGATTGTTAATTGCTTGTTAGGTGTGGTTTTGGTTTGCACATTTCCTGCACGGGTCCTCTTTGACTCTGGTGCATCGATGTGCATTATTTCTCGGAGCTTCGTGGAGAGGCATTCCTTGTCGACGTCCCCTCTTCCCAAGAGTTGGAATATCGTTACAGGGAATGGCGTGGTCTCGGTGCATCGTGGTTGCAATTCTTGCTCGTTGGTGGTCTGTGGACATGAGCTTTTCGCTGATTTCATTGTCCACGACATCATCAACTACGATGCGGTTCTTGGGATGGACTGGCTTGCGAGCTTCTATGCTACGATTGACTGTATGAGAAAGAAGGTGGTGTTCGAGATTCACGGACATCCAGTATTTGAGTTCAGCCGTGGTAGCAGTTCGCTTGGTCCTGTCAGATTTCGGGCCAGGCCGGTGGAGGTTGTGGCTTTGCAGATGGAGCTGGAGTGGCCAGCTGTGGTGCGAGATTTTGGCGACGTCTCCCCCGAGGAGATGTCTGGTTTGCCACCTGATCGAGCTTTAGAATTTTCTATCGATCTTGTTCCAGGTGCGCAGCCGATTTCGAAGGCGCCGTATCGTATGGCACCTGCAGAATTGGAAGAGTTGCGGAAGCAGTTGGATGAGCTTTTGCAGAAGGGTTATATCAATCCCAGTGTGTCTCCGTGGGGAGCACCGGTGCTGCTGGTGAAGAAGAAGGATGGTTCGCGTCGCATGTGCGTGGACTATCGGGAGTTCAATGCGGTGACCATTAAGAATAAATACACGTTGCCTCGCATCGATGATATTTTTGATCAGCTTGGAGGTTCTAGGGTGTTTTCTAAATTGGATTTGAGGAGTGGTTACCATCAGTTGAAGGTGAAGAAGGGAGATGTTCCGAAGACAGCGTTCAGGACGAAGTATGGACACTATGAATTTGTGGTTATGCCTTTCGGCGTAACTAACGCGCCCGCAGTTTTCATGAATCTGATGAACCTGATTTTCTATGACTTTTTGGATAAGTTTGTCGTTATCTTTATTGACGACATTCTGATCTATTCGAAGTCGGAGGAAGAGCATGCCTCGCACTTGAGGACGGTATTGGAGATCTTTAGGAAGCATCGTTTGTATGCTAAATTTTTGAAGTGTGAGTTTTGGCTGGATAGAGTTGCTTTTCTCGGGCATGTGGTGACTGGAGATGGAATTTCAGTGGATCCCGAGAAGGTTAGGGCCATCAGAGAGTGGCCTGTTCCATCGTCTGCGTCTGAGATTCGGAGTTTCCTTGGACTTGCTGGTTAATATCGGCGATTCATTAAGGACTTTTCTCGTATTGCTGAGCCGATGACCAGGTTGACGCGGAAGGATGTACCTTTTGTTTGGTCGGGTGATTGTGAGAGTGCTTTTGGTATTCTGAAGGAGAGGTTGACGACTGCCCCTATTCTTGTTGTGCCTGATCGCAGCGGTGGATTTGAGATCTTTTGCGATGCTTCTGGCAAGGGTCTCGGTTGTGTGTTGCATCAGCACGGACATGTTGTGGCTTATGCGTCTCGTCAGCTTAAGGTTCATGAGAAGAATTACCCGACGCATGATTTGGAGTTGGCGACTGTTGTGTTTGCTCTTAAGATTTGGAGGCACATCCTGCTGAGTGAGAAAGTGAAGATTTTCACCGATCACAAAAGCTTGAAGTATATTTTTACTCAGAAGGAGCTCAACATGCGACAGCGTCGATGGTTGGAGCTTATGGCAGATTATGAGATTGATTTGCAGTTTCACCCTGGCAAGGTGAATGTGGTCCCTGATGCGCTGAGTAGGCTTCCCGCGGTGATGATTTTGACCTCGCAGTGGAGATTGCAGCAGGATTTCTACGAGTCTGGTGTTGAGATTGTCCTTCCTGGGGAGGCTTCATCGTTGATGTACATGCAGGTACAGTCAACGATCGTGGATCGAATTAAGGCTGGCCAGGCTGAGGATCCGAAGCTGGTGAAGATTCGGGAGCAGGTGGAAGCCGGTCTGCGGACTGACTTTTTGATTCATGAGGATGGCTCGCTGAGGTTTGGCGCCAGGTTGTGTGTGCCAGCTAGGGATATTAGAGAGGAGTTGATGGTGGAGGCACACAGTTCGTCGTATTCTGTGCATCCTGGTGGCACCAAGATGTACCAGGATCTTCGTCTGAATTATTGGTGGCATGGTATGAAGAGGAGTGTGGCTCGGAGTGTAGCCAAGTGCTTGGTTTGCCAGCAAGTGAAGGCGGAGCATCAGCGTACGGCCGGGTTGCTACAACCGCTTCCGATTCCGGAGTGGAAATGGCAACACATCACTATGGATTTCATGACTGGACTACCTCGGAGTCCAAAGCAGAATGACGCGATTTGGGTGATCGTAGATCGATTGACCAAATCCGCGCACTTTATTCCATTCCGAGTGGGACAGTCCACTGAGGCGCTAGCAAGGAGATATATAGAGGTAAAATTCTTTTACTCTCCGTTTTTATTTCCCTTTTTCCTATTTTGGATAGTGATGTAACGTGAATCGTGCAGGATGTCCTGGGATCTCGAACACCACCTTCTTCCTCCGACAGTCAATCGTAGCATAGAAACTCGCTAGCCAATCCATTCCAAGCACTGCATCGTAATTGATGATGTCGTGGACAATAAAATCAGCGTAAAGCTCATGTCCACAAATCACCAAAGGGCAAGAATTGCACCCACGATGCACCGAGATTACGCCATTTCCTGTAACGATGTTCCAACTCTTGGGAAGAGGGGAGGTCGTCAAGGAATGCTTCTCCACGAAGCTCCGGGAAATAATGCACATCGATGCACCAGAGTCAAAGAGGACTCGTGTAGGAAACGTGCAAACCAAAATCACACCTAACAAACAGACTAACAATCAAATCTATTCTAACAAACAATCATATGCAAGCAACAAACATAATCTAACAACCAAAAACTAGCTAACGAAAGAACAACTAGACATAGGGTTACCTGCGATAACCTCGTCCACAGCCTCGGTCTCCACTGCCGTCATCAAGTAAGCCTGCCTCCTTGGCTGAACAGCCTGCTGATACGCCTGCTTCTGCGGAAGAAGAGGCGCTCCACGTCCAGCAGGTACAGGTGCTCTCTGCTACAACGGCTGGGCTGCAACTGGTCCCCTCTGTAGCTGTGCTCCATCAGGTCCTCTCCTCAACTGGTTCGCATGCTGACAATCCCTCGCTACATGAGTAGCATCTCCACAGATCAGGCACTGCCCCAGAAATTTCCTGCACTGCTCCTTGATGTGGCCAGTCTTGCCGCAGAAATGGCAAGTCTTCACAGTAGGCCCACCTGGCCTCTTGAACTGCACTGGCTGGGTAGGCTTGAACCCAGGCCTAGCCACTCCTCTGGCCTGCTCCATAGGCCTCTTCCCAGCTCCAGAAATCGGTCCTCTCTTCAGCTTCGCAATCCTCTCCTGTCTCCGAGCAGCTACCATCAACTTCTGATATGACTCCATATCCGTCGTAGACATCAGGCTCTGCAAGTCTAAGGAAAGGCCCTGCAGAAACCTCTGAGCCTTCTCCTCAGCATCCTCCACCATCTTCGGCGCGAAGCGACTCAGCCTAGTGAACTCCTGGTGGTACTGGTCCACCGTCAGATTCTCCTGCTTCAGCTCAATGAATCGCTGCAACATCTCCCTCCTGGCAGCCTTCGGGAAGTACTCCTCATCGAACCGACTTGAAAGTAGCCCAAGGTATCGGTGTCGTCAATAGCTCCTCCTCTGCATCCCACCAGTTGCGGGCATTATCCTTAAGTTGCTTCTTCACCAGATCAACCCATCCAGCCGGGTTGACCTTCGACATCTTCAGATTGTCCTCGGTATTTCTGATCCACTCCTCGGCAGCCAACGGTCCTTCAGATCCATCAAAGTAGGTCAGGCCCAGCTCCCGAAACTGCTTCGCTCCTGGCTCGAAGCGAGGGGCACTCTGGGTATTCTGGAGCATTCCATGCTGCACCTGCATCATCTGATGCATCATCCTCATGATCTCAGCATTGGTGGGCTCTCTATCCGGCTCCTCAGCACGATTGGGCCCACTACCAGATCGGGTCTGTCGTCGTCCAGCCATCTAATGACATAGAAAACAAACAAACAAATTAGACTCAAATAGCTTAATGACTTGGATGTTGCAATTTATTTAATGGACATTCTGTTATTACTGTTGTTCCGTTAATTCACAATTGCAAGAAGGACCTGCATGGGCCACCAACAAAACATGTCACGCCCCGCTTCCCAAAACGTGGAGGCGAAGCGTGAGGAGGTCCGCTCAGACTTGAAGCTACAAAGCTGCAAGTCCGATAAGCGTCAATCAAATTAAACTGCAGGTCCTTGCAACGTGAAACGAAACAAAGATAATAATAAGGAAAAGAGACAAAGAATAAATCTCAGAATATGCATAATAAATTTCAACATCGCAGAAAAGCCACCAGGCTAAAAATAAAAGAGTCTAAAAGAGGCCCCAGCATGGCCAACAAAAGTACAAAGTACGAAAACAAAGTAATGGTGAAAGCACCGACAACTAACAGCAACCTAAAGTAAAAGCAACTCCAAAGTCACTAAGACTGGTCTCCGGTGTCCTCGAACTCCTCGACGAACGTAGGCTCAGGCTCAGCGTCAGCAAACACCTCGTCCTCAACAACTGTCTCTGGCTCAGGGTATGACATGTGACACCCAAAAGAGCTAGGGGCACATGTCAGCAAGTCTAAAAGACCTGTGCAAGGAAACTGAAAGTACAAGTAAAAGCAACCTAGCAGTTCTAGCATGATGCAATGACATGGCAGTTAAAGTACGAGTGCAACAAGTAAAGTAAAGCAAGTACAAGAGGACAACTAGCATGGCATGGCAGGAGTAGTAAACTACAAACAATCTCAAGTCACTTTTCAAGTCGTGCACAGAGTTCACGCCTTACAGCTGAAAAGGCTGTACGGGCACACTTCTACGTTGAGTGGTCGCTCAACCCTACCCCTCCACGTGTATTGAGCCAGGGCCTTACCCCCGAATGGAAATGCTCGCTTCTGGATCACGAGCCAGGAAGTGTTTTTCATGTTGGCATAGGGGTGCACCTAGCCCGGGACAAGCAAGTACAAGTATGTAGCGTGTGCTACGAATGCGACATTCAATGCATGGATGACATGACATGGCAAGTACTAAAGCGTACAGGTAAGGAAAGTAAACATGACAGTTTAGTATGCATGATCAACAAGTTTAAGGAGTTGGATCAAGCTTCGTTGTCAAGCTAGATCATTTAGGTGACGGATCTAGTTTTGTTGTCAAACTAGATCAAGTAGGCGTCTAGCCAGCTATCATTTCACTGACTAGTCTCTTTTACGCTAAAAACAAGGAAGTGGCCTAAAAACATGGCCCTAAGCAAGAGTTGGCAAGTTTCACTTGCCTGCAAGTATCACGTCTGAGCAACACCGTCCAACGAGTCCAAAATCACAATAACCCTACGTGCACAAGTCCATCGGCCTACATCCGTTTTATTAATCTTGATTAGTGAATTCTAAAACATTTAAAATACTTTAAAAATACTGATTTTAGTCTTGATTAGCATGCATTGGGTTGGGGGTCCTAGGGGTGCAAAGCGTTACCTCAACACGACGCGAAAGCTACACCGGCGTCGGGTAGCGACGCCGGGGGTTGGAATAAAAGATCGCGCTCCAAGTCCAGATTCCAATTAGATTCCTCGCTGGAAATTTCAAAGCAATCAACCGGAGCAACGAATCCATATTCCAAAGCTAGCACGTGCGACGACGGCCTACGACGTGTCGCAACGTCGTACGCGACGAATCCTCGAAGAGAAAGCACCTAGGTGGGATCCACAGTAGTCCTAGGGACCTATGGCGGACCCACAATACCTCTGGAGAACTTGGGGGGCCCACGGTGGCAAGTGGTGCAACGGGTGCGGGGTTGCGACGAATGGCTCTCGGTCGTACAGCCTCGGTGCGGGGACTTGGCTCGGTCAGACACAGGGGAACGGCTGTGCAGCGGTGCGGGTCGGTCGCAGCTGCGGGGTGCTGGGCTTCCTCTCGGTCGGTGCGGGGATACTGGCCGGTCGGGCGCCTTGGATGCGGGGTTGCAACGTTGCAATTTTGCAACGTTGCAACGTCGGTCGGTGCGGAGATGCGGGCCGGTCGGGCACGGTGCGGAGCGGAGCGACAGGGCGGGCACGGTGCGGAGCGGGATGCGGGATGTGCCCTCGGTCTGACCGAGAGCTCCTCTCGGTCGGAGAGGGGGAACAGAGCGGGCGGCAGCAGCGGCGTGCGGACGGGGCTTGGTGCGGGGGCGGCTAGCGATCGGAGCGGGGGAACGGCCTATGTTTTCTGGGTCGTGCGGCAGCTGTTCGTCGCAACGTTGCGACGAATCGTCGCAACATCAAATTTGAGTTTTGGAAGCGGCTAGGGTTATTTTCTTGCGGAAATAGGTCTTCCTAGGGGTTGTTTATATAGTGTAGATGGGTTGACTTGGTCTAAGGCTAAATCTAATAAGATTAGAAGTTCAAAAATATTTTAAATTTGAATCTCAACTTCTCCAAATCGCACAAGGATTTGATGCTGTCCAAATGAGCTGGAAATTGGCTCAAAAATTCTTTAATACGTTTAAAACTCAAATAAATTTTATTTAGCCGAAAATAATTTAAAAATTAATTATTAAAAATATTATAAACTTTCTTAAAAATATAAAAGTGGTCAAATAAACTCCAAAAATTATAAAATAAATATCGGGGTGATCGTGATGATGAATGTGAGCTAACTAAGAAGACGGATCTCAATTTCAACGTCGGACGACGAAACTAAAAATAGAAACGTCTCCCGTCAAAAGTGAAAATCGCAACGTCTCATCAAATAAGATTAAATTGTGGGAAAACGACTCGAGAAACGTCGTTCCAAATTAGTGCCACTATTTAATACCCTCAGAGACGTTCACAACGGCATATCACACAAAAGTGTTCACATTCATATAAAGTCTAAAATAAACACGTGCACGACCAAAAGCACGTGCACGAACAAAGTACAACGAAAAGTGGTCGTTACACTCGCTGTACCCCATCGCCAGCCCCTCCAACCAAGCCATGGCGAAGCCCCGCACACCCCACACTCCACGCCGACGGCCCGAGTAACCAGCTCCACCCGTCGCCTCCACTCCCTCTTCCCCGACGAAACAGACGCATGCCACTGCGCCTTCCCCGCTGCCTCTGCTGTCGCCCTGCCTGCGCCACCACCGCCTACGACCCCGCCTCCCGCCAACAGAGCTCGCCGCCATCCGAGCACGCCCCCGCTCTCCGCTGCGTACACGTAAGGGGAAAAATGAAGATGGAAGTAGATTTTCGAAATGTATTTTCTTAAATATGAAAATGTATTTCCGTAATATACGCGTATAAATAATTATTAAATGGGTTTTAATGGGTTTAAATTGATAGTAAATTATATAAGGGTCGGAAAAATACAAGGCCAACTCTAGGAAATCGAAAATGACATTCTGGATCCAATGGCACTACTTTCATCTCAATCATATGCTTAGTTTTTCCAGAATGAATTTTTAAGCCTAAAACTTAAATACGTAAATTCCTTTTTAAAATATGTAACTTCTTATTTTCACGTACACTGATACGTGAGAAAAATAAATGTTGTAGTAATATTCGAGACGGTCGTTTCGACTGCTCACTTGAACAATTTCGATTAGTATTGCATCCAAAATAAATTGTTGAATGATTACGTTACTTAATTAAAACTAGTTTTAAAGTGATTTTTGAGCTTCTAAAAATTATAAAAATTAACAGAGGCTTCTGAAAATATTTTCCTCTTGCAGTAAAATTATATTCTTCATTTTCAGCCTATATAAAAATTTAGAACGTTTTCCGACACCGTTTCAACCAGTTTTATAAATCAAAATGATCAAATTATTTAGATAGGAAATGTCGTGTTCTTTAACTAATTTCTTTTGTGTTGCATGTACCAATTCTTGTACACCAACGTCCGTAGAAGCCCTAGATCCAGTTCTGGCTTGCTACGTCGACCTCGAAACTAGTAAGTCACGATGAATTCTAAAGTTAGAAAATTAGCTAGTGTATCTATATGTAATTAGAACACCACTATAGCATCAAAACGGCTATTTGACTTGAATCGAACTAGAAACCTATTCTAATAGAAAAAGTAATCAACTACAGATTACTTTGCCAACTTTCAATTTTGGTGGTTGTAGCACACAACCATTAACTTGGGTAAATTGTGTGCTAAACAATACTACTACATGATCGAAGCATGAAATCGGTATTTACAGTTGGTGGACTTGTCTTTATCCTCAGTTTGCTATGTCACAGTCTGCTTTGAAAAGAATTTCTACTTTCTTGTTTCAATAAGAAAGTCAACCAGTTGTTTTGGTTTGACTAGCATCATGTGATACACCGTATGGAACATCTTGTGGAACATCCCGTATAACACTTGACACTTCACTGGGGTTTTTGGGATAACTCGTAGTTTGAGAGAGTGCCCGTGACTGGAGTTCATCTTTTCGTCCCGTCGCCTGAGTTTCGACATCACATCCTGCTGCCTGAGTTTCGGCAAAATACATGTACCGCTGCCTGTGTTTCGGCATTCGTCTGGGTAAGCACACCCAGGCGAGATATGAACTCAATGGTCACATATTGTACTCTCTGACTTGAGTCACGTTATTCTAGTGTAGCTTACACGGTCACTTTCTTTACAGTACATGCACTTTACCTTCTACACTTGTACATTCACCGTACTTTACTTGTCGTACTTTTAACTACAGTAGTAACATGTTACACTTGCACTCCCATGTACAGTTTTTCTCTACTTTCAGTGTTGTTTACTTTTGCCACTCAGTTGTGTACAGTTACTTTACTCTTCACTCTGCTCTGCTTGTACGTAGTTACTTTTGTCATACTTGTTGTAGGCAAGTGAAACTTGCCACCTAGGGTTTAGCATCCGCGATAGAGAGCTAGATCCGAACCTTCGTGATCGTCATCCCCGGCGCTAGGCAAGTGAAACTTGCCACCTAGGGTTTCGGCCATGTTTTAGGCCATTTACTTGTTGTAGGCGTAAAAGAGGCTAGGCGACGAAATGATACTCGCTTAGGCGCAAATTTAGGAACTAGCTTGGCAACGAAGCTAGATCCGATATTTATCATGTTGCACAATTACCATGGCATGTTTAAATTTCATTAACTGTACGCAAATTAATTGTCATGTCATTGCATTCTTTAAGTGATCCCGTGTTTGCGTAGCATCGCTACAATACTTGTGTTTCCTGGCTCGTGACCAGAAGCGAGCATAATGAGTTGCTAACCCCAACGCTCGATATTGAATTGTGAACTAGGAAAACAAGCTCCCGTGCGGGGCAACCCTGGCTCACTTGCTGGGCTCATGTACAGGGACCCTGGCTTGTTTACGTGTGGGATGGGGTAAGAGTTAAGCGGTCATTCAACTGGTTGTCTGCCTGATCAGCAACTGCATTTGTAAGGCGTAAACTCTGGGGTGGGGTAGTGTTTAGTGCCGATCAGTGTGAATGTTATACCATTCAGCTGAAGGGCGTAAACATCTACAAACAACAGTGAAACGTGAATAGTGAATTGATTGAGATTGTTAGTAGCTTGGCTACTCTTGTCTTGTCCCGATACTTGTTCTCTTGTACTTACTGTTCACCATGTCTTAATTGTGCACTCATGTTATAACTGCCATGTCATGCATACTAAAACTGCTAGGTTGCTAGTTGCCTTACTTTCAGTTTCCTTGCCCAAGTCTTTTAGACTTGCTGACATGTGCCCCTTTACTCTTTTGGGTGACACATGTTAGATCCTGAGCCTGAGTACCTTGTTGAGGACGAGGTGTTTGCTGACGCCGAGCCCGAGCTCGTGTTTAACGGGGAGTACGTGGACACTGGGGACCAGTCCTAGTGTCTCCGTTGTGTTTTCCCTTTTGTTTAGACTGCTGCTTTGTTGTCGGTGCGTAGCACCTATACTTTGTGGTGTTGTTGCTTTTGTTGGCCTTGTTCTGGGCCTTTAGACTCTTTCTTTTAGCCTGGTGGCTTTTCTGGATGTTGAACTTATTTTCGTGTTGGACAATTTATGAGATATGAGAATTTTATTTCAGTCTCTCCTTGTGTTATTATTGTTGTTCCGTTGTGGTTACAGGGACCTGCTTATGTTTTATTGACGCTTATCGGGTTTGGGGCTTCACAGCTCCACTCTCGTGCGGACCTTTTCACGTCTCGCCTCCATTTTAGGGAAGCGGGTCGTGACACCGGGGGTGTATGTGCCACTGGTGAGCCATGTCCCGCACCACCTGAAAATGTATGAAGCATTTTACCAATTCGTTTTACAAAAAAATTTAAATTGTGCACGTTATACAGCAGTACTACAATATTTGTGTACTTGACCCAGAGGGCGGGGTGGTAAGTGCCGAAGGGATGCCATGACCTGCACTGCCTGAAAATGTACGACACATTTTACCATTTAGTTTTCCAACAAATTAATTTGTGCACGTTATATAGCCGTGCTTAAATCAAAAAATATGCGTACCTGACCCAGATGACCGGGAGGTCTGGGATGTCCATGTGCCAGTTGTAAAAATCGTGTTCCAAACTCGCTTCATCTACACTTCATAATATTTATTAAAAAATTGATGTTTACGTGCTGTAAATATTTGAGTAATTGATATGAAATAAATGGAATGTAAAACATGGATTAATTCACATTCTTTATTGATTCCAAGCAAAATAATCGTAATGAACATTTTTATACAGTTACATATTTTTAGCTTATTACTGAAAAAAGTTCAACAATGTGATGCTAATGTTGACGCTCTTTGTGACCTAGTCTGAACGGTAGATGAAATGACTTTGTTTATTGTGTTTCTTCGTCTTGTGCACTCCGCTGCTACAATACCCGTGCCTGTGATCGCCAAATCGGGTATATCAACACGCAACGGTGTGATGCCGATTGTGTATGTTTTAACATGTCTAGGTTATCATTAATCTAAAATTAAAATAAATTCTATTTTTCATTGATATCGACAATATAACTAAAATAAATTTTATACAAAGAGTGTATGTTTTAACATGACTAGATTCTCATTAATCTAAAATTAATATACGTTCTATTTTTTCCCTTGATATCGACAATATAACTAAAATAAATTTTATGACACAGTCGTCGTCTAACGAGTATACTTAGAGTGTAGTGTCGGAGTTGATTTGACTAAGTCCAAGCCATGGTCCTCTTACGAGTATTCTCCTTTTGCAATTCAGATTTTACCAAATTAATTTCATATAGTGATGGATATTGAAATTGCATCGTGATGCAATTCCCAAGGTACACCCTCACCCTCACCCTGACCCCTACCCCTACCCCTCCCCCAATCCTAGCACCAACCCCAACCCCAACCCCAAACCCAACCCTAGACACAACCCCAACCCCAACCCTAACCAAACCCGAACCATTCCCTAAGCATAACCCTAACCCTAACCCTTATAACCACAACCTTAAACATTCCCCCAACCCCAATCCGACAGCTAACCCTTTACACTAACCTCAATCCTACCCTCAACCCTAATCCTAGCCTTGACTCCAACCCTAACACTAACCGAACCCTAACACAAAACCATATTTTTAAACCCTACCCTACCCCCAACACCTAAACCGAACCCCTATCTTAAACCCTAACCCAACCACACCCCTTCCCATACCCTAACCCTAGCCCAACCCCTTCCCTAGACTCAACCCAAACCCAAACCCAAACCCAAACCCTAAGCCTAACCTTAACCGTATCCCTAACCCTAACCCTAACAATTAACACGTTTCTCGAGCCGGGGGGTCGCCGGTGAGGGATGGGTCGGAGGGGGGTCGGGGTCCGAGATTGGGGGAGTAAGAGAGGGGTCGGAGGGGGGCGTCGGCAACCGCCGTTGCCCCAGCTCCTGCTCTCCTTCGTCAGTTCAGAAGGAGGCGAGGGGAGCTGGGGCAACGATGGTAGCCGACGCCCCCTCCGACACCCCCTCCGCACATTCTAGCGAAATTAAGGCAAAAAGCGTACCTTGCACGGCGACTGGCGTCGGCGTCGGCATCGGCGTCGGCTTTTTCGTCGTCGTCGTCGTCGACTCCTTCGACGGCCCCTTCGTCGTCCCTCCCTCCCTCTCTCTCTCTCTCTCTCTCTCGGCGGATGAAAATTGAAAAGTTTTACCCAAATTGGGAGAGTGGGCTCCCCCAATTTGGGTAAATTTTTTTTACTGGCAACGGACTTTTAGCCACGGATTTATCCATGGCCGTTACTATTATTAGCCACGGATTTATCCCTGGCTAATACATAACAGCCACAACATATTTCTTCATCACTTTTCCATGGCTAATAGTTATCGGCCACGGACAATTCCGTGGCTGAAGGTCAACTAACGCCCACGGAAATGTCCGTGGGCAATACTCCGTGAGCCAATTTTTTTCCCTAGCCACAGAAATTTGGCCACGGACAAATCCGTGGCTGATAGTAGGCTATCAGCCACGGATTTGACTATCAGCCACGGATTTGTCCGTGGCCAAATTTCCGTGGCTGAAGACCCTTTTTCCACCTGTGCACATGGAGTTGTTACAAACGTTGCGTAACGACGAAGACGTTTCTTTCCCTCCTCACAATCCCTAGCCACATCGATTGGGAGTCAAGTTCGGGCTCAGGAGGAGCTCGTGGATCGTGATGGGATGGTTACCGTTGTGCGACTTTTATAGTTCCATTGTGGATGAGCGGTGACAGGTGCAACCAGAAAAGTTTTTTTGGACAGGTGGATATCGCGTAAAAATATCGACACAAATGTATGAAATTTTAATTAGGATTAATTTTAAACATTGCCGCAGATCTTGGTAGGATATGCTAATAGTAGAAATTTTTTATTTTTCAGTCTTTCAATACATGCTAAATTATTTAGCGTAATGTTTCCTTACAAGAATTAACTCCAATATGCACCACAGTGATAATGAGCTTTTGACCTGTTATTCGTGGCCAAGACAACAATGGGAGCTGACTTCTAAGTTTCTACTTCTATAATAATAAACAAATTAGAAGAAATGCACACGCACCAGAAAAAGAGAGATTAATAAATTATAATGGAAAGAAAGAAAGAAACGAACCAACCAAAACAAAGCACCTGGAATATTTTCAATATTTCTCTTTCATTCTGGAGTTTTTCTCAAAGAGGAGTTTCATTTTTTAGAAATAAACTAAAATAAAAGAACCGTAGTTTGCAATTCACTTACAAACAAACAGACAAGACACGGCCCCAGCACGGTGTTGCGCTGCACGCTGCGAAACAGTCGTGAAGCATTTACGGGTCAACTCCCGTGTTATTCAAACTGTAGATGGCCCCAGAGGAAGGAGACCATGGAATAATAGCACGTGAACAGCGTTAACGAAGAAGACGGACCTGGGAACAGGCCGAAGAAGCATTGTGCTAACTGTTGTGTTTTTGTTTCCTGCCGTTTTTTTGCTTCCTCTCAAATATTTCATAATCGTTGTCTGCTATAAGCTTTCAAAATGTTTGTGAACCAAAAAAAAAATGTCAAAAGCATCAGTCTCTTAACATATTGTTTTTGAAGAGCATACAAAAGCCATGGAGCTGGAAAATAGTTTCACCATATTGACTTGCATATTGTTTGCATGCTTCTCGCTGGATGGTATATTAATGTGTTGAAAAATTAAAGATAAACACGTACCTTCGGGGCCGGTTTTACAGTAAGGCCACTTAGGCGGCCGCTTTAGGCCTCCAATTTTGAGAGGGCCTCATAGTTCATTTTATTCCTAAGCCAATTGTTGAGTACCCGCTGCAGTTTTCCAATTGAACAAACAAACAACGACAACTATTAGAAACTAAGAGATTAGCAGAAAGAGAAATAAAAGGGAAAAGAAAAGAAAAGGCGAGATCGTTGTTTGCCTTCGAGGGATCGGGAGATTTTCACCAAAATCGGATGGATTTGCTTCAATCCAATGCATCTCTATCTCTCTCAATGTTGAATTTTGTCAAATATGCAAATGAACTCCACCTAAACCATTAGGAGGTCTTCAATGTAATAAATTGAATCATCAGGTTGTCTCGACTCTTGACTGAGCTGTTTCTTTTTCTTTTTCTTTTACTTTTTGGTGAATTTGTTTTTTTATTTTTTTTATTTTTATTTATTTATTTTATTTTATTTTATTTTATTTACTTATTTATTGGGTTTTTCTTTCTTTTTATTTTATTGAATTGTATAAGTTACATCAAATTTAAGGGAATGCTATGCGAACAGACATTTTGCTCAGTTTACAGACCACTTTATTTTTATAAAACCACCACTAATACACTTTTTAAAATTACCAATAATGCCTTTTTTAAAATTGATCAATTCACATAGCTCTTCGCTCATCACATGCTTACCTAGAACCAACAAAATTGCTTATTACACAAACCGAAATGCTGTTGGGCTTAATATCTGAGATGCTGATAATAGATTTTGAATGGAATTAATATCTGAGATCCAAAAGATCTGAGAAGTAATATTATTGGTAGGAGAAAATGTAGGGATATAAATTGATCTGGTAGGAGGCAATATAATCCCTCTTGGGGAGTGTAATTTTCACAGTGATATGTGATGTAATATATGCTTTTGATTTAAAAAACTTGATCTTTGTTTCCTTTAATTTTAAGATTGTAACGTGTTTGGTTTGTGAGGGGATTCTGTCCTAAATTTCTTTTGCTTTTTTTGGTGACCCGGACTCACACACCGCCTCACAAGTGGGACGGTCAGGCACCAAACATGGGGTATGCAAGGCTGACCCACACCTTGCATACCAGGTTAATCGAGTTAGCCATCGGTTCTCGATCCCTCGCCACTTGTGGGGAGAGGAACGCCCTTCCCACTCAGCCAACCCCCTCGGGGTCATTCCGTCCTAAATTCAGTTATATGAAAGCTTCTAAAAATTATGTGTTAATACTTAGGCCTCATATTTTGTTTTGCTTTAGGCCTCATTTATGCTTGAACCGGCCCTGCGTACCTTTGCAGCGGAGTAGATTAGGATCTTGAGAGGAGGAATTACGGTGCTTCAAGGGTCGGGCGTGGAATCACGTAAGGAAACCAAAGCACTCTTTCAACACCAATATTACCGGTCTTTCTTCTTGAGTTGGATTTTGGGGGAGAAAGAACGTATATCTCTCAATGGAGAATAACGGGGTATTTAAAGGAGTTGAAGGGAGAAGTTTTTAACATTGGAGAAAACGACGACTCTCCAACAGTTGGGTAGTTATTACTTACCACTAGCATTATAACCCCTCAACTTCTTCTAATTTTATTTATCCCACAAGGGTAAATAAAAATTACATTTATGCCCCTCAGTCCTTTAATTATTACATTTTAACCCCTCGGGTTAATCCCATCATGGGTGCATCCAATTCCAACATCTTTTACTCGCACATGAGGGGATTGTTATTACAGAAACATTACGAGAAGAAGACTGTTTCATACTTGCTAACTTGGTCGTGCGACCCATAAGCGAACATAGGCATTGTTGTTATGCACTGGTTAGAGATATATAACTGTTCTCTTTGTAATCCAATCCTCTAATGTTGATCTGTCGCGTATAATACACAAGTCAAGTTTGTTGTATCAGTTTAAGTACTTCCGATCCCTCCTTTTATTCGTTTACTCTTAATATACTTAAACAACTTCTTATTTATGGATCTTTATCACACAGATTGGTCGGCCAATGAGATCATCAAACTTGATATCAACAAATTTTGCCTTTCTTTTTACACTCAATACCGTAAGTCTCACCTCAGGCGTTTTCCTAGACATATCCGTTTAAACCGAATCAATCATGGTCATAAGGAATAGGCTAAAGTAGCTATATATCACCAAGATTGAAGCTTTAAATACTAGTAAAAAATTAAAAGGTTATTTGTGAGGAAATCAATCCTCTAGGGACTCACACAGTGGAGAAGTAGGAATCCACTTTCTCATTTCTCATTGTGGTCAACTCCAGCACATGAGGTATGAATCACATACAACGGTGTATTGCATATGTCTTAGGAGTAATTCAATTCAACACTGTTCAGATTTTAGCTAAATGTACATATATATTTAACACTAAATTCTACATGAATTTATTGCTCTAAGAATTCGTGTCTGGCTTATGAATAGACTCAGATAACCCATGGAGAATCAGTTCTTCTCGGTCATTATTTGTATATTAAAATGACCTCTTCTTGAAACTTTCATATTCAAGGCGACTTTCAAAATCAACACAAGAGGGTCAAGTCTCATCTATGTCTGTTCACTAAAAAACGTTAGAGGCGATTGCATGTATGAGAAAGCCAATCTCTCATGCATATTCAACATACTATTCTTATGTACTCATTACATATTTCTATATGCATGTGTTAAAAGCTAACACTTTTGGGCAAACATATATTGTTCCAACACAACGAATGAAGTAAACATTTTTAATTGAATAACATCAATGTTTTACATAGTACAACCACAACTATTTTTCAAATTTTACACAATCCCCGAGTTTTTTTACATGTTACTTAAATACATCCCTGATGATGGGCTTAGTAAGAGTATCTCCAACCATATTGTGCATAGATATATACGTGATAGAAAATATCTTCTCAGCCATAATGTTTCTTATAAAATGATATCGTATGTTAATATTCTTGGTAAGACTGTGATATTTGGGGTCCTTGATTTAAGCTATCTGTTGTGATCATTAATATTTATAATCGTAAGCGCACGGCTGTCGTCATAGCACTAATGGGTCGTTTGCAGGGAGGTTGTGTGATTAAATACTAACTCAATCCTATGCCGTGGTTAGCTACGTAAGATGAATATGTGGGATAGGGAGGAATAAATAGTATAAAAGGAATCTAAGGCTAAGTGTAACCCAAATGTGGATTGGACACGGATTGGCTTGGATCGATCAGTTGTTAAACTCATGGGATCCGAGAGAGGTCGTTAAATCTAAGGCGATTCTTCTACACCCCACATCTGTGATGCAATGATTGGATATTCCATTGTGCTATCCCTACCCCATACTATCATGATGTTAAGATAGGACTGCCTAACCGTATCGATACCAACTTTCATTGTGCATCGATACACGTTATGTGTGTTACATCCGACAAAAGTCATCAATCTTCCTCCATGCCACTTTCGTGGATTAGGAATCGAATCTATGTTAGGAGGGCTCTAATCAGTGCCTGACTCTCGTCAGCCGTATTGATAGTATAGATCAATGTAGAGATTGAAAACCCTAAATTGGCCCTGGCTTCCACCGTCGACTAATCTAATTATCCACAAAGAGGAGATCAATTTGCATTGATAATTATCATCCTAACATATCCTTCATCACGAATCATACAACAACCAATCAAACCTCATCAATACATGCTCAAATCCACAAGTAGGGTTCCACCATTGATAATTATTCGTGGCATGATCCTTGCAGACATTGTCATGACCCTTGCGGGCACATAAGCTTAACTTCCTTATGAAACTAATAATCTATTCGATACTTATGGCGTTATTTATGCTCGTTATCGTTATATTTTCTAACGTTCTCATACCCTTGTGGGGTGAAACATTTTGCTATTTAGGTTAAGCAATTGTTTCTAATGTTTTAGATCTAGATTCACACACCTACCGTGAGGACTCTGCAAGGATGATGTACTGCGAGGATACATCTATGTGTGCATACCCAAAGGGACCCAAGGGCAATGATCCACGAGGCTCATCTATGAATTCTGATTTCGAACATTATGAACCAATTGATTAGCCAAGACATCAATAATCATTGATTGCAGATACTGTTAGATACAACGTGTTGTTGGATACAACGATCTATGACTTTGTGTTTGATGATAACAAACGTGTGTGAACGATTTAATGTGTGTGCTAAGTGTTTTCAGGAATGGCACACTTTCAAATACTCAAAAGGAGACTAAGTCAAAGTGATGGAGAATTTGCCATGCATTAGCAAAGTGGACTTGGTCAAAGATGGAGATAATGGCTACAAATATAGGACTAAATCAAAGATGGGAAGATAATGAGGGAATCAATTCAAATCCATATTTGAATTAATTCAAATCCATATTTGAATTAATTCAAATCAATTGGTGCATGAATCAAATCCTAAAGCCATACAAATTGAAGACGTGTTCAAAGATGGAGATATATGGAGAATCTCATACAAATCAATTGTGATTAAAAGAGATCCAATTCTAATCCTATAGCCATTCAAATTCAAATCCTATAGCCATCCAAATTCAAACTCCATATCCATGGTGATTCATACAAATCCTATTCAAGTTAAGATTCATTCCATTCTCCATCAGTTATAGTATTCTATTTGATTCTAATCAATCACATCCTCTCCTATATAAACCCATATTCAAAGAGGAGATTTGGAGAGAGTGCAAAACAAAGAACAAATTCGGCCATACATGTAAACTTGCGCAACACATCATTGCCTATCATCAACACATTGTGCAACATCTCAAACCAAAAGCCCATTGCCGCAACATCCCATAGAGCATATCCTTCCTCCTTGCGCAAGCCATTGCAAGCCAAGCTCTATTGCATATCACCT
This sequence comes from Scilla litardierei, assembly GCA_030789695.1. NCBI lineage: Eukaryota > Viridiplantae > Streptophyta > Magnoliopsida > Asparagales > Asparagaceae > Scilla > Scilla litardierei. The sequence continues at coordinate 224,154,682 of CM061142.1, read as the reverse complement.
CCTTGCTGCAACTCTCTGTCACGGTCGCTTTTCGACCGTATGTTTTTCATGCGCGTACCTTCTTGTTCGTACGCGTATTTTTGTGACCTCCTCTTGTATCCCAAACGTGCGAAGTTATATGTCGTTGTGACCCTCTAGAGAGTACTTATTTGTGGAATTTTTCGTGAACGTCATTTCACGGCTCATTCTTCCACAAAACAGCTTTGTTTGAAGAGGTTTCGTAACTTTAGACTTCGACTTTTGACCTTTTTATTTTTAGTTCCGTCTTCCATTGACCTAGCACGTGACCGACCAACGTAGTCTCGATCCTCTCGTCGATACGGTCGTTCCGATATTTTTCTTGTATTTATCGGACACTATTAGACTGATAATTCACATTAATCACCTTTAATCCTTAATTAGCCTAGACTTATCCCGAATTAAATAACCTAATCTAATCCTAGAGGAATATAACGTTTCATGTTGAAATGTTCCTAACTATCTACACCCTAAATCTACCCTCCCCCTCTCACACACACCCTCTCCAATCAAGCTAAGTGTACCCCTTTCTACCCCCATATAGCAAGAAACCCCTCTCATCAAAACTCACGCACCTAGGGTTTCTAAGCCAACCTCCAACAACCAACATACCCTAGGCCAACTTCCTCCTCCCACGGCCCTTGCCCACAGCCGTCGGACCCTTGTCGCCGGCCCCGGTCGCCGGCCAACCTCCGACCCCCTACCAAACAACCGGCAAGCTCCCCTCTCTCCCTCCAAAACTGTCAACTTCTGAATTCCCCACAAACTCACAGCTGCCGATCTCCTCCCCTATAGATGACTCGTCTCAAAAGATGTGAGCGCTACTCCCAAGTGTAGGAGATCGAACAAGTAATAATCATGGTGAGTCCATGTATCGTATCCACGGGACAACTGACCTGCAAAACCACGACTTCAATTTATAAAGAGTAATAAAACGATGAGAAACAACCACCTATCAAGTATAACGATATGGTATCAAGAGTTTAGAATAACAAAAGAAAATCCTACGATAGTTACGGTGAATTCGATATTGGGGTACCAAAGTGGAGAGGGTGTGTTAGTTATGATTTCTTTCGGGAATGTATAATCAATGATTATTAATATCATTTCTATAACTTAACGTTTTGTCTGGCTAGGGCACGAGAACGTCGGAAGGTATGGCGATAAAGAGAGTAAAATAATTCCAAAATGTAATCACGTATATCATCGATTTCATAAGGAAAATACGCACTAGTGCCCTCACGGGTCACGATACATCCTCTCGAATCGCATCACGAATAAGTCCGCAAGATCATATTCGATTCAAGCATGCACACGTCTCCGTATAACATACCCAAACAACATATATGTAGAAATCGACAAAATACGTGATTATACAATGCAAATAGGGTGAAAAGATATTGAAATCAATGATTACGACACCCTAACTACATCAACACCAACACATATGAAGATTAGCCATGCATGGAGAGAAAAAATTCAGTATTCATAGACAAATACATCACTAAAACCTTAAAATACGTGAATAATACTTCAAATACAAGCCAAATACGCAAAATACAAGGCTAAAGATAGGAAAAATATTACCAATTTTCTCCAAATGGCCCCAAATCTCCTTCAGATGATAGATCTAGCCTCTATCCCCAGGGCATCCAAATTTCATGGCGAAATACGGCTCCTAGAGCCCCCAATACGCCAGAATACACAACAAAAACCCTAGAATACCTTAAATACAAGTCATTGCGGTTTTTAAGTCACTTATCGGGTTCAAACCCATTTCAAAATCGAACCCATACCCGCTTCAATAACTGCTCCAGCTCTCAGCTGTTCGATCTGGGCGCGATGTAATGTGGGCTTGCTACGTGGCTCCCTTTAGCGGATCACGCTCTCCCGCTCCGCTGCGTTCGCAGCAGCATCTGATTTCGAATCGGAGATCATCCGGGCCGTTGGTTTGAGCGGGGGACTGTCACGATAGTGACACGTGGCATTGCGAAGCGTCTGTTCGATCCGTTTCGATTGATCTGAGTTCAGCGTTGCGAGTCGTTGGATGAGAGATCGAGCGGCTATAATTGTGCCACGTCGCCATCAAAAATCCCGCACCGCCCACTTCTTTGCTGAGTCCGAACCCTTTTGAGTTTCGTCTGTTTGATCGAGCGGAGACCCGATGGGATTGTGCCACGTGGACCTGTTACTCGCCGAATACGACTCAAATGTGGGCTTCTTTTGAACTGTTCGATCGTCAGCGTACACACTGAACTGCGCCACGTCGCCCTCGATCTATGGTCGTTCGATTTGGGCGGGGAACGCCCTGGAGCTGCCACGTGGCCCTCAAGATTACATCCGCCTGCTGCGTTGAGAGCGATGTCATCCATTGGATCGATATCCAATGGTTATGATTTGGCCGCGTCTCCATCGGATAAAGAATGGAGCGCCAAGATCTTGCCATGTCGCCCCGCGTATATACGGTGTATTTCTCCATTTAAATGGTATTCTGCATTCAAAAATTCATAGTAATTAGCACAGATCTCAGAAAATTACAAATAAATAGTCGTTGGAATCGTAAGATCGAGATCTAACCATGAAAAATATAAAAAGGCAGAAATACTCAATAAAATTCATATCTTGTGCACAAATCAATGGTTTGCTCTAATAAATGATGATATACAAAATACGAACGTATTAGAGACCAATTAAGCATCATTTACACACAAAATGGTGCTAGATGAGGGGTTAATTATGCAATATTCACCCGAATCACACCCCCCAACTAGCGATTTGCTAGTCTCTAGCAAAAAGAGCGATTAAGTCGAATGATTAATAAAACAATAAATTCTATCAATCGCTTATGGCATGGCTCAATAATACGCTTTCCAACATGATTTTTGACCCTTAATATACACAATCCATGAGTAAGATCAATCACATGATATTTTTTCTAATTTAATTTGAATAGATAACATGCAAGCATCGTTTTGCGCAAGCTAAAGTATAACACGTCATTATATTCTAGTTTTCTTATTTCCAAGGAATTGGCATCTCAAAAAGATCGTTTAAATCATGAGTATTGAAGTCGCTTAGTTTATTCACCATTTCTTTCTTTTTTTTTATTTTTCTTTTGACGACTTAGAATGATCCATGTAACGAGCTTTCAGTTAATAATTCCTAGGCCAGACGACATTCAGACATTAGGCTTAGAAGAGCCCCTCGAACTTAATACTCAGATCATCTAAGTTTTATTTTCTATTTTTTTGAATGCACTCTCCATTCATCCATCTTTCGACGCGAATCTCCAATGCTTCCTGAGGCACGAAGACCTGGCTAATCAATGAACTCAAGGAAATGATGCATATCTTTTCTTTTTCACTTTTTCATTATCTGATCGAAGACATTGAAATTGCCTTCAAGTTTTCCTTTCAACCATCGCATGAAAATGCTTTCGCACCCGAGCGTCGGTAGGGACCCAGAGAGCTGCCTTCGCTTTTGGCGTTCCTTCGTAGAGCTACGGATTTTTTCCTGCATTTTTTTTCGTAAGCAACTCAACACCTATAAATATGAACATAAACATTAGTAACAAAGGCCAAATTCCTCTTCAACTTGAAGACTATTCTAATAAATCGTGTATACTTAAGCTTTTTCCTCACCGTAGCATGCATGAAATAAATTCAAACTATTTCGAGATATTAATAATGGCAATTGAAAGTTTTCATAAATAGCATATAAACGAGTAATTCCATGAAGGAAAAATAATTAACTTAAGCCATAAACAATTTTTAGAACTCAATCAATGCATAATCATCCGCATTTGTGGTATGTGAAGGAGGTTTAAATGATGAGAATGGTGATTTATTCCTTTTCTCTTGCTTTATTTTTAAAAAAAGTCCTAAAGTCTCATACACCCCCCAACTAAAGATGGACATTGTCCTCAATGTCGAAAGGGGTACGAGTTTATTCAAAAGCAAGCATCCTAAAAAGCATATAAAATCTACGCTAATGGAAAGAACACACCATGGTCAAATGGCGGATCCCAAATCTTTAATGGCAGAGAAAGTTGTTCTATTTGCTCCTTTCGATCCTCGACGAGTAATCTTCCTCCACTAGCTAAACTGGATCCCAGCAATGTAACTCCCAGCATCTCTATAAAGTAGTTCACTATATCCTGCAAGAGATGAGTCACTTCAATCCAATTTAGTCTTAATTTATTTTCAATAAACATATTCCAAATATAGTCATCAAGATACGTAAAATAAAGTGAAGCATGTAGAAGACTACTCCCTGAAAGATGTGCACTACGCTCGGTATGATGCTCTGTCATTGTGGAGAGGGATAAATGATTTTGGAAAAAAACTGGGGGAAAGAATGGTTCGGGCCTCATATCGATAAACTCTGAACACATGTCCCTCGCTATTTCCTCCTCCTGTTCATCCAAAATTGCTAGCTCGTCCTCTCCTTTGCACCCACTTCCTGCCTTGTTGATATTTTTATTCATGACTTCATCGTGACATAGCTTGCTCGATATACATGCAATAGAAGATGAACTCATATTATATTCTTGAAATGAATTTCAAAAGAATTATTTTCTTCGAAGCAAGTGGCAATCAAAGTAAGATTTTCAATGGATTACTGAATCTGTCGACTCCGAGCAAGGAAGTTTTCTTGGAATAGATGGGATGTTGCCTCCTGTGTATGAATGAGGAATTGAACTTCCTCTTTTAAGTGTTGCAAGGGTACGTCTACGCTTTGCTCTCCTTGATCAAGGCATGAAGGCTTCGTTGAATCACGCTCTGAAGTCTCATTAATGGTCTGGTCATTCTCGTGTAAGGACTCCTTGTATTTCTGTCACGGTCGGTTTTTGATCGTACGCTTTTCGTGCACGTACTCTTGTTCGTACACATATTTATTTTGGGCCTTTCTTGTATCCGAACCCTATGATGTACTATGCCATTGTGACCCTCTCGAAGAGTTTTTATTTGTGGAATTATTTTTGGAACGTTATTTCACGGGTCGTCCTTCCACAAAATGACTTTGTTTGCAGATGCGTCGTGATTTTCACTTTTGTCGTGAGACCTTTTTATTTTTAGTTTTTTTTCTCGTCACCCTAGTCGTGATCGATCTTTTTAGTTTCGTTTCCCTCGTCGACACGGTCGCCTCGGTATTTTTCTCATAATTATCGGGTGCCGTTTGACCCACTTGTGCACTAATTTTCCCATTAAACAACGTTTAGGCATAAGAGTTCACAAGATTAATTCTTCGAACTAGTCTCACCCTCTTTTCCCCTTAACTGCACCCTGCCCTCTCACATTCTCTCTCCCATTTACCCTCAAACTACCCAAATCCCATTGGTGTTTAGCAAATGGGAATCCCTCATACGTATCTAACCCAAATCAAATTCTGGCTATTCATCACCAAATTTCCAATCCTTCCTTAACTCCACTCACTTCTAATTCCCTTGGTGCACCCCCAATACACCCCCAATATAGCAACAACCCTAGCCTGCCAAAACAGAGTTAGGATCGATAAAATGAAGTTTAGACTTACGCTTGCGTATGCGGCACGGTAGTCTACGAACTTCGCATTCGGATTCGCCACGACGGATCGAGTCTTCTCACGAACGGAGTAAGGCTACTAAATCCACAATCTAAATCTCTACTTTTAGATTAAGAACTTGGATAAAGGGAGAGGAAGTATTTCGGCAGGAGCTTCGCTAGAATGAAAATGCATGCAAGAATGCCATGCAAAAGTGTAAGGAAAATGGCTAACCCTTGGGTCTTATTTATAGCCCCCAAGGTAGTTATTTTAGGAGCAATTGTTCCTTTGGAACAATTTAACTAAGGTGTACCATCGTACATGGCATATTATAAGCTTAAGTTGTACCATATGCATGGTACAATATAAGCTTAAGATATTACCCCTTGATTAGCCATATGTCGCATGCACTTATGCACATATAATGCGACTTTCCCATCAATCTAGAGATCCTCTCCGCAAGGGAACATATTCCCTTTGCGCACGACTTCGTGTACGCGACGTTCGAGGTCCGTATTCCCTCGTACATCCCCTACAAGGGTGTACTAACGTCTTCCATATCCAACATCTCCCACTTCACACTTGAGGGGATTGTAAGAGAACGTCTTTCTCTTAGTTCTTTCATCTATCATACCGAGAAATAGACCGTCGCGACCGTCATGCGCGTAGAGTCTGTTGTTGTGCACTTGTTTAGAGATACACAACGACCTCGAAGGTGCAAAGTTGAGTAGTTCAACGCATGCTTTACCCTAGATTATTTCTTCACATTTCTTATACTTTATATTCAACAATTGAATCCCATCTGGATCACAATTGGCTGGCCAGCTTTGAATCATTAAAGTCCAAATGCGAATATGAAATCAATCTTCCTCTTCTTGCGAACCTTCTGATCTTGACTTGATTCGCTTTTCCAACGTGCCCCGCCGAGCCGAATTATCATAGCCCATTAGCAACACGCTAAGATAGCGATCATCTCGTCAAATCTAAAGGAACCAATTGGAGTCCTTGAGGGTAAGAGTTAAGGCCCATATGGCCTTGAGTCTCACATAATAGCAAACACTATTGCTACTAACTCAGTGGTCGAAATGCATACGTGGTATGAACACGTATTACAACATCACTCCTTTCCCAGGGAGAGTATGTCTTAATGATGTTGTACGGATGAAAGATCAGACACCACAGTGACTATCTTTTGAGTCCCCTTACTACCCATGAAATATTCCCGGACTCTCATCCTGCATAAGACGGATAGGATTTAAAAAATCCTATGAGATCCTTTTTAAATATCCTTGTGATACAGATCTCAGATCTTTTGTAAGCATCCATATGATGCAGATCTTTCATTCGACTATCTTGTTTAAGTCATGACTCTAAATCATTCGTCTAATGATTTTGACTTTAAACTAGTCTCATCTCTATCTTATCTATCTGATAAGATAAGGCGGTTGCTCATGTGAGAGAGCCAACCTTAATCTGTCCGACATACACACAATTCAGCTGAGATTTCAAAAATGTACACAAACATTTCTTAAGAAATTCATATGCAATGTTGGAAAAAGAACTTATTCTTTTATTAATTTTGATCATTTACAGACATGGGAATTTACATTGGTCAACTCAGCTCTTACGCAATCCTTGAGATGATAAGTGTTTGTAAAACACATTTCTGGGGATCGCTTTTGCAAGCTGATCCTCTATCATCTCATGCGTAGATATGTACCTTATGTCTACCTTCTTGGTTTTATCATAGTCTTTTGCAAATCTGCAGTTCCTTTAAGATACTTCATTATGCTCTTAACCGCTTTCCAGTGTTCTTTGCCCTGGTTTGGATCGGTAACGACTTACCATTCCAACGGCAAAACAGATGTCTGGTCTTGTATGCATCATAGCGTACATAAGACTAACAACTGCACTGGAATATGGAACTTTTTCCATAATTTCCCTTTCCTTTTGGTTCTTTGGACATGATTTCAGATATAAATTGTCGCATCTGCTTATAGGAGTATCAATTTGACTTGTAGTCCTACATATTAAACCGTTCTAGAACCTTCTTTATATAAGTCTCTTGTGAAAGAGAAAGAAGTATCTTCGAACGATTCCTTGAAATCTTAATTCCAAGGATATATGTGACTTCCCCATGTCTTTCATCTCAAAACTGATGAAAGTCAAGTCTTGATATCCATCACAAAGCCCTTGTCATTTCTGGTTATTAAAATGGCATCTACCATATAGAGACATAATAACATGCTTGCTTTTAATCCTCTTGATATATACGCAGTTATCTTCATCAATCATGGAAAAATCATTTGATAAGACAACTTCTTCAAAGCGTATATACCATTGCCTCGAGGATTATTTAAGGACCATATATGGACTTACGAAGTTTACAAACCTTATGTTCGTTTTCCTTCTTTTACAAACCCTGTTGGTTGTTCCATATAGATCTCCTCGTCCAATTCTCCATTGAGAAAGGCAGTCTTTACATCCATCTGATGTAATTCGAGGTTTAAGCAAGCTACCATTGCCAGAATCAGGCGAACCGAGGTAAAACGCACAACAGGTGAGAAGGTCTCTTCGTAGTCTATCCCTTCCTATTGCGTAAAACCTTTCGCGACAAGGCGAGCTTTATATCTATCTTTAGAGCCATCAGCCTTATGCTTAATCTTGAGAACCCATTTGTTCCCAATTGCTCTATGTCCTCTGGGTAAGTTAACTAAGTCCTAGACCTTGGTTAACTTTCATGGATTTCAATTCCTCCTTCATCGCTTCCATCCATTTGTCTTTTGCAGGGCAAAATACGGCCTGTTTGAAAGTAGCAGGCTCATCATTTTCTTGTAGTAAAATCATAAAGGTTTGCGGAAATTTCAACCTCAAATGTTAGAGGAGCCAACCTTGTATGACTACTACGTTGTATTTGAGATTCTTCAAGTCCTTGTTGACTCGAAGTTAGATCAATTCTAATATCACTCCCACTTGAAATGTCGTTAGAATTGCTCCCACTTGGATCATTATTCCCGTATGGAATAGGATAATCGTCATTCGTATAATCCATTGGTGAAGGTTGAAACGTATCTTCGTTTTCACCAAGAATTCTCCCACTCGAATGAGGTAATCCTTCTTGATCATAAATCTCAAATAGAGATAAGTCCTAACTTATCTCGCCCTGTCTTGGAAACTCGTTTTCCAAGAAAGTGACATCCCTCGACTCAAACTCAATTAGCCCACCATTGTCTTCCTGACTAACAAAAACATAACATTTGGAGTTTTCTGCGTATCGTTTAAAGATGCATTTCCTTCCCCTTGGCCCAAGTTTGACATATTTATGGGAGGAAGTATGTGCGTAGAATGCACAACCCCAAGGTTTCTAAATGTTTAAGTCAGGAAACATTTGGTTCCACAACCCATAAGGAGTGGAGCTAACTGATTTCGAGGGTACGCGGTTTAAAATGAAAAACGGCCGTCAATAATGCATCACCCCAAAAGGTGATTGGCAAGTTAGCTTGCGCCATCATTGAACGGACCATTTCCATTAAAGTCCTATTTCTCCTTTCTGCAACACCGTTTTGTTGAGGAGTATAAGGCATAGTTACCTGATGTACCATGCCTTCTTCATCACAAAGTTTCTTAAAACTTGTTGATTGATATTCACCGCCCCTTATCGGTTCGCAAGACCTTAATCTTGCGATCTAATTGATTCTCCACTAAACTCATATAGTTTTTAAAGCAAGCCAAAGCTTCACTTTTGTGGGATATCAAATAGATATGTCTGAATCGGGTGAAATCATCAATAAAAGTGATGAAATAGGACTTTCCGCGTCTTGTCTTGACATTCATCGGACCACATATGTCCGAATGGATAAGCTTGTAATGGAACCTCGGCCCTTGTGCCGGTTCCAAACGGCTTGCGACAAGATTTCCCCACAAGGCAATGTTCGCAGGTCGACATTTCAACCTTTGAAACATTTGATAGAAGGCCACGTTTGGCAAATCTATCCATACGCGTTGGTCCAATATGACCAAGCCTTGTGTGCCAACAAATTATATTAGGACTCATTAGTCAAAGAATTTGTCACAAGCAAATTTTCATTACATGAGAAATCATACATTGTACTTATTACAATAAATCCTTTGAAATACAAACCCAGTACCAATAAAGGAATTATTACAAAATAGGTCCATATTACAATCATGAAGGAACCAACTATAACCAAGACCCATTAAATTGACCACAGTTTTAATATTCCTTTGAATATATGGAATGAAGAGAACATCATGAAGTAGGAGAGTTGCGGCCGTTGTCCAAGACTAGCTTGCGAGTCCCAACGCCTTTCACTTCAACACGTGTGTTGTTTCCTGCATTGATCCACTTCATTCCTTGGGGTATCCGGTGATACTCCACGAAGGACCGTCTGTCCTTTGCAATATGGTCGGTGGCACCTGAATCAATTATCCCAAAATGGATTAGATTCCACAAGAAATAGTGAACTAGAAACACATATGTAACTAGTATTACAAGTTACCTCGTCACTTCCACTCGTACACGAACGAGCATAGTGACCGAGCTTGTTGCACTTGAAGCACTTGATCCTTTTCAAATCTTTCTTCTTGTGCCATTTCTTGTGCACACCCTTATGTTTGGGTTCCTTGGTAGACTCAGGTTGCTTATTATGTTCATTAGAATACTTCGAACGATCTTTACGTTTCTTTCCCCCGTGTGAGGAACTAGCAACCATGTGCACTTCTGTACTTGGCTTGGCAGCCGCAAGCCGCTCTTCCTCTAATTCAAGGTGCTTGGAAACATCGTTGAAGGTCTTGATGCTCTCATTATGAGTGAGATGCATCTTCATCTGATCCCACCCATTTGGTAGGGAACGTATGACTGCTTGGATTTGTTGCTCATCTGTGAGCACATGACCTGCATCCTTTAACTCCGAGATAAGGTTCGCCATATGTCGCAGATGTTTCCCCATGGAATGATCTGGACGTTTCTTATATGAATCGAACCTTATAGTTTAAGGAGCGAAGTTTGGACACCGATGTGCCACCGAACTTCTCCTCTAGCTTGGACCATATGTCCATGGCTAGGTCATGTTCTCGGAAGATGCGCATTATGTCATCAGCCATACTGCTTAATAACGTAATGCGCGCTATCTTGTTCTTCCGAGACCAAGCATCAAAAGCTTCCTTGTCTCGTCGGTGTTGGGCCGTAGTGCCCAACTCGGGTTCAATCATAACGTTCTTTAGAGTTTCGAGCACTTCTTGCTCCTCTAGAACGTATTGTATCTTGATGGACCAAAGTTTGTAATTATCGCCGTTGAGTTTTTCACCTTTGTTTAACTCAGCGATGATATTCTTTGAAGCGAAAGACATTTTACTTTTAAAATGCTGCAAAACTACACCAAAAAGAAAACCCACAACTAAAACCAGAAGGATAAAAAGCACAACAAACCACAAAACCGAAGGTTGATCAAAACATTGCATAAAAATTCTTAAAATATAACTCCCACTTGAAATGATAATAGAATATCCCATTTGGATAGTTCTAAAAATTCAAATCCCACTTGGAATTATATTATATTTGATAAGTTACTTTCGAAAAATATTGAAGATGTTGTTCTAGAATCGAAAAGGTCTCTATGATTCCAATCACCATCTAGAACAACCTTCAATATTCCCCCATCACTTATCAAACAATCGTACTCTTATAGTACTTCGCAGCGGAAAATTACTTTTGAAAAACATATCCTTCAAAATGGGAATAGGTGAGAGTTTGCGCAAAGAATTTTAGCGCAACAATTGCCCAAGCCACGAGACCTGTTCTACACACCCATGGGTTAGATAACCATGGCCGGATCGTGGTAGGACTTGGAATTCTAAATTGCGCTATCCCGATTAAGGACGGGACATAACCTATTTGAAAACATCTTTTTCAAAAAAAATTTAAAATACATTGGCTAATCTCCGTAGAGTAGAGCACAACGTCATAAGTACATTTGCTAATCTCCGTAGAGTAGAGCACAATGACATGGCTAATCTCACATGAAGTAGAGCACTATGGCTAATCTTCAAGGAGTAGAGCCCCAAGGTAAAACTTCATTAAAATGTTAGCCCCGTATGGGCTAGTCGGCACTGTGGTTAGCCCCGTATGAGCTAATCGGCACATTCGAGCTTGACCAAGGCCTTTTGTACCCACCCCGTATGGGTCAGTCGGCAAGTTTACGATCGACCAAGACCTTCTGCCGGATTGGTCGACCAAAACAACCAAATTGGTCGACCAATTATTTGGTCTGCAACTTCTCCCGGCTAGGGCCTCTGCCCTGGCCGAGGCTTGGCCAAGGGCCGGCCAGGGCCTCTGCCCTGGCCGGCCAGGGGCCCTGGCCCCCTCTGCCCTGGCCGAGGCCGGCCAGGCCCTGGCCTCTGCCCTGGCCGGCCAGGCCCTGGCCGAGGCCAGGGCGCCGGCCCTGGCCACTGCCAGGGCCGGCCAGGCCGGCCCCTGGCCTTGGCCGGGGCCGGCCACTGCCGGCCTGGCCCTTGGGCCGGCCACTGCCGGCCTGGCCATGGTCGGCCATGGCTTGGCCATGGGCCGGTCATGGCCAAGGCCATTTTTGCCTTGGCCAGCCATGGCCCTTTGGCCATGGCCGGCCTCCCCTTGTGTGGGGTGGCCGCACACCCCCGCCGGTGGGGGTTGCCACGGTGGTTATTGGCCGTAGCCAACCCCCTCCACATGGGGGGTGCATGGCCTTCATAGCCCATTTGGCCATGGTGCACATGCACTAAAATTCATCTTCCCCGATGGGAATAACCACCACCTTCTTCCTCGATGAAGCACCCGTTCGTCGATGAAGCACCCGTTCGTCGAGAAAGTGGTTATTTTCTAATGGCCGTGTGTGCCAAAAATGAAAAATAACATACTACGTGAATGGTCGGTTCTTCCCGTCACGGAGAGTTCCTACCATATCTGTAATGATAGGAGACCCTAACGTGAAAAGAACAACCGCTGCGTTCTCTCCGTCACGAAGCGTTCCTACCATATCCGTAATGGTAGGATACCCATTCGTGAAAAAGACAACGACTCGTTCATAGTTTCGACGGGACGGCGGTTTTGACCGGGGCGAACCCGTATGGCTCCGATACCATTGTTGGATCCTTGCCAAAACAGAGTTAGGATCGATAAAATGAAGTTTAGACTTACGCTTGCGTATGCGGCACGGTAGTCTACGAACTTCGCCTTCGGATTCGTCACGACGGATCGAGTCTTCTCACGAACGGAGTAAGGCTACTAAATCCACAATCTAAATCTCTACTTTTAGATTAAGAACTTGGATAAAGGGAGAGGAAGTATTTCGGCAGAGCTTCGCTAGAATGAAAATGCATGCAAGAATGCCATGCAAAAGTGTAAGTAAAATGGCTAACCCTTGGGTCTTATTTATAGCCCCCAAGGTAGTTATTTTAGGAGCAATTGTTCCTTTGGAACAATTTAACTAAGGTGTACCATCGTACATGGCATATTATAAGCTTAAGTTGTACCATATGCATGGTACAATATAAGCTTAAGATATTACCCCTTGATTAGCCATATGTCGCATGCACTTATGCACATATAATGTGACTTTCCCATCAATCTAGAGATCCTCTCCGCAAGGGAACATATTCCCTTTGCGCACGACTTCGTGTACGCGACGTTCGAGGTCCGTATTCCCTCGTACATCCCCTACAAGGGTGTACTAACGTCTTCCATATCCAACACCTAGCACTTTTTGAACCCGCAGCCTAGGGTAAATTGTTGTGTTCTTCTTTGTTTTTGCACAGCAAACATCTCACAGCGTCGCATCTCCGACATAACCCATCTTCCCCGCGCGGCACCCATCGTCGGGCCTCATCTCCGCCACCTAACCTCGTCGGATCTCTCTCTCCGCCATGTGTTAGCCGCCGCCCACAACGTCGCTCGACATCCCCAGGCGCCGCCCGACCCCCCTTCGGTCTCCCCTCGCCGGCAGTCACGCAGCAGCGCCACCAGCGGGCGTTCTCCAAGCGTGCGGCAACGTTTTCAGTCGCGCGCGATGCTCTCCGATGCTGTCACTATGACAACGCCGCTCAACAGCCTCCCCTCCAACTGTTGACGACCCACGACGGCTCCTAGAAGCTTCGTGGGATCATCCCCTCGCTACGGTTAGCAACGTTCATGATATCACGTTTTACAACTTTTGTTATTTGTCTTGAACCGTAAATACGTGATGAATGGACTTATTGATATGGTGTTTGCTAGCTAGTAGCCTTAATAATCGATGATCAACTAGTGGACGTGATATATTGATGTTAACAAGATTATTCGTAGGGCTGATAATTTGTTACACAATTTCTGGTTAACATGTTAGCCTAGTTTGTTAGTTATAATTTTTGTATATTTTCGTACTAGCAACGTGTTGTAGATAACCTTTTAGTTTATTTAACAGTCATTAATACAGTTATGAACCCATCGTAGGACAGAGAACTTAATTAAAGTTGGTTCATTAGACGTCTTAGGTTGCCTAATAATTTCTAGTTCCGTCGTAACAAACTCATTCGTGCACGTGATTTATCACAGAGTATCCGTCATTCTATACCATACGCACTATAGGAATTCAACCCCTGACGTTGCTACCCGACGTCAGAGTAGCTCTCGCATCGTATTGAGATAAGATCTGCCCTGTAGGAATCACCACTTGCCTGTTAATCAACTAAAATTGGTAATTTCTGATGGTTGTGTTTCACTAATCAAGATTAATAAATTGGAATGTAGGCTGGACTGCGATCTGAACATGTAGGTAGTTTGGACTCTGGTTTATCGTGACTTCAGCTTGATTGTGCAGGCAAGTGATACTTGCCAGTAAATGTTTTAGGCCACGTTTTAGGCCAATTTGTTTGTTAGCATAAAAGAGACTAGACAGTGAAATGATAGCTGCCTAGACGCCCTTTTGATCTAGTTTGACAACGAAATTAGATCTGACACACTTGATCTAGCTTGACAACGAAGTTAGATCCGACACTTTTACTTGTTTTCATTCATACTGCCATGTCATGTTTACTTTTCAATTAACGGTACTCACTTTAACTGATCATCCCATGTCATATCATGCATCATATGTTCTTCGTGATTGAGTAGCACACACTACAAATGTTATTGCTATTGAGGCTAGGCACCTGCTTTTGCGGGCACAACCCTATGCCATATTGAAAAACACTTCATAGATCGTGATCCAGAAGCGAGCACAGTGTTGTTGGGAAACCAACGTTCGATACATGTAGAGGGGTAGGGTTAAGCGGTCACTCGAGCGTAGAAGTGTGCACGTACATCCACTTCAGCCAAAAGGCGTAAACCATGTGCACATCGTGAAATGATAATGTTCGTGAAATGATAATGTTCGTGACTCATGAAACAGTGGTTTTCGTAGCTTCTGCTACGATGTGCATGCATGTCATCATGTCATCTTAAATTGTTGCATTCTTTAAATGTCATGTCATTTCATTATATTTAGAACTGCTAATCGCTTTATTTTATTTGTATCCTTGCACAAAAGTTCTCCGCTTTTTTGGGAGACTTTTGCTGACATGTGCCCTTTTCTCTTTGGGTGTCACATGTCACGTTTTGAGCCTGACTTAGTTGCAGAGGACGACATGTTGCTTACATTCAGTTCGAGGATTCCGGTCCTACCCTTAGTCTCAGTCGGTGACTCTCTTTAATTTTGTTTCAGCCATGCTTTAGGCCTATTGTTCAGACTTGTACTTTTGTGACTATTCTGTGATGTTGGAATAATTGTCGGATGTTTTGTTGGTGGATGTTCTTTTATCTGCTCTTTATTATTGTTGTTGTTTTGTCGCAATGCAAGGACATGCTACTATTTGAAAAAAAATTTACAGACGTTTATCAGACTGTAGCTTCACAGCTCCACGTCTGAGCGGACCTCCTCACGTCTCACCTTCCATATTAGGAAAGCGGGGCGTGACAGGTTTTGTTGGTGGCCCATGCAGGTCCTTTTTGCATCCGCGAAATATCGGAACAATAATAATGATAAGCAAAATCCAATTAAATATTCGGAAAATCCAAGTCATGATTAAGTCTAATCTGAACGTTTTCCTGTCTTAGATGGTATGAAGACTTAGGTAGATGTCCAGGTTTGATAGTCAAGAGCCTTTGTCAAGATTTAGTTGTACTCATCATAGGTTGCCTTAGTATTCTCTCACCCAGGCCTGACCATATAAGACTTCTAGAACTTCTCTTTTAGCCGTTCGATTGAGTCCGACAATTTCGGGGCCAGCAGAATGTAATCTGGTTACTCTTAGGACCCCACCCCGAGACCTCTATTTTAGTCTAGTCTATTAGAGAGTCTTAGTGTTAAGTTTCTCTTGACCTTTAGTCAACCCGATAATTAGAACCTCTGATTCTATCATTTCCCTGATCATTACACTTTTGTGTCATCGAACGTAGAATCTCATCATAGCTTTTCTTGAATAATAACCTAGGCGTACTCATCATGCGATAATATTCTTTGCCCTCGATTCACGTGATCGCCTCATGACGATTATCGTTAATCTTTCGAATCTTCTTTGTTGCAAATCTTGATTCTTTCAAAGTTATTTTCGATTTTCCTTATTAAAAGTTTTCATTCAGTTTAAATTTTGTTTTTAAACACCTCTTATATGTTTAAATTCCTTACTTTTCGATTGAGTTAAAATTCTTTCGTAGATTTTGAAGTCTATTGGTTATAATTTTAACTACTAACTCGTAATCATTCCCTGACCTAGACCTTTCATATATCTGTTTTAAAATTTTTTTTACCATTTTGAAAATTCAAAATAACATTCCTTCCATGTCTACACTACTCAGTTTATTATTATTAATATTTTTCATTTGATGTACATACTTTTAGAGTATTTTTAGAGAAACCAGTACGTACATACTTGACGTACATACTTGACGTACATACTTTTAGAATATTTTTCACTTGACGTACGTACAAAATACTTTTAGAGAAACCAGGATTTACCCAAAGAAACGGGTTTATATAAAGATTTTTGAAATATGAGTACAATGAACCTAGAACTTATATATATATACTAGTCATAACCCGTGCCCTAAGGGCACGGTTCATTTAAAATATTCGCCGTCAAAATCTTAGATTCACTAATTTTAAATGAACATCAATAATTAAATCATTTTAACTATTATTTTGTTCCTCCAAAATTTAGTTCTCCTCAGAAAATTTAGTTTCTCAAAAAAAATTTTGTCCTACCAAAATTTAGTTCCCTCTAAATTTAACCAAGGGCACTGTTCGTTTAAGATATCCACCCTTCAAAATCTTGGATCTCTTAATTTGAAACAAACAAAAATATTTAAAGCATACAAATTGTTTTTTAATTCCCCCAAAATTGTAGTTCCCTCAAAAATTAAGTTCCCTCCGAGAGAATTTAGTTTCCCAAATTTAGTTCCCTTTAGATTTAGTTTCCAACACATTGATTCCTTAAAATTCAATCAAACCCGTCTTTCTATCCATCTCTTTGTCCTAGTCAAAACATCCCTCATTCGAACCAAAATTTTTAGTTTCCCGCGAGAATTTAATTTCATCCAAAAATTTTAGTCACTCAAAAATTTAGTTCCCGCCCGATTTAGTTCTCCCCAAAATTTTAGGGTTTTCGCCAATTTTTTTGCAAACTCTCACCTTGCCCATTGATTACTTAAAATTCCATTTCGATTGTGGTGGGATACATGGGGGCTGAAGGGCCAGTATCTGAAGAAGATTCATACACTATTCTTCTACACTATCATCTCTAAATCTTCTACACTATTCTTAAACCACATAATCCAGGAAGCATAAACTATGTTATATGATCTTGTCTGCACTGATCTTCTTCATAATCATTCTTGTATTAGTTGATTTCTCACTGAACGAATTTAGAATATGAGACATTTATATTATGTTAATCCAGGAAACATAAACCACATAGGTTCTGAAGTAGAAAAATTCATGTAATATGAGACATTTATATTTGTTGTATACACCTCAATGGAGTCAGAATCTTATTTAGAATCATCCTCATCATCTTCATCGTTGTCATCATCTTCATCATCCTCTACGACTGCCTTCAGTTTATCAGCTTTAGGTGGTTTAGCTTAACCTTTTTAGAAGCCAAACTATCCTACTCCATGTGAAAAAAATAAACTCTCAATTAAGCAGGGATTTAGCGCTATCTTGATACCACCAGTGTTATTGCCTACTATAAAACAAATGATAGTAGTGGCTAATACTAAAAATGAAGAGCCATCTAAAAAAATTCTGTAGCCAAAATTATGGCACTAACAATTTCCTCTGCAAAATAACTATTCTCATTTATCAATATATCATCTTATTAAGAGTTTATTATCAGGATGATAAAAAATGATTTACTTGAGTCACGATGTGAGCCCATACAATCGAAAGTGTTTACCTTGCCATTATTAGATGCTATTTATGGTAGCCAATAATGGGTTCATGTAATCAAACAATAATCTTTGAAATACAATTCATTATTAGCAGTGTCTGCAATTCTCTTTTCGGGTGGTTTTGTACAAAAATTGAAACATTATTACTGGATAATCTAAATAAATATTGTCAGAATACATGATATCATATTCTAAATCACAATATCTATAGCATGCAAAAGTTAAAATTAACAGATGCACCTCATATCATCATAAACATTTATTCGTTAGTCATTCCTCTAGTAATTATATTTTCCACAAATCAAATGCAATGCATTTGAAAATATCAAATCGAGTAAGATGTGAGCCATGAGTCGTGTAAGATGTGAGCCCTTCCTCCTCTTCTCTCTGTGGAAAAATAAATAGTGGAAATAATTAACGTAAGCTCAATTAAATAAATGAAGAATTAAACAGAGGAAGAATAAGAGAATCGCAACAAAATTAAAAAAATCTCACCTTAGTAGCTTGAAAGACGAATGGGAGCTTCATGAGCTTCTAGTAGTTGTAATTAGGAAACACCTGGTAATTAGGATTTTTTTTTAAAACCACAAAATATTTCTAATGTAGCCATAATGACCGATGATTAACTCAATCCAATTTAAACTGTGAATGGTTTTCTCATTCCAACGCGTTTTATTCCAGAAAAACATAGAATCGGTGTCTATATGTTTAAATCCAACGCATGTATAATAGAGTCGGTTTGAATCCAAATACCAACTTCTACTTGAACCAAAAAAATATAATTAACCTTCAAGCATGACGGGACAAATTACAACCTTTGACTCTGTTTGTTTCATATAAAAGCCGTGGATCATGGTTTAGATTAATTATTTTATTAGAATCATATAAAAGTCATGCCCTCCTTGCTAAAATCATAAATATACAATCCACTTATATATTGCAAAGGCAAAAATTGCTGATGCATACAAATGCTTGCTCATAATGCCATTGTTTTGTAATATTGAATTTGCTCTTGCGGCAGAAGAATTCCAACTTCACAAATTCTGATACACTCTGAAATTTGACAGAGGATGAAATGTTTACATGCTCTTATTTCCAGTTTGATGGACTCATTGGGTCTTCCCAGACATTAATCTTTGGGGGTCCATGATGACTCAGTGGGACTCACTCGATCTTTCGTAGACATTAATCTTTCCATTTTGATGGACTCATTGGGACTCATTGGGTCTTTCCATTTTGATGGACTCATTGGGTCTTCCCAGACAAAGAGATGAAGATAGGTTTACTTTCTTAATGACATTGTCAATGAAATCCATGGCTAGGACATGACCAGCTTCTTTTACCAGTTTGCCAGTAAATCGACCAATACCATTGTATGGTGGGAGCAGAGAAAGGGCCTACATGAAGGAGGTAATGCTTAGTTTCCAACTTAATATGTCATCATTGATCGATGTTATCTGATAAGTATACATGATGAGAGCATAATCGAGAAAGATACATAGAAAGGAATTTATTTTGATATATATATACCCAAAGTGGATATTCATTACGGTTTCAATAGACATGATGTTCAATCAAGTCAAGCTAAATGGGCAAAATATTAGATTTGTCCAATTTTAAATTTGTAGTCCCATGAAAGAAACATGTCATATGAAGAGATAAAGTCATATATGATCATAGAAGAAAATGGTAAATAGAATTCAATTTTTGTTCTAAATTTATACTTGTGCAAAGCATCAGGACGTAATTTGTCTACTGTGTTGAGAGATACTGCAAGCATTTTCTGTGAACCCAATCTGCCCAACTGCTAACTTAACCTCGTCGTTAGAGCTCGGGTGTCAAATTAAATACTTTTAAATGCATCCAGGTCACAAATCAAGCTTCATTTAGCCTGGACTCTCAAGGAACCGCAAACCACACTGACATCGTATTGAAGTCACCATAAGGTTCTTTGATATGAATACATATCCTCAGCGCTCAGTTTACATTTATTATCAATTAAGAGTTTCGTTAAAGGCCAGTTATTTTACAGTCTATTTCCCATCGCATCATCAATGCAAATTTTGCTCTTGGAAAAAATCACCTTTTTGGTCAAAATGCTAGCTTTGAGAACTTGACAACTGCAAGATTCAAGAATTTTAATCAAAGATCAAGGCAATACCTCAGGCCTCCCCTCTTTATCAAGATCATTTAAATTCAGATCTAGGTCCAAAAAACATAGAAAGTTGGAACATGATCAGAAATTAGGGGTATGTCATGTCAAACATGATCAGAAATTAGGGGTATATCATGTCAAACATGAACCATATGCATCATAAAACCCAATCTACTGGCATGGAAGTATAATATCCAAACCCATATGCATTTTAACCTTTCGTATCCAATGTTGTTTTAAGAACAGTGTTACATGAAAAGGGGGCACATGTGTCAAATTGTCCAGGTGACCTGCAATGTCCAACAACGGAACCTTCTGAACATCGAAGAATATGGGATCACATCTATATTTTGTTATATGCATGAAAATATGTACATGACAAATCTATAATGATTAGTGACTAACCTACTGTAATCATTGGTCGGTGTTTCCACAAAATCACTTAGATGTTTATTTGACATAACATAGTGTGAGCATATTGTGTACAAAACAGCAAAGAGTCAACAAAATTGTGATGCATTCATACTTAAAGCATCCTTGGAGTATCCAAGTATCCTAGGGTCTGAAAATACCTACATCAAAATAAGGTAAGAACTAAACTATAGGTATCAAATTTTCATGGTAGAATAACAGCCAACATTGGGCCAAATTCAAAAATAAAGAATATCGCATGCTATGGTTCAGTTTGATGAATCTCTGGACCAGAGCATATTGAATCTCATAACTATTGATATGATTTAGATGAAAAGCTGCATGGACTGAGCCCCAAGAGAAGTCCAACCGCACTGTCCTGACGAATTAAAAACTAAATCACTCATATGCTAGAACATTAGCAATTGCTCTTTAGTTATGAAGCTAATTTAATGTGCGGTGGTGAAGTCAATGATGAAAGAAGTGTATAGGGTAGAACTGAATAAAGAAGGCATCAAAAATAGCTACATGTGATGAATTTATGCATGCTTAATTATTAAGGATTTTCCATGTTTAGTGGGGGAGTTGCATTTATTATTATAAAGTTTAAAGCATCTTAGTATCAAGTCAGGAGTGAATAACATACTGCAAAAATCATTTGTTATTAGTGAGATATCTATGAGCAATGTATGATTTGCGCATGTGGATTTTAAAACTGCAAACACTCATACAGAGGCAAACATATACAAATATTTTTTGTTATTTTCTTGTGTAGCATTTTCTTTGACCAAATTGTAAGAGAATAAGGGAGGATGAAAGGGGAATTTTGGTCAAAAAAACTTAACCGCACATGCTCAACAGGCAGTCTTAATTCAATAACTCGAAAAGTGGAAGTTTCCAACTATAACAAATTAAAATTTCTCGTTAATCTTGATCAAAAGAAATTCATAACCAAGAACTGCAATCAAGACAAACTCATAATAAAGAAGCGAAAACATTGCAAACATTGCAAAGCTCAAAGACTTTCTCGTTGCTCTCTCTGCACATGTTGCCCCACAATTACCAATATTTCTGCAAAAAAATCAAAAACCACAACAAATACAAAAACCTCACACAATTAGATCCAAAAATTAGCCAATGCAAAAGGATTTTGTATTCAGAACACTTGACAGTCCAATGGGAATTCGAAAAAATTCCTAACTTTTAATGCTATTTCAATTAGCATAACACACCTGTTACAGCAAATTTTTAATCTTGAACTTTCCCTAAACCTAAATCAGAAAATCCTATTGCAGCGAATTCCAAAATGAATCAACTCGTATAAAAACAAAGATACTAAAAAATAGAAAGAAGAAAACATGATCAAACCTTGAGCAACCCAACCCCAGGTCCAGTCATAGATAATACCTATATCAGTCGAGCAGAAGCAATCATGATGTGAATCCAGTAATTACATCAGCAATTTCGCTAAAGCTGCATTGCAAATATACTGTATAAGATATTTAGCAAGATAATCCATTCCTGCCTTGAATTTACCAATCAAAATTAAGAAAATCCAAGACAATTCGAGTTCCATGCAGATACAACATAAAGAATTTTGCAGAAACAATTAAAAGTTTCCTAAACACTCATCAAAAACTACTGCCATGATTTCAGATTGCAACACCAACAAAATAGTAATTAAAAGCTGAAAAGGGGAAAAAAAATAGAAGTTAAGGAGATTGATCTCTTGCGCAACTCCATGAAAACCAAGATTTTAGCAAGAATTTTAGCAAATGGCAAGAATTTTAGCAAGTTAAGCTGAAAGCAAATGGCAAGAATTTTAGCAAGCCGCTCTCCATGAAAACCAGGATCAAAACGATGAGATACCAAATCACAAACAAATCATCTCGAGGTCCCAGCCAATTTGCTAAATTACATTAGCAATTATAATCAACATTTTAAGAAAATAAATAGATAAAAATAGAATCCAAATGGAAGATCAAAGAAGCTGACCTCGAGAATGGCTCCAATTACACGATCGGAATAACGATCAGCTCCGATCAGCTCCAGTTACAAAGATCAATGAATCACGATGGTAGAGAGAGAGAGAAGATGAAGAATTTTAGAGAGACTCTTTAGACTCTGGCCTCGAGACAAAGGTGACACCCTTCAGCTCTGCAAAGATCAAGGAATCATGATAGAGAAAAGATTGAGAGAAGAATTTTAGAGAGAGAATATGAACTGAGTTTTTTAACAACTGAAGAATCATGATGGGCGACAGATTTCTTAGGGGCTGAGTTTTTTTTGCCGCGGATTGATGAGGTGGCAACATCTCAGGCGTTCATCCCCAAAGCGTGCCCCCTCGCATGAGAGAGCGTGTATGTAGTATTTTTTCATAAAGAATACTAAATGAGTTGGTTTACTTTCCCAATACATTTATCTCTCCAAATGTTTCCCTTCAAAACTTTTTCAAACCCTCATCCAAGCCGTTCATCATCCAAGATTAAATCCTGGCCGTCCTTTATCAACCAGTTTGTCCTAGTCAGCTTGTCCTAGTCAGCCCTAGGATTCAAAAATCGCTGTCAAATATATAATAGATATATATATATATATATATATATATATATATGGAATGCGAGGGATAAACAATATAAAGGAAAAACCCGGGACTTTGGTTTCCACCCTATCGTGCGATTCTCGCCGATACGGCCTACGGGTAGGATAACGATCAGAATTAGGGTCTAATGGTGAGACGTTGCCTCTGAAAGTGGTACCAGCGTCCCATGGGCCCGATATTCCGGTCGGTGCCCAGGATGATACGCCGGACTTCCCGGGTTCGGTCAGTGGGCACTCCTGTGTCCATTAACACTGACCGACTCCGGGAGCACTAAGCTCGCAACGATAACTCCCAACGTCTCGTCCTGTCGCTCCCGCGTGCTAGGATTCGACGTCTACGCTAAGGGCGCGAGCTATGGCTAGGGAGTCAACCGCCAAGTTTATTCCCCCTTGGCCCAATGGTCAAAGGCGGTCTTTTTCCCGCCGATGACAATAAAACACCCCGCGTAACCGTTAGATTCCTAATCCCTATCGATTTCCTAGTCCTATGGACGCATCGGGAAGAGCCCACGAAGGGGTTTCCACCAAAATCCCAGATTTGGGAACTACTCACACATATTTAGTAAAAAGCAATCTAAAGTAAAATCGACCGTTAGAAACATGACGGGCGATTGAAAAGCAGTAAGAGCAATGCTAATAACAATATATTAAAGTTTGACAAAGATCGGAAAACTTACAAATATCTGAAAAATTACAACCGTCAAGAGAGAGAAAAACCAACAAAAAATAACAACTCTCGTTTCTGGAAAACCTAGGGGTTCTATTTATAGAATACAAAATCACCCGATCGGGTGACCTGCTTTGTTTCTTCGGAAGCGCAGAATAGGACCCTACCCGTCACCACAGCACGGTCGGTTGAGGCATGAGCTGATCGGTTGGATCTTCGTGCCGTCGGGTGAACCGGTCGGTTGATCTCTCCGTGTTGTGGCTTCGGCGGATCGGATACAGGTGAACCGATCAGGTGAAAGTCACCCGATCGGTTGGCATTCAGCGTCAGAATTCCAGAGAGTTGGGGCGTTTGAACCGGTCACTGAACCGATCGGGTGACTTCTTGGCCGCTCCAACTTGTGTCCAGGTGGTGCACGCGTGCATCACCCGATCGGTTGGAAATGACCAACCGATCGGGTGAGGGGCTGAAAGATGCGATCTTCGTTGTTTGACCCCCTGGATCACGCGTAACTCCTCCCGTTGATCCGGGGACTCATGATATCGTCGTTTTATGTCCCCTATACCAGTAAAATCCTGCAAAATACGAAAAACACGGAAAAGTGAAAGAAAACAAGAAAACACGAGAAAACGAATATAAGACGACGGTAAATAACGAAAAAACACGGAAGAAAACGTGCGCAAATATATGAAATATAAACGCACGTCAGAATCATCATCTGGGGAAGGAACCCAGCTCTTTATTTATAGCAGAGGAGGAGCGTACAGAGATAAGATACAATAGATACGGTCTTATCTATAAGATAAGCCGTGATCCTAACCAACTCAGTAATATCCATTCACAACATAATCTACATATCTTCACTCATGAAATCAGTATTACCCAATATGTTGCTCATCATCAAAATTAACATCTGGTGACCAAACATTCAACAGTCATATCTTGTCAAGAGGAAGAAAGAGATCACCATCTGCAAGCTTCATTAATTTGGATTCAAAGATTGGCAAATAAACATGATTCTACTATTAATATTATATTCATATTTAAATTAAATTGGGTTTATTTCATGCTATTAAGAATATAAACCCCACCAACCTTGTGATACTACTTTCTTAATTCAAGTAGTCAAGAATGTCAATTTTTGACATACCTATCTTTGCTTAGTTTATCAAATTATTGAATCTATGAATATTGCTATTTGTCTGATTTTGAGAAAGATTTTCTTAGCAAATCAACCAGCAAAAAGGCAACTACCATTTGTCAAAATGAAAAAAACATAAGAAAAAACTTTGCTATTATAACTCCAACTCACAATTCCATTTCCAATTAAAATTGAGACTGCAATTGTATATCACGAACTAACATAACACAAATCTCTTTAGTTTTTATCCAAGAAAAATAATTTGTCAAAAAACTAATCTATTATTATTATTATTTTGATACATCGGAAAATAAATACAATGAATTAGAGTGAGGATCATCTAAATACCCCTTGAACCATCACACCTGAAGAAGGAGCTGCGATAAAACAGAAGGAGGGTGATCCTAAATTCACACATCAACATCCAAATGGCAACCCAAGTCTGCTAGGGCATCATCACATAAATTTGCCTCCTGGTAGACATAAGTAAAAAAGCCTAAGTGGAACTGCGAAGCCAGTTATCAGATATCCAGAGTCAAAGTCTGAAGAGGGTGATAAGCAACATCAGCCGTGGTCAGAAGCAAAATACCAACCTTCGAATCAGACTAAAATTGAAGCTTCATAAAACCTCGTCTCCAAGCAATCTCCAACCCCCAACGAAGAGCCTGAAGTTCCGCATTCAAATTATTGCCAAATCCGAGGTAAGCAGAGAAACCTAGTAGCCAATTTCTGAGCTCATAATGAAATAAGCCACTAGCCCCAGACTGTCCTAGATTCCCCTTGCTGGTTCCATCCACATTGAACTCGATGACTCCCGGAGGGATCCACCGAATAAGAGGAATAGAAATAGAATGGACTGCAGATTTCCCATATACACTCACCACCTCATCCGCAACACGCTTTACATTCCTTAGAGAAAAATCATCAACCTCTACACCATCTCCCAAAGAGAATATTCGTAGACATCGTGTACACCACACCTTCCATAGACAAGTTGCAAACAAAATAACTTTAGGCAACGGTAACAGTCGATCATAGAGGAGAGTAGAGAGCCACTCAGAAAGTGGGAGGGAATAGAACAATGACATATTCAATGTCTTCCATTAAATACATGTATTTTTTAAAAAGAGACAACGAGGGGTAATTTCCATTAAAACTATGTTAATAATTAATAAAGGTTAAAATAATATTAAAATGATTAGACATCAGTAAATAATGAATAAGAATAATTAACATAATTGAACATTAGTTTTCACAGTATACCAATCTATTATAAAGTAAAATTTATAGAAACTTATTACTTTGTCTACAATTCAATTAATTTTGTGTTCAGAATTAGAGTAACTCATAAAACTAAAGCTTAATTTACGAAAACCACAGTAACCTAACCATAAATTAAATAATATTACATGTAAATTTATAAATTCACAAAAACCCCTTAACTATGATCGTTCACCAAAACACCCTTAACAACTTTTTATGAAAACTATCCTAAACTTTAACCATTGTTCACTAAAACTAACTTGAGCTTTCCAATTGTTTATAGAACCTACCCTAAAGTGTACGTAGAATTTAATAAACCTACCTTATGATTAGAAAATTTTGGAGGTTCTTGATGAGCGTATAAAACAAAGAAAGATTTTGATGAATTTATAAATTTAAGCACAATATTAAATATATCATTATTAAATTCGCAAATAGTTCAGAATAGTTGTTGTAAATTATGCTTAAAGCTAAAGTTTAGCCTGGACTGCTAGTCACATTGCACATTTTGCTAAACATAATACATTTATTCACTAGTGTGCAATTATCTAGGTTTATCAAAAGGAATAGTAAACTTATAAATAAATCTAACATGTTTTGCTAAATGTCTAATGTGACTGAAAGCACTTTAGTTTAATGGCTTGGATGGACAATCTTTCCGAACCCATCAATCTATTATACAATTCATGAAGTTTGTCCGACGTGTCAGTTTTGTCCGACGTGGCAGTTTTGTCCCAGTCATATTTTTGGTTGCTGACTGGGACGCCACGTGGGGGTTGGGTGGGGTTCTGATCAAGGTGGCCAAATGGCCCGCCGGCCCGGACTTCGGACCGGCCCGGCCTGGCCCGGTCAACCCGGCCTGAGCCGTTGACCAGGCGGGCTGGGCATTTTCCCAGCCCTCGGCCCGCCGGGCCGGGCCGGCCTGCCCGACCCGCCCCCTTCCCAACAGCCATTTTATGGTGGTTGGGGGGGTTTTGGTCTTTTGACCAAAATACCCCCCCAACAGCTATAAACATCTAAATTGGGGGGATTTTGGTCAATTTCGGCCCCAACAAACCGCCCCAACAGCCATAAAATGGTCATATTGGAGGGTTATTTTGGTCTTTTTGGCCTTAAGAAATTCTATAAATACCCCACCCATTCATACCAATTTCTTCACAATTCTAAAATTCTCTACTCTCATATTTTGCTATAATCTCAAGCTGTAACGACTGCTTTTCATGAATCTGGGTTTTATATATATTAATATATGTTTTGGTGGATTTTCTCCTCTTGTGTGGTTTTCGTCTCCGTAGATTTCATTTTCGATCGATTCATCGTATTTTCTCGCTTCTTCCTTAGGATTGTCGATTTCGAAGTATGTCACTCGTGACGGACTTCATAATGGTCGTATCTAACTATTAGATCAAGCCTAGGAGTCTTAGGAATCGATCCCGGGGCCCCGCGCTCTGTATCGGTACTTTTCTGTGCTCATTAGCCGGTGTAAGAAGGGCCACCGACCGACTAGATGACGATCCAGTCGGTCGGCAATCCTTCTTGGACCGACTAGTTAGCTTTCTAAATTTCTCAGGAGTTACTGTTTATCGTTAGTCGGTCTAAGAACGTTGGTTGACCGACTAGGTTGCAAACTAGTCGGTCAGCAATGCTTCTTGAACCGACTAATTCATCATATTATTTTTGTATCAGTTACTGTTTACTCTTAGTCGGTCTAAGAACGTTCATCGACCGACTAGATTCTAAACTAGTCGGTCAGTACTTGTTCATGGACCGACTAACTCTAGAATCCTATTTTCGTTCAGGAGTTACTGTTTACACTTAGTCGGTCTGCGTTGGTCGACCGACCGACTAGTTGCCAAACTAGTCGGTCAGTGGTTGCTCTTTGACCGACTAACCAGTGTTAAAACCCTAATTTCTGGGCAGCCGCCAGCCTAGCCTATTTAAACCCAACCCATTCGACTTCTTCTTCTCCAACACGATCCAAAACCCTAAAAACTTCCCCCTTCAGCCCCCATCTTCCTCCAAGCTCCATTTCTCCATTCCAAGCCCTAAATCCATCATCCAATCCATCCACTCACTCCATCTACCTCTCATCTTCCCCAAAATCTCACCAAAACCCATCAAATCTCCAAATCCCCCAAAACCCTAGTTTCCCCAAACTTCTCCAATCTCTTCCAGATCTGATCCTAGGGTTCCCTGGAGTGTTTCTTCCGTCTCCTCTCGGTAAGAAATCGTTCTACCGTTGTTTTCATAACCTATTTATAATTTTATGAAAACCCTAATTAATTTCATGTGTTTGGTGTTTGTTCCCCCAAAACAGCGATTTCCCCCGTAGATAGCATCCGTGTGACGAAGCGATCGTCAATCCCCGGTGCTAGGCAAGTGAAACTTGCCACTTAGGGTTTAGGCCGTGTTTTAGGCCATTTTCTTGTTATAGGCGTAAAAGAGGCTAGGCGACGAAATGATACTCGCCTAGGCGCAAATTGGGGAATTAGCTTGACAACGAAGCTAATTCCGACTTTTAGCATGTTGCACAATTACCATGTCACGTTTACTTTCAATTAACAGTACGCGAATATGTTCATGTCATTGCATTTCGCCTGTCACGTTTAATTTAATTAACGGTACGCAAATAAATTGTCATGACCTCGCATTCTTTAGGTATTGCTGTGATTGCGTAGCTTCGCTACAATGTTGTGTTCCTGGCTCGTGTTCCAGAAGCGGGCCATGTGTTGGTTGATAGCCAATGCCCGAATTGCGTGTTCCGGCTAGGTGTTCCCTACGCCATACTTGTGTTCCTGGCTCGTGACCAGAAGCGAGCATAATGTGTTGGAAACCCCAACGCTCGATATATTGAAATGTGACCTAAGAATGCGAGCTCAATGTGTGGGGCAACCCTAGGCTCACTAGATGAGCTCAATGTGCAGGGACCCCAGGCTCAATATCGTGTGGGTACCGAGTAGTGTTTAGTGCCGATCGGTCTGAAATGCTATGCCATTCAGCGAATGGCGTAAACACCTACAAAATGTGAATTGATTGAATTGATAGTAGCTTGGCTACTCTTGTCTTGTCCCGATAAATCGTTCCTTTGTACAAATTGTCTTGCCATGTTTTAATTGTGCACTCATGTTATAACTGCCATGTCATGCATACTAAACTGCTAGGATGCTAGTTGCCTTACTTTCAGTTTCCTTGCCCAAGTCTTTTTAGACTTGCTGACATGTGCCCCTTTACTCTTTTGGGTGACACATGTTAGATCTTGAGCCCGAGTACCTCGTTGAGGACGAGGTGTTTGCTGACGCCGAGCCCGAGCTTGTGTTTGACGGGGAGTACGTGGACACTGGGGACCAGTCCTAGTGTCTTCGTTGTGTTTTACATTTATTAGACAGTTGTTTTGTTATCGGTGCGTAGCACCTATACCTTGTTGTTGTCGTTTCTTTTGTTGGCCTTGTTCTGGGCCTTAGACTCTTTTCTTTTAGCCTGGTGGCTTTTCTGGATGTTGGACTTTTGTTGATGTTGGACAATTTGTGAGATGTGGAATTTTATTTCAGTCTCTCCTTGTGTTATTATTGCTATTCTGTTGTGGTTACAGGGACCTGTTTATGTATTGTGGACGATTATCGGGTTTGGGGCTTCACAGCTCCACTCTCGTGCGGACCTTTTCACGTCTCGCCTCCATTTTAAGGAAGCGGGTCGTGACAGATTTTAGTGGTGGCCCATGCAGGTCCCTTCTGTAACTGCGACCTTTGGAATAGCGATAATAATATTAGAATGTCCAATAAATTAAGTTCGACGTCCAAGTCATAAGCTATGAGTCTAATCTGATTCGTTCTCTGTGTCATTAGATGGCAGGAAGGCGTTTCACCCGTGGTGGGGGTAGTGGTGCGCTCCCTCATGATGAGGAGCCTGAGCGGGAACCCACCAGCGGTGAGATGATGCGGATGATGTTGCAGATGATGCAAGTGCAGCAGGGCGTGCTTCTGCAAGTCCAGAATGCTCCACCTGCTCGAGCTGCCCGGGCTCTTCCGGATGCTCCTCGCTCTGAGCCGGGAGCGAAGCAATTCCGGGAGCTGGGTCCCGCATATTTTGATGGTTCTGAGGGTCCTCTGGCTGCCGATGAGTGGATTCGGAACATCGAGGACAATCTGAAGATGGCCAAGATCACCCCGGCTGGATGGGTTGATTTGGCGAAGAGGCAGCTGAAGGATAATGCCAGGAATTGGTGGGATGCTGAAGAGAAGATGTTGGTGGAGCCGATCGTCTGGGCCACCTTCAAGGCTAGATTTGATGGTGAGTTCTTCCCGAAAGCTGCCAGGGAGGAGATGCTGCAGCGTTTTATCGATTTGAAGCAGGGGAACTCGTCGGTGGACCTATATCACCAAGAGTTCATGAGGCTGAGTCGGTTTGCACCGAAGATGGTGCAGGACGCTGAGGAGAGAGCTCAGAGGTTCCTGCAGGGACTCGCTTCGGAGCTCCAGAGTTTTGTGACCTCCTCTGATCGGGAATCTTATCAGAAGGTTCTGGTCGCTGCCAAGAGGCAGGAGCTGCTCGTGAATCAGAGGAGGGGATCTGT
Source organism: Scilla litardierei (assembly GCA_030789695.1). Classification (NCBI taxonomy): domain Eukaryota; kingdom Viridiplantae; phylum Streptophyta; class Magnoliopsida; order Asparagales; family Asparagaceae; genus Scilla; species Scilla litardierei. The sequence continues at coordinate 224,123,879 of CM061142.1, read as the reverse complement.
TGTTGGTGCTGGGAAGAGGCCTGTGGAACAGGCGAGAGCTGTGGTTAGACCTGGATTCAGGCCTAATCAGTCCGCTCAATTTAAGAGGCCAGGAGGGTCTATTCCGAAGTTTTGCCATTTCTGCGGCAAGCCTGGTCATGTCAAGGATCAGTGTCGGAAGTTTCTGGGCCAGTGTCTGGTTTGCGGAGATGCTTCCCATGTCGCGAAGGATTGTCGGCATGCGGATCCGCTGCGGAGGGCACCTGTTGCAGCTCAGCCGTTGCAGCAGCGTGCGTCTGTTCCTGCTGGACGTGGAGCAGCTCTTGTTCCGCAGGGGCAGGCTTTTCGGCAGGCTGTTCCGCCGAGGAGGCAGGCTTTTCTGATGACCGCTGCGGAGAGCGAGGCTGTGGATGAGGTTATCGCAGGTAATCCTCATTCTAGCCATTACTTTCATATTTGGTCTTGATTGCTAGATTATGTTGTTTGCTTGAACTTGCTTGTTTGCTAGACTAGGGTTTGATTGTTAATTGATTGATTAGGTGTGATTTTGGTGTGCACATTTCCTGCACGAGTCCTCTTTGACTCTGGTGCATCGATGTGCATTATTTCTCGGAGCTTCGTGGAGAGGCATTCCTTGTCGACGTCCCCTCTCCCCAAGAGTTGGAATATCGTTACAGTGAATGGTGTGGTCTCGGTGCATCGTGGTTGCAATTCTTGCTCGTTGGTGGTCTGTGGACATGAGCTTTTTGCGGATTTCATTGTCCACGACATCATCAACTATGATGCAGTTCTTGGGATGGATTGGCTTGCGAGCTTCTATGCTACGATTGACTGCAGGAGGAAGAAGGTGGTGTTCGAGATGCCCGGACATCTGGTATTTGAGTTCAGTCGTGGTAGCAGTTCGCTTGGTCCTGTCAGATTTCGGGCCAGGCCGGTGGAGGCTGTGGCTATGCAGATGGAGCTGGAGTGGCCAGCTGTGGTGTGTGATTTTGGCGACGTCTTCCCCGAGGAGATGTCTGGTTTGCCGCCTGATCGAGCTTTGGAATTTTCTATCGATCTTGTTCCAGGTGCGCAGCCGATTTCGAAGGCGCCGTATCGTATGGCACCTGCTGAGTTGGAAGAGTTACGGAAGCAATTGGATGAGCTTTTGCAGAAGGGTTATATTAATCCTAGTGTGTCTCCGTGGGGAGCACCCGTGTTGCTGGTGAAGAAGAAGGATGGTTCGTGTCACATGTGCGTGGACTATCGGGAGTTGAATGCGGTAACCATTAAGAATAAATACCCGTTGCCTCGCATCGATGATATTTTTGATCAGCTTGGAGGTTCGAGGGTGTTTTCTAAATTGGATTTGAGGAGTGGTTACCATCAGTTGAAGGTTAAGAAGGGAGACGTTCCGAAGACAGCGTTCAGGACGAAGTATGGACACTATGAGTTCGTGGTTATGCCTTTCGGCGTAACTAACGCGCCCGTAGTTTTCATGAATCTGATGAACCTGATTTTCTACGACTTTTTGGATAAGTTTGTCGTTATCTTTATTGACGACATTCTGATCTATTCGAAGTCGGAGGAAGAGCATGCCTCGCACTTAAGGACGGTGTTGGAGATTTTGAGGAAGCATCGGTTGTATGCTAAGTTTTCGAAGTGCGAGTTTTGGCTGGATCGAGTTGCTTTTCTCGGGCATGTGGTGACTGGAGATGGTATTTCAGTGGATCCCGAGAAGATTCGGGCCATCAGGGAGTGGCCTGTTCCGTCGTCTGCGTCTGAGATTCGGAGTTTTCTTGGACTTGCTGGTTATTATCGGCGATTCATTAAGGACTTTTCTCGTATTGCTGAGCCGATGACCAGGTTGACGCGGAAGGATTTTGCTTTTGTTTGGTCGGGTGATTGTGAGAGTGCTTTTGGTGTTCTGAAGGAGAGGTTGACGACTGCCCCTATTCTGGTTGTGCCTGATCGCATCGGTGGATTTGAGATCTTTTGTGATGCTTCTGGCAAGGGTCTCGGTTGTGTGTTGCATCAGCATGGGCATGTTGTGGCGTATGCGTCTCGTCAGCTTAAGGTTCATGAGAAGAATTATCCGACGCATGATTTGGAGTTGGCTGCCGTTGTGTTTGCTCTTAAGATTTGGAGGCACTTCCTGCTGAGTGAGAAAGTGAAGATTTTCACCGATCACAAAAGCTTGAAGTACATTTTCACTCAGAAGGAGCTCAACATGCGACAGCGTCGATGGTTGGAGCTTATGGCGGATTATGAGATTGATTTGCAGTTTCACCCTGGCAAGGTGAATGTGGTTCCGGATGCTTTGAGCAGGCTTCCAGCGGTGATGATTTTGACCTCGCAGTGGAGATTGCAGCAGGATTTTTGCGAGTCTGGAGTGGAGATTGTTCTTCTTGGGGAGGCTTCGTCGTTGATGTACATGCAGGTACAGTCGACGATCGTGGATCGGATTAAGGCTGGCCAGGCTGAGGATCTGAAGCTGATGAAGATTCAGGAGCAGGTGGAAGCCGGTCTGCGGACTGACTTTTTGATTCATGAGGATGGCTCGCTGAGGTTTGGAGCCAGGTTGTGTGTGCCAGCTGGGGATATCAGAGAGGAGCTGATGGTGGAGGCACACAGATCGCCGTATTCTGTGCATCCTGGTGGCACCAAGATGTACCAGGATCTTCGTCTGAATTATTGGTGGCATGGTATGAAGAGGAGCGTGGCTCGGAGTGTAGCCAAGTGCTTGGTTTGCCAGCAAGTGAAGGCGGAGCATCAGCGTTCGGCCGGGTTGCTACAACCGCTTCCGATTCCGGAGTGGAAGTGGCAACACATCACTATGGATTTCGTGACTGGACTACCTCGGAGTCCGAAGCAGAATGACGCGATTTGGGTGATTGTAGATCGATTGACCAAATCCGCGCACTTTATTCCATTCCGAGTGGGACAGTCCACTGAGGCGCTAGCGAGGAGATACATGGAGGTAAATTCTTTTACTCTCCGTTTTTATTTCCTTTTCCTAGTTTAGATAGTGATGTAACGTGAATCGTGCAGGAGGTCGTGCGACTTCATGGAGTCCCCGTGAGTATCATGTCTGACAGAGACACGAGATTCACATCTCAGTTCTGGCAGAGTTTGCAGAAGAGCTTGGGTACGCGTCTGAGTTTCAGCACGGCGTACCATCCGCAGACGGATGGCCAGTCCGAGAGGACGATTCAGATTTTGGAAGACATGCTGAGGGCGTGCATGTTGGATTTCAAGGGTTCGTGGGAGGACCATCTACACTTGGTGGAGTTCTCTTACAACAACAGCTTCCAGGCGAGTATTGGCATGGCGCCTTTCGCCGCTCTTTATGGGAGGAAATGTCGATCGCCATTGAGTTGGGATGACGTTGGTGATCGGGAGTTGTTGGGACCTGAGATGATCGTGGAGGCCGTGGATATCGTCAGGAATATTCGGGAGAGGTTGAGAATTGCTCAGGACCGTTTTAAGCATTGGGCGGATGCTAAACGTCGTCCTTTGGAGTTTCAGCCGGGCGACCATGTGTTCTTGAAGATTTCCCCGAATCGTGGTGTGATTCGTTTCGGGAAGCGTGGAAAGTTGAGCCCGCGATACATTGGACCGTTTGACGTTTTGGATAGGGTTGGCGAGGTAGCGTATCGCTTGGCCTTGCCGCCATCTTTGGAAGGAGTTCACAATGTTATCCATGTGTCGCAGCTTCGTCGATACATTAGCGATCCGTCTCATGCGGTGGATTTTTCGGAGATTACCGTTCGCCCCGATATGACGTATGACCAGCATCCAGTGCAGATTCTGGACAGGCGTCAGAAATCGCTTCGGAACAAGATTGTCAATCTTGTGAGGGTGATGTGGCGACACGGTTCACCGGGAGAGTCTACTTGGGAGAATGAGGATGAGATGCGAGAGCGTTTTCCACTTTTGTTTCCGGACTCGTGAGTTTTTGGAAATTCCGAGGACGGAATTTTTCTTAAGTTGGGGAGGATGTAACGACTGCTTTTCATGAATCTGGGTTTTATATATATTAATATATGTTTTGGTGGATTTTCTCCTCTTGTGTGGTTTTCGTCTCCGTAGATTTCATTTTTCGATCGATTCATCGTATTTTCTCGCTTCTTCCTTAGGATTGTCGATTTCGAAGTATGTCACTCGTGACGGACTTCATAACGGTCGTATCTAACTATTAGATCAAGCCTAGGAGTCTTAGGAATCGATCCCGGGGCCCCGCGCTCCGTATCGGTACTTTTCTGTGCTCATTAGCCGGTGTAAGAAGGGCCACCGACCGACTAGATGACGATCCAGTCGGTCGGCAATCCTTCTTGGACCGACTAGTTAGCTTTCTAAATTTCTCAGGAGTTACTGTTTATCGTTAGTCGGTCTAAGAACGTTGGTTGACCGACTAGGTTGCAAACTAGTCGGTCAGCAATGCTTCTTGAACCGACTAATTCATCATATTATTTTTGTATCAGTTACTGTTTACTCTTAGTCGGTCTAAGAACGTTCATCGACCGACTAGATTCTAAACTAGTCGGTCAGTACTTGTTCATGGACCGACTAACTCTAGAATCCTATTTTCGTTCAGGAGTTACTGTTTACACTTAGTCGGTCTGCGTTGGTCGACCGACCGACTAGTTGCCAAACTAATCGGTCAGTGGTTGCTCTTTGACCGACTAACCAGTGTTAAAACCCTAATTTCTGGGCAGCCGCCAGCCTAGCCTATTTAAACCCAACCCATTCGACTTCTTCTTCTCCAACACGACCCAAAACCCTAAAAACTTCCCCCTTCAGCCCCCATCTTCCTCCAAGCTCCATTTCTCCATTCCAAGCCCTAAATCCATCATCCAATCCATCCACTCACTCCATCTACCTCTCATCTTCCCCAAAATCTCACCAAAACCCATCAAATCTCCAAATCCCCCAAAACCCTAGTTTCCCCAAACTTCTCCAATCTCTTCCAGATCTGATCCTAGGGTTCCCTGGAGTGTTTCTTCCGTCTCCTCTCGGTAAGAAATCGTTCTACCGTTGTTTTCATAACCTATTTATAATTTTATGAAAACCCTAATTAATTTCATGTGTTTGGTGTTTGTTCCCCCAAAACAGCGATTTCCCCCGTAGATAGCATCTGTGTGACGAAGCGATCGTCAATCCCCGGTGCTAGGCAAGTGAAACTTGCCACTTAGGGTTTAGGCCGTGTTTTAGGCCATTTTCTTGTTATAGGCGTAAAAGAGGCTAGGCGACGAAATGATACTCGCCTAGGCGCAAATTGGGGAATTAGCTTGACAACGAAGCTAATTCCGACTTTTAGCATGTTGCACAATTACCATGTCACGTTTACTTTCAATTAACGGTACGCGAATATGTTCATGTCATTGCATTTCGCCTGTCACGTTTAATTTAATTAACGGTACGCAAATAAATTGTCATGACCTCGCATTCTTTAGGTATTGCTGTGATTGCGTAGCTTCGCTACAATGTTGTGTTCCTGGCTCGTGTTCCAGAAGCGGGCCATGTGTTGGTTGATAGCCAATGCCCGAATTGCGTGTTCCGGCTAGGTGTTCCCTACGCCATACTTGTGTTCCTGGCTCGTGACCAGAAGCGAGCATAATGAGTTGGAAACCCCAACGCTCGATATATTGAAATGTGAACTAAGAATGCGAGCTCAATGTGCGGGGCAACCCTAGGCTCACTAGATGAGCTCAATGTGCAGGGACCCCAGGCTCCATATCGTGTGGGTACCGAGTAGTGTTTAGTGCCGATCGGTCTGAAATGCTATGCCATTCAGCGAATGGCGTAAACACCTACAAAATGTGAATTGATTGAATTGATAGTAGCTTGGCTACTCTTGTCTTGTCCCGATAAATCGTTCCCTTGTACAAATTGTCTTGCCATGTTTTAATTGTGCACTCATGTTATAACTGCCATGTCATGCATACTAAACTGCTAGGATGCTAGTTGCCTTACTTTCAGTTTCCTTGCCCAAGTCTTTTTAGACTTGCTGACATGTGCCCCTTTACTCTTTTGGGTGACACATGTTAGATCCTGAGCCATAGTACCTCGTTGAGGACGAGGTGTTTGCTGACGCCGAGCCCGAGCTTGTGTTTGACGGGGAGTACGTGGACACTGGGGACCAGTCCTAGTGTCTTCGTTGTGTTTTACATTTATTAGACAGTTGTTTTGTTATCGGTGCGTAGCACCTATACCTTGTTGTTGTCGTTTCTTTTGTTGGCCTTGTTCTGGGCCTTAGACTCTTTTCTTTTAGCCTGGTGGCTTTTTTGGATGTTGGACTTTTGTTGATGTTGGACAATTTGTGAGATGTGGAATTTTATTTCAGTCTCTCCTTGTGTTATTATTGCTATTCTGTTGTGGTTACAGGGACCTGTTTATGTATTGTGGACGATTATCGGGTTTGGGGCTTCACAGCTCCACTCTCGTGCGGACCTTTTCACGTCTCGCCTCCATTTTAGGGAAGCGGGTCGTGACACAAGCTATTGCTCTCATCTCATGGCGCTCTCAAGATATGGCTGCATCTACACTTCCGCATCTCAACTTTCAAGCTCCGTCTCCTACAACCGACTCAGGGATTCGATCGGCTGCTAGACTGCTATCTCACTGCGGCTCTATCTGCAATCAGGTTCCTCTTATTATTATATTAGCATAATGACATGATCAAACAACCCACCTAGATCTGTTAACGCTAATTTTAACACTGAAGAGTATGGTTTTTTTTTCAAAATTTGCTGAACAACCCTATTGAAACACCGGACTTTCCGAACATGACACCAATTGAACAACAAGAACGGAACGATAGTATAGCCCCATAGTGGGTACACCAGAATTATCTGCTTCTGCACACACTTCAACCCCTTCTACTACTGCTGGCCCCACTGCTTCACAAGCAACCCAAAGCAGAAAACAAAAATCTGATGTTTGTGATAACTATACACTAGAAACATTGCCTGGAAAAGGACTTAGGGCTGTTTGCAAAATCTGTAGATCAGATTTCAATTGCGCAACCAAAGATGGCACAACACATCTGAAAAGACACACAGAAGCGCATAAAAAGAGAGGCTAGACAGACAACTTTAAACGACAGACAACTTTAAACTTAACAGCTAATTCTAGCTCTCTGTCTGCTTTTTCGTATTCTTCTGACACAATGCGAAAGGAGATGGCTAGACTAGTTCTCTGCCAAGAATTACCTTTAAGTTATGGGGAAAGCTCCTCATTAGAACGTTTTAACCAATTAGCACTGAACCCCGCATTTAAAAAGGTGCCTAGAAACACACTTAGAAGAGATGTTATGGCAGCTTTTGAAGCTGGCAAAGCTAAAATGATTCAAACTTTTGCGGCCTTAACATCTAGGATAGCTTTAACGTCTGACATATGGACAACGAAATGGGGGTTATCCTACTTATGTGTTACGGCACATTATGTAGACAATGACTATACTATTCATAAGATGATTATTGATTTTAAATTGTTAGCTTTTGGTCATACTGGTGTTGTTATTGCTAATGTGATTATGCCTGTTATTCGTGAGTATGGCATTTCTGGTAAAATCATTTCATTTACACTTGATAATGCATCTAACAGTACAACTGCAATATCATTTTTAAAAAGACACCTGAACCCTGATCTTGACGGTCTTTTATTTCATCAGCGATGTAACGGCCGGTACCCACTATTCGTTATACGGCTGTGCATATAGCAATTTCGGGTACCTGATTGGTTTTGTTGCTTTGTATGAGAGTCGTGTCGTTGATGTCAATAAGGCCGTAGCACCTTGGTTGCATCCTTAGCAAGCCAACCCTCGACGAGTGCCCAACTTGAGATTACTGTCGCCTTTGAACCTCGTAACCAATGTACGCATATTTTCCTTGAAGTTCGCGTATTTTTCTTAGCCTTATCATTCATTCGGAACACATGTTGTGATATGCCGTTGTGACCCTTTGGAAGAATGTTTAATTGTGGAATTATTTTGGAACGTCATTTCACGGGTCGTTTCCCCACAAAATAACGTTGTTTGAAGAGGCGTCATGATTTTCATTGTTATCGTGAGACCTTTCTATTTTTAGTTTCGTTTCTCGTCGTCGAACTCGTGATCCGTCTTCTTAGTTTTGCTTCTCTCGTCGTCACGGTCGTCCCAGTATATATCTCACAATTTTAGGACTTTGTTTGACCCACTTTCACTGTTTTTCCCAACCTATTATTTTTATCATAAGTTTCATATGTTAACCCTCTAATTATTTATATTAATAGCAGATTATCGCTTCCTAATTACTTTTGAACCGGTCCCACTTGTTTTTTCCCCTCGTGGCCGCACACGCCCCATGTTCAATCACCCAATTAATTTTATAATGATACCCTAAGCTAATATCTAAAAACCCTAAGAGACCGTACTGTACTTTGCAAAGCCCTCACCCATTTTTTTTATAACCGAAACCTAGAGCCCAGCAGCTCACGGGCTGCTACAATACCCACAATAAAGCTTTTCTTTATAAGATTAGGGCTAGGGCAAGCAGCAGCTAACCTTTTGAACCCAGTTTATTATAAAATATAACCCTAGGCCTAAAGCCTCCTCACGTGAGCCCGTTTGAAACCCTAGCTTGTAAAAATAACCCTAGGCCGAACATTAGCAGCCGCCCAGCCCTGTTCTTCCCACGCGAGATTTTCCCAAGCCCCGCTATGCTTCTCCTCGACTTAACCCCTCGCTCCGACTTAGCTCACTCCAGCGTACCCCCGCCGTATCCCCTAAGCTCCACCGGATCCTCCGCCCTCAATGCGTGTAGCGGCCCTCTCAAAGAGCAGTGCCGCGTCCTCTCTGTTCAAGCCACACCCTCCGACTCACCCGCAGCTTCATCTTCCCCTCCGACCATCACCCAGTTGCCGCCCGGAGCCTCACCTCGACAGCACACGGACACACCCTCATCAAACGCCGGCCTCCTCCACATGGCCGCCGACAACCGCATAGCCCTCGACCAGAGTGCCGCGGCCATCCGCCCAGGTGAACCTCCGGCCCCTCTTCGGTCGTCTGCCCACGCAACAGCCCTCCTACTCCTCGAATCCCCCATCTGCAAACAAAAACAACAATCTGTAAGTCCCTATTTATTAGTGTTATTATTACTTAATGCTATATAAGTACATGAACATAGGTATAAGGATTGTGCACTGTGTATATTATAAACTATTGAATGGTGAGTAAACTGTGAGTTAATTGTGAGTAAATTGTGGGTAGATGTGTACATGATCAGTGTATATACCTATGTTGTGTTTATTAATATGTGTTAGTTTAGAATTAGTTAATGATTAATTGTGCGAGGTCTGATGTGGTATCCGTAATTCACAAATATCCTTTTATATAATAAATGTTAGTGCGTTAGTAACTTAACGTACGTTAATATTGATGTGGACCCATCTTAGGGTGGAGAACTTAAGTAAAATTGGATCATTAGATGTTTTTAGGGCTATCTAAGAATTCTGGTCAGTAGTTACGAACTTATTCGTGCTAGTATTCTATCACAGAGAATCCACCGTTCCGTACCGTACGCACTATAGGAATCCAACCCCTGACGTTGCGACCCGACGTCAGAGTAGCTCTCGCGTCGTGTTGAGGTAAGATCTGCACCGTAGGAACCCCAACCATCGCATGTTAATTCAAGATTAAAAACAATTATTGTTACTGCTTTGTAACTCACTAATCCAACTTAATAATACGAGACTGTATGCTGATTGTTGGACTGAGCGTGGGAGTTCTGGACCTTGTGAATCTTTGAATGGACTTTGAGAATTGTGATACCGGCACGTATTTCAGGCAAGTGAAACTTGCCAAACTTGTGTTTTAGGCCATGTTTTAGGCCATTCCCCGTTTTAGCATAAAAGAGACTAGGCGACGAAATGATACTCGCCTAGATGCAATCTTAAGATCTAGCTTGACAACAAAGCTAGATCTGACACCCCGCCATGTCATTCATTCATTTCGCCTGCCACGTTTAATTTCCATATCTGTACGCTCTTTACTTTTGCTCTGCCATGTCTGTGATGTTTAAATTCCTTATCTGTACGCACATTATTTGTAACCTTGCCATGCCATGCAACATTCCATGCTTGAATGTTTGTTTTCGTAGCACACGCTACTTGTACTTCCTTGTTCAGGCTAGGCACCTGCGTTGCAGGCACAACCCTATGCCAAATACACTTCCTGGCTCGTGATCCAAAAATGGGCTACATGTGTTGGTCAAAAGCCAATGCCCGATTACACGTGGAGGGGTAGGGTTAAGCGACCACTCAGCGTAGAAGTGTGCCCGTACAGCCACTTCAGCTGTAAGGCGTAAACTCTGTGCACGACTTGTTTACTTGACTTGTAAAATCCATGTGAATGTTTTAGTAGCGTTGCTACCCTTGCCATGTTATACTTGTTGCCATGTTATACTTGTGCGATCTCATACTTGTTGCATTATCTTACTTGTTGCATCCATGCATTAAACTGCCATGTCATCGCACATTTTAGAACTGCTAGGTTGCTTTCCTTCTTTTAGTTTCCTTGCACAAAGTCTCTTGTAGACTTTGCTGACATGTGCCCCTTTTCTCTTTTGGGAGTCACATGTTAGGTTGTGAGCCAGAGTTGGTCGTCGAGGACGAACAGGTTGCAGGTGTAGAGTTCCAGGACTCTGGAGACCAGTCCATAGCTCTTTCTTGTTATTGTTGCTTTCTGCTTAGTCGCTGTTAGGTTGTCGGTTGCGTAGCACCTCTCTTTTAAGTTGATGTTATGTATTAGTCGGCCATGCCTTAGGCCTCTTTTCAGACTCTTGTACTTTCCTTTACGACTTGTCTCTGAATGTTTGGAATAATCTGGATGTTATTGGTGGAGTTATATTTCTGCTTAAAATATTATTATCTTTGTTTCGTTTCGTAGTTGCAAGGACCTGGTTGTTGGAAGTGTTTGTTTTCAGACGCTTATCAGACTTGTAGCCTCACAGCTCCAAGTCTGAGCGGACCTCATCACGCCTCGCCTTCTGTTTATGGGAAGCGGGGCGTGACAAGTTTTGTTGGTGGCCCATGCAGTTCCTTTTGCAACTGTAAAATACTGGGACAACGATAATAATAAAGACATTCAGTAATTATTCGAAACATTCAAGTCGTAAAATCTGAGTCTAATAAGAGCGTTTTTACGGTCCTAGGTGGCTGGGAGACGTGTTGCCCAAGCATCTATTTCAGCTTAATAGGGAAATCCATTAGATCAGGACTATAGTAAGACTTAGTTAGACGGCTGTGCTTGCTAGTTAGAGGCCCTAATTGTTAGTTAGACTCCATGCTAGAAATTGATATAAACATCTTAGGAGTTACCTTAGTGGTTCTTGCCTAACTCTGACCATATTAGACTTCTAGAATTTCTTTAGTCGTTCGCTTGGGTTCATCGATTTCGGGCCAAGCTGAACGCAGTTCATTACAGTCTAGTTCCTTAGAAAGTCTTAGCGCCAAGTTTCTAAATCTTTAGTTGGTCGACCGTAGGAGTTCCCCGTAGATTTTCTTGAGTCATATCCTAGGCGTATTTATGTTTCGATCATGCGACCATATTTCCTTGCCCTCGATTCACGTGATCCCCCCATGATGATCGTCGTTAATTTTTGAATCTCTTCGCTACAAATCTTGAATCTTCTGAAAGTATTTTCGATTTTCCTCATTCGCTAAGTTTAAACTTGTACGAAAACTTTTAATATATATATATATATATTCTTAGACTTCATACCCTTCCGTTGACTTAAACTCATTTTTGAATTTCAAAACCATTGTCGAGATTTTTGATTACTAGTTTATAATATTCTTCCAGCCTATACTTTCATACCTATATACATACCTCGTTCCTTTTCATATACTAATTTTATTCTGAACCGTACTTCTATTTTCCCTAATACGATTTATGATTCTCTTTTCTTACTTATGCCATTAAAACTTATTCGAATAACTCATCGCGCTTACATTTAATATATTTTTCTAAGTTACATGGGACATCAGCATTCAGCGTGTCGATTTTATACTCATCATTTTCCTACTTCAAATTTTTGCAAAATACTATCTCCATTTAAATTTATCTCCGATTGCAAAATAATTCATTCAACTCCATACTCATTACTCTACGTCTAATTAGGGGTGGCAAAATTTACCCGACCCGACCCGACCCGTACCCGGCCTCCTAATCCGGGTATGGGTATTACCCTAACCGGGTCGGGTCGAAAACGGGTCTGACCCGACCAACCCGGATAAATTACGGGTCGGGTCGGGTTTGACCCGGTAACCCGGTTTGACCCGTTTCCCAGCGGGTTGCCTATGAAAGGTAAATGACTTAATGTGTATAATGTTAAATATTAGATACAGAGTCTATGTAAATATGGCCTAATGGAAAAATGCATCTAATGTCATGTCTTTTTTGGTACATTATGTCTTTGGAACTTGTAAGACTGGAAGTTGAACAAACTTTTAAACTATTAAAAATTAAATATTGGACAACCATAGTGCCATATAGGCTGTCATTCATGACCGTCACTCACTCACTGCCCTTACAAGTTACATAGTCCTTGCACAGTTATGAGTTACCCTTGGGGCCTTAATGACATTAATGAATCGTCATCATTTTTTTGCAGAGAGAGTGCAGAGCAGCAGAGACCAAAGACGACTAGAGAATCAAAATTCAAAAGGCAAAAGCCAAAAGGCCAAAAGCAACTGTGATTTGAGAATCCGAGTGCAAAAACTCCATTCCTCCCAGACTCCCAGTCCCAGTTGCAACTTCCACCGAAAAATCCTTTGGGCCCTGGCCTCAGCGGCAACACCGCGATAGCGACGACACCGCGACAACGGCGACAACCGGAGGCCCAGTTCGTACCTTCGGCGACCGACCGACTGATCGATTCGATTCTGCCTGTAGTGTCCTCAGATCACTCTCATGAGTCTCGTCTCTCGATTTCTTCTTCTTTATCTCTCCTTCTCGATTTCTCCTTCTATTTCTCTTAATCTAGATATCTAAATCTCCATCGTTTGATATTATTTCATGCTTAGCCTACAGATCTGAGGCAGATCAAGCGTTGCATTTCCATATTTGAGGAAGGATCTTGCGAGCTGAGACACAAAGGGGCTTCCTTTGGTTTGCGAGCTGAGAAACGAGAAGAAAAGTGATCAAAAAGCATCGATCTTGGTAAGTTACTCCTTTTTTTTCTTGAGATGAAAATGTATTGTTGAAATCTTTTGATCTGGGGTAAATTTTGGCACCCATACTCCTGAAAATGCTTTCTATTATATTATATGTCTTCTTATTTAATTGAATTTGCATCTGAGATCTCCATTGAAAGGGCTAACCATCTTTCTGATTCTTTCATGTATGTGTTTTTATTTCAGTGAGGATTTTTTTGGAAAAGGTTGTCATGTGTATCTTTATCTTGTCCTGATATGTACCATATTATCATTGCTTGGTTGAAAATTTTTCATTTTGACAAATCAAATTTAGAGCACCCGAGAATACACCTTGTTACTGAGAAAAAATTCTGTATATAATAAGCATATCAAATCCTTTCTCTAACGTAGAGAAAAGCGAGGAGATTAAGCAAGTTTGCTAATGAATTGATGAAGGGTAAGATAAGACCTTCACTTTTTTTGTTAGATAAATTAAATGATCAGATTTATATAATTATATCCCATGCTTGCATGCACTTAAATTCATGCCATCCTTTTGATACACCATGAATATTTTATGCATACAAAGTAACAAAGACTCGGATCAAATTTTGGAAGTTTTCCTCAAATAACGCTTTCTATTCTTTGCCTAGAAACGAATAAATTTTATTGCATTGTATTGTTGAAATTTTGAAATGATATAAAATTCAAAATTGTTATTGATGATGTTATATTTTTGTTTTCATGTTCACAGTCTATGGAATCTGAAAATTTGATAAATCCAGTAATTGATACCATTAATATACATGATAACAGTCAAGCTGAATTGCATTCTGGTAGTGTGAATATGGTTAACGAGCAAGAGACAAGCGATTCTATCCAAAGAAATGCTGCTGGTAAGAAACAGAAAAAAGTTACTAGCCGTGTATGGAATTTATTCACAAAGCTGCCGAAAAAACCAGGAGAAAAATTGATGGCACAATGTAAGAAATGTGGGAAAGAATACATTGCTGAGAGTAATTATGGAACAAAGAATTTGGTTAGACACATTGAGAATTGTCCAGCCTTAACTTCTATTGATGTTAGTCAAATGTTATTGTCACGTTCAGATGGGGGAGTAACAATGAGAACATCTAATTTTAATCAAGACAAGTTTAGAGAACTTCTCGTCAAGGCAATAACGAAGCACAATTTACCATTTCTCTTTGCTGAATATGAAGGAATTCGAGAATTGCATACTTATCTAAATGCTCAAGTTAAGCACATTTGTAGAAACACAGCAAAAGCCGATGTTCTTAAGTTGTATACCAAATGAGAAAGAGAAGATTAAGAATTTCTTGAATTTTAGCACGGGAAGGATAAATTTAACTTCAGATTTATGGACTTCCATTGCCACCGATGGCTATATATGCCTCACTGCACATTTTATAGATAATGAGTATAGATTGCAGAAAAGAGTGCTGAACTTTTGCATCATGACTCCTCCTCACACCGGTGTTGCATTATGTGAAAAAGTATTCAAGTTATTGGTTGACTGGAATATTGAAGATAAGTTGTTTTCGTTTACTTTGGATAACGCATCAGCAAATGACGTATTTGTTGAGATGCTGAAATATCAACTTAATTTAAAGCAAGCATTACTTGGGAATGGAGATTTCTTTCATGTTCGTTGTTGCGCTCATATATTAAATTTAATCGTGCAAGATGGTCTAAAATGCATTGATAAATGTGTGGTAAAAATCCGAGATAGCATTAAATATCTCAAAGGATCCCAAGTGAGAAAGAAGAAGTTTATGGAATGTGTTTCGCATGCACGTTTACAATTGAAAAATGGTTTAAGACAAGATGTGCCTACTAGATGGAACTCCACATTTCTCATGCTTACCAATGCCATGTACTATCAACATGCATTTCTTCAATTAAAGTTTGTTGATAGCAATTATATTTATTGTCCGACACTGGAGGAGTGGGGTAAAGCTTCCAAGATTGCAAAATTTTTGGGTTGTTTCTACAACATTACATGCATTTTTTCAGGCACGAATTATCCTACATCCAATTTGTTTTTTCCTCAAGTCTTTATGCTTCAGCATACTTTGAAACTGGGTATGGAAGATAATGATGAATTTATTAGTGATATTGCCAAAGAGATGTACAAAAAGTTTGATAAATATTCGGGTGACTACAACTTGTTGCTCGCCATCGCATGCATTTTAGACCCACGATACAAGATTCAATTTGTGGAATTTTGCTACTCCCGGTTGTATGTTAAAGGTTCTAAAGAGTTTGACAGGGTGAAAACTAAATTATTTTCATTATACCATGAGTATGCAAGCAAGGTAGCAAATGAGATGCCTCCTAGTACATCATGTGTGCAAAACACAAGTCAATTTCCTCATGGAACTACTACTCTTTATACTCAAGATTGCATGGATGTAATGAAGGTAATTTATTTATTTTGTAAATTTATTTTCATCGCATTCATGTATGCATTTATATATTTGCTTTTTAATTGTTTTTGTGATTTTAATCTAGGAATTTGATTCATTTGAGAGTATGGAATTTTCGGATAGTTCTCATAAAACACAACTGGAATTGTATCTGGATGAGTCTCGAATGTCTAGAGATATCAATTTGGATATTCTTGTTTTTTGGAAGTCAAAGTAATTTCAATTTCCGATTCTCTCTCTAATGGCAAGAGATATATTGTCTGTTCCTATCTCAACCGTTGCATCGAAAGGTTCTACTATATGACTTATGATTTTTCACTTCTTTATAAAATAGATATCACGTCACAAGTGGAGGATCTCACCGAAGATGTTTTGGACATTGATACTATGGAATCTCAATCCACTCAAAGCTCAAGCACCATTAACTTAGAAAACTAGTGGTAAATCTCACAATTATTGAGGTATGGCTTATTTCTTTTTAACAATGCTTTGTCTCATTTTTTTTCCTTCATGAGTCATGAGTTTTGTGGAATCTTCATCATGTTGGATGGAATCTTCAGCCATTTCCATCCAAGCTTCACTTCTGTCACGTGCACACGTCAACTGCACACTGTACTTACATATTCTGTTCTAAGTTTAATTTTCACTTCAGAATATTATTTTCAAAATATTGTCCCTAGAATTTTATTTCAAAATATTGTTACTGATTCAAACTATCTGCGAATTCAATGCTTTTACATTCCTCAAAATGCAGAGACTTTGAGGACCTTTTTGCATTCCAGATCCCATATTTGGTTGTGCCAGCAATGAAACATGCTATTTTACCAAAGTTCTGTACTTATTCATTCAGATTCTGCAAATGTGAGTAATCGGCCATGCTTATACTTGATTGAATGAATAAATCTTTATAAGCTAATTTAAAATTGAAGAATCAGAAAGATAGAGATGAGATAGTAAAATTTTATATATCAGCATGTCAATCCTCAGGGAGGATAGATATTTTTCTTACATTTACTTCTTTGCAGGTATGAATGATTGCATGTATGAAGACTATGTATGAAGACTTGAAGATGTGATCCCTTGGCAAAATTATGACTGCAGGTATGAAAACTTGAAGATGAGATTCCTTGTCAAAATTTGATTCCTGGGCAAAATTTGAATAACTGCAGGTATAAAGACTTGAAGACGCGATTCCTTGGCAAATTTCCTTTGCAAATTTCAATGTGCTTAAATACATTTGAATGACTGCAGGTATGAAGACTTGAAAATGATATTCCTGGGCAAATTTCTCAGCCCTTACTTACATCTGAATGACTGCAGGTATGAAGCATAAAGACTCGAAGATGCGCTTCCTTGGCAAAATTCCCTGGCAAATTTCACATTGCTTAATCACATGGAGCTATAGCTATTAGTATTTCTGCATTTTAATGATGAGAATTTTGAAGAATGCTGACGCTGATGGGCTTTGATTTAAGTGAATTTCTGAAAGCATTAGCAATATGAAAGTGACGCTGATTGCTGGACTTCTTATGGCCCAGTTTGATTTTCCTTTATTTTTGGCGTGTCTTGATTTTTGGAGAGAAATATGTGTTATATGTTGATTTTTGGGAAGAACTGAAAGGAATGTGGCTTGTTGAATGTTGTTGGAGAAAAAATTGGTAAGAACACTGCTCAGTGCTCTTGTTTGATCTGGAATGATGTTCTTTTATCTATTGAATGTTAGGAGAAAATATTATACCATTTTGTTGTATAATTGTGAGTCTGTGACATTAGTTTTGGATATTTGATCTGGTTACATTGTTGGATGTCTGCGTTGGAGTTGTTGGATGATAACATTGGCAGATGTGTGTGGCCCTTTTTCCCCTGTTTTGGGTTTTTTAATCTTTTTGTTTTTTTTGTGTTTTAAGGTAGTTGACCCGAACCCGACCCGAACCCGACCCGAAAAAAATCCGGGTCGGGTACGGGTGACCCGGATTTTACCCGGGTCGGGTATGGGTCTTCTTACCCTGACCCGGATTTAATCCAGGTCGGGTTCGGGTTTACCCCAATCCGGGTCGGGTCAAACCCGACCCGACCCGGACCCGACCCAACCCGACCCGTTTGCCACCCCTACGTCTAATCCTTATGTCGTGATTTAACTTTCATGCTACCCATCTACGTTTTATAAGGATATTGTTATATTTTTATTTCATAACTTACATTTTATTATATCCTTATTTCGTATTCGATATCCTTCGTCCCTACTTGATTATTCTGAACTATATTTTGTTCCACCCAACCAAGCTTTTCCCTTGTATGTCGCCTCATCTGAACCCGTTCATTCTGATCTTGTTTCATTTCAATTTCAATTTCGGTTTCCTCACTATTGCTTAGTTATCACATTGGTGCTTACTGTTGCATGCGTTAACCTTAGTATAGTATGGTGGGCACATTAGTATAGATTGTGATGTCGTTGTAGCGCATATAATTACTTGGTATATACGAAGTTGTATGTGTGTTAGTATTTATAAATAGGTGTGTAGATAGCTATACCACTCTGGGGATGTCTGTGTATATAAGAATTAGTGTGGAATATCTATTGGGGGTGTATGTAGTTGGAGATACTTAATAATGGTTGAAATAATATGTTGGTAAAGTTATGTGTACATTAGGTGTAATAATAATAGGGTACTTATAGTTAAATGTGCATGCATATTAGTACGTGTGGTGTATGCTCGCACGTAGATATGTGCTTACTATGTGAATACGTGTGATATACGTACGGTAATAGGGCTATAACTTTGTTGGTATTGCTTGCCTTTACGGGACGTTGTGTGTGTGCGTGTGTACCATGCGGTATACACGACTATTGTATTTCGTGACTATGCATGAATAGGTATAGGTAGTAGTGTACTGATTATATTTAATATTGCTATGATATGAATATATATTATAGGTATGTGACTATACGATGCATGTATGTAAGAGATAATGTATTTGATTATATATGTGTGCTGATGATTGCAATATTATTATGGTATGTATGTGGTTATGTTAGTGTATATATATATACACACACACATATTGGAGTGGTATTGATATATGTGTAGTTACCGTGTTACGAATATAGAGTATTCTGATGTGGGTTTTGAGTCTCACTCAAGCTTGAGTGGGTATACTCTAAGTATATTGTTACACATGTCTGTGGTTTGCCAATAGTACTGTGAATATAGTAATGGATGATGTATGTGTAGTGATTAGACTGGTTATGTCTGGTTGTGTTACACACATGATTGTGGGTGACTATACCAGTATATAGTTATATGTGTTGGTTTTGTAGTATAGTTATTCACTAAGGACTTACATGTTTGAATGCTTATGTGCTAGCTAAACTAGGTGTGTAGATGTGCTAAGTATATAGTGGGTTGAGTGGTAGGTATGAATGATATATTAGCGTGTGAGGGCGTGCACCATGCACGGGTAAGTAACAGCTTAGTTATAGGTATTCGTGACTATGGTATGTGTGGTGTGACTTGAATATAGTTATAGGACTGTATGTGATGTGAATATGTGGTGAAATATCTGGGTGCATTTGAATAACTATATATCCGTGAAATTATAGTAGTGGTGAATGTATATTATATATAGTAAAACTTGATTTAATAATGGTATGGTGTGATTACATGTGTTGATGTGTTTGGTATTGGACGTATACTAGGAAATATTAGGGAGCAGTATACCCATATTTGTTTTGTGCATAGGTGGTTATCTATACGGAAAGTACTACGATTGTATTTGCTGGTGTGAACTATTCATTTGTTTGTGAGTATGTGTACCATGGTATGTAATAAGTGCTTAATAGTTATACAAGGATGTACGTGACTATATGAATGGTTGAAATACGTGTATGAATTTGACTGACTATGATAGGTATAAGTGTATAATGTGTGTGAATATATACTTGTTAGTACTGTTAATGTTTGACTACCTAGTGCATATATAAGCACTTGTAATGACTATACCTGGTTTGAATTATACTGTGATGTGATTGGGATAGCTACTAGTCTGGCTAGAAATATATTTATAGTTAGAAAGTCCGAGGACGGACTTTATTCTAAGGTGGGTAGGATGTAACGGCCGGTACCCACTATTCGTTATACGGTTGTGCGTATATCAATTTCGGGTACCTGATTGGTTTTGTTGCTTTGTATGAGAGTCATGTCGTTGATGTCAATAGGGCCGTAGCACCTTGGTTGCATCCTTAGCAAGCCAACCCTCGACGAATGCCCAACTTGAGATTACTGTCGCCTTTGGACCCTGTAACCTTTGTACGCGTATTTTCCTTGAAGTTCGCGTATTTTTCTTAGCCTTATCCTTCATTCGGAACACACGTTGTGATATGCCGTTGTGACCCTCTGGAAGAATGTTTAATTGTGGAATTAATTTGGAACGTCATTTCACGGGTCGTTTCCCCACAAAATAACGTTGTTTGAAGAGGCGTCATGATTTTCATTGTTGTCATGAGACCTTTCTATTTTTAGTTTCGTTTCTCGTCGTCGAACTCGTGATACGTCTTCTTTGTTTTGCTTCTCTCGTCGTCACGGTCGCCCCAGTATTTATCTCACAATTTTAGGACTTTGTTTGACCCACTTTCACTGTTTTTCCCAACCTATTATTTTTATCCTAAGTTTCATATGTTAACCCTCTAATTATTTATATTAATAGCAGATTATCGCTTCCTAATCACTTTTGAACCAGTCCCACTTTTTTCCCCCTCGTGGCCGCACACGCCCCTTGTTCAATCACCCAATTTATTTTATAATGATACCATTGTTATGAATAGGACCCATTGGGCCTATTGGGTATCCACCCACATGAGTACCCATTATGAATACTCTATAAAGGAGGCTAGGGGTTTTCTAGCCTCAACCCTTCTCCAAATCTGTTTCTTGTTCACAACACGTTATCAGCACGATCACGTTCGTTGGAAAAGACGGCGACGCGCGAGGAAGGAGATCCATCAACCGCTCAGTCTAAGAAGATCGTAATCTTCTCAACGGGGAGCGAAAAGGGCATCCTTCACCAACCGTCGTCTAGATTCCCTCGTCGAATCTAGAGGTAAATATCAAAAAAATTTAGATCTAAACTTGCGTTTCACGTAGATCTGCATGTTTTAGGATCAAAAAGTTGAAAAACACGGTAAAAATCACATTTTTATTTAGATCCGCATGTCTAAAAACAATAAAAATCAGTTTTTTAGAGATCTAAAAACTTGAAAAATCTGTTTTTACCCCCCAAACCTTGATCCATACCCCCACACGCCCGAAGGGCTAAACGGCGGCATAACGCCGCGGCCTCACCGACGCGGCCCGTAGCCACGGCCAACCGTCACGGCGACGCGCCCCGCGGGTCCCCCCCTAGGGTTTTTCGGAAGCCCTAGCCCTTAACGGGCCAATTTTTCGAGGGAGGCCAAATTAACCCTAATGGGTTGTTTTCATGGCCGAAAAAGCCTGAAAATTAGCCCATTTACACAAATAATTTTTCCTTTTTATTTTTGGCCCCTAAAGCCCAAAATAATTAAAGAAATCTTAAAAGGGTTAAAGCGGAAAATAAAACATTAAAAATATGGATCAAAGGTAAAAAGTTTTTCAAAAATAATTTTTTAGCACGTCACACACTATTTAGATTATTTAATTAATCTTTACATGCCTGTGAGATGATTATCTGCGTAGTTGTATATTTTCCATATATTATCTGCGTGGATGTGCGAATTAGGCTATGTTTTTAGGGATCAGCCAGGTTTCCGACACCTTTAATTTCCTGCAATTTCTTCCTTTCTTTTTGAGAGAAATTTGTAAGTGAGGATATAAATGTAAAAAGAAGACCGGCGGACACCAAAAAGGAGCTGAATGCGTATGCACAAAGATGAAAGGGGCTTCTCTCTGAAGTTCCTGAGTTGTACCTATTCTTTCATGCAACTTTTGATGTAATTTCGGACTGTCTTTTTCTTTTTGGTGTCGGCTGGTTGATCCCCATAGTCCTAAATTATTTTTTTCATTGCTTATACATTAAATGCGTGGATGTTAACTATTTTCATGCTATGTTAATGTTACTATGAAACTGTTAAAAAGCATGCTAAAATCACTTTGATATAGTTTAATGCATATATCTAGACTATATATCTGCGATAAGATTATTTAAATGCCTGCAGCATATAAATAGCATGTGTATACATCATACTTGTTTCAATTCAATTTAATTGAGCATAATCTTTAGTTTACAAGCTATGATGGGCTCATGATATGACGATATTTATGACAATAAGACAATCATGATTTCAAAAAGTTTATTATCATATCCACTTTGACAAAATGAACCTGAAGTTCAAAATCAAATCAAAAGTCAGCACCTTTTCCCCTAATAAAATAAATATCAACAAAAATGATGGCTTATGTGAAACCCATTTATGCGATCTTTTTAGAGATGCGCATTTTGTGGTAAATATTGACACCAGCAGTTGTCATAACTATCACGCCCCGCTTCCCTAAAATGGAGGCGACACATGAGAAGGTCCGCTCAGACGTGGAACTGTGAAGCTGCACGTCTGATAAGCGTCAATAAATAATATGCAGGTCCCTGTAATCGCGAACGGAACAAAAATAATAATAAGGATGGGACAGAAAATAATGTAATTCTCAAAACCCAGAATTGTCCACATAATAAGTCTCAACATCCAGAAAAGCCACCAGGCTAAAAGAAAGAGTCTAAGGCCAAACACGGCCAACAAACAAAAGTACAAAGGTAAACAATGGTGCTACGCACCGAGAACTAACAGCAACTAACAAGCGGCTCTAAACAGCCTCTAAGACTGGTCACCAGTGTCCACGAAGTCCTCGTCGAACGCAGGCTCAGGCTCGGCGTCTGCTGACACCTCGTCCTCAGCAACAAACTCTGGCTCAGGGTCTAACATGTGACACCCAAAAGAGAGAGGGGCACATGTCAGCAAGTCTAAAAATAGACTTGAGCAAGGAAACTGAATGTAAACTAACAACCTAGCAGTTATGATATTAATGCAATGACATGTCATTTAAGTATGATGCAACAGTTTAAAGAAGAGACAAGCACGCACGATGTAGCAAAAGCTACGCAAACACTAATCAAGATTCATGTATCACTATTATCACTTTGTGCTCAGAGTTTCCGTCTTTTGGCTGAAGTGGCTGTACGGGCTCACTTCCACGCTCAAGCGACCGTTTAACCCTACCCCTCCACGTGTATTGAGCGTTGGGATTAGCAACACACTAGCTCGCTTCTGGATCACGAGCCAGGAAGTGTATTTGGCGTAGGGGTGCACCTAGCCTCAATCACTGTGTAGGAGTCAAAATCCTACTCGCCGCAGCTTACATTTTAAAAGTAGCGTGTGCTACATATTTACAATAACATTCAAAGTATGCAATGACATGAACAGATATTTCACGTACCGTTAATTGAAATCAAAGGGGGCGTCTAGGCAGCTATCATTTCACTGCCTAGTCTCTTTTACGCTACGGTGCAGAACGGCCTAGGACATGGCCTAAACAAAAGGGTGGCAAGTTTCACTTGCCTGTTACCGACGATGACGATCGACGGAAAACGTCTCACAACCTCTATTCTACGGGATGGGATCGCTGTTACGGTAAAACATCATTAGAACGATCACCAAATCAGATTTCATAATAGGATCCTATATCGTCTAGTGAATCATTTTTAATTAGGTTTTCTAATTACGGTGTGGGTTAAAGGAGATTAAGGGATAAATTCACTAACCGTAAGAGTAGCGAGCGAATGACGCCAAAACAGATCTAGCTTCGGCGACGGAGAACGATCCCAGGAAGCTACGGCTGAAATCGAGATCCGGCGGCCTAGGGAAGGTGGCCGGCGCAAGAAACGGCGAGAGGGAAGCTTCGAGGAGGAAGGAAATGGCTTGAGGAATGTTGGGAATGATTTGGGGAAGAAATTGGCTCAGAAAGAATGAAGAAAGAATGAAAGAATCGAAGGGATTAAATAGAAAATGAAACGGCGGCTGCGACTTAACCTAGGTTTACTGGGCAGTTTAGTCGGTCAGAGAAGGGTGGTTAACCGACTAGTTTAGGATCTAGTCGGTCGGTCGTCCAACTGATACCGACTAAAAGCCAAACCGTGAACATGGTTGGTACAGGTAGACAGATTTAGTCGGTCTGCGAAGGCCCGTCGACCGACTAATTTAGGATCTAGTCGGTCGGTGATCGTTCATAGACCGACTAAGAGTGAAATTAGGTAGATATTAAGCACTGAGAATTAGTCGGTCAAGGAAGGAATCCAAACCGACTAGTTCAAGAACTAGTCGGTCGGTAATTGTTCTTTGACCGAATAACCATAAACAGTAACTTCGATAGTACAGTAGGACTCAGAAT
The DNA here is from genome assembly GCA_030789695.1 of Scilla litardierei. NCBI lineage: Eukaryota > Viridiplantae > Streptophyta > Magnoliopsida > Asparagales > Asparagaceae > Scilla > Scilla litardierei. The sequence goes on along the minus strand of CM061142.1, from coordinate 224,099,887 downwards.
TAGTCGGTCTGAGTACAAGTCATGACCGACTAGTTTAGGAACTAGTCGGTCGAAGAATGAGCTTAGACCGACTAAACGTAAACAGTAACTAAGCTGAAATTTACTGACAAGAACTAGCCGGTCTGAGAAGGGTTGCCGACCGACTAGATTGCAATCTAGTCGGTTGGCTCTCCTTCATGAACCGACTAAGATACACCAAAAGTGCCGAAACGAAGCGCGAAGCTTCGGGAAGACTCCTATGGCCTCTAGGATCACTCTAGCTCTAAGATTAAGACGTTATGAAGTTAATCGTAAGGATTTCTAACGGAAAAACACACAAAGAGGTAAACATCCAATATTATTCATATAAAATAGTCATTACAAAAACCGGTCGTTACATCCTCCCCACCTTCAGAAAAATTCCGCCCTTGGAATTTCCTAACACTCACGTGTCAGGGAACAAAAGTGGGTAGCGCTCTCGCATCTCATCTTCTCTCTCCCAAGTAGACTCCCCTGACGAGCCGTGTCGCCACATCACCCTAACAAGATCGACGGTCTTGTTCCGAAGTGACTTCTGACGCCAGTCCAATATCTGCACTGGCTGCTGGTCATACGTCAGATCAGGGCGAACGGTGATCTCCGAGAAATCCACAGCGTGAGATGGATCGCTGATGTACCGACGAAGCTGCGACACATGGAAGACATCGTGAACACCTTCCAAAGATGGCGGCAAGGCTTGGCGGTAGGCTACCTCGCCAACTCTCTCCAGAATGTCAAACGGTCCCATGTATCTCGGGCTCAGCTTCCCCCGTTTCCCAAAGCGAATCACTCCACGATTCGGGGAAATCTTCAGGAACACATGGTCACCAGGCTGAAACTCCAAAGGAAGGCGTTTAGCATCCGCGCAATGCTTAAAACGGTCCTGAGCAATCCTCAGCCTCTCCCGTATGCTCCTGACAACATCCACAGCCTCCACGATCATCTCAGGTCCTAACAGCTCCCGATCTCCAATGTCATCCCAGCTAAGTGGCGATCGACATTTCTTCCCGTATGGCGCAGCAAAAGGTGACATGCCAATACTCGCATGGTAGCTGTTATTGTAGGGAAACTCCACGAGGTGGAGATGATCCTCCCACGAACCCTTGAAGTCTAACATGCACGCCCTCAGCATGTCCTCCAAAATCTGGATCGTCCTCTCGGACTGGCCATCCGTCTGCGGATGGTACGCCGTGCTGAAACTCAGACTCGTACCCAAACTCTTCTGCAGACTCTGCCAGAACTGAGATGTGAACCTCGTGTCTCTGTCCGACACGATACTCACAGGGACTCCATGAAGTCGTACGATCTCCTGCACGATTCACGTTACATCACTATCTAAACTAGGAAGAAAGAAATTAAAACGGAGAGTAAAAGATTTACCTCCATATATCTCCTTGCTAGCGCCTCAGTAGACTGTCCTACTCGGAATGGAATGAAGTGCGCGGATTTGGTCAATCGATCTACGATCACCCAAATCGCGTCATTCTGCTTCGGACTCCGAGGCAGTCCAGTCACGAAGTCCATAGTGATGTGTTGCCATTTCCACTCCGGAATCGGAAGCGGTTGTAGCAACCCCATCGTACATTGATGCTCTGCATTTACCTGCTGGCAAACCAAGCACTTGACTACGCTCCGAGCCACACTCCTCTTCATACCATGCCACCAAAAGTTCAGGCGAAGATCCTTGTACATCTTGGTCCCACCAGGATGCACAGAATACGGCGAACTGTGTGCCTCCGCCAACAGCTCCTCTCTGATATCCCCATCCGGCACACACAACCTGGCTCCAAATCTCAGCGAGCCATCCTCATGAATCACGAAGTCAGTCCACAGACCGGCTTCTACCAACTCTCGAATCTTCACCAGCTTCAGATCTCCAGCCTGTCCAGACTTGATCCTATTCACGATCGTCGACTGTATCTGCATACACATCAATGAAGAGGTCTCTCCAGGCAGAACAATCTCAATACCAGACTCGCAAAAATCCTGCTGCAATCTCCACTGCGAAGTCAACAACATCACCGCCGGAAGCCTACTCAACGCATCTGGAACCACATTCACCTTGCCAGGGTGATACTGCAAATCGATCTCATAGTCCGCCATGAGCTCCAACCACCGACGCTGTCGCATGTTGAGCTCCTTCTGAGTAAAAATGTACTTCAAGCTTTTGTGATCGGTGAAGATCTTCACCTTCTCACTCAGCAGAAAGTGCCTCCAGATCTTCAGCGCAAACACAACAGCGGCCAACTCCAAATCGTGTGTCGGGTAATTCTTCTCATGAGCCTTAAGCTGACGAGAAGCATATGCAACCACGTGCCCATGCTGATGCAATACACAACCGAGACCCTTGCCAGAAGCATCGCAAAAGATCTCGAATCCCCCACTTCGGTCAGGCACAGCAAGAACAGGGGCAGAGTCAACCTCTCCTTCAGAACACCAAAAGCTTCTTCACATCCATCAGACCAAACAAAAGATACATCCTTCCGCGTCAGTCTGGTCATTGGCTCAGCAATACGGGAAAAATCCTTGATGAATCACCGGTAATAACCAGCAAGTCCAAGGAAACTTCGGATCTCAGACGCAGACTGCGGAACAGGCCACTCCCGTATAGCCTTAACCTTCTCGGGATCCACCGAAATACCATCTCCAGTCACCACATGCCCGAGAAAAGAGACTCTGTCCAGCCAAAACTCGCACTTGGAATATTTAGCATACAACCTATGCCTCCTCAAGATCTCCAATACTGTCCTCAAGTGCGACGCATGCTCCTCTTCCGACTTCGAGTAGATCAGAATGTCGTCAATGAAGATAACGACAAACTTATCTAAAAAGTCATAGAAGATCAGATTCATCAGATTCATAAAGACTGCGGGTGCGTTGGTTACACCGAAAGGCATAACCACGAACTCGTAGTGTCCATATTTCGTCCTGAATGCTGTCTTCGGAACATCTTCCTTCCTCACCTTCAGCTGGCGATAACCACTCCTCAGATCCAGCTTAGAGAATACCCTCGATCCTCCCAGCTGATCAAAAATATCATCAATACGATGAAATGGATATCGATTCTTGACGGTCACCGCATTCAACTCCCGGTAGTCCACACACATGCGACGCGAACCGTCCTTCTTCTTCACCAACAAGACCGGTGCTCCCCACGGAGACACACTAGGATTAATGTAACCCTTCTGAAGAAGTTCATCCAGCTGCTTCCATAATTCCTCCAATTCTGCGGGTGCCATGCGATACGGCGCTTTCGAAATAGGCAGCGCTCCCGGAATGAGATCGATCGAAAACTCGAGAGCTCGATCGGGTGACAATCCAGACATCTCCTCGGGGAAGACGTCGTCAAAGTCACGCACTATCGCAGGCCGACACTGCTCCATCTGCAAATCCACAATCTCCATCGGTCTGGCCCGAAACCTAACCGGACCAAGTGAACTACTGCCATGGCTGAACTCAAATACCGGATGTCCAGGGATCTCGAACACCGCCTTCTTCCTCCGACAATCGATCGTGGCATAGAAACTCCCTAGCCCGTCCATCCCGAGGACGGCATCATAGTTGATGATGTCGTGGACAATAAAATCTGCGTAGAGCTCATGTCCACAGACCACCAAAGGGCAAGAATTGCGACCACGATGTACCGAGACCACGCCATTCCCTGTAATGATGTCCCAACTCTTGGGAAGAGGGGAAGTCGACAAGGAATGCTTCTCCACGAAGCTCCGGGAAATAATGCATATCGATGCACCTGAGTCGAAGAGGACTCGTGCAGGAAATGTGCAAACCAAAATCACACCTAACAGACAGTCTAGCAATCAAATTCTATTCTAGCAGACAAACATATGCAAGCAACAAACATAATCTAGTAACTAAAACTAACTACGGAAGGAAACAGCTAGATTGAGAGTTACCTGCGATAACCTCGTCCACCGCCTCGGTCTCAACAGCAGTCATCAGAAACGCCTGCCGCCTCGGCTGGACAGCCTGCTGAAAAGCCTGCCTCTGCGGAATGAGAGGCGCTCCACGTCCAGCAGGTACAGACGTCCTCTGCTACAACGGCTGAGCTGCAACAGGTCTCTTCCACGGCTGCTTGATGCTCGGGCAATCCTTCAGAGTATGCGAAGCATCGCCGCAGACCAAGCATTGTCCCAAAAGCCTCCTGCATTGGTCCTTCACATGACCCGGCTTGCTGCAATGGTTGCACGTCTTCAGGACAGGCCCACCTGGCCTCTTGAACTGAGCTGGCTGGTTGGGCTTGAACCCTGGTCTCATCACTGCCCTGGCCTGCTCCATAGGCCTCTTCCCAGCTCCAGAAATCAGTCCTCTCTTCTGGTTCACTATCCGCTCCTGCCTCTTCACCGCGATCAAAACCTTCTGATAAGACTCTGCATCAGAAGAAGTCACGTAACTCTGAAGATCCAACGAAAGCCCCTGCAGAAACCTCTGAGCTCTCTCATCAGCATCCTGCACCATCTTCGGTGCGAAACGACTCAGCCGGGTGAACTCTTGGTGGTACTGGTCCACCGTCAAGCTCCCCTGCTTCAGGTCAATGAAGCGATGTGCCATCTCCCTCCTGGCAGCCTTCGGAAAATATTCCTCATCAAATCTGGACTTGAAAGTAGCCCAAGATATCGGCTCCTCCAGTAACTCCTCCTCGGCATCCCACCAGTTCCGAGCGTTATCCTTAAGATGCCGCTTCACCAAGTCAACCCATCCAGTCGGGTCGACCTTCGACATCTTCAAGTTGTCCTCTATGTTCCTGGTCCACTCATCCGCAGCCAGAGGTCCTTCGGTCCCATCAAAGTAAGCGGGACCCAGCTCCCGAAACTGCTTCGCTCCGGGCTCGAAGCGAGGGACATTCTGAACAGGCTGTGCTGCTCGAGCAGGTGAAACATTACGGGCATTCTGTAGCATCCCCTGCTGCACCTGCATCATCTGATGCATCATCCTCATCATCTCTCCGGTGGTGGGCTCTCGGTCCGGCTCCTGGTCGCGAGGGGGCACACCACCACCAGCATGGGTATTCCGTCTTCCAGCCATCTAATGACACAGAAAACGAAACAAAATTAGACTTAAATAGCTTAATGACTCGGATGTCGATCTTTTTTTAAGGGACATTTAATATTATTATCGTTGTTCTGATAATTCGCAGTTACAGAAGGAAATGACCTGCATGGGCCACCAACAAAACATGTCACGCCCCGCTTCCCTAAAATGGAGGCGAGACGTGAGAAGGTCCGCTCAGACATGAAACTGTGAAGCTGCATGTCTGATAAGCATCAATAAATAATATGCAGGTCCCTGTAATCGCGAACGGAACAAAAATAATAATAAGGATGGGACAGAAAATAATGTAATTCTCAAAACCCAGAATTGTCCACATAATAAGTCTCAACATCCAGAAAAGCCACCAGGCTAAAAGAAAGAGTCTAAGGCCAAACACGGCCAACAAACAAAAGTACAAAGGTAAACAATGGTGATACGCACCGACAACTAACAGCAACTAACAAGCGGCTCTAAACAGCCTCTAAGACTGGTCACCAGTGTCCACGAAGTCCTCGTCGAACGCAAGCTCAGGCCCGGCATCTGCTGGCACCTCGTCCTCAGCAACAAACTCTGGCTCATGGTCTAACATGTGACACCCAAAAGAGAGAGGGGCACATGTCAGCAAGTCTAAAAATAGACTTGAGTAAGGAAACTGAAAGTAAACTAACAACCTAGCAGTTATGATATTAATGCAATGACATGTCATTTAAGTATGATGCAACAGTTTAAAGAAGAGACAAGCACGCACGATGTAGCAAAAGCTACGCAAACACTAATCACGATTCATGTATCACTATTATCACTTTGTGCTCAGAGTTTCCGTCTTTTGGCTGAAGTGGCTGTACGGGCTCACTTCTACGCTCAAGCGACCGTTTAACCCTACCCCTCCACGTGCATCGAGCATTGGGATTAGCAACACACTAGCTCGCTTCTGGATCACGAGCCAGGAAGTGTATTTGGCGTAGGGGTACACCTAGCCTCGATCACTGTGTAGGAGTCAAAATCCTACTCGCCGCAGCTTACATTTTAAAAGTAGCGTGTGCTACACATTTACAATAACATTCAAAGTATGCAATGACATGAATAGATATTTCGCGTACCGTTAATTGAAATTAAACATGGCATGGTAGTATGAATACAACATGAAAAAAGGGCGGATCTAGCTTCGTTGTCAAGCTAGATCAAAGGGGGCGTCTAGGCAGCTATCATTTCACTGCCTAGTCTCTTTTACGCTACGGTGCAGAACGGCCTAGGACATGGCCTAAACAAAAGGGTGGCAAGTTTCACTTGCCTGTTACCGACGATGACGGTCGACAGAAAACGTCTCACAACCTCTATTCTACGGGATGGGATCGCTGTTACGGCAAAACATCATTAGAACGATCACCAAATCAGATTTCATAATAGGATCCTATATCGTCTAGTGAATCATTTTTAATTAGGTTTTCTAATTACGGTGTGGGTTAAAGGAGATTAAGGGATAAATTCACTAACCGTAAGAGTAGCGAGCGAATGACGCCAAAACAGACTAGCTTCGGCGACGGAGAACGATCCCAGGAAGCTACTGCTGAAATCGAGATCCGGCGGCCTAGGGAAGGTGGCCGGCGCAAGAAACAGCGAGAGGGAAGCTTCGAGGAGGAAGGAAATGGCTTGAGGAATGTTGGGAATGATTTGGGGAAGAAATTGGCTCAAAAAGAATGAAGAAAGAATGAAAGAATCGAAGGGATTAAATAGAAAATGAAACGGCGGCTGCGACTTAACCTATGTTTACTGGGCAGTTTAGTCGGTCAGAGAAGGGTGGTTGACCGACTAGTTTAGGATCTAGTCGGTCGGTCGTCCAACTGATACCGACTAAAAGCCAAACCGTGAACATGGTTGGTACAGGTAGACAGATTTAGTCGGTCTGCGAAGGCCCGTCGACCGACTAGTTTAGGATCTAGTCGATCGGTGATCGTTCATAGACCGACTAAGAGTGAAATTAGGTAGATATTAAGCACTGAGAATTAGTCGGTCAAGGAAGGAATCCAAACCGACTAGTTCAAGAACTAGTCGGTCGGTAATTGTTCTTTGACCGACTAACCATAAACAGTAACTTTGACAGTATAGTAGGACTCAGAATTAGTCGGTCTGAGTACAAGTCCTGACCGACTAGTTTAGGAACTAGTCGGTTGAAGAATGAGCTTAGACTGACTAAACGTAAACAGTAACTAAGCTGAAATTTACTGAAAAGAACTAGCCGGTCTGAGAAGGGTTGCCGACCGACTAGATTGCAATCTAGTCGGTTGGCTCTCCTTCATGAACCAACTAAGATGCACCAAAAGTGCCGAAACGAAGCGCGAAGCTTCGGGAAGACTCCTATGGCCTCTAGGATCACTCTAGCTCTAAGATTAAGACGTTATGAAGTTAATCGTAAGGATTTCTAACGGAAAAACACACAAAGAGGGAAACATCCAATATTATTCATATAAAATAGTCATTACAAAAACCGGTCGTTACAATAACACCGCTAAACTCTTTTAGAGTCGTCTCACTTTACAATGTATGATTTTTGAATCTACCCCTTACTTTTAAGTGTACGCCCGAAGTCGTGACTTAATAGATAAGTGAGAAATTATAATTTTCGTAGCCACGTATTTGTTTTTCCCTCTGAGCACGATAAACTATCCACATAAAATTTGAACGACTCAAGTAAATGGCCTGAAGCTATACTCGAGCATTCAAATAGACTTTTAAAAAAAAGTCTCTTATTAATTTGAAAAGTTGAAGTATAAAATAATTTACTCAAACCCCTGCTTATGTCTCCTTAGCAAGACTAATTTTCATTGTCCTTTATAAATAAGGAATATTGAAATCAGGGGAAGTTCATGATCAAACATGACCTGAACAAGGAAAACTTAAAACAGGGGAAGTCTTGTATTAAATGGGAAAGGGAAGATATGATATACCTCGACACGGAGTAAGTAATGGCAAGCAAATATCAGACCAGAAGTTTCTGATAAGAGCTATAATGTTTTTGCAAACATAAATGTGCATTAACTTATGCCATATAAAAATACATACATATCTAATCAAAACGACGAAAGTCTAATTGACCTTATACTCCCCGAGGACGAATAAATTTTGAAATCAAATATAATCTGTTGTCATAACATAAGTCTAAATGAGCATAATTATTGTTGTATGTTTTCAAGAGCATACATCACACTATGTCACTTGTTGACTTAACAAAATTATCAGTATTATTCTCTTGTAGTTTTAATACATTTTTATTTTACTGCGAATGATTTGCTATCTTGAATACCCCTAAAAATAAAATGAGGATGCCATATACTCTCTGAAACTTATACAGTTTCAATGGATATTCGTCAAAACGAAATCCCTAATGACTCAAGAAATAAATGAAGCCTGAAGCTTTGTCCCACAATGATCCGCACAATAGTCAATGTAAAGATGCAATCCTTCACAGTTTGAACACAGTTCAACTATTACCGGACAAAATTAACTTGAGCATTTTAATGGACTTTTCAAAAGTCCCACATAAATTCAAAAGGAGGAATTATTTTGGAACACCAGAAGTGTCCAGAATCGACTAACTTTGGATCGATATCACCCTGTAGTGATGATGCAAGACATCATCAACCAGACGAACCCGAAGATTCTTCAAAAAGGGTGAAACTTTCATTATCCTATTCAAAAGGGAAAAATAATAATGAGATCATCTCCATTCATATGGACATTGACTCTCCCCACTTCCTCAAAGGAATTTAAGATGATATACTATCATCATTAAAGATAATGAAGACCTTTATGTCTCTTGAGAGTAGTTAAGGGATATAAATAGGCTTCGTCCACTCCCTTAATATGACTGATGATGTACCCTTGGTGTACTCATCAATATATCCTCTAAAAATGGTCATTATCCAACCACAATTTTCTTTAGTGGTAACTTTGGATAAAAATGGGAAATCATAAATAAGCAGCAACAGTGGTTGCGTACACTCAGCTAAACACACCATTAGAATCCTTTTATATTAGTCTGATCAACTTCATATAAACATTTTCTAAGAATGGGTTTAGAGCACATCTTAAAGATGGTACGTCCGCAACACTGTGTATGTGTTCCTGAAGCAACACTACATAAACCGTCATGATGCCATAAAGAGAACACATTCATCAGGACTAACCAACTTTGATGAATAGATTCCAAAATCTCGTATGAGTAAGGCATTTATACACGTCTTATAGATTGTGTGTTAATGGTAAAAAGGATCCTGAAGATCCTTCAATTCCCTATTTGGTTCAAATCATCTATGAGCCTGAAGCTCAGATTGACCATTTAAAAAAAAGTAAATACATATGATATGATTATAATCAGACTGACAATTTAAATATTGTCAAAACTTTCACATCCCTGCTACTAAAAATCCAGCTAGGATTGGCATACCAAATATAATGGATGCAATCCACCAGTATCAGAAGTGGATGTCCTTAAGAGATGAGATGACATACCACTAAGCTCCAAAGAGAGAAATCTACTCCTGGAGACCGAAAAAACAATACCACCACAGGAAAGTGAGCTCAAATCCAGAACCTTATTGCAACTTGGTTGCTAAGGACCAATTCTGGACCTGTCCATATTCTTTACCCGTCCCAGAACCTTCACTTCTTTAACGCGTTGTGAAGGAGACACCTCTGGGAGAAATCAAATGATTATAGTACGTACGGGGTGAGTTTTGGACAAGAAAGAACACATTTTGTCGACAAATTCTCTCATATTTCACTTTACCAGTTAATATCGATTCCACAACTCTGCTTTGCCTGAAGCAAAGATAAAGATTTGGCCAAATTATAATAATGTGGAATGAGGCAATAATAAGGTGAGCTGGACTCACTTATGAAATATGAGGTGTATGGACCTGAAGTCATGATATCAAAAATGATATCAAATCATGTGGGATAACTGAGTATTGAAGGAGAATTAAAATAAAATCGTTAGATATAAGCATTTTAATTTGCTATAGCTTTAGAGGTATAAATCGCTCAAACCAGGAAGTAATAAAGTAAGATGAGCTGAACTCACTTACAAGATGAATCTGATGTATCGACTGGTTTATGTCAAGGCGTAACCCAACGAATGACAAAAAGAGGGAATTTTTGGTTGATGTTGCTATTGGATGTGACAACATTACCGATATAAAATCTCTTTAACTGCATATATAAATTTTTTCTTTACTTTCCTTTCTTTTGGGACACATATTAATAATATGATTAAAGGAAAGACAACCTAGACAAAGATCCTTAAAGGATTCATATTAAAAGGTTGTTGTTTGCACCTCTTAAAAACAGTATTGTTCTTGAGAGAGCAAATTAAAAGAATTGAGATTATTTTAATAACTCAAAATATTATCAGATCTCCTGAAGAGAAAATACCGAAATATCTGTTAAAGCCTATCTATCAGATATGATATGATATGAAAGTCCTAAGCTAGGCATAAATTCTTGGCTTACAGAATACAATCATCCTGAAGATGAACAATCATCCTGGAGATGAACTATCATCCTGAAGATGACATTAATCATCCTGAAGATGAACTATCATCCTGATGATGAACTATTATCCTGGAAATGAACTATCATCCTGAAGATGACATTAATTAATCATCCCGAAGATGAAAACTTCATTCATTGACGATTGATGAAGAAACATTAAAATCATTCTCCACTAAATACACCTATTAAGCTGTATGGATATACATTAAAAGACCCCTTTCTGTTAGCTGGAAGAGGGGAAGAATATATATGGTCCAGAAGTACCTTAAGTGTCTTTGTAACACTCTTTTACCTGGCCAACTGTATGCGTCTCTTTTGAGCGTTAGCAGTATAGCTATTAGCCAGGTACAGTGCAGCGCCTGCAGTGCATCACTGGACCAGAGATATGTAGCTTCTGCGCTATCTCCAATGGTCGAGGAAAAATCATCCATGTTAAATGTATTTGCATATGCAGGTTACAGATCATCGCGATAAATAGTATAAAAGGGACGTCCACCTCCTGAAGATCTACACAGAATCCTCCCAAGTCTACATCCTTTCACCATCCCGAGAAGTTCATCACCCAAGGAGCAATTCAAGAACATATAAAGCCAGGTCCTGAAGTACCTCGCAGACGATGATGATTGAGACGTGGAGCTTCTACCAAGTTTGTTAGCGCTCCTTTAGTTTCAGCTACTGCCTTATATGAGTGAAACTTGTATAGATGAGTGATGCTTGTACTTTACTTTTGCTTTCGGAATGTTGCAGATGAGATGGATGTATAGACACATAGGAGATAAATGTATAGATATATAGGAGATCTGCAAGCCTGAAGCTTGATCAGATTAGGGGGAGTCAACTGTAAAGTTGTACTCTTTTTCCTTGATTAGTGGTTTTTCCCACATGGGTTTCCATAGTCAAGGTTTTAATGAGGCAACCACATTGACTCTGGATCCAGAAGTATCCACCACTCGACACATCCCCAAATCAGGGGAAGTTATGGAGTGCTGTACTCTTTTCCCTTCGCTATTGGTTTTTTCCACAAGGTTGTCCATAGCTAAGGATTTTTAACGAGGCAGTTACCCTTAACTTGGATCCAGAAGTATCCATCCTTTAAGATACTCAGTAGTACTAATGAATCATTCAGTATTCATAAAGTCGAGTATACCACGTTGGTTGGATAAGAGGAAGTGTTATGAATAGGACCCATTGGGCCGATTGGGTATCCACCCACATGAGTACCCATTATGAATACTGTATAAAGGAGGCTAGGGGTTTCCTAGCCTCAACCCTTCCCCAAATCTGTTTCTTGTTCACAACAACCCTAAGCTAATATCTAAAAACCTTAAGAGACCGTACTGTACTTTGCAAAGGCCTAGGGCTGTTGACGAACAGAACGTTCGACGAACTACTCGTGAACAAGCTCGGTACATGTTCGTTTACGTTCGTTTAGGAAGCTTAATGAACAAGCTTGAACAGATTTTTAGAGCTCGGTTAGTAAACGAACAGAGCTTGAACATAACCGTGTTCGTTCATTTATATTCATGAACAAGCTTGTTAAGTGTTCGTGAACAAGCTCGTTAAGTGATGTTCATGAACAAGCTCGTTAAGTGTTCGTGAACGAACATGTACCGAAAATAGTAAATTTAGATACATACTATATTTTTATTATGCTTGGAATGGATGCTTGTAATGGGATATATTGAGCTATTATGCTGGATTTGTTTGTTTTTGTCCTGCAAATATTTAATCCTTTTATTTAATTGATTTAGTCATTGGCAATAATGTTTAAATATTATTATTCCTGATTAAAAAATTGACATTCGTTTGTTTGTTTGAAAATCTGTTCATGAACAAGATTGATTTGTGTTCACGAACATGTTCCTGAACATGTTCACGAACAAGCTCGATAAGTCTTGTTAACGAACAAAACGTTCGATTAACTACCCGTGAACAAGCTCGGTAAATGTTCATTTACGTTCGTTTACGTTCGTTCGGTAAGCTTAACGAACAAGCTTGAACAGGTTTTTAGAGCTCGGTTAGTAAACGAACAGAGCTTGAACATGGATTTTGTTCATGAACAAAACCACGCTCCCTGTTCAAGCTCGTTCAAGCTCGTTCGTCAACCGCCCTATGCAAAGCCCTCACCCATTTTTTTTATAACCTAAACCTAGAGCCCAGCAGCTCACGGGCTGCTACAATACCCACAATAAAGCTTTTCTTTATACGATTAGGGCTGGGGCAAGCAGCAGCTAACCTTTTGAGCCCCGTTTGAAACCCTACCTTGTGAAAATAACCCTAGGCCGAACATTAGCAGCCGCCCAGCCTCGTTCTTCCCACGCGAGATTTTTCCCAAGCGCCGCTATGCTTCTCCTCGACTTAACCCCTCGCTCCGACTTAGCTCACTCCGGCGTACCCCCGCAGTATCCCCTAAGCTCCACCGGATCCTCCGCCCTCAGCGCGTGTCGCGGCCCTCTCCAAGAGCAGCGCCGCGTCCTCTCCGTTCAAGCCACGCCCTCCGACTCACCCGCAGCTTCATCTTCCCCTCCGACCATCACCCAGTTGCCGCCCGGAGCCTCACCTCGACAGCACACGGACACACCCTCATCAAACGCCGGCCTCCTCCACATGGCCGCCGACAACCGCATAGCCCTCGACCAGAGTGCCGCGGCCATCCGCCCAGGTGAACCTCCGGCACCTCTTCGGTCGTCTGCCCACGCGACAGCCCTCCTACTCCTCGAATCCCCCATCTGCAAACAAAAACAACAATATGCAAGTCCCTATTTATTAGTGTTATTATTACTTAATGCTATATAAGTACATGAACATAGGTATAAGGATTGTGCACTGTGTATATTATAAACTATTGAATGGTGAGTAAACTGTGAGTAAATTGTGAGTAAACTGTGGGTAAATGTGTACATGATCAGTGTATATACCTATGTTGTGTTTATTAATATGTGTTAGTTTAGAATTAGTTAATGATTAATTGTGCGAGGTCTGATGTGGTATCAGTAATTCACAAATATCCTTTTATATAATAAATGTTAGTGCGTTAGTAACTTAACGTACGTTAATATTGATGTGGACCCATCTTAGGGTGGAGAACTTAAGTAAAATTGGATCATTAGACATTTTTAGGGCTATCTAAGAATTCTGGTCAGTAGTTACGAACTTATTTATGCTAGTATTCTATCACAGAGAACCTGTTGTTCCGTACTGTACGCACTACAGGAATCCAACCCCTGACGTCGCTACCCGACGTCAGAGTAGCTCTCGCGTCGTGTTGAGGTAAGATCTGCACCGTAGGAACCCAACCATCGCATATTAATTCAAGATTAAAAACAATTATTGTTACTGCTTTGTAACTCACTAATCCAACTTAATAATACGGGACTGTAGGCTGATTGTTGGACTGAGCGTGGGAGCTCTGGACCTTGTGAATCTTTAAATGGACTTTGAGAATTGTGATACCAGCACGTATTTCAGGCAAGTGAAACTTGCCAAACTTGTGTTTTAGGCCATGTCTTAGGCCATTCCCCGTTTTAGCATAAAAGAGACTAGGCGACGAAATGATACTCGCCTAGACGCAATTTTAAGATCTAGCTTGACAACGAAGCTAGATCTGACACCCTGCCATGTCATTCATTCATTTCGCCTGCCACGTTTAATTTTCATATCTGTACGCTCTTTACTTTTTCTCTGTCATGTCTGTGATGTTTAAATTCCTTATCTGTCCGCACATTATTTGTAACCATGCCATGCCATGCAACATTCCATGCTTGAATATTTGTTTTCGTAGTACACGCTACTTGTACTTCCTTGTTCAGGCTAGGCACCTGCGTTGCAGGCACAATCCTATGCCAAATACACTTCTTGGCTCGTGATCCAGAAGCGGGCTACATGTGTTGGTCAAAAGCTAATGCCCGATTACACGTGGAGGGGTAGGGTTAAGCGACCACTTAGCGTAGAAGTGTGCCCGTACAGCCACTTCAGTTAAGGCGTAAACTCTGTGCACGCCTTGTTTACTTGACTTGTAAAATCCATGTGAATGTTTTAGTAGCTTTGCTATCCTTGCCATGTCATACTTGTTGCCATGTCATACTTGTTGTCATGTCATACTTGTTGCATTATCTTACTTGTTGCATCTATGTATTAAACTGCCATGTCATCGCACATTTTAGAACTGCTAGGTTGCTTTCCTTCTTTTAGTTTCCTTGCACAAAGTCTCTTGTAGACTTTGCTGACATGTGCCCCCTTTTCTCTTTTGGGTGTCACATGTTAGGTTGTGAGCCAGAGTTGGTCGTCGAGGACGAACAGGTTGTAGGTGTAGGGTTCGAGGACTCTGGAGACCAATCCAGAGCTCTTTCTTGTTGTTGTTGCTTTCTGCTTAGTCGCTGTTAGGTTGTCGGTGCGTAACACCTCTCTTTTAAGTTGATGTTATGTATTAGTCGACCATGCCTTAGGCCGCTTTTCAGACTCTTGTACTTTCCTTTACGACTTGTCTCTGAATGTTTGGAATAATCTGGATGTTATTGGTGGAGTTATATTTCTGCTTAAACTATTATTATCTTTGTTTCGTTTCATGGTTGCAAGGACCTGGTTATTGGAAGTGTTTGTTTTCAGATGCTTATCAGACTTGTAGGCTCACAGCTCTAAGTCTGAGCGGACCTCATCACGTCTCGCCTTCCGTTTATGGGAAGCGGGGCGTGACAGGTTTTGTTGGTGGTCCATGCAGGTCCTTTTGCAACTGCGAAATACCGGGACAACGATAATAATAAAGACATTCAGTAATTATTTGAAACATTCAAGTCGTAAAATCCGAGTCTAATAAGAGCGTTCTTCCGTGTCCTAAGTGGCTGGGAGACGTGTTGTCCACACAGTTATAATTTCAGACACTTTAGCTAGGTATAGAGACACTGCGGACACTATCCTTATTCTTCAACCAATGATCGAAGAATTGGATACTAAACTAGCAAAATATTGGAAGCCTGTTACTTAGCTTTATTCATTAGCTAAGGTTTTTGATCCAAGATTTAAAGAGGATTTAGTACCTGGATTATTAGAAACCTTTTATGAAAACATGAAATTTGAAGTTGAAGATCATATAATGCATTTTAAAACTAGTTTCAGAGCTCTGTTTGCGAAGTACGAGGCTAGATATGGAACTTCATCAAACACTTCTTCTGTTCCTGCTAGTTCTAATATTACATGCAAACTGAGGCAGATTATGGAGAAGAAAAAATAAAAAACCGTAGCTTCATAAAGTTCGTCTAATGAGTTGTCCAAGTATTTAGAAATTCCTTATCCTTTCACGGAGGAAGAATTGGATGATCCAAATTTTGACATTTTGGGATGGTGGAAAATGTATGAACCTAGGTTTCCAATTCTTACCATTATGGTTCGTGATCTGTTATCAATCCCTATTTCAACTGTTGCGTCTGAGTCTGCTTTTAGTGCAAGTGACGGGGTTCTGAGTGACAGGAGATCAAGGCTTAAAGAAGATGTAGTTGAAGCGGCGGTATGTGCAAAAGACTGGTTTCATGCTGAAGACCGCTCGCAAGATAAACAAGACCTTTCTGAAGATTCTGAGGACGAAGCGACTGACGCTGAATGATTTTCTTTTTTTCATGTATTGTTATTTTCTATCTTGTATTAGCTTGTAGAAGTCCTATGTGTTGGCCATTGTACGAGGGGTAAGGCTGGCCAATGTAAGTTCCCCCTCAAAAAAATTTTAATTAATGAAATTTAAAGGTTCAACCCGGGACCTTTGTGAATTTCGGGCTAAATTATCTAACTTAGTTTTATAAATAATATAAGTAAATTTAAAATTTTTTAACCTTTGTAAAATATTTTATATAGGTCTTATAATTTTTTTAAAACTTTAATATCATTCTTAACTTATTTTTACTTCTTTAGAACAAGTTATAACTTATAAGTAATAAAAAAATTGTTCTAAATAAGAAAACATTAGTTAAGAAGTATTTTAAATTTTTACAAAATATATTAGACATATAAAATATTTTACAAATGTTAAAAAAATTTATAATGATTTAATATTGTTTTAAAAGAAATTTAAATTTTTTTCCTGTTTTTTAAAGTTTTTTTTAAAGTCTGAAAAAACGGGCCGGCCCGTGGCCGGCCCGGCGGGCCGCGGGCCGGGCGTGGGGGGTTTTCCACCCCCGGCCCGGCTTGTAATTCAAGCCGGGCCGGCCCGTGGACCGTCCAAGCCCGGCGGGCTACGGGCCGGGCCGGCCCGATGGCCACCTTAAGGTTCTGGACTTGGGTTTGGGATGTGGTTTTGGTGATTTTTTGCGTTTTAGTACATGTTTTTCCTCTTTTTTCCCCGACCCTCCTTTCTCACACACCCACGCTTTTTTCACTTTGGCGACCGCTTCTCTCCGCATTTGCGCCTGAGCGACGACTGCCTACGTGTCCTTCGGGCATGTGTTATGACTAGTCAATCGATAATTCTACCCGAAGATCCGTTCGGGTTATCGGGCCCCGAAGCATCTTTTTATATATTTAAAAGCCCAAACCTGAAAAATGGTTGCGGCCCGTTAACCTCCCCATGCCATTTCCTTCATATCCTTGTCCATCAATATTGAGAGAGAACCAGTGGTGCTCGCTGGAACCCTAAGCCCCGGCGAATAAATCGAGCGGTCGTTCGAATGATCAATGGTGTCTGTTTACATACCGGTCCAGAACTCGGAGGAGGAAGTGAGGGTCGCCCTCGATCAGTTGCCGAGGGACGCCTCCGATATTCTCGACATCCTCAAAGCCGAGCAGGCTCCTCTCAATCTTTGGCTCATAATCGCTGTAAGTGGTAAAAATTTCCTTGCCGTCATTAAGATCGAACCACTTTGATACCATTTTGTTAGGAATTTCTCGGGTTTTGAGTGGTAAAAATTTGATTTTTATAGATATAGGAAGAAATACAAAGAAGAGTCGATCTCTTTCAACAAAAGACTGCTCTCATAGCCTTGATTCGAGAGAAACGGCTTAACTCTCCACAGTTTAAGGTTATATAGTAGTTCTAGGGTTTTCTCTCTTAGTTTCAACACGAAGAACAATAGCCCCAACCCCCTACTACATGTATATGACTAATTTGTCCAGAATACCCCTGAACCCCAAAATTACAAAATTGTCGCTGCGCAAGTTTACCGCCCTAAGATCAGTTCTTCATGTCGCCGCTGGTAAGTCAAGATTCCATCAATATTGTATGGTGTATTGCATGTTGCATGGAACATTGGGAAACCTTTTTGTTGCTAGCCCACAAGGTTTTACAATATTTTTAAGTTTCTGAGATTATGGTTCGGTATACAAAAACTGTCTATTTAACTCTATTTAACTGTACTAGATTTGGTTGGAGGCAATGAATAGAATTAGTGTCAATTTTTTTATCTGGTATGGTTCACATAGTGGGGGAGGATTGCTTGAATGTTTGCGATTGATCACTCAGATGTGTTGGTTCCTTGTCAAATTGAATCTAGACTTGATTTTCTAAATATTTTATTACTTTTGTTGATGATATTACCATGCAACTTGGTTTATCTTGAAACATAGATATGGAGTTTTTTCTATTTTCAAAATGTTTTATGCTGAAGCGCAAATCAATTGTATACCTGTGTGAATTTTCCAAACTGAATGCAAACCATATTTTAGTCCTTTTGTTGATTCCATATCCCAGTCAGTAATTATTCATCAATAATCTTCTTCATGTGTTCCTATGTCACATGACAAAATATAATTGTCGAGCGTAACTAGAGGTTGCTAGGACACTATTGATTCGTATGAATGATCCTAAAATGGTTTAAAGTGATACTATTTTAACGGCACGGCATGTTATTTGCTTAATCGAATGCTTTTATTTGTTCTTGATTGTTCCATCCCGTACAAGCTACTTTATCACACATATTTGGTTGTGTTTTTGTTCATGATCATTGCCAAGCTTTAAATGTATATTGAGATTTTATAGAACACAAAAAGATTACGAATGTTTTTCCCATATTAGTCTACAACAAATCAAATCTGTGTCTAACAAATCAATTTTTTGTCCTCTGATGTAACATTTTGAAACTCAATCATAGTTCTTTGTCAAACAAAAGTCTGTTGAGAGATTGTCTTTCGAACTTCCCGATGAGTTTCGTTTAGTGAATTTCTATGCGACATTTTCTGCAGATCATTTATGTCTATACTAGGCCTCCAGTAAATCCTCCTCCAGACTCATCACTTGTGCCTTTTGCTTGAGTTATTTCTCATCATGAACCTATCACAAGTGATGCTGGGTCTTTAGTGCTTGATCTTGATCATCTTATTGCAGCACATAAAGATAGTAGAAAATGCACTGCTCATCCCATCTTTAATTTTATATTATACAATGATCTCTATTTTTCCATACATCTTTATATCTTTCAGTGATTCACATTCTATTCTCAAGTTTGTTTGAGATGCAGTGTCTTATTTAGGTTGGTAGAGTGCTATGTTAGATGAAATGATGACATTAGAGCGGAATGAAACTTGAGATCTGATTGATATTCTAAGTAAAAAAGTAATTGGTTGTAAATGTACACTGTCAAGTTAAAACTAAATGGCTTGTTAGTCCGATTAAATTGTTATGGGGTATTCATATACTTGTGCAGTTGATTATTAGGAGACATTGGTCAAGATGATGTGTCTGTGCGTCTTATCTCCATCGCAGCTAACATCGTTGGTCGTTACATCATTTAGATTAGAGAATACTTTTCTTAATGGTATCCTTGATGAGGTATATATAGAGCAACCATCATAATTTGTTGTTTAAGGGAAGTCTGGAAATGTGTACAGATTAAGAAGGTCTTCCTATGGTTTGAAGCATTCTGTTAAATCGTGGTATAAGAGGTTCACATATGTTGTGAGGGGCTTTGGCATCTGGTGATATCATAGTGATCATTCTATCTTTTATAAAAATTATGAAAGCAAATTTTTTTGGTAGTACATGTAGATGACATTGTTAATACTTATGATGATGTAGATGTATCAAGCACTGAATGATATTATTCAACAAAAATTTCAGACGAAGGACCTTGGACCTTTTTTGGTATCGTTTAGGTAATTGAAGTTACCCTCATGAAAAGGCATCTACTTATCTTTGCAAAATCATTTTAATGACATGTTATGAAGGTTGAAATGTTGGGATGTCAACCAACGTCTGCTCCTATGAATTCTAACTCTTATGTTTATGAAAAATCAAGGGGAGACATTGCAAGATTTATGGAGGTACATGAAGATTGTAGGGAAGCCGAATTATCTTTTTATGACTAGGTCAGACATTGCCTATTCGGTAAGTGTGTTGATCAGTTCATTTTTGACCATTGAATAGGACATTGGGATGTGATTATGCGGATTTTGAAATATCTCAAGAGTGCTTGTGATGGAGGTCTTTTTTATTTAGATTGTGGACATGCGGTGTTTTCGAATGCATGCATATGGGAACTAACTTGCCATCTGTTTGTAGATCCGCTAAAGGGTACTATGTGTTTGTTGGTAGACATCTCGTGCTGTGGAAATGGAGCAGCCGGTAGTCCCTAGATCGAATGTAGAGTATAAGGCTGTGGCGAGCAGTAATTATGACTTGGTGTCGATTAAATATTTACTTGCTGAAATTGGATTCTTAGGGTCTCAACTTATAAGGCTGTACAGTGATAACTGGCAACTTTTCATATTACGAATAATCCAACCTTCGCTGAGAAACCTAAGCCTATTTAGGTTGACTCTTACATTTCTTAAGAGAAGATTGACAAAAAGGTGATTGAGACAAGTTATGTTTGTTGAGCAAACTAGCTGGCTGACATGCTTGCTAAACCTATTGGGATAGTTTAGCTAGTCCGTCACCCAACAGTTCAAGGGTTGGCCATCCGACAGACAATAAGGGGGAAGATGGTCACAAGTTGAGTTTATTTGTACCAAGTTGGGCATATCATACGAATGGTCCAGCTTGAGGGAGGGTGTTAGAAAATATATATTGTTAAATCGTATTTTGTAAAAGAGTAATATAGTATAAATAAATAAGTTGGGGAAGAGAGTAAGCAACTCACCTCTCCAACCCTTCTCTTGAGATCTCTCTTTATTTGTTCATGCCAACTATTGGTAAAACTTCCATTTTGTATATTATTAGTTTGTGATATACCTTTACAATCATTCAATTGTGTTCAGAGAAAACTTCCGTGTTTTAAGTTACATTTCCTGCATGTGTGTGTGTGTGTTCTGGTTACTAATGTTTGTGTGCCAAGTATTTACTTTCTTTATGTGCAAGCATGTCCAAATTAGTTAAAATTCAAGGCAGACTGTAAACATGATTATGCTAGCTTGGGGGATGGAAAAAGATGAAACTTTTGAAGACTGATATATTGGAAACAACTACATGACAGTTCTGCCAATGAAATAAACATGTTGTCATATGCAGATACGATTAATATATGTGATGAAAATATGCATGTGCCGAGTTACTGTTTAACCACACATGCATTTTAAATTAATTAGGATCATGTAGCTAACCTAAAACAGGATTATTAGAAGAGAAAAATGGGAATCAGGTGGCCAAGGAGGGAATCCCCTCCTTGGCCACCATCCATGCCGCCCATCCCACATGTGAGGGTGTGGGCCCCTCCACATTGATGGGTGATGGTTGGTGGCCAAGGAGGGGATTCCCTCCTTGGCCACGTGATTCCCATTTATCTCCTATTAGAAAATGAAAAAGATGTAGATAGTTTTGGAGACAGACAGTGTTAATTGAAATAAATGAAAATTCCAGCAGTGGAGAGTTTTTTTTAAAAATCTTATTCGGTTCTTGCACTTCTAAATTGGTATGCTGTAAGTTTGGAACTCTCCACCTACACAAAAGGTATATGCTTCCTGGTATTCTTGGGGCTGGTCATGAATTATCCTGCTAAAGCCATTGTTTTTTACTGTCTTATGAATTTGATCTTGTCAAAGTTTGCTGTTGGCCGACTACCATCCTGATGAATTTTATTTTATTATGCATTCTGATGCTTCACAATGACTTCTATTTAGTAAATATTGTTTCTTAATGTATTTGCAAACCACTATCTCATTATGTCCTTTTGTTGGTACAGCGAGAATACTTTAAGCAAGGTAAAACTGAGCAGTTTCGGCAAATTTTGGAGGAAGGGTCCGGTCCAGGTATTTTATTTAGCAACTGTATTCTTTCCCTAAGTTGGAAAAACAATCAATTTAAGCAAAGCGTTGTTGAACACTTCATTACACACACTTTTACTCTTTCCTGCCACCACCACCATCTCCATAATCTATTTTCATTAAAATGGTGTTGGTTATGGAGCTTGACTTGAATGCCAGAATGATCCACATGAGATCCAATTTTATGGCCACTGTCAACCTAATGTCATCTATGAGGCCGCGCTTGGTGCTAAATCCCTTGCCAAGGCAACAATGTTCTTTAAAGTGCCAAAGAACACAAGTTGGCCGTAAATTTTTCGCGATCGAGTTTGTTTGCCCTTGCATGTGCACTTATGCAGACATTGTCTACGTTTCAGAAATAGATGAGTACTATGCTGATGTGAAGTATGAGTGGATTGCTATCCTAAATGCATTGGGGGCCTATCATACTTATTTGGGGAAGATTGAAACAAAACAGCCGGAGAGGGATGAGCATATTAAGCTAGCAACTCAATACTACAACAGAGCATCAAGGATTGATGTTCATGAACCCTCAACGTGGATTGGAAAAGGTGAGCAGATTATAGAAAGTAATGATGGTGGTAGGCTTTCTCATCTGAAACAATGTTTTAGCTACAATCCACTTGATGCATTATTGTACATATTCTTTACAATATGCTTCTTACTTCCACTTTTCTTTGTTTTTTTAATAAAAGCTTAATTTCAAGAACCCTCAACTTTTAGGCTTGTTGAAGAAAACCCTTGAATTTTTTGTGCTATAAAACACCCTGAACTTTTTTTCTTGGTAATCCATAGCGTTTCCTAACAGTGTTTGATAAATTTTATATAAAACATTTATTTTTTTGAAATAACTATTCCTTCTAGATAACAATGTGAAATATTTTTTTGAATATTTTTCCTTGTGTATTTTAATATCTAGATATTGAATTTTATTATTTTATTATTTTTAATTTTTGTGATTCTTAACTTTTTATTAAATGCGTTCATACTTGTTATAATAGATTTTTACTTGAAATTTCTTGATAATTTTATACTACAAGTATTATTGAGTGAAAATTAAAAAATATTAAATATTTCTACAATTTTTAAATATTGTTCCAATTGTTTAATCATCTTTTTATGTATTTTCAAAGAAACCTCTGACGATGTTGACAGAAGGTGGGGTTTTTTTTGGCAAAATCCTAGCAAAGCTCAAGGGGGTTTAAGGCACAAAATTGTACAGCGTTTTCTTCAAAAAAACCTCAAGGTTCATGGGGTCTCTTGAAATTTATCCTTTTCTAAATAGAGAGATTCTCTAAGATTAGTTGTAATAGCCTAAGAGTTATCATTTCCGTACATCTCAATCATTACTATATATGTTTAAATACTTCATCTTATTTACTTTTCCCTCTCAATAGTTGCATTATCTTTCAATGCCCTTTTTTCTATAATAAAAGAGTCTTAGATGGCTATACTGTCAAAGGTCATACTGAAGGGTTTTTTTAAATTTTAAATATGGGATGTCGTTCTTATTGTTGAACATTCTTTTATGGATATATTGCCGAGTTCATATTAAAAAATAATTATGATTTAATTGGTAAGATTTGGTTTAGTAATGTCAAACCTGAGACGTTATGTTTATTTCATTATCGATTGGCTTTCATGTATATTATTCACTGGCCAAACTTTATAGTTAGTATATGTTTCTCAAAGACATTTGAAGCAGGTGTACATTGCACTAGCTATATCGTTCGTAAATGCCTTCTTATTTTCTTTGCCTAATGGATCCTTGTTTATATCCCATCTTAGAAATCATATGACACTTGGAAAGATGAAGGGCCATATATTTGTCTGTCATTTTGTGAATTTGGGATTCATTTTACTATGTCATAGACTTTCTACCAAAATTTAGGATTTTGTCGTTTGTGATCCAAGACTGCTCTTAAAAAATTGCTAGTACTTGGAGTATATTAGTCTATTCTATTTTATTCTCTTTTTTGAAACATCGGAAAACAGGAATCGAACCCTCGACCTCTCACAAGGGAGGGATGGCAAATACCACTAAGCCAATTGGCTCATGTCGTTTTATACTTCTTGATATCCCTTTACATGGATACTTGTATACTCACTCATTTGATGGATGCTCATATAGGATATCATAGAATATATAATTACTTGTCATTGGTGGTGAAAGACTTCCAAAGTAGAATCTGAAACTAAGAATTTCAAAATTTAATGACTAATTGATAAGATTCTTTTGATTAAAGATGCATTTATCTAATTTCATTACATTCTTAAAAAGATTATGAATATTCTTGTAACCATTGATTGATGTGACTTTGCAATAGCTTGTGGTATAATGTTTTCTCATCTGTTATATCCTTACAACTCCTTATAGATTAAGAACATTACAACACACGCGTGCGTGCGCGCACACACACACGCTGAATCAACAAATGAATCCACATCTTGGATTTTCAAAATTCTCCATATCCGACTATCCACATGATATGATGTCTGTATCATGCAGCCATCCTATTGTGATCTAGCTGCTTGCCTTGGAAATGACTTTATTAGCTCTCTAGGACCTTAGCTTAGGGTCCCTAAACAAGTGTGTATCTAGGCAGAGACCACGGTTAGCATTTAATAGCCACTTTGACCAGGTGAATCCTAGGGACAATACCAAACCCACCCTTTTTAGTGGTTAGAACAAATGCCGGCAATCTTTGGTCATTAAATGAAACCGGTTGGTGTGTCCACCCATTTTTAAGCATTTGTGTGGATTCCCCTTGTGATGGATGACATTGTCTAGTACAGCAGTGAAAAAAATTCATTCAAGATTTTGTGCAAACCTCTCTCGTTAGTTTGTTATATGTATATTTTGGATAAGCCCCTAAGTCCTACATGTGTTAGACATGGCCTTGTTGCTACTAGGTTATTACTATATCTACATCTCCACAAACTTGCATGAGAAACTCATTTATATTTTATTGGACATGAGAAAGTGAACTTCACATATGTTCACACCAGTTTGCATAAAGGAATCCATTGGAGCAAATCCTTGCCTTTGATTTGGCCTTCCTTTTCGCTTTAGAGCATAGACAGGTATGAATATCTATATGACTCGGGGAATCTCCACAACTTGTTCTATAATCAAATTTACAAACTTTTCATGTTGTTTGGAATCTCCACATCATTGGATCGCCATTAATTTACTGGTGTTTTGACTAGAAGTAAACAAGCATTGCAAGTGATACGAGTCTGTATGATGGATTGGAAATGTATGAAGAACAAATAGCGAAACACATGATACAGGTCTGTTTGCCAAAAGGACTACCTAACTGATTAATATAAAAACATGTTAGCAACAGTGGGCGTCGATTAACTCAGAAGCAGCACACACTGTCTTTGATTACAAATGACATTCACTGTAGGCGTATTTGTCTTTTATGAGTTTCTCCCAATATTCCAGTATTCAGTCTAATGTCTTCTTGTTGACTTTTTATAATTATTCCCTTCACTGTTCGTATTAAACAATTCCATTCGGAAGTCTACCTTTGTTGATGACTATATACATAGGCAGATGGACTTCTGAGGTAAAGACTTAAAGCAATGAAGTAAAGGGATTTCATACTTCCCAGGTGCACTGTAAATGAGAATTTTGAAAAAAAAAAAAAGATTCTCTGATGACACATACAGTATTAGTGACAGGCTGATGGTGATGCCAATTATGATAACAAAGGCACCAACGATAATAAGGATTTAGGTGGCGAGAGTAGGAAACACCATAATGGCAATGATGCCATCGTAGTGGAAAGGGGAAGAAAATTGAAGAATAAAGAGTTAAATCTTTTGGTAACAAAGTGTACCTAACTGTATAGTAGGATAAGTCATAAAGAACAACAGATTTCTTCATTTTATAGTGACATGACATGGAACATATACTCTGAGTATTTACGTAGTAACATCAAATTTTTTGAATAGATTCTTGCATGACATAAAATGAGAGTTTGACAAGATATTAAATCATTCATGTTGCATTTTAGAATAGTGGCATATAGATATTGAGATAGAACATGGATCACTCTGAATCTCAATTTATCTTCTAAATTCAGCATGATGTGGAAGTGGAATACATCTGGTATAATGCAGATTTCTGCATCTCTATGGCATGAAAATGAGTAAACTAATCCAACTCACTGATTTACAATTGGTTTTGTGACTCGATTATTTTGTCTATTATAACAATTGGTCACAGTTAGCTTACTTAGCCTAAAGATCATGGATAGAAATAATTTGCACACAAAATCTTGATGTGTAATATCTGACTTTGCTTTCATGTATTCTTGTTTTTTGTTTACTAAAAGCATTTATGATGATGTTATAATCTATTGTGAGATATTAGCGGAACTATGATTTTGGAATCGATTTGTTGCTCTTGTGGGTTTATCAACTTTACCTGTTTATGCAGGTCAGCTTTTTGTGGCCAAAGGAGACCTTCACACTACAAAAAAACCTATTATTAGCAACGACTTTTAGGAACGACTACTTTATCGTCGTTGCTAAAAATAGCAATGGTAACAATGTAAAAAATAGTCGTTGCTAATACTCAAAGGCTATGGCAACGATAAAATGTCATTGCCATAGACATGAGACATCAATGACAACGAAAAAAGTTGTTGCCTTTGCCTGTTAAATTAATGACAACGACATTTTGTCGTTGTCAATGCCCTTTATAACAATAACAACGAATAATTTTCGTTGTCATAGCCTATGGAAACAATAATAACGACTACTGTTGTTGTCATTGCTTGATGGAAAAGTTTAAATGGCGATACTGTAAATTAGTAATGGTAAACTTGTAAATAAATGTAACACTCGTTGCAAATACGTATCATTCCTTGCGAAAGAAATTAAAGGAAAAGTGACGTACGGTGAGATAAACTTTTAAATGAATCCGTCCAAGTACAAAAAAAAGAATCTGTCCCACAAAATTATTTCCCCCACAAAACCGATGGTTAGGGTACGAAATTCTTTCACCACGCAAATTTTTGCCGCAAAAGGAATATTTCCCCCGCGAATGCAGCGGCCTGCAAATCCTAGGTCAAAAATCCGATCCCCTCCCAATTAATTTTGCCGCCGCTCAATTCATTCCCCAATTATTTTCCTTCACCCCCCGCACTCTATCGCTTCTTTCCAATCTCTCCTTCTCCCTCAACAACCGGCAGCTTCCAGCCCTAAACCCTCTTCTCCCTCCAACAACCGGCAGCTTCCTGCCCTAAACCCTGTTCTCCCTCCAACAATCGGAAGCTTCAAGCCTTAAACCCTCTCATGTGAGTCCCCACCCTTTCTATCTCTTCCTCCCTTTCTGATTTGGTTTGGGTCTTAAACAATTTGATTTGATTTTGTTGGGATGATTTATTTTGTTCTGTTTCGTTGATTTGAAGGCAAAGCAATCGAAGGGAAAGGCCACAGACGAATTTTGTGTTGTCAGGCGACGCTTCGGTCGAAACGCTAACCTCGCTCGCTGAATTCGTCTACAGTAAGGTTTGTTTTATTTTCTT